>LR990622.1:28667531-30096273 GCA_905147815.2 Phalera bucephala
AAAAAGAACTTGGGTAAATTTCATAGCAAACGGCAACTCTGCGACTGTCATGAAGTGACATTTCACTCGATGACAGCATTAGTTTTGCATTTCAAATTAGCTGCGGGCCAAAAGAACCTTGTACGACTGTTTGTGTAATCGCGTTCACAAGTCTACGGACAACGAGACAGGTGCAAAAGTCAAAACAAAAAAAAATGTTGCCAGCTTAAGACGCCTAGTGTAGAACTAACAACTAGATCAATCGACATAAATTATCACATATTACATTTTTTTTATTAAATTAAGGTTGAATTTTACTCTGTGTGGATTTAAACATTAAATTGTGTAGCGAATGAATTCATTTTGGATATTAAATACCGATTTTACTTAAGATTTTTTAAGTCATAAAAATTGTGAATAAAACATTATCGACATCTTTTCTATATCTGTTTTAACATTAACTGAATAAAAATTCTGAACATTGTAAACGTCCATTTGTTCGGGGAAATGTGAACACGACTATATATCTATATTTTGATGTAGATATTGGGAGGCAAGGGATCCCTTGCCTCCCATATCCCATATCATAAGCAATAATGTAATATGTGATAATTTATGTCGATTGATCTAGTTGTTAGTTCTACACTAGGCGTCTTAAGCTGGCAACATTTTTTTTTGTTTTGACTTTTGCACCTGTCTCGTTGTCCGTAGACTTGTGAACGCGATTACACAAACAGTCGTACAAGGTTCTTTTGGCCCGCAGCTAATTTGAAATGCAAAACTAATGCTGTCATCGAGTGAAATGTCACTTCATGACAGTCGCAGAGTTGCCGTTTGCTATGAAATTTACCCAAGTTCTTTTTTAATTAGTAACCGTGCAGACAGACCCACCTGTTGAAATATCTCCTTGAAAGTAGGGTAATTTCACATAATGTAATTTTACTCTAAGGCCCCCATGTTTTCATTCATCAGTCATTTAAATGTCAACCATGGACTAAAGGATCCTTGTAGCACTATAAGTACACAGGAAACCTTCGCAACCTTCACTTGGAGAATATAGACACAACAATGTTTTTAAACCCATTCTCACACACAAAGATAAAATTTCCCGTATCAAACGCCATTAGCTAGGTGGTGGCCACCTGAGTCGATATATATTCAATTAGAAGCGCTGGGCGGGCGGCGATAGCATCGCGGGCGGGCGGGCGATAGTGGCTCGGCTTTAATTCTGTGTTAATAGTCGTTACAAAATGGTTTGCCGAAAGTTTTGCTCTTTTCTCCAATTATTTGCTTATTTATTTATTCTATTCTTTATGCAGTAGTGGTACAAAGGCGGACTTAATGCCTTAGGCATTTTCTACCAGTCTACCTTAGGGTGATGCAGAAATAAGTGAGGCAGGTGTGAAAACTACACAAGGCGATGAAGAGAAAAAAGTGTGGTTGCGAAAAATAAATATAATATATTATGTATACTTACAATACATGTACACATACATACAATACAAGCTGTAACATAATAAACGCAAGACCTGAAAGTAGTTTGTTCTAAATAGGTAACTGAATCGATTCCAACAATTTTTAATGTATATTGCATTTTTTTTTAAATTTACAAAAAATGCTTTACCTCCTTCAGTGCGCTATAAAAAATTAAATTTATTCTTGATTCATAGCAAGAAAAAGATTCTAAACGCATTCCTAAAACGTATTTCTCAAAACGCACACATACACGTACAGTTTCATTGTTAATTGGGGTATAAAAGCATTGCTTTAAAAAAGGGTAAAAACCTTTAAATTTGAAAATTTGGTTTTCGTTTTGACTTTATGAAGCAATTCTCTAATCGGAGTGTCTGAGGTCTTGCGTTTATTATGTTACACCTTGTATATACATATATCGTATTAAAGTTGAGATGATTCTACCAACATTATGTGCAGGTAATCCTGGACTTTTACTTAGAAAGAAAAGCGATCCCCCGCCATCCTGAGATCCTGGGGTAGTGCATTCCATAACAAGATAGACTGAACAAAAAAGAAGAGTGTTTAAAATCTGTTTGGTGAGAAGGGCATTCAAGCAGACGATTATTACTTATATAAGAATAAAATGGAAAACCTAATTCATTCTTCCTATCCTTCTGTATATTAAAATGGTGTGAATTAATATTGTTCTGCGCTTTTTTCTCTGTATGTAAGCAAGATATGACAAGAGCAATATACTTAGAAACTGCCTTGTATGTTTAGAATATATGTTCTATAACAATAACCGTAGACATTAATTTTAATTAAAGACGTCCCATCATATCCCCGTTCCATACAGTACAATAAACATTTACAACAACATTTAAAATACAGAAAAACAATATTACGGAACCCGATTCCCTTCCGTTGCTTCTGCCCTGCAGGGCTATCACAGGCGGCAAGACTTAATTCGCGCAGGAAAAACATTGTCTACCCGTCTCAAAATGATTCGAGTCTTATACCCAAGACTATTCTAGTCTTGTATATTAAATTCGGGCGTGCATGTGTTTGTGATTCTTTTCCGGTTTTGATGTTTTTTGTACATAAGTGTGTGGCGTTGTTATTGACGTTGGTTGTGAAGCCGCAGGAAACCTGCAGGTACGTACGTCAATAAGTTTACAGTTTTTGAAACGAGTTTATCGTGCCTTACTTTTGTCAAGAGTCTCCGTTACCGGCGAGTGTGTATGAGACGAACTATGAGAGTTAAGGAAGCCAGAGAGGTCTGTAAGGAAAGAAACTGTTGGAACTCTGTATTCTCTGACTACCCCGAAAGGAATCTGGCGTGATGATATAGATAGATAAAACGTTTATTTCACGCCTGAGGCGACAAAACCGGTGACATTTTTGTCGCGCTGTCTGTGCTAACCCTAGCCGTACCACAGATAGAGATCTCAGGAAACATATAGGGGCGAGTTACTTGCGAATAAATAAGTGCGGATGCATTAGGGGCGGGCGGGGCGTTAGCCTCAGGTGGTCTTCCGCCCGCCCTGTATCGCTGATAACGTACTTTAACGGTTGTTAACGGGCGTTAGCGGGTATAACGACGCCGTTAGCAGCGGTTACTTCCGAAGCTATTGTGTGACCGTTGGAACTTCCAAAATGCCTGCCCAGCTGAGGCGTCGTAAATTTGTTGGTGGTCGATCGGAACTGTGTTAAGTTTCGTGTTATCTGTACCCGTAATGTATGTACAGGTCAAATGGGTGTGTGGGTTGTTGAGGGTGGAATAGGGTTAAATGATTATGACGTTTATGTTTGTTGAAAGTAGTGTGAAGTTACAAGTGAGTGTGTTAGTATGAGGTTTTTTTTGCGATTTGAGCAAATTTGTGACTACACTTCAAGTTATAAATCATATTTCTTTTCAAATATTTAAGAGATGCAATGTCAATTGGAGTTTGTTGTCATTCTAAATCCTCTGACATATCCTGCGAAAATGTAGAGTCCTTGTTGATTATCTTAAGTTTTTTTTTACTTAGATAGCCTTAGTCAACTCTGAATAGCACTACACAACTATGTATTATCGTCACACAACATCTCTTGCAGAGTAGCAAGAGAGTACAGAGTTGCATCAGTTTCTTTCCTTACAGCCCTCTGTCGCTTCCTCCTATCGATAAATCACCTATGAACAAAGTTCACAAAACATTTCTGCTCATATTTTTTACGACAAAAAAATAACCTCCCTTAAAAATACCTATTTAATCTCATTTTACAAACTAGAATACTTAAATTTAAGGCATGATTTAGGTACCACTGACAGCATGATACTGAAGCTACTCGTATTCAGATACTAATACAAGATAACGTCCATTAAGATGATACATTTGAGCTATTTGCTCTATGTTTTATGGTGTATCGCGAACATAAATTGTGGAGGATTATTTTTAACCACTGTTGAAAAAGGAGAGTTGACAGTGTGGAGGTTCTGTTTGTCTGCGACACTAATGTTCCAGAACGGAACGCACACGAATAAGTTAGGGCTATAACAACGGAAACTCCCAAAACTACGTCCGATTTACAGAAGATTCTTGAACAATTCACTGCCTATTTGCTGTAAGAAGTCTGTATAAAAATAATGGTAAAAATATCTTGAACATAATGTATATACAAAATTTATTTAAGTGTATTTAATATCTCAAAAACACTAACCTCTTTTTAATATAAATTGTAAATTATCCATTTAATGGCTGAGTTTCTGCCGGCGCCTTCGTTTGCGTTGAGTTTAGACACGAACCAAAAATTTTTAAGAAAAAAAGGATCATGTGTTATATCAGGTACAAGATTATGTATGTGCGAAAATTTCATCAAAATCCGTTCAGCCGTTTTTACCTAATTAAGTTACAAACACATACGAACTTTTACATTTATAATGTTAGTAGGATACACGAAAATCAAGCATAAGATATGCGCTAGAAATTGTATTGATGACTTTTGTTTATATGAATTCTATGTATCTAAATCATTTTAAAAAGTCTACGGTTTACGTCGAGCCTTCAGCGAATTTTTCACTCTTGTCAAGATCAACCAGAAACGTAACGTAACATATTCAAACAAAATACTCAAGCTTTGGAATTTGAGCTTTATATTGTGTGGCTTATTACCCTCAAAGCTCCTCAATCAAATTTTAAATAATCTATATATCTTTATCATCACGGCAGATCCCTTGCGGGGTAGGCAGAGAGTACAGAGATCCAACATGTTCTTTCCTTACATACCTCTCTGGCTTCCTCCACTCTCATAGTTCGTCTCATACACGCTCGCCGGTTACGGAGACTCTTGACTTGTCCTTCAGATAAGACTCAGTCTATTTGGTGATGGTAAGATATTCTAGGTCTTTCCCGGTACCTACATTCTTCCACTTTCGCATTGTATATCAGTTTTGTCATTCTTTCTTCGGACATTCTTTCTATATGCCCGAACCAACGGAGCATACCCTTTCTCATCTTTACACCGATACTCTCTTTCATACCTATTTGCTTTCTTACTAATAATTATTTATGTTAACTGGCTAACCCGCTGAGTTTTCACCAGATCTTCTCAGTATAGGCCGCATTTCGATCCAGCGGTGGATTCGATTCAGTGTATAAAATGTAATAATGTACGTTTTATGTGTTTTTTTCTTGGCTTATTCAAATTGATGATTTGTAAGTTTGACTCTGGCTACATATTACATAAGAACCGCCTACATACAGCACTTTCATCAGCAAATAGCGCTCATTACGTACTGTTATCCATAACGATCGTTCGCTATTGCCATGTTTACTTAAACCAGCGCCAATAACGCCCTCCGAGCACTTTACGATGGTATAAACCCCGGTAAGTTATTAGCTTTTATATAATAGCGGCCATTAAAAACTTATTCGATGTTGTACTCGTAAATTTTGTACTGTAGGTTGAGTAGTTTGGCGTGTTAAATGGGAGATACTGTGCGACAAGGATCTTTCGGCCCGTGGATGACACTGACATGCCGTTAGTGTGAAATGAGGGTTACCATTTTATATTTTTTTCCTATTTCCACGGAGTTATTTCAACAGGTAGATCCGCACGGTTACTAATAAATAAAAATATTTTGGGGAGTTTTGGCGGGAACTCGAAGAGTGATGTTGTCAATTTGTTTTAATTTCTAAAACTTGTGTTATTTCGACTAATAATGTGTAATATTGGTAGAATATTAACCATTATGTGTTCTTATATGTGCATGAGTAAAGGTAATTGTAATAAAGTGATAAAACGTGCCTTTTCGACTTCCTCAAAACGGCCGTTGCAATTGGTATGTAAAGTATCCACCGCTTTACTATCCAGGGTGGGGTACTTTATTAATTTCATTATCATCATTGTCATCAAATTCATCGGGGAGTCGAATTAATTTAAACAAACACGACTGGATCTCGCTGGACACTGGCAAAATACACTTATAATTAGTGTGAATCCATAACTTGAAGAAGAAGAAGAAAAGCATTTTGGTCAATTTCATAG
This sequence comes from Phalera bucephala, assembly GCA_905147815.2. Lineage (NCBI taxonomy): Eukaryota > Metazoa > Arthropoda > Insecta > Lepidoptera > Notodontidae > Phalera > Phalera bucephala. The sequence continues at coordinate 28,673,493 of LR990622.1, forward strand.
CAAACGGTAACTTTGCGAATTTCATGAAGAGTAATTTCACTTGATGACATCGTTAGTTCCGATTTTGGCCGCGGGCCAAAAGATCTTTGTGGGATTGTAGTCTTGTATAACATAAACAGGTGAATCAGATTTTTGGACACAGATTATTAGTAAATAAGGACAGCTTCTGTACACCATAAGAAAAACTGTTTAGATTTAGCAAAATAAATATCTTATTTAATATATACAGTGTTTATTTTGCTAAAATAAAAATAAATCTCAGTACTCATTCTTGTATCTATTTTATAGTGTACCCAAGTTGTTCCTCAAAAGGATATTAAATGTAAAACCTTGAACTATCTATCAATATCATTACGCCAGATCCCTTGCGGGGAAGGCAGAGAGTACAGAGTTCCAATAAGTTCTTATCTTACATATCTCTCTGGCTTTCTCCACTCTCATAGTTCGTCTCATACACGCTCGTCGGTTACGGAGACTCTTGACCTACGCTCGCCAGTTACGAAGACTCTTGACCTTGAACTATGATGCACATAAAGCATCCACAATCTCTTTCCCCTTGATTTGTGAGAAAAGGTCTTTATAGTATCTACTGCTACTGCTATTATTTAAGACGTCCACTGCCATAGGACTAAGGCCTCTCCAAAAATCGCCTCAACGATCGGGACAGTACAGACTCATTTACTAAGACTAAAAATTAAATGCTTAACATATTTTGCGGTAGCAAACACCAACATTTTAACATGCTTTCCATAGCCTGGAAACATTTAAAAATTTAAAAAATCACCCATCTCCGAAAGACCGAATCTACCACTGCTTGAAGCGAACTTGAAGCGTAGGAGTCTAGCGTTAAGACCGCTTAAGAAAATGTAAATGCCTCTTGTAACATCTAGATATGGGATCCTGCTCCGAAACTGCCTTATTTACTTTAAAACTCTCGACAATTCACCGAAATCCGAACTATCCAAGTTACCAACTTCGTATCGCCCTGGAATATATCAGACCACTGTATCTTACCGTTAGTGTTGCCAGAGACGAGAAGATACTTATTACAAAGTTTTACATATATATATAATTGCAAATATTATTTAAATAAGAGTGAGGTGATAAAGGAAATGTGTTATATAATAAATACCCTTGGGTCTGTCAAAATGTATTTAGCATTGCCATTGGCACCATTTGTAGTTACATCTTAATATAAGTTATAATTGAATTTATTATTCGAAAAAATCAAAATTTCGAAATAATGTCGCAATAGTTTGTTTCTAGTTTAAAACATCTATTTTCAGGTAATCGTCCAATTCGTCCAATTCGTTACAGGGTAGTGCATTATGACTATGAAATGTTAAAAATATACACCGTTACGCCTATATTTACGGGGGAGGCACAGGTGTACTGCGTACACCCACTTTTCGCCGATGATGTTAAGTCCCATGTAATAGGGGGTGAGCCTATGGCACAATTCCAGACTCCAGACTCATACTGGGAATTTTGCATTTGAAAAACTACTTTTGTCCGACCTAGGATTTGAACCCTCGACTCTTTGGACGAGGTCCTCGTGATCACAAAGCGATGCGCTTTGCCACTAGACCAATGAGGCAATCTGTAATGTAAAAACAATAGACATACAAATGAACATTATCAACACGAACTTCCCGCAAAAATTGGAACCTTTCTACCCTGGCAACCCCAAGCCCCAGCGTAGCACAAAGTAAAAGTTCCCCACTGGAAGCACAGTGCATCGCATCGCGATACGCCCACGCCCAGATCTCCAAACTATAAAATTTTAAACTGCACTCTAAACTCAACATTTTTCATCCACGTCGTGTCGGATAAGACCTAACGGCGCAGATAACCGCTGCCCGGCCATGATACATTGGCCAATGTTAAGATTTTGATCAGTAATTCGGTTTTTTTGCTTGAAGCTGGCAAACTCGCGGTTAGTCTAGGAAGAACAAGAATGTAACAGTTATGTCAGCGGAAAATTAAAAGCGTTTATAAATGGCAGTAAGTATTTTACAGCGCTCCTAAAAATCATGCCTGACGCACAACTAATTTGCTAAGGATCGTAAACGGGATCAATTTTTCATAAGTTGGAAAAATCTATCTTCAATTTGGTACACACATACACACACACACACACACAATTAGTTATTATTGGTAAGTAAGTATATCATCATCATCAATCAGCCTATCGTAGTCCACTGCTGGACATAGGCCTCTCCTAACACGCGCCATTGCACACGGTCCCCCGCCTTCCGCATCCAGTCCGTCCCAGCGACCTTCTTGAGTAAGTATATAATTATGTGAAAATATATAATTTAATTAAGGCAATATCTATTTAACTTACGCGATACAATTGTAATAAAAGATCATATTGGATGCTATAATATGATTGCATAAATTCCCGCCATCAAATGACATAACCAATTTTTTTTTTTATGTTTATGGATATGACACATTTGCGCTATCGACTCGTCATTCAGTGACATTTCCGCATAGACCACAGAATTTTTTTTATTAATGAAAATAATTATAGTCATACAGCCTAATTTTTTAAATTTTCTACAGGTAACTTTTGGAAATGACAATGATAATCGATTCTTACAGCCTAATTAAGCTACTCAAACACAACACAGTGATATCAAGCACGTAGTTAACATAAAGACAGAATGTAGAGCATTGTGGTAGTTGCAAGGCTCTGTAGTGGGTGTTCAAAGCATCGACAATGATACGTTTGGCGATACGGCGCAACTTCGTAAGATCCAATACCAACCGCCAAAAGTTGGGCTAACTTTATACAGTGCATGTGTAAAGCGGAAGCGGGCTAAAATTAAAGTAACTACTAAAATATATTTTTAGATCTGTCATTTTGCATCTGTTATTAAAAAAAGTTTTTGATGAAATAGAAGACCATATTGATCTAATTTTAGATAGAAACTAATACCAAGAAATATCACTCAGTACTTAAATAACTACTCTGGTTCTTTTTTAAGTTCAGATCAGGCAATTCTTCAGGGACATTTTATTTTCTTTAAAAAAACGTAGCCCCCCACTAGGATTTATGGTGTTTATGGATGCGTTTACAAACATATAATTTTTGACCGAAACAAATAATTTATTATTTATATTATGCGAGCTCTGCGAAACATGTGCGGAGTGAAGCTGATCGACCGTATTCGCAACAGCGTAGTAAGAAAGCGAGTAGGTATGAAAGATAGCATCGGTGTAAAGATGAGAAAGGGTATGCTCCGTTGGTTCGGGCATATAGAAAGAATGTCCGAAGAAAGAATAACAAAACTGATATACAATGCGAAAGTGGAAGGATGTAGGCGCCGGGGAAGACCTAGACTATCTTACCATGACCAAATAGACCGGATCTTATCTGAAGGACAAGTCAGGAGACTCCGTAATCGGAGAGCGTCTATGAGACGAACTATGAGAGTAGAGGAAGCCAGAGAGGTATGTAAGGAAAGGACCTGTTGGAACTCTGTACTTTCTGCCTACCCCGTAAGGTATCTGGCGTGATGATATAGATAAATATTATTATTAAATAATTGATTACCTAGTTTGTTTTTTTTTCATTTTGAAAGAGCTATTGCGTAGTACTGGTGGAGCCTTTGTTACATTATTGACCATTCATAAACACTGTAATGGTTTGCATGAATAATAAATTATTCCGATTCTGATCCTATTATGCAGATACTTATTTTTTTTAATCATAATAGCAAAAGAGCGTTGAGGAAATGTAAGCGGAGACGTCTAGGTCACAAATTATATCCCCCCAACAAGATTCAATTTTAAAAAAGATCTCTATTATTAAACACTCGTAGCGTGATCACTTCGTTCGAAATCAAACTTGGTTATCAACCCGCTATCGTTCATCTCTCGCACCACACCGGGCCCAGACAAGGCTTGCAACTAATACGGTTTAGATGCACTTCTAATTAAACTGTTATGTTAGTTTGTGTGTCTAAAGTCGTGAACGTCGCGGGAATGTTCCGCAAATGTTCCGTACGTGCGATAAGATTGTTGCGACCGACGCGACGGTTTTGTCCGTGCGATTTGCATTACTATGCGATTTGGGAAACTTTATTTTATATCTTTTGGAAACTATTCTCTAAGGACGATGAGTAATACGATGCGTTTACAAAAATCGTCATTATAAAACACTAGAAGTGAAAGCCGACAATTTCATTTTCGAGAGATTCGAACAGCCCCCCCCCCCCCCCCCTGATGCGTTGGCATACATGCAGTTTGAAAAAATAGACATATACTCACATTATTGGTGTAAAAAAGATACTTTTCGATGTAATACCTTATAAGAACAGTTACAACTTTTGGAAGACCTTCGGCAGTTGGTTTGCGAAAAAAATAAGACCGAACCAAAAAGACTATTTTTTTTTGCTTTTGTGACACTTATCATTCTATTTGGGAAGTGTTAAATAAAAGAGTATTTATATTTTTATTATAATATAGTGATATACTAATATTTATGAATAGATCCTTCTATCCTCCCACACTAGAGCGTATCCGTGATAAAGAAACATTACAATTAAACTAAACAACTTAATCTTAGCATAATCTATGCATACCAGGCCCAAGTATGCTATTGTGCCTAGCTTAATTACCGCATACCACCACGCCTGCTGACACACGCGGTTATCTACCGATAGCTTGAATATAGTGGCATTTGGTATGGTCTACACCAGTTATCGTTGAGCATAACCTTAAAATGTTTAAGGTAGATGTATTAATCATTGGCTATCGATCTGAACACACTTTGAATGTAAGTACAGTATCATGCCAGCACTCCACCAATGCCCAATGGATTCTCCTAAAAGTAGTAGATATGAACTCATCCCTCACCTCCATTAATGAGAGAACGCCTTTGTACGGCTGTGGAGCAGTATAAACATCCTAGATGGCCTAATTGGTTGGTCTAATTGACAGACGATTTAGCGCAGTGGTTAAGGGCTTAAGGTGCTCCTCCCACTGTGTCTAATACGAGTAGTCGTGGGTTCGATTCCCGCACGGGACAAATCTTTGGGTGATCCACAAACGGTTTGGGTATTTGTGTATGTGAATTACCATGTTTGTAAACGCACCTACGATACAGAAATAAATCCTAGTGTGGGGCTACGTTTTTATAAAAATAAATAAATAGTAGCCCTAGTTCGAAAAATTCTTGTTCGCCGTCCAGAATCTGGAATTGTGCCCGGTATAATGGGCTCGCTCTTCTTCTTTAAGATCTCAAGTGCAAGCAAGTGACCCCGACGTGTACACTGTACACCTCTGTCACCCCTGCTGGGGGAATATAGGCCGATCGGAGCGGCCTACGCTTTAACCACTAGACCAAGCTGAGTTTTGACTCCTACGTTCTGGGACTGTCTTTTCACCGGAAATCCCTATCACTTTCTATCTCTATCTATCTATATCATCCCGCCAGATTCCTTGCAGGGTAGGCAGAGAGTACAGAGTTCCAACAGGTACTTTCCTTACATACCTCTCTGGCTTCCTCCACTCTTATAGTTCGTCTCATACACGCTCGCCGGTTACGGAGACTCTTGATTTGTCCTTCAGATACGACTCGGTCTATTTGGTCGTGGTAAGATAGTCTAGGTCTTCCGCGGCACCTACATCCTTCCACTTTCGCATTGTATATCTGTTTTATCATTCATTCTTCTGACATTCTTTCTATATGCCCGAACCAACTGAGCATACCCTTTCTCATCTTTACACCGATTCTATCTTTCATACCTACTCGCTTTTTTATACTACGCTGTTGCGAATGCGGTCGGTCAGCTTCAGTCCGCACATCTTCCGCAGAGCTCGCATTTGCACCGCATTTATCCTACTTTCATTCTCTTTCTTACATACCCAGCTCTCGCTGCGCCTTTTGGCTTAAGTGCCGGTTCCCAAGTAGCTTTCCCATCGCGCCAATCACTCTGTTCCTACATCACTACATATTATAAAACTAAGTCCCCACTCCGCGTATGTCTGTCAGTCTAAACGCAATAAACTCAATAACTACCGAAAGGATTTACATACGGTTTTCACCAATGGACGGGATGATTCAAGAGTGTATGAATGATGAAGACTATGTGTGTAATTTATCAGCATATATAACATATGCAACATAATTAACGTTAGACCTAAAAGTAGTTCGTTCTAAATCGGCAACTGAATCGATTCCAACTATTTTAAAGTATGCTACATTTTTTATAAATTATCAAAAATTGCTATCATCATCATCGTATGACGGTGTATTTTTAATAATGCGAACCACAATCAAAACTTAATGTCAGAGTGAAGGAGTCATTGTTTAGCTCTGGTGTCAGCTGGTGTAGCCCCTCGAATCCGCCGCTGAATTTTCGACTGGGACAGTCCTCCACGATGTGCTGGATAGTCTGCACTGAGTTTCCACAGTCACAACAAGGACTCAGTGATGCCCCACCTGTGAAAATAATTGAAGATAATTGCACCTTGCGACTCCGGTTCTGATTCGGTTGATGGAGGACCACACCAGCCGTTGCTCTTTGAAGCCTCGTACTACAGTCGAGGGGTCGGCTATGGTGTTACCCTGTGTGTTTAATCATTATTCAAAGCAATACGGGTAAATGCATTTCTATTACACACACATCAATATGCACACAAAAGTTAATTATTTATTAAATTTCGTGGTTATTTGGTTACCAAAGAGCTTAAATAGTGGTAGAAAGCTCCTAAAAATTGAATGTTTGATTTCCGTATTTTCGTATCGTCTTACGTTATATACGTTACACCTTGTATAGGATGCAGTAGGCCATGCTACCGATATACTTAGTTAGTTCTAGCCATTGCCCACTCTAACATCACCTACCATATACCTACTTAAATACATCGTTTTTACATCCAATAACGAATGGCTCTGCATTAAAAACTCTTATTCCACAACGTACAATTATTTCTCATTCTCGAAATCAGTGCCCTTGGGCTTAAAGAGGTCCCCAACAAGCGTATTATCTAACACGATAGCGGGGGGACACGTTGGCATTAATTTCGAGCCTCCATACTCGTTATCAAAGGATAGACTTAAAGCATTGATAAACGAGAGGCGAATGGATCACTTCGTCTTCAAAAAGGTGTGTGTACATTATCGGAGGCAGGAACATAAGCGTGTTAAAGTTAAAAGTCCTATTATACATCGGCCTATACTGTTCTATAGCTGAGCCAAGGCCTTCTCACAAATCGAGGTGAGCAAAACTCATACTTCAATGCGGATTGGTGGAAGCAGATTTGTAGACACCTACTGTTGGAACCTACTGAAATAGGATTGGGCTGGTCATGTCTGTCGCTTGCCGGATACATCTTGGGCAAACATAATCAGCAACTCCCTCTCAATTTTAACCGGCTTCGCTCCAGGCCCTGGAGAAGATGGAGGGACGAACTGAACTAAAACTTTAAAACGATTGGCGCTAAATAAAGAAGAGTGGAGGAGATGGAGGGAGGCCTTTGCCCAGCAGTGGACACTGTAGGCTAACTAATAATAATACATTTTGGAACTTATTAAACCCTCTACTGTGCATCCAACTCGGCTTAACGACCATTAAGTACCAGTCGACACCAACGTCTGAACATGGCTTTAAAGTATGGAGACGATTGAAAATGGATTGCCACAAAGAGTCACCCATCTCAGAATGATCGAACTGGACGTTACTTAATCTTGTTGATTACTAAAACACTGCAGTTCGGCAAAGCTTTGAGCCCTGAAATTCCACACACATGTATTTACAAGTACATCTGTAGGAAATATCTTTATGGTGCCTTTAGAACGCGCTAATAATTACACTTGCCAGCATCTAAACTGGAAAAATTATTCAGTAATAAATATCATGTATTTACAAATGTTTAAAGTCGGTTGAAGGACTTCATAGTGGAATTAAAAGACCTATCATAAGACCTTATCGCCTTGTAAGCGGTAGCGATCGCGATTATTGCGCGGATAAATGTCATATTAGTATAAAGACGGCAGCTTGAAAGCACCTCAATTTAGCCAGTAAACCCAAGGTTTGACGGTATTTTAGGCGGCGCACAGTAAATCTTTAGGGCCATCGATATTCCTAATTATCCTAGAAAATTATTTATCCTAAAAGAGGTGATCCGACACATGTCACACAAAATTAAAGTCCAAAATTTTACAGTGGACCAGGTCTTGCTAAATTCCATTTTCTCTACTCCTTACTGCCATAATTCAAAATCGAACCATCTAAATGTTTTACATTTTAATAAATCACGTGTTATAATGAATAGTGTAGGCACCTATCAATAGATTTTAGTAGCGATCTAGCAATAGTGGAACATTTTTATTACATTTATTAATATTTTAAGTGGACCGTGCCATTTAAGGTATTACTGAGCGACCGAGAAATACGGAGATCCGTAAAAGAACTAAATTGGAAGACTTCGGATCACGTATATTTCGACTAGAGTAGAGATGGGCAGGACACGTCGCAGGATGTGTTGACGACAGGTGGAGTAGATCTCTGACCGAATGGTGGCCACGGTAGGAATAACGCAGTCGAGGAAGGCCAGTACAAAGATGGGCGATGAAGTGTTTAAGTGCGCTGGTAATACCTGGCTAAGATTAATAGAATAGGGATATGTGACGTGAGTGGAATAAACTGGAAGTGATGATGTTATTTTTTTTAAGAAAATGTGGCCCCCTAATAGGATTTATTCCTGTGTCGTGGGTGCGTTTGCAAACATGAAAATTCATATACACAAGATTTGTCCCGTGCGGGAATCGAACCCGCGACTATTAGACACAGTGGATGGAGCAGCTTAAGCTCTTAACCACTGCGCTAAATCGTCCGTCAATGATGAATATTTTAAGTACTCTTCGCCCCTCTCTATCCTTGTCTAACTGCTCATCACATCACACTGCGCACACGCACATAATCACTCTCACACAACTCTGCAACAAAAAGTAATCACAAAGTTTTCGCCCGCTCCCGCGTCGACTCTCACTATATCCGTAGCCACTTACAAAAGATATAAGCGCGTAATATGTGAGATTGCGCTCGCGCAGATATGCGGGAGTGCTTTTATAGATAAGCCTATTGGTCGTGAGACGAAAATCTGCGTATGATTTAAATAACTATCAGTGTTGCCAGTTTATCTCTTACCCAAATGCCAATGCCATTATGAGTATATTGATATACTCATATAAACGCATATTAGCATTATATAGATGCAATTAGCATATCGATAAACTATATTTGGACTCATCTTCCTAACCCATTATCATCATCATCATCATCATCATCTCAGCCTATACTTGTCCACTGCTGAACATAGGCCTCCCCAATCGCTTTCCAGCGTAACCGGTCCGATGCCACCTGCATCCAACGACTTCCTGCGATTTTCACAAGATCGTCGGTCCATCTGGCAGGTGGTCGTCCCACGCTGCGCTTGCCAATACGTGGTCTCCACTCTAGAATCTTTCTGCCCCAACGCCCGTCCGATCTTCGCGCTATGTGGCCCGCCCATTGCCACTTCAGCTTGCTAATCTTAACGGCTATGTCGGTGACCTTGGTTCTTCTACGAATCTCTTCATTCCTGATCCGATCACGTAGAGAAACGCCGAGCATAGCTCTCTCCATAGCTCGCTGAGCAAGTCTGAGCTTTTTTATGAGACCTATTGTAAGAGACCACGTCTCATTATAGCATATATAAAATGTATTTATGTGAATTTAACTGTGGATGATTAGAAAATGTCAATAGATTTATTACGGTCCACAACTATACTCATATTTATTGGCTTGTGTCAATATACTGGCAATGAAATTGAGTAATTTTTGTCTATCTAGTAACAATTTTTTTTTAATTATTTTTGTTATATATACTAAGATTAACCCAAAAAATAAAGGGGCGAAATTAAAAAAGCACCAGTAACACGATTTATAACGCAATGACCATTTCTTCACTCATGTATTTAGGTACACGTACACGAATACATAATATCCCACTGCTGGGGGAAGACCTCCCCTGTACGTCTCCACACAAATCGATCCTGGGCCTGTAATATCCATGTCTTTCCCGTATAAGTGTCCAAGCTATCTTCGTCTCGGCCGACCACGGCGTCTGTGACCATCCTCAGGAGTCCATACCATAGCGATGTTTGCCCAGCTTTGCGGGTCGATACGCACGACCCATCCCACTTCGGCTTTGCTGACTTAAAGCCTACATCCGTAACTTGCGTCATGGAATGCGTGGTGTTTTTGACGCGGTCCGTCCTTTTAACACCTTAAATCCCACATGTCTATTATTATTTAAATAAGGTTTGGGAATTAAAACAAAAATTATAAGTTCACTCTTTTACTTCCTGCCTTAACCCGTTTTTTTTCTATGTGTATGGCATCACTACGCGTATTTTGCCAATGTCAAGTATTACGAATATCTATGCATTTCTAAATTAATTCAATTCCCCGATAAACCTGATGACAAAGATGATTATGAATTTGATGAAGTGCCCCACCCTGGATAATAAAGCGATGGATACTTTACATACCAATTGCTACGGCCTTTTTGAGGGAAATCGAAAAGGCACGTTTTATCACTTTGTTACAATTACCTTCACTCATGCACATATAAGAATATATAATAGTTAATATTCCACCAACATTACACATTATGATTCGAAATAACCTAAGTTTTGAAATTAAAACAAAAAAACGCCTTAATCCGTTATACTTGTCAATTTACATTAATTTTTTAAATGTTTAAAACGTAAAAAAATAGGAATTGACAGCCATTAACCGCAGTATCGCTAAAAATTTAAATCATTTCGTAATATTTAATCCAATTTTGATAGTTTCAACTGGTTTCAACATATTATGCATGAGGTCATTGTAGCTTATCTAATGACAATTTTATCGATTTTTTAACGTTTAATAGTTGCGTGGGAGATTTATCACGGCTATAAAATATTAACACACCTTTATACGCTTGAAAGAAAACTATATGTTGACTAAAAGAACTGTGTTTAATTATTTACCTACTCATTATTCAACAACATACTGGCTTAAATAAAGATGTAGTGCGGGTTATTTAAAACCCTTCCCTCCCATACGGTTCCCTCCAAAACGGTCGAGGAGAGTGATGGCTGCTCCTCAAGTTATACTCGTGAACGGATGCTGCTGGTGGAGTCTGGTCCCTCCTCTATCCTTTGACTGATTCAACCTGTAGTTCTGTTGAACTTTGGCTTGTTCGGTATCACACTGGAGCTTTACCCAAGTATTTTGTTCGCACTCATTATGTATTTTTAACCGACTCCGAAAAGGAGGGTATTCTATGTTCGTTTGTATGTATGCTTTTTTTTAATTTGACATTTGTATTCGCTAAGAATAGACCGTGTCTTATTTGAAGGGCAAGTCAAGAGTCTACGTAACCGGCAAGCGCGTATGAGGTGAACTATAAGAGAAGCCTTTAAGAGCAAATCGGAACTCTATACTCTCTGACTATCTTAAGGCAATAGATCTGGCGTGATGATACTGATAGATATCGTTAAGTATATTGTAGGCCTGCGAGAGCTTCCTAAGCAAAGGCCTATATGCTAAAAACAATTTACAAGTTATAAAATAAATAACGAAAGACCTGATAAATATTTTGCAACTAAATCGATTCCAATTATATATTAAAATATTAATAATCTTATTGGGTGTCTGTTGTCTTGCGCCACAAAGACAGATACGTACATATCATCACATTATATGTATGCGAATATTCAAAACTATAAAAAGGACATTAAACTTATATCTTCATAGCCTGATGGCAATGGTGATCCATTACAATAAGAAACCACGAAATTTGAATATCTATCTCATTCTGCAGTCGAATGCAAATATGGACGGAATGAATGTGGACTTAATTATGTGGAGATAAAATTTATAAGTGTCTGGTTAAACATTGTCGTACAGTTCTACGGATTTTTGTGGGTTGGTGTTCAATCATTTTTAACGGACTTCTAAAAGGGGGGAGGTTCTCAATTGGTCTTTTTTTTGTATGTATGTTACTCGGTCATTCCGCCAATTATGAATCGATTTTGATGATTATTTTTGCATTGGGTTCAGTATAGCTGGTCCCATTTTAATTTCATCGGTATTGGACCTTGGACTTGGAAGTTACACTAGGGAACTCCTTAACGACAAACAATACGAATGCGTAGATTGAGATATTATGGGTATTACGTCAATCCTATAGATAGATAGATAGATAGAATAGATAGAATACTCTTTATTGTGCACACCAAATACATTATAACAAAACAAAGTAGTTGTTGTAAAATAACAAGCACAATTGGCGGTCTTATTGCTAATAGCAATTTCTTCCAGACAACCAAGTCGAAAGAAATACAACAAAAATAAAGGGCAGTTGGTGGCGTACAGGTACTCTGCCATAGAACTAATCAGAATATTAACCGACTTCAAAAAAGGAGGAGGTCGACAATTCCTCTGTGTTTTTTATAACGTCTTTATTTATGAACTGATTTTGATGATTCTTTTTACGTTGAGTTTAATATAGTTTCGAGGTGGTCCCATTTTTAGGAAATAGTCCCCTGATGTATCTTCAAAGTCCAAATTTCAATACTTTGGACTTTGAAGATACATCAGGGGACTCCTTAACGGCGAACAGCACGAATGTATAGATTCCGTTATTATATCAAACCTGTAGGTACCTTGATGCACAACTCAGCAAAATAATATAATATAAATATTAGTAAATAATTCACTTCTCACTTAAAACTGTAAAATAAAATCTTTAAAAAAAAAACCGACTTCAATAAGCGCAATAATAAATATTTGACGTCGGTGCCAAGTAACCGACTACACTAACCGGTACCGACTTGTAATTTTTTGTTTTTTGAAATCGGTTTTATTTTATTTAAAAGATTTTATATATCTATTAACGATAGACTGTATCCCTACACTAGTAGTTTCCCACAACTTCGCACCTAGTCGACAATAGCGTCATCTACCAGGTCCAACTTTAGCTAAATTCCATCCCCATAAGCACAAAAAATCTCCCTATCTCTATCTATACCATCACGCCAGATACCTTGCGGATTCCAACAGGTTCTTTCCTTACATACCTCTCTGGCTTCCTCCACTCTCATAGTTCGTCTCATACACGCTCGCCGGTTACAGAGAGTCAAGTAAAATTCGGAACTAGGACTTCGCGATTGATACACGGCCTAGACCACCGAGGTTTTTAAAGATGACGCTAAGAATGCGTATTCGGAGTATAACGGAGCAGGAAGATAAAATTAACACTCCTATAGATATTGTGGAAGCGCCCAGGTATCCGCCCGCCCAAGCGCCCAAGCGCCTATCGCTCCATACATCGCTGGGTGGCGCTTATCAGGCCGCCGCACGCGCCATTCGTTTATTTTACACCACATATGCCTTGGAGCCGTCTGCAAATATTAACGGGAACATAAAGTTTTATGTGTGGGGTTTGTTTCTTTTGAACGTTTTGCTGATTATTGAACAATTGTGGCGCAAGAAAGGATTTGGATAATCTTTCTTTTTCGGTTTAAAAAATATTTGGCTAAGAAACTAGTATTTCAAGAGTTTAAATAAGATCAACTCGCCAATGAATACAGGTCACCCAGATCTCCATGTGGGAATCCAATTGTAGGTAAGTAGGGTGACCGGTGTACATCTGGATCATGCCGACGATGTTATGTCCTAATGTAATGGGGGCGAGCTTAAAACCGCTGTCATGTCAAGCACAATTTCAGGCTCATTTCATTAGGAAAACCTGGACAACTATTTCGACCCAAGATTCGTACCCAGGACCTCGTGGGGCCCTTGCTAAGTCAATGGGGATAGTATAGGAAAGAATATTTTCCATTTATCTATCTATATCATCACGCCAGATCCCTTGCGGGGAAGGCAGAGAGTTCCAACAAGTTCTTTCTTTCGATAGTGTTGGTTTAATAAAATATTATTTTGTAAAAAATATTTTTTAAATGTAAAACCTTGACATTTGTGTTTTGTAGCATATCATTGAAAAAAAAAGAATTCATTAACTTTCGTTGATCTGGTGGCAAAGCGCATCGCTTTGTGATCACGAGGTCCTGGGTTCAAATCCTAGGTCGGACAAATGTAGTTTTCTAACGAAAAATTCTCAGTATGAGTCTGGAATTGTACCGGGCACAACGGTATATGGCAACAGGCTCGCCCCCTATTACATGGGACCTAACATCATTGGCGAAACGTGGGTGTACTCAGTACACCTCTGCCACCCCCTCTGGGGAATATAGGCGTGACGGTGTATTAACTTTCACTACAGGCTTACAAGGATCTTTTGGCCTGTGGTCAAAATCGGAACTAACGCTGTCATCAAGTGAAATGTCACTTCATGATAGTCGCGAAGTTGCCGTTTGCTATGAAATTTACCTAAATGCTATTATTTATTAGTAATTGTGCGTCTTAAAACGACCTGTTAAAATAACTCCGTGGCAATAAGAAAATTTTACTAAATGTTAACCCTAATTTCATACGGGAAACTGCGCAACATCTTGTCATCCAAAATACCTCAGTGCCTAAAGACTAAAGTTTTTAGTCAATGTGTGTTACCAGTGATGATATATGGATCAGAGACGTGGTCTCTTACTATAGGTCTCATAAAAAAGCTCAGAGTTGCTCAGCGAGCTATGGAGAGAGCTATGCTCGGCGTTTCTCTACGTGATCGAATCAGGAATGAGGAGATTCGTAGAAGAACCAAGGTCACCGACATAGCCCTTAAGATTAGCAAGCTGAAGTAGCAATGGGCGGGCCACATAGCGCGAAGATCGGACGGGCGTTGGGGCAGAAAGATTCTAGAGTGGAGACCACGTATTGGCAAGCGCAGCGTGGGACGACCACCTGCCAGATGGACCGACGATCTTGTGAAAATCGCAGGAAGTCGTTGGATGCAGGTGGCATCGGATCGGTTGCGCTGGAAAGCGATTGGGGACGCCTATGTTCAGCAGTGGACAAGTATAGGCTGAGATGATGAATTTCATACTAACGCCCCCCTGTTAATGTCATCCAAGGGCCAAAAGATCATAGTCGCACTGTATGCGCAATATAACAGTAATTTATCGCAAATTAACTAACCTACCCGGCAAACTTACTTAATTTAGTAGTAAGTATAAGTAATTACATACAATGCGAAAGTGGAAGGATGTAGGTACCGGGGAAGACCTAGACTATCTTACCATGACCAAATAGACCGGGTCTTATCTGAAGGACAAGTCAGGAGTCTCCGTAACCGGCGAGCGTGTATGAGACGAACTATGAGAGTAGAGGAAGCCAGAGAGGTATGTAAGGAAAGAGCCTGTTGGAACTCTGTACTCTCTGCTTACCCCGTAAGGGATCTGGCGTGATGATATAGATAGATAGAAGTATAAGTAGTGTTATTATTTTTTTACTAGCCGTTTGTGTCCCACTGCTGGGCAAAGGCTTCCCTGCACACTTCCCACTTAATTAAATTAATGACCTATAACAATTAAGCGATAAATATAATCATACCAACAAATAGGTACAAACTATCTTATAAATATTAGGTACATTAAAAAGATTCCGTCCTTATCCGGGAGTTGTTTACGTCTGGCACACCCCACGCATCTGCCACCCTCCGCTCTGTTAAGTCAAAGGGCCGCTATCACTTCAGTGCATCCATCACAAACGAATTGGTGTTGCCTCTTGAAAATAATACTACCTCTTTTCTCAAATTTATAATATTTTAATAAGATTATTGGAGAAAAAAAAAAACCAAATTATTTTTTTAATCGAGTTAAAATATGAACGAAGTTCTCAATTCAACTGTATACATATACATTTTTCAAATTATTATTTAAATTCTTTTTCACAGTTGATTGTTTTGTTAGTAAAGCGGGGCAGATTCGACTGGCTTTCACGGTGTCCTGGATTCTATCCCTAGTAAAGTATAACAGACCGGAGTGTGATATTCTAATCACAAAAGACTCGCCTCTTCTTTGTAATTACTGTTTATATAATTTTTCTGTGTTATTAAGCTTTTTTATTGTAATATAAAAGTGCTAACGTAATACAATTATCGAAAGTTATAAAATACAAAAGGGATTATTGGACTGGCTTGATTTAATCCTAGGTTAAAATCCTACGTCACTCGATGTAGCGACGTAACTCAGTCGTAAATCTAGTTGTAAAAATTGATTATTGTACTAAAATGTAAGTTTTAAAACTAGATTCACGATTTTCGTTCTGCAATACGGGCCATAGAACTTACGACGCCGATTGACAATATATGAGTGTCCATAGTACACCTCAGCTTCCCCACTTGAGGAACATATACATGAACGTGTTTATTTTTTTAGATTATTAGAGAAAACTAAATAAAACGAGGCAACACCGACTCGGTGGGACTCGGCGCGACTGCAGCGCCGTTATCTGCCGCCGCCACTCGCTCGTTCATTTCAGCTGACTATAGCCAGTTCACACCTCCAGCCTTTTAATGTTTTGAGGTTATGTCAACATGCTTTGTTACTTGCGACATTTTTGGTGTAATGGCGGGAGAATGTGTTGGTTAGAACTGTCAGATTGCACGCCTTTTCGATTGACAGACTAAATAAAAAGTACAATACATATAAAAAATGTAATAAAAGTAAGAAGAAACAGTTTATTTGTTACATGATAAAAACGATTTAGCGCAGTGGTTAAGAGCTTAAGCCGCTCCGCCCACTGTGTCCAATAGTTGCGGGTTCGACCTCCGCACAGGACAAATCTTTGTGTGACCTACTATTATTTGTTTCTGTCTGGGTATTCGTCTATGTGAATTTTCATGTTTGTAAACGCACCCACGGCACAGGAATAAATCCTGGTGTGAGGCTACGTTAAATATACTATAAAAATATATAAAAGAAACAAAGATCATAAGTGAGTAAAAAAAAAGTTAAACACAAAAACAACACTATAAATAGAATTCGAAGCTGTTTTGTAAGGGGCATACAAAACAGCTTCCACTCAACATTACACTGCTGCTCTTCCGATTTCTGTAGGATTATAGTGTAGAGTTTTGATAAAGTAAATAAAATCACGATTGCTTATTTGATTAACCTCTAGCATCACGGCAATCAACACGATGATTTTGTGTTTCCGCAACCTACGGATTAGCTATCTACGCTTGTTATCACAAGGCCCGGACTAAACTTCAAGATCGCATTTTTATATTTTTCTTGATGCGTCCGTATGTCAGAGAAATCCTAAATAGTTTCCTAAAGACAGGAGTAACACGCCTGTAAAACAGATAAGATCACCTAAAGTGGCTGTAGACAGTACCGTCTTTACTATAAGGGCACACGGGGCCCGGGGCCAAAGCCCCATTCTCAAGGGGGCCCCGAGAGGTCGATATATTCGCTTCAAAAATATTTGTCAATTATGTGCATAGAAAGTGATGTCCTTCAAAAACTAGATTTTGAGGAAAGATTTTGCAAAACAGAAATCCCGGAAAAAAAACATTATCGTAATCTTATCAAATTCAAACCAACTTACGTATCTGATATTTAATTTGTATGATCAACCATAATAAATATTAAATCATAGAAGAAAAATTATTTTGTTATTTACTTTTTCAGGTTCGTAACGCAGGGTGGTTATAGTGTGCACTCTATAAAATAACAACGAATCATAAAAAATGGTCGAGTGTGGGTCTGTGGTAGGGAACCCTCAGTGCGTGAGATTGACTCGTACTTGGTCAGTTTTTAACTTTCCAGCAGGACGCCCTATATTTTCGTGTGCCTCAGGGCCCCGGAAGAGGTAAAGACGGCCCTGGCTGTAGGTACTTTGCACAGGTATAAGAGTTCTCATATCATAACCTATTAACTCTCAACCAGTCTTTTCTGAGCTTACCGCAATAAAACTGCAAAATGATTCAATATCAATAAAAGAATTTTATTGTCAGTAGATAAGTTATTAATAGTCGAGTTGTCTCATTCAGGCAGCACTGCAAATTGCTAACAGCCACTTTAGAGATGATATGAACGCTAATTAAACAGTAAACATCCTTATCTATGGACCCATGACGTGCCGTTTAATGCTATCCTTGCGAAACGACAGAAAAAGAAACAAATCTTGATTACACATTGCGATTATAACAAAAATACACGATACATTATGGATTAGGTATTTCTTAAAAAACAAACATTACAAATTATGTAGGTATTCTAATAAATAAGTACAAATAGATTTTTTAACTCAACTTATCTCTAAATCTATAAAAAATTTAATTTAGAAATGTTAGAAACCTTTCTAAATTAAATTACGCAGTAACGTTATTCTGTTGCATGATAATGTGTTCGCGGCAAATTCATACCTACGAGTTTTCTTTTTGTTTTCAAATGAGGATAGTTTTTTTTTATTTTGTTTTAATATTTTTAAATGTAATTTTAAAGTAAAAAAAAATCAACCATCGTCACACCTATTTTTGTTATTTTTCAAGTTGGCTACCCCATGAATTTGTAATATATAACTGTTATGAAATTTCAGTTGCCTAGCTTTTGCGTAATAGGGTGATCAATTGAGTGTTAATATTGGATCGCTAATGAAAAATACTTGATTTTGATTTCTCTTGATTTTATTTGCAGTTAAAATTCATATGTTATAGAGTATTTGCTATTATAAAATAAAAATAATATAATTTATTTTCCCATACAAGAGTACCACCAACATTTCGGCCTCGATATTAGGTCCACGTACAATACGGGGAAACAGGCAGGTGACTATTTTCTTATTAGATACAAAAACAAAAATAATGTGGATTCAGAACTAGACCTACACAAATCGTCATTATAAATACACTCCATATCAGAATCTCAAAAAACCGTAAAAGTACGACAAAAACCAGATACGCACAATCGCGAACCCAAAAGAAATCGATATTCACCAACTTAGTCCTATCGCCGTAATCGACGCACTTAAGACCAATCCTTATCCCATTTACGTGTCTCACATTACCATTAAAATATCAACTTATCTCTGTATAAAACCCTGAACCGGTTTTATATATAAATAATAATATACAGAACAATAACGGCCGGTAATTAGGCAATAAATTCTTCAAGCAGATATGAGATATATTAAGAAAAAGGCAAGGTTTGATTTGTTTGCGGCTCGACTATGTGGTGTGCGTACGCGTTGTTGAGCACGACACGATAATGCTTAACACGTCATCGTACGATACCTAAAAACGCACAAATGTGCAAAGTTTGATCGAATTTTTAAGAGTTGCTTTATATTTTTATACAACACGTTTTTATAAAACACGTTTTTGTAAAACTGTCACACAGTAGGTGTAATATTTTATTTTAACAGCATAGTATATCATAACAAGCTGGCGTTTACGATTATCGATATCACCTTTAACTTGTATATGGAAATGCAAGAGTTTATAAAATTAAGATACGAGTATCATTCCATTTTTATTGACATCATAATTAAAAATAACAAACCTATACTGTCCTACTGCTGGGTAAAACATAGGGGTAAAAGCCTTCTCTGACAAATCGAGTTAAAAAAGATTACGTCATACTCCAACACATAGATAAAATGAGGATTAGTAGATACATGGACTCGTGGGAATTGGTAAAGAACTTAAAAACAAATAGCACTAATAAAATCACGAAAAGTAACCGCCAATTTTACCGTATCGTCTACGAACAGCGCGAACGCGCACTCCGAAATCTCCCGATAAGAACGCATTCAGTTTTATATTTACCCGCTCGATAAGAGGATGCCTGCGAATCGATTAGCCGCACCAGCGGCGATATCTATCTGTCTGTCTGTTTATCTCAAAGACGGACAAACAAAAAATCAATGGGAAATACGCCAGACCCAAGACAGGATGCATTTTAAAACTGCATATTTTATTGCTTACACTTATGTACCATGCATTAAGAGTTTCAAATGATTCTTATTACTTTTGAGATAAGGTCTTATATGTAGAATATTGCCCCTAAAAACCGACTGTTAAGTCAAGTTCAAATAATCAAAATTTTATACGACGAGGCAGCGAAAATACGACGCGGCTATGTTGAGTAGCTAGGTTTTAAAAAAGTTTCTATAGCCACCTTTCGGCCCCATCATGACCATGGACACTATCTGGAATCTGACCGTCTGGACATGAACCTACGGCCACCTTCCGACTCCATTATCAGACCAGCTCCATAATACCATATATACTGAAGTTGTATATACAAGGTGTAAGTTATATAACGCAAGACCCCAGACACCCCAATTAGATTATTGCTTTACGAATTCAATACGCTTTACAATTTTTTGGAGTTTTAAGCTCTTTGGTACCTAAATTAACCACGAAATTTAATAAATAAATAACTTTTGTGTGCATATTGATGTGTGTGTAATAGGTATGTATTTAAAATAGCCGTATTACTTTGAATAATGATTAAATTTGTTTAATACAGTGGACTGAACGAATAGCAGCATGTTTTTATAAATAAAAAAAATGTAACATACTTTAAAAAATAGTTGGAATCGATTTAGTTGCCGATTTAGAACAAACTACTTTCAGGTCTAGCGTTAATTGTGTTACCCCTTGTATGTATACCAAACAGCTCAACCGAATTCCAGCAAGTGCTTGACAAATAGGAACACTGTCACGCCTATATTCCCCAAGCGGGGGTGTACTGAGTACACCCACTTTTCGCCGACGATGTTAGGTCCCATGAAATACAGGGCGGGCCAATTGCCATATACCGGGCACAATTCCAGACTCCGGACACATACTGAGAAGTGTTTCGTTAGAGCAAAATTTGAACCGGAAAAACAAGCAGACATAAGCACAAGTTAAAAGCTTGTAAAAAAGTCTAACGTCCGTCAAATATTGAAGTAGTTCTCTATTACATTAGCTCTTTGAGATAATTACGGTAAAGGTCTTTACCTAACTTTAAGGAGTTGATCTGAAGGCTATGTAGATATAACTGTATACAGTAACAGACTTAGGTCTAAGCCCTTAAATAAATATCAAGCTATCGAGCTTGCCATTTGGTGGTCAAATCCACGTCTCCCTTGGCTTGGCATTTCAGATAGATCGGCCACCCACGTCAGTCAGATAGCGCTAGCGCAGCGCACGACAAGCTCGGCTAGGTTCGGCCGCGCTCGGCTCGTGTCGGCTCCTTAACCCGCTAGTAGATGCGCGCGATTCTGCCCACGCGCAGATTGGAGTGTGGAAATTTGTTGCTTTGTCATATACAGAGATTTAGATGTACGATTGTTGTGAATTATTGCTGAATACTCTCTGAATATTTTGAAGATGATATTTTAAGTTTTGAGCGATCCAGTAGTAATAACTCGTCCCTTTGCATTCACAAAGCAGCTATAATTTATATCCATACTAGTACGTGCCCGCGACTTTGTTCGCATTGACTTTCGGCAGGAATCTAACATTTTTCCGGGATAAAAAATATCCTGTGTTAATCCAGGTAATGAACAATCTGTATGCCGAATTTCATCCAAATCTGTTCAACTGTTTTTACGTGATTGAGTAACAAACATCCAAACATACAAACTTTCACATTTATTGTATTAATAGGATTAATAGGACGAATAATAATTAAGTTTCACTATGAGATCTTAAATGTGTATGAATAAATCGTGTCAAATCATTGACTCTAGACAAGTCTGTATACAGATGCCAAGAATACTGTAACAAGGCGGGAAATATTATATAGAAAGGTATCTAATTAATTATAAGTATATTAACAACAAATTCAGTTACTTTCACTTAGATATTACTAAAGTATATTAATATTTTAATGAGGAAACATTTCAACGAGGAAGATAAACGAATTAATAACATTATACTGGACACAATTCAGACGCCTGACTGCTATTGAGATCTTTTAAATACAAACCTCAAGCACACTTCCTTCGACCAAGCACACACAATTATTTCATGAAATAAAATTAAAAAACACCTATACTGACCGCAATTTTTAATGGAAAAACTTCACACACTTTCACCAACCTAACATTCAAAACTGTCTCCTGAAATAGAATATCAATAAATCCATATCCTCGAAATTATCCAACAATGTAGCCTAGATCATTCTGTCGGCCTCATGCGCGGGCGCACCTCTTATCAACAACACGTGTTCGGCCGGCACAGCGGCCAGATGCCTTAGATACGGGGCTTTTAGCCACAGATAGCCGCAATCGCCACTCGCTAGCCCATCACACACTCCATCTTACACTTGTTAAATATAGACCTCGCGTAGGCGACCGGTCGACCACAGGGTTGCCTACCCTACTTTTGGGCATGATAAGATAGTCTATGTCTTACCCGGCATCTACATCCGTCCTAAATAATCTGGTGGAATTCTATACTCTTTGCCTACCCCGCAACGGATCTGACCTCATAATAAAAATAGATAGAGATAATCAAAAATATAGTAGACCAATTTGGATCAAAAATTAATCAACAAAGCCATTTTAATTTAATAAAATCTGACCTACTTTATAAATTGTAATTACACTTTTCGTAAAAATAAAAGCTCTTGTTAAGTGCTCACAAAGCAAAATCTATATAAATTTTTCAATATATACTATTTTTTTTATAGTATTATTCTCAAAAACATAACTTTACTAATATTATAAAGAAAGATTTGTCTGTTTGTTTGCAATCGATAATCTCTGAAATTACTGAACCAATATTAATAATTCTAGCGCCACTAGAAAGCTACATTATGCAGAAATAACATAGGCTATATTGTATTACAGTAATAATAAGATTTCTGCCTGAAATAGTGGCATTTGTAATATTTCGTAAAGATATTACAAAATAAACGCGTCCACAGCGTCAGAGTAACTTCTAGTCACTACATATCATAAACAAAGTCCCCCTGCCGCGTCTGTCTGTCTGAGCGCGATAAACTCAATATCTATCGAGCGGATTTTCATACGGGTTTCACCAATGGACGGAGTGTTTCAAGTGAAAGGTTTATGTGTGTAATTCACCCGTGCGAAGCCGGGGCGCGTCGCTAGTTTGTTATAAAAGAAGTTGACAACCCTAGTCGACCATACAGTTTAAAGTAGGCTCAATGTATGTAAATGTTATGTATAATGTTGCTATATAGTTTGTATGGTGGCTTGGGTACGCCTCTTAAGTTGATTTTTAATGGATATCGCGTGGCTCAGCGGTTTCATTATAACACGGACCGACGGACGATTTAGGTTATGGTTAAGAGCTTAAGCCGCTCCGCCCACTGTGTCAAATAGTCACGGGTTCGATTCCCGGGACAAATCTTTGTGTGATCCACAATTGATTTGTTTCGGTCTTGGTATTTGTGTATTTGGGAATTTGTGTATGTGAATTTTTATGTTTGTAAACGCACCCACGACACAAGAATAAATCCTAGAGTGGGTACCCCCACCCCCCGTTTTAAAAAATAAACTATATGGTACCTATTTGTAAGATACATTCAGAAGAAAATTTCGGGACTAATCTTTTTTTTGATATTTTTTTTCAAATTACATTTATAGCATATACTTAGAATCAAAATAAGAATATTTTTTATTCATGTAAACCATTATAACGTCGACGTCAAATTAATATCTGGATATCGTAACCCAACCTAACCAAATTTTCGTATAAAAGACTGCTATGTATTATATGACTATTCATTATCGGGAGAACTGTGTGGTGAAAAAATATGATTCAAAAATCTGCTTGATATAAAACTTTGCACATATCAGGTATTGGTTTGGCAACGGCGATAGGTGAATACTTATAAGATGATGATGATTAACTTTCAAAAAGTTCTATTTGATTGTTTTATTAATTTCACGGCTTTGTATCCTCTAATATAGTATTTTTCAAGTAAGATGGGTACTGTGAAAGTTGTAAGTGTCAAAAAATATTATACTTTTCTATACTTATGGTTTTATGCCTTAACATCATTGAATTAAATATTAATTGCGTTTGGCACTTAGAGCTGTCTGAGCTAAAAAATATTATAATGCCAATTTTCGCCTGTTTTATCCGAATGTCAAAGGACTCATTTGGCAGCTGTCACCAAATTAGGTAGTCTCAATCAAGTCTAAATCAAAGTTATACAAGGATCTTTTGGCCCACAGGCAACATCGGAACTAACGCTGTCAAAAGTTAAGTGTCACTACATGACAGTCGCAGAGTTGCCGTTTCAATCAATCAATCAATCAGCCTATCGCAGTCCACTGCTGGACATAGAGTTGCCGTTTGCTATAAAATTTACCCAAGTTCTTTTTTTAATGAGTAACCGTGTGGACCCAGCTGTTGAAATATTTCCCTGGAAATAGGATAAATTTACTGAATGGTAACCCTAATTTCACACCAACGCTATGCCACCTGTCAATGTGATCCACGGGCTAAAAGATCCTTGTCGCACTTTATGTAGGCTATGCTTGAAATGTATGTACGATAAGTATCGTATCGTATCTTTCTATATTATTTTCACTATCTTTTAATGGCGGGGAAAATATATAACAAGATACCGACAGAAATCGAAACAATCTCCCAGTTATCCTCATTAAAAAGTAGACTAGGTACAAGCTTTTTTGATAGACACCGTCACGCCTATATTCCCCAAGCGAGGTTGGCAGAAGTGTACTGAGTACACCCACGTTTCGCCGACGATGTTAGGTCCCATGTAATAGGCGGAGAGCCTATTGCCGGGCACAATTCCAGACTCCGAACTCGTACTGGAAAGTTTTTCGTAAGAAAAACTACACTTGTCTGACCTAGGATTTGAACCCAGGACATCATGATCACAAAGCAATGCGCTTCGCCACTAGACCAACGAGACAGTCAAATTTTGATAGACAAATGCTGCTATACTATAAATGAATTTTTCACCGATATAATTTATTAATTAGACTTAATATATGAACTGATTCCACATTAGAAATTATTTTAATAACATTTTTTTATGATTTATTTATCATCATCTTATGGCGGTGTATTTTTTATAATGCGAACTACGATCAAAAATTAAAGACAGAGTGGAAGAGCCATTGTTTAGCCTCTGGTGTCAGCCGCCGCTGAATTTTCGAGTGGAACAGACCTTAACAATGTGCTGGATAGTCTGCACTGAGTTTCCACAGTCACAACAAGGACTCAGTGATGCCCCACCTGTCGCCGGTACACATCGCCGGTACTTAAAGTCCTTCAGAGGCTATTTAATTCCGTCTTGCTTGAAGGGAAAACGCCGGAAGCATGGAACAGGGGTGTGGTGGTGCTGTTTTTCAAGAAAGGTGATAACACCTTATTGAAGAACTATAGGCCCATCACACTGCTGAGCCATGTTTATAAGTTGTTTACGAGAGTCATTACGAATCGTCTCGAACGAAGGCTTGATGACTTCCAGCCTCCCGAACAAGCCGGTTTCCGGAAAGGTTTTAGTACCATAGACCACATACATACGCTGCGGCAGGTTATACAGAAGACTGAGGAGTATAATCGGCCACTATGCTTGGCGTTTGTGGACTATGAGAAAGCCTTTGATTCGATCGAGACTTGGGCGGTTCTTAGATCTCTCCAGCGATGCCGCATTGACTATAGGTACATCGAAGTGTTGAAGTGCTTGTATAATAACGCCACCATGTCAGTCCGAGTACAGGGGCAGTGCACGAAGGTGATCCCCATAAAAAGAGGAGTAAGACAGGGAGACGTCATTTCTCCGAAACTGTTTACGGCCACCTTAGAGGACGCCTTCAAGCTCTTGGAATGGCAAAGACTTGGCATCAACATCAATGGCGAATACATCACTCACCTTCGATTTGCCGACGACATTGTGGTCATGGCGGAGTCGCTGGAAGATCTAGGACGAATGCTCGGTGACCTCAATAGAGTATCCCAACAAGTGGGTCTTAAAATGAATATGGACAAAACAAAAATAATGTTTAATGTCCATGTCGTACCCACCGCACTCACCGTTGGGAACTCTACTCTTGAAGTTGTCGACGAATACATTTACCTGGGACAGGCAGTCCGGTTAGGTAGGTCCAACTTTGAGAGAGAGGTCAATCGACGAATCCAACTCGGCTGGGCAGCGTTCGGGAAACTGCGCAACATCTTCTCATCCAAAATACCTCAGTGCCTAAAGACTAAAGTTTTTAGTCAATGTGTGTTACCAGTGATGACATATGGATCAGAGACGTGGTCTCTTACAATAGGTCTCATAAAAAAGCTCAAAGTTGCTCAGCGAGCTATGGAAAGAGCTATGCTCGGCGTTTCTCTACGTGATCGAATCAGGAATGAGGAGATTCGTAGAAGAACCAAGGTCACCGACATAGCCCTCAGGATTAGCATGCTGAAGTGGCAATGGGCTGGCCACATAGCGCGAAGATTGGACGGGCGTTGGGGCAGAAAGATTCTAGAGTGGAGACCACGTATTGGCAAGCGCAGCGTAGGACGACCGCCTGCCAGATGGACCGACGATCTTGTGAAAATCGCAGGAAATCGTTGGATGCAGGTGGCATCGGACCGGTTACGCTGGAAAGCGATTGGGGAGGCCTATGTTCAGCAGTGGACAAGTATAGGCTGAAATGATGACGTGCAGTGTTACCTCATTTATTTATACCATCTTGTATCAAGCAAAACTATCCTCTATTAAGCAAATAAATGAATTTGAATTACAATTAGGGAGGATCCAATATGCCTAATATGTATAGTAAATAGTAAATCAACTATTCCTCAAAGGATTTTTCTCACAAATAGTGGTGTAAGAATAGATCATCCACGCGGATCCAGTTTAGATTGACTGAGGCAGAACTGTGGCTACCTGCTGTTGGAACTTATCAAGCCGTTCATAAGCCTTCAGACTATGCTTAAATTACCACATTAAGTGGCAGCCAAGACCAACGACTTTCAAACTCAAATGATTTATTTTGTGTAAACCCTGCGAGGGGGGGTTATTACCAAGAGTCATATTTACATTTTTTAACTGATTAATCTACCACCGGATCGGATCGCGTCTTCCACTGAGAAGATCCGGCAAGAAACTCTGCAGGCTTGTCTTTTTTATCTTATCCCCCATTAAATTTTTTCGTCATCAGTTTCTGTATATATACATACATTTTTATATTATACAATATCATTTATGCGACCCAGCTCCAGTGTGATGCCTTACGACTAAGATATAAGATCTCAAGACACCGTGAGCTCATTCTGCGTAGATCGGACCAACAAAAATAATTAAGAAGTTTTGAGGGTACCCCGGAACAACTATGCCTTTTGGACGTCTAACACCTCAGTCCCTCCCGTGACCATGGGTGCTGCAAAGCACTCGAAACGGGAACTTAAAAATCTAAAATAAACCGCGATAAAATCCGAAAAATAGTTTTATTTCATGTGTAATATTCGCGTAAATCTAAGAACTTAGTACGGAGGTGCTCTTAAACGGAAATTCCACAAACGGTTACCCATCCTAAACTAACCGAGAGGACCGCTGCATAAACGTGGTGGTCATAAATACTAGCGCGTTTCTATAATAATAATATAATAATGTTAGCCCTGTTAAGAAACTGTCCCACCGTTGGGCACGGGCCTCCTCTCAAACTGAGAGGGTTTAGGCCATAGTCCACCAAACTGGCCCAGTGCGGGTTGGCGAACTTCACACACCTTCGAGAAACTCTTGGGCATGCAGGTTTCCTCACGATGTTTTCCTTCACCGGTGGCAAATCGCATCGCTTTGTGATCACGAGGTCCTGGGTTCAAATCCTAGGTCGGACAAATGTAGTTTTTTAACGAAAAATTCCCAGTATGAGCCCGGAGTCTGGAATTGTGCCCGGTATATGGCAATAGGCTCGCCCCCTATTACATGGGACCTAACATCGTCGGCAAAACGTGGGTGTACTTAGTACACCTTTGCCACCCCCTCTGGGGAATATAGGCGTGACGGTGTGTAGTTAATTTTTAATACGCACATGCTTTCGAAAAGCCAGTGGTGCGTGCCTGGGTTTGAACCCGAGAACTCCGACTTTGCAGGCCAACGGCTTAACCACTATCACTGCTAATAAAAAAGCGCGTTTCTAAAATATAAATATACTATACAAACATAACAGGTCAACTAATTATGTATGCGCACATATCGCGGCACGATACACGGGCGGGCCGGGGCGCTCCCACTAGTCTTATCTAAATGATAATAAACAGCCTAATACTTATCATAATTACTATATAAAATGAAAAGGTAACTAATTTCATTACATATTCCGACATAATTACTATATTAAATAGGTAACTAATTTCATTACATATTCCGTAAAGCGCATCTCTTTCGTGTCACCATGTGTTTTAATTTAAAAACACACCGTCACGCCTATATTCCCCAGAGGGGGTGGCAGAGGTGTACTGAGTACACCCACGTTTCGCCGACGATGTTAGGTCCCATGTAATAGGTGGCGAGCCTATTGCCATATACCGGGCACAATTCCAGACTCCGGACTCATACTGGGAAGTTTTCGTTAGAAAACCTACACTTGTCCGACCTAGGATTTGAACCCAGGACCTCGTGATCACAAAGCGATGCGCTTTGCCACCAGACCAACGAGGCTGGAGGAGGAGGTTTTAATTTACTATCAATAAATAAAATGCCTCGTTAGATTAGTGGTCAACACGAGGTCTTGGATTCGAATCCTAAGTCGAACAATGTGTGGCTTTTTTATTGAAAATTTAGAAATATTCCGGAGTCGGAAATTATTTATGGACTGCCTCGTTAATATAGTGACGAATAATGAGCTTCTGGTCCTGGGTTCAAATCCTATATCCTATATCTAGAATCCTAGATATGTAGTTTTTCTACCGAAAATCTCCCAGTATGAGTCCGGAGTCTGAAATTGCGCCCGGTATATGGCAATAGGTTCGCCCCCTATTACATGGGACCTAACATTGTCGGCGAAAAGTGGGTGTACACAGTACGCCTCTGCCACCCTCGCTTGAGGAATATAGGAGTAAGGATATTTTTTATATAAATACTTTGATATTACCTAGACTATCTTACAAAGACCAAATAGACCGAGTCTTATCTGAATGACATGTCAAGAGTCTCCGTAACCGGCGAGCGTGTATGAGACGAACTATGAGAGTGGAAAAAGCCAGAGAGGTATGTAAAGAACCTAATATAGACAGATAGACTTGGATTATTAAATCTTATCAAAAATTGTCAACCCCGACGTTTATCATGGACAGAACATAATCTACAACTGGTAATAACGGAAGACCGCAGACAACCTTATTAGATCATTGCTGAACAAATTCTATATAAGAACTTAACTTTCCTTTAAACTTTCCTTAACTAAAGTTACCATTTTTTACGAACTTTAATATACAAATCAACAATGAAACCTGCTGTATTGAGAGATATTTTTCAAAAATCATATATAATATCAGCCTATACTGCCCACTGCTGGGCAAAGGCCTTCTCTCACAAATCGAGGAGAGAGAGATTAGGTCATACTTCACCACGCGGACCCAGTGCGGATTGACGTGGGCAGGTTTACGACCACCTGCTGTTAGAGCTTATCAAGCCGCTAATAAGGCTTCCAACTCGGCTTAGCAACTACCACATTAAGCGATAACCGCGCGAATATGAAAATGCCACAAACGGTCACCCATCTCAGACCGACCGGGTCGAACGCTGCTTAACCTTGTTCGCACAGCGCTACGAGCTCCTCTATTAAATTAATAAGTAAGACTTTTTTTTTAAGGTAGCCCCACTCTTTTGATTTATTCCTGGGCCGTGGGTGCGTTTACAAACATAAAAATTCACATTTGTGGATCACACAAATTTATGTCCCGCGCGGGAATCGAACCCGCGACTACTAGTCGCAGTGGGCAAAGCTGCATCATCTCTTAACCACTGTGCTAAATCGACCAATTAGTAAGTAATTACACTTAGTTTAATTTTTTTATACACAACGGACTAAAAAACTATAGGCATGCGTGACAACAATTTTAATAAATAACACCGTAACATACATTAGAAATAGTAGGAATTTGTATTTAAAAAAAACTAGTTTCGGGTTGATACTGGAGGAAGCCAGAGAGGTATGTAAGGAAAGAACCTGTTGGAACTCTGTACTCTGCCTACCCCGCAAGGGATCTGGCGTGATAATATCGATAGATAGATAGATAGTTTCAGGTTGTATAAGTTGTATTTAATAACTAGAGTTATTCCATGCATACATAGTCTCCACGCAAAATAACTCA
Organism: Phalera bucephala; assembly: GCA_905147815.2. Lineage (NCBI taxonomy): Eukaryota > Metazoa > Arthropoda > Insecta > Lepidoptera > Notodontidae > Phalera > Phalera bucephala. The sequence goes on from LR990622.1 coordinate 28,703,760, forward strand.
CAAGCCTTAGAAATATGGAAGCAACACATTAAAAAGATAAACAACAGATTATAACAAAATTCCGACGACTTAATAAACTTTAAAAACGGTAATCATCATATTTATACGCACGACGTACGAGTATGTAAAAGCTTCTAAATAAGGTGCGTTGACACGCGGCACGTTTGCGTCACGCACTTGACAATCGCGTGACACGTCGCGATGGCACGATAAAGCGTGATAACGGGCACGCGAGCAGCGTAAACGTACGAACAACCTTGCCACTGCGAGTGATAGCGGACGTGTGTGGTTGGCCCTTTACGGGCGGTGCGAGGGATAGGCGGTTGCGATAGCTTTGCGATAGTGGAAAATTTAATATATCTTTTAATAAAAATGATAGAACAGGCTTATTTTCTGTGATGTAGATGCATTTACAACTCTGTAAACGTATCTTAAAGCTAGTATTAACCTCAGAAGCGAATGGATGTAGAAAGAAGACAGCAGGAATTTCGGTAAATAATTTTTTTTATAAATTAATATGATATATAATATGTCCGAAGAAAGAATGACAAAACTGATATACAATGCGAAAGTGGAAGGATGTAGGTACCGGGGAAGACCTAGACTATCTTACTATGACCAAATAGACCGGGTGTTATCTGAAGGACAAGTCAGGAGTCTTTGTAACCGGCGAGCGTGTATGAGACGAACTATGAGAGTAGAGGAAGCCAGAGAGGTATGTAAGGAAAGAGCCTGTTGGAACTCTGTACTCTCTGCCTACCCCGAAAGGGATCTGGCGTGATGATATAGATAGATATATAATATAATTATAATATTTTTCGCTAAATATGGTTTAAATTCACACATACAGTATAACAGAGAATCAGAGTAATATCATCAAAAGCATTATATTCCTCCTGTACCAACAAAACAAATTTATACAGCCAACCTTATTGATTGGCGGACTAATATACCACGAATACAATTGAGTGTTATAAAATTTATGAGCATCTCTCTTGATATAGTCTATTTTATAAACTATATTCCTAGGAACAACTTTAAGAGAAAATAAGTACTATAGTACTATGAGTAAATAAAACTGTTACTGCTTTGTAAATTTGGACAAAAGGGATAAGAGTGTAAACATAACAAACTCAATTTAAATGCATAAGGCATGAATTTTAAGTATCAGATAAACACTCAATTATTAATCAAGAGTTTGAAATAATCTCAATTCCTATCAATTAGTAACTAATCACATAAACGAATAAATCGCACCAATAGATGTCGTTCTACGCTTAATAAAAACATTTCAACAACAGATGTCGCTACTACACGTTTAGATTTACATAAGTAGTTGGAAATATATTTATAATTGGTTATATAATATAACATGGATTTGTAACACTAGTAAAACGTTCCCCTACATTAATAGAAATCATTCCTGCAATATGAGACAGCGTTTACTGGCACCAATTGATGAAACCCAAACAAATTAATGTGAGTTTTACAAAGATTTATTTAGTGTAGAGACATGAAATTATGTTTTGGTTAGTGTGGAGACTACTGGATACAGATAACTAAATGTTAAACCCACTTAGGGTTATATTTAAAACGTTCGACTGAACTGTCGACTTCTATTCGGCATATATGTTATTTAATTATGTTTTATAGGATTTCTGCATACAAAAACGATAAGTAAGAATAAAAATATAAGTGTATAATTCTAAATAAAACAAAAAGCGATATTTTACGTTTATATTTTATTATAAGTTTAAACTCAGTCCAAGGCGTTTTAATAATCAAAATCATTCTAGACGTTTTAATAGATAAAAGTCTGCAAAATATAAAATAAAGTGATTACTACTTCTGCTGTTAAGTAGATCACTAAATATCGCTCATCGCTGATAACATAGCCTAGACACAAATCGCTAATTTTTCCTTGTCATCAAAGAAACGTTAAACTGAATTTCAGATGTCATATGCGAATAGTTTGTATTTGGAAACATTCCACAATGGGCCACATCATTAATTATAATATCTAAAACTATACAATCTTTGTTAAAAAAAAGAAGAAAAAACTTAAATGCCTCGTTGGTCTAGTGGCAAAGCGCAACGCTTTGTGATCACGAGGTACTGGGTTCAAATCCTGGGTTGGACAAGTGTAGTTTATCTAACGAAAAATTTCCAGTATGAGTCCGGAGTCTGAATAAGTGCCCGGTATATGGCAATAGGCTCGCCCCCTATTACATGGAACCTAACATCGTGGGCAAAATGTGGGGTTTACTCAGTACAGTTCTGCCACCCCCGCTTGGGGAATATAGGCGAGACGGTGTGTTTAAAGAAAAAAAGGGATATTTTTAGTTCTGTTAATTGTGCTGCTATTGAAAAAAAATTCACATCACTATCTGGTCTGTGGTTGGCTCCGTGTGTCAAATCAAATTAGTCAAATAGTTTCATTAAATCCTAAAGGAAAAAATACTAAAGGAAAAACTATAATATATATAATTCAAGCAGAGCTCTCTTCAACGACCATTACGTGGACTTTTCTGTTAAATAAACGCATATTAATATTTTTTAAACTGTTTCAATATCTTAGAATAAAGTGTCTTTATTTAAGACTAGCAGTTTCCCGCGACTTCGTACCTGGTCGTTAACAGCGCCACCTACCGGGTCTATGTGATATAGCCTATGTTACTTCTGGATAAGGTATCTTTCCAATGGTGGAAGAATTTTTTTAAATCGGTCCAGTTGTTTTTGAATTTATTAGTTGCAAACATACAAAAATATAAATCTTTCCTCTTTATAATATTAGTATAGAAACATAGGTAGGTATAACTATTGGAAATGCAGACCTATTGTCGTGGCAATCTTGCTCTGACCAGCAATAGATGTCATTCGGCTCATGAAAAAAATATATATTCAGGTGAAAATGTTTTAATTCGCCATTTTTTGTGCGAATAAACAAAAAAAAATGTTTGGATTAAAAAATGAAAATTTCAACGAACTTTTACAACTGTATAATACACACATATTTTTAAATTACAGGCAGACACAACGGACTGTCTGATTAGACAGCTAACTCACAACAAAATATGTCTGATCAGAGATCTCTGAAAGCGTTCATTCTTTTCTTTTACGACGCCATATATCAAACCTTAAACTATCACAGGGGTGTATGACAGAACGCCTACCAACAGACATACATAGGCAATCGTGATATGGATCTGCTTCCACTTCCGTGAGTCGTGCATGCACGCATCGCGAACTATAGGCGAGCATGAACCATATCTAACTGAATGTAAAAGTGTCACAAGTCAAAAGTGAAATTCGTTGATATAGGACTCTAATTTCAAGATGACAAAGCTTAAATTCCTCTACCTTTGCTTTTGTAGTTATGTCGCGATTCCATATGGTATTTAGTAGCATGTGGCATACTTCAGAAGCATAAAGTGTGTCATGTTAGTTTAAGTTTCAGTTTCCGATGTTTATAACTTGGGGAGGATTTTGATTGGTTGAATTCAGGTCAGTAGTTGTTACCTGTCTTATAAAGGGCTTAATTCATCTGAATCGTGCATCAGTAGGTAGAGATATGGACATGGCACTGGGCAGTAAACAATGTTGTAATTCTACCCAGTTTTTAGCACCACGATAAAGCAGGATGTATGTAAGAAATAATAAAATAAATGAAATTTCTTTTCTGCCAAACACCTTAATTGGTTTTCCTTGATACGATTCGCTTTTGGAACTCTAATTATTTTTTGGTGATGGCTTGATCTGCTTCAACGTAAACTTAGTTAAATCGCAAGTTCAATCCAGATAGACAACTCCAACACGTTTCTTTCTTACACACCACTCTCTCTCTCTACGTCCACTCTCATAGTTCGTCTAATCATATAGTGAAGTCTATAAAGGAAAATCAATCAATTTCACTAGCTATCACCCGCGGTCGCGCACGCATTATTTTGTAATTTATTATGCAATATGTTTATAAATCTTAGCCTATGTGTTACTCTGATGTATAAGCCACAATACGGTAAAATTTTATCTATCTATCTATATCATCACGCCAGATCCCTTGCGAGGTAGGCAGAGGGTACAAAGTTACATCAGGTTCTTTCATTACATACCTCTCTGGCTTCCTCCACTCCCATAGTTCGTCTCATACATGCCCGCCGGTTACGGAGACTCTTGACTTGTCCTTTAGATAAGACACGCTCTATTTGGTCATGGTAAGATAGTCTAGGTCTTCCCCAGTACCTACATCCTTCCACTTTCGCATTGTATATCTGTTTTGTAATTCTTTCTTCTCACATTCTTTCTATATGCCCGAACCAACGGAGCATACCCTTTCTCATCTTTACACCGAACATCTAAAGTTTTATCAAAATCAGTTTTGCGTGAAACAGTATCAAACATTCATTCATACATTCATCGTCACCAACATTCACATCAATAATCATCATCATCATCATCATCTCAGCCCATACTTGTCCACTGTTGAACATAGGCCTCCCCAATCGCTTTCCAGCGTAACCGGTCCGATGCCACCTGCATCCAACGACTTCCTGCAATTTTCACAAGATCGTCGGTCCATCTGGCAGGCGGTCGTCCCACGCTGCGCTTGCCAATACGTGGTCGCCACTCTAGAATCTTTCTGCCCCAACGCCCGTCCGATCTACGCGCTATGTGGCCCGCCCATTGCCACTTCAGCTTGCTAATCTTAAGGGCTATGTCGGTAACCTTGGTTCTTCTACGAATCTCCTCATTCCTGATTCGATCGCGTAGAGAAACGCCGAGCATAGCTCTCTCCATAGCGAGCTATGGAGAGAGCTCAGCGAGCTGAGCAACTCTGAGCTTTTTTATGAGACCTATTGTAAGAGACCACGTCTCACATCAATAATATTAACAAATAATTCTTTCTTTTCAGGTAAGTACGAGCGACATGGTGCCCATTTAAGGTATCTTGCATACTAAGCGTTTGTCCGCAACATGCGACCTACCTAACGACTACAAAATGCGTTTTAAATTCGCTCGTTGGACCTCGACTTACAGGATAATATGCCATTAATCGTATAAAAAGGCATTCAATTTAACTGCAACACAGATGCGAATAAAAATGCGAGACTCGCCGAAATAAATTTTAATTCATAACTAGGGTTGGTCAGAGTTATTGAAGATAGAATGTTTGATATCTATTTTTCAAACTTTTATTTATTTTGTTCGTATATCGTTCTGGGCATCAAGTCTGCTCTTGCAATTTAAGTACAAATGTCGTTCATTGACTTCATAATTGCTGGTTTTGACGGTTTTAATAATCTATTAATTCGATGGTGACCTTATGGTTTTCTATAGGGGTACCACTTGAAACATTTATCGGTATTTGTTAATAAGACCATATATAATTTAGTAGATTATCGACTTTATCGCATAATCGTAATTGAAAGAATGTTATAGCATAATTATGTTATAACATTCTTTCAATTACAATTATGCGACGAATCACGTAAAAATAGCAGATTTGGGGCCCTGGTTCGATAATTGTAATCCATTTTTCAAGCACTTGCTGGCATCCGATTGAAATTAAATTTGACTGACCCATACTCTAGTAACAATGCAATATTATGGTGCTATAGAGTTATTCTTATAATGGAGCAGGAAGGTGGTCATCGGAACTCCTCAACTAAATAAGAAAGTACCCTTGGGTTTTTGGTTATTTTCATAACTTGTTTCATAGTTTGACGGACGGCTTCGTCCAGTGGTTAAGAGCTTGATCGAGCAGTAGCAGGTTCGATTCCCGCACGGGACAAATCTTTGTGTGACCCACAAATATTTGTTTCGGTATGGGTGTTATTAGTACGATATACGTATACGAGACATGTAACTAACATTTAAAAAAAGATTTTTTTCGTTTGTTATTAAAATATAAATTTTGTCATAGTAACAGCATAGTGCAGTCACTATGCTGTCAACATCAGTAAGTTTCATTGTGGTAGTACTTACAAAAATACTGCCATTATATGCCGAATGAATACACTGTATCATTATTGCCCTACGTAGAACCTGAAAAATATAACCAAAACTGTCTGTTATTTCATAATCCGTTCTTTAAAAAATATATAGTCCTTATGATTTCTATGATGATGATTCTAGGCGATGACTACTAGAATAAAAACTACCAAGGTATATTTTGCATGAAAAAATGATACTCTAAATCATCTATCCACAGAATCGTGACTTTTGACTTGAATTATAATTCTTACAAAATACATTATGCAATCACCCTAATCATTTTGTTAGATCTGGTAACCCTACTCATAACACAATACAATCTATAATCGAGTAAAAAGTAAGGGTGGCCACACATCCCGTATCGCCGTCGCGAATCGCGCGCCTGTCGGTTTATTGTCATTCGCCGCGTATCGCCGCCGACAATCGCGAATTTCGAACGAAGACAGGTCACCGCGGACGATGTAATGATACCATCTGTCATAACGCCCGCGCAAAACTATAGATGTGTTGCTACTGTAAAAAATATATGATTTGGTTTTAAATTTGGGTTAGTAGATAACGCTCAGAAGCCTGATTAAAAACTTCTGGATGTACCTTTTATAAAATTATTAAATTGTGTTGTATAAGTATATAAATGTTGCTTGTTTCTTTCGATACATCTAATGCAGGTAATGACCGATGGAATGATAGCTGGAATAGCCTCCTGGTTACACTGAAAATGCAATCATTTGCAAATATTCATAACAGGTAAGGATTTTAAACCATAATGACAAGAATGTTTTGGCCCGTGGATGACGTGGACAGGGGGCGTTGATGTGAAATTAGGGTTATCATTTAGTAAAATTTTCCTACTTCCAGAGAAATATGTCAACAGGTGGATCTGCACGTTTACTAATTAAAAACAGAACAGCAATTTCTCAGCAAACGGCAACTCTGCGACTGTCATTTCACTTGACGACAGCGTTAGTCCCGTTTTTGGCCTCGGGCCGAAATATCCTTGTATGACTGTATATTACATTTTAATGACTATAACGACGGCAAGAATGATTTTTTATGACCATTATTGAACGCTAAACATTAACTTTAATTAAAAATAAAACAAAACTAACCACTACTTTGGATTTTTTTTGGCGTGAGGTTATGTTATTTGTCAAAACGCCCGCGCTTAATATCAGGTGTGTTGCTATACTAAAAAAATAATTTGCATATCTCGAAGAGATAAGCTGCTACCAAATTTCGATTCTGCATTTTTTCCCTTTTATAGTTTAATTGTATCATTCTCGTATCTTATCGTAGCCAGCTAAAATAATATTCATAAAGAATTTAGATGAAAAAATAGATAATCAATCATACTTTATTATTTATACTTGATTATTTGAATTGGACTATAACTTTTGTACGTAGAATATTTTCCATTTCGCCAGTTAAATCTCGGTGTCATTTCCGAAGTTAGAACAACTTGTGAAATTTACAACAAAATGCTCGAAAATCACAATTGGTTCTGGGCTAGGTTTTAGCTTGGTTGTAAAATGCACACCTATAGGCAGACTTCACTGTCCTTAAGAAATATATTAATAAAGTTATTCCCAGCAATGATTATGTATTATTAATTATGATCTTCTAAAACGACCGTTAACTGGCAGGTTAAATCACATACGCATCGTCCATTGCTGCGTTGGTACCATCCGCCGGCAGTATCTCTCCGCTATTAATTCTCAATGGACACGCGCCTAATTGCCCTCGCAAAATATCGTTGACAACCCCTTACCAACACTCGTGAAACAGACCATACAATTTTGAACTGTATAACTTGTACATTAAAGTAATTTTAAGATCAAAATAACTACGACTGTCGACAGTTCAGGAGATTTATAATCCGCGTGAACACACCCTAAAATATTTATTGCATTTGTAGGTAAGACTACAGGGAATTTGTAGTTAGTTGATTTGTTAACGTTCACGAAGTCTATACGCTTATTTATTATGTTTATTTTATGGTTTTAAAAACTCATGTTTTTTATTACATAGGTATATAACAAGGATTGTCAAATAGGCGAGAGTAAAAAACCAATCCAAATAAATAAATAATCCACATCGGTATTTTTTATATAGAACCTTCTCAATTGAAATACATTTTTGTTATCAATTTTCTACTTCCACACAATCAAATACTGGTTTGTATTTCTTATGAAGCAACTTAGATGAATTAGTCTAAGAAAGCATAAAATGGTTGACAAACTGCACTTACCATGTTTTGCTTTAATTACAACAATATTACGAGTATAGTCTTGTATTCAAGGTGTAACATATATAACGCAAGACCTTAGACACCCCAATTAGATTATTGCTTTACGAATTCAATACGAAAATCAAACTTCTAATTTTAAGGAGCTCCCTACCATTTTTTTAAGCTCTTTGGTACCCAAATTAACCATAAAATTTAATAATTAATTAACATTTTTATGCGTGTGTGTGAATGATGTACGCTGTTGGCCGCGAGGCCTTTACAGATTCACCGGATTTAAAGGCGAGCGTGCAACCACTACGCTCTAGCCAGCCAGAAGGGCAAGAGGCGACATACTCGAGGGCGCCTCGGTTGGGTCAGTCGCTGTAGGGGGACGGGTGCACTACTAAGTGCACCGGTCAACCGCCGGCTATGGGAGGGGATCTACTACTACGTCTTCGTCGTCGCCCGTATTCTGAGCGTAAAGAAGGGATGACAAAGCATCGGGGGGGTCGGTGAGAACATGTCGCGGCCGGCGGTGGCGGCAGGGGTCAGGGGGGGAGATCGTAGTCAGCGGTGGCCACGATTACCGGATTCGCATGGGTAGATGCGTTCGCGAAGTGACGTGTTGACGCCTTTTTAATAAAGGCGCGAATAGGTTCGAGACCTAGATCGGAGTGGAGGTCGACGTTCCTTACGAACCAGGGGGCTCCTACGGCTTTACGGAGGAAGCGGTTTTGAACCACTTGGAGTTTATCGATGTGAGAGGGGGCCGAATGCCCGAACACAACACACGCATAAGTCATGATGGGTCGAACGCAAGTTTTGTAAAGTGTCACCTTATTTCTAAGGGTCATTTTACTCCGCTTGCAGATTAACGAATGGAGACGACCGAGCACAAAGGATGCTCGGTGACGGACCCGCTTGATCTGCGGACCGAAGGACATGGTGCTGTTTAGGGTGACCCCTAGATATTTGACCTCTTTGACCCAGGGAATGGGTCGGTCGAACATGGTCACTTGGCCGAGATTACTTCTAGGGCGGCGCAAGGAGTGGCGCGGGGTGGCACCTCTGGAGAAGAACACCGCAGCGCTCTTGTGCGGGTTCACCTCAATACGCCACTTCCTGAACCAATTCCCTAGGAAATTGGCGGATGCCTGAAGGTTTCTGGTAATGAAACCCTTATTCCTATGCGAGACGTAGAGAGCGGTATCATCCGCGAATAGGGCTAGATGCACCTTACTCGAACGAGGAATGTCGTTCGTGAAAAGGCTAAACAGGAGCGGAGAGAGAACTGAGCCCTGTGGGACTCCAGCACTGATGGAGTGGGAAGTGGAGCGCGTCATTTCGACGCGATAACGGAAGGCGCGATTCGACAAGAAGTCTCGTAAGATGAGCACGAGTCTGTCCGGCACACCCAATTGGTAGAGCTTGTAGATCAAGCCGTTGTGCCAGACTTTGTCGAATGCCTTCGCAACATCTAGGAAGAGGGCGCCCGTGTAGATGGGTTTGGGTCTATTGAAACCGGAGAGGATGTGCTCCGTGATGCGGTGCACTTGGTGGACACAAGAGTGTTTGGCTCGAAAGCCGAACTGCTCGTCGATAAGGATACCCCTGGACGTTACGAAGTCTTTGAGCCTCGCCAGAAGGAGGCGCTCGTATATCTTGGCCGGGGAGTTGAGGAGACTGATAGGGCGGTAGCTCGCGAGGAGATTGCGAGGTTTGCCGGGCTTGGGAATGCCTATGACGTCCGCCTCCTTCCACTTAGCGGGGAAGGTGCAAATCGTCATGGCGGCGTTCAATATGGCCACTAAGAGGCAGATGAGTTGGGCGGGCAGGCATTTCAGAACGCGATTTGAAATGCCGTCAGGGCCGGGGGCTTTTTTAGATTTGAGACCCATAATCAGTGCGTGATAGGAGGCAAGGAATCGACGGGGGGGAGGGATGCCCTGAGCTCGACTTCCCTGTCGACCGCGTCGACGTGGGACTGGTCGACGGACTGAGAGCTGGGGGTGCACTGGCTCTCGAGCGAGTCGGCGAGAAGCTCGGCCTTTTCGTCGTCGTCAGAGGCTGGAACTTTTTTATGCTTATTGAGGTGTGTGTATAGAAATACATTTAAAATAGCCGTAATGCTTTAAATAATTATTAAATTTTGTTGAATACATCAAACAGAACGAGTAACAGCATTTTTTGGAGATTAAAAACCTAACTAATTTTAAAAATAGTTGGAATCGATTGAGTCGCAGATTTAGAACAAACTACTTTCAGGTCTTGCGTTAGTTATGTTACACCTTGTATTTATAATAACTAACGTTTTTAGAAAAACCTTTTCCGCGCCGCGTCTGCATTTATGAACATTGTTGCTTAAGTTCTCTACACTACAAATAACACAGCACTATTACCTGGTAACTTAAAAAATACGAGTTCGTTCAGTAGTAGTAGTAACCTACCTTTAAAGTTTCACATTTCTTAGCGGTTAAGGTCGTACCTTGATTATCTGGGTCATATTTTTAAGGCTTAAAAAACCTGCGTATGTACTAAAACTTTTATTTGTCTTTTTACTGGCAACATAGCGTCGGGTGCTGTCACAAATATTTTTTATTAATAGAATGATACGCCATTTAATGTACATACTATAAAATATTTTATGTCATGTTTTAATTAAACAGAGTATGAAACATTTTAAATAAACAATAACATACTAACTATATAATTATGAGCTAGCTTTATCTTATCTAATCCCCATCAAGACAGATAAGTGTGAAGTCGTATACAGCCAGGATGATAATTAGAAGGTTATTTAGTTCCTGTAATATTTTTATATTAATAACTCAGAATAAAAGTACCGTATACAGTTAGTTATAATTAATACAGTATGATATCCTTCACCAACACGGACTGGGTCCAGTCCGCATGGTGGAGTATGACCTGATCACACCACAATTTTTCAAAGAAGACATTGCCCAGTAGTGCGATAATATAGCCTTGTTTAATATCAACTAAAGTCCAAACCTCGGTAACAATGGGGTCAGAACTAAGAAAGTACTTAGAGGCTATAATTTAAAATTTCTTAAAACTAATAATTTGAAGAGACTGCTAGAGAGCCGTTTGTATCCCTGTATGGGTGCGGTGTTCTTAACTATCACTTAGATTAGGCAGCGTTCGACTCGGGAAGTCTAAGATGGGTGACCGTTAGTAGCTTTCCCATATTCGCACCTCCTTTGGAAGACATGTTGAGCCATTAGTCGCAGTTTAATCTTTAAAGTAAGTTGGCAGCGCGGATGGATTGATAAGTTCTAATAGCATGTGGTTATCAAACTCTCTCTTTCAATCCGAATTAGGTGCGTATGGAAGAGAATAAAACCTGTATCCTTTAATCAAAATTGGGTCCGTGTGGTAGTGAATAACTTATTCCCTCTCACCTCGATATGTGAGAGAAGACCTCTATCTTGCCGTGGAACATTATACGGGACACAATCCTAGACTCCAGACCGATACTAAGAACTCAACTCAAGGATACATTTGCCTACTTCTGATAGAATTTTGACAGATATTGTATAGAAAATCAGTCAAAATTCTACTGACAGTAACCAAATGTATCTTTAGTTGGATATTGAAACCGTCCGTAAGGATTCGCACCAAAGACCACATGATTGCTAAAATCGTAAAAACACACTAGCCAATGTGCATTGTAGAGACCAAGAGCAGATAAATAATAAATATTATTCGTAAAAAATATTGCAGGGAACACGATCGAGCTCACAAATCAATCGATTACAAATCGTCTGAATCGATACTGGCGATACGGCGGATTCCCGCGGAATTGCACAATTTCCCGCGCGTCTGTATCTCGACAAGGCTAGCTAATGAGAGCGTGGATACCCGGCCCATTGTTTACAGATGCGATCGGCAACCTTATCTCAGCTATTTTTGTTCGGTAGCCATGTTTCACTTATCTTTGTGCATTCGTATACGATGTTCGTCGATTGTTCGTCAGGGTTACCAGCGTAGAAATTTTGACGCTTAATATGGTTTTTTGATCTCTTTTTACAAAATCATTGTGGCTGACCAGCACTTGCTCTTATGGGCCTGAGAGAAATAGAACATTGTATCGCAATATTGACAGTCTGTGAGGAATGTGAGCTAGCCATTCATTAATTTCAAACAACATTTGACTAGGGGTTTGTTTAGGAGTAAAAATATTTATTGCTTATTACTGAACATTTTTGTCTCAAGTACATAGAATAATTCCTCATCAAATGATGATAGGCTCAAAATCTACCACGTTATAATTATCAAGGCCCGAATATATCGGCAAAACCTAGAAGATGTTTCATTTATAACGCGTTTTTTTTACCCAGTCTCTAGCAAATGTTTGTAGGTCACAACAAAATTTGTCCCGTGTGGAAATTTAACCCTTGACCACTCAATCTACTAATGGCCGGTTTCAATATTCAACTCAAGAATAAATTTGCTTACTGTCAGTAGGATTTTGACAGATTTTCCATACAAAATATGTCAAAATTCTGTCTGTAGTAGGCCAATCTATTCTTGAGTTGCCTTATCTCTATTTATACCAAACTGTCGTCTAAAAATTGAGTTTGAAATTGAATTGAGATTCCGAGATTGAGATTGAGCGATTGGTTTATCAAACAAATCTCACCGCAACTGTAACATCTGAAATATCTATTATGATAATATTAATTGCATAACGTCAACCCTGTCGTACCTCGGCTGAGTCAAGTTTTCATCATTGCAATCTCGTTATTGTTTCTGCATGCTGCTACACTTTGATATCCATCGCAGTATGCCAGATTCGGATACTAATAACGGCATAATTATAAGGATTGTTTTAAAACACGTATAAATATGATCCAGATACGAGATTATAAACACAAATGATAATTAACATAATAAATTTGGCGTAACGGAACGGAAAATAATAAAAACTTTTTCTTTACTTTCACAAAGTACCTACCGATGTGAACATTGGAAGAATTTTTATTTTGTGTTGGCAACTCTCTCTCTTACTCTCTCTCTCTCTCTCTCTCTCTTTCGCTCTCTGTATTTTCTCTGTCTAGACTAATCTGGAGTTTTGGCGGGAAATAGAAGAGGGATGTTGTCAATTTTGTCACAGTTTCCAAAAATATGTCTTTTAATAATAAAATTTGTAATATTTATAGAATATTAACCATAGAATGCATAAATATAAATGTATGAGTGAAGGTAATGATAACAAAGTGACGACTTTACTGCCAAGACGCCTGCCTTAATTAGTATCTTTAAAGTATGCACAACTTTGCCAATTGGGTTAAGGGTATGTCATCAATTTCATTTTTACCAGTACACACTGACATAAGAATGTTTAAAAAAATAAGTTTTTTTTAAAACACTGGTAATACAGGCATGTCAAACATGCGGCCCACTGAGTATTTTCCTGCGCCCCGAATCAATTTTTAAAAAGGCCCGCGAGCGTGATAGAAACCGTTTTGGAAATTTAATAAATATACTTGTACTGTAATAGTACATATTTCGCTAAGATTTTCCCACCTAGTCTACGGGCTTCATACTTATGGCCCACCACTTTGAGTTCGAAGTTGAAGTCGAAGAGTGATGTTGTCAATTTGTTTTAATTTCCAAAACTTGTGTTATTTCGACAAATAATGTGTATTGTTGGTGGAACATTAACCATTATGTGTTCTTATATGTGCATGAGTGAAGGTAATTGTAACAAAGTGATAAAACGTGCCTTTTTGACTTCCCTCAAAACGGCCGTTGCAATTGGTATGTAAAGTATCCACCCCTTTACTATCCTTCATTAATTTGATTATCATGGTTGTCATCAAGTTCATTGGGGAGATGAATTAATTTAAACAAACACGATTATATATCTCACTGGACACTGGCAAAATACACTTAAAATTAGTGTGAAGCCATAACTTAAAGAAGAAGAAGAAGAACTACCTACCACAGTGCACCTACTTTGCTTCTTCGAAATCATAAAATGCATTACAATACGCAAACAGGTGGTGAATAAAGCACGAAGCAAATTAGGGCGAGATGGCGCGATAGCGTCGCGTCAGCGCGACACAAATCGCGCGTCGATCGCGCGTCAATCGCGCCGGTCGCGTCGTAACGAACGCAGTATTGTATGCTAACCGCTACGCTAACGCAGATAAAATATCTCATACATACGGTTAATAATGTGGATTTGTTTAAAGACTCGTTGCCAATTTTGAGTACATAAATAAAAATAGTTTTAGAGGTAAATGCGTGGAATGATTTTCGTTTTTTTTTATTAAAGAAACGTAGCCCCACACTAGGATTTATTCCTGTGCTGTGGGTGCGTTTACAAATCACACACACAAATACCCTGACCGAAACAAATAATTGTGGGTCTCACCAAGATTAGTCCCGTACGAGAATCAAACCCGCGACTATTAGACACAGTGGGCGGAGCGCCTTAAGCTCCTAACCACTGCGCTAAAACCTCTGCCCAATTCTAATTCTTATTTCAGAATTTTAGTTCGCAAATTGTAAACTTCGGTTTTGCATTTTGTTGGTCCTGTTCAGATCTTCTACATGTCACTGATATAATAGGTTGTATATTCTGAAAGCTTTTGTTGGTAACAACAATATTACCTATATTATCTTTATTTCTTTCTTTAATAGCAACACTATAAATAAAGGCAGTACACCACTGAGTTAACCCACTTTTTTAATAGTCTTCCTTAAGACTTTCCCGTAACATATTATCTTATATTAGAAAAAAGGTACGTTAGTTAAATTACAATATGGGTGGTATGGCATGTGACTGCCTCGGATCTTTTGGCCCGCGACCAATACCGGAACTAACGGTGTCATCAAGTGAAATGTTATTACATACCAGTCGTAGTGTTGCAGTTTGCTATGAAGTTTACCCAAGTTCTTTTTTTAATAAGTAACCGAGCGTGCCCACCTGTTGAAATATTTCCCTGGAAGAAGGAAAGTTAAGGATCAAATGATTTGTAAACTGCCTTATTAGTCTAGTGGCAAAGCGCATCGCTTTGCGATCACGAGGTCCCTGGTTCAAATCCTAGGTCGGACAAATGTAGTTTTTCTAGTTTCTTGCGAAAAATTCTTAGTGTCGGTCCGGAATCTAGAATTGTGCTCGCTATATTGCAATAGACTCGCCGCCTATCACATGGGACCTAACATCGTCGGCGAAAACTGGGTGTACACAGTGCACCTCTGCCACCCCCGCTTGGGTAATGGCGTGACGGTGTTTATTTATAGTGTTGCCATTGAAGAAAGAAAAAAAATATAGGTAATATTGTTGTTACCAACAAAACCTTTTTTGGAATGTACAGTCTATGATATCAGTGACATTTGCAAAATCGCCTAAAAAGGAACCAAAAAGTGCTAAACCAGAATTTGCGTACAAAATTCTTATTATCAATTTTTCCGCAATCACCCATATTATAAGTTCCATTGTGCGGCCGCGATAGCCCGAGGCTTCGGCTCAAACTGATCCTTTCCTAAACCGTCCCTCCAGCCTCATAGCCCACCCTAACAATTGAATCTCAACTCTACAACAATCTTTTAACGTCCACAATCGCCCGCTCCATTCTAACCTATATGACGTTCTGTCATTACCATTTCCAACATTCTCTTCTATAACCGCCAATATAAAATCAACAAATTTGAGTTTTACGCTTCTGTGTTAAGGTTGAGATTTGAATGTTGATAGGTTGTGATTTAGGATGTTAGGTGCGCGGGTTTGCTGGCGCTATCGCCATCACCTTAATGATGTCTCGATGGTGGATAGCCATTGTGTTGGATGTAAATTTGTAGCCGTCGGCGCGGGTAATGATGTGAGAACAAACTGAGATCCCGATAGCCAGATCTGGATCGCTTTCGGCCCACTGTGCAAGGGATTGTATTCAGCTTTCGGCGCCCAACTCGAACCAGATCGTATTGTTTCGCGGTTTTTTTGGAATGTTGAATAAGCATCGTTTTTTAATGTCCGCCATCTTGTAAATCATAAATATTGGTCGTTTGCTGTTTGAAATTTGTTGTAGACTGAAATAGTAAGATAGACGGGTATTAGTATGATGTAAATTGCCGTAGTAGCATTTGGATGTTGTAGGTACTACACGTCAAGATACATACGTATCATAGCGACAGTTATCACAGTAAACGTTTAAATTAGTAAGTATTAGTACCTCTTTTTACAAATAATAAACATTTATTTGCTTTCGCAATTTGTAAAAACAAAAGCTCTTTAGTGCCTGTTAATTTTTCAACAAGTTCATACAAAGTCACACAAACGTGCCTACACGACAAAAACATCGGTACAATATAACTTCGGGCAGCATCTAATGTTTTTTTAGTCTCACAATAAGCCATAAAGATCCCCTATTTCAGCATAAATACACTGTAAGTAAAAGAGAAAATAGTTTGTCCTTTTAACAAAAACTGATGTACACAAACCATTCTGTGGGGCCCTAACCTTTTCTATTACACACAACACAACTTGACAAACAAAACGTTACAAATTCAAAATGGCTACGGCAAAATGGCCGCCATGATGGCGTCATTAGCGCCAGTTATCGCACTATTTTGTCGAATAGACAAAATTTTCAGTCTTTCAACGTGCGTCGGCGTTATGAAAGCGATGTAAATGATGTTTTGAGGAAAACGCGATAAATAATAAACCCACTAAAATGAGGTTGATGAAAAACGACACGAGCGATGCGGGTTATTAATTTTGGAGGGAAATTACACCGCCATTTTGTTAGGGTAGCGACTAGTAAAGTGACCTAATAGTCACACTAAATCGAGCGATTAAGAGACGTGTCTTTACAAATGTTACCTTCACTCTTATCTTACGTAGTATGCAGGTTCTCTGAGAACTCAACTAATTTATTCTATGCCTTTACAGTTTTAACGTTGAGTAGTTACAAATTTAAACATAAAATAGATGCGATTAAAACATTTTTAATGTCTAAATTTATTGCTCTAAGAAAATACATAATATAGGAATCCACAATTAAGTCACTTAACTACGACAACAAGCCATAACATCTTTATCGGGGTTGAATCGATTCTTTTTTTGTTTTAAATCGAATGAGTACAATCTGAATCGAGCGTGGCGCCGGCCGATCTGTTTTTATCGTTGTATTATCGAAGACTAATGCACTGGGCGAGATAACACGGACATAAGAGTCGGGAGCAGATAAACCCGGTGTGGTCATGTTAAAAATAGTTTACACGCATAGTTTGTTGTCCGGCGCAGGATTATTCGATAATATATTATTCTGTATTATGAAGTGCGTTTTACCAACCACAATCCTTCTTTATTAGATAATTGTTAAAGCTAGAAACATTAACATACGTAAAACGGACAGATTACACTGCTTTTCAATATCTATCAATAAATTTAAACCCTAAACAAGAAACATCCTATTCATTTACTTTCTTAAACAAAACATTACGACTTTCTTTCTCCAAAAAAACACTTTCCAGTCCACTCTCAACTCGCCTTCGGCTTAAAAAAAAACATCAGGCACTTTGGGATACCACATAAGAACAAAACTAAACAACTAATTTTATAAATAGTACAATGTTGCACAGTTACAATAAGTATAAAATCATTTCTCCCACCTCTGGATGCATTTAGTTATAGGTAATTAGTTAATTAAATACATGAAATGTTTCCATTACATTCTGACCAAGTCTCAATTTAAATGTATTAATGGAGCTAATATTGTAACGTCAGCAATTTGTTGCATACGCCTTCTAAAGTAAACATTTCTTCCATAAGTCGTTCTTAACTTGGGTAGTTTCAAAAAACTAGCTTGTCGTGTGAATCGTTTGCTTGTTTAGCTTTTATACACTAATGCATAAGGCGTAATGTGGTATTTAAATATAATAATGGTTAAAAACGACGATTGATAATTTCCACTATCAAGTACATAAGTTCCCATTAATTGGTGCTTCTAATGTCAAGTAAACCTCGAATAATCTACCAAATATACCTACTGACCTCAACAATCAACCCATATACAAAATTATAAATCACCGCCCATTACTCAACAGACAAACGATAAATCGACTCATCGGTTAAAACCAAAACGGTACAGCCCTACATTAAAAAACTTCAAATTCCACTTTCAAAATTCTTTCTAAAAATTCGAAGTTATCGAGACCGCCGAAAGGAATACGTCTTCCTTATTTAAATCGTCATTACGAACTCTTTCGTTCGGTTATCGTGCCGCGGCCGGCTCCAGGAGATGGCAATAATAAAAATTATCTATACAAATGGGTCCGGATTACTCGGCGACATAAATTTCGTCTCTCGCCCAATGAGCGAGCTGGAACAGAAAAGATAAAGGGTCAACGATTTTTAGAGCTGAAAGGTTTTGCTAGATTCTTTTTTTTGTTTTGACGGGTACTGATGTGGAGCGGGCGTTCGATATTCATAATTTTAATATCTTATTTGTATAGTCTGTAGGACTGTGATGCCAGTATGCAAATAATTACACATTGATAATCATTTTATTTTGAGAAACTTCAATAATAAGTCGGTAACTTAGCGTTTGCTTATGTTCATCTTCGTAACTCTTATTAGTCATGTTACGCCATTAATGTAAACGCACTTTAGCTAAAAAGACGAGAGATCGTTCACGACGGATTGACCATTTTGCTAACGCAATTCCATCCTCTAAAGTTGTAAAGACAGAACTCAATCAAAGCTTTGCTAAAAGTATCGTATTCTCGCAGTCTATTAAGAGGTATTTCCAACCTGTTCTACAAATTTTACTACGAGATAGAGACAAGTGAGTGGACTGATAAGGGGGTTGTTTTATGAAGTTACTGAAATGTATCTATGAGATTATTAAATTTATATATTACCAGAAGTACTTTGTGAAAAAAATAAGTATAAGTATACTGCTTGGAATTCTTTAATGTTTTCTAGTTGATGCTGGGTAGGTACAAATGTCTCTGGTATGTGTTATTCAACCAACTGTGCTAACTATCCTTGTCACAGACTTCGACCTTTAAAACAATCTCACGGAAAACTCTACAGAGACATTCCACAATTTTCTATTCGCAACACTCGAAACAAGTCATTGCCATAGAGTAGAGAAATATTTTTAACTCCAATCCCGTTAAAAAATACTAAAAAAATCTGAGATTCAGCTAGCCCGTTGGTATCGGGCGCTCAGCGAGACACCGCCGCAGAGTTATTCGACAAAAATGCTAATTTTCAAATCTCGAACGCGCCGCTCGCCCGCCGCGATCGAAGCGACACCAAGCACACTTTTTATTTCAACTTACAAAACCGATTTTTATCCCTCGACTCCGTTCCGAGAGTGCAACACTACACTTTATTTTTCAAAACTGCAATTTGAACAGTAATTTGACGCGATCGCAGATAAAAAAGTCACGTTACTCGATTAACATCGTATAAGTATTTGATCGGAATCGCGAGTTTTCTTTAATTACATAATTTACATTGTAGAGTTCATATCGATTCCATCTCTGGGTCCTCGCAAGCAATTTCAAAGATACGGGATACCGATTAAACGTGAATTTATTCAAAAAATAAATACCGCCAAGTCGTCGTATGGAGCTTTCTCGCATTTATGAAACTGCTGTAAAAAATTATATATCGCGTTGATAAGAGTCGAAGAGACAAGTTTATGCGATTTATTCATGAATTCAATTGATTTCTTACGATTTATCCGTCGTGTTATTGTCCGAGCGTCCAGTGGTGATACTCAAGCCGTACGTTATGAAGAGTGTTGGATGATGAAGACTAATAAAAATCGTATTGAGCATCGTGAGAAGTGTGATGGTGTAGGTTACATGAAAAACATCGGTATTAGATTGTACCGCGATCCATCAAATGCTCGTTAACACGTTCTCGGGCGCGACGCTGCGCCGCGGTCGCTTCTTTTTTTTTAAAACCAGTCCCTGCTAGTGTTGGCCGCGTTTTTGTGAGTCGATCGATTG
Source organism: Phalera bucephala (assembly GCA_905147815.2). Classification (NCBI taxonomy): domain Eukaryota; kingdom Metazoa; phylum Arthropoda; class Insecta; order Lepidoptera; family Notodontidae; genus Phalera; species Phalera bucephala. Next base: position 28,723,975 of record LR990622.1, read on the forward strand.
TCGGTAGTAATTGGTATGGGAGTAGCCGATGTTAAACATGATGTTTGACGGTGAACCGAGTTAATTATTTTCGTGTCGTAGGCGTGCTGCGACCGTGCGGCTAGATGCTATCGAATATCGAGATTGGGCCGTAATACAAAAAGGAAATGGATCATTTTGACATGACCGTTTCATTCTAATTCTTTGTTAGTTTAAATATTTATTATTGTGCTTTCTTTTTAGTCGATTACTTTAATGTAACATGTGTTTTAAATAAGAAACGGGTGTTTAATGTAAATACATTCGGAATCTGATCAGTCTGCACTAGCAGCTATAAATGTTGCTTTTATTTTTTCCCAGTTGGAAAACTATCTGCAATCTTTTGCGGAAGACCGTTATCGAATTCATCTGATTCGCGGAATGTCGCGGGCTGCACAAATCAAATTACGCATTCGAAATTCGAACGGCGGAATCAAAGGCCGTCGATATCAGCGCATTCGCAATCGACATATTAATATTCGATCTATAGGCGTCTCGATGTTCTCGATTCGTATAATTAAAATCGAGATCGATCCGATTGGACGGCGGATTCCGTCACGTTATTCATCATAAGTACCGCCTACTTTTGACGCCTCCAGCGGTGCGTGTACGCAACTTTTGTGCTGTTTATTTATTATATTTTATCACTTTATTGCCGGTCCCGCTGCGTTTCAGCTCATCCGAATCATAAAAATGTGTTATGTGTATTCAAATTATATTTTAATCGCGTCCCCGGTAATCGGTAGTTATTAATCAAAACGCGCGGCACACATGGAGTTATGGGGGGATATTATGGAATCGCATGTGTTTTTACTGAGGCGTGGTGGGGGGGTCGACTCGTGAGCCCGTGCACCGTATCGTCGCGTTTTGCATAGATTTAAAAAGTCGATAGTTATGCAAATGTCGAGACTGCCGTGTTTACTTGTTTCTGAGTTACGGCGTGCCACAGTAATAGACCCCAGCGCCTATCAGAATTAGACTTTTTTGTGTGTTGCTGACTTTTTCAACGTTTCTGCAATTTCAGATTGCATGTTGGAAGGACATAGGAATCAAATATTAGGGAATTAAAATTGTTTACATGCACGAAACCGGGACCTAACAGCACCTATTACGATGGTGTTTTCTCATTTTTAAAACTTCCTTCCTTAATTCGCAATGCTTGGTATTTTGCATTGATAAGATTTTAAATTAAAATAACAGCCAGTCCAGTCTTAGGTATAATATATTTTTTTCTGAATCAATAAAATATAATCATTAAAGTATTTATATCACCGAACAGATACCTCTATAGGTATATATCACTGCGTCAAGTGTAGAGCTCATTAAGCTATATTAAAGAAAAAAATTATCGTAACTGATTTAATTATTAAATCACGTGTGCAAGGTGGGTCCCGTGTCAAGTTATTGTCGTTAATAGGCGTGCGCCCGCTTTGCCAGCGACTAATTGTTGCTCACGGCTCACTGGAAACGGGTGCTTGTGATAATTTCTGGGTAGCTAATTTACTAATTTAAAAAACGTAGTTACATATAAAATTGTTGCCAACTGGAAAAAAGGTGCTTCCTAATTTTTTATTGCAAAGTAATGCAAAAGCTTAATATGAGGTGCCTTGAGGAGTTTTGTTGGCGGGAAATAGAATAGTGATGTTGTCAATTTTATGTCAATTCCCAAAAGTTGCGTTGTTTTGAATTATAATGTGTAATGTTGGTAGAATATTAAACACGATGCATTCGTGTATATGCATGAGTTGAAGTTATAGTAACCATGTGATGACTTTTCAATGAACAAAACTGTTCAATTTGCGAAAAAAGTTTATCGTGATCTGTAAAGTAGCTTCTTTAGCTTAGACTAAAACTTGAGTGTGCGGTATTTCTTTCATTTGATTATCATCTCCACCACGCGGACCCAGTGCGTATTGGTGGAGGCAGGTTTGTGGCCACCTGCTGTTGGAACTTATCAAGCCGCCTTTAAGGCTTCCAACTCGGCTTAACGACTACCACATTAGGTGGTAGCCGGGACCAACGGCTTAACGTGCCTTCCGAAGCACGGAGACGCTCGAATATGAAAATGCTACAAACGGTCACCCATCTCGGGCCGACCGACTCGAACGCTGCTTTACCTTGGTAATTGGTAAGAACACCGCGGTCACACACCGCTACGGTGTGTGACCGCGGTGCAATCGGCTACAAAATTGTGGCTTTTTGCCAGAGTCGAATGGCATTTTAGCCCTATAAGTATATATTTTTAAATTAAATTGATAACCTCTCTTTTATCTTGTCCCATATATCTACCAAGACCCAAGCTGCATTTTATTTAAGGTTCATTAAACAAATTGTTGGTTAAGTAATTTTAGGGTAAACAAAAAAAATGTTTTTATTTATCTCTCTATCTATCTATATCATCACCCAGATCCCTTGTGGCGTAGGCAGAGAGTACAGAGTTCCAACAGGTTCTTACCTTACATACCTCTCTGGCTTCCTCTATTCTCATAGTTCGTCTCATACACGCTCGCCGGTTACGGTGACTCTTGACGTGCTCTTCGGATAAGACACGGTTTATTTGGGCATGATAAGATAGTCTAGGTCTTCCCCGGTACATACATCTTTTCACTTTCGTATATTAATTTTTGATTTAAATATCCACATCTATTATTAGTTATCGTTAAATATTAATTCATAACCAAAGAAAAGGGAAACATTAATTAAATTCACATTAACCTTCTGTTTTTATAACAGTCTTAACGTCAAAAGTAGTTTATAAATATGGCTATCCAAAAGGTACTATTATTTTTTTTTCATTTCCTCATTTGTTATCTGCATTCACTCAAACGTATTTTGTTTGTTGTTTTTTTAGTATCTATTTACATCGTATTGTTGACGAGGTCTACACCTATACGTTTCTGGATGTGGCAATGGACAACAGCGTTTTGCCGGGAAAAAAATATAAATACTGTAAATAAAATAACTGTTAAGTTATGGTAGTAAAAAAGTAACTTGTAGAGTTATTTTTGTTTAATTGGGTATAGGTAAATAATACATTTAAATGAATTAATTAGAACGAAGCATTACGTCATGTAGGACGCAAGTAAGGTGACGTGACATGAATCACGTTACTAAGATTGAATGGGATTACACTGTAATGAAGGAAATAGAAAAATGTTTTATTTAATAATTTAGTGTAGGAAGCGTTATACAGTAAATAGGGAAGCGAATTAATAAGTATATTCTTTTTCTTTTCTTTTAAAACAAAGAAATGTAGCCCTACACTGGGATTTATTCCTGTGTCATGGTGCGTTTACAAACATGAAAATTCACATACACAAATACACAGACCGGAACAAATAATCGTGGATCTATATCATCACGCCAGATCCGACTGAGCTAAATCTTTCTTAAAATAATATTGTTATTATCAAATCAAAAATTTGATAATATGAATATTATTTATGTTTACCAATACCTATCGCACGTAGTATAGTAACTAAATATGTGCAAAATAATTATTTGAAAAACGTTGGTTAAGGTTGGTAAATATATTTTTAGATATGTGCTTTTATGTTGAGAAGAAAATCCTGAACAGAATTCCCGTCAGTCTTGAGATACATCTGCGTGTGTTGGAATCCTATGGACTAAAAATAGATGTAGACATTTCGGATTATGTTTTACAATATTTTTCCCCCTTTTAGTCTATTGGTTGTATCATATTTTTCACATAAGATGGGTAGTGACAGTTCTTAGTGCCAAACGGAATTAATATTTAATTCAATGGTATTAAGGCATAAAAACAATAAGTATAGAAACGGATCATGCCTCTTATTGTCATTAAATAAAGGATAATTTTCTTTGACACTTACAACTGTCACAGTACCCATCTTACATAAAAATACTATAGCCAATGGCTAAAAAATTCATGTCACAAAAATAAGTTCTGTGTTTCCCAAAATATGCAATGGTTAACGATTTTTCACCTACAAAACTACCACATCAATTCTACCACATTCCGCACTCCTCACATGTGGCAACACCTCATGAATATTAAATCCCACATCAATCATACACGCAGAGGTTGAGATTTCGCTACACGATTACAACCACTCGTTTGCTAGGCAAGGGGTTACTTTGACGATATTTTAGTTAGCACGTAAAACTGGGTTAATTAAAGTGTCTAATGAATATAATATACGTGTAACACTTGTGGTATGGTAGTTTCTTTTGTTGCTTGTAATCAAGATTGAAATTGCCAGGTAAATAGCCACGTGTGGGCCGTCAAACTGGGAATTGAGTTAGAATAAATGGATGGTTATTTCCGGTTATTTTTACGATTACAGATAAATACTCAATCTAGGAATTGTAATATGAATGAATGTCTATTTAACTGCCTTCTCTGGTCTTCGTCTTACTCCTGTAAATATACCTATGGTTTCCATTCTACTTATACAAATTTTACTTGCATGTGGAAAATTTTAGTATTAATTGTGTTAAACCTTTAAACTTCTACATTAATCAGATGTAAAGAAGTCGCTATTAAGTTAAAATCGTCAAAATTCTAATAAACCTAACACTTTTCCCACTTTTACTACCCACTTTTTTTTGCTGCAGCAACACCAATGATAACAAACTGAGCGTGGCAACATTTATCGCCGTCTCATACCAACAACGCGCCGCTGTACGTTACTGTTATCGCGGCCGCGTGGACATCTAGATTTATTCGTCATGAACCAGGACGTGGACACTATGAGGAAATGTTTATCTACAACGTACTACGCTTACTTACCAACGTTTTTGCACGGCTCGTCTCCATTGGGACGTTGTAATGCAGTTCTATTTTTTATTAGTTGGCCTTAGTTGTTGTAGTTAAGTCGTCGAAGTCTTGTGGTTAATGTTTGTAAATTCTCGTATGTAATTCTGTTTACACGGCAAACATGTTGGAAAATGTTTATTAACACCTTATAAGAAGTCCTTCACCAAATTCATTCGACATTATTGTGGTTTCCAAAATCCTCTTTTGTGATTTTCAAAATCAGCCCTTTATCCCAAATTGCATTCTGTTTTAGACATGGTCGAAATTCCTATTCAGACAATGCAGTCGATACTTGTCTATAACATAAACCATTCAATAATTCAGTACCGTTTACTTTCGATATCTTCTGATCCATAACGGCTCTACTTATGATATAAAGATTCAAACCTTCTCAGACTTGTGGACGGAGATAGGTCACTAAGGACTATAGGTGACATCAAACCACTGTTATTTCTTTAGAATTATTGCACGCATGCCATCTTGCTAACTCTACATTAAACCTTAAATATCACACATCACCTTGCAATTCACGAAGCGGATGTACAAAGAGATATCTGCGGAAGTTGTTTTCTAATACTAAAAAAACTGTTAGTAGGTTATAGTGATCCTATCTTCTTCACCTTAGTATTTTCAAGACGTTATATGCCAAGGTCGATTCGGAAAGAATTCTATATCGCTGAGAATATCTAGTTCAACTATTTCAGGACGACCTTGCACACATCATTCAATTGCTTTATTTGCGGTTTTAAAAAGTGAATGACGATACGATGCATTGGCCATAAGCGAAGCAAATATTTAAGACATTTACTTTTTTTCCCTATAAGCTTCAATCCTTTTATCCCAAGAATGAACTAAAAGACGGCCTTCAAAATCCCTGTCAGGGCGACTGTTTTTCTTAAATTTTATTGATGCCTCAACGCTTTTTGACCCTCGCGGTAAACAGATCTGTATATTTTAAGGCTGTCTACTTTTTAATAGACATATACTTGAAAACAAGGTAAATCGAAACTACATTAACAACGACAGCCTCTTTTATAACTACGTAGCGATAACAACTTGTCAATTACCATGATCCTATCCACAGTATGTACTTGACGCTTTCTCTCTCTCCCTCCCTCTCTCTGTCTGTCTCTCTTTCCTCTCTCTATCTATCAAGTTTTTAACGTAGTATCCTACTTCCTACTAATATTATAAATGTGAAAGTTTGGATGTTTATAGGTTTGGATGTTTCGGTGTTTGGATGTTTGTTACTTAATCACGCAAATACAGCTAAACGGATTTGACTTTGCTGAGATAGTTTATTATTACCGGTTTAACACATAGGTTTTTTTATACCAGACGTTTTATCCCGGAAAAATATAAGCTCTAGAGAGAGACTAGTATTTTATAAATATATATTTTATCTTTTACCGAAATATATTTCTTTTTAACCTCCTCAGTCATGACAGGCCTCTCGAGCTTAGACAACCATGCAATAGATTAATTGCTTTTATTTACATGCATGTTTCTCGTATCGTGGACGACGGGCACGTGGCTATAGTAGGACTGCAGAGAGCGTAACTCGATAGCGGAATCGAACCGGCGATATTTTAATGCGCGTCCGATCGTGACGCACGACGTTCATCCTGTCGGACACTCGCTGAAGATCACACGAACGATTGACAATATATAATGTAAAACATGGTGGCACAGATTGAAAGGTGGGATTTTTTAATAACAAAACAAATCCCGACGCACCTACATTCCTCAAGTAGCAGTAGCAGGAGAACACACGCATATTTCGCTGACGATATTAAGCTTCAATATAATAGACTAATTTCTGCCCGCGACTTCGTCCGCGTTCACTTTAGACAGGAACCTTACATTTTTACGGGATAAAATCCGTTCAGCCGTTTTTGCGTGATTGAGGAACAAACATGTTAACATACAAACTTTCACATTTATTATATTAAATTTAATAAGTTGGATTAGATTTCTCCTAATAATAGCTATTTACGTATCAATAATGTAATAATTAACTAATTTCTATTTTAACATTTCGCGTTGTTACTTTAAATAATAGTACCACAGTTATTTGGATTACATACATGTTCTTAATTAATAAACTAAATTAAAATGATATGGGAACTTTAACACATAAAATGGTCTAGTTTCGACACGTATCGAATTTACATTAAACATCAGCCCAATCCATCCACTGTAGGATAAAGTCCACCCTAAAGATCTCAACAGCGACTGGCTCAGTGCTGTATGCATTCAGCATTTACCATTTTTTTTTTTTCAATTTACACACTGCTTACTTCCGCGGGAAGGTTAGTCGTATAAACGCGACACTTACGCTCTCCTTCCCTTCCTACACTATCACTGCCGAGCGCTCCCTTCGTTGCCGGTTTTTTGAGCGGGAGTCGAAAGACTGACAGGCCGCGTCCACTAAGTGTGCCGGTTCAGAAATCTTTTTTTGGTTACAGGGAAAAATTTTATTTGAAAAAACTCAAAGGTAAAAAATCTAAAGAAATATATAGAATAAGATAAATCAGAAAAATGTGTTTGCAAACATAAGAGAAACACAGCGAAGGGAGTATGTGTACAGTCGACGCTGCCACGGTACTGCTCAATGCGTTTGGCGGGATGTGGCGGCAGTAGCAATGTATAAACTGGGTATAAGGAGCACTAGTTACGCATGCCCACAGTTTCACCATTCAAATCATTCCCAACGTACCTATTAAACACCTATGATATTATCGTATTCGTCCACCGTATGATAGATGAACGCTCTCCCTCATACAACAAACACGAATAAATCAAGATGTGTGCGCCGATAATCTCACACGACTTTGTCACTCAACTCTTTTGTGTACGTAAAGTTTATGATGCTTTTTTAGTACCTTTTTTTATTTAGAAGCTGGCAACACTGGTAATGGCGCTCGTTATGTTTGTAATGACGTTAAGATGACATGTTTTGTTTGTGTTAAAAAAAGGATTCGTGAATGCAGTAGTCAGAAGCTTTCTCTGTGATTAGATCTTGGTTTTAATAGTAATCGGTTGTTTAACATTATTATTTATTGATAGTGTACTTTGTATGTATATTATATACATATACTTACTTAACCATTCATACACATAAGTATGTGGCTACGATACTTACCTAAGTTACTTTGCTGTAATAAATATATTTTGAATTGAAAACTTACCCTATACGAAAGTAAACAATAAGTTATTCTGTATGATCACATTTCTTGAGTATCTCAAGACGGCGCACAATTAGGGGGTGTGCCTATTACTGTGACAAGTGTTTGAACGAAGTTAAAAATTAATTTTACTCATTTAATGCCTAATAGAATAACGACTAAAGATATAATTCTACTATACAGTGGCTTTATCAATCCTAGCAACCATACCGTCACTAACCATGCGCTAATAAACTTCTCCGAAAAAATAAAAAAAACGGCTACTACTCAAGCGGGGTCGCAGACTTTCACTTTTCAGAGTGTATTGTGTACGCCTACATTTCGCCGAAGATGTTAGGTCCTAATGTAAATAATAATGGGACGAGCAGTGTTATCGTTATATCGGGCTCAATTCCAGATCATTTCGATCTCCTAATGGTAATCTTTTATAATAAAAAAACTGACTTTATCCGACCTAGGAATTGAACCTAGAACTGCCAGGACTTAGGAACTGCACTCTTATACCGCAATAAAAAAAATAAACCTAATAAAAGAAAAATAAATAATGTTGGAGTTTTGGTGGGAAATCGAAGAGTGATGTTGTCAATTTGTTTTAATTTCCAATACTTGTGTTCTTCTTCTTCTTCTTTAAGTCATGGCTTCACACTAATTTTCAGTGTATTTTGCCAGTGTCCAGTGAGATATGTAATCGTGTTTGTTTAAATTAATTCGACTCCCCGATGAACTTGATGATAACGATGATAATGAAATTAATGAAGTACCCATCCCCTGGACAGTAAAGCGGTGGATACTTTACATACCAATTGCGACGGCCGTTTTGAGGGAAGTCGAAAAGGCACGTTTTATCACTTTGTTACAGTTACCTTCACTCGTGCACATATAAGAACACATAATGGTTAATGTTCCACCAACATTACACATTATTAGTCGAAATAACACTAGTTTTGGAAATTAAAACAAATTGACAACATCACTCTTCGACTTCCCGCCAAAACACCAATACTTGTGTTATTTCGAATTATAATGTGTAATGTTGGTGGAATATTAACCATTATGTGTTCCTATATGTGCATGAGTGAAGGTAATTGTAACAAAGTGATAAAACGTGCCTTTTCGGTTTCCCTCAAGACGAACGTTGCAATTAATATGTAAAGTATTCATCGCTTTACTATCCAGGGTGGGACACTTCATCAATTTCATAATCATCTTTGTCATCAAGTTGAATTTATTTAGAAATGAATATTCGTAAACATTTTACAATGGCATAATGTAAACGCAATTACCACAAAAAAAAAATGTTTCCAATAATAATTTGCAAACTTCTCTAGACACAACCACCAACGCCATCTGTTGATCTAAAACGGAACTATATCACATAAATTCTAAAAGAAAAGTGAAGTCGGCAGGGCGCGGAGCGGATTATAATAATACTTAGACGCGCATTAATATTCAATGAATACGTTTTTATCTCGAGTTATCAGACAATCGGGCCCGTTCAAGGTGTATCTCGGCCACTTGACATTTTAGACGGCTGGTACCATGGGTCTACTTACTTTTACTGTTAGACAAGATAAAAATAATAATTATTTAAATAGTTAATCTTATCTGAAGTACTAGTCAAGAGTCTCCGTAACCGGCGAGCGTGTATAAGACGAACTATGAGAGTGGAGGAAGCCACAGAGGTATGTAAGGACAAAACCTGTTGGAAGTCTGTACTCTCTGCGCACTCCGCAATGGATTTGGCGTCATGATATAGATAGATAGAAGGATTTAAATAAAAGATAAATAAAATAAACACCGTCACGCCTATGTTCCTCAGGTGGTAGTGGTAGAGATGTACTGTGTACACCCACTATTCGCCGACGGTGTTACGTCACATGTAATAGGGCGAGCCTATTGCCATATACCGGGCACAATTCCAGACTCCGGACTAATACTGCGATTGTTTTGCTAGAGAATCTACATTTGTCCAACCTAGGATTTGAACCGTGATCGCAAATCACATTATTCACTAATAGATTAACGGGGCTGTTAAATACAAATCAATATTTTAAACGGTGATAGTCGTTAGACTGCAAAGTCACTCTGACTTGTGTGACTCGGGTTCAAACCCAGGCACACACCTCTGTCTTTTCGAAAGCCTGTGCGTATTAAAAATTAACTATCATTTGCTTTAACGGTGAAGGAAAACATCGTGAGGAAACCTGCATGCCTAACAGTTTCTCGAAGGTGTGTGAAGTTCGCCAACCCGCACTGGGACAGTGTTGTCGATTATGGCTTAAGCCCTCTCAGTTTGAGAGGAGGCCCGTGCCCAACAGTGGGACAGTTTCTTAACAGGACTAATATTATTATATTATTATTAATTATATTAATACGTGAAGCAAAACTTTGTACCCCTTTTTACGAAAATTGCGCGGACGGAGGAGTATGAAATTTCCCACTCTTATAATTTATATCGAGAAGAAGTGCAGAATACTAATATTTTTTTTTTAATTATGCATATAAAATCAATAAAAACACACATTACACACACTACTATGTATTTGACACAATACACTTCAAATTGAAAATAGATTAATATTGTTTGTTTTTAATATATTTTGTCTATAGTGTTACTGAATGTCAAACATAACCAGCAAACGATGAAAGAGTTTTTACAAAAAACATCGTTTACAGAGATGTTTTGTATCATTAATTAAAATATCGAAATATGTATGTCAAGTTCAATGGACAGCATTTTTTTTTTGGTTTTTTGTTTCAAAAAAAAAATTAAAAGAAAGGTATTCTAATCATTTTTTGTTTTTTTTTTATTCAAATTTCATATAATTTGTTATAAAAATAGGCAAATTAATAGTGTAGCCTTGGCGAAATCTGTGATTATAGAAGTATAGTCTTTGACAATAGAACCTTAATAATGTTCAAACTTATAATTTAAATTTAATTATGGTCGAATTTCGACCAATGGGCGACCACTAGTATTATTAATTATGTAAATAGTAAGCGTAAATTCTAAAGTAACTCTGTCTGTCTGTTTGTCTATGACCGTTTCACGCTCAAACCGCTGAACAGATTTTTATCAAATTCGGCAAGGAAAAGATTTTATCTAGGGGAAAGTATTAAGTAGTAGATCGGACCAACAAAAATAATTAAGAAGTTTGAGGGTACCCCGGAACAACTATGCCTTTTGGACGTCTAACACCTCAGTCCCTCCCGTGACCATGGGTGCTGCAAAGCACTCGAAACGTCGGGAACTAAAAATCAAAAATAAACCGCGATAGAATCCGAAAAATAGTTTTATTTCATGTGTAATATTCGCGTAAATCTAAGAACTCAGTAAGTATTGCCTACTTTTAATTTTGTCTCAAAATTAGTTCAATCATTGATATTCACACAATACGATCTACCTATTATTTGTAGGTACCTATATTTTGTATTGAGGCGCTCGTGGGGCTGCCGTGATATTTGTTTAGCTCACCTATCAGTATTTGACTTGGTCCGTCGGAGATGGGTGACCGTTATTGTAGCATTTTCAATTCCGCACGTCTCGAACAAAATGGTAGTCGATAAGTCAAGATGGAAACCCTGTGGGAGGATGCTTCAAAAGCAGGTGATCACAAACTTGACTCCACCAATCTTCAATTTTGTTTCCCTGATTGGTATTTACCTCGATTTTTCGGAGAAGGCTTTTTGCCCAGGCTGGTCCAATAAAAGTAGATTTTTTACTTTTTGTAAAATTACCTACTATGATCTAGTCACAGCTTTGGATCTAGCATATGGTTGTATTTATAAAGCTTTTTCAGTACTACGTAGAAATTAACGTTGTTTTAGCGCTCATAGGTAGTAAATTGAATATACAATCTACTTATTTTTATGTTATAGTTACCTAAGAAGAAAGAGTAGATTACAAGCACACGCATAATTACGATCCCGATATCGATCGAGATATCGTATCGAGGCGGTCCGTGGTAGCGGCCCGTGTCCTAGGTGATCGCTCACGGGCGTCACAATCACAGATGCGTATCGCTGCGATTGTGACGCGACCGATGCACGACTATTTTAATTGGGCCCCGATCTCCTCCGTGATAACTCTTCGACAAGATGGCCGCTTTGTTTTTTTTTACCCGTGTAGGCACGTGTATGACGCTTGTTGGCATTTCACATTTAATAACCACCGTTGCTTAATTCACAACGCATTTTCATAAAGGCAACATGCATTGTTCTGCAATGAGGCAACTTCGCAGTCAAAGGGTACGTCTGCACACCTAATCTAACATGCTCATTGTAAAGTTTCTAGTCACAACTATGCGGGCACTAGCTTTGAACACGTGAATCGCATGTTTCTCTCTTGTGCAAACGCAATGACATGTTTATAAAGACAAAGGGCACAGATGTCTATCATTTAACGAATCGACGTTCAGTTTCGCGAAGTCGCATAAACGACACCGAGTCACGCCATCTATCTGATCGCGCGGACAACTCTCGCCGAGCACAATCACAAGCTTATAACTTATTTAGCGAAAAACAGAAGCTGGAGCGCGCCTAACGAAGTGCGATAAGCTCGCGTTCGGTATGACGCTAACATTAAGCTGCCAGATTAAGGCAGCATTAGCCAGCCAATCGCACGTCACCGACCAATCGTAATGACCAATCGGAACGCGCGCACACTAGGATAGCGTGACCCGAACGCAATCCGATCCGCGCGGTGTTCGTTACCGCGAGATGGCGGTCGGCGCGCGGCCGCACCAATCGTCGCGTCCATCTCGCTGTCGTGCCCATATAATGATCTTCACAGGGCCAGGAGAATGAAGTTGAGCCTCTCATTAATTGGCGTTTTGAGTCGAGATCGCTGCGCGAAAGATAGGTTAATTCTTCGCTCGGTAAAGATCGTTGTCGCTCAAAAAGGAAGGTGAGCAAGGTTTTCTGGAAATCAGATCCAATTACAACGGGCCCGTTAAGTTTTTGTTCTGTTTTGGCGCGGGCGCACGATATTGACGGACGGGCGTCTAGCGACGGATCAGAGCGAACGTAATCTCGGGCGCATTCTGCAGCGCCGAGAAGCGCCCGCGCCGCCCCACCCACGCGGCGACATTTACATACGGCGGCCACGTCTCAATTAGGAGCACTAATGTATGCCTCGACTCGCGAGCCCTCCATCTGACTGACGTAGACAGATACGACAAACGTGACGAGTGCCAGCTCGCCATCGCACACCTATTAACAACACTAATAGGAGACGATAGGGTGTCGTCCTTTTTAGTCGTAGAGAATTCATTTTAAGACGCGCTTCTTTCGATTTTAGGTGAGGACGAGGAATGGGGAAACGAGAGCGAGGCGATGCCGGGAGAACCTCGTACGCCGAGCTCTGGGGGCGAGCGCGCCGCGTCAAGCGGGCGCGCGTCGCCGGCATCGGGCGGCTCACCGGTGGCCTCGCCGCCGCGCCTGCGCCTCAACACCAGCCTGGCCACGGACCCTGCGCTGGCGCCGCAGGCCACGTCACTCAAGCGCGAGCCACCCTCCCCCTCGCCGCCTCCACCCCCCGCGCCCCAGCCGCGCGACCTCATCGCCATGACGGCGGCCGCCTTCCCCGCACTATTCCCGGCAACAGCGCCGAGCTACATCTGCACGCCGTGCAACATTCGCTACTCTTCCCTGAGCACCTTGCAGGCTCACCAGGAACACTACTGTTCGAATAGAAAACCGAAGCAACCGGACGGAACAGAAACGCCGGCGGACCCGGCGGTGGATGAGTCTAGTGGCGACGCGAAGACCCCCCGGCCTCAAGGCAAGCAGTACGCGTGCACTTACTGCTCGTACAGCGCCGACAAGAAGGTCAGCCTGAACCGGCACATGCGGATGCACTCGTCGTCGCCGGTGAGCACCGGTACGCCGGCGCCCACGCCCACGTCGAACGGGGAAGTTAGCGAGAGCCCCCCCGCTCAGGATCGCTACTGCGCGGACTGCGACATTCGCTTCAGCTCAATAAAAACGTATCGGGCTCATAAAGCACACTACTGTAATACGCGACAAGTCGTCAAGCAGGCCCTGGCCGCCGCCCGAGGTGGGTCGGCGACGTCAGGATCTTCGCCGCCTTCGCCCGGCGCGACGCCGCCGGCACAGAACCAGTATGCGTTAGCGTTGCCTACAACTCCGATCCTAATCGTTCCGTACTCATTATTACGGAACGCGAGCACGCTGCCCGGTGCGACACTACCGGATCCTGACACGCCATGCTTTCTATTACCGAACGGAACATTTCAGCCGCTTAGCCGCGCGCTGACAAACATCAACGAAGAAGGCAAAGAATCAGAAGTGCTTAAATCGGCGAATCGGCCCCGAGAGCCGTCGAGAGACGCAGCGACGCCGCTTGACCTCAGCGTTCGTCGGTCTCCAGAATCAGTCGTGACAGATGAACATGAAAAGGAAAATAGGTTACGATCAGCGACGCCCGAGCAGATCGTGTGCGCTCCTTCACTACCGGGATCTCCGGGAACACCGTCGCCTTCCCGACGGTCTTCGTCCCCAAGCGGAGAAAGTTCGCCAAAGCGGAGGCGACGTAATTCCAGGGGTCCCACGCCGAAGCCCCAAAGCGTGCCGTCCCCGCCCGAGGACAAGTTCACGCCAGCTGTCCCGACGGCGATCCCGCCAACTCTGGCTCTCCGCCTCGCCTCCCAAGTGCTAGTCAAGCAAGGGGTATCGAAATGCAAGGAATGCAACATCGTGTTCTGCAAGTACGAGAACTATAAGATCCACAAGCGGCATTACTGCTCCGCTGGTGGCGGGGAAGAGAGAGCGAGTCCGGTGCCTCCAGAAGCCGGGCCTCCGCCGCAGTATCGGCAGTTGATATGCTTGGCTTGTGGGATTCATTTCAGTTCGTTCGACAACTTGACGACGCACCAGTCGTTTTATTGTACTAAGAGAGAGACACGGTCGCCTAGAAGCGTGGCGGAGGCGCCGCGGCCGGCGTCGGGTTCGGAGGGCGGGTGGAAGTGTCCGTGCTGCGAAGTGGTGTCACCGACGGCAGCGGCGGCGCAGAGGCACATGGAGGCACACGCGGGCGTCAAGGCGTTCCGCTGCACCATCTGCCGGTACCGAGGGAATACTCTCCGCGGCATGCGCACGCATATACGCATGCACTTCAATAATAAGAAGCCTGCTGATATGCAGGTGAGTAATAAGTTTCAGAGTCAGAATAATTTTTATTCATGTAAACCATTATAATATTTATGATTCGTCAGAAAAGTAACAAAGAGTTTCTGTAGAATGTAATTCCAGATACATTTGAGTTTCGATTGCCTTGTTGGCGTTTAGTGCGTGTGGAAATCATGAAATTCGATTTCTAGATCAGACAAAGTGTGCATTGTCTATTGAAAAATTCTTAGTCATAGTCCGGAATCTGGTATTATACCCAGTGATAATATATGCTCGTTACGTATTAAATTGGGTCCTAACACCCTCGGCTATAGGTGAATGTACACGTATAAAAAAAATGTACATCACACATCTACTAAAATCCGTTAAACTGTTTAGACATTGTAGCAAACATCTAAACTTGCTCGTCAATTACACTAGTACGACAATTTTATTATAAGGCTACAAAGCAAAATAATACAATACGACATAATCAATACGGCATAACCGAAATAATTACGTACGATAAATAAATTGATACCAAATTAGCAACGACAAAACTAACCAAAACAACCCATTTTTTACAGGAAGAAAGCTACATAGCGTGCGTGCTCGAAGACGACAGCCGCGAGGCCACTTCCCCAAGCCCAGCGGTGGGCGGCGAGCGCGTCCACCGCTGCGGGAGCTGTGCCTACACCTCCACCTACCGAGGCAACGTGGTGCGCCACGCGAGGCTCGTCCACGCGACGGACGAACCGGACGAGGAGACGACCTCCCCCCTCCCAACCCTCGACATAAAAAAAGAACCGGAGACAGAGGTCGAAGAGACCCCAAACTACTGCAAGTCGTGCGACATATCTTTCAAATACGTAAACACATATAAAGCACACAAACAGTTCTACTGTACGGCTAATAATCAGGATGCTAGCGCTAATAACAATGTGCCCACGCCGCCGAGGGTTAGCGATACCGCTGTGCTATGAACGGGTTAAGTTTAATTCGTGGTATCACTAAAAATTATTAGGAATCTTCATGAATCTTAAAGACAAAACAAAAAACATTAATGTCATTTAAATGGACTGCCACTTTAAAATAAAATATAAAACACACTCAGCTTATGTTAACCTATGCATATTCAACAATGTAATTAATTATGGATCCATTCCATTATTCATTTCCTTATCTCTTTTTCCGCGATAATATGAACTTTAAGTTACGTAATAATTTTTAGTGAAAGTTCACTTAAAATTCACTTAACTTCTGATTATGACAATTTATCAAAAATATTGCCAGCTGCAATATCGTAAAGCTTATATGCTTCACCGGAACTTTTATGTAATTAGACTAAGCGTGTACCCTACAGTTTCGGAATTATTATATTATAAAGTGCAATAAATTAAATGATTAATAATCACGTGTACTGCATATCAATGCCAAAACGATGTTTTTGAAAAAATAAAAACATTGCTGTCAACCGTTATTATAAAAGTTTACATACATCATAGCTAAGTAGAAGATTTTCTAACAATCTGTCTGGTTACATTGGTGTCTATTGTAAAAACTTTATTATAAAAAATATAATTGAATAAATGTATAAATATACACCTTATTAATAACGGCTGACAAGAATGATTATTGTTTATGATAGAAAACAATGAAAACACAATTAGCATACACCACGCAAGTGAAACCTAACCATTCGTTAGATTTTGTATAAAACGAAGGATGGGGCGTGGCGTTTGTTATTTATGTATCTACCAACATTGATACAATAAATACATTGTATTCAAGTATCTATGTACTTTCAAGTACACGTTTTCTGAATTTTATAGGATTTTTATGCACAAGTAAATAAAAATCCTATAAAAAGATAATTTTGTTAATGTTACTGTAAATTTCCTAGTTAAAAGTTAAACTTCGTCTTTGTATTAGTATACGGTTAAAAAATATTACCAAAACTGTAAATATATGTAAAGATATTACTAAAATATTATTACCATTCGTATCTAAGATTGTTCATTCTTTGTTGTTAATTTTTGTTTTATATTAATTGAGTTATTAGGCGAATTTATCTTCACGGTATAAACAGGTGCTTGTCAACTACTGGTGCATGTTGAGATCAACTCATACGTGTTAAAGACATGACAAAATCTTTTGGGAATTAAAGATAAGCGTCGCATGAGTTACAGATACAAGGTTAGGTGGAAAACTGTTCAAAAATATTCCAACTGTCAGTCAAATGTCATCTGTACCCAACTCAGATACAGTTTTAAATTGTAAACGCTGCTATCCGTTATAGCTAATATTCTTTGGGTATACAACTCTATTAAGGACGACTTAATTATCAATGAATTCATAAACAGTGAAAATTTACGATTAGGTGACCGTGAATACGTATGTTACCACAACTATGGTGCATGATGGCTTTAAATTGAAATCAGTAACAACCAACCAATACTGGTATTGATCAGTGTTAATTAAGCGACGTTTATCTTAGATTCTTAAATTAAAAAACATCTGTCATTCTCATTACGTTGTCGGTAGATCCAATGAGCATCTAAAGATATGGAGAAATCCTATCTACAGATAAAACTTTGAAACTAAATATGACTGCCAAACATGCATGCCGCACACACATACGTGCCTAAGCAGTACTTTACTGCTATACTTTTGCAGCCACATTATTATTTAGTTTCAAATTTGACACTTTTTATCTGGAAGTAGAGCGTGGGTCTCTCCATATATTTAGTTACTCATTAATTCGTTGTTGATGGTCATACATACACAGCTTACGCGACGCCAGCAGTCGCATAGAGTACTACATTCGAATTGACCGAGGAAATATTTATATCTACAAAAGAAATGAACCCGTGTAAATATATTCAACTCACTACTCCACACAGATAAACGTTTTCGCCATTTTGTCGAAACTGTAACGTCACAGATTGAATAAAGACCTACTACTGAAGCCTCGAGATCAGGATTTTCTGGTAGAGCCAAGAAGCTTTCTCTTAATGATTAATGTTCGGCGTGGTATATTTCATGTTAGTACTACAATAGCTTCTTAATTTGCACACAGTTTAACCCTTACAATTATTCCGAATTAATTTTTATGTTTGCAAAACAGTAGCCGAGCATGTTACTAGTAGCTGTCCGAATAGAATCACACACGTCCAGATATGCACTCTACGCGGCTTCTCAGAAGTGTTCAGCGGGTGTTACCAATTATACAAATGTACTCTGTGGGTAGTACCCTTTTTGTGTGTGTTTGAATGATCTACGCTGTTGGCCGCGGGGCCTTTACAGCTTCACTTCACTACGTTCGAGCCAGAAGGGCAAGGGAGCAACTAGCTCAAGGGCGTCTCAAGGAGGAACGGCCTCGGCTGGGACAGGCGCTATGGGGAAGGGCATATACTAGGTGTCCCGCCGTGGTACTCTGCACCGGCCGACGGGCCAGGGATTTTTCGACCTCGCCGGCGAGGTCGGTGTCTGATGCTGTAGGTAGTACCCTCTGAGAGCTGGCAAGAAGCCGCATAGAGAGCGCGTTTGTGTGCG
Organism: Phalera bucephala; assembly: GCA_905147815.2. NCBI lineage: Eukaryota > Metazoa > Arthropoda > Insecta > Lepidoptera > Notodontidae > Phalera > Phalera bucephala. The sequence goes on from LR990622.1 coordinate 28,742,662, forward strand.
TAATTCTACGTACTAGTGATCGGAATTAGAATCGGGCTAGCCTTTGGAACGAAATAGATTTGATTATTATCCTTCAAACCGAATTTTTGACACTATGCCGAACATCCATATAAGTATTCTCTTTCTTCAAAATCAAGTATCATCAGTAACATAAGTGCTAAATAAATAAAATTAAAAATATAATAAAAATACCATGTTTTGTCAATGCCAAAGCATCGCTAGATTTATGGTAATTTGCATTTATAATTATCTCATTATACATAGTTGTAGGTTTAAGCGACTACAAGACTTGTTCATTACGTATAATTATTGTAATTTGTGTAACTTTGTTTGTCTGTTTATAAAGGAATGAGTCTCGAATCAGTGTTGCAATATAAATATAGGTACAAATTAATAAAATATTTTCGATCTTCCATCTTTGTGACGTATTATGTGTACAGTGTGAACGACAGTGACAATTATTTATTAAAGATCATTTTAAAAGGAAATATCGCGTGTCGCGCTATCCCATTTTTAGCCAGCTGCTCTAAAAGAAACGTTTTATCATTATTGTTTTCGTAATGGATTCATTGCATTCTTCTTACGTTAAAAAGATTATGCATACGTTTGAACATGACAAACATTGTCCCAATAGCATAACTATTTCCATTCTTTACCTACTTCGCGATAATTAGATTTACTGCAGAATTGTATATATTTTTTGAATTTGATATATTTTTTCGCAGGAATATTCAACTCCTTTTAAACTTTCTATAAAAAATATAATATTAAAGTCACTTTTATTTACTACTGTACCCACCTTGTAGTATAGACGTAAAAATCATGACATATTGTATAAAATTCAGTAATAATGTAACTTTGAAACAGCATCTGATGTTATGTGCCATAACACTGTGTTCTCGCAAGGAAGCATAGGAATAAACGTAGGGGCATCATCTCGAATAAACGTAAGCAAATAAATTCATATTTGTTTCGTCCAAATAATTTATTGGGTGATTTGAATAATTTTGTAAAACAGTAACACCTGTTTTTGCTGCGTTCAACATTAAAAACAAATATTGTTCCAATTCTTTGTTGTTAAAAGGGAAAAGATTTCATAACTACTGATTTAAAAAAATATCCTTATAACGCTTATGTCAATAAAAGTCTTTCGTACAAAGGAAAATTAAAGCTTGTAGAGTTCTAGGACATTCAGATAATAAGTTAGGACAGCAGTTACAATTATTATGCAATACATATCTCATCATGATGACAAACATGTGAATATTAGAGAAAACAAAACTGAAGAACCCATGATCTTTCAAAATACCATACCGAAAGAGATGTGTGGCTACTTTGCGAGGGAAGGAGACAATTTTTCTTAATTTTGTCGGTCATGTATTTGCTTGTTAAACAGATTGTCTTTGAGAAATCAGTCATAAATGGACCCAGATTAAAGTCTACCGAATTATAATGTGTATTGTTGAAGTATAAATTTATTTAAATCAACCCAAGTTAATCCTGTACCTACAAATATTAAAATGCAACATAATTAATGTTAAGACGTTTATTAAAGTGATAGTATCGTTTAGTGGAAGTGAAGAATTAACTGATGTAGGCATACAATGATATTGTAAAAATACCGCCAGACAATAAATTATTTATCACATATTAACACGCATTTTTACTATCCCTTTTTCCCTCATTGCCATTGTCCCTCAAGATGTGATCAGTGTTTATCACAACCTCTTAACAAAACGATTTCAATCTTGAAATAAAACTATTTTACGGATTTTATCGCGGTTTATTTTTGATTTTTAGTTCCCGACGTTTGGAGTGCTTTGCAGCACCCATGGTCACGGGAGGGACTGAGGTGTTAGATGTCCAAAAGGCATAGTTGTTCCGGGGTGCCCTCAAACTTCTTAATTATTTTTGTAGGTCCGAGACTTCTTTGAGCGACGGTCTGAGTCAGCAGTCTGTGAACATGTCCTTGACCGCACCCGCCATAACATCAGATTTGATAGACCACAAATTCTCGTGAAAGAACACCGATTCCTACCAAGGATGGTTCGCGAGGCTATTGAAATTAAAAAACATCCTAATTTCAATAGAGAAGATGGCTGGGTGCTTCCATCGACTTGGGATCCGGTAATTAATATAATCAAATCCAAAACCAAGCATAACACTGCAAGACCTCAAGACACTGTGAGCTCATTCTGCGTAGATCGGACCAACAAAAATAATTAAGAAGTTTGAGGGTACCCCGGAACAACTATGCCTTTTGGACGTCTAACACCTCAGTCCCTCCCGTGACCATGGGTGCTGCAAAGCACTCGAAACGTCGGGAACTCAAAATCAATAATAAACCGCGATAAAATCCGTAAAATAGTTTTATTTCATGTGTAATATTCGCGTAAATCTAAGAACTCAGGATTTCAATCTTGCCGTGAAAAAGAGACGGCTATCGACATTTGTTTAGCAGAATAGAGTAATAAAAATTGATATATAGAGTAATAATAATAAGGCGTACTCTCTTAATAGTAAGACGTCGGGATGTGCACATAAAAAATAATACGTCGCGACGTTCATAATAGTAACGCGTTGCGACGGTTACACAATAATAAGGCGTCGCGACACCCATAATAATAAGGCGTCTTGACGATCCAAATAATAAGACGTCGCAACGCTCATAAGAATAAGGCGCCGCCACGCTCATAATAGGCAGGCGTCGCGACATTTACACAATAAAAAGGAGTCGCGACGGTCATAATAATAAGGCGTCGTAACGGTCATAATAATACGGCGTCTCGACGATCATAATAATAAGCCGTCGCAACGCTCATATAAGTCGCTAAATCCACACAATAATAAGGCGTCGCGACACATATAATAATAAGCGTCTCGACGATCCGAATAATAAGACGTCGCGACGCTCATAATAATATGGCGTCGCGACGCTCTTGATAGTAAGGCGTCGCGACATTCACACAATAATAAGGCGGTGCGACGCTCATAATAATAAGGCAGTGCGGCGCTCATAATAGTAAGGCGTCGCGACATTCACACATTAATAAGGCGTTGCGACGCTCATAATAATAATGCGTCCCGACGCTCATAATAATAATGCGTCTCGACGAGTACAATAATAAGGCGGCGCGACGCTGATAACAATGAAGCGACGCGGCGCTCATAATTATTAGGCGTCGCTCATAGTAATATGGCGTCGCAACGCTAACAATAATAGGACGTCAAAGCGCTCACAATGTGATGATGAATGAGAAGAAACCCAAAATTATGGTTTTTGAACGAGAAGAAACCAGAACGAATGCTAGGATTGTGGTTGGTAACGATGTGCTAGAGCATCGAATGAGTTTGTATATCTTGAATGCGCCTTCAGTAAGGATGGGAAATACACCACTGATATAGAGAGAAGAGTGAATGCAGGGAATAGAGTGAATGGTGCGATGGGAAGACTACTTGGAAGCCGGCACTTAAGCCAAAAGGCGCAGCTGGCCATGCATAACGGAGTGCTTGTCCCAACGCTGTTATATGGCAGTGAGAGTTGGGTATGCAAGAAGGAGAACGAAAGCAGGATAAATGCGATCTCTGCGGAAGATGTGCGGAGTCACGCTGACCGACAGTATTCGCAACAGCGTAGTAAGAAAGCGAGTAGGTATGAAAGATAGTATCGGTGTAAAGATGAGAAATTGTATGCTCCGTTGGTTCGGGCATATAGAAAGAATGCTAGCAGAAAGAATGACAAAACAGATATACAATGCGAAAGTGGAAGGATGTAGGTACCGGGGAAGACCTAGACTATCTTACCATGACCAAATAGACCGTGTCTTATCTGAAGGGCAAGTCAAGAGTCTCCGTAACCGGCGAGTGTGTATGAGACGAACTATGAGAGTGGAGGAAGCCAGAGAGGTATGTAAGGAAAGAACCTGTTGGAACTCTGTACTCTCTGCCTACCCCGCGAGGGAGCTGGCGTGATGATATAGATAGAGAGATAGATAGGTGGGCCGCACGGTTAGTAATTAAAAAAAGAACTTGGCTAAATTTCATAGCAAACGCCAACTCTACGGCTGTCATGTAGTGATATTGCACTTGATGACAGCGTTAGTTCCGATTTTGGCCGCGGGCCAAAAGATCCTTGTGGGGATGTATACGAAACTGACGTTTTGCAGCCCATGCAATACAGGGAGTGGATCTTTGGTTACCTACTCCTCTTCCTATATCCATATGAGTGAGGGTGCAATTCTTCTATTTCTTGGTGATACACTAGACCACGCCACAATCACTACTTCATAATTAGTAAAAAGACGGCCACTGCAGGAAAAATGCCCCCCAGATATTGACCACCGGCTTCTATGCTGTACACATCTAGGTTTTAGCGGCAAGCTACACCAGGGCATCGGCATTGGCCCATCTTATAGAACTGTGCAAGTTGTGGCAGGAATTGTCAAAGGGATGATCTGTCACTGCCCCGAGAGTTGTTGTCGGGGCTTATATATATATATATATATATTGTCAACGCGTCGTACAAACTCTCATATCGCGTTCGAGACGTATGGAGAATCGTTGTCGATTTTACAAGCTTTTATGTAACTTGCAATATTCGTATGTCTGTCTGTCATTTTTCAAGCACTTACGGGTATCCGATTTAGCTGAAATTTGGCACACTGGTCTGATGATGGAGTCGGAAGGTGCCTAAAGGAACATGTGAACTACTTAACCCCATCGAGCTTAGGCTTGTTAGATTGGTATTGACGAGTACTTTACAACTAGATAGTGTTCAGGGTCTGATGATGTAGCCGAAAGGTGGCCAATGGAACCACCAGACTACTTAATATAACCTCGCCGTGTTTGGGCTCGTTGGATTTGTCTTGGCAAGTATTTTAGACTCGTATAGTGTCCAAGGTCTGATGATGGAGCCGGAAGGAAACCATAGGAACTCCCCAACTAAGCAAGATATTTTCAATGTGTGTTTGCTATGGAAGCTTGTTCTTAAAAAGGCTTTTTAAATTAAAATTATATATACGGCACCATCTGTGGGTAGGTAGTAACAGCTTTGTAGCGATGTATAAGGGTAGCTACAGACCTTTTCACCCTTTATGACATAAAAAATAAACATCATCATGCTTATATTTAAGTGGGGTGAATGAGATGTACTCTGCATTAGGCCGTCGATGTTAGATCTCAATCCAAACTTATTGCAAATATACCGGGCACGATAGCACATTATGCTCTGCCACTGAGATAGGCATGTGTCGATCTTTTCTGATATGATGCAGTAATATGAGACATGTGAGCTGAACGAGAACTACAAGATTCGAAACAGAGGTACAAAAAAAATGTCTCATTGGATCTGTATTTCGATCTTACATTCATCAGTTCAGTATACACAGGTGCTAATCTTACAGAACAAATCAAAAACTTCATAGTATATTCCAATCTGAAACTGGATCTCGATCTTACATTCACTAAACTTGCCGTCTCACGTACGAATACGCGACGCGATATCGTCGGTGGTCCGACTGTGTTGAAATTTAGCGAATCAAATGTTCCAAATGAGACATATTTTCCATTTCAAATTCAGGTACAAATGTTCGATTCTGAACAGTGAGACACTTTTGCCGTACTGAGAATTCAGAATCAGAATATTTTTTATTCATGTAAACCATTACAGTATTTATGAATCGTCTGAAAAGTAACAAAGACTCTACCACCACTTCGGAATGTCATTCCTGTGGAGAAGAAGGGCAAAAAAACCCCACGGTGACTCTTTTAAAATAGTATTTTTACATTTTCTTTTTCCATCTACATTTTAGAACGAACGATGTAGGCTGGTCTATCAGGTAGGTCTAAGTTAAATTATACAAATTATACTATTCAAGTGAATGGCTACATGATTCCCTCATTTACAGAGAAAGAAATGAGAAAAAAAGAAACATTTTACTAAATTAATAGTTTTTGAAAGGGAAGAAACCAGAACGAATGTAAGGATTGTGGTTGGTAACGATGTGCTGGAGCAAGTGAATGAGTTTGTATATCTTGGATGCGCCTTCAGTAAGGATGGGAAATACACCGCTGACATAGAGAGAAGAGTGAGTGCAGGGAACAGAGTGAATGGTGCGATGGGAAAGCTACTCGGGAGCCGGCACTTAAGCCCTAAGGCGCAGCTGGCCATACATAACGGAGTTCTTGTCCCAACGCTGTTATATGGTAGCGAGAGCTGGGTATGTAAGAAGGAGAATGAAAGTAGGATAAATGCGGTAGAAATGCGAGCTCTGCAGAAGATGTGCGGAGTGAAGCTGACCGACCGCATTAGCAACAGCATAGTAAGACAGCGAGTAGGTATGAAAGATAGTATCGGTGTAAAGATGAGAAAGGGCATGCTCCGTTGGTTCGGGCATATAGAAAGAATGCCAGAGGAAAGAATGACAAAACAGATATACAATGTGAAAGTGGAAGGATGCAGGTACCGGGGAAGACCTAGACTATCTTACCACGACCAAATAAACCGAGTCTTATCTGATGGAAAAGTCAAGAGTCTCCGTAACCGGCGAGCGTGTATGAGACGAACTATGAGAGTCGAGGAAGCCAGAGAGGTATGTAAGGAAAGAACTTGTTGGAACTCTGTACTCTCTGCCTACCCCGCAAGGGATCTGGCGTGAGGTTATAGATAGATAGATAGAATAGTATATACTAAAGTAATTACTTTAGTAAAACATTTTACTAAAGTAATTACTACATACACTGAGAATTATTCAGTAGAAAAACCACTTCGTCCGCTTTAGGATTCGGACTCAGGACCTCCTAATTGCACCATGCGCTACTAGAATAACGGGGCAATCTTGTAAATCTATGAAAATCTGATAATCCTGGCGCCTAACACTCGCCTAAAGGGTTAATCAACAACTCACAAACAAAAACACATCAAAAATATAAAATTTATATTCAAATAATCACAATCAATAAAAAATATAACAGATCAAGCTTCAATCTGGACTGTACTCATCTGAAGAACCACTTTTATACTGTTCCTTGTATTGCTCCGTATCCTCATCTTCTCCGTAATAGAAACCATCATCAGAGTCATTCTTATATCCTTCTATAGACTCCTCATCAAGATCCTTGATCCTGGAGCAATGTACCAGGTTACTACTGTTGGAAAGGTCAGGGTTTTGGACTAGAACCTTCGCTTTGTATTCGGCATATGCTTCTCCGTAACGCTTCACGTCGTCATTGAATAGGTCTGAATGACCTTCATATATTTTGTCTTCTCCCGTATCGCTTGATAGATCATCTTCTGGAATAGAGAATAATCATGATAAATTGGAGAGATTTTGATGATTGTTTTTCGCAGTATAGTTCCAAGGTGGTCACATTTTAATTTTATTAGTCCTTAGTTAGACCTTGGACTTAGAAGATACACCAGGGAACTCATTAACGACAAACAATAGGAATGTGTAAATTGAGATATTATGGGTACTAATGGTCGCCCAATGGTCGAAATTCGACCATAATTAATTTAAATTATAAGTTTGAACATTATTTGAATATTAACATTATTAATATACTTCTATAATCACAGATTTCGCCAAGGACAAGGCCACATTTTTTTCAAAGAAATTATATGAAATTTAAATAAAAAAAAAATGATTAAAATAAAGACCTCTTTTTTTAATTTTTTTTTATTGATACAAAAAACCAAACGGAAAATGCTGTCCATTGAACTTGACATACATATTTCGATAATTTAATTAATTATACAAAATCTTTCTTTCTTTCTTTCTAATGGTTTTTTTACTTATTTAATGTAGTTTTTATGCATAATTAAAAAAAATATTAGCATTCTGCACTCCTTCTCGATATAAACTATAAGTGTGGGAAATTTCATACTCCTCCGTCCGCGCAATTTTCGCAAAAAGGGGTACAAAGTTTTTGCTATACGTATTAATATAATGATTACGTCATTACGTCAATCAATGAGAAGAAGACAAAATTTATTAAATTTACTACGCCAAATGGTAGGAACCGATATACAAATGAATGATGTAGAGTTGGACGCTGTAGAGTCGACTGTATTTCTAGGTATCACTATTGATGCCAGACTACAGTGGGGGCCCACATACTGAACAAGTGTCTAATAAGTTAAACTCAGCGGCCTATGTCGTAGAGAAAATTAGGTTATTGACTGATATTGAAACAGCTAGAATTGTTTATTTCGCTTATTCCATAGCATTATGTCATATTATGACATACCGCTATGGGGATGTTCTGATGAACTGAATACCATCTTCGATCTTCAAAAAAGGGCCATTCGTGCAATTTACAATTTGGTCCCCAGAACTTCCCTCGAGAGAAAAATTCAAAGAGATAAATGTTCTAACTGTAGTCTCGCAATTTATATATGAAAAACTATTATATGTTTAAAAGAATATCAGTGACTTATAGTGAAAAATATAGCGACATTCATCATTCTGCTCGTCTCCATAGAATTAGTAGCTCTTTCATGGGGCAATGTATACGCTTTTACAACAAATTACCCAAAGCTATCCGAAATATGCCTATTAATAAGTTTAAAAAGGCTATTAAAACTAGACTATGTAGTAAAGGATATTATAATATTTCAGAATATAACGACGATAAAACTGACTGGGTTTGAGCAGCTCCTCATTCGGCAATTCTTAAATATAGTTTGTAAAATACTTTGTTATTAAATACAATTTTGTAAAAAAAGAATGATAAACAGAAATTTCAGTCCAATTAAGTTAAAAGACTAGCCCGCTGAGTTTCTCGCCGGATCTTTTCAGTGTGAGGCCGCCAGTTTCAAACCGGTGGTAGTTGTAAAAAATGTAATAATTTATGACTTTTGTAAGCGCTCTTTCTGGCCTATACAAATAAAATATTTTGACTTTGACTTTAAAGTCCTATAGGTACTCTACTATAGAACTACACACAATATTAGCAGATTTCAAAAAAGAAGGTTTATAATTCGTCTGGGTTATTTTTTATAACTTCTTTGCTTATTAACCGATTTTGATTATTATTTTTGCAATGGGTTCAGTATAGCTCTGAGGTGGTCCCCATTTTAATTTTATTGGCATTGGACCTTGGACTTTAAAGATGTACCAGGGGACTCCTTGACGGCAAACAGCATGAATGTGTAAATTTAGTTATTACTAGCGGCCCGTCCCGGCCTAAGCACCGGTGGATATTTATTTTTTAAATATAGCCTATGTTACTCAGGGATAATGGTGAAAGATATTTTGAAATCGGCCCAGTAGTTGAGTTTATTCGTTACATACAAAAATACAAATCTTTCCTCTTTATAATATTAGTATAGATATGGATGAGTATTATATCAATCCTGTAGGTACCTAACTGTAGAACTAAGTATAATATTGGTGTACAAATAATAATAATGAATTCACTCATCACTAAAAATTACACACACCGTCACGCCTATATTCCCCAAGCGGGGGAGGCAGAGGTGTACTGAGTACACCCACGTTTCGCCGACGATGTTAGGTCCCATGTAATAGTGGGCGAGCCTATTGCCATATACCGGGCAGAATACCAAACTCATACTGGGAATTTTTCGTTAGAAAAACTACATTTGTCCGACCTAGGATTTGAACCCAGGACCTCGTGATCACAAAGCGATGTGCTTTGCCACTAGACCAACGAGGCAGTCACTTCACTTAAAATTCATAACTCACTAGATCACTTAAAATTGTAAAATAAAAAACTTTAAAAAAAAGGGAAACCAACTTTAAAAAGCAGAAACTAAATATTTGAAATCAGACAGACTTAAAATATTTATTTTTTGCTCTTAGAAGTCGGTATCCCTTTTATATCTTATTAAAAAAACGTAGGATTTATTCCTGTCAGGGGTGCGTTTATGAACATGAAAATTCACATACAAAAATACTCTGGGTATTTGTAATTAATAATTATTAACCGGAACAAATAATTGTGGGTCACACAAAGATTTGTCCCGTGCGCGAATCGAACCCGCGACTATTCGATCCAGTGGGCGGAGCGGCCTAAGCTCTTAATTACTGCGCCAAATCGAATTTCTTATTTTATATAACATACCAATATCAACTCTTTCCATAGCCCTGATCATATCCTCCTCATCAATGCTGCTGGGTTCGGAGTCAGGGTAGTCATTTCGCCAGTTATTCTCGTCATTGGAGTCATCATCGTCATCTGCAGTGTCGGACGGTGTCTGACGACCATTGTCGCGATATGAGCCCAGAATCAAATCCGTTTCTACACTGAAAAATCAGGAAAAAGTACAAGAAAAATAAATAAAAATAAATAAAAATATGTTGGTTTGTATGTAATCAGCCTACAAATACGGTTTGTTCGTTTGTCCCACATCAAAAATTCTTTGTTCAGACAACATTCTAGTCCTGTTACGTTCTGAAAGTCATTTTTATTCATAACTTGTCATTTTCATTTTATTCCTGTTACGTCCCATTTTGTGTTCTTTGTACGTCCCATATTATTTCTAATTTTAACTTTAGAAGCACAGACGGACTGAAAAGCATTAATAAATAATTAACTTCTATTAATTACTAATCTTGGTATATGGCCTAAACCCGAGAAGGTTTAGGTTAGGTTAGAGCACAGACGGACTGAAAAGCATTAATAAATAATTAACTTCTATTAATTACTAATCTTGGTATATGGCCTAAACCCGAGAAGGTTTAGGTTAGGTTAGAGCACAGACGGACTGAAAAGCATTAATAAATAATTAACTTCTATTAATTACTAATCTTGGTATATGGCCTTAACCCGAGGTTTAGGTTAGGTTAGAGCACAGACGGACTGAAAAGCATTAATAAATAATTAACTTCTATTAATTACTAATCTTGGTATATGGCCTAAACCCGAGAAGGTTTAGGTTAGGTTAGAGCACAGACGGACTGAAAAGCATTAATAAATAATTAACTTCTATCAATTACTAATCTTGGTATATGGCCTAAACCCGAGAAGGTTTAGGTTAGGTTAGAGCACAGACGGACTGAGAAGCATTAATAAATAATTAACTTCTATTAATTACTAATCTTGGTATATGGCCTAAACCCGAGAAGGTTTAGGTTAGGTTAGAGCACAGACGGACTGAAAAGCATTAATAAATAATTAACTTCTATTAATTACTAATCTTGGTATATGGCCTAAACCCGAGAAGGTTTAGGTTAGGTTAGAGCACAGACGGACTGAAAAGCATTAATAAATAATTAACTTCTATTAATTACTAATCTTGGTATATGGCCTTAACCCGAGGTTTAGGTTAGGTTAGAGCACAGACGGACTGAAAAGCATTAATAAATAATTAACTTCTATTAATTACTAATCTTGGTATATGGCCTAAACCCGAGAAGGTTTAGGTTAGGTTAGAGCACAGACGGACTGAAAAGCATTAATAAATAATTAACTTCTATTAATTACTAATCTTGGTATATGGCCTAAACCCGAGAAGGTTTAGGTTAGGTTAGAGCACAGACGGACTGAAAAGCATTAATAAATAATTAACTTCTATTAATTACTAATCTTGGTATATGGCCTAAACCCGAGAAGGTTTAGGTTAGGTTAGAGCACAGACGGACTGAAAAGCATTAATAAATAATTAACTTCTATTAATTATTAATCTTGGTATATGGCCTAAACCTTCTCGGTTTGGGAGTGTACCAATTGTGGGACCGTTTCTTAACAGGGCTAATATTTTTATTATTAAATAATATTAAGTTTGTTTTGTTATTGTTTGTGTTGTTTTTTTTTTAAACGTAGCCCCACACTAGGATTTATTCCTGTGTCGTGGGTGTGTTTACAAACATGAAAATTCACATAAACAAATACCCAGACCGGAACAAATAATTGTGGATCACACAAAGATTTGTCCCGTGCGGGACTCGAATCCGCATCTATTAGACGCAGTGGGCAGAGCGGCTTATGCTCTTAACTACTGCACTTACAACACTTAAAACATCATTTTGATTATAAATGTAAGCACTGCTGTCATTACAATTTGCAAACACTGACAAACTGAACTGATCAACTAGTTGTACAGAATAGAACCTGATGGAGCATTTTGTTCTAATCAATAATTTTGGTGACATTCTATTTTTAGTGAAATGGCTGGGTTCATTTAAAAATAAAACAATGGGATTTCATAGCTGAATCCATGAACAATTTTTTCTGTCTCTTCTATGTAGTAGGGGGGGTGGGGGGGTAAAATAATAATATAATATTAGCCCTGTTAAGAAACTGACCCACTGTTGGGCACGGGCCTCCTCTCAAACTGAGAGGGTTCAGGCCATAGTCCACCACGCTGGCCCAGTGCGGACTGGCGACCTTCACACACCTTCGAAAAACTCTTAGGCATGCAGGTTTCCTCACGATGTTTTCCTTCATCGTTAAAGCAAATGATAGTCAGTTTTTAATACGCACATGCTTTCGGAAAGACAGGTGCGTGCCTGGTTTTGAACCCGAAACCTCTGACTTTGTAGTCCAACGGTCTAAACACTGGGTTATCACTGTTGCCTGATACTAGGCATGCCTTTTAAGTTCTGTCGGGTCAAATCACGTCTGCGACATCATCAGTGGTGACGAATCTTGGATCTATGCCTACGATCCTGATTCCAAACAACAATTTACCATCTGGGTCTTTCAAGACGAGCCAAAGCCGACTAAAGTTGTTCGTTCTCGAAGCACTTCAAAGAAGATGGTGGCCACGTTCGTTGGAAAAACCGGCCATGTTGCGACTATTGCACTTGAAGATCGTAGAACGGTTAACGCAAAGTGGTATACCACAGTTTGTTTACCACAAGTCATCGCCGAACTTCGAAAATCTAACTCAAAGCGACGCATCATCCTGCACCACGACAACGCAAGCTCACACAGCGCTCGTCAAACGATTGAGTATTTGAAGCAGGAAAAAGTAGAAATTCTTGACCATCCTCCATACAGTCCTGACCTAAGCCCTAACGATTTCTTAACATTTCCTAAAATTAAGAAAAGACTTCGTAAAGTCTAAAATTAAGAAAAGTCCTCAGTACGCCTAAGCCCTTACGATTTCTTAACATTTCCTAAAATTAAGAAAAGCTGTAAAGGCCCCGCGGTCAACAGCGTAGATCATTCACACACACACACCGTACTTTGACTAGCAATATACCAATGACTAGCAATATATCATCATGAATTTTATATAATATCAGCCTATACTGCCCTCTACTGGGCAAAGGCCGTCTCTCACAAATCAAGGTGAGAGAGATTAGGTCATACTGCACCACGCGGACCCAGTGCGGATTGGTGGAGGCAGGTTTGTGGCCAGCTGCTGTCGGAACTTATCAAGCCGCCTTTAAGGCTTCCAACTCGGCTTAACGACTACCACATTAAGTGGTAACCGGGACCAACGGCTTAACGTTCCTTCCGAAGCACGGAGACGCTCGAATATGAAAATACCACAAACGGTCACCCATCTCAGGCCGACCGAGTCGAACGCTGCTTAACCTTGGTGATCGGTAAAAACACCTCGGTCGCACAGCGCTATGAGCGCCCTCATGCGTTTTATAGAGTGGAAATCTTAAGTATCACTAGCCGATTATTTCGTTTATACCAGTATAAGTTGTGCAGGTATATAGAAATTTATATTAAAAAACCATTTCCATCGAACCAACCAACCAAAGACCAAATGATATTCAGTCTTGCAGTTTCGATTACCTGAAACGGATCAACTAAATTTTTTATCAATGATACAACTATTAAAAATGTGCAAGATTTTTTTTTACCAACTGTACTTTAGTAATTTAGATGAGTGGAACGAAACAAGAACAAATTTTTTTTGGGACGTATCAATACATTTTTAGTATGTGGGACGAAGAATAGCGGATACCATGCAGATTTGTGGAAGCAGATTTGTGGCTACCCATCTGCTATTGAAATTTATTAAGCTCCCAATAAGGCTTCCAAATTATAGACCACCAAATCAAATGGGTAACCTTTAAACAGCAGTTGTCCAGTAAACTATACACCTGTTGGGCAAAGGACTTAATTTATTTTAAACTAGCGCCCCGCCCCAGCTTTGCACAGATGAATTATACACATAAACCTTCCTCTTGAATCATTCCCTCCATTGATGAGTTTATGGCGTTCAGACAGACGGACAGACGCAGCGGAAGGACTTTGTTTTATAATATGTAGTGATTACTATTATTTATGATTATAGGTAAGCTGATGAGCCTGTGTTTAGTGTGTTCTGTATTAGATCTTTCTCAAAATTTAAGATAGTATTTTTAAGATGATCTGAATATTTACTTACCCAACTAAATTATCAATCATAGATATATCAAAGTCTTGTTTCCAACTTGTGTACAAGTCATATGCATACTGGATGTCACCATCTGTGTCCTCTTTTTTTTGCAGGTCGACCAGATTGAATATATCCTTTGTTTCCACATTATCTTCTTCCTTTAACCCTCTACTACAATTAATTACTTCATATCGACTCTCTGTTGATACCTCTTTTCGTTCCTTCCTCATTTTGTCCATAATATCTGCAACATTTGGTATTGATTGAAGTTTCAGGTCAGTTTTGGGTAGTATATTCTTCACATGGGTGGTTTCCTGGAATAACACATAAGCTACATTTTTGATGACTGTCGACATTTTATTGGAGCAACTTAGTTTCCTGCAATCTGTTGCAACAAAGAGCTGAAAGTTACATATTATACCCAATTTACACAATGCTCACTTCCATGTGAAGTGATGGAAGGTTAGTCGAATAAACGCACTACTTACGCTCTTCTCTTCCCTCACTATCACTGCCGGGCGCTCCCTTCGTTGAGCGGGAGTCAAAAGACAGACAGGCCACGCCCACTCAGTGTGGCTGGTTTAGAAATCTTTAGAAAGAACGAGAAGAAATAAATTTGGCAAAAACTAAAGAAATATATGAGAGGAAAAAGTAAATGTGAGGGTGGTGTATTAGAAAAACCATGAGAAACCTAGTATACAAATTGCGTCAGGGATATTGTTATGAAAACGATATCGTTTCGGGGAAAAAAAATCTGATGTCAGGAGATTTTGCAAACATAAGAGAAAAACAGCAAAGCGAGTATGAGAACAGTTGACGTTGCCATGGTACTATTAAAAGACAATCAATTCCATTATCAGTTAGGGAGACAATATCAGGAGAATTGGTAAATAAGAATTGGACAACCTGCTATCCCTACACATTTGGCCAAAAGTTAATTATCAAAATATAAGAGGCAATATTTTTTGTATCATTATAATTAGCAACATCATAATCATTATAACAGATACAATGCGAAAGTGGAAGGGATGTAGGTACCGGAGAAGACCAAGACTATCTTACCATGAGCAAATAGAAAGAGTCTTATCTGAAGGACAAGTCAAGAGTCTCCGTAACTGGTGATGAGTATGAGACAAACTATGTGAGTGGAGGAAGCCAGAGAGGTATGTGAGGAAATAACCTGTTGGGACTCCGTACTTTCTGCCTACCCCGCAAGGGATCTAGCGTGATGATATAAATGAGACTATCAACAACCCCAGGCACAGTCACACCACATTCATATGGTAATATTTGTAAACATACTACAAATCTAGGTTTGTATTATAGATTTGTTTCTCATATGGTCTGACAATAAAAAAAGAGTTTAAATCTGGTCAAGGTACGTCTCTCTATGACTTCTTCACTCGTCAGAGTAAGCCTTCGTTAGTATGGGCGCTTTTTCAACGCGTAGCGCTGGAGCACTGTAAGGGCTTTCCAAAAAAATATACTTTCAGCCGCTCTACTAACGCGTGTCGAAGAAGAGCCCGTGCAAACTTAGGATAAGTAAATTATTTACAAATACCTGATTATCAACAGTCCCTCGAAAAACGAACAGCGACGGTGAAATTTCTTCTGTATCTGTTTTGATACGTTTACACATGAGAACAAGAGCATCTTGTGGGTTGTCCTCCAGCCTTCTTTTAACTCTCAACACTGTTGATGCCATTCTTGATTATTTACACCAAAGAAGGAAGTTCAAAATATTTATTTCTATTTTCAAAATAGGTTGACTATTTGTCAATGTGCGCATTGGTCGCCATAGACCATAGACCAATGATATGTAGCCAGCGTTAGCAACTTGAAGTGGACTGACTATCGTACCAGGGGCATAAAATTATCGTACATGGATCGAAATTATCGTATTTTTTAGGATAATGTCTATTATAGATAAATAAATCATATAAATTGTAATATTGATATGCATGCAAGTACTCTATAGTTTATCTTTTTTTAACCACCGCTGTCAAATCAACAGAACACTGAAACCCAAATGTTTTACACGTGGTACAGACCTGAACTGATTCCCTTTCCACTTTAAGTTCAATAAACGCGCCAAGCTTAAAATTCACTCAGACATAATTTCACTGTTCCCATGCAAGTAGGGTATGAAACACGCCAAAATTTTGTATTTATAAAAAAGAAATGGATATAAATGGGTAGTGTTTATTGGACAAAATAAAATCATGCTACTGTGATTTAGACTATCAGCGCATGAGTGGAATAATATAAATTCTCAAATTTTGCATCATGATAGAAATTATCGTACAATCTGCGTACGATAATAATATGCTATCGTACATCGTACGTAGGCACAAAATTATCGTATGTGTACGATAATTATCGTACGGTTCCGAACGCTGTTAATGTAGCTAGCTACTACAGACTTAAGAAGAAGAAGACTTATTAGAAAACTAGAGCCGCGGTTCTTCGCTGAAACGAGTCATGGATATGAAACATGAACGAGAACTACAAGAATGAAACAGTTGTGTTAAAACAAATGTCACATTTATATCTGAATATCAATCTTACATTCACCAGTATACGTAGTATTGAAATCATAGATTAAAAAAACATGCTTCATTTCTATTGACTCAGTATCTCAATCTTACATTCACTAAACTTACAGTCGTACAGAACGAACGAACAGGAGACGTTTGGGTGATTATGCTCAAATTTAGCTGACGGCGACGGTTGGCATTACTTAGTGATAGTACTTTAAATGTTCCAAATGAGGCATGTTGGGGTTTGAATTTTTGCACTTTTTCAGATACTAATGATCGATTCTGAACAGTGAGGCACTTATGCCTTGTTTATAAAAAAACAAGTGCTCGCCGAATATCCATTAATTTTTAATTTAATTAAGTTAGTAAAGTGCTGTAATGTAATAAATGGCTAAAGGTACATTTTTTTAAAGCAATGTATAGCGCTACAGCACCTCGCGGTGAAAACGCGTCCGTGCTAGCGAGGGCTTATCCGCGCGTTAGTAAAGTGCTGGAATAAAATAAATGGCTTACAGTACATTTTTTTGAAAGCAACAACAAAATCACTGTACAACACAGTGTTTCAACACCCCGCATTGAAAAAGCGCTTGTGCGAATAGATACATACAACATAGTGTTAGTGTTGTAAATAATCATTTGAGACGTGGTATCGTTAGTATCATGATACAATCTAAAATATCAATAACAGAAGTCAGAAATCATAATAATAATATTACTATCCGGCCTTTCAAAGGTCCGGGTACCCGTGAATCTCAGCGAGATACATAATATTACTATTAGGCATTTAAAAAAGGTAAACGTAACGTGTAAGAACGTAGAAAGATGGTTGTAAGAACAAATCATTGATTTTATCTGTAAAAACGGAATAGCAAAAGTAGTACAATGATTATGGGTACAATTTAATATACCACCATTTGCACACAATAGACAGTATAGAAAATACACAGTTACTACAGTAAAATTAAAATTTATACTATCAACATTCATCGATAGTTCATAAATTGTATCGATATATAATCAATATTACTGTTGCGATAGGTACTGTCAATAGTATCAATCATGAAGCTAAAATTATATCAATACTATTGATGATAACCAATAGAATCGATGGTGTTTCGGTATTCTTATTGTTGGTCTTTTTAATTATCGACACTATTGATTGACTATCGAATATCGATGGTTGTACAACATTACAGTACACTAAAGTAGAGCTGCCAGGCTTAATTTAAAATACTGCCAACGTATGAATAATAACATGATAGGTGGTTTATAAATATCGATTATGCGGCTGCATAAGCTACTCTTAGAGCGGCTATAAAGAATGGTGCTAGCTGTAAATAGTGTACAGGACTATTATATACCTAGTGATTAAAAGAAACTAATTTTCTACTTCTACTACTCAATATTCATGTGGGCAATATTGCTCTAGTTTTGACATTTATCTGACAGATTTTGGGAAACAAAGCGCGTCGGTATCGAGCGCTTTAGGGTTGTGTTTTTTTTTAATTCTGGAGCCCATTCCCTTCAAATACTGAGTTTTTACGCTACATCCGATTCATGGTTATATGGATAATTTGAAACAATTCAACACAATGGCGTCAGATGATAATTGGAGAACTCCTAACTTCAGGCAGACGGTGGTAAGCAAAATGTAAGTTTCCACTCTTCAATTTTATAATATATCCTTGATTTACGTTCAGCCCCTTCACTCAGTATTGAACACTGAAGTGGACATGAAACTAGGCAGCGTGTAAATGTTAATGTTTACGTACTGACCCTGCCCAGTCTCCTAAAAGATGTCTTCTATACTCACTGCACCACGAGTATGGCAGCATCTACTTTTTCTTATGTACCTGGTGTTATTAAATGTTTTCTTTATGATCAACAAGTCCAAATAACAGTGTTTTGATTAAAATTTCTTACATACATATGCTCACACGTATTTTACCTTACTGGGGTAGACACAGACTATAGTTCGCCACATGCTGTGATCTTGATCTCTTGGTCTTTAACTACATTCATTCATTCTCCTGGGCATCCTACTGAATGCCATCAAGTTGGCACCATTGTGAACAGTGTATACCAGATATACAATGCTAAAGTGGAAGGATATAGGTACCGGAGAAGGCCTAGACTATTTTACCATGACCAAATAGACCGAGTCTTAACTGAAGGACAAGTCAAGAGTCTCCGCAACCCGCAAGTGTGTATGAGACTAACTATGAGAGTGGAGGAAGCCAGAGAGATACATAAGGAAAGAACCTGTTGGAACTCTGTACTCTCTACCTACCCCGCAAGGGATCTGGCATGATGATATAGATAGATAGATAGGTAAACAGTGTATTTTATTTACAATGTAAATTGCTAGTGTATTTACAATTATACAAGTATTAGCTGAATCTGCCACTTTGTTCGCATTAAATTCAGGTGTGTATTTCACACTGTTAAGCCATTTTTGAGACAAAAGATAGCCTATTTCCTTCCCCTAGCTAAAATCTATCTCCTTGTTGAATTTTATAGATATCCATTCACCAGTGTGGTTGTGAAAAGGTAACAGACAGACAGAGTTACTTCGGATTTATAATATTAGCATGGATCCACATTATTAAGTCGTGAACTTTAGTAAAACACCAACTCAATGTAAATCATGTATTTTGCTAGGTAACCATTGTACAAGAGTGTGTATGTCATGATCTTGTACATATAGATACACATTGTATATATCATGAGTTTTAAATATTGCCTGCCCTGTTAGTGACGAATAATGTGTTTTGCGATCTTGAGGCCCCCCGCCTAAATCCTAGGTCAGACAAATGTAGTTTTCCTTTGGAAAAATTCCTAGTATCAGTCCAGAGCCTGAATTTGTGCCCAGTATGGCAATAGGCTCGCCCTCTATTACATGGGGCCTAACATCATCAGCGAAAAGTGGGTGTACTCTGTACCATCTCTGCCACCCCTGCTTGAGGAATGTAGGTGTGACTGTGTTTATTTTTATTTGTTTTTATATGTCAATAAAAAAACGTTATTTCAAAATTATGTCACCCACTCACATATAATAAGAACACCAGATTCTATTGCTTTAAACTATATCAAGGTAAGTCATTATATTTATGTGCGAGTACATATTCTGAGATTAAGGCGATCATACAACTAGAAAGTGGATTTACCGGTGACTCACTGTATACCAATTGTTGTAAGGACCAATGATTAAGTCTATTGTAATATTCATTATAACTGTGTATATAGAAGTCAGATTGTCAGAACATCAGAGACCAGTGTAAGTGAATAGACTTATCAAAATATTGTAATTCTTTTTATTACGCCATCTATACTAATATTAATATACTAATCCTACTAATATTATAAATGTGAAGTTTGTATGTTCAGATGTTAGTTGCTCAATCACGCAAAAACGGGAGAATGGATTTGGATGAAATATGACACACAGATAGTTCATTACCTGGATAAAATATAGGATACTTTTTATCCTGGAAAAATGTTACGTTCCTAGATTCCTGTCGAAAGTCAATGTTGACAAAGTCGCGAAGAGGAAAGATTTGTTTGTTTGTGTATAATCAATCAACTCTGAAACTACTGAACCAATTGTAATTATGCTTTCACCATTAGAAAGCTATTAATGAGTAGTAACTGTTGTCGCCCTGGTGCGAAGCCACGGCATACGGCTAGTCTGTTGATAAACACAAAGATAATTCCCTCCCGTGACCATGGGTGCTGCAAAGCACTCGAAACGTCGGGAACTAAAAATCAAAAATTAACCGCGAAGAAATCCGTAAAATAGTTTTATTTCACACATAAAGATAGTACACTATACTAGCGACCCGCCCCGGCTTCGCAAGGGTGCATTGTACACATGAACCTTCCTCTTGTATCTCCATTCATTGTTGGAAACTGTATGAAAATCCGTTTGGTAGTTATTGAGTTTATCGCGTTCAGACAGACAGGCGCGGCGGGGGGACTTTGTTTAATAATATGTAGTCATATTATATTTCTTAAGAAACGCCTAGTTTCTTATCTTATTGTTGGCTTACCGGACCGAGGAGACCTACCCGACGTCCTGGACATGGCGCTTCTTAAGGGTGTCACCTTACGGCTGCACTCCTTGGAAGTAGTCCAGGAACTCGACTCTGACCATAGACCTGTAGTCGTGAGACTCGGTTCCCCCCCTTCCGCCCCTCAGCGACCCAAAAAGACGGTGGTGGCTTGGCATGCGCTAAGCACGGCCTTGGCGGATGCCGACCCTCCCCCCGATAGGGATCTCAGCTCGGACTCCATCCCGTCCCCTCAGGACACCGATCAGGCCGTTGATGCCTTCACCGAACACATCGGCTGTCAGTCGATCGTCCAAGCAAGTCGAGGCGGAAGATCTCTGCCTCAACCGCTTTCGACTGCCGGACGATGTTAGGGATCTCATTCGTTCCAAGAATGCCTCTATCCGAGCGTACGACTCTTACTCCACCGAAGCCAATCGGGCCCGGATGCGCGCTTTACAACGAGAGGTAAAGCGTCGTGTCGCGGAGGCCCGGGAGGAACGGTGGGGTGACCTCCTAGAGGGCATCGCGCCATCGCACCTGGCCTACTGGCAGCTGGCGCGAAGCCTCAAAACCGACTCCACGACTGGCATGCCTCCGCTGTCCCGCCCTTCAGGCGCACCCCCAGCCTTCGACGACGACGAAAAGGCCGAGCTTCTCGTCGACTCCCTCAAGAGCCAGTGCACCCCAAGCTCTCAGTCCGTCGACCAGTCCCACGTCGACGCGGTCGACAGGGAAGTCGAGCGCAGGGCATCCCTACCCCCGCCGATTCCTTACCTCCTATCACCCAAACGGAGGTCGAAGATCTAATTATGGGTCTCAAAACTAAAAAAGCCCCCGGCTCTGACGGCATTTCGAATCGCGTTCTGAAATGCCTGCCCGCCCAACTCATCTGCCTCTTAGTGGCCATATTGAACGCCGCCATGACGAACTGCACCTTCCCCGCTAAGTGGAAGGAGGCGGACGTCATAGGTATTCCCAAGCCCGGCAAACCTCGCAATCTCCCCGCGAGCTACCGCCCTATCAGTCTCCTCAACTCCCTGGCCAAATGTTATTGGTTTCAATGGATACTGTGAAAGTTTTCAGGCTACAAATCAGTGCCAATTATGTGTAATACAGAATTTGCTAGTCACAATGTGTTATATGGCGATTGAGAGTCTATTTATTTAAACTGGTCTTTGGTAACATGTTTTATGTATTGAAATGAAAGTTATTAGCTCAGGCTCCACCGTAACTACCACCACCGTAAATTTATTGATTGCTTCCACATATGCATTAGATTTCTTTACAACTATCTTTATGTTTAGAGAGGAGGCTATCCAGCGGTCAGGAGTACAGGTCGCCAGGAACAGCAGCGAGATGGAGAACCACGTCTTCATGAAGGCAAAGACTCGGGAGGAGTATATGAACATGGTCGCGAAACTGATCCTGCACGTGAGAGAACTGGGTAAGACAAAAGTTTCCCTATGCATTTGCCAAGTTTATGTACACAACTCGCCCCTCCTCCCGGCTTCGCACGGGTGAATTATACTCATAAACGTTCCTCTTGAATCTGAAGTAATTCAAGAGGAAGGTTTTCATTGGTGAAAACCGTATGAAAATCCGTTCGGTAGTTAGAGTTTATCGTGTTCGTACTAGCGTTGAAAAAAAAACTTGAAACATACCGGTCTTTCAAAAACCCAACGTGTTTTTCGTTTCATCCAAAAAACAAAAAATGACAGCTGATGCGGAATAAAACATGATTTTTACCGACGACAAACGACATAGTACTTTGTGCACCCACATTTCAAGGACAAGAAACGACAAAGTAATTGTTTAAAACATCGTTTTAAACCGTTCCTTTTATTAAACCCGTTCTTTTCATAAAAATCTTGTTTTATTCAAAAAGTCACGTGATTTCAATTTTTCAACAAAAATACGGAAACAACTGATATAAACGAATTTTCCGGTTTTTTTTTCGCAATATAAACAATTGGTTTCTTTCAGAATTTGCAACGCTAGTTCAGACAGACAGACGCGGCGGGGGGACTTTGTATTATAATATGTAGTGATTAGGGAATATACTGCTCTGGGCGATTAGCTAAGTGCCAAGCGTTTTGTTTCATTCTCTTGGCGCAATCGATAGCGTATTGTTCCGACCGGGTGACTTTTTCCTTGTAAAATATAATTCACATACATTTTTTTGGTTTTCTATCAACATTCACAACTTTAGAAAGTCCATCTTGTTAAAGGCTCTGATATGAAATAGATGATGTGATATGATATGAAAAATATGTGGGAATATCATTTTATAAAGATTGTGTGTGTGTGTGAGTGATCTGCGCTGTTGGCCGCGGGGTCTTTACAGTTTCACCGGACAAGAGGGCGAGCGTGCAACCTCTACGCTCGAGCCAGAAGGGCAAGGGGGAACTAATTTAAGGGCGCCTCAAGGAGGAACGGCCTCGGCTTAGGCAGTCGCTATGGGGGAGGGCATATACTAGGTGTCTTGCTGTAATGCTCTGCACCGGCCGGCGGGCAAGGGATTCTTTGACCTCGCCGGCGAGGTCGGTGTCTGATCCTTATTATAACGAGTCACATAGTCAAGAGAATAGATACAATATACTTCCAACTTGGTTAGACCCAGTTGCTTAAAAAACAGGTGGTGGTACTGGATATTAACTAGATCTATTATGTTTGTGACCTAGCCGAATTTCGGTTTGATAGAAGAAATTTTTTTTGTACGAGATTGTGTTCAATTTTTAGTTTGTTTACTTATAAAATTATCCACCTTCAGGGGCAGTCGGGTTAAAGGCACCTAAAGGGTGTAGATAGCGAAAAGGTTGCGAGTTCCCTGATTATAATAATTTTATCATAGAGCCGGGCTGCGCAGGCACAAGAGATCCGATGGGGACATTATCTCATTACGTTCGACGCGGACTAACGGGACGGACTCATGCGCAGATAATTAATTTAAAATAGAAAAAAATACTTACGTCAAAAGTTACTCGTAAAGATGTATAATTATGTATGTGAGTACAATTAAATTTATTGTTATTACATTGTGTTTGAGTATAAACATTGTTTGTCAAGTTTGATGTACAAAAGCAATATTATCTTATCTATTTTTTTAAACAAAAAATAATGTTTACTCTGTGTATACATGTATTTTATACGGATTGGCATTAATCGACTAAAGTTAAGAGGGTAAACAGTTTGAAACAGAATTTGCCATGCGATAATCAATATTGTAACTTTTGGTTTATTTAAAGAATCTCATTGGTTTCGATTTGTCCTGTTTCAAATGATTGTTTAAATTATTAGGGTTGACATTGAATAAAACACCGTCACGCCTATATTCCCCAAGCGGGGGTGGCAGAGGTGTACTGAGTACACCCACGTTTCGCCGACGATGTTAGGTCCCATGTAATAGGGGGCGAGCCTATTGCCATATAACAGGCACAATTTCAGACTCCGAGTCGTACTGGGAAGTTTTTGTTAGAAAAACTACACTTGTCCGACCTAGGATTTGAACCCAGGACCTCGTGTTCACAAAGCGATGCGCTTTGCCACTAGACCAACGAGGCAGTCAACATTCAATAAATTAAGGGTTAATTAGTGTTTCCTAAATTTCCCCGACGTGGGACTACAAACTTTTTTAGAGGAGGTCTGTGTTCTGCAGTGGACGTCTTTCAGCTATTATAGTAGTATATAGTACAGCAGTCTATTTACGTCCAGGTGGGCTACCGTGTGTGTGCATGTGTGTGTGTGTGAATGATCTACGCTGTTGGTCGCGGGGCCTTTACAGCTTCGCCGGACAAGAGGGCGAGCGTGCAACCTCTACGCTCGAGAAGGGCTACCACAAAGTCCACAGCCTTGGCAAAACAATTATAATCTTACTATGCCGTGAAAAAGAGACAGAGCTAAATTGTGTATAACCGCATCACTTTTAGACGGTAAAGTAAAATTGTGGTGTGGTGGTACAGTCAGTAACGTAGGTAGCTTAAGATTTTCAACTTTTTAAAGCAGTAATACTCTTTGTTAACCGACTTCAAAAAGGAGGAGGTTCTATGTACGGTTGTATGTATGCTTTTTTTATGTATGTTCAGCGATATTTCCGTCAATTGTGGACCGATTTTGATGTTTTTTTTGCGTTGGGTTCCGTATAGCTCCGCGGTGGTCCCATTTTAATTTCTTTGGCATTGGACCTTGGACTTAGAAGATACACCAGGGAACTCCTTAACGACAAACAATAGGCATGTGTAAATAGAGATATTATAGGTATTACGTCAATCCTATACGTACCCTACTATAGAACTAAGCAGTATATTAACCAACTTCAAAAAAGGAGGTTCATAATTCGTCCTTTTTTTATAACTCCTTTGCTTATGAACTGATTTTGATGCTTCTTTTTGCATTTGGTTCAATATAGTTTTGAGGTGGTCCTATTTTATTGTTATTGGTATTGGACCTTGGACTTTGAAGATACAAGAGGGAACTCCTTAATGGCGCACAGCACGAATGTATAGATTCCGTTATTATAGTCATTATATTAATCCTGTAGGTACCTTACTTTACAACTTAGCAAAATAATATAATATCGGTATATAAATATTACTAAATAATTCACTCGTCACTTAAAATTGTAAAATAAAAATCTTTTAAAAAAAAAGCCGGTTGGTGCCAATTAACCGACTGCACCAACCAGCACCGACTTCAAATATTTATTTTTTGCTTTTTGGAAGTCGGATTACTTTTTTTTTAAAAGATTTTATTTTATAAATGTGTATCCAAATATGTTTAGATTAACAAAAATAATGGATTTGATGCAAAACAGATTTGTGAAAGCTATTTGAAAAACTGAGAATGTTAACCGACTACGACTATGTTGCTGACGGTCGCACACTGATCATAGATATGCGTGCGGCATAACAAACTATTCTATATCACAGCTTCAACGAAACATACTTTTTTCAGCACAATCAAAACAGAACCAAGGCGCCCCGAACATGCAAGGCCCCAATCAGAACCAGGGAGGCCAAAGCCAGCAAGTTCAGGCCCAACAAGGGCAAGCTCCACAAGGCCCGAACAGCCAAGGAGGCCTCGCCCCAGACCCAATAAACGCACTCCAAAATCTCGCTTCCCAAGGATCAAGGAACCAGATGATGAACATGGGTCCACAAGGGCAAATTCAACAGCAGGGGGTTATGGGTCCAAACACTGGCATGGGGGGCATGCAAGGGCAGATGGGGCAGCAGGGGACCATAGTATCACAGGGCCCTCAGGTACAGCCAGCGACGAGTTTGCTCCAGACATTAAATCAGAGGCCTCAGATGAATATACAGCATAAATTAGGGGGTCCTATGGGAATGGTGGGGAATCAGGGGCAGATGGGAAGTAATATGGGAATGGGGGCTATGGGAAACCCCATGGGCAGTCAGCTGCAGAATCAGCTGGCTGGGGGCATGCAGGGGCAGATGATGCCGAATATGGCGATGTCTAACACTATGCAGGTACCCATGAGCGGGGCGAATACAATGGTGGGGCAGATGCCGTGCAACCAGGTGGGGATGGGAGGGCAAATGGCGCCTAATAATATGCAGGGACAGATGCCGGGGCAAATGGGTAAGTAATTTCGTTTTTTAATATGCCAAGTTGTTTGACTGTGGGGTAAAGTTTCCTACAGCCATGTATTATATTTCATGTGTCTGTATGATTGTCATAGAATGTAAATGAGTTATTGCCATTCTCTAAATAGTTAATTTTGTTGATTTACAACATTTTTTTCCATGCCGGGATCGAGCCCGCGACTATTCGATTCAGTTCTACGCTCTAACCACTAGACCAAGCAAAGTCAAATGTATTTTTTTTTCGAATTATCTCGTTTTGTATATATGGTATAGTTCGGGGATATACCAAGTTCCAACTTGATCCATTGAGAAATAATATCAAAGGTAGTCCAAAATCAAATTGAACTTTATTACTACGCGTCTAGAGTTTTAATTTCAGTAATTGAACGTTATGTTTCTTATTTATTTATTATAGGTATTTGTGTATGTGAATTTTCATGTTTGTAAACGCACCCACGACACAGGAATAAATCCTAGTGTGGGGCTACGTTTTTTAAAAAATAAATAAAATAAAATAAATGTTTCTCCTTCTTTAAGTCCATTTAAGCAATACTATGTCAAATACATTGAACATGACATTGCAAATAATACTTTAATTGTATATCAACAGAATACAATTTTCAATAGCACATTGTTAATGCATGACACATTATTGTCCATTTATATTTACAGCTTACGCCCATACAACGAAATATATGACGTCATCTTGCGTTGATACGGATAGGTCATCCGCCTGTAATAGCATAACAATTTATCCTCAACCATTAGAGTTACAATTTGTCGCTACATAATTTCCTGTTGTACTTACCTTGTAGGAAAATTGTGTGATTAAATAAATGAACACTTTCACGTCTATATTCCCCAAGCGGGGACAACAGAGGTGTGTGGTATAGGTACATTCTCATTTTGCCGAAAACGTTAGGAACGATTGTAGTAAGGGGCGAGCCTATGCTATTATGTGTTGAAAAAGAAAAAAAAAACATTATAGTACGACTGCACGTGGACAAAACCGGAACAACTCATAACTAGTTTTTCATTATTTTATTATTATAGTAATAATAATTTTAGATTCCTGTTTTTAAAAAGAAAAAAAAAACACTGTCACGCCTATATTCCCCTGAGGGGGTGGCAGAGGTGTACTGAGTACACCCACGTTTCGCCGACGATATTAGGTCCCATGTAATAGGGGGCGAGCCTATTGCCATATACCGGGCACAATTCCAGACTCCGGCACGTACTGGGAATTTTTCGTTAGAAAAACTACATTTGTCTGACCTAGGATTTGAACCCAGGACTTCGTGATCACAAAGCGAGGATTTGCCACCAGACCAACGAGGCAGTCAGCCTGTTTTTATTATGTTTTATAATTCCATTTAGTTTACTGCGTCCGTTAGGTTTGTTGTTTGTTGAACAAGTGCTTATTGCAAGTTAGTGACACCTTGCGGACCAACCTGTTCAAATATTCCCCTGGAAGTAGGAACATTTTACTAAATGGTAGCCCTAATTACACACGAACCCCCCCCCCCCCCCTCAACCTCATCCAAGTGCTAATAGGTCCTTGCCGCACTACATCACCGCTGTGTTTCCTACTAATATTGTAAATGTGGAAGTTTGGATGTTTGTCAATCATGTAAAAACGTCTAAACGAATTTGTATAGTATTTGGCGCACACATCCTTACTAATATATTATAAATGCGAATGTAATTATGTCTGTCTGTCTGTCTGTCGCGCTTTCACGCCAAAACTACTGAACCGATTTAAATGAAATTTGGTACACAGATAGTCTAGAGCCTGAGAAAGGACATAGGCTACTTTTTAATGCGAAAAAAGGGTTGTAACGGGTTGAAAGGGGGCGATGAAAAGTGATATGGAAGTATCGTCATTTTTAGAGCTAGAAGCTTATTTTTTTAGGCAGTTGATTCGATATAAATAAATATGTCATTCAAAGTTTGTAAAAGTTTTACCCTCAAGGGTGTGAAATAACAATAGGGAATAGGGGATGAAAGTTTGTATGGTTTATGTGAATGTTTTATAAGTTTGCGACAAGAGACAAAATTTTAGAGCTATTCTGATGAACCATTTACGGAGTCGTTACAAAATGTCAAACTGAAGTTAACGCGAGTAAGAAACTTGCCAAGCACCGCGCTGTGCAGCCGCGCGGGGGGGGGGGGGGGGAAGTCACTATTCCACGCGGACGAAGTCGCGGGCACAGCCAGTAGTTTATTGTCTGGATTAACACATTTTGTCCCTGAAACATGTTAAATTCCTGTCTAAAGTGAAAGCGGACAAACTCGCGCGCAGAAACTAATCGGCTATAAAAGCTTGCTTGATTTTTTTATTTCTTCCTTATGGCTTCACACTAATTTTAGTTGTGGTTTCACACTAATTTGAAGTGTATTTTGTCTTTTTTTATTTGTTTTGGTGTACCTATCTATCTATATATTCACGCCAGTTCCCTTGCGGGATACGCAGAGAGTACAGAGTGCCAACAGGTTCTTTCCTTACGTACCTAGCTTCCTCCGCTTTCATAGTTCGTTTCATACACTCGTTGGTTAAGGAGACTTGACTTGACCATCAGATAAGACACGGTCTATTATATATTTGTTTTGGTGTTTTATTATATTGTAGTGGGCAACATGGGCAACAGCCAGATGGTGGGCATGAACATGCTGCACATGCAGGCGCGCGGCGCCGGCAAGCCCGAGGTGGGCGGCATGCTGGCCGGCTCGTACGCCGCGCGCGCGCCGCCGCCCGCGCAGTTCTTGCGGCAGAGCCCTTCGCCCTCCGCACCCTCGCCCGGCATGCCCGGGCCCAGCCCCATGGGTAAGTCCTTTACCCAATACAAACAGGAGATAACATCCATATAAACATTGAGTACACCTTAAGGGGCATCAGACACCGATCTCGCTGGCGAGGTCGAAGAATCCCTTGCCCGCCGGCCCGTGTTGAGCACCACGCCGAAACACCTATTATAGGCCGTCCCCCATAGCGACTGCCCAAGCTAAGGCCGTTCCTCCTTGAGGCACCCTTGAGCTAGTTGCCCTTATAATTCGAAATAACACAAGTTTTGGTAATTAAAACAAATTGACAACATCACTCTTCGACTTCCCGTCAAAAAACCACAAGAGAGTTGCATCGCTGGTGCGCCGGGTACGTGGCAACTTCAGCAGTTTCCAGCAGCTTATAGCAGGACGGGTGGGCCTGGACTGTGCTAATATAAAGCACTGGACTAGAGCGCATGGGAGACAGTCCAGACATTTTTATTACTCAATTTAATTAGTCTAGTACAATAAAATAAATATATTGTATCCGGTTGCGGCAAGCACATGTTACAGGCTAAGTGTGCTGGAGTGTACACACTATAGAAATTTTAATTGAGATGTCTTCCCTAGCATATAATAACTCAATAAAATGTTTTGATGTTAAATACACTTAAAAATATGGGATTTATTCCTGTTTCGTGGGTGCGTTTAGAAACATAAAAATTCACATACATAAATACCCAGACCGAAACAAATAATTGTGGGTCACATAAAGATTTGTCCGCGCGGGAATCGAACTTGCGACTTCGACACAGTGGGCGGAGCGGCTGAAGCTCTTAACCACTGCGCTAAATCGTCCGCCAAATTTGTTCGGCTTAAGTTTCTAGTGCAGGACCTCTAATTTTTCAATATTTAACTTATGGATAGTTTTGCTTACTGTCAGTGACAGATGACAGTGAACGCTGTTATATGGCAGCGAGAGCTGGGTATGTAAGAAGGAGAATGAAAGTAGGATAAAAGCGGTGGAAATTCGAGCTCTGCGGAAGATGTGCAAAGTGAAGCTGACCGATCGTATTCGCAACAGCGTAGTAGGAAAGCTAATAGGTATGAAAGATAGTATCGGAGTAAAGATGAGAAATGCTCCGTTGGTTCGGGCATATAGAAAGAATGTCCGAAGAAAGAATGACAAAACTGATATGCAATGCGAAAGTGGAAGGATGTAGGTACCGGGGAAGACCTAGATTATCTTTTTTTTTTTTTAACCTCTCGCGTCCAGACTATCTATCTTACCATGACTAAATAGACCGGGTCTTATCTGAAGGAAAAGTCAGGAGTCTTCGTAACCGGCGAGCGTGTATGAGACGAACTATGAGAGTAGAGGAAGTCAGAGAGATACCTCTCTTAGGAAAGAGCCTGTTGGAACTCTGTACTCTCTGCCTACCCCGTAAGGGATATGGCGTGATGATATAGATAGATAGACAGTGACAGATTTTCCTTACAAAATATTTCAAAATGTATCCGTGAGTTAAATATTGAAACCGGCCGTAAGCCACTAGACTATCGAGGCAATGGTGCTGTTATTGGTGTAGGTGTATTAAAATCAGTAATATAAAAGTATCACGTCATGCCTTGTCGTGCGTCTACGCAGGTCCACAATCTGCGCGTGGACACTAGGGTCGCCGATAATACGGCTTATCGCCTTGCACTAACAACAATTGAGTTTCTTAACTACCTATTTAGTCGGTGCATATCAGTGCTGTTCTTATTTTAATAGTAGCTGCAACATGCAGTAAAATAAAATAATATCAATAACATTAAAAAACAAGGTTACTGTTTTAGTCAAAAATTATAAGTTGACTGCAAAGTCAGAGGCCTGAGAGGCACGCACCTCTGTCTTTTCGAAAGCATTTCCGTATTAAAAGTTAACTATCACTTGCTTTAACGGTGAAGGATAACATTGTGAGGAAACCTGCATGCCTAAGACTTTCTCGAAGGTGTGTGAAGTTCGCCCACCCGCACTGTGCCAGCGTGGTGGACTACGGCCTAAACCCTCGCATTTTGAGAGGAGGCCCGTACCCAACGATCGGACAGTTTCTTAACAGGGCTAATATTATTATAGTTTATATTTATTTTTTATTGAATCATAGGAAAATCCTCTGTGAACGCATGGTCTGACTGCTAAGTCCAATGGTCCGAGCGATTGGACCTAGTGAATTTATTTTTCCTTATCGATCTGATTAAAGAATCAGACTGAGGATTATTGTTAGTTTAGACCTTTTTTTGTTGGGCTTTATTAGAAAAGTGACAACGACGACGCCATCCTATTACAGCGGTTTGAAACAAGTCATCAGATTGATAGGACGACGACTTCTTGTTTGTACAATAAACTTGAAATAGGATTTTAGAAATTGAAAGCGATTTAATTTTCAGAATTAAGAACTTTTGGGCGTGATTTTGAGTACACTTATTAACTTGTGGTCCGATGAGCCAAACCATGAATACTCGCATTTCCCTGTATTCGTATCAATGGGACTATGATGGGACTAATACGTGATTTTTCTTGGTCCGATGAATCTAAATCTAAAAATCTAAATAAAGTTCACGTGGCCCGATGAATCGAACTAAGTAGGACCACGCGGTTATAGGAGAAAAATCAACCCTTTATGATAGAGTGGGTATGTAGTTTTCTTTGTACGTCCTTGCGTACTATCGCGCGAATGGATCGTATGTAAGCGGGGTGATACCACAGCTGAAATAATTTAAACAGTAGAGCAACTGAGCAATAGCCGTCCGATTTGGTGTAATTAGTATCAACAGTATCTCGGTGCACACTTTGGTAGAAGGGTTCCAGTCTTCTTCTTTTTTGGTGTGTTGGGGATATTTTCGTATTTTTATTCATATGTAGGTTTTTAATGTCGTGTTTGGACTGGAGACGCGTACAAGATGGCGATGTTTTTTTATTTCTTATTAAATCGAAACTCCTTTCAAGGTCTTTTACAGGCCGTGCCCTAGATGGCGCTAGTTGTGGCGTAAACACATATGAAGGCATATTTTTTAAATAAAATTGAGCATTCGAAGGCGTTACGTGGCGGGAAGCACCAAGGGAACTAGAGTGAATACACTCTAACTTTTGCTACATAAATAATTTACATGACGAATTTGAATTTTCTAGTACGTAATGCATAATAATGGGGTGAGATTCTTTCTTTATTCTCTTTTCTTTTAATGTAAAGACGTAACCCCAATCTAGGAATGATGCCTGTGTCGTGGATGCGTTTACAAACATGAATACACAGACCGAAACAAATATTTGTGGGTCACACAAACTTTTATACCGTGCGGGAATAGAACCTGCGACTTCTCGATCCAGTGGGCGGAGCGACTCAAGCTGGACGGGCAACCACTGGATCAAGCCGTCCGTCGATTGATGGTCAACTATTTACATATCTCTATCTATCTATCTATCTATATCATCACGCCAGATCCCTTGCGGGGTATTTACATATAACTAGTAGTCGCCCATTGGTCAAAATTCGACTATAATTAATTTAAATTATAAGTTTGAACATTACTAAGGTTCAATTGTCGAAGACTATACTTCTATAATCACAGATTTCGCCAAGGGTACCCTGTTAATTCGCCAATTTTTTTTTTAAACAAATTATAGAAATATAATAAAAAAAATGATTAAAATAAAGAATACCTTTTTTTTATAGTAACAAAAAACATTCGATAAAGAACGTGCTGTATATTGAACTAGACGTACATATTTCGATAATTTAATTAATGATACAAAACTTTGTAAGCGATGTTTTTTGTAAAAACTCTTTCATCGTTTGCTGGTTATGTTTGACATTTAGTAAGATTATATACAAATAATTTGAAGTGTATTGTGAAGTGTATACATGGTAATGTGTGTAATGTTTTTTTTTATTAATTTAATGTATGTTTTATGCATAATTAAAAAAAAATATTAGCATTCTACACTCCATCTCTATATAAACTATAAGTGTGGGAAATTTCATACTCCTCCGTCCGCGCAATTTTCGTAAAAAGGTGTACAAAGTTTTGCTTCACGTATTAATATAATGATAATTATGTTAACTGGGTTGTTACTGTGCGCAGGCGTGATGGGCGGTGCGATGACGTCGCCGATGTCTGGGCTGGGCGCGCTGGGCGCGTGCGGCAGCGTCGGCAGCCCCAGCCCTTCTGCGCCGCCGCACCTCGCGCACCACGCGCCGCCGCCGCAGAGGTAACTGCCCACTGCTGTACAACCTTGAACCCACACTTTTCTACTTATACTTGTCAATTTTTAAATATTCGTTTAAAATAATGGAGTTTGAGTTTTAATCTATCTATCTATATCATCACGCCAGATCCCTTGCGGGGTAGGCAGAGATTGCAGAGTTCCAACAGGTTCTTTCCTTACATGCCTCTCTGGCTTCCTCCACTCTCATAGTTCGACTCATACATACTCGCCGGTTACGGAGACTCTTGACTTGACCTTCAGATAAGACTCGGTCAATTTGGTCATGGTAAGATAGATAAGAAGTCTAGGTC
The DNA here is from genome assembly GCA_905147815.2 of Phalera bucephala. Lineage (NCBI taxonomy): Eukaryota > Metazoa > Arthropoda > Insecta > Lepidoptera > Notodontidae > Phalera > Phalera bucephala. Next base: position 28,776,488 of record LR990622.1, read on the forward strand.
TTCCCCGGTACCTACATCCGTCCACTTTCGCATTGTACATCTGTTTTGTCATTCTTTCCTCTGGCATTCTTTCTATATGCCCGAACCAACGGAGCATGCCCTTTCTCATCTTTACACCGATACTATCTTTCATACCTACTCGCTGTCTTACTATGCTGTTGCTAATGCGGTCGGTCAGCTTCAGTCCGCACATCTTCCGCAGAGCTCGCATTTCTATATTTATCCTACTTTCATTCTCCTTCTTACATACCCAGCTCTCGCTACCATATAACAGCGTTGGGACAAGAACTCCGTTATGTATGGCCAGCTGCGCCTTATGGCTTAAGTGCCGGCTCCCGAGTAGCTTTCCTATCGCACCATTCACTCTGTTCCCTGCACTCACTCTTCCCTCTATGTCAGCGATGTATTTCCCAACCTTACTATAGGCGCATCCAAGATATACAAACTCATTCACTTGCTCCAGCACATCGTTACCTACCACAATTCTTGCATTCGTTCTGGTTTCTTCTCGTTCAAAAAACCATATGAGAGTTTTAATATCTCTTGAATAAAGTTAGCTTTAAAGCTTTCGTTGCATAGCGGACGAGTCGTGATACCAACACTCAGCCAGCGGATGTCAGTGCAGCGCATACGTCACACTCGTCCATCGCTTGCCAAACAACACAATGCTATGCAACTCAGTGTTTCGCTCGCACCTCCATCAGCGTCCCGTTCGCACCTGCATCAGCGTCCCGCTCGCACCTGCATCAGCGTCCCGCTCACACCTGCTTCAGCGTCTCGCTCGCACCTGCATTAGCGTCCTGCTCGCACCTGCATCAGCGTCCCGTTCGCACCTGCATCAGCGTCCCGGTCACATCTGCATTAGCGTCCTGCTCGCACCTGCATCAGCGTCCCGTTCGCACCTGCATCAGCGTCCCGGTCGCACCTGCATCAGCGTCCCGTTCGCACCTGCATCAGCGTCCCGTTCGCACCTGCATCAGCGTCCCGCTCGCACCTGCATCAGCGTCCCGCTCGCACCTGCTTCAGCGTCTCGCTCGCACCTGCATTAGCGTCCTGCTCGCACCTGCATCAGCGTCCCGTTCGCACCTGCATCAGCGTCCCGGTCGCATCTGCATTAGCGTCCTGCTCGCACCTGCATCAGCGTCCCGTTCGCACCTGCATCAGCGTCCCGGTCGCATCTGCATTAGCGTCCTGCTCGCACCTGCATCAGCGTCCCGTTCGCACCTGCATCAGCGTCCCGGTCGCACCTGCATCAGCGTCCCGTTCCCGCCGTGCTTATGTAATCGCGTCAGGCGCAACGGCTCACGGTGTCAGGACGCGATGGTCCCCCGATGGGCTCCCGTCGACATCACGTCGCCGTTTCGCCCCGTCTGCTATCTGCTCAGGTTGTCAGTTGTGATCTAAGGATCAGTTGGTGCAGTTAAGACACTACTAAGCCTCACTGTCACGTTCACACGCAATAAACCTAAATAATGACAGTGATTCGTTATAGTTCCGGAGGATTGAATTTGTTCAGTTTAGTTTACCCTGTATGAATTCATTAAAATCCATGAAAATCATTAAATTTTGGCTTAGTAGGATTTCTGTTGTGAGCAATAGAGACAATAAATTTATTAAATTTCTCTGATCCCCACTTAATATCCAAGAGTAATGGCACACGTGTTCGAGGCAATTAGGAATAACAAAAGCAAGGCTAACTAAGAATTTGACTGCCTCGTTGGTCTAGTGGCAAAGCGCATCGCTTTGTGATCACGAGGTCCTGGGTTCAAACCTAGGTCGGACAAGTGTAGTTTTTCGAACGAAAACTTCCCAGTACGAGTCCGGAGTCTGGAATTATGCCCGGACCTAACATCGTCGGCGAAACGTGGGTGTACTCAGTACACCTCTGCCACCCCCGCTTGGGGAATATAGGCGTGACGGTGCTCTTGGTGCCCGACATAACAACATACCACGTGATCCATAAACATGCCCTTAGATTGAAACAGTTGAATTTCTCTTCTAAATCTCCCGACTTCCACCTAACACTCTGAACCTTTCGTTAATGAAACACATACATAGACATTTAATTTCTTACAGGGGCGTGAGTATGGGCATGGTGGCATCTCCACAATCGTCCCTGAACACGCCGGTGGGCGCTGGAGTGGCTTCCCCGGGGGGTGAGGAGGCGGCCTACCGGGAGAAGGTCCGCCAGCTCTCCAAGTACATCGAGCCGCTAAGGAGAATGGTGCACAGGATGGTCAGCGAGGGTGGAAGTAAGTATAAGCTTTACTTTAACAAAAATAAACACTCTATATTTCCCAAGCAGGGTGTGGAAGAGGTGTTCTGTGTACACCCACTTTTCAATGATGTTAAGTCCTAATTAAAGCTAAAAAAAGCCATTATACTGGACATGTTTGTGTGTGAGTGATCTACACTGTTGGCCGCGAGACCTTTACAGCTTCACCGGACAAGAGGGCGAGCGTGCAACCACTACGCTGCTACGAGCCAGGAGGGCAAGGGGGAACTAGCTCAGGGGCGCCTCAAGGAACGCCTCGGCTTGGGTAGTCGCTATGGGGGAGGGCGTATACTAGGTGTCTCGCCGTGGTGCTCTGCACCGGCCGGCAGGCAAGGGATTCTTCGTCCTCGCCGGTGTCTGATCCTGTGTACGGTATTTGTATTCGCAAGAAGGAATGTAAGAGCATCGGGAGGTAGGTTCGTAGTCGGCGGCTGCGACGATTAGCGGGTTTCTATGATTGGAAGAAAAGACTGAAGAAATAGTTTTATTATATAATATTCTAGTAAATCAATATAATATTATTTTCCTCAGACGTGGAGAAACTGACGAAGATGAAGAACCTTCTAGACATACTGTCGAACCCGAACAAGCGCATGCCTCTGGAGACGCTCATCAAGTGCGAAGTGGTGCTGGAGAAACTGGACTTCAAGCGCAGCGAGGGTGTCGTCGTGCCCAGCTCTGGGAAGGTAACCAACCCCCACATTTCTGTGCAGTTCCAGGGTTTTCACCACATTCTCTTCAGCGGAATTTTAGAATACCAGATCCTAATCTGATCGAGTGAACTTGTATTGGAAAGTGATAAAAAATGGCGGATAAATATTTCAGGTTGGCGCATAAGAGTAAATACTTTCGGCGTGATATCCTCTTTCTGTGTCATCCAGTAAAATAAAACACCTGGGGCCCACACCCCAAACATTGGCTAAATATAAAATAAATTATAAAAACATAAAAAGTTTGTCGGAAGAAAGAATGACAAAACAATGCGAAAGTGAAGGGGTGTAGGTACCGGGGAAGACCTAGAATATCTTACTAAGATCAAATAGACCGTGTCTTATCTGAAGGGCAAGTCAAGGGTCTCAGTAACCACCGAGCATGTATGAAACGAATTATGAGAGTGGAGGAAGCCAGAGAGGTATATAAGGAAAGAACACATTGGAACTCTGTACTCTCTCCCCGCCAGGGATCTAGCCTGATGATATAGAAGAAGAAGAATGAAAACATTCTTATAACTTTTATATATTGTACAGGAGCAAATCTTCAACCCTCTTCTGGAGGTGGTGAACAACTGTCTCCAGTCGCCGCTCGCTAATCACACACTCAAACGGACCTTCGGACCCACACTCGATGCGCTCAACGGACCAGAAATCAAGTCTGTTAATTTTATTATTGTTGTCAATTTATCTTTGTCATCACAATATGCAGTTTGCAAAAAAAACAACTATTCTCGTGGCCTATGAGGACTTAATATTCTCATTTATTTCTTCTTAGTATCATGTCAAAAATCCCATAATAAAGAAATATGTTTTTGTTTTATTCATAGAAAAAAATCTAATTCCTGTTAAATCTCTAATTTTGTTAAACGTCACTTTGGCAATTTTGCCAAATTCGAAGTGCCGAGACGCTTGAAATTCGAATTCTCATAGTCTAACACCCATCTCAGATTGAGTTAACCCAACGCTGCTTACCCTTGGTGATCGTTTAGAACACCGTGGTTTCACTGGGTTACGATCTCCTCAGTATATATTTTAAATTTTTTTTATATGAGCTTGCAGCATAATAAATATATTTTATTTTTATTTTGTAGGAATCTACCTCCACCACAGAAGATGCCTAAATTGGAAGAGTCTGCGCTAGAAATCCCCGACGTATTACAAGGTGAAATAGCCAGGCTGGACTCCAGATTTAAAGTGAGTAACTAATATATGTTACATGTAGAGAGATGGGAGGAGCTGAGGGTCGTTGCGGGAGTCTTCACAGAAAATGAATAAAGTCTTCTTCTTGGTGTATTTTATATTATACTTTTAAACCCATCTTAAATCATTAAACAACATATTATAATCATTCTTCATGCATCGTCTTCTAAATCTACAATCAAACGTCTTCCATACATCACCTCTGTCACTCTTAATTCAAATGTGTACAATTTTAATTTCCTTATGTTATCCTATAAATAATTGCAATTTATAAATTAGATTTTTTCATATGACGTTATAATATGATTGCACAGTAAAAGACTGTTTAGAATGCGTCAAGGATCTTTAAAAAAATATAAAAGGATCTTTAAAAAACCTAAAATTAGGGTTAACATTTAGTAAAATTTTCTTACTTTGGAGGAGGTACCTATTTTAACAGTTGGAATTTACACGGTTACTTATTAAAAAATCTTTTTTTAATTTCATAGCAAACGGTAATCTTGCGACTGTCATGTAATGGCATTACACTTGATGACGGGTTAGATCCTTGTGGGACTGCCGTTATATCGTACTGAAGTATGTAGACGCGTCATTTCTGGTATTTTGTACAAACCACTAAGTTGTATTGGCTCTGCCATCTGGCGCTCAAGTTCTAGTTCTAGTCAGTCGCAAGCCCGTCGCCGAGCGAGTAAGAGCATTTATATGACGTATCTTCTTTAACTGCCTCGCCGGTCTAGTCGTAAAGCGCATCGCTTTGTGATCACGAGATCCCGGGTTCAAATCCTAGGTCGGACAAATGTAATTTTCCAAAAAAAATTCTAAGTAAGTTTCCGGAGTCTGGAATCGTGCCCAGTATATGGTAATAGGCTCGGCCCCTATTACACGGGACCTAACATTGTCGGCGAAAAGTGGGTTCACTCAGTACACCTTGGCCGATCTCGCTTAGGGAATATAGGCGGTGTTTTTTGAAGTGATAACTTCTTATGGGAGGGTAAACCGCTTCGTAACGTAACGTGTAACGGCGCCAGTCTGTCTGGCTTCCTTTTCTCTCACGCATACGGCAGCGGTAGGCAGGCTCTTCCTCTCTCACTCTAATCTACAGCGTTCTTTCCTTTCTCTCACGCATACGGCAGCGGTAGGCAGGCTCTTCCTCTCTCACTCTAATCTACAGCGTTCTTTCCTTTCTCTCACGCATACGGCAGCGGTAGGCAGGCTCTTCCTCTCTCACTGTAACCCACAGTGCTAGTTTAAGTTATCACTTCTGTCGGGCGTCCCGAGACGCACAATTTTTTTTTTATTTTTTTATCTTCCTTCACATCACGCGGAAGTGGGCAGTGTGTATATAGTGGTCGGACGGGCCATGAGCATGATCGGTGTGCGTGCCGGCAGGTGTCGCTGGACACGATGCAGCTGGCGGGCGGCAGCGGGAGCGCGGGCGCCATCTCGCTGGTGGCGGCGCTGGACGACGCGCGCCTGCCGTGCGTGGCCGCCGTGCACGTGGCCGTGCCGCGCGACTACCCGGCGCGGGCGCCCGCGCGCCTCAAGCCGCGCCACGCGCGCCCGCCCGCGCCGCACTCCTTCCTGGCGAGGGTCGAGCAGGCCATGGATGCTAGGTGTGCCAGGTGAGGGGACGTCCAACACGCAGGGCTTAGACACTCCGCGGAATTTCTCTCCGCATGGTGTGAGAACGACAGCAAGAGAGTACTAAAAAACAGTAAACTAAGGCAAATAACTGGAGCACTCGCAGGCCACTATGGCACGAAAGAACATCTACACGAGATGAACCTATGCGGCGACGTGGTATGCAGGAGCTGCGGCACAGAAACTGAAACCGTGAAGCGCGTCCTCTGTCACTGCGACGCTCTGGCTCCGCGGCGAATGAAGCAGTAGCTTCATTCGCCGCGGAGCCAGAGCGATAGGCCATCCCAGTAGGGATTGGCCTATCCGAACCCAGAATAACTACGGTTCTGCCCCCTGCTGGAATTTACAACCTAATACAGGGAGTATTGGACACTTCGAGTACGTAAGAGCATTAAGGCAAGGAGAGCACACAAGATCCCATCGGGTCGAAGCGCGACAGAGGTCTCCTCGGTCCAGTAAGCCAATATTAAGATAAGATAAAGGGGATGTAGGCGATTAGATAGACATAGACTGTTCGACTGTCGTTCGTCCGCTTCGCACTTCTTCCTGGCGAGGGTCAAGCAGGCCATGAATGCAAGGTAGGAATGTAGGTGATAGGATAGATACGGTCTGTTCGATTGGTGTAAGCCATGAACGCTGGCTATGACAGGTGGATAAAGAATGTAGGAGTGTGGGACAGCTCCAGACTGCTTGGGTGAAATGGATCGTGGATGCTGTGTGTGTCAGGTAGGTGGGAAGTGTTAGGGTCGAGTAAGTCGTGGATGCTAGGTGTGCCAAAGTGCCAAGTGGAGGCGAATTGGACACCTACAGATCCTACGACACCCGCGCGCCTCGATCCTACGCCGCCGCCTGCGTCCCGCTCCTTGCTGGCGAGAGTTGAGCAGGCCATGGATGTTATGTGTACCAGGTAAGAAGGGAGTGATTGGGTATACCCTGTAGGCCAATGGCCCAAGAAAAAAGTCGGGGGGTACGACGGGGAACATGGAGACATCAGACACCTATAAACCAATTGAGATAGTGGTTTGAGCGATGTATTGATTTAAAATATACTATTTCAATTCAAAGCTCAAAGTATCGATGTTTCTATCGATAGTTAAAGTAGGAATTTATAAAAAACGATGTTAATTTTGACAATTTATTAATATTTAAATGATTTTTGACAACTTTTATTCTAGTAATCCAAACATATGACTCTTGTTCAGTTTTCCTTTTTCACATGAGATTTATCTTAAGGAGGAAAATTTAACAACAACAGACCAATGATGAAATCAATAATTTTACTCGGCAGGTTACCAAAAAGCTGCTCGGTGGGCCAGCTGCTGGACGCGTGGGAGATGAGCGTGCGGCAGGCCTGCGCGCCCCACCCCTGCAGCTACACGCCCGTGCTCTCGCGCATCTAGACCTAGCCAGACGCATATTGAGGTAGCCAGAAGCGTCTAGACGCATCTAGATGCATTTAAATGCGCGACCAGTCCAGACGAGACCAGTATTTTAGACTGGTCGCGCATTCGCACCCTAGCGCATCTAGACGTATCTCAACGCAGCTAGACGCGCCCAGATGCGTCTTGAGGTAGATAGGCGTATCTAGACGCGGTCACACGCATTTAGACGAGGTCAGACGCATCTGGACGCGGTCAAATGCATCTAGACGCGGCCAGACTCAGCTAGACGCAGCCAGATGGCGTACGCGCACTTACAAGTCTCAGTTTCCATTAGAAAGAAATTGATTCAAACATGAATTAAGATTATTTTTAATAAGTATTTTTAGTCGGAAGTGTTCGGTCACTATTAAAGAGGGCTACGATAGAAGTTGTGAATTTGTAATGCATTATATATATATGAATACTTTAAAAAACCGCATGAATAATACTATATACAGGCTGCTGATTGATATCCCGGAATTTATTGGATACGTAATAGACGAAAGACTTTAATTATTCTATATTTCATAAAAGCACCATTTGTGTTGTTATGTTTGTTATAATTTTATATTTTATTAATACACTGGCGGCCCGCCCCGGCTTCGCACGGGTGGATATTGCGTCCGCTGCGTAGGAACGCGCGGCTACCTATTTCATAGATGTGCAAGCCCCTCTCCCGCACTTCGGTCACCGGACACCGGCCACGGCGCGGCGGCATTTATTTTTCTATTAGCACATATTTTGTTAGGTTGACATTTTTAATTTCGTAATATCTTGAATGGAATGTCCGATTTGAATAATTCAAAATGTTTTCTACAGGTATTGAAACGGTCTTGAATACGATATGATTTATTTGGATAAGGATTAACATAAAGGTATGGATAACATGGTCTGATTTTGGTCGGCATTTCTATCAACTTTTAAATTGTAAACAAATAGTTATAGTGACGTAACTACAATAGTTGGACATATGGTGTCGCGAAGTTTGTTGTAGATATTGATATGTTCTTTAATATTGTAGAACATTTTTTTGTTCTATCATCAATAGTCTCCGCAGCGCATGCGATGAGACATTTTATGGCTAATTTTTTTACACTTTGGGTTACATTATTTTTAGTAGGGACCCCTAATTTTTCCTAGTAATAAATATAGCTTATGTTACTCAGGGATAATGTAGCATACTAACGGTAAAAGAATTTTTAAAATCGGTCAAGTAGTTTTTGAGTTTATTCGTAACATACATACAAAAATACAAATCTTTCCTCTTTATAATATTATTAAGTATAGATTAGACAAAATAACCCTTATTCGAAGTGGAGAATACCTTATCGCGTGTAAGCTTTGTTAGACCCGACAACGTGTTTTTAAAAATGAAATAACTTATTATAGTTTCTTGTTTTCTTTTATAAAATAGTGATAGCCTAGTGGTTAGACCGTTGGACTGCAAAGTCAGAGGTCTCGGGTTCAAACACAGGCACACACCTCTGTCTTTTAAAAATTAACTATCACTTGCTTTAACGGTGAAGGAAAACATCATGAGGAAACCTGCACGCCTAAGAGTTTCTCGAAGGTGTGTGAAGTTCGCCAACCCGCACTGGGCCAGCGTGGTGGACTATGGTCTATACCGAGCCAGTCTAACCAGTTTGAAAGGACGCCCGTGCCCAACGTTGGGACAGTTTCTTAACAGGGCTAATATTATTATTATTATATTATTGGCAGTGCAACTACATCGTAAATTCCGCACATAATCAACAGCCTGTATAACTTACAGCGCCATGGCGCAATCTAGTTAACTCAATACGTTCAATCGATAAAATAATGGAATGAATGGAATCAGTAAATAAAAATATAAATACACTATTAGCAAAATTTTGTGACAATATATTTTCAGTATTTTCAGTTTTAAGAGGTAATAATTTATTGCGGGGTGAGGTGACAAGAGATTTTACAGTTAGCTGCTTGCATGCATGTTTGTGACTTAATATGGTGGCACGGGCCACGAAAGATTTTTCAATCCTACGTTTACTTTTTTAAATTACTACTTAGTACGGGAGGGGCGGTCTCACTCACTCACTCACATTTTTAATGGAGATTTTTTAATAATAGAATATCACTTTTCGGTACAATTTTTCAAAAATTTTCTTTCATAGACTGCCTCGTTGGTCTAGTGGCATCGCATCGCTTCGTGATCACGTGGTCCTACGTTCAAATCCTAGGTCGGACAAAGGTAGTTTTTCTTTAGAAAAACTACATTCGTCCGACCTAGGATTTGAACCCAGGACTTCGTCGTCGTGATCACAAAGCGATGTGCTTTGCCACCGAACCAACGAGGCAGTCATCAGCATTGATTTTTATTTATATAGATTAACCAACCTACTCGGAGTCAGTATGGGATGTGAATACGGCCTCTGCTGGGAAAACCGGGCGTAAAACTTGGCAGTCTTGTCTCTTTTTGAAAATGTCTTATGCTACAATAATACCCTCACTTCCAGTGTGAAGTCTTACCAAGATATGTGAGACTTATGATCTAACATTTAAGGAGCTAAATGCCTCTTAAATTTCTAATAACATCACCAATCCGTACCGGGTCCTTACATGATTTACTCCCATATAGCCAGCCTTATATATTTACTCCAGTACAGCCCAATACCATAAGACATAAATTTTTAGAGGGCATACATTTTTCTTGGTTCGTGCAAGATTTCCCTCAGCCATGCATGCAAGACCAGCTGACTAAAAACGAGACGGTAGATAAGCGATAATTAAAGCTAATTTAAGGGATGCTCTCGATTTTATTCTGTTATTACTAAAAAAAAAAACAATATATATTTTGCAGATGTGATATTTGTCTGTGATAATTTGAAAAAAAAAATACCCAATAAGCTGCGATTTTTGTATGAATTATTCATATGCAAATAAAAAATGAGTAATTTACGAATAATACTGAAGAGGTAAAAATATCACCGTTTTGTGGAGAGTAATAAACAAACTTGTTATTATTTTGTTTTCAAAAGAGCGTATTGTTAATTTTTCTATAGAAATGGACTTACCCTATATATTTAATGTAGTCACCTTAAATGTGTCAATAATACACATTATATGTTTGTTAACTCGTTTATTTCCTTAGTGTCACTTATTTTGAATACTTATGTTACCAACTTAATGGTCATAGAATGCAAGTGACTTGCATTCAAGAAAACAATGCAAGTCGGTAAAAGTGGCTTCGGAATTAGCAATATCTTAGCAATAAATAATATCTAAAGTTGTATGTACTTATTCTTTCTTGCATTGGAGCTAGCTACTTGCATAGAGTAACTAACTGGCAGCATCCAGGTGAAATGTCTTCCATATTATGTCTTTCATGCTATTTGCCAGATCAGTACATATTTATGTTATGCTTCAACCTCACTTGGATTCGTGTCTGCATTGTAATATCACTCTTGCAAATACGGTCACAACTCAAAACATTTTGTTCATTCAATTAGAGTGCGACAAGGATCATTTGGCCCGTGGAAGACTGACAGGGGGGTGTTGGTGTGAAATTAAGGCTATCATTTAGTATTTTTTTTTCTATATCCAGGGAAATATCTCGACAGGTGGGTCCCCGCACGGTTACTAAATAAAATGTGAACTTGGGTAAATTTTATAGCAAACTGCAACTCTGCGACTGTTATGAAGTGACACATTTCACTTGATGACAGCGTTTGTTCCGATTACGGCCGCGGGCCAAAAGATCCTTGTGGGACTGTGGTTGCGAATACTAACAGCTCAGAATAATTTTTTTTGACTTATACACTATTTGACTGGAAATGCTGTACATGTAATCTATTAAGACAGAAATAAATCAGAAATTTGTATTCCACTACTTTCCTAAGTAGTTATATTGTCAGTAGTTTTGTAAAAGGCGTTGCCTCATGAGCATGGTAACATTTATATTTGGCATTTGCAGTTTCAACAACCTGCCGGACCGAAATTCCGGCTTATTTGATCCGAAATGAAGGTTACTGAGTAATACGACCGTATTTTTTATCTGTATTAACGTTTAAAGGGCTAAGTGACAGGTGCACGAACCTTGAATTAAGTTCTCGTCATTATAGTATTTTTATTAAAGGATAGGTACTATGACGGTTGTAAGTGTCAAAGAAAATCATACTTTCTTCAATGGCAATAAGAGGCATGACCTGTTTCTATACTTATATTTTTATGCCTTAGCACCATTGAATTAAATATTAATTTCGTTTGGCACATAGAACTGACACTACCCATCTTATGTGAAAAATATTATAGCTGAAAGACGTTCCCTACTGGACAAAGGCCTCAAGTCAAATATCTACCGGGAGGGCCCTCGCAACGTGGACCGATGACCTGCTAAAGGTTGCAGGTAAAGGCTATATTCGCACAGCACATAGCCGGCAGTTGTGTCGATCTTTTGGGCTGGTCTTTATCTTGCAATGGACGTCTTTCGGCTATGTCTCGACACTTTTATATATTTTTTGTGAAATAGGTTAGTTGGATATACAACACCGTGGTCATACAGAAGGTGTGACGTGTCCCCACACTAGGATTTATTTCTGTTTCGTGGGTGCGTTTACAAACATGTAAATACGCGTACACAAATACCCAGATCGAAACCGATAATTGTGGGGCTCACAAAGTTTTGTCCCGTCCGGGAGTCGAACCCGCGACTATTCGACACAGTAGGCGGAGCGGCCGTACTATAACCTGAAATAAAACTATTTTGGATTCCATCGCGGGTTATTTTTGACTTTTAATTTCGTCTAGTAAGTAAAACGTCTAACACCGCAGCCATTCCCGTGATTATGGGTCCTGCAAAGCCCTAGAAACGTCGAGAACTTAAATATCAAAAATAATCCTTGATAAAATCCGAAAAATAGTTTTATTTCATGTGTAATATTAGCGTAAATCTAAGAACTCAAGAAGGTACTATAACCTGTTTTTGATTTCGGCGCACCTGCTCCTTACACACTGTGTATGGCTAATGACATAAGTCGCTGAACACTCCCAATTTTTCGAACTGCATGCACACTCGTTTTACACAAAATCTGATATTATTCTTGATATAAATACTATTTAATTTTACGATGGTAATATTTTAATTCGATAATGCTCACCAAAATTTGTCAAATATCCAATATGGAACATGTCCATTAATTTATGTCACTGACACGGCAACTCCCAAGGCCGATGCATGGCCACTAGCGGTTTTATTTTTAATTTTCATCTATTTATAATCATTGTTAAGTCAGTACTCAGTTTGTTTTTAATGCTGTTGTAATTTAAAACCAAATAACTTTGTACAAAAATATCCAATAAATAAATTTGAAAATCGGGATCAATTTTAGTCAAACTCAAAAATTTTATGTATTCGCCATTAATTTGTATTCAGACTAAAAGGATTAGATAGACATGATCGTAAAATAAAATAAATTAAATATGAGAATTTTTTTTATAATACATTGTGTCGTGGGTTATAAACATGAATTTTACAAACAACCAGACAAACTCTTTGTGGGTCATAAATTTATTCCTTACGTGATCCAATCTTACTACTAACTATTAAACTATTTGATTAGCGAGCCGCACCGAGCAACTTTTGCTCAAATCATTACCAAGCTGTCGTCACAAAGAGTCATTGTCAAGCATATTCGGTCATGATCAGCAGCTAGATGGGTAGCCATTAGTAGATGTACAATGAGAGCTTGTTCGCGCTTTGAAGGAAAATTAAATAAGTAGTTGTTGCAGTTGTTAAACCAAGTCGCAGACTTACAAGCAGCTTAAACAACTGCGACATTTGGTAGCTACTCAATCGGAAACATGTTTTTTTTTATTTGCACGCGTCTATCTTATTCTTTAAGTCTGAGATTTTGTCATATCGAGATCCCTTTTAGATGAAGTTTTATCTATCTAATTGTTGTAAATGTGAATCGAAATTTAAGCGATAATTTTATTGTTTGTAATTTTTAAAATAAAATTAAATAACTGTATCGACATTTGTTTTAATTACCATCAATAGTTTAAGACATAAATCCGGGATGCCATGTGCGCCGTTTCGAGACGAGCTGTATATCCTTCTCACAAGTTAAACGAGGCAGACAACTCAGCCCGAACCACTTCGATATTCGGTCTTGTACCAAGTAGTACCTAACAATTATCTTCACTTCACTATCATGTCCAATTCGCTCCATACGGCTGTTTTTGGCCATTAGTTAAGGTCGTGACACGCTTAAACCCAAGACAATTTTTCCACCTTTTATGACGTCGACTCTACGCGTAGCGGTTAAGGCGGCTACGAGTCGAGCAGCTGCCTTAGATTGAGGTTAAAAATGCGGAGATGTTGCAACGGATCGAGGTGGTTCGCGACGGCGAGGCAGCCATGAGCCATTCAGTCTTGGTAACATGTCCATGCTGAAGAGTGTCTTAGTGTGAGCCGTACGCGCAGTGGAGATATATGGTTGATAAGTGGCAAGAAGAATAACGATAAATGGCACGGGCTGTGCCTAGTTATCTCATTTTTCGTATAAGTTGCTCGAGCCATGCATCGATCAAGTATGGATCGGTGGAAGAGCTTGAATTTGTCGTAACCTGATGCACTCTTAGGATCAGAGAACTCGTATCGAGGCTGCACAAGTGACGTCGCGTTTTCTATTCAGTTTCCACTCCAACTCTACTTACAGTAAATCCAATGATTTACTGTAAGTAGAGTTACAGTTTGAGCTTAATATCGTGTTCATTACGGTGAAATTTTCAACATTCAATCGAAAGATGTGTACGACACTGTCTACCATACATACTTTTCTTCTATGCATACTTATACTCAAAAATTTTATCCAATGGAACACGATACTAAAAGCTCAGATTGTATTCTTTTTTTGTCATTGAAGTGCTGTCGATGATGTAATTCGAAGGACTTATTCGTAATTGTTCTAAACATGACCAATATAGCACGGTAGTCTATAGCGAGAACTGGTAGAGTTGCGTGTTGCGCGAGCGCGGGCGCGTGCAGGGCGCGTGGCGGCGCGTGGCTCCGCAGCACGACCAGTGGCGCGCGCCCGGCCAGCCCGCGTGCCCGTGCCCGCACCCTGCGTAAAACAAGTCACAACTATATGAGAGTGCGAAGAGTTTTAGCAAGAATTTGAAGAGTAGTGTCTGACCGAAGTTTCGCCTTCGGCCAGAAAGATCGCCCTATTTTCCAGCAAGTACCAAGATATAACGATCTATTGCGATTTACGACTTACAAATATTATGTCAGTGTTATTTTTATTTTTAACCATTATTTATTATTATTTTTAACCAGTTGTAGGTAATTTTAATCATCTCGTTAAGTTAAACAGTCAACATAATTTAAAAAAAATCATGAACTAAATTTCCTTAGGGTTTTTCTTTCTTTATTAAACCTTCGGTCTAAGGTTTTGGCGATGGCCTATTAATCAGCTTCGGCTCCTGCCAAAAATCGACCTTCGATCGAACACTATTGAAGAGTGATACCGTCCATTTGTTTTGATATCCAACATTTGTGTTATTTCGAAGTCCGGTATATTAAAAACAAGTGGGTAGCGGATTATTGGAATGTTCGGATTACTGGAGTGTATAGAAAAGTTCATAATAATAAAATAATGCCGGAGCGTGTGCGCAGAGCGGGCGTTGGGAGCGGTGAGGTAGGCCCGGGCGGAAGGAGCCAGATTATCAGACGTTCCGAACTACTGAAGTGCCGGATTAGGGAGACTACTGTATATTGTATTCTTAGATGTGCAAGAGTGAAGGTAATTGTAATAAAGTGATAAATCGTGTCTATTCAATTTCCATCAAAACGTCCGTCGCAATTGGTATGCAAAGTATCCATCGCTTTACTGTCCCGGGTGAAATATTTCACAACTTTCATTATCATAGTTATCATCAAATTCATCGGGCAATCTATGGAGGGAGTGTGCGTGTGTGTGTGTGTGTGTGTGTGTCTGTGTGTGAATGATCTACGCTGTTGGCCGTGGGGCCTTTACAGCTTCACCGGACAAGAGGGCGAGCGTGCAACCACTACGCTCGAGCCAGAAGGGCAAGGGGGCAATTAGCTCAAGGGCGCCTCAAGGAGGAACGGCTTCGGCTTGGGCAGTCGCTATGGGGGATTCTTCGACCTCGCCGGCGAGGTCGGTGTCTGATCCTGTGTGTGGAAGGAGGGTTTATTGAAAATCCATTATGTACATGATAGCCTAATTCTTGAGGTAGATTACAGGCTATTTAACATCACGCTACGACCCTTACGAACCGAGTAAAAAGAAAAAATGTCACAAAGAAAGCTAAGCGAAAACTATGTAATAAAAAGCGCGGGCGGGCGTGTGGTAAGTGGTAAACCTAATAAGTAATATAAGGTGTGTACCTGCGTACCCGCCGGGCATGGCGGCGCCGCACGCGCAGGGGGCGTCGCGGCGGCCGCCCGACGAGCAGAACGCGCAGCAGTGGAACTGCCCCGCGTGCGCCGCGCCCGCGCGCGCTGCGCACGGGAACGGACTGCCCTGCGCACAGGTACAACACTTGGACTCACATCAGGGGGATTTAGGTACAATCACACCACTCGCGTAGGAGTGAGTATAATATGATCAGCCTATACTGCCCCACTGCTAAGAAAAGGCCCAACACAAATCATAATGAGAGAGATTAGGTCTTCCGCCACGCGATATTTCTTTTATCAAAATACATAGCCCCACACTAGGATTTATTCCTGTGTGGGGGGTGCGTTTACAAACATAAAAATTCACATACACAAAGATCCAGACCAAAACATATAATTGTGGGTGACACAAAGATTTATCCCGTAAGGGAATCGAACCCGCGACTATTCAAGCAAGTGGGCGAAGCGGCTAAGCTCTTAACCACTGCGCCAAATCGTCCGTCCTTGCCATTAGATTTCGTCCACGCAGCCCCAATGCGGATTGTTAGGCAGGTTTGTGGGCCACTTGCTGATGGGACTTATCGAGCAGCCTATAAGACTTCCAATTTGGCATAACGACTACAACGATCAGTGGTAACCAGGACCAACGTGCCTTTTCCAGCAGAGAGATGCTCGAATATGAAAATGACACAAATGGTCACCCGTCTCAGGCTGACCAAGCCGAACGCCGCGTAACCTTGATGATCGTTCAGAACACCGCGGTCGGAAAGCATAGCGCTTTCGCCTCAAGCAGTAAGTGCGGTATTATAAGCCGTGGCAGTGAGGGAGGAAGTTTAAATAAGGATCATACTTGTGATAGTGTTTTTTTTATTATTATGAGGCGTTCGTAGCGCTGTACGACCGCGGTGTTCTTACCGATTACCAAGGTTAAGCAGCGTTCGACTCGGTCGGCCCGAGATGGGTGACCGTTTGTGGCATTTACATATTCGAGCGTCTCCGTGCTTCGGAAGGCACGTTAAGCCGTTGGTCCCGGCTACCACTTAATATGGTAGTCGTTAAGCCGAGTTGGAAGCCTTAAAGGCGGCTTGATAAGTTCCAACAGCAGGTGGCCACAAACCTGCCTCCATCAATCCGCACTGGGTCCGCGTGGTGGAGTATGACCTAATCTCTCTCACCTCGATTTGTGAGAGAAGGCCTTTGTCCAGCTGTGGGCAGTATAGGCTGATATTATTAGTATTTTTATCCAGTAGCAGGTAATTTTAATCATTTCGTTAAATTAACACGGTCAACGTAATATTTTAAACATTTTGCCTATCATGAACCAAATTTCTTAGGGTTATTAAACTTTCGGCTTCGGCCGAAGGTTTTGGCGACGGCCTATTAATCGGCTTCGGCCTATTAATATTATGACCCAGTTCCTTCACTCTCCCCCTGAGACTCAAATAGTTTCAGGGGAGAGTCTCATCTTGTTTAAATATAATTGGACCAAAGGCTGAGTTGAATAGAGCGATGTACGAGAGCACAGCCGGCACTCCTCACATGTCCATTCCACGCGTAACAACTAATTTGCTTGCCAAGCTGTTGGAATTTCGATTTACCTCATTAATATCGGCAAGCATAGGAACAAACTCAATTTGAGCTTAGTAGTTAAATTGTTAAAAATGTCGTAGGAACGAAATATGCGGACTGTACGGGGTTGTAATGTCGTTACGGGGGTTGATAATAAAGTCTGGTATGATATTATAAGCGCCCCCCTCACCCCCACCAACGCTACTAGACTATACACTTATCATTTTTACCGTGAAACGTCTTTAAAATCACTCCGCAACATACGGGTACCAGGTCAGAAAAGTGGACCGTAACGAAAATGTCTATATCGTCCTAACTTAATAATTGTAAAATTATAAGTGTTAGAAACGTATCTAGTGTCATTTTTGAGCTTATATAGTCAGCTCGCTGTTATATCCTTGAGATTGCGTCGGGGCGGGGCGGGGCGGCGGGGGAAGTGCTCTGTGTTGAATGAAGAAATCGGCGTTCTCGCTCCTTTCTATCAATGTTTAACATTAAAAGCGACCCACTGAGATAGACTCTTTATGTTAAAACCAAAGGCTGGGTGCCCCGAAACAGCCACACATGATTTATTTGAAGTGGGACTAGTCTAGGATTTGCGCCATTATCTTGTCGTGACGGTCAGAGCTCCCTAGAATTGCTGTGAGATGCTACGTGAGCTGCTTTGGAATTACAATAATTGCTTTTTCTTTTGTTTGATCAGTGTGGAATAAGTCACCATTTATTCCAAATTGTTGCTATACGTTTTAAATTAGTTTTTATTAAATTTATTATCTCCACATCCGATCCCAAAAATATAATAATTAGTTTCATTAAGTAAAAATGATATTGATTAACGATAATATACAGAGTCATGATAACAATTTGGTTTCCTAAAATTAACCGTGCATTCCTGATGTGTACCTGTCGGAATTCTGTTTTCTCTGCCTACCCTGCATGGGAACTGGCGTGATGATGAACTGAGCTGAACTGTGCATACGAGGCACCTTGTTTGCCGGCGCAAGCGCTATTTAATAGTGTTCGGTTTCGTAATCCTGAACACTTTTCTGGCGTAGTATTTATTACCTTGACCGGCGTGTTGTTGAGCGTGACGGCGAGCAGGTAGGCGCCGGGCGTGCGCGGCGTGAAGCTCAACACGTAGCGGCCGTCGCTGCGCTCGCGCACGCCGCATGACTCGGGACGTGCGCTAGAGTCGCGACGACGCAGGTACCCTGCCACCTGATACAGCGCAAACTTGTTAGGACTTAGCCTTAACTAAACTCGGATGACAGCTTCGTCTAGTGGTTAAGGGCTTAAGCCACTCCGCCCACTGGGTGCCCACTGGATCGAAAAGTCGTCGGGTTCGATTCCGGGACAAATCTTTGTGTGGCCCCATAATTATTCGTTTCGGTCTGGATGTTTGTGTATGTGAATTGCATGTTTGTAAACGCATCCACGATACAGGAGTAATTCCTAATGTGCGTATTTACAACTAAAGACATACAACATAGAGCTGTAAGCACGGATCTACCACCACAGAAGACTTTGGATCATGGGCGCAGAACAGGGAGCACTACCCCATAAGTTCGACACAGACGCTGCCCCCGCACACTCAGCTGATACGCTAAGCACAAGCGGCTTCCATCCGCGATATAAACCTATGGTATACACTGTATTTAATATATTTATTTATGTACGTCAGGACCTAGTCAATGGTCCTTCGAGCCGAATTTTACAAAATGAGTCATTGTAGTAATCCTTAGGGAAGTCATGTCTTGCAGTGAACAACTTTCAGCGAATACAGAAAGCCACGTAAGAAGTATCTTTTGACAGATGAAATAGGCGAAGACTAACGACGCTTGGTGAAAGGTGCGTGTAATTCATGATTAGAACTTACGTCATTTTATGAACCTTATGTATTCGTAATAGTATCTAATGATAGCTTTATTTTATATCGATGTAGCTGTCAAATCGGACTTCTTATAACAACACTAATATAGGCATGGTACCTATTACTTGGTCCGCCTATGTATCAATATGCCAGGGGATCTTGCTTTGGGGTCGCTGAGCACAAAGAGCGACATCTTCACGAGGACAAAGAGGCGTGACAGAGTTCCCAAGGAGGTTTGATAAGCGTCTCCCCGAAAACGTCATCTCAGGACTTTAATCCAATAGAACTACTAAACCTCCTTGGGACCCTGACAGACTCAGTAAGATAATATCTGATCTGATCCTAGTCACTAATTTGCCCAAACACAAATATAGTATAAGTGTGAGTGAATTCAAAGTAAAACATTGCATATCATTCATAGTACCTGTTCACCGCTGCACCAAATCCTTTCTCCGCTACTGGCGCGAAGCTCCAATATCACTTCGTGCTGGCAGTCTACGCGGAGATCTTGCAAACCTGTAATGAACCAGTCAGTATTGCCCCACTGCTAGACTAAGGTTAACGAGAGGTCACATCCTCCACCAGACGGACCCAGTGTAGATACATGGAGGCAGGTTTCTGGCCACCTGTTATTAAAACTTAAGGCGTCTATAAAGCTTCTTACTTAACACGGCTGAACGTGCCTATTGAAGCACGAGGGCTTTAATTAAAAATCATACGCTTTTATAATAAATGCATGCCTTGCTTACACGGAATACATTTCACACCGAAGAATAAGGCAGAGGTGTATATACTACAACCAAATATCGCCGAGATATTTTTAGTCACACAGCGTTACAATGGACGAGCATTTCTCAAATCTTCGGGCCAGCAAGACTTATACCAAACACCAACCTTCAGTGTTGATCACACACATATCAGGGTCTGGAGCATGCGTTAACAGTCTTCCGAAGAGCGTGGGGTCATGCGAGGCGGGTGCTTTTGGTGCGAAGCGAAGCTCCAATTTTGGTGGATCTGATAGCGACTGAAGTTCAGCAACTCGCTCCAAACGCCGGAGGACTGGTCCGCTGAGTGAGAGAATCTCATCTTCTTTAGCTTCGGAGAGGATCTGGAAAGAAATGTGGTTTTAAAATTTGCTCAGTGGCACTGACCAATTTTACACTAGGTTTGTAAAGATAATCTTGTTGGTTAAGTTCTGGTATATCTATATAATTATGCTTGTCGTGCTCCTTCACAGTTCGAGGTTCCTCATGGGGTAGAAAAGCCTTTATATTTTGATTTAGGCATATTTTTTAACTGTAATGTTATGCAGGACACCCAAATAGCAATGTAAGGAGTTTCACTGCGAAATCGAATTAAAAACAAAGAGTTAACAAAATTATTAATGGCAAGAGACAATGGCAAGAGTCACACATAATATCAATACACAAAAATGCGACAAAGATGACATAGGGAACTATAGAACCATTAGTCTAATTTCTAATATTTATAAAATACGAGGCATGCCTTTGAAGTTCTGTCGTTTCCATATTTCCCGGCAATTTTGAATTTGGAACTGTTCTATATTCGAATGTGTTTAAATGTTAAATCTCAAAACAGTTTAAATTATTAAGATTAATGCTATTGTTTAGTCACAGCGTCGATTGGAATCTGCCAGGTTACGTATGAAAATGAATCTTTCTAAGGAAAATGTTCGTCCAATAATTTTCTACAACTTTAGAAGAGGCCTGACACGGCTTCAGTGTGTTGAAGAGCTAACATCTGTGTTCAGTGATGAAGAACCATGTCTGCGGACTGTCGAACGCTGGTATTTAGAATTCCAGCGTGGAAATACTAGTGTTAGTGACAAATCTCGCGAAGGACGCCCAAAATCCGCCTTCACTGAAGATAACATCATTGCTGTGAGACAACTAATTCTCTAAGATCGTCATGTGACGTATCGAGAGATAGAGGCTCTATTAGGCATCTCAGGGACAATTATTCAGAAGATCTTGCATGAAGCGCTTGGTGTGAGAAAGCTAGTTTGCCGTTGGATACCGAATCTGCTTTCTGACGATCACAAGGCGGCCCGCGTCAGATGGTGTAAGAAAACTCTGCAAAGGTTCAACCGAGGAGAGTCAAATCACGTCTACGACATACTCAGTGGTGACGAATATTGGATCTATGCCTACGATCCTGATTCCAAACAACAATCTACAATCTGGGTCTTTCAAGACGAGCCAAAGCCGACTAAAGTTGTTCGTTCTCGAAGCACTTCAAAGAAGATGGTGGCCACGTTCGTTGGAAAAACTGGCCATATTGCGACTATTGCACTTGAAGATCGTAGAACGGTTAACGCAGAGTGGTATACCACAGTTTGTTTACCACAAGTCATCGCCGAACTTCGAAAATCTAACTCAAAGCGACGCATCATCCTGCACCACGACAACGCAAGCTCACACAGCGCTCGTCAAACGGTTGAGTATTTGAAGCAGGAAAAAGTAGAAATTCTTGACCATCCTCCATACAGTCCTGACCTAAGCCCTAACGATTTCTTTACATTTTCTAAAATTAAGAAAAGTCTTCGTGGTCAACGGTTCCAGTCCGGTGAAGAAGCAGTCGACGCTTTCAAGTCAGCCATTTTGAACACCACCACTTAAGAGTGGAATAAATGTTATAATAACTTGTTTGAGTGAATGGAAAAGTATATTAAGCTACGTGGTCAATACTTTGAAAAACAATAAAAAGTACTAGAAGGTTCTAGTTGTGTTTTTTTCTTCAAACGACAAAACTTAAAAGGCATGCCTCGTATATGCGAAAATTCTTTTAAGCAGAATAAGTAATACCTTAGACCAAAATCAGCCTGTAGAACAGGTTTAGAAAAGTCTTTTCAACTATAGATCACATACACACTGTCATACAGGTTCTTAAAACGTATAACGAATATGGAAATTCAATTTATTTAGCATTTATAAATTCTACCAAAGCATTTGACAGCCTAAACCACGAAGCATCTGGTGCAGCTTGAAAGAGCTTGGAATAAGCCCAATATACATAGCCAGTATTAAAAGTATCTACGCCAACAACAAAGATACGATTAGCGACTGTATGAATTTCCAGTCAATAAAGGAGACAAGGCGATGCCCTCTTCCCAAAGATTTTTTCAGCAGTTCTAGAAAGCAAATTCAGAAAATCAAATTGCAGTTCTAGAAAGCATATTCAGAAAAACCAGGTTTCAATATAAATGGCACTCGGCTAAATCATCTACGTTTTGCAGACGACCTTGTTATATTTGAGGAAAACCCAGATATATTAGAAAAAATGATACTGCACTTGGCAAAGCAAAGTAAATAAGTCAGTCTCGAGCTGAAAGACAAAGTTAATGACTATAACGTAGTGATTATATTCTACAATACAAATGTCCACAAGTGCATATTTGTTAGATGTTTGCTATTGAGTTAGTTTTATTGTTATTTTTTGTTGTCGATTTACACAAAGACAAAATTTTAGTTCAAATTTTTTAAGTAAATTCTTAGTTTAAAGTGATCTTCACAGCAATATAAACAAGTTGATGGAGATATCATGTCTCTTTTTCCAATTTTACACCACTTTCTTCTTATGTCCGCACCTATCGGGTGAATTTCTTATTGTATTTTTTACACCTAGGCACAACACAGTGTTGTTCCATTGTATAATAGTCGCCAAGTACAAAATAAAAATAAATTACTTCTACAGCTGTTCACTAGTTGATTGTTATTATAGACTTTGACGTCACGCTAAGCGCGCCAAAATGGCGGGCGTTTAAAGTTCTCTTATCTGTTTACTATCTTCAACATTTTTTTTGCCCTTTACATTTTGTTTTTGACGCATAATTTTTTTTTTGCAATTATATATTGATGTAATCTATCGTATAAAAATATAAAAAAAATACACGCATATTCCCTATTATGGACCGATGACTAGGTTAAGGTTTCGACACATAGCCGATGCAGTGCGACGAGAGCGCGACAGCGTTCGGAACCGTACGATAATTATCGTACACATACGATAATTTTGTGCCTACGTACGATGTACGATAGCATATTATTATCGTTTTTATATGATTTATTTATCTATAATAGACATTATCCTAAAAAATACGATAATTTAAAGAAGAAAGAAAGAAAAATACGATAATTTTACGCCCCTGGTACGATAGTCAGTCCACTTCAAGTTCCGAACGCTGGAGCGCGACGGTGGCAGTTCTGGCTGTGCCTCGCCCGCGTTCGGTCGTGTCACTGCGCAGCCCGCCCGCTCGCTATTTCTCGCACGTACGTACGTATTAGATAATCGACTTGTTCTGTTGGTAACGCCTGCGCTTACGTGGATTAGTGATCTCGTTGGCTCGTTATACGTGCTTACGATATTAATTCTCTGCGTCTGGCTCGCGCGTAGCAACTAGGCGAGCCGATAGGTAGACGCGCCGTTCTAACGGCGGTCGGCCTTCCCGCGTTTTCGTAACGGTCGTTTTCCGGGACCTACGTGGTTCGTCGCGGCTATGCTTGCGTGTTACGTGCTTGCGTGTTACGAATTTGCATTCGCTGCGCGTATGCATTCACGTGTCGTGTAGGAACGTTTCGCGTAACGCTCGCGTGTGACCAATTACGTGGGTTGCTAGGCAGCCGCGTCGTTCTAACGACGCGGTCGGCCCTCCCGCGGTTTTTTCTTAACGGTTGTTTTTTCATAACGGTTTTTTTTTAATTTCGATTACGTAATAGTGTTTATGTTGTAAATCCACGTCTTTTGTCTGTTTCGTGGTAAGTCCGGTGGACGCCCAACGGTGTCGTAAGCCGGGCTTGAGCGGGACCCGAGCGCTCGCCTCCCTCCTTCAGAGGGCGGCTATCTCGGAAGGGCTTGAGCTCTGGCCTTGGGGGCTTCCCTAGTCAGGGCTCTTGATTTCGCCAGGACCCTACCTTAACCCATCCCGCTATCCCATTCTCCGTGCGGCGGCTCTCTTCGCCCCGGAGCAGCTAGGATTTGGTGCCGCCCGTTCGCCCTTAAGGCGAAGGGGCACACCGCGTCTCCCCGGTAGTGCTACCCCCCCGCCGGCATCCGGTGGGGGAATCTGGGCATTGTTCACGCCCGGGTCTTAGGGCCCTGCTTAAGTTCACCCGCCCTACCATTTCCCCTCTGGAAATGGCTGACGATTTCTCTCCGGAATTCATCCGGGATCTAGGGAAGTACATCGTGCTGCATTGCCCGGACATCGTCCGGAATTTCAGCGCGACGTACTCGCCTGCCACGACCAACGCGTCGCCCGCGCGCGCGCCGCCCCCAACCCCCGCGCACCCCGCGCCTTCTGCGCGCCCCGCGACTCCGTTCGCCGCGCCGAGAACGGGCTTAGATGCGCCGCCGCCGTCCCCGACCCCCGCTGACCGCCCCGTCTCGCCATGCGGGTCCGAGCCTCTCTCGGACTCAGATATGGAGGTCGAGCGCGTCCGCGCGACGCGCCGCCCCCGCCCGGTCCCCGTCCCCGTCGTTCTCGTCGGAGGACGACTTCATTCCCATTTCCAATGGGAAGCGGGCGCGTAAACCGCGCGACTCGCCGCCTCCCAAGATCCAGAAGGCCGGGAACGTCTCCGTTTCTCCCGGCCCCTCCGGCCCCCGGCCGTCTCCCAACGCGGCCGCTAGGGCCTCCCCCCTCGCGCGCCCCGCACGTCCGAACATCACTCCCCCGCCGCTTGTCATTCAGAACAAGAGCGCCTGGGAGCACATCTCTAAGGCGATTTATAATCGCCAAATAAATTATACGCACGCGAGTTCCACCGCGAAAGGCATAGCCGTCAAGGTCGCGTCCTCGGACGACCATCGGCGGCTATCCGCGTTCCTGCGATCGAACAAGATCGCGTATCACACATACACCCTGGAGGAGGAAAGGGAGCTCAGGGTAGTCATTCGCGGTGTCCCTAGGGAGCTGGACACCGCCGTCATTAAGGAAGACCTCCTGTCCCAGGACCTTCCTGTGCGCCAGGTGCACAGGATAGTCAATGGGCGCTCCAAGGAGGCCTACGACATGGTGCTTGTCGTCCTCGACCGCACCGAGTCCGGCCGTAGGGTCTTCGACCCAAAGGCCGTTTGCCACATCTCTGGCCTCACCGTGGAGGCCCCCCACAAACGTGGCACGCCCGGGCAGTGCCACAATTGCCAACTCTACGGGCACTCTGCCCGTAATTGTCACGCGTGCCCTCGATGCGTGAAATGCATCGGGGACCACGCGACATCCCAGTGCGCCCGTTCTAGGGAGACGGCGGCCGAGCCCCCCAGCTGCGTCCTCTGCGGCACCAAGGGGCATACCGCGAACTATCGCGGTTGCCCCACGGCCCCGAAGGGGAAGCGCGGCCGGACGAGGCGCGGCGGCCGCCGCCGCCCCCGCGCGGTTGCCCCCCCCTCTGCGCCCTCGGCGCAACACCCCCCGCGCCCTCGGCGCACCCCCGTCCGGTGCCTTCAGCGCCAGAGACCTCAGCTCCCCGCGCTCCCGCGCCACAGAAGCTGACCCCCCCTCCCCCGCCGCTTAGGCCGTCTCTTGGCGCCAACGCGTGGGTGAAGCCACTGCCCTACACCGCGGCCTCCCATCCGTCAGTGGGCCCTGCCCGCCCCCCGAAGCGCGCGCCGGCGATACCGCCGGCGGCGGCTGGTCCCCCCCCCCCGCCCACTAACGTCAGTCAGGACGTCAACCTGATTATGAACGTTTCGGCAGTAATAAGCCCCGCGCTAATCCCCAGAGTCCGAGAACTCACCCTCCAACTCCGCGCCGCAACCAACTTGGCGGACCAGGTTCTCCTGGCCACGGAATACAGGGACGTCTATGACGTCCTGGCGTCCCTTAGAACCCAACCCCCCCGCACCCAATAATGGATTTACGACCTCCCCGCCATAAGCCCCACAACCTATACCTGGCGTTCTTTAACGCCGATGGCCTTCGCTCCCAGCGAGATCAGGTTGCTGATTTCCTCCGAGATCACCAGCTTGATATCGTCCTAGTGCAGGAAACCTTCCTCAAGCCCGCACAGCGCGATCCTAGGATCGCAAACTATAACCTCGTGCGTGATGACAGAATCGGCCCCCTGCGGAGGCGGTACTCTCATTTACTACAGGAGGTCCCTTCACTGCATCCCTCTCGATCCCCTCGCGCTCACCAACATCGAAGCCTCGGTCTGTCGCATCTCTCTCACTGGGCACCAGCCCATCGTGATTGCCTCCGTATACCTCTCCCCCACTAAACTCGTTCTCAGGAGTGACTTTGAAGCACTCCTCAATCTGGGAAGCGCCGTCATTCTGGCGGGCGACTTCAACAGTAAGCACGTGGCCTGGAATGGTCTCACTACTTCCCCTAACGGTAGGAGCCTTGACGCCCTGGTCGACGTTCTCGACTTTGACGTCATCGCACCTATGCACCCTACCCACTATCCCAACAATCCCAACCACCAACCCGACGTCCTGGACATGGCGCTTCTGAAGGGTGTCACCTTACGGCTGCACTCCTTGGAAGTAGTAGTCCAGGAACTCGACTCTGACCATCGACCTGTAGTCATGAGACTCCCCCCCTTCCGCCCCTCAGCAACCAAAAAAGACGGTGGTGGATTGGCATGCGCTAAGCACGGCCTTGGCGGATGCCGACCCTCCCCCCCCTCCCTCTCAGCTCGGACTCCATCTACGGCCTGATCGGTGTCCCCTTAGGACACCGATCAGGCCGTAGATGCCTTCACCGAACACATCCGATCGGCTGTCAGTCGATCGTCTAAGCAAGTCGAGGTGGAAGATCTCAACCTCAACCGCTTTCGACTGCCGGACGATGTTAGGGATCTCATTCGTTCCAAGAATGCCTCAATCCGAGCGTACGACTCTTACCCCACCGAAGCCAATCGGGCCCGGATGCGCGCTTTACAACGAGAGGTAAAGCGTCGTGTCGCGGAGGTCCGGGAGGAACGGTGGGGTGACCTCCTAGAGGGCATCGCGCCATCGCATCTGGCCTACTGGCAGCTGGCGCGTAGCCTCAAAACCGACTCGCACCCCCAGCCTTCGACTACGACGAAAAGGCCGAGCTTCTCGCCGACTCCCTCGAGAGCCAGTGCACCCCCAGCTCGCAGTCCGTCGACCAGTCCCACGTCGGCGCGGTCGACAGGAAAGTCTAGCGCAGGGCATCCCTACCCCGCGCCAATTCCTTACCTCCTATCACCCAAATGGAGGTCGAAGGTCTCATTATGGGTCTCAAAACTAAAAAAGCCCCCGGCTCTGACGGCATTTCGAATCGCGTTCTGAAATGCCTGCCCGCCCAACTCATCTGCCTCTTAGTGGCCATACTGAACGCCGCCATGACGAACTGCATCTTCCCTGCTAAGTGGAAGGAGGCGGACGTCATAGGCATTCCCAAGCCCGGCAAACCTCGCAGTCTCCCCGCGAGCTACCGCCCTATCAGTCTCCTCAACTCCCTGGCCAAGATCTACGAGCGCCTACTTCTGGCGCGGCTCAAAGACTTCATAACGTCCAGGGGTATCCTTATCAACGAGCAGTTCGGCTTTCGAGCCGAACACTGCGTCCACCAAGTGCACCGCATCACGGAGCACATCCTCTCCGGTCTCAATAGACCCAAACCCGTCTACACGGGCGCCCTCTTCCTAGATGTCGCGAAGGCATTCGACAAAGTCTGGCACAACGGCTTGATCTACAAGCTCTAGCAATTGGGTGTACCGGACAGACTCGTGCTCATCTTACGAGACTTCTTGTCGAATCGCGCCTTCCGTTATCGCGTCGAAATGACGCGCTCCACTTCCCACTCCATCAGTGCTGGAGTCCCACAGGGCTCAGTTCTCTCTCCGCTCCTGTTTAGCCTTTACACGAACGACATTCCTCGTTCGAGTAAGGCGCATCTAGCCCTATTCGCGGATGATACCGCTCTCTACGTCTCGCATAGGAATAAGGGTTTCATTACCAGAAACCTTTAGGCATCCGCCAATTCCCTAGGGAATTGGTTCAGGAAGTGGCGTATTGAGGTGAACCCGGACAAGAGCGCTGCGGTATTCTTCTCCAGAGGTGCCACCCCGCGCCACTCCCTGCGCCGCCCTAGAAGTAATCTCGGCCAAGTGAACATGTTCGACCGACCCATTCCCTGGGTCAAAGAGGTCAAATATCTAGGGGTCACCCTAAACAGTACCATGTCCTTCGGCCCGCACATCAAGCGGGTCCGTTACCGAGCATCCTTTGTGCTCGGTCGTCCCATTCGTTAATCTGCAAGCGGAGTAAAATGTCCCTTAGAAATAAGGTGACACTTTACAAAACTTGCGTTTGACCCATCATGACTTATGCGTGTGTTGTGTTCGGGCATTCGGCCCCCTCTCACATCGATAAACTTCAAGTGGTTCAAAACCGCTTCCTCCGTAAAGCCGTAGGAGCCCCCTGGTTCGTACGGAACGTCGACCTCCACTCCGAGCTATGTCTCGAACCTATTCGCGCCTTTATTAAAAAGGCGTCAACACGTCACTTCGCGAACGCATCTATCCATGCGAATCTGTTAATCGTAGCCACCGCCGACTACGATCTCCCCCCCGACCCCTGCCGCCACCGCCGGCCGCGACATGTTCTCACCGACCCCCCCGATGCTTTGTCATCCCTTCTTTCCGCTCAGAATACGGGCGACGACGACGACGTAGTAGTAGATCCCCTCCCATAGCCGGCGGTTGACCGGTGCACTTAGTAGTGCACCCGTCCCCCTACAGCGACTGTCCCAACCGAGGGCGTCTCTTCGAGGCGCCCTCGAGTATGTCGTCTCTTGCCCTTCTGGCTGGCTAGAGCGTAGTGGTTGCACGTTCGCCTTTAAGTCCGGCGAAGCTGTAAAGGCCTCGCGGCCAACAGCGTACATCATGCACACACACACGCAACGGTGGCGCGGCTTGGGAAGTTGTACTCGTAATGTACTGAAATGTACGGGTCACGCCACAACCTGCCGCCGCCATGTTTGACGCGATTAAAATCAAACTCAGGGGGAAGCGAGATGCCATTATGCGTGCGTGCGGGTCGCTCGCGAGCATGGATAATATACTAATACTGCTCGCGAGTGTAGTGTGTTGCCGACCGCCGACCGAGCGTTTCCGCAGCGCTAACATCGCGCTCCGTCGGCTATTTGACCAAACCTCTGTTAAAATCTAGATATGTACAGGACAGAGCCCGCGGTTGTGGCTATATTTGGAGGAGACATTTGTGGAGGTAGATATCTTTCCTCTGATGATGGAATGTTGTTCTGCATTGGACGTGTTTCGACTGATGATAGCGGTGTCTCACCTCCTCAGCGAAGCGAACAGCATCACCGGCTTGTCGCACTGTCTCCTCGAGGGCGCGGTTCTTGTGGTCGAGGCGCAGGCGCTGCTGGTCGCGCGCGCGCGCGGCGCGGGTACACAGCGCGCGCGTGTGCGCGTCTACTGCGCGCCGGTACTGCGTCGCCCACTCCTGGACTTCGCTTTCTACGTGGGCCGCTTGCGACTGGAATGAAAATTTTCATTTAACTGACGACGTCGTCGGACGGTTTCGCAGTGGTCACGAGCTAAAGCCGCTCCGCCCACTGTGTCGAATAGTCGCGGGTTCGATTCCCGCACGGCACAAATCTTTGTGTGACCCATAATTATTTGTTTCGGGCTAGGTATTTGTGAATTTTCATGTTTATAAACGTACCCACGACATAGGAATAAATCCTAATGTGGGGCTACGTTTAAAAAAGTACTCAATCGAAACTGCTAAGAATTACAGTGAACAGGTTTTAGACTACTGCTTGGAACGCTTAATAATATTATTAAGCAATGTGACGACTACGTCCGGGTACGTTTCTTTATCAGTGTATCCTTGCCTTCTTTCTTTATCTGTAATCCCTTGTCATACGGACGCTTTTTCTACGCGCGGTACTGAAGCGCTGTACAGCGCTTAAAAATGTACAGTTAGCCATTTACTTCATTCCAGCGCTATACTCGCGTTGCAAATGCGTTCGTGCGAATGAGGGCTAAGTGTACGATTTTAATGATCTAATGAGGAAGGAACTTAAATTTTAATTTCTTCAAACCTCAGAGTCAAACCAAAAATTCTCACTAGTTAAAAATTCACACAACCCCACTATTATATTAGCACGAGACGAGTGACGGTTACGATCTTGGTCTCGAACCTATTCGAGCCTTTATTCAAAAGGCGACAACTCGGTATTTCGCGAATGCGTACAATCATAGAAATCCACTAATCATAGCCGCCGCCGACTACGAACCTAACTCCCCTCGTATCAGCCGCTACCGCCGTCCGCGGCATGTTCTCACCGACCCTCCCGATGGCCTTACATCCCTTCTTTCGGATATAGTTACCGCACACAGGATCAGACACCGACCTCGCCGGCGAGCTCGAAGAATCCCTTCCCCGCCGGCCGGTGCAGAGCACCACGGCGAGACACCTAGTATACGCCCTCCCCCAAAGCGACTGCCCAAGCCGAGGCCGTTCCTCCTTGAGGCACCCTTGAGCTCGTTGCCCCCTTGCCTTTCTGGCTCGAGCGTAGTAATTGTACGCTCGCCCTATTGTCCGGTGCAGCTGTACACACACACATTCATTAATTTTTTGGGATTTATTTTTATTATTACTCGTTTTACAACTGTCTCTTTATTTTTTCTTATTATCCATTTTTAATTGTCTTAAAACATTATTTAATACACACATTTAATGTTGTTTAGCAATACTGATAATTATTTGCACAAGACTTTTGATCACAGAACTCCAAGATACAGACTCTCCGCCTAGTTTGGAGCACACTGATAAATGTAACTTAGATAGTAAGTTACTTAAACTATAAAATTCTTATTCTTATGTGGAGAACTTACATCGATCTCATAAGCATGCGTGCTAAGTATCCTCGCAGCACGCTGGACGTTCTCGGGAACCAGCTTAGCTCGCTCGCACGCGTCGCGCAGTATCCTAGCTCGTTCAGCTGCAGCGCGTGATGCGTTGGCCAACGCGTGGCCGCTGTGTGAGACCACGCAGCAGTCCCTGCAGATCACCTGGGGATGCCAAAGATAGGGGAACGGACTTAAAGTTGACTGAGGAGCAATAAATATATAACGCCAGATAAAGCTGAATAATATTTTGCTACATGGGAAGTAATCCCTGCTTTATAGGAGATGTCTCCTAGACCAGATAAATTTTTCCCGAAATATCGGATACTGTCATATAGATTATAAAGAGTGATTCCTATGCAAGGACAGGAGAAGTTACTTTTCATAATTACTTATTTTCGATATTTCGGCAGGACCTGGCTGATAATGATGGAGACCTTTGCTTGGCAGTGGAAAAATAGGCTAAGAAAAAAAAATTGCCATTTCAATATTTTTTTCTGACCAAATACTCTTTTCCTCAACCTCAACCTCAATTCAACTCAGGACTGTTCTAACGACTTAATGCTTATAAAAATTGACGCAAAGTGCCCCAAACTGTAGTTTAAATAAACTTGACTAGTTCTTAGAGTTATGAAGATATACCTGTTGACAGGTAGCGCAGTAGACACTTAGCACGGCTTTATTTATTTTTATTTTTGTTGTTTATTGGCTTACTAACGACTGTTTACATCAGTTCAAGTATAATACAACCAGCGTAATTATTTGCTAAATGTAACAATCACTTAAAAGAGCACCGCGTGCATTTGCGTTACATAATTAAAAATAACAAAAATTGAAGGCACGGATAAAAAATGTAAAATAAAAAGACTGAGACAATTAATGTGATAAAGTGACAGTACTGACATCGTCACAGCGATGTTTAAATTACATTAGACACCAACCGCTTGAAATGGACGTATGAGTGGGTATGCACATCTATGATATCACTGCAACTGTTCAGAAGCTTACACATACGAGGTATAGGAGAATTAGTGCCCAGGACGGTCCTTCGGAACGGAGGATGTAGAGGAGTTATGGCAGCGCGAGGCATTCTAGATGGTACCCGGAATGAAATTTTATATAGTAACTGAGGGCAATCTATTTTCTGACGTAATATTTTAAATAAAAAGAGGCAATCAGCTACACATCTGCGTTTCTCTAATGAGGGTAAATTGAAGTGACATAAACGTGACTCATATGAACGTATTGCATTCGCAATACCCGAAGAAAAGGCTAAGTGCCAGAGAAACCTTTTCTGAATACGTTCTATCCTCAGGGTGTGTACTGCGTAATGAGGCCTCCATACAACACTTGCATATTCTAGAATACTACGCACAAGACTGCCATAAATTAATATTTTAGCCCTGTTGCCGCGGAAAGGTTTTATAGTCCTTATGACAAATCCCAACATACGAGATGCCCTTTTTATAATATTATTTTGGTGGGGTAAAAAGGTCAGCCTTCTATCGAATATGACACCTAGATCTTTGATTTGGTCCTTTTCTAGTACTACATTGGAGGCTATGTGGTAAGTTGTAGGAAGTAAACTTTGTTTGCGTGAAAAGTTTACGTGGTAGCATTTATATACATTTAGACTCATGAGATTAGCTTCATACCACTCCTTGAGCTTATCAATATCTTGTTGAAGAAGATCCTATTAGCATCCTATTAGTAGTCATTAGCACTTCTTTTACCCTGCAAAATTTTAAATCATCTGCATACATAAAACATTTGGAAAAGCTAAAAGCATTCGTGATGTCATTGATGAAGATGTTAAATAGAACGGGACCAATGTGGGAACCCTGAGGAACACCTGAGGTGATTTTATGATATTCGGAGTGATGACCATTGGCTACAACAAAAAAGCTGCGATTTTCAAGGTACGATTTTAACCAATCTAAAAGAGAACCAGTGACGACGTAAGCGGACAGCTTATGTAATAGGATGTCATGTGGCACACGATCGAAAGCTTTGCTGAAATCAGTATACAGTACGTCAACCTGTTTGTTGGAGTCAATAGCCTCCACCAAGTATTCCGTAAAAGTGACTAAATTGGTGCTAGTAGATCTGGAGCCTATAAAACCATGTTGACTATCGCTAAAATAATGCTTCATGTGTAATTGAAGGTCGGGGCAAGATAGAAATAGGTCTATAGTTGGAAATTTTATCTATTTCCGTTTCGTTATTCTTAAAAATCGGAACAACTTTAGTCCTCTTCCAAATGTTCGGAAAGATTCCTGTAGCAAGTGATTTGTTGAAGATGTACACCAAAGGAGTTACCAGAGATAAGGCACATGAATATATAAAAATAGGAGGAATTCCGTCAGGTCCCGCACCCTTCATCCTATCCAATGATTTTAGTTTACTTAGTAGAGTAACCGGGTCAATGACGGGAGCAGTCAACAGCAGACTGTTCTCGTAATTTTTTTTAAGGACGCTTACTTCTTGTTTATTTGCTGATGTTCTTGAGGTATTAAGGTCAGGTTCGGTGATGTTAGGGGACGAAAAGTGTGCTGCAAACATATTGCATATAAGATGCCCGTCCGAGACCGTCTTTTCTCCGTCCGTCATATTTTGGGGAAATGTGCTGGACCCGCCGCGCCTCGACTTAACGTAGGACCAGAAATATTTGGGATTATTAGATATATCAGATTCCTTTTTTTTATGTAGTCATTGTTAGCGTTAATGGCTAATGTAGAACATCAGGCTTTGGGATGCTGTCCGCAGTACTTGGCTGGGGCGCGATTCAGTGGGTGCAAGAAACCCTTGGCACTAGCTTGCTTCAGGCAATGTCTCGACCAGTACCTATATTTATGAGGATATATGTACCTGTTGGCAGGTAGCGCAGTAGACACTAAGCTCAGCCTTGGGATGCTGTACGCAGTACTTGGCCGGAGCGGTGTTCAGTGGGTGCAAGGAGTGCCTGGCGGTGGCCTGCTGCCGGCCGTGGCTCTCTCTGCACGACGTGCACACACTGACCAGGCACTGGTTGCAGCGACTCTCCGCCTAGGAGATAAGGTTCAAAATATATGAATAATACAAACAAGCTGAATAGGTACGGTTCTCGTCTGATAACTGAGTACATATATATCTTTGAAATTCATAGTTGCAACAAAACAAAAGGTATCGGTACTACATGGGTATTGCTAAAAAAAATAAAATAAAAACCTGTCGATTTTAGCGCTTCGCCCTTTTATGCAGACGATTATTTACAATTGTTAAGCCAAGTGGGCGCTCGTAGTGCTGTGCGACCGCGGTGTTCTTACCGATTACCAAGGTTAAGCAGCGTTCGACTCGGTTGACCCGAGATGGGTGACCGTTTGTGGCATTTTCATATTCGAGAGTCGCCGTGCTTCGGAAGGCACGTTAAGCCGTTGGTCCCGGCTACCACTTAGTGTGGTAGTCGTTAAGCCGAGTTGGAAGCCTTAAAGGCGGCTTGATAAGTTCCAACAGCAGGTGGCCACAAACCTGTCTTCACTAATGCGCACTGGGTCCGCGTGGTGGAGTATGACCTAATCTCTCTCACCTCGATTTGTGAGAGAAGGCCTTTGTCCAGCAGTGGGCAGTATAGGCTGATATTATAAACCAAGTGGGCTATATAGACTTAAAAGTTCTAAAAGCAGGTGGACAAATACACCCACCTCCGCACTGCACTGGCTCTGCGTGGTGGAGTAGCTGCAGACCTATTCTCTCGGATTATTTATTGTTATATCCCAAAATCGTTTATTTGTTATGTTTATTTTAAAATGTATCTACGTGATTGCTTTCTCCAAGTTTAATGGGCTAACATTCCTCACAACATTAAATTGATTAATTCTTGTTCAGAATGTCAACCGTACCACAATATTTTGTGTCCAATGACGCGAAAAGAAACTAACATTGTAACGAATATACAAAAATAACTTTCAAACACTTTAGTTTACCTCACCTATAGAAATAAAATCTGAAAAACAAATCTACCGTAACAGAACGAATGTTAATATGTTCAAATCACGGTCCGCCGACTTTGCACGTGTTACATCTCAAAATACACTAAAGAACCGATTCGTCACGTGTTTGTGGGAATTTGGAAACAATCACATCCTGGAATGGATATTTCATGAAGTTACGTGAGAGTTAAGAATCTACAGTTAATATTTCGAATACTTCCCCAGAAAAGTTTGATGCAATTTGAATGTCAAGATTTTAAAGTTAAGATCATTAACATTGGAATTACACCAACCTGAGCCCGTAACCTAGTTGGCCTTCAACAGACTTTAACGCTAATAGAAAGCGAAATATTTAATTTGAGATGATCTTTTCAAAACTAAGCTTTTAAAACAACGAATATCTTGCTTAGTTGAGGAGTTCCTATGGCTTACTTTCGGCTCCATCACCAGGTATCCTGGACACCATTCGGGTCTAAAGTATTCGTCGAGACAAATCCAACGAGCCCAAAGACGGCGGGGTTATATTGATTCCTTGTGTGGTTCCATTGGCCATCTTCGTCTTCATCATCAGACGCTGAACACTATCTGGTAGTATAGTACTTCTCAATACCAATCTAATAAGCCTAAACACAAGGGGGTTACACCTTCCGACTCCATCATCATAATCAGACCAGCTCCATGGTACCATATTATTGCATTGTCAACGGATGATATGCCAAATTTCAGCTCTATCGAATACCCGCAAGTGCTTGACAAATGGATCACAAGATTTGAACCGCAAAGACAGCCAGACAGACAGACATACGAGCATTGCAAGTTAAATAAAAGCATGTAAAATATATGGGAAATTACATTTTGCAACGACATATGCGCGAATGCGGCAAGAGAACGAAAACAAGGCTAGACACTGGGATTCGATTGTACTATAAGAAAACGCCTAGAACGGAATCCCGATCAACAGTGTTTATCTGTTTCAGTATTGTACAGAATTTCAGTTATTTTAACGTCGTTGATTTGTCAGTTCCTACTAAGAATTAGCCTCTAAGTTTTAAAGAAGGCGACCAAAGCGTCGTTTATATTGAACTACAGACCAATTTATATGAACTGGGAGCTTGCTACGAGCCCTAGCTTTATTATTATAATTGATACGACCCGAACATACCCCGATATCCTAAAAACTCTTTATCGCGGGATGCCGATTCTAAAACGCATAACACACCCTTAGGTCCTCCGGTGATCCATCAAGAAAGATCTAGAATCCGCGCTTAAGTGCTGAAACGTCTAGACGGTTCCTCCCCTTTAATCGTATCGGTATACAAGTACCTATTTGTTCACGTACAAAAAGGTATGTAATAATAATACCGCTTTGTGGGCCGCGCCGGCTATTGTTCGATGTACTTAGAGGGTTCGCGTCCGTTCTAGAACTTTTATACGAGTATAAAAGGAACACAGAGCGCGGAGATGGATTCAGTCTCTTTTCGGAAGCGACAGCGATCAAATCGAAAACAAGCGATCTAAGTGGAATACACCGGCAACTTTAGCAACGATATACGGATACTACGAGTGACTCAGCGACTTGGAAGTAGTATTTGAGTACTAACGAGAGTAGTACTAGTGTGTGATTAGTTCGCGTGTGTATTTGCATTCGACGTACTGTTTTGTGTGTACAGCGCCTAATAAAGTACTTCGCACGTTATTCGGCATTTAATTACCCCGCAAACGTAGCATAATCTTACTTTACCGTGAGAAAGAGACGGGAAGATATGTTTTTTTAGCTCAGTCCCTTTCCCACGGAAAAATAAGCTTACAATGATACTTCTAAAGAACTTGTGGTTGAATTTCTCAGGCTATCCTATTTCATGTCAACTTCCCTGCTCATTGAAGCGCAAATTGGCTGAATTGTTTACACGAAATCATAACATAACATAGGCGATATATCATAACAAGATACACAGTCCCGTTCAAAAGTTACACTAATAAACGTCCCCAAATCCTCGTGAGTGGTTATAGTTATGATATAAACATAAATTAGTACATAATGTACCTTACTCGTATCACTTAAAGTTGTATTTGCAAAAAAGCGGAAGGCTGTTAATTTTTTTAGTACCATCTACTTTAGCTTGCCTTTTGGTGGTGCCCTTTTTAATGCGGCGACCTATATTTCATCGATGCACAAAATTACCACTTTAATATGGTTCATTTCCCAAGCATCAACCGAATCAACTTCTCTGATTTCGTATACGTCTTCAATATTAAGTTGTTATTACTAGTTAAATACCTACTAATTTCAACAGACAGCTTGGTCAAATGCTTAAGAGCTTTAAGTCACTCCGCAAACTGCATCGAGTAGCCGCGGCTTCGATCCCCGCACCGGACAAAATGTGTGAACCACAAATACTTGATGCTTGTGTGTTCACTTCATGTTTGTCAACTGGGTGCGTAGCGACACTAGAATAATTTCGTGCACGGGGCTACGTTATAAAAAATATATAATGAAAGGAAAAAAGTACCTTATTATCACTATTACAGAGGTCACAAAGGATGTTGATTCCGTCACTATCCTGGACTGCCGCCATCTTCCTAAGAAGCACATAGTTGAGTGGCAGGGCCGAGATGCCCCCTAGAGGTAGCTGCGTTTCGTGCCCACAAGTCGGACATATAAGGAACTGGACGCTTTTGCCTGATATCTGGAAGAAATAAAAGTAATACTTAATAGGCGCCTTAGAGTGAAGACTTCGGGAATAGATTTTTTTGAAATTATCATTCTGTTTCATTTAGGATGCCTTAACTTTGGACAATTTAATGAAACTTGTCTCGCATGCATTTGGAACGCATGTTAGGTAGTTTAATCTTTACGCTTATATGCAGCTTAAACTGTTAAAAACGGACTAACACAGCTTTGAGCTTTATACAAGCATTATAGGTCGCTGATAATTTGTATGGCGCAATTTGATTCCTTGTAATGCTTTACAGGTTCTCGTGTAGCGACCATGTACCGAAACACGAGGCGTTGGTAGGCTCCCTACAAGATGGAGCGATGATAGAAGTTGGATGCGTACAGCAAACAAAGCCGGTCGTAGTGGCGGTCTTCAGAGGAGGCCTTGGTCTTGCAGTGGGCTCTTTTGGCTGAAGATAGACGGCTTTAAGCTAGTAATATTAAAATGAGGCGCTCGTAGCGCTGCGCGGCCACGGTGTTATTACCAAGGTTAATTAGCGTTCGACGCGGTCGGCCTGAGATGGGTTATCGTTCGTGGCATTTGCTGTGCTTCGGAAGGCACGCTAAGCCGTTCTCGGCTACCACTTAATATGGTAGTCGTTAAGCAGAGTTCAAAGCCTAAAGGCGGCTTGATAAGTTCCAACGGCAGGTGGCCACAAACCTGCCTCCACCAATCCGCACTGGGTCCGCGTGGTGGAGTATGACCTAATCTCTCTCACCTCGATTTTTGAAAGAAGGCCTTTGCCAAGCAGTGGGCAGTATAGGCTGATATTATTAAGCTAGTAATTTTAATAAGATTAATTTAATAAGCGTCAGTAAGCTTCTTTGTGCTACTTGAGAATTAAACACTAAAACCCAATAAATTGATGAAACTGTAGTAATCAAATGACGTCCACAGTAGGACTAAGGCTTCGCCGAAGATCGCCGCGACGACCAGCGCCGTGCCGTTCGCCTCCAGCTTTTACCTGCAACCTTCACTAGGTCATCGGTCCGCTTTGTGGGTTGTAGTAATCAACATTTTATAGTATCTAGGGAGCAAAAATTTTCTTTCTCATGTAAAGTCTCTTTCGCACTTCCAACAATTCCGGTGAAGCTGTAAAGTCCCCGCGGCCAACAGCGTGGATCATTCACACACACACACACACCTCTAACAATTTCACTCTAAGTTGACAAAATGTTGGTAGCTCAATGGCGCTCGTAGCGCTGGAGCGCCGCCGTATTCGTGGTGAAGCAGCCTTCGGCCCGGTCAGTCTGGAAACTTCTTAAACTGTTTGTGGCATATCCATTTCCGAGCATCTCCGTCCTTCGGGAGGTACGTTAAGATATTGGTCGTTGTTATGTGTATGGTAGTCGTTAAAACGAATTAGGAGCTTTTTAGCTTGATATGTTGCAACAGCAGGTGGCTATAAACCTGCCTCAATCAATGTGTACTACCTATGTGAGACCGTATGGTGGAGTATGAAGTTCCCTTTTACCTCGATTTTGGAATGAAAGCCTTTGCCCAGCAGCGGGATAGTATAAGGTTTCTTATTTTAATGTTTTAAACAGTCCGTACAAAGTGTCTATCGGTTTGAGATAATTCTTCCAAAAAGTTAATTTACCTTTCTTGTTAATATTCGATATTTGTGGCGTTTCTGGTCCCAGCTACCGTCGGATCCAGAATGTCGAGGGTCGCTCTCATATCCCGAAGCTGCAGAGCCAGCTCCAGAACCAGATCTGAACTCCCCATGATCCAATGGGACTGAACCTGAAAAGGGAAAGTTATATAGCAAAAAAGGGATAGTGATAGAGTTTTTTAAGGTTTGTTAAGAGGGTTTACAACGGCTTGTATATCACGCCTACACTCCCCAACTCGTATTGGTGGAGGTACACTGTGTACACCCACGTTTCGCCAAATATGTTAAGTCCCAATGTAATTAAGGCTGAGTTTATCACATTATAGCAAATTCCAGATTGCTACTGAAAATTTTCGATAGAAAAACCCTAATACTATGTCCAACCTAGAATTTGAATCAAGTCGTGATCGCCGATCGTCAGCCTTTTTTTTTAATTGGGAAAATCATTCATAGTATACCCGCTTGCCATTGGGGGAAGCGAGGGGTTATAACGAGACTCCTACCGGCTAAAATCCCCACCGTGCTTCAATTAGTCGCCCTGGCTGGGGCGGGTTACGGGAACGCGTAAGCAACCATCCGCGACCCGCGACGATGTCAGCCTATCACAATCTTATTCTTACTTTGATGTAAGAAACAGACGTAGTTGTTAAAGTAAGAAAGAGACACTAGGAATTGACGTTTGGTCAAATAGCCGACGGAGCGCGACGGGAGCGTGACGAAAGTGTTCGTCTAGGTTCGGTCGTGACGTTTGTCGTCGTGCTGAGCGGGAGTGTGCTGTGTCGCGTCACCGGTACATTTCAGTACATTACAACTCCACAAGCCGCGCCACCGTCGCGCTGCGTCGTCTATGTGGCGCAACATTTATTCATTATCGTAGGTGCGTTTCCTTCTCCTTGCATCTGTTTCCTTATTACTGAGGGTTGTTGTCATTTCTTAGGAACAGTTCCCTGTGGACGATGTATCCACTCTATATCAACTCCTATCTGCAGCTAAGTGTAGAGCATCGTGAACCGGTGGTATCAAGAGCTGTGCGAATCTGATCCGTCCAGCGTGTTGGGCTCTTTGGGATTTTTTTTTATTTTGTTTGCGTTTACAAACATAAATTCACATACACAAATATCCAACCGAAACAAATATTTGTGGGCCAATAAATACTTTTAAAGAGATTGTAGTACGCGCCCAGGTCTGAGGATGATATTATATCATCACGTCAGATTTCTTGCAGGGCAGTTAGTCAGTACAGACAGAGTTTCAATAATAATATTAGCCCTGTTAAGAAAATGTCCCACCGTAGGGCAGGGGCCTGCTCTCAAACTGAGAAGGCTTAGGCCATAGTCCACCACGCTGGCCCAGTGCGGGTTGGCGAACTTCACACACCTTCGAAAAACTCTTAGGCATGCAGCTTTCCTCACGATGTTTTCCTTCACCGTTAAAGCAAGTGATAATTAATTTGTAATACGCACATGCTTTTTGAAAAGACAGAGGTGCGTGCTTGGGTTTGAACCCGAGACCTCTGACATTGCAGTCCAACGGTCTAACCACTAGGCTATCACTGCTGAGTTTCAATAGGTTATGTCCTTATACACCCCTCTGGCATCCTCCATTCTCATAATTCGTCTAAAACACGATCGCCGGTTACGGAGACTCTTGACTTGCCCTTCAGATAAGACCGTCTATTTGGTATAGCTGGCCTAATTAGATATTTTGAGTCCGTCCCGTGATTTTTTCAAGTTCAACGACACATTGGCTATAGCGTTACATAATGTCTAAATTTATAGCATTATAATTAGACAAATGAATCATCTAGCTCGCTCAATGTCGACTTACACGCTTCACACGAACCTGGCACCGACCAGAATTTATACTTTTGCCAAGTTGTGCGTAATCGCACATTCTGATTTTTCACACAATTTTAGAGAAAAAAAGAAAGAAATAAATAAATTTTATTTGTCACAGCATGGGAAAACGGACAGAGATCTTATCAAATTACAAAAACTATAAAATTAAAAGAAAAAAAAATACAAAAATGGAACACAACAAAGTAATACACATGAGTATGTGTCTCACGACTGAGCCACATAGGTTTCCAGATCAGCTTAACGTCAGCCACAAGTGCGAGACGCTGACGCTTTTAAATACAAAAAAATACCTTCACACTTACAGAAATTGTAATAGTAAGACATATTATTACGACACCCGTTTTCACACCCTTATTCTTCAAGCGGGGCTGGCAGAGATGGTATACAACTCGGAAAGGCTACTCAGAGTTTATGGACGGAATAAATAACTTTTTTTAAATATTTGAAGTCAGTGGTACAGAGTAAGTCGGTTAAAAAGTGAAAAAAACCGATCTACGTTTCGAACCTAAGAGCTGGTAGTTTCCAGGCTCACTATGGGCGGTTAGACTAATGAGGCAGATAGCTATTTGGGTTAAATAATTAAGACAGTGTGTCAATCCAGTAGCCGGTCCATCAGCTGTTAAAATGATTAGTCAAGGATCTAAATTTAACCGCTTTTAAATACACCGGCTGGTCTCAATTTTATTGGTTCATGATTTCTGGAAAGATACTTATATTTAACGTATGACGGACCCACTGTGTCTAATAGTCGCGGGTTCGATTCCCGCACGGGACAAATCTTTGTGTGATCCACAATTATTTGTTCCAATCTGGGTATCTGTGTACGTGAATTTTCATGTTTGTAAACGCATCCACGACACAGGAATAAACCCGTGTGCGTTTGTTCGTTATTCTAAAAATAAACTCCGTCACGCCGATATTCCCCAACCGGGGGTGGCAGATATGTACTGTGTGTACCCACTTTTCGCCGTCGATGTTGGGTCCTATGTAACAGAGGGCGAGCCTATTGCCATATACCGGGCACAGTTCCAGAATCCGGACACTGGAAATTTTTTGATCGAAAAACTGCTACGCCTGTTGCTAAGTGTGCAGTGCTCTAGTTTGACAGCGACTTCCCATTCACTCCTGTACTTTTTTACTAACATTAGTTTCTTAATAAGTTGGACTCAAAAAGAACACCAACCAAGAAGTTCTGCGACAAGTCAATCAAGAACGGGAACTTATGACCCTCATAAAAAGACGGAAAATTGCATACCTCAGCCACGTGCTCAGGCATGATAGATATCATCTCTTACAGGTCATTATGATGGACAAAGTTGCCGGTAGAAGGCGTGTAGGTCGCAGAAAGAAGTCGTGGCTCCGTACCATCCGGGAGTGGACGGGAATTGCTGGCGCGGTACAGCTCTTTCGTGCCGCACAGCATAAGGAGGAATTCCAAAAGTTGATAGCCAACCTTCACTAGTTGTAGAGGCACCAGAAGAAGAAGAAGAAGTTTCTTAAGTTAATATTGTACATTCTAACATTATGGACTTTATAGTCTGAAATAATAGATTTTTAATTTTTATTTATCATTCGCCACTAAACCAATGTTCGTAATTCTTTTCCTCCTAAATGGCTTACCGATTTAGAAGTTTTTTTGTATTTATGGAGTCATTTGGATGGTTCTTAGGTACAGTTGGGCCACGTAGGTGGCGGTTGACCGCGTGCGAAGCCGCAGGAAACTATTATACTAGTTATATTATACATTTGGTAATCGTGATGACTATCGGATTAACTTTCTAATCCTCATTATTCACATTATTACGAGACTGCAATTGTTTAGCAAATTATGATTATCATGTCGAGTTTAATACGGTTGGAATTCTTTTATTATACATAATCATATGTAAACTTAACAATAGGATGTTTGGAAAACTTCAAAAGTTAACATTTTATCAAAATTATCCAAACAGATTATGTAATAGTAGAGTAGCCTACGTTTACGTTTTTTTTAGTAGGCCCACAGTAGGTTATATGCCTGTGTCGTGGGTGTCCAAACATATAAATTCACATACACAAATACCCAGACCGAAACAAATAATTGCAGGTCACACAAAGATTTGTCCCGTGCGGGAACCGAACCCGCGACTATTAGACACAATGGGCGGAGCGGCTTAAGCTCTTAACCAATCGTCCGTCAATGATACTGAATTTGAGAGTTTGGACTGCTACTGAAAGCATTTTGTGCCCAGGATTCGACCTCATGACTGTCGGAGATGGGACAGTCGGGGACGGTCGGAAAACAACATGTGATTTCATCATCATCATCTCATCTTATACTTATCCACTGCTGAAAATAGGCCTTCACAATCGCTTTCCAGCGTAACCGGTCCCATGCCACCTGCATCCAAC
This sequence comes from Phalera bucephala, assembly GCA_905147815.2. Taxonomy (NCBI): domain Eukaryota; kingdom Metazoa; phylum Arthropoda; class Insecta; order Lepidoptera; family Notodontidae; genus Phalera; species Phalera bucephala. The sequence continues at coordinate 28,819,998 of LR990622.1, forward strand.
GACTTCCTGCGATTTTCACAAGATCGTCGGTCTATCTGGCAGGCGGCCGTCCTACACTGCTCTTGCCAATACGTGGTCTCCACTCTAAAATCTTTCTGCCCAAACGCCCGTTCAATCTTCGCGCTATGTGGCCTGCCCTTTGCCACTTTAGCTTGCTAATATTGAGGGCTATGTCCGTGACCTTGGTTCTTCTAGGATTCTCCTCATTCCTGATTCGATCACGTAGAGAAACGCCGAGCATAGCTCTTTCCATAGCTCGCTGAGCAACTCACATCCGATCGGCTGTCAGTCGATCGTCCAAGCAAGTCGAGGCGGAAGATCTCTACCTCAACCGCTTTCGACTGCCGGACGATGTTAGGGATCTCATTCGTTCCAAGAATGCTTCTATCCGAGCGTACGACTCCTACCCCACCGAAGCCAATCGGGCCCGGATGCGCGCTTTACAACGAGAGGTAAAGCGTCGTGTCGCGGAGGTCCGGGAGGAACGGTGGGGTGTCCTCCTAGAGGGCATCGCGCCGTCGCATCTGGCCTACTGGCAGTTGGCGCGTAGCCTCAAATCCGACTCCACGACTGACATGCCCCCGCTGTCCCGCCCTTCAGGCGCAGCACCCCCAACCTTCGACGACGACGAAAAGGCCGAGCTTCTCGCCGACTCCCTCGAGAGCCAGTGCGCCCCCAGCTCTCAGTCCGTCGACCAGTCCCACGTCGACGCGGTCGACAGGGAAGTCGAGCGCAGGGCATCCCTCCCCCCGTCGATTCCTTGCCTCCTATCACGCAAACGGAGGTCGAAGATCTGATTATGGGTCTTAAATCTAAAAAAGCCCCCGGCCCTGACGGCATTTCGAATCGCGTTCTGAGATGCCTGCCCGCCCAACTCATCTGCCTCTTGGTGGCCATTTTGAACGCCGCCATGACGAACTGCACCTTCCCCGCTAAGTGGAAGGAGGCGGACGTCATAGGCATTCCCAAGCCCGGCAAACCTCGCAATCTCCCCGCGAGCTACCGCCCTATCAGTCTCCTCAACTCCCTGGCCAAGATATACGAGCGCCTACTTCTGGCGAGGCTCAAAGACTTCGTAACGTCCAGGGGTATCCTTATCGACGAGCAGTTTGGCTTTCGAGCCAAACACTCTTGCGTCCACCAAGTGCACCGCATCACGGAGCACATCCTCTCCGGTCTCAATAGACCCAAACCCATCTACACGGGCGCCCTCTTCCTAGATGTCGCGAAGGCATTCGACAAAGTCTGGCACAACGGCTTGATCTACAAGCTCTACCAATTGGGTGTGCCGGACAGACTCGTGCTCATCTTACGAGACTTCTTGTCGAATCGCGCCTTCCGTTATCGCGTCGAAATGACGCGCTCCACTTCCCACTCCATCAGTGCTGGAGTCCCACAGGGCTCAGTTCTCTCTCCGCTCCTGTTTAGCCTTTACACGAACGACATTCCTCGTTCGAGTAAGGCGCATCTAGCCCTATTCGCGGATGATACCGCTCTCTACGTCTCGCATAGGAATAAGGGTTTCATTACCAGACACCTTCAGGCATCCGCCAATTCCCTAGGGAATTGGTTCAGAAAGTGGCGTATTGAGGTGAACCCGGACAAGAGCGCTGCGGTGTTCTTCTCCAGAGGTGCCACCCCGCGCCACTCCCTGCGCCGCCCTAGAAGTAATCTCGTCCAAGTGACCATGTTCGACCGACCCATTCCCTGGGTCAAAGAGGTCAAATATCTAGGGGTCACCCTAAACAGTACCATGTCCTTCGGCCCGCACATCAAGCGGGTCCGTCACCGAGCATCATTTGTGCTCGGTCGTCTCCATTCGTTAATCTGCAAGCAGAGTAAAATGTCCCTTAGAAATAAGGTGACACTTTACAAAACTTGCGTTCGACCCATCATGACTTATGCGTGTGTTGTGTTCGGGCATTCGGCCCCCTCTCACATCGATAAACTCCAAGTGGTTCAAAACCGCTTCCTCCGTAAAGCCGTAGGAGCCCCCTGGTTCGTACGGAACGTCGACCTCCACTCCGATCTAGGTCTCGAACCTATTCGCGCCTTTATTAAAAAGGCGTCGACACGTCACTTCGCGAACGCATCTACCCATGCGAATCCGTTAATCGTAGCCACCGCCGACTACGATCTCCCTCCCGACCCCTGCCGCCACCGCCGGCCGCGACATGTTCTCACCGACCCCCCCGATGCCTTGTCATCCCTTCTTTCCGCTCAGAATACGGGCGACGATGACGTAGACGTAGTAGTAGATCCCCTCCCATAGCCGGCGGTTGACCGGTGCGCTTAGTAGTGCACCCGTCCCCCTACAGCGACTGTCCCAACCGAGGGCGCCTCTTCGAGGCGCCCTCGAGTATGTCGCCTCTTGCCCTTCTGGCTGGCTGGAGCGTAGTGGTTGCACGCTCGCCTTTAAAATCCGGTGAAGCTGTAGAGGCCTCGAGGCCAACAGCGTAGGTCATTCACACACACACACACACAACTCTGAGCTTTTTTATGAGGACTATTGTAAGAGACCACGTCTCTGATATGTGACTTAATACTGAATATTATACGACCGTCTCCGATTTGAATGGTGTAGTGGTTAGAGCCTAGACCGCTTGGATAACTAGATCGAGTAATCGCGAGTCCGATTCCTGTGCCGAACAAACTTTTGTGTGGCTCACAATGTTTGTATCGGTCTGGTTTTTGCCTTTGTAAATACTCCCACGAATGGGTTTTATCTCGGAAGACAGAGTCGCAGATGGCTGGAAAATATTATTATATCACAATGTTTGGGTATGTCTTTGACTGTCCGTATCCGAGGATCACGAAGTTGAACCCTAGACCGGGCAACTATCACAGGAATTTAATACCTAATGTATGTAGGGGTGATTAGACCGTTGGACTGCAGAGTCAGAGGTCTCGGGTTCAAACCCAGGCACGCACTTCTGCCTTTTCGAAAGCATGCGCGTGTTAAAAATTAACTATCACTTGCTTTAACGGTGAAGGAAAAACATCGTGAGGAAACCTGCATGCCTAAGAATTTCTCGAAGGTGTGTGAAGTTCGCCAACCCGCACTGGGCCCGCGTGGTGGACTATGGACTAAACCCTTTCAGTTTGAGAGGAGGCCCGTGTCCAACGGTGAGACAGTTTCCCAACAGGACTAATATCTAGGGGACATGTTTATTTCAAAAAATAAAAACTCCGTACACCACGTTACACCTACTTAAAACAACAAAATTAACTGGTCTTCAAAAAAACTTTAATAATAGCTACACACATTAACCTTTATAATTAACTTTCACTTTATATCATCTTAAAATCTTAAAGGCTTCCGGAGTCCACTTCAAAATAAAAAGAACATCAGCCGACTGAAATTGTTGTTTCAAACGAATTTAAACCAGGTTGATCGCACTCAAAGATAAACAATCATTGATTTTATATACTGGGTTGTTGGAGACTAGTTTTTTTTCGCGGATTCGGTCGCTGATATTGCAATTTTGGGTCAAGAATATAGAGTAGAATGGAACCGTTGGAGGGACGCCTTTCCGTAGCAGTGCGACACTGAAGACCAAATAATAAATCAGGAGCACGGGTTACGCGAAATGTACTCATACCGACGCCAATATGTAACTGTGTGCGTAGAGCGGTGCGTAGAGCGGTGCGTATTCTCTGACGGTAGTCGAACTAACTCACTTTGATTTTTTCGAGGATTTCTGATTCTTTCTATCTATCTATTTATCTATCTATATCATCACGCCAGATCCCTTACGGGTTAGTCAGAGAGTACAGAGTTCCAACAGGCTCTTTCCTTACATACCTCTCTGACTTCCTCTACTCTCATAGTTCGTCTCATACACGCTCGCCGGTTAAGGAGACTCCTGACTTGTCCTACAGATAAGACACGGTCTATTTGGTCATGGTAAGATAGTCTAGGTCTTCCCCGGTACCTACATCCTTCCACTTTCGCATTGTATATCAGTTTTGTCATTCTTTCTATATGCCCGAACCAACGGAGCATAGCCTTTCTCATCTTTACACCGATACTTTCTTTCATTCCTATTTGCTTTCTTACTACGCTGTTGCGAATACGGTCGGTCAGCTTCACTCCGCACATCTTCCGCAGAGCTCGCATTTCCACTGCATTTATCCTACTTTCATTCTCCTTCTTACATACCCAGCTCTCGCTGCCATATAACAGCGTTGGGACATGCACTCCATTATGTATGGCCAGCTGCGCCTTTCGGCTTAAGTGCCGGCTCCCAAGTAGCTTTCCCATCGCGCCATTCACTCTGTTCCCTGCACTCACTCTTCTCTCTATGTCAGCTGTATATTTTCCATCCTTACTGAATGCGCATCCAAGATATACAAACTCATTCACTTGCTCCAGCACATCGATCCCAACCACAATCCTTCCATTCGTTCTGGTTTCTTCCCGTTTCGTTTCGAGGTTCATAATCGTTATATGTAGCAAATATTTGATTGAAATTCAAGCATATGCGAAAGACAAAATCACAAGTATAGTAATGTATTTTCTATCTATCTATATCATCACGCAAGATCCCTTGCGGGGTAGGTACTACAGTTAAATATTTAGTGGAATGCTATGGCTATATGTGGAAACTTTTAAATGACCTTCTTTTTCTATGTAACATTATTATTACTACACTAGCTGTACGTTTTCCTAAAATAAATAAATAAAAAGCAAATAAATATTTTACTGAAAGTATTGAGAATAATTTATAAAAATAGCCACTATTTTGAAATATAGTTACTGCACCCATCGCTACAAAAACGATATTTGAGGGCCCTGTGGTTTCACAATATGTTTCTATTATTATTAATAAATTTGAAAAAAAGCCGCCATTTTGATATTTTTAGTTACTGCACCGATCGCTATCAAGCTTAAATCATTTAACCAACAGCTCTAAGATATTAAAGCATCACACGAAGGTGTCACAGTGTGTTAAGCATCTTATGAGGTAGAGTGAATACACTCCAACGCGTGCTAAAAAAATCATGCTCGCCCTCTTGTCCAGTCAAGCTGTAAAGGCCCCGCGGCCGACAGCGTTGATCAATCACACACACACAAGCTACAAAAAAAAACATTTGGGTGTCTTCTATAGCACGTGCAATAAGTACCAAAACTATCAAAATCGGTCAAGCCGGTTAGGAGGAGAAGAATTACGAACACACGCACAAGGGAATTTTATATATCATGATAAAATTATAGATAGATGATTCTGAAAATGATAATCTAAATAAACTATAACTGTTTATTAGTTTCACCGTTCGTTCGCATGTCTGTTGATTTTCCCATTGTTATGGTTATACGCCGACACGAATGAATCATGGGACTTTGATGCATTTGAATAAGTCAAGGATTTGATTCATGTTATAAATTCGTATACAAGTACCTTTCTGATTTAGTGTTTCTGGCAATTTAATAGGGGTGTGTGGGATGTTGCAATCTATTGATGGAATTGGATCATATTATCTGGTATTTACCTACTAACGTAGGCAGGTATCGACGCATAAGAAATAGGTAAGCAGTTTCTTTTATTTGCTTTATGCTGAAATTAAACAGCACAGTGTAATGTAGTCACATAATATCGAAATTTGAAAGTAACTCTGTCTGTCTATCTGTGTTTTACGTTTTCACGTCCAAACTGCTGAACAGATTTTGATCAAGTTCGGAAAGGACATAGATTTCATCTAGCAAGGACATAAGCTACTTTTCGTCTCAATCAAGAAGCTTAAGGGGTTAAAAACGCCTGAAAATTAAGCGAACGAAGTCGCGAGTCCAACTCGTTATAAATAAATAGGTAAAAAGTAAAAAACCTTTTAAAAACGAAGCTTTTATTTAATTCCATTGCTTGCAAGAATTGAATTAAACAAATAAACATTCCAAGTTCTATAAAAGATTGTTAAAAATTAGAGGCGAACCTATAGCAGAGAATATGCTCGCCTCGTTAGGACCAGGATCAGACACCGACCTCGCCGGCGAGGTTGAAGAATCCCTTGCCCTATGAGACACCTAGTATACGCCCTCCCCCATAGCGACTGCCCAAGCCGAGGCCGTTCCTCCTTGAGACGCCCTTGAGCTAGTAGCCCCCTTGCCCTTCTAGCTCGAGCGTAGTGGTTGCACGCTCGCCCTCTTGTCCGGTGAAGCTGTAAAGGCCCCCCGTATTAGGCAAGGGATTCTTCGACCTCGCCGACGAGGTCGGTGTCTGATCCTGTGTGCGGTATCTGTATCCGAAAGAAGGGATGTAAGGGCATCGGGAGGGTCGGTGAGAACATGCGGCGGACGGCGGTAGCGGTTGATAGGAGGGGAATAGTTAGTCTCATACACGCTCGCCGGTTACGGAGACTCTTAACTTGTCCTTCCGATAAGACTCGGTCTATTTGATCGTGGTAAGATAGTCTAGGTCTTCCCCGGTACCTACATCCTTCCACTTTCGCATTGTTAATCAGTTTTGTCATTCTTTCTTTTGATATTCCTTCTATATGCCCGAACCAACGGAGCATACCCTTTCTCATCTTTACACCGATACTATCTTTCATACCTAGTCGCTTTCTTACTACGCTGTTGCGATAACGGTCGGTCAGCTCACTCTGCACATCTTCCGCAGATCTCGCATTTCCACCGCATGTAATTTACTTTCATTCTCCTTCTTACATACCCAGCTCTCGCTACCAAATAACAGCGTTAATCATGTCTTTGTTTTTTTATAACGTCTTTATTTTTGAACTGATTTTGATAATTCTTTTTGCGTTGGGTTTAGTATAGTTTCGAGGTGGTCCCATTTTAATGAAATCGGTATTGAACTTTGGACTTTGAAGATATAACAGGGGACTCCTTAACGGCAAACAGCATGAATGTATAGATTCCGTTCTTATGGTTATTATATCAATCCTGTAGGTACCTTGCTGTACAACTCAGCAAAATAATATAATATAGGTATATACATATTAGTAAATAATTCAATTGTCACTTAAAACTGTGAAAGAAAAATCTTTAAAAAACCCGCTTTTAAAAGCAAAAAATAAATATTTGAAGTCGGTGCCAAGTAACCGACTGCACTAACCGGTACCGACTTCAATTATTAATTTTTTGCTTTTTGAAGCAGGTTTTATTTTTTAAAACAAGATATTTCATCATACTTCGATATTTTCAAATCGATGTCAACATTGATGTTTTTCTAATATCGATCATCCCTACTAAATGTTTCCAGATGGACCAGTCCCCACAAGCAATACCCATTCACGAGTATGGCTACTGGAACAGCCATCACTCCCCTCGACCATGTTGGAGGGAAGGGAGTGACCCGCGCCAGGCAGCCACCGCAAGCAGGTGTGTGTACGTAGTCCCTTTGCGACTCTGAACTGCACCTATTATTTACGACTGTAGAAAGCGCGCGTTCTTCACAATCGTAAGTACTTAAGCTCCTTATTTCACGGCTTTAAGATAAGAATATAGAATCTATACTGATATACAGGTAGCTGTAATAATCTTAAATAAAATAGTCGATCATGTACTTCTACATGATAATTATATAAGTGGCAACACATACAACCGCTTCCTCTCTCTAGAAAGTTAGTGCATAGAAACAAGTGGAGTCGTGACTTCAATCAAAAATAAACATATATAAAAACAGTGTACAGTGTGTATAGTACACCTCTGCCAACCCAATATACGCCTATATTGACGGTGTGTTATTTTTTTTTAAAACTGTGAGAAGTGTCTAATTGTACCCTACGATTGTACCAAAGAATCAAGAATCCGCTATATGTATAGCGGATTCTGACAGTTCGCGAACAATCACTAAATCTACTGGCCCTATCAATGATTCCTTCAAAAAAGATTGTAAATAAAGACACACATGTCGAGGAAGTGGATCTAACGTTACTATTGTACGATACGTTCGTATGTTTGTTTGTACTTGTCACACCGCGCCGGGTGGCATAACTATATATAGAAACACATTAGCTATGTTCCGGTGTTTGCATCAATGAGATTCTAAATATGAGTACACACGCTGTATCATTTAAGTAAGAGCAGAGCTGATTTCAATCATCATTCTTTAATATACTCTGTAATCAAAAAATCTGGCGTGATAACATCGATATCTATCTATCTATCATTATCATCACGCCAGATCGTTTGCGGGGTAGGCAGAGAGTACAAAGTTCCAACAGATTCTTTCTTTAAATACCTCTCTGGCTTCCTCCACTCTCATAGTTCTTCTCATACACGCTCGTAGGTTACAGACTCTTGGCTTGCCTTTCAGTTAAGACACGGTCTATTGGTCCCATGACCAAATAGACCGTGGAAAGACCTAGGGACCGGGAAAGGCCTAGACTATCTTATTACCATTAATAAGATAGTCTAGGTCTACCCCGGTACGAAAGAATGTAACTTCCAATGTCGCATTGAATATCTGTTTTGTCATTCTTTCTTCCGACATTCTTTCTATATGCCCAAATCAACGTTGCATACCCTTTTTCATTTATCTAAAACAAACATGATATAGATATATAGAGATCCTTTATTATGAATTTTAGCCCGTCATACATTTCTATAAATATCACTCCTGTATGACAGCATCCACCGGCTTTTAAGATCCTGGCTTATCATCTTTATTAGACGAATGATGTCTACTATAAAGGTCTCCTCTAAAGATCGCCAAGACTATACACAACCAGCCAGTTTTAATTAAGTAACTACTGAAGTAAAATTGACTTACGTAATAGCCTACTCTCAACAGACGCAACCTTATTTTCGAACTTATTTTACATAAAAGGGCGGCCTTCTTTACCATGTCATACAAACAGAAAAGGATCACCAATTTAATACGGGTTAAATAACCAATTAGTATAACGATTGTCACCTTCTAAGTGTCTGATCGATATGAATTGATGCGATTATGTGGAGCCAGGTCAGCAGAACTAAGGGCTAAGGGCAATGCGGGGCTTCGGCTGTCAACGCTTTGTGCTCGCGTACTTCAAGCCACAGTGGACAACTATAGTAGGTAGTTAGTAGTTAGTTAGGATTTGACATTAAATTCGTATACAAATAACAGGCACAAACATGCGTCATAGGATCGGAAAGTATATCATGGGGGCACACTACAGCACAAAGAAAACATACTTTCCTTATGTCGTAAGGGGTAACCACAGGCCATATTAATATTCCGTGAGGATAACTAATATCAAAACATTTTCAAAACGGGTGTATCTAATCATTCACATAAGGGGCTGTTCTACTCGCATGCAAGTTTAAAAACTGCAACACAAGTATAGGTTTGCTATCGTTTACTAGGGCTGTTGTTCAATGTGAATAAAGTTGAAGTAACGGAGACTGCTGCAGCAAGAGCCAGACTTTTTTTATTGAGGACTGGTCAGCGCTTGATTTACCAGATAAAAAGTGACTATGGGTCAAAAGATGTTGTTCGTTGACTCAGACGTAGACCTAAAAGTCTATTCACTCTGAAAAATGCTGAGCAGGCGGAAGATAAACAGGGTTCCGAGTCAGTATGATCGAGCTAGACCCGACTTCTTGTTAGACTTTGGCAACCATTCCGACTTTTATGACAATTTTTCGGAGACTGCACACTATGCAGCCATCAATCTTTAAATGTGGCAGCCAATCTAAAAGTGGCTGTATAAAGTTAAGCTTCAGATTAGATTGGAGATATCTCTGATCTATGTTCGCATGCTAGCAGCTAGGATTCATGATCATATACCGGTTTATTTCTGGGTATATCCTCGTCATAAGTTCCATTGGATAGGGGTGCTATGGTATAAATTTGCTGTAATCGTTTTCAGTCCTACATTTAGGGTTACGCTTATAGGGTACAGATAGACATATGCTAAAGACCAACTTTTCGTGTTTGGGGAGTAAAAATCACACGTCAGTACTTGTTTTTTCAAATTCTTTGGTATTTAGGTGAATATTTATTGAATAGTCATTCTGTATATTTATGTAGCCCTTTTTAATTACCGCATCAACGGAAGCACTTGCCTAACAATAGAACTAATATAGGACTGAACCGAGCAGTAACGACTTCGGTATATCGGCCTATTAATACGCCATGTCGGTTTAATAGGCTCTCCAGATGCATGACGCTAGATTGGATGAAAGAGTTATCCCTGATTTACACTCAGCTCGATTGCAGTGTGCTGGGAAATGGACAGGAAATTGAGCAGGTTTGACTTGTAAAGTTTGCCGCTCGTTTGCGTGCCCTGCCCGTGCTCGAGCTGAATGTAATTATGACGTTGGATATAAATAAATACGGTTTACACCTGTAATTATATTCCGGTTAGGCAGAAATGTAAGTTGCTTAGTTGTCTCAGTGCTTCAAATCGCTTGCACCATTTTGTTCTGTATGAATTTCATTATTTTTGATCTGAATATATTTGAATATGTTTCAAATAATCTGGTTTTAACAATTTTCACCAACGTTTGTAAAATAAAGTTTTACTGATTCGAAAACCTGAGTACAATTATTTTTATATATGTACACACACAATAATGTGTAACCCACCCTTTAAAATCTTGTTCGGTTTTTTTGGGCGTGGACCATCTCATTTCGAATTCATTAACTCTACGCAATTAACAATTTCACAATATTACCAAACATCGACAGGTGTAGTATGCCAAGATTCGTTTGAACCCCGGTCCTTACGCTTATAAGGCAAACGACCAATTCTATAACAGTGGCCTATTAATAACCCATAAAAGTTTTATAGGCTCTCCAGATGCACTTCTGGCGTTTGACCGTTGGGCGAAACAGTTAAATTTGTTTTATTAACGTAAATACAACGACCAGCGTATAAAGAACTCGGGTATATGGCAGTTTCTTAACTATAAATATGAAATCCCGATTGCAAAAGGTGTCTAAGCCGCTGGTCATGTTTTCCAGACGTCGCCACAATAATGATTTGCTTTAACGTGTGGAGTTTCAACGTAAAATTGATGGTTGTGGCTGGTTTGTAAAATTGTTTTATTTTTAGATTATTATTCCATTGGTCTAATGGTGAATGTCGTTTAAATGGTAAATTACTTCGTCCCATGTCAGGAGTATCTACCGCTTGGGCACCAACTATCATGGCCGGCGTGGAAATCATTAAATCGGCTCCGGACACAGGTAGGTAGATGCAGGCAAAATCTGTGTACCTGGGGATTCAGAGATCCAAATTTAACAGCCTGCGACTGTGGTGCGACCTCACAGACTATGTCGCACCTGCTAGTCTGTCCTTTATGCCTCACCACCTATACAAGGGCAGAGCTGAGCGCGGTCACAGACGGCGCGATCAAACTAGCCACTTACTTAGCGGGACAAATATGAACCATTGACACGAAAAGAAGAAGAAGAACGGTGAATGGTGCACTTGACAATCACGAGGTCCTGGAGTCCAATCTGAGACCGTACTAAGGCCAATATTGCAGAACGAAAATCATTCGTGAATCTAGTTTTAAAACTAACGTTTTAGTACAAAAATCAGTTAATAAGGGTCTTAGTGTAGTTTTTCATTAATGCTGCGATTTGTGCTCAGTATGATGGTAATAGACTGCCCCTTTTATTTATTTATGGTCTACCAGCAACGGTTACAGTTCATTCTTATGATCTAAATTATGTTAAGGTAAGTTCTTAACTGCATAACCAATTATAGGCAAACACAACATGCTTATCAATATATTATACAACCGTGTATATAAACTTAGTTTTCATTATCATCAGCCTATAGCAGTCCACTGCTGGACATAGGCCTCTCCAAGTGCACGCCACTGGGTACGATCCTCGGCTACTCGCATCCAGTTTCTGCCAGCCGCCCTACGAAGGTCATCGCTCCACCTAGCCTGAGGGCGTCCTGCATTATGTTTGCCAGTCCGTGGTCTCCACTCAAGAACTCGTTTGTCCCAGCGGTTATCGGTTGTTCGGCTAATGTGACCGGACCATTGCCACTTCAGCTTACTAATCCGGTGTGCTATGTCGATAACTTTGGTTCTCTGTCGAATGACTTCGTTTCGGATTCTATCTTTCAGAGAAACTCCGAGTATCCCTTTCCATAGCTCGCTGAGTGACTTTAAATTTATGGACCATTCCAACCGCGAGTGTCCATGTTTTGGCTCCATATGTTATAACGGGCAGGACGCACTGATTGAAGACTTTTGTCTTTAGGCTTTGTGGAATGGGCGATGTAAATACTCGACGTAATTTCCCAAATGCCGCTATATAATAAAACTTAGTTTTATTATAACATATACCTTTTCGGATTTTACTAGACACTTTCTGGTTGTGGACAAGGGCTCTGTATTGATGTCAATGATAACACTATGTTCGTACAGAAATTTAAATATTCTAGGGACCGGAGAGAAGAAACAATAATACAAGGATGCTACTTATCTCTATAGAAAACAAGAGAGCTGGCTTATTTCTCGCTGAAAAATTTAGCACAGTAATTCTGCGAGGAAAAGTAGTCAGCGTTTTGCTACAATTAGACGAATAAGGTTTTTGACTTAATCTTTTTTTTCTCTAATTGTTTGTGCTTCACAAATAAAAAAAGAATAATATAAAACATACTTAAAAGGACCGTGTCTTATCTGAAGGGCAAGTCAAGAATTTCCGTAACCGGTGAGCGTATATGAGACGAGCTATGACCAGGGAGCCAGAAAGGATTGCAAAGAAATAACCTGTTGGAACTCTGTCCTCTGCGCCTACCCCGCAAGGGAACTGGCGTGAAGATATAGATAGATACTTAAATGGAGTCATACAACTTACCACCATCGACTTCGCTCCACACCTCCGACTCCCCTTCTTGACGAAGACCTTGAAGGCATCTCGTGCAGAAACTGTGCAGACATCCCAGCAGCCTTGGTTCCACCAGCTCTCTCTTGCATATCCCACAGTCCCACTCCTTTACTTTCACCTTGTTTCCATCATTATAAGCAGAAGTCCTTGGCGCTATATTCAAGTTCTGACTGACAACTCTTCGGGACCCCTTCGTGTGTAATGGACTATTCCCAGCACTTAACGAAAGCTGCTCCAAGGACTTCCGTTTGTCTTGCTTCTTTCGTGTAAAACTGCCAAAAATATACAAAATGCGATCTACCTCCATTTTTAAATACCGTTAATTCGTTAAAGAAGAAATACTGCCATTTTATTTCTCAAATTTTAAATAGCGATTATTTTTAAATTTGAATTTTTTATTTCGAACGCACGTCGAACGCGAAGGACGAAGCCGTTAGGTATTTATAAACGTGTTCCCGCGCAGACGCGTGTTGTACAACTGAATCAGTGAATCTGTATATTGTTTTGGAAGAAGATAGGTGTATTTACGTCAAATACTGATTATCATTGAAACTAGATATATTATCTACGGATCAAATAAAATAAACTTAACTGCTAATATAATAAGTTTACTACAAACACTTTGTATTTGTCCCATTCATACACTTCTGTTATTTTTTTAAATGGTAAAATTTGTTCTCCCTGTTCTTCCACAATGCCCGTTATGTGCGTTTATTTTAGTAAAATGTAGACGTTTAGAAAACGTTTAATAAGTAGGTATAAACTGCGATTGCCTTGTTAGTATGGTTCGGCGGTTGTGGCACATGGTTCTGCTGGCGATTATGAGGTTTTGGGATCGAGACTTCGAATTCTAAATAATGTCATTTGGGTGTTTGTTTGTTTTTTTTTTCTATTGAAAAAATCGCACTGTGTAACGTCCCTATTATATTGAGACCGAACATCGTCGGCGAAATATGAGTGTACATAGTTCACCCCTGTCATCCCCGCTTAGGGTAGAGGTGGTGTTTTTTTATAGGTAGGGAATACCTGTTTTAAATATGGCAAAGGATAAAATACTCTATAATAGGTAAGATGGTCGAATCAAAGTGAAATAGTAGTCATAAGAGACCTTAGAAAGAAAAGTCTTGGGCATTTTTCAATTGTTGAATCAATGAATTGAAATTTCATTTGCAATTAAATAAATCCCCCTGAGGAACTTTAGACTTTTGGACGTCAAACGCCTCAGTCCCTTTCGTGATCATGGGCGTTGTAGAGCACTCGAAACGTCGGACACTTTAAAACTACAAATAAGCCGCGACGAAATCCGAAATATTTTAAATGCAACTTAATTTTTTCACGATTAATTTTTGCCCAACTCTGGAAGGAAGTATTCTATTACTAATGACTTCTTTTAGTTTCTCTATTCGTCATAGTTGGAAATAGGTACCTATGTGAATGCTTTTTTATGCTCGTATCCGTGTTTCTATAAATAAAAACATGAATAGACTACACTCCCCTCATAAGTATCAGTACTAATCACGCGTGATGCATGCCCCGTCTAATTTCCTACAGTTGAGGGATGAGAGCCGAATTAACTATTTTCGGTACAACCCTATGCCATTTCTCATTTCCTATTCCATTACACGATTTTTTTTGTGTTGTTAAGTAGGTTACTATTTAAAAATGGAACACTTGAATTGGTACTTAAAGATATTTTATATATTGGTATTGTTTTTTTTTATTATTTTATATAAGTTGCCTTGTTGATCTAGTCATAAAATAAATATTTTGTGATCCAGTCCAGTATTTCTTTTACTTGCTTGTAATAATATTAATTTGTTTTTATTTCATTACAGGTTTTAGTACGTATTCACATTTCAACATTCCACAAACAATTAACTTTATTTTAACATTATTTTTCTCAAGATTATTTTAATTTCCATCTCTATCTATCTATATCATCACGCAAAACCCCTTGCGGGGTAGGCAGAGAGTACAGAGCTCCAACAGGTTATTTCCTTACATACCTCTCTGGCTTCATCCACTCTCATAGTTCGTCTCATGAAAAAAAATGACACCGTTACAAATAACACCCAAACGGGTAGTAGAGGTGTACTATGTACACCTATTTTTCGACAATGTTGCAACGTCCCATTGTAATAGAGGGTCTATTAGCATTATACCGGATACTGCCAGACTCCGGACTGGCACTGGGAATTTTTGAAAGAAAGAAAGATTGACGTTATATTATTTATTTTTATAGATCAGGTATTACACACTCATCACCACATCAGGGGAGTTTCACTCTTACTCCTTGCTTAGAATTGTAAGGTATCACGGTACGTAAATGTTATATTTGTTCGCAGTCGAAATTGTAATTTAATATCCAATCATTTATAGCACGGTTCGATGCGGGTTCAGCACGTGCGAACTGAATCGAGATCATTATGGCCGGAAAGGGAACTAATAAACAGTGGTATATTCGCACCACCGAGTAACACAAGTGGACTGTTTTGGTTATTAAAACCTTATAATATAATTTGAACCTAAAAATAATCAAAGATTTTTAAGCACTTTGTTTTTGTAAGCGTAACGCTCGTAGGTGTACATTAACTCTATACCAAACATTGTATTACAGAACGTAAATCAGTCACGAATCTAGTTTTAAAACTAGCATTATAGTACAAAAATCACTTATTAAAACTAGATTCACGAATGATTTACGTTCTGTAATACGGGCCATAGAGTACGTACTCAAACTGTAACATCACACGTACTATTGAAATCTGCCTATGTTTATAACAAAAGAAATTTAAATTCGAACCAATGTTATTCGTTAGTAAATAGTCCGCTTTCAAAAACGTTACAGTAAACCGTTAAATTAAATAAATCGGGAGCCATCTCTTTATTATCTCAGAGCATGAAATGACGACTCGGACCAAAACAAAACAAGATCATAATAACAATAAAACCATTTTATAAATTATTTCAACGAGAATTGGCTATTGCGTACCCAAAAACTTGGCAAAGAAACATTTTTAGTTAAAACCAAATTCAATCAAAAAATAAAATTTATCTAATCACAATATTTAAACAGAACACAAATAACACAGGCAATAAAAAAATTACATGGTGAACATAATTGTTTCCAATCGCAATAAATGGAACGCATCAGTTCCGTGACCCACATTTGGCGGCAAAACTAATGTCAGCGCTATTTTTCGCGCGCACCCGGGTGCGTGGGGCGGAGCGCCATCGGAAACTGAGATTAAAGCCAGAAGGATTCACCTTGATAGCTCGCCGTGTTTCCTGTGCAAATGTATTTAAACCATTGTAGATTAGTCGCAATACGCATTTGGTCAATATGTATGTACGGTACTTACCTACATCCTACATAAACTTAAGTAGAATATACGCTGAGCTACTTCCTTAGATAGGTAAGTAGTAACATAATATAAATAGGTATTATTAAAGGTACATGAGTCCTCATGGACAATAACTGCTTATTTATTTCGCGAGTTAAAATCTTTAAAATACAGATGTCTGTAGATGAGACTAACACTAAAGTATGTGGGACATTCACTGTACTATCTAACCTCCTTGGTGACCTTGTATGACTTGGTCAGGGGGCTCTAAAGCGCCTAGCTCGAGTGCCTAGCTCCATTGAGCATATCTTTGAGACAATAAAATCGTATTCCTTACAACTCGCGGTACTTCTGACTTCTGACGGCGTGGTGCCTCTTTTTCACTGCTGCTGCCATCGTTCCGCCAGCAATATACCTGGAGCTGGAGCCGACAGCCCGCGATCCCTGAGGGCTGTTGTGGATAGCCTTACGTTCTTGCGAATTCTGTTGTTTCTCATAAAAAACAAGTGCTCCTGGTACACCTATAAAACCCAGAAATCGACCGCTCCGTCTCCACGAAGCTTTAGAAAATCCATGAAATATCGTTCGATAACCAACATATTATCCTCCTCTATCCTCTATAATCATCATCAGTCACTGATGGTTAAGGGTCTCTGTTTTTTAATTTCCGGAAAATTCCCAGTATTCTAATAGGCTGAAAGTTCTTGCGTTTATTATGTCAGTCTAAACAGTTTTATTTCTTTTACAACTTTTTCGCTAATTGTTTGTTTAGTCTTCAATACAAATGTATAAGTTAATTGAGTGAACATGTATAAGAAAGTGAAGAAAAACGCGAAAAATTAAAAAGTTGTAGATCAAAAATTGCTTAGACTGACATATAAATGCAAGAACTTCGAACTTTCAACATGAAACCTCAATTCCGGATCTAGGTATCCTCTATACGCCCTAGATTTATCTACGTAGATACCTACTTCACTTGTGAAATAGACGTTTAAATCTAATTAGTCACGTATAGGCCAACGAGTCATATTGATTATTTTGCTCCAATAGGTAAATCTATTATTTATTTAGTTCTGCCGGATCTACGGTTCGTGACGATTTTATTCACAATCGATGCGGTGTAGATTAATTTGGATGGTATATATCTACACTTGTTTGGATTCTTGTAGGTAACTATTTATGAGCCTAGCTTACAAAAAATACCCTAAGACATTTAAGGACAAACAAATTAAAAATAAGACAGATCTTTGAGAACAACGCTTATTTGTTGTATTAGTGGATGGAGGATTAGTGCGTGCGAGTGAGTGCATGTGAGTGCGTTTGAGTGCGTGTGAGCGCGTGTGAGTGCGTGTGTGTGTGTGTCACTTAAATCCGACTCCATGTCTGACTTGGAGTCGGATTTAAGGGTACGCGCCAGCTTCCAGAATGCCAGACGCGATGGCGTGAGGCCCTCTAAGAAGTCACGCCAGCAATCATCCCGGATCTCCGCGACACGACGCTTTATATCACGTTGTAAGGCGCGCATCCGGGCCCGGTTGGCTTCGGTGGGGTAGGAGTCGTACGCTCGGACTGAGGCATTTTAGCTCGAATAAGTTCCCTAACATCGTCTGGCAGTCTAAAGCGGTTGAGATCCTCCGCCTCGACTTGCTTTGACGACCGACTGACAGCTGATTGGATATGGGCGGTGAAGGCATTAACAGCCTGATCGGAGGTACCAAGACTTGGTACCTACTTGGTAAGCAAGTTTGAACGAAAGTTCACGGAGGTTCCGTCACAAAATAATAATGTACAGAAGTCAAGCTCATGTATGTACCTCACTTTTCATACCTACGCTCGGCGGTCACGCTAGGGTTACCAACTCCGGCTTATGCGAAAAAACTATCGTGGTAGTGGCAATCGTATCTAGTTGTTTGATTTATTTTTAAGAAAAAACAGGAAGATCAGTAATAAAAACTAATAATAACTAAAATAAGTCAATTTTAATGTCATTGTTATAGCTATTATTATTATGTATATATTTATTCAGTATAATTTCTTATAAAATATATATAAAAATATAAAATACAAATATTCTTATATATATTGTATAAAAAAAATGTGCTCCACCGACAGCAAGGTCTACGACCCATGCTACCGGCGGTCAGGGCTCCAAAGAGAGGAACCTCCTCACAATGCGTGCCGTGTCAAACATTACTGCTTTCTGTATCAGGCCCTTCACCCAACTGCCTAGCGAGAGCTTCTCAAGGTGTTTATCGAAGCTCTTCGCTATAAGGCCGTTGACTGAAACGACCATCGGAATAATGATAGTTGAATCAACATTCCACATGGCGGTAACCTCATGGGCCAGGTCCAAATATTTTGATAATTTTTCTTTTTCGGCCTTCACAAGGTTCTCATCATGCGGAATGGTGACATCAACTAGCATTACACGACGCATCGATCGATCTATTATCACGATATCAGGTTTATTGGCTACAATAGTCCTGTCCGTGATAACAGATCGATCCCAGTAGAGCGTGATATGACCACTTTCGAGAACTGGAAGAGGCTGGTACTGGTAGTACGGTACTTCAGAGTCCACAAGGCCATATTTAAGAGCAAGTTGCTGATAATCCTAGCCACTTGGTTGTGTCTGTGCAAGTACTCTCCGTTAACAAGACGAGAACAACCGGAAACTACATGTCTAATAGACTCACCGGGACGGTGGCATGCCCGACAAATGTCAACCGTGCCGTCCTTTAAGATGTGCTTCCGGTAGTTGTTCGTCATGATAACTTCGTCCATAATTGCAAAGACAAAGCCTTCAGTTTCCCCAAAAAGGTTGCTGAAGCGTAGCCAGGTCACGGAAGCGAGCTGGTCCACATCAGGCCCTGTAAGAGCCCGATAGAACCGTCCGCGTAGCTCCTTGCCCTTCCATATGGCTCTGCGGTCCGAAGTACTTAATACCTGGGGCCTTCGCCAGTTCCCGTTTGCCAAGGAAAGCGGAGTTAGGCCTCTATCGATTGCGGCAACATCTCGATACATCACCACGGATACACTCAAAAAGTACTGTCTCAGATTGCACACCTCGCGGTTGTGTAGTGTCTTAGCGTTTAAAAACCCACGACCACCGCACTTCCGCGGGATGTACAACCTCATAACAGACGACCGCGGGTGATGCATACGATACGCTGTCAGCAATCGACGGACCTTTCTATCCAGGGCATCCAGTTCAGACTGAGTCCACCTTAGTATGCCAAAATAGTATGTAAGAACAGGCATAACCCAACCATTGAAAGCTCGGACCTTATTTCCACCTGATAGAAGGCTTTTTAACACTTTTATCAGGCGGGCAAAGAACCGATCCCTCAATGATTGTTTCATATCCTGTTCCGCTATACTTAAGGCTTGTGACATACCAAGATACTTGTAGGAATCCATTTCAGAGAGAGACCTGAGGGATATATCTTCAGAGAGCTGTAGATTAAAAGAATCTTCAACTCTCCCTCTTTGTACATGGATGACCGCACACTTGTCTACTCCAAACTCCATTCCGATGTCGTTGCTAAAATTGCCGGTTATTTTGAGCAACTCCATCAGGTCTGTTTTCTTCGAAGCGTACAACTTGAGGTCATCCATGTACAGTAGATGAGATATAGGCTCACTCTCCCTCCGCAAATGGTAACCTAGCTTTGAATCCTTAAGTATAGCACTTAATGGATTCAAAGCTAAGCAGAACCACAACGGACTCAAACTGTCGCCCTGAAAGATACCCCTGCTTATCTTTATCAAGTCCGGCGAACCAGAAAGGCCACCACATCCTGGGTGACGAAGAACTGTGGTTCACTGCCTCATACACGAACCGAGGAAAGAGCATAGCGCCGGGTGTACTCTGTACAGCTCTAGCACCCTCCCCAGCCATGTATGAGGCACCGAATCATAGGCCTTCTTATAGTCAATCTAGGCCATGGAGACATTCTTTCTGGATCGTCGTACCTGTTGGCAAATGGCAATATCAATGAGGAGCAAATCCTTTGTACCCCGGGACTGTCTGCTCTCGCCTTATACCTGCGAATCCTCTTCGCCCATGCATAAACTTTTTGCTTCCAGTAGTCTATGCGTTCCGCGACTCCTGCCACATAGTCCACAGGAGCCACTCCTGTGCCTGCAAAGGCTTGGGTCACGAAACGCATAACTCTCGGGCGGTTGTTTCCAGCCTGGAAGCACAACAATTTCGCTATGAGTGTCCTAGCCATATTTATACGCCGCTCTATTCTGCACTGCCATTTGTGGGTTGGGTGGCTCGATGTAGATTAGGAAATCTTACACCTGCCACCCGACACACCGCCACCGCTCCACAGTACAAAATAGAATGGGTATCACATAAGTCCACACTGGTCTCCCAGTGTGGCTTTAAAACATTGTCTAGGGCACTCACAAGCGAAATATTACGTCTATGCATGGGCAAACGGGGTAGGCATGGTCTTAGGGAAATCGGTGCAGACCGATACTCCGCAAAGGCATCCTCCAGAGCTCTCCTCACCTGCTCCTGTAGCTGGTCACTAACACTTACCTGCTCGCTATTTACCTCCTCCGATCGTGCGAAGTTATTCAAAGAGATAGGATCTTCAACACTTCGCACGTTGGATTCAGTACGAGCAGGAAGTGCTTCGCGGTGCAGTCGCTCAAGCACTGTGTCATCCAACAACTTGCACCGCTGGATGGCACGTACTTGATCCGATAGTCGTTGCGCAGTAACGGCGACAGTCGGGTGAAGCCCCTGAAACAGAGACAACAATTTCGGACGGTAAGCGGTGAGGATGGTTCCTCCTTCTGTAGCACCATAGTAGGCCCGCATGACACTCAGATTTAATTCCGGAGTCCATCTCATGCGGCGCACTACACCACCGGTAGCAGGGGCCGTGGGCGGAGCACAATGTCCCGCTGGTCCCAGGCGTGCCGGCAGCGGTGGGCTTCCTCTCCTCGCAGATGTTAATGTAGGTGGAGACGCCGATATCCCGGCATCGTCGCTAGAGGCCCCAGATGTCGGCGGTGTGAAAAAATCTTCATCCTCCGAAGGCTGGGGCGAGGTGGGCGAGTCGGGCAAAGGTGTTGGGCGTGCGCTAGGTGACCGGGCATCCCGCTGCCGACACAGCCGCACGGGGTTTCTTCGACTGGGCTCGGCCATTTACAGATGTGTTATGTATTTTCTTCCAAATCCACATTTTGCGAACCCACGTTCGCATTGTAAATTTTGCTGTTTGTTGATGTCTAAACGGATACTTTTCTGTATTTCTTCGCAAAAAAAAAATTATTTACACAAAACGACGTGTCGTTGACAGCGGTTGCCATGGTTATTATTATTATTATTATGAGGGAGTTGGGACTAAGGTGAGCTTCACACACACGAGCACGAAGGCAACTTGTGCCCGACCATTACTAGATTTAAAAAAAAACTACAACGTGACAACACAATAGTGCGTGAAAAATCAAAGCTTTGTAGAATTTTATAGTTTTTAGTTTCATCACTACATATTACTATCACTGCATATTATAAAACAAAGTCCCCCCGCCGCGTCTGTCTGTCTGTCTGAACGCGATAAACTCAATAACTACCGAACTGATTTTCATACGGTTTTCACCAATAGACGAAGTGATTCAAGAGGAAGGTTCATGCTTATAATTTACCCGTGCGAAGCCGGGGCGGGCCGCTAGTAACACATAAAAAGAAAGTTACAAAGGTAACACACAAAGAACAAAAATGCTCAATTATTTTCTTAAGGTTCAATAAGACCCTGGTGAGGTTCCTACCTAAATACAAAACAAAGGTACCTATTTTTCGGTACGTAGGTAACGTAAGGCTATCATATTCCTCAGAATGTTTGTTTTTATATTAATAAACAAAGGTTCACAGTATTACAAAATGACTGGTGAGATGTAGGTAGTTATGTATACCCGACCAGTACACAGCTCAGTGCAAGTACTTTAGAAGATGATGTAATAAAAACAAAGTATTGCTTATACAAATTAATTCCAAGAACTGTTTTGATGATTCGACTTAACTTGCCTCAAATGCGTATTTATCATGTAAACAGACGTCAGGTCACAATTAATAAGCAAATATGAATTAATACGGAGCACTCTGCGTAGGTGACGCCTAGTAAACATGTTTGTTTGGCGATGCCTATCAATAGCTATCACCAGACAAAGTACCTTAATATCGTCTTAGCTGTCTTACCGTTCGCACGAACTCTAAGTAATATTATTGACTGCATAGTATTTTGAATATCTATAATAAATTTATATTTGTAAAATAAATATATTTTTATAAAATCACGCCGGCCTTTATATTTGACTAGGTAGGACAGTAACAAAGATTATAATAATACATGGACAGTAATAATATTCGAACCAAACTGATCATCCATTCAATTAAAAGACTCACCTAACAATCTCTCCTTAATAACGCTGACCAGTTCAATTTAGAACTTTCAAATTACTTGGTAGACCTAGATAAAGTTGAAGAAATTGATGAACAATACATCAGAATTTGCATTAGTATCAAATTTAGCAGCAAAAAGATAAAGCCGAACGAAATAAAAGATTTAAAATATTACACAGTGGATTTAATATATAATAAAAGTAAACAGATTATGAGGTCTCAAGAATATAGGACAGCAGACAGAAATGTAAAGCGAAGTATCAGACGTGATGTCAGGTAGAACAACACCCATCTGGTGAAAATAGCACTAGAAAATCATACATCACTTAGAATCGCAAAACAGTGGATTTAGAATGCCAAACCATGGATAACCAACCTTACAAGACCACAATGGTATTCAAAATCGAAAGAGGGATAAGGTTATGGAAATATGCACTCAGCACTTTCGATCACTTTACGCAGATCCTCCAAAGATAGCTCCGAATTAGAGTACAACTGTTGTAATAACATTCCTTGTATTACACAGTTAGAGGTATATAACGTCCTAAAATCTATGGCATATTAGAAAAGTCCTGGAGAAGACGGTATTACAGCAGAAGCTCTAAAAATCGGCTCCCCTACTTTGACACCTCATAAAACTATTCAATGATATTCTAAAGTCAGGTAATTGCCCAACAAAATTTTGCCACTCTAACATAATTCTTCTTCATAAAAAAGGAAACCACAAAGATATTAACAACTACAGCCGAATTAGCTGAGTGTCACATTTATATAAAGCCTTTATCAAAATTATATACAACCGCATTGGTAAGCAGCTTGACTCCCACCAACCTCAAGAACAGGCCGGATTCCGCCCCAGCTTTTCCACAATGGATCACCTTCAAACGGTAAATCAAGCTATAGAAAAACATACCGAGTTTCAGAAACCTCTATACTTGGCCTTTGTGGACTACGCAAAAGTCCCTCCCGTGACCATGGGTGCTGCAAAGCACTCGAAACGTCGGGAACTAAAAATAAAAAATAAACCGCGATAAAATCCGTAAAATAGTTTTATTTCATGTGTAATATTCGCGTAAATCTAAGAACTCAATACGCAAAAGTGTTCGACTGTGTAAAACATTGTGCAATATTCACCGCTCTGCGAAATTAAACTATAAACCAAACCTACATTGACCTATTAAAACAAATATACACCAATAGTACTGCCAACATCAAATTAAATTCCTATGGAACAAATTTTAAAATAGAAAAAGGGGTGAAACAGGGCGACCCAAAACTATTCACCAGTGCTTTGGAAGAGATTTTTAAGAAACTAGCAGACAGATGGGCCACAAAGGGCATTGTTGTCGGTGATACAAGGCTTACCAACCTTCGATTTGCTGACGATATCGTCCTTTTTGCATCATCTGCCCTAGAATTACAACAAATGTTCCAAGATCTGAGCACAGCAAGCCTTGAGGTTGGACTAATGATGAATCGATCAAAGACAAAAGCTATGACCAATAGCACGAAACATTGGGTTATGGTAGCTGGGCAGGATATACATTATGTCGATGAATACGTTTATTTGGGCCAATTAGTCTCTTTCAAAAATAGGCAAGATAGCGAGATCAAACGCCGTGTCGATAACGCCTGGAAGAGCAACTGGTTCATGAAAAGGCTAATGAAGGGTGACCTTCCAATATGTCTCAAGCGAAAAATTCTCGATATGTGTATCCAGCTCGTCCAAACCTATGGTGTTCAGAGATGGTCACTGACCGGGTCTCAAAAGTCCAAACTCAAGGTTTGCCAAAGAGCGATGGAACGAAGTTTGTTGGGTATTGCCGTAAATGTATAAGTAATCGCAAGAACAAAATGTTTTATTGAGTTCAAAGCTTTAATTCTTTTTATTAATTTTCATTAAATTGTAAAAACAGGAATGTTAAAACTCATGTAACATTACTAATGCGAAGAAGTAAAGTTTTACAATAGTTTGATTGAATAATTCTAACATCGAGACGATAAAACTGAACGTAGGTATAGGTAAGTAAGCTGTCAATGTCATTCAATTTCATAGTTGTACAATATTTTTTGCTATTACCGAAACCGATAACGCTAACCATAATTTCGGCTCTCTCATTTCTATAAATGCAAAATTAAGTTGGTTTTTTTGACATAACAATGTTGACACAACAGAACTCTGTTGCGTTCCCTATCCTCATTAACTTTAAGCATAAATAGTTCCGCTTTCTCATTCTTTTTTGCAAAACAAAACAAAAAGAGTAAGCAGTATTAAATGTCAGATTTATGTTAGTTCTCTAATCTGGTATGTGGTAATTTCATAGCATGGCGTTTGTCGTCCGATGAACTATTTTTCATTTCTATGTGTCCCAAATAATGTTTATTTATAATGTACGCGAGTTAATCATGTCAGTGCTGATTTCAACGTAAAGTTGCAGGGACCGCTCGCGTTCAGATATGTTCAACGTAAACAAACTATGTCTATTTTCTTGTTTGTGTGTTATTGTTGTTATTGTTCTTTATTTTCAATCGGAAATCGCCCGGTTGGAGGAGAATTTTCGGAAACTAGGTCAGTGCTATCATCTTAACGTAGTTTAGTAATGTTATGAATGGTTGTTAAGTGAAAATTTGGTTGATATTTTGCAGAATACAGACTCGCCCAAACGCACTCGGAATCACGTCAATTTTTCCCGAAAGCGTTAGAAAGAAATGATGATGACACCGTAGTTATATACAATAGGGTCCCTAAGACGGGATCGACGAGTTTTGTGGGTGTAGCGTACGATTTGTGTAAGAGAAATAACTTTAAGGTACTACATATCAACATTACAGCGAACAGACATATCATGTCGTTGAATAATCAGTATAAGTTTGCTCAGAACGTAACGAGATGGCAAGAGGTGAAGCCAGCACTTTATCATGGACATATGGCATTCCTAAACTTTGACAGGTGAGTCTTCTAATTTTATTATTCAAGATGATGATCTCCGTAAGTGAGACTTACGTTATTGAACTCACTACTAAAATACAAATGCTTTATTCTGTACAATACTAGTATGCAGTACAAAAAGACAATTTCACGAGCTCACAAAAAATGTGACAAAGTACTCCTATTATCCAGTGAATCGGGTTTTTAATTATTTGTTTAATTAGCATGATGGCTGTTGTATTAAAGTAGGTCAAAACAATATTACTAATTAATCCAAAGCACCAAGATCTAGCACATAATAAATATCCATCTAGTATCAGAGTTCTTGTTTTCTTGAACTAAGCAATAATAATTTATTGGTTTAATATGTTTCGTAATTTCAATTGCAAATAATACCACTAAATGTGGTGGCATTTTTAGTGCCCCGGCCCAAAATGAACTTTTATTTTGTGTCTTAGAGTCAAGTTTAAGTTTTTTTTCTGAGTAATAGATAAGAAAAGATGATGATGGACCTATAACTGTTCTGTGCTCTCTGCCTTTCGTTTTTACTTATGTATTTCAAAATTGAAAAACTGCTAAAATAATCATCTGTAAATAATACTGGAAGAGGATCTTTATTTATTTTAAAATAATAAATATATGACATTGACATTTAAGCTCTTTTGTAGGTGGCAATAATGATAAAATTATCATTATGAGATAGTAGAATGAATGATGAAAGAATATTTTATCTTGATTTACTTGGATTTACAATGAGGATATAAATATATATGTGTTAATTATGGATATTTACTGAATAATAAAATCATATCTTTGGTTTACTTTATTGACATTAATAAAAATGTATTGTCAAGGTCCTGAGTCATATTAATTGAAAAATATATTTAACAATCAATTTTTAGGCAACAAATTAATTATTAAGAATCAGAAGCTCAAATGTAAATAAAACTTCCTAATTTTGCAATCCTATGATGAGAGAAGATTTCTAATCATATCGAGAAGATTTCTAAATGCAAGACCTGAAAGTAGTTTGTTCTAAATCTGTAACAGAATTGATTTGAACAATTTTTTATGCTTCTTACATTTCTTTTTAAATTTACAAAAAATGCTGTTACTCATTCAGTGCGCTACTTTATTTAGTACAAACTAAATTTATTTTTGACTGAGAGCAATGCGGAGATTTCTAAAACATATTTCTCAATACGCACATATACATGTACACGTTTCATTGATAATTGGGGTATAAAAGTACTTAAAAAGGGTAAAAATCTTTAAATTTGGTTTTTCCATTAAGTTTGGAAAGCAATTATCTAATTGGGGTGTCTACGGTCTTGTATTACTTACAACTAGATGTTACCCGCGGATACGTACGCGTTTATTTGACATAGGTAGGTAGATCTTTCCAAGATAGCATTACTCCAAGACCTATGTCACCTCCATATTGAGTTTTTTACAATACCAAGATACTTTATTTATGAGAAGGATTACCAGTTTATCTTTATATTGTACAATTATGGGTATAATGGCTGGTTTAAACCTTTTCTACCTACCCTGCCAAAGATCGTAATCTGCCGTAATAATATTTAAAAACATATATTGCAAGCTAAGTATGTAACAAAGTTTTGTCAGTACCTTTCGTGGCAGTCTTCTCTAAGATTATACAGTTAATTTTCATGATCAAAATTATGTTTAGAAATCTTAAATAAATGAATATACAAAGTTTCATGACCGGGCCATTAATCATTAAAGAGTTCTCTCCAGAACAGACAATCCTGAATGCATTATCAGTTCATGCATGAACTCATGTTTGAATTTTAAAATCAAAATGTATGCACAATTTTATGTGAGTGCTTTTAACCACCAAAGAGTTTCTTGTGAGGAGACAAACCTGAGTCCAAAATAAGTTCATGGAGTTTCATTGCAGGAGCATGTAACATTGCAGGTAAAAACTAACAATAATGAATATAATATAGTTTGATGGTTTATCCCGCATCTATTTAGGATTGGTTCTTGTTTCCGGGATAAAAAGTATTTATTAGTTTAAGTTAGGGTATAAGTTATTACTTTAAGAAATTTTATAAATATCTGTTCAGTAGTTTTTGCGTGATTGAAACACAAAGAGACTGAGAGACAGACAGACAGACAGACAATGATTCCAAAAAAATATTGTTTCGTTCTCTATATTGATAAGGAAGTGTACCAATTAAAATTTTCAAAAAATATTCAATGTACAGATTTGGCTCGACTACAGTTTTATTATATGTATAGATAGATGATCTTGTACATTGATAATCTAATAATTAGTGCCTTCTAATTCCATTAGTAAAAAAGTATTCTATTAGCATTAGGGCCTAAGCACACTCGATAGCGTAGCATCGACGACTTTGTTGCTTCATCAAATAATCTTACACTATAAGTAGCATGTGTGTTATGTATTATTTAACCCCTCAAATGATACTATATTCAAATTTAATTGATTTTTGGTGGCAGTTGGCATTTGCCAAGATTTAAAACTATGTTATTGCAGTTATATGCCCTTGGTAATATTCGTAGAGAAGTTGAGAAGAGTGGGCAAGATAAAAATACATAGAAAAAATGTTAATGTTTTACGCATTCGCATATAAAATTTTATTAGTATTCAAATAATGAATTATTGTTTTTATTCCAGATTGGGAACATCATCAAAACCTATATTTATTAATTTAATTAGAAAACCATTAGACAGATTAGTTTCATACTATTATTTTCTGCGATACGGTGACAATTACAGACCACATTTAGTAAGAAAAAAGCATGGTGACAAAATGGTAATTTTCATTAATTTCTCTTATGAAAATTTTCGCTTTGCAAGTATATATGTATTATTTACATACGCATAAAAAATGAAGAGCTTCCTATTATACCGAGGCCCTATTTAATAAAACTGACAATGAGACACGTCAAAAAATGACAAAATTGTCGCACTGTCACGACAGGTATTTTTTTTTTTTTTTTAAAAACAGAACCCCACACTAGGATTTAATCCTGTGTCGTGGGTGCGTTTACAAACATGAAAATTCACATACACAAATACCCAGACCGGCACAAATAATTGTGGATCACACAAAGATTTGTCCCGTGCGGGACTCGAACCCGCGACTAATAGACGCAGTGGGCAGAGCGGCTTAAGCTCTTAACCACTGCGCTAAATCGTCGTCAATTCGGTATTGTTTAATAAAGGTTTTTTTATGCTTATTATCGACTTAAATTGTCATCTGTTATTGTCAATTTTATTAAACATAGCCCAGCACCTTAGAATAAATGTAATCCAGAAGCCGCGGGCGCGCATCAAATTGAAGCAACAATTACTACTTCCAATGAGAGTAGTTACTCTGTGATCGTTGTGCAAAATAACGTGCTCTGCGCGTGTCAAATTAAATTGAATTATGCCGTCTTGTGTCGTTCCTGCCTGTAAAAATGCTGTTGAGCTCAAAAAGATACATGATGGGATCACATTTCATACCTAACTAGCGCATTCAAGTGCCGAATTATTTAAATATCGAATTAATTCTTCCCTCTCTAATTGTATAGTAAGAGCACGTTCAGTTTGTTAGTGTTTCTAGTATAACAATTTTATTTTTCACTCTTTTTATTTGATGAGGACTTCATTAGTTCTAGTATTAATTTAGTTAATTACTATATCATGATCTTTATATTTGACGAGGA
This sequence comes from Phalera bucephala, assembly GCA_905147815.2. NCBI lineage: Eukaryota > Metazoa > Arthropoda > Insecta > Lepidoptera > Notodontidae > Phalera > Phalera bucephala. The sequence goes on from LR990622.1 coordinate 28,849,197, forward strand.
TGAAATATATTTCCTCCACATTAAATTACTATAAGCCTTAATAGTTCAAGCATATCTATTTCTTAAGTTTAAATAAGCATTGAAATATACTGTACATGAACAATGATTTTATTATAATCTACTCTAATGTCATCAACATTTGCCCCAAAAAATATGGTGATCTTTCCGGTCTGGCAACATTACGCGGGTGGGAAGTGCGGCGAGTGCGGGACGTTTGTTGGCTTCACCGCGAGGCGTGCAAATTACGAGTGGACGCGGCTTCTGGATTATTTTTATTCTAAGCCTAGCACATTTCCAAACTCTGCGCCACTTATTATCAAGCGGGTCCGTCACCGAGCATCCTTTGTGCTCGGTCGTCTCCATTCGTTAATCTGCAAGTGGAGTAAAATGTCCCTTAGAAATAAGGTGACGCTTTAGAAAACTTGCGTTCGACCCATCATGACTTATGCGTGTGTTGTGTTCGGGCATTCGGCCCCCTCTCACATCGATAAACTCCAAGTGGTTCAAAACTGCTTCCTCCGTATAGCCTTTGGAGCCCCCTGATTCGTACGGAATGTCGATCTAGGTCTCGAACCTATTAGATCTCCTCCCTTAGCCGGCGGTTGACTGGTGCACTTGGTAGTGCACCCCGTCCCCCCACAGCGACTGTCCCAACCGAGGGCGCCTCTTCAAGGCGCCCTCGAGTATGTCGCCTCTTGCCCTTCTGGCTCGAGGGTAGTGGTTGCACGCTCGCCCTTAAGTCCGGTGAAGCTGTAAGGGCCTCGCGGCCAACAGCGTACATCACACACACACCCAATTTTTAGATAGAGAAACCCTAATAACACTGTCTAAGGTCAAGGATGTTCGATCTTAGGACCTCGTGATTGCCAACCGCACCATGTGTTACTAGACTAGCGACGCTTTCAATCTTTATTCATGAACTTCTTGAAAGACCTTAAATATGTGTATACTTTATATAGTATAGGAAAATTTTCAAGTTGAATGATTACATATGGATGACCTAGTGCATTCATATGTATAAATTGTGACATCCATAGTTATTTATCTATTTTTTCCTCAAGTGTGTCCAATGAATAAAGACGACCAACGGGTAAGTATCATATCGACGCTGCTAGTGCAAAACCGCGTAACCAACAACGTACAATACGTCGTGAATCAGGTATAGGACATTTTACAGGAGAGCCAAAAAACTAAATATTTTCTTTTATACCTATCTGTACTTTTAGATATTAAAAAGGTAAACAATACACAGTTTAAAATATCTAATATTTCATACAGTTTTAGATAAGTACACAGATTATTTTTTTAGATTTTTTGGCTTTCCTGTAAAGTATGCCATACCTAATTTAAGCCGTATTGCTTGTAGTTAGTTGCGCGGTTTTGCACTATCACCGACGATATAGTAGCGACTAACTGCGGTTTTCCTGGTCAGGCTGTACTGTGTCTTATGTTATATGTATAATATATATGTATAATACCATGTTGTATGTGTGTACTGTGCTCGTGTGTCTGAATAAATAAATGTGGGTGTACAAAGTATACTCTGCCAGCCCAGCTTGGGGAATATACATAGGTGTTCATTTAAGTAATGTTTATCTGTAGACATTCGACGAGTGTGTGGAGCGGGGTCAGCCGGACTGCGACCCCAACAACATGTGGCTGCAGGTGCCATTCTTCTGCGGTCACGCCGCCGAGTGCTGGTGCGTTTACATTGCATTCACTAATCCCTTTCCTCGTATTCATGCCGTGAAGGATGATAAAAGAATTAAGAACTACGGTGATAATCAGTGGGACAAGTATTACTGATATCTGACTGTCACCATCAGTAAACTAGAGACAGGTCTTAACCACAGAATCACAAAAACGTAGGGCCTTTAATCAAGGTAGTTTCTGACCGACTGAACTGAGGTCAGTACGGGACCCGGTGAAAACAAACACACAATGAGGTGCAAACTGAATAATATTCTGCAATGCACCTCTGTTTCACATATTTTAGTTTTAATGAGTTTTATCTATAATAAAAGCTGTGATAGCCTAGTGGTTAGACCGTTGGACTGCAAAGTCAGAGGGCTCGGGTTCAAACCCAGGCACGCACCTCTGTCTTTTCGAAAGCTTGTGCGTATTAAAAATTAATTATCACTTGCTTTAACGGTGAAGGAAAACATCGTGAGGAAACCTGCATGCCTAAGAGTTTCTCGAAGGTGTGTGAAGTTCGCCAACCCGCACTGGGCCAGCGTGGTGGACTATGGCCTAAACCCTCTCAGTTTGAGAGGAGGCCCGTGCCCAGCAGTGGGATAGTTTCTTAACAGGGCTAATATTATATTATTATATCTTCCTATACAGAGTTCGGCATTTTTCAATTGTAGGATCAATCAATTGAAAGAACATTGTTCTGCGAACATACATGACTTGCCCCAGAACCAACAGCCATAAAAAAATACTAGTGTGATTTCAAATCACCCATAAATTCTCTTAAGGCATTTATTATTTAACGGACAAGCGGGGGAAACGCAATATTGCACAACAAGTATTAGATTTTGAGGTTATAACTCAGTAGCCATTAATACATATGAGGTTATAGTGTGTGTGTTGACATTCAGTAAAGATGTCGGCGACTTCAATATAAGTACTTACAATGCTTTGAAATGTTCGTTTTAAATTGCAAATTGCCCGTTAGATACGGATATATGCCATTATTTTAATAAAATAGATAAATAATGATGACATGGATCAATTTTTTGTTGGTTCTGGGGCAATTTTCGACAATGTCCTTTCATTTGCAATAAAATTAATCCCCCTAAGGTACTCCGGTATAACAATGACGTTTGAAATTGTTTCACAATTAATTTTTGCCTAACTCTGTTCCTATATGGTGCAATATGGGTAATAAAGTCGCTTGAGCGAGTAAGTGAGTGCGACTGCACCCGGGTTAGGGGCAGATATTCGCATTAGCGCGCATTAGTGTCCGCCGTGCGATAGTTAGTAAACAGGGATCGGAAACCGGTTTCGGTCACTGACCCCAAACCGAAATGATTTTCATTTCTGGTTACAGGCTACCGCTCAAAACCTGAAAAATTGAAGAAACCGGTTTGACTTTCATCGGTATCGTATCGGTTTTTAGCGTCTCTTAAACCGATATTGGAACCTAAATAAACCGGTTACTTTGAGATTGGTGTCGCTCGTTGACTTTCTCAACCTCACAATCGTATAAATATGGGTAATATTTCGACGATAAAGTGCACGTGTGAAAGAGATAGGAATATTTGTACTTGGAAATAAAAGACGGACGCCACACTGTCGAGAACGTCGTGGCGGCGTCTGAGTTTAACCGGTTGATTTCTATATTAAGGACAAAAATATGTTCTTTGTAATCGAATTTATGTTTAAATAACCGTATTCCCGCTCTAGGATTTATTCCTGTGTCGTGGGTGCATTTACAAACATGAAAATTCATATACACAAAAGTTCATTCAATTTGATAAGGTTTCTTCATTAAACGGTTAATAAAAAACGTCAATTTTAACTGGATTCCGAACGTTTTGAACCAGTTTTTATAGACCGGTTCCGACCCCTAGTCGTAAGGCACATACTCTAGTTTTTTTTTCTGAGGTCCCAGCATTCTTCAACTTGAACAAGGCCAAGTCTAAGGTTTAAAGCTCTTTTAAAACAATGCCCATTAGAACTAAGTATTTCTATATCCTGTAATCAATATTTTTTTTTGTTTTTCAGGAAACCCGGTAACCATTGGGCGTTAGACCAAGCTAAACATAATCTAGTCAACCACTACCTACTAGTGGGGGTCACAGAACAAATGCTCGATTTTATAACAGTGCTAGAGGCCACATTACCCCGGTTCTTCAGGGGAGCGACAGAGTACTACTTAAACAGCAACAAATCGCACCTCAGACAAACAACTTCCAAGATAGCACCGAACGAACTCACCGTGCAGAAAATACAACAATCCGTTGTATGGAAAATGGAGAACGAATTGTATGAATTTGCATTAGAGCATTTTAATTTTGTTAAAAGAAAGTTGCTAGTGAGAGAAGCGAATAACGTCGCACAGATATATTTCTACGAGAAAATACGGCCTAAATGAAACGATTGGTATGATTTAGTTCAATTTGTATAAATTTACTAATTTTCTGGTAAGGGAGGAGTTCTGGAGATGTATTAGGCTGCTTTTTAACCGAGGATGTGGGAAGATGTGCAGAGCTTTTTAATTGAGGAATTGAATGGAACCGCCAATAGAAGACCTTAATTATGTTAGCCTTCCCATCAAAGGTAAGTTCAACTTAATAAGTTCCAACAGCGGGTGGCCACAACCTTACCTTGTAGAGGAGTATGAGCTATTCTCGTACCCTACTATTTTTGAGGAGGCTTTGCACAGCAGTGAGCCAGAATAGTATTATTATAATATGAAAATATAGGTATCAACTCGCACCTACAGAACAGTAGTGACTTATCTCCAAAAAATAAGTGTTTAAGAAACTAATCGCATCCCTGCAGAACTGAGCGGCGCGGGTAGAGGGAGGGAAAGTGAAAGATCGAAGTCGCTTCTTAATTCTATTATAAAAAACGCCTCTGTTTTAATATTCAACAGATATAGCGTACTTTTTACTGGCCCTCTATGATCGTAACTCGATTTCTTTGATTTTTGAGTTAAATACCGCTCTGAACGTTCGAATTGACGGATACTTTTCATACGCACCTTCGCCCACTAATGGTTGAAAAGCAGCCTTACACAGTATAGGACTAAATAACTATGTTGATCTCCTACTTTTGATAACCACGCTAAAGATACGAGCGTACTCTCAGCGTCAAGCCTTTTAGGGTGAATGGAATTGTGTCCTCCAGTTCCGACTGGTGTTAGACACAATTTGGTTGGTCGACTAGGACCATTTACGCCCTCAAAAGGTAAAAATACTACTTCCTTTCGTTTTAGGGTCATTGTAAATTCGCCACAAAGTTAATTCATCACATGTTTAGTTGCGTAATACTCTTAATCGAGGGAAATGCCTGAAGAGATCAATGAATGTAGAGGAAGCGAAAGAGTTGTGTCAGAATCGTAGTATGTAGCAAACAGTTTCTCTGCCTGCCCCACTGGGATAAAGGCGTGAGTGTATGTATGTTTGTTTATGAGTTAACTTTTGTGGCGAGTGTACAATGTCTCATTTATTAGAATCCTTTGACATTTCTGTTGATTCAGCGTATAAGACTATCGAATGTATTAGTCGCGTAGTATCGGTTTTCAATGAGAAAACACGGCGTTAGTGTTGTTAAATTGAGTGCTGAAGTCGAGCGTTTAGCGCTGAGTCGACGCTTACGAGCGTTTAACCACGTAGAAGACGCGAGCGTTTTAAACGCCGACTTGAGCGTTTTTACAACACTATACGGCGTAGTAGCAGCGACTACGCGGCTTATATGTTCAACAATCGCTTAAGCTTACCCAACGCGCAATGTTAAGGGTTTTTTTCTATAACATATTACACACATCACAACGTTTTAAGTTATTGATTACGAAGTATGGATACCCATATATTAGGTAAGGCAGTAATGCTAATCATTCCACGAATCAGATGTAAAGACATTGGATTATGTATATATTTATACAGCGCGTGTGTGTAGAGGAATATTTTGTGCTATTTTTGGGCGCAGTACTTACTGAGGACAGATAATTTGTTCTTTTAATAGAACAAAGAGACTACTTAAGTTCTCATTACAGAACTAAAGCTTGTTAATTAAGATAATAATTGTTGTTGGAAAATATGTTAAACAATATATGTAGATAACAGCAGTATTCATGAGGTTTAATGTGGTCAATATTTATATTGAATATCAAGCGATATCATGAAAACTTCTAATAATACATTAATGTTTTTGCTTCGAAAAATGGAGTGAAGATCCACGCACGATCCATCAGAAGTATTAAATTGCACAATTATAGAATGATTAAAAATACCTGTATCATTTCTATAGATATTAATACGTGAAGCAAAAACTTTGTACACCTTTTTACGAAAATTGCGCGGACGGAGGAGTATGAAATTTCCCACACTTATAGTTTATATAGAGAAGGAGTGCAGAATGCTAATTTTTTTTAAAATTATGCATAAAACATGCATTAAATCAATGAAAAAAACATTACACACACTACCATGTATTTGAAACAATACACGTCAAATTGATGTTTGTCTTTAATATTAATTGTCTTTAGTCTTACTGAATGTCAAACATAACCAGCAAACGATGAAAGAGTAGGTCGAATATCGACCTATGGGCGACCACTAGTTTCTATAGATGTACGTAATGTAATCCTAAAGTCCTTTATGAAAGCCTCTTGAAACTTTAAATAAACAAAAAAAAAACACCGTCACGCCTATATTCCCCAAGCGGGGATGGCAGAGGTGTACTGAGAACACCCACGTCTCGCCGACGAAGTTAGGTCCCATTTAATAGGGGGCGAGCCTATTGCCATATACCGGGCACAATTCTAGATTCCGGACTCGTACTGGGAAGATTTCGTTAGAAAAACTACACTTGTCCGACCTAGGATTTGAACCAAGGACCTCGTGGTCACAAAGCGATGCGCTTTGCCACTAGACCAACGAGGCATTCAGTTTGAAACTTAAGCAGTTTTAAAAGTTACTATAGCGCGTGACTATACTGTAACCAAAATATACACTTTTGTGAGTCAACGCTCAAAATTAGCATCAAAGGTTCTTCTGGAATTAGTAAAATGTATACCTACGCTATTAGGTAGTTGATCTTAGGCCTCCTAATTAGGTAACGAAATTTAGTGATTAGTAAACGTAGGCCTTAATACTTACTAGATGGTTTAGGATTTAGTTCCTTATTTAATCGAATTATAGGTTTAATTTTAATAACCGCCAATTAGGTTGTGTTGCTCATTTTGTGAATTGATAATTGGAAAAGACATTATTTTATCGACTTGGACACCAGTCCAACAGAGAAAAAAACTTACTAAAAAGATACCAAAATTGAAATATAAATGTATAATTACTTTCTAAGTTAACAACATTACATCAAATAAATAAACAAAAAGTGATTAGTTAATACAATAAAAAGAAACAAGTTAGCTATTCTGTTTAATTTTCATTTGAATTTTTTCAATAATAAACGACAGATAAAAAAAATGAACGCAAAGGACATTGTCGAAAATTGCCCCAAAATCAACAAACATTTGTCCCATGTCATCATTATTTATCTATTTTATTAAAATAATGGCAAATATCCGTATCTAACGGACAATTTGCAATCTAAAACGAATATTTCAAAGTATTGTAAGTATTTATATCGACGTCGCCGACATCTTTACTGAATGTCATCACACACAATATAACCTCATATGTATTAATGGCTACTGAATTATAACCTCAAATTCTAATACTTTTTGTGCAATATTGCGGCTCCCCCGCTTGTCCGTTTAATAATAAATACCTTAAGAGAATTTATGGGTGATTTGAAATCATACAAGTATTTTTTCATTGCTGTTGGTTCTGGGGCAAATCATGTATGGGTGCAAAACAATGTCCTTTTATGAACTTTGTGTTGAACATCTCTGTATATGTTTTCTTAGATGCGACATTTATTTATATTTGATAAGCGTACTCTTGTGATATTAGTACACCTGGCTATAGAAATGCATTTTTAAAAATCATATATCTACTTTTTTTTACATTCAGTTACTTATATTTTTGTTGGCTTATGAAGAAACACTCGTTACAATCACAATTTATTTCATAAAAATATTGTTTTTAAATATAATTACTTCGTGTAGATATTTAAATTGATTTAGTATTTATAAATATTTGGATTTTAAAGCGTAATTCCGAAATTGGGTCTGTGAATAAAGTGACTTGATTTTTACTCAAGATTTAGGGAGCGTTTAATAGAGTAGGTGTGGTCCCCAATAAGGGGTTCCATAAACTATGAGTTTTGGAAATCTTAAAAATATTATTAGTAAGGTCGAGAGCTAAGCAGTTCCTGTGTGGACACTATAAAAGACGCCACTTCGATGCTGTTGCAGTAGGAATTGAACCTTATCTTTTTCTATGTAAGGTTGATTCATGAGCAAAGTGTCTCTAAAACGAATTGGGTCTGATCAAAGCTAAACATTTTTGTTTAATCTCGCTGCGTTCACAGTAAGTCTATTTTTAAAGAAATCTCTATCTATATCATCACGCCAGATCCCTTGCGGGTTAGGCAGAGACTACAGAGTTCCAACAGGTTCTTTGCTTACATACCTCTCTGGCTTCCTCCAGTCTCATAGTTCGTCTCATACACGTTAGCCGGTTACGGAGACTCTTGACTTGTCCTTCAGATAAGACTTGGTCTATTTGGTCGTGGTAAGATAGTCTAGGTCTTCCCCGGTACCTACATCCTTACACTTTCGCATTGTATATCTGTTGTGTTATTCTTTCTTCCGACATTCTTTCTATATGCCCGAACCAACGGAACATACCCTTTCTCATTTTTACACCGATACTATCGTTTATACCTACTCGTTTTCTTAAAAGAAATCTATAGTCCTAAAAATTCTAATAATTATTTAGAGGAATAAAGTACTTTTTTATGAATGTACGCAGAAGAAAAGGATCTCGGTCCTTAGGCAGTCAAAACAGGTACTTAGGGATGCGGTAATAAAATTCTTTTATTTTTCTAATCAAACTTAAGTGTGTGTTTGTTTAATCTGAAAATACTTTAACCACTAGAACTAGTGGGATCCCGATGTGATGAATGTATATAGTAAATAGAATGGCACCATTCTCGCTAAGGCGTTATTTTTTAACGACTTTTTGTCGTCATTGTCGTTAACGCAGTTGGGGCAGATGCATAGAACTTACGTACAATACATTGTAAATAATTCAATAGAACCTTGAGAAAATGGGAGATATAAAATTGTCAAAATCCAGTGTCTACACTAGGGATGTTACGGATCTTCGACTTCGGCTTCGAAAGGTCGGAACTTCCGATTGATTTTATACTCCCGATTCAGACTTCGGCATCGATAATTTTTAATGGGAGTTATGACGAAAATCGTAATGTAGCGGCATACAAGATTCGACGTGTCTCGCTGCTCGCACGCAAGCGGGGTTCTCCCTCTTCGAGCGGGACGCGGGAGCGCCACTCGCGAGTTTTGTTCAGTTCTTCGTTTTGTGTTTTCCTGTGTGTATTTGTTTACGCGCGTTGTACTCCGCTTCCTACTGCGACTCCGGCGCCGTTTCCGATTCCGATTCCGACTCCGAAAAATTACATTTATAAGTCCCACTTGCGACTCCGGTTTCTGTAAACTCACTTCCGTAACATCCCTAGTCTACACGTACTTCGCGCACCTAAAATATTCCCACCCGCTCCGGCTTCGCACGCGTATAATAATGATTGAAATGAGATCAAATCTTCCTTTTACAGTACGACCATGAGTTCTATAAACTACTATTGCTGATATTTTTAAAATACCAGATAAAATATAACGTTTTACAAGTTTTTCTATTACTTATTGATAAAACAACAAATATTTTTTTTTGATGTACCACATGAAACAATATAATAAACTGAACAACTAAACGTCGATCTATCAATTCTGTCAATATCTTTGAAGATCTCCCTACTGTCTTCTGTCTCACTCACTTTTTGTATGGACATTTTTAACCTAAATTTTTGACATTTACGTACTATTTTCCGAAAATTTACTTTCATACAAACCCTGCTCTGACAATTACAATATAATAATATTAACCCTGTTAAGAAACTGTCCCATCGTTAAGCACGGGCCTCCTCCTCTTAAACTGTCGGATTTAGGCCATAGTCCACCACGCTGGCCCAGTGCGGGTTGGCGAACTTCACACACCTTCAAGAAACTCTTAGGGCATGCAGGTTTTCTCACGATGTTTTCCTTCACCGTTAAAGCAAATGATAGTTAATTTTTAATACACACATGTGTTCGAAAAGACAGAGGTGCGTGCCTGGGTTTGTACCCGTGACCTCTGACTTTGCAGTCCAAAGGTCTAACCACTTTTTGCACTGACAATTACAAACACAACAAAAAAGAATTAGCCAAATAGGTGCAAACATTCTAAGGTGATGCGCTTACATACATTCGGAAATTGATTATTAATTTATATATAAGATTATTTATCACATTATAAAAAATAATTATCACTTGCTTTAACGGTGAAGGAAAACATCGTGAGGAAACCTGCATGCCTAAGAGTTTCTCGAAGGTGTGTGATGTTCGCCAACCCGCACTAGGCCAGCGTGGTGGACTATGGCCTAAGCCCTCTCAGTTTGAGAGGAGGCCCGAGCCCAACGGTGGAACAGTTTCTTAACAGGGCTAATATTAATATTAATAATTAATATACGATTATAAATATAAAAGTAACTCTCTCTGTTACCTTTTCACCCTTAAACGACCGTACATATTTTGATAAAATAGGGCAAGGAGATAAATTGCATCTTAAGGAAGAATAGGGTAGGAAAATTAACACAGACACAGTTGTGGGTTGCAGCTTTTAGTCAAATAAATCCATTGCAAATACTAAAACTGTACTTATCTTCAATGCTTAAGACAGAAATATCACGTTAAATTCACACTTAAGTTTGGTATGTTATTGTATATAATTATGAAAACATTGTGATATTTTTAAGTCCATCCAACGACTTGTTGACTCAATTTGATGCTATTTTTGTGTTGTTTATAATTATCTGCTTATGTTTTAATTGTTATTATTTTTGTGAGTAATAAGTGTTTTTATTGGACCGATAACACGACCGTATCGTGTTTATTAATTAAATGTAATTGGATATTTTAGTAAGATACTAGTGTGTGGTGGCGCCCTCTGCTTTGTGTTACTATACCATAAGAACCGTTATTTTGATCACGAATCACAAAATAAGAAAGAAAAAAATTTAGAAATTGATCATTTATTTTATATTAATAAAATGTATGATTGTAAGTTCATATGTATTTAATACTTTGGCAAAGTTTTCGATAATTTATTGTTACCGCTTATTTTCATTGGTAGCAAAAATACAATATAAACATATCTATACTAATATTATAAAGGGGAAAGATTTGTATTTTTGTATGTATGTAACGAAAAAAATTAAAAAAACTACTGGCCGATTTCAAAAAATCTTTCACCATTAGAAAGCTACCTTATCCAGAAGTAACATGGACCCGGTAGGTGGCGCTGTTGGCGCTATATTTAAATAAAACTTAAAACAATACAGGCCATAGCGACCAAAGGCAATTTTACTTTCAGCTATGTTTTTAACGATACCAATTCCGTTATCGATTTAATCGAAATTATTTCGACTTTTTACAGATACCATTTTCATTATGTGTGATATATACGTACATTTATTATTATTTTTTCGATAATGTGTATGATTACATCCTGTACCTATATAATTTTTGTTAATGATGTAAGGATTTGTAGATTGAACTGTTATTTTTGACTAGTTAATTCAAGGTTTAATATATTAAACATACATACTAAACATAAATTTAAAACTATATCTTTACGCCCTAACTGAATAGATTTTGATCAAATTTGGAAATAGATTTTACCCAAGGGAAGAAACAAAGCTTCAGGTGTGAAATACATGTCTGAAAATAACTCTAAGTTGAGAGTACAGACAGTACTATTTGTATGTAACAGAAGTGTTTAACCGTTCCCCGAATTTTGGATTGTTAAACTTCATAGCGATAAAGAGGTAAAGTCTTTACATTCCCATCACTAATGGTTCTAGTATCAAAAGCCTTATTCACACATCGCCATGAGACCTAGCTTCGTGCTATACGCATTCAGTTAGTAGCTGAAAAATTTATTAGACACCACTTGTTTAAAAAAAATTCGCAAAAGTGTATCTGCCAGATCCTTTGCGGGGTAGGCAGATAGTATAGAGTTTCAACAGGTTCTTACCTTACATACCTCTCTGGCTTTCTCCCCTTTCATAGTTCGTCTCATACACGCTCGCAAAAGTATATATTTTGCGATGATGAGTATAAAAATTTTGTCAAAGTTTGCGAACGTTTTGGGCATGTCAAAAAAAGTGACATTTCAGAGTTAAGAACTTTTTCTCCATTACCAAACGCCTATATACTCTAGTTGAAATTTAGACAATATTATAAAAAAGTGTATACTCACACATTAGATACTGAATTAATGTATATATAAAATTATAACGCATTTAATTAGATATTTAAGAAACTGTTCTTCCATTTGTCTTACATTAGCTAAATCTCACGATGTACATAATCTTCTTTGTAACATGTCGTATACATTAATATGTTAATAGATGTATATTGTAGAAATATTGTCATGCCGACTGTTGTTTAATTATGGCCTAATATTTATTTTCAATGTATACAGTGTAGAGACACAGCCCGTATACAGTTTAATAATATTAATGATAAAAAAAATAATAATTTGACAATTCATTTAGGCCTCTCTTTATGTGTCTACGATTACATGTGTCTACTTATACATATTGCGTATTTATATAATTCAATTCTTAACTCATATAGCATTAAAAATAAAAATCATTTTACAATATCCCTACTAGATATTTTAATATTTATCGTATTTAATAATTGTAATACTAGCAATTTATGGATATTATTTAAATAATAAATTAATGTCCAAATAAAATAATTTTGTATAAAAAGTAAGTTTGGCGTATATGACGTAAAAGTATATGATATTAATTATACAAAAATTAGAATAAGTATCGATTATTGTATTTTTAAATTTTATGATATTTGTATATTTGTGACATCTATTCGGCTTTATTTATATTGTATGTTGTTATTATTAAGTTCGTTTACATAAACAACCAAATCTTATCACACTATTAAAATTAAAACATGTTAAATATAGGCACCAAATTATAAGGGTCGTGCCACACGATGCGTTTGCGGCATCGCATCGAACGTTTTACACACGGCCTTCATTATCAACTTTAGTCTGTGGCAAATTCTTAAGGTTTGGTCATATAGCCTAGCGCGACGGAAGTGCTCGGCTACGTTCGGTTGTGACGATTGCCGACGCGCCGAGCGGGGCTGCGTTGTGTGGCGTCTCCCGTACATTCCAGTGCATTAGAGCTCCCCAAGCCGCGTCACCATCGCGCCGAGCGGGGCTGCGCTGTGTGGCGTCTCCCGTACATTCCAGCGCATTAGAGCTCCCCAAGCCGCGTCACCATCGCGCCGAGCGGGGCTGCGCTGTGTGGCGTCTCCCTTACATTTCAGTACATTACAACTCCCCAAGCCGCGCCACCGTCGCGCTCCCGTCGCGCTGCGTCGGCTATGTGGCGAAACCTTTACACGTGCGCTTTATTTTCGCGCTATGTGTAATAATTTTCCATTATATTATTTATTCGTTTGTCATTATATTATACAGGTTGTTGTATTGTATTTTAGCGGGATTTATAGCCTACTTTAAAGACTAAGTACTTAGTAATTCTATATTACTTAAAGCTCGCTATACTTGTTACTAGCACAAATTTTTATTCATTTGAAAGTTAATCAAAATACCCTACCACTAGTATCTACGCAGATTTGATTGTGTACGCTTTTGGGGCAATGAGAGGCTTTTTTAGTTTACAAATAATTAAACAACCATTTTGTTATGAATTTGTGTCCAGTATCACGAGTACTACAACTACTAGTAATTCCGCACGAATTTAAAACAACAGTCTGTATATTTGACTCTGTCTGGTCCTCTTTCGCTACTGAGAGCGTTTTACAAGGATAACGATATTATCGTAGCCGATACAAGCTCACCGATATTGAGATACTGAAATATATTGTGTGTCCTATGATGCTGTTTTAATATCGATATATCGTTATCGATGTGTAATACATGATTGTAGGGTACTGGCGACGATAATATCGCGATCTTGTCAAATAAAAAAAAATGATGTTATACAATATTTTAAAATATTAATTACTTTTGTTTTAATGTTGCCAACTTCTTTAAGTACTTAAAAATGTTACTAAAATGTACTCAAAGCAAACAATTTTATACCATGCTGTCCTAATGTTACGGTTGATGTTTAATTAATTTATAGATACACAATTATGTTATTAGTGAATCTGTTTCCATGTTCGTATTGTTCTGAATCTCCACACTCGATTAGTATATCGTGCAAAATTGTTTTAGAACGAAATAAATTATGAAGTTCTTACGATAAGGTTTTTCTTTTGTTTTAACATTATTGGGTCCCCTAAAAGAAAATGTGATGAACCGCATACTGTACTGTAAAAAAACGCTTAGGCATTATCAACCAATTAATACTTATTATTTTTGGGAATCACATCACACAATCTAAAAAGCACCTTATATGAGATGATGAATGATGAAGAAACTCTTTTTTTGGGCAATCGACTATTTGATTATAATCGATTTTTATTCCGAAACAGGTGATACGAGGCATGCCTTTTAAGTTTTGTCGTTTGAAGAAAAAAACAACTAGAACCTTATAGTACTTTTTATTGTTTTTCAAAGTATTCACCACGTAGCTTAATACACTTTTCCATTCGCTCAAACCAGTTATTATAATATTTATTCCACTCTAAAGTGGGGGTGTTCAAAATGGCTGACTTGAAAGCGTCGACTGCTTCTTCACCGGACTGGAACCTTTGACCACGAAAACATTTCTTAATTTTAGGAAATGTAAAGAAATCGTTAGGGCTTAGGTCAGGACTGTATGGAGGATGGTCAAGAATTTCTACTTTTTCCTGCTTCAAATACTCAATCGTTTGACGAGCGCTGTGTGAGCTTGCGTTGTCGTAGTGCAGGATGATGCGTCGCTTTGAGTTAGATTTTCAAAGTTCGGCGATGACTTGTGGTAAACAAACTGTGGTATACCACTCTGCGTTAACCATTCTACGATCTTCAAGTGCAATAGTCGCAACATGGCCGGTTTTTCCAACGAACGTGGCCACCATCTTCTTTGAAGTGCTTCGAGAACGAACAACTTTATTCGGCTTTGGCTCGTCTTGAAAGACCCAGATTGTAGATTGTTGTTTGGAATCAGGATCGTAGGCATAGATCCAAGATTCGTCACCACTGATGATGTCGTAGACGTGATTTGAGTCTCCTCGGTTGAACCTTTGCAGAGTTTTCTTACACCATCTGACGCGGGCCGCCTTGTAATCGTCGGAAAGCAGATGCGGTATCCAACGGCAAACTAGCTTTCTCTGTTGGCAGGTTGTCCCTGAGATGCCTAATAGAGCCTCTATCTCTCGATACGTCACATGACGATCTTCGAGAATTAGTTGTCTCACAGCAATGATGTTATCTTCAGTGAAGGCGGATTTTGGGCGTCCTTCGCGAGATTTGTCACTAACACTAGTATGTCCACGCTGGAATTCTAAATACCAGCGTTCGCCAGTCCGCAGACATGGGGCTTCATCACTGAACACAGATGTTAGCTCTTCAAAACACTGAAGCCGTGTCAGGCCTCTTCTAAGTTGTAGAAAATTATTGCACGTACATTTTCCTTAGAAAGATTCATTTTCGTACGTAACCTGACAAATTCCAATCAACGCTGTGACTAAACAATAGCATTAATCCTAATACTTTCAACTGTTTTGAGATTCAAAATTTAAACACATTCGAATATAGAACAGTTCCAAATTCAAAATTGCCGGGAAATATCGAAACGACAGAACTTAAAATGCATGCCTTGTAAAGAATCTTTATATAAATCTATCTCTCTCTCTCTCTCTCTCTCTCTCTCTCTCTCTCTCTCTCTCTCTCTCTCTCTCTCTCTCCCTCTCTCTATATATATATATATATATGTAGATCCCTTGCGGGGCAGGCGGAGAGTACAGAGTACAAAAATCTATCTAATAAACATTAAGTATACTTAACAAAATTACGAGCTTATAAATGAAGTTACTAGTTCACACAGTTATCACGATTTACTATGACTTCCTTTTTGCCTATAATAATGTATTCACGAATGTCCACAAAAGAATACCCAAAAGCGAAATATCTTAACACCCTATTGAATCCAAAAAATCATATACCATAAAAAGCCGTTGACCTACGACGTTCATTAACAACTCCTGAAAGAATACTTATGACTAAGACGCTTCCACAAACACTATAACCACCCCATCTATTCAAAATTGTAAGTAAGAACTTCACCTGTCGATACCGACGGCCCTCGATGAGTCACGCCAAATAAAAATTTAACAATGTAATTATACACTAGAACAAACTTCTACGAAATCGAATATTTACCAACTGTACCCAGTAATCGGTACGTACCTAATTTTCATCATTATTCTTCAGAATTTCAAAGTTTTAAACGTGACAATTATCGTAAGTGTAACGGGTATGAATATATTATAATCGCATTGAGCCTGTCCAACTAAGAAATTAGTCATCATGACCCTAATCGAGGAACTTTCTCGGCAAACATCGTCATCGCTCATCACTTGCAGAGGAGTCTTGCATTTTGTACGGTAATTACTCTTGTTTCATTGAGGGGGACTGTGCTTAATTATTCAATCGATCTTCTATTTCACACCCATATGCACGGTACACGTATGTCAGAGCAGGAAGGACATTGTTTTGTTAGTGCAAGCACGCGGGAAGGTGGCAGTCGTGTGTGAGAAGTGCGACGGAGCGGTCGCCCCGCAATGTCATTAAGATTCAAACCGCTCGCAGAAATGCTTTCGCGAAGACACAACTTTCGAATAACTAAAAACATATCGGTCAGTTAAATTTTTTATAGGATGAGATAATTTAAAATTTTAAAACTTTTATATTTATTTTCGTTTTAAGGTTTGTTTACGAAGGTCGCGTCCTTCAATCGATAAACTATTAATTGCCGCGTGTGATTGCCTATGGCCGGTAGACAACGGAACTGTACGCGTGTTTTGAATGTATATTTTATGTGTAAAGTGCCAATTAGAAACGTTAGATATAATTTTTTATGGACCCATTATTGAAAACTTTGATGTTGCAGAGACTTTAAAATTATAACGCATCTTAATGGAATATGGGCATCTGTTTAGACACTGGTAAGTTTCAAATTTATTTGCCTAAAGTTCCTAAACTTTAATATTTATTTGGGAGTCCCACGTTGTGCGCCATTAGTTAATTTTCAATTAGCATAACTTCGAAGTTCTTATACGTATTTTGATATTTAATTATTATTTCTAAGTGGCCGACTGCCTGGTTGGTCTAGTGGCGAATAATATGCTTTGCCATCACGAGGTCTTGGGTTCAAATCCTAGGTCGGACAATTGTAGTTTTTCTATCGAAAATCGTCTGTATATGGCACTAGGTTCGCCCCCTATTACATGAGATCTAACATCGTAGGCGAAAAGTGGGTATATACGTACATCTCTGCCACCCCTCACTTGGGGAATATAGGCGTGACGGTGTTTTTTTTTTTTTTAAGTTTTACTTTGGTGTTACGCAATGGAATAATTCTAGCAGTATCTCTAGGTTTATATTTTAATACCACCGCTTTTGCGGCGAGTCCCGCGTTGGGCGCCAAACATACAGTTTATTCACATTGTGAGTTGCGTCTGTTTAAGACTTTGTTTAACTGCCCGACGAAATGTGAATAAAATCACTTTCAATAGTTTCAATTCATTAAATCATTTCATTTCTGCTATTCAAATATTTAAATATCGCTAAGATCTTGACTTTTGGGTCCTCCCCATAGATAAAGACGAGGTTTTCAAAACATGAACCTTGATTTCGCAGCGCAGGGAAGTGGGTCACAGCTTAGACGGGCGAGAAGGTAAACAACGCTAAAGTTCTCGCACTACCCAGTTTTATAGTCACTTCTATATCATCACGCCCGATCCCTTACGGGGGAGGCAAAGAGACACCTCTTTCAGACCGCTCTTCCGCAGCGACTTCCTCCACTCTCGTGGTTCGTTTCATACACGCTCGCCGGTTACGGATACTTAACTCGTCCTTCCGATAAGACACGGTCTATTTGGTTACTTCCATACCCAATACTGTACATCAGCATTGATCTAAGCTAGGGGTGATAGGTACCTCTGTGAGTTATATCGTCATCATGGGTTTTGTATCATCTAGAGCAAAAGAATGAAGAGTTGGAGACCACGGGCGGTGAACGCAGCCGAGGCGAGAGTTCATGGGCCGGCCGCGCCACTCCACCCGCTGCTGGCTTCCCCATGCAAAACTCCAGCCATGTCAAGTTCGAACCGCCCAGTGTGCCAGTTTTATTTGTTCTGGGTGAGTTATCACAATCAGAATTTGGCAAGACACAAAAGATGAAAAAGTTGCAGCTTTTGTATCGTACGAATTTTTGGTTTGGAGTTAGGACGCACGAATGTTTTAGCCAGTGTAATTTGATTTAGATACGTTATTCCTTCTTGTAGTAGGTAATATAGTTTAAACATATTTGTAGCAATGGATTTTGTCATAAACATTGATGGGAAGACGATAAAATGTTTTGCGCTTTTGAAATATAGGTAGGTACATAAGATGGCACGTTTAACACACTCAAGTAGTACCTACTAATACATCCCTAATTTCCACGGCTATATTGTTGAATTGCAGTTACCACATTCATTCCTATTCCCTTAATGCCAATCAGCAATATATACCAGTCAGTCATTTTGTAATCAGTCTAATTGCTGCCTAACTACGGACCTGGTTTCTGCCTGCCGGTTGGCCCAGCAGTAAACACTAATCTACCTATCTATCTATCTATATCATCATGCCAGATATAGTTCCAACAGGTTCCTCCACTCTCATAGTTCGTCTCATACACGCTCGCCGGTTACGGAGACTTTTTGACTCGTCCTTCAGATAAGAGTCGGTCTATTTGGTCATGGTAAGATAGTCTAGGTCTTCCACGGTATCTATTGTGTGTGTGAGGCCTACGCTGTTGGCCGCGAGGCTTTTACAGCTTTACCGGAACGGTATCTATTAGTATCACGGTATCCTTCCACTTTCGCATTGTATATCTGTCGTGTCATTCTTTCTTCTGGCATTCTTTCTATTAGCCCCAACCAAGGTACTGCGTTACTAGTGTAGTTTAAATGTGATAATTGTAAAACAGTAATCAAATAGTGTCTAACAAATTTGTTGTTGTTTTTTTTATAACAACAAAGTGCCCGGACCTAACATTAGGAATGCTTTTGTCTTGACTTGCACCTGACTATATGAAAGTCGGCCAATCGGTATAAAATCGGATATAAAAACACGCGCAAATTAATACATCGTCTGCATTGAGTGTAGACTCTGAGTGTCTGCATTAAGTAACGATATTTTTAGGGCATATCCTTCGCCGGATAACAAAATAAGGTTTTTTAGAATAATATTTGATATACATTTATCAACCAGTATGCACTAGTATGCAGTGGTTAGACCGTTGGACTGCAAAGTCAGAGGTCTCGGGTTCAAACCCAGGCACGCACCTCTGTCCTTTCGAAAGCATGTGCGTATTAAAAATTAACTGTCACTTGATTTAACGGTGAAGGAAAACATTGTGAGGAAACCCTCATGCCTAAGATTTTCTAGAAGGTGTGTGGACTATGGCCTAAGCCCTCTCAGTATGAGAGGAGGCCCATGCCCAACGGTGGGACAGTTTCTTAACAGGGCTAATATTATTATTATTATGCACTTAGTCCTCCATAATCTGTTATACTTGTAAATCTCACAGCTACTTCCCGACTCGGCAATTATTAGGTACGCGATATTTGCTAGGTACCACTAGGAAATGTAAGTGACGAAAAAAATATGTGTAATTATTTTAAATGGTTGGTATTGGGTGAGTTATTAGATAAGACTACGAATCTGCACTTGCATCTCTCAAAACAAGCACCTCCCAAAACTTAAAAGGTAGTCGTACTCTAGACGGGCATCCAACTAATATAAATGTGAAAGTTTGTAAGTTTATATGTTTGTTACTCAAACATGTAAAACTGGCTGAACGGATTTGGATGAAATTTGACACACAGATTGTTTATTTATTTATTTAATATTTTATGTACAATTGCCTAAGGCATTTTCTACCAGTCTACCTTAGGGTAATGCAGAAACGAGTGAAGCAGGTGCGAATCACAGGAGGATAAAAAAGCTGTGGAACAAATAAATATTAGATCATACAAATCAAAAATACATTGACTAACTTCATACATACGTGTTACCTGGATACCTGGGTTATCACATCGGATACTTTTTATCCCAGAAAAATGTAAGGTTCCTGTCTAAAGTCAACGCGGATGAAGTCGCGGGCAGTAACTAGTAGGTAAATAAGTTGTTCTCTTCCAGGAGGTCCGGGCAGCGGCAAGGTGACACACTGCGATAATCTGATGCAGGAGCGGCGAGGTGTGGTGCACATCAACATGACAGACCTCTTGCAGCAGTACGCCATTGGCAACGGTATGTACTATTATAAACACCGTTACGCCTTTATTCCCCAAGCGGGGGTAGCAGAGGTGTACTGAGAACACCGACTTTTCCCCGACGACGTTAGGTTAGTTAATAACGGGCGACCCTATTGCTATATACCGGGCACAATTCCAGACTCCCGGACTCATACTGGAAATTTTTCGTTAGAAAAGCTACATTTGTCCGACCAAGGATTTGAACCCAGGACCTCGTGATCACAAAGCGATCTTCTATGCCACTGGACCAACGAGGCAGTAATTTGTACTATTTTTTTAAGAACCGTAGCCTCACACTATGAGTTACTCCTGTGTCGCGGGTGCGTTTACAAACATGAAAATTCACATACACAAATACCCAGACCAACAAATAGTTGTGGGTCACACAAAGATTTGTCCCGTGCGGGAATCGAACCCGCGACTTTTCGACGCAATGGGCAGAGGGACTTAAGCTCATAACCACTGCACCAAATCGTCTGTCAAACTCAAACTATTCGTTTTTAATAACCTTCCATTATCAGCCGAAAGACGTCCACTGCATAACAAAGCACCCCCCAAATCCACCCCATCCCCCCCAAAGTGCCACGACCACGACTGGCTTCGTGCTGTACGTATCGAGCTCAACCTTATCCCATCTAAATGTATTTCTTATATTGTGGGTGCATTTAATTGTGAGCGGACGAACATCAAGGCCGAAAAAATTGTGGATCGCACAAACATTTACCCCGTGAATTGATCTAGTGAGCGGAAAGGCCTTTACCTTCTGACCACTACCAAGCCATCGTTGGAATCTTATGGTCTTTTTATCTTTGTAGGAGAGTGTAATATCTGAAGACTGCAGTTAATGGAATGGCAAGCAACTATTGTCCTTTTAGTAACCGTTTAGTTTATTCTCAAAGTTTTAATGATTGCTTGAGTATTGCTAGTTGTAATGCAACAACAGCTGACAGATGAGTTAGTCGATGTATGCGGACATAAAGCCCTATGTAAGCATTTGATTGGTAACGGGGCACGCAGTCGGACGTATCGTAGAACAGCTAATCTCACTGCATTTCATCTGACAATTTTTATCTTAAATTATTGTGAGCATCCTCTGATATTTTGCTACCAAAGTTAGTATATCTAAGAAGATCAGGGTACCGGACAAGAACCTAGTGTTATTTTCAAGATTCCTTCATGTTTGGCCACATGCAGGCATCGATGAATACGAAGATACATGTATATCAGTGCCGCCGCACCCATCTTTTGGCTGTTATCTTCATGAACTTTGGTTCTGGCATCTGTAGGTTTTTTCGCGATACTATACCCACGCTGCACAAACGTCGTTTTGTACAATTAAATATTTTGGCTTTTTCGACGATTTTATGATGAGAAGATGATATAATAATAAGATTGTATTCCTTAAGATTTCGCAAATAATATCAAAATACCTCAGCAAGACGTAAAAAATATGGATTTTCTTTGCTAACTTAGTCCAAATTGTTCAATCATTTGAAAGCTTACAACTTTAGCCTCTACCTGTGGTTGGTTCTTCCCTGAAAAAGAATTAAAAGGAAAATATTTGGACGATTTAGCGCAGTGGTTAAGAGCTTAAGCCGCTCCATCCACTGTGTCTAATAGTCGCGGGTTCGATTCCCGCACGGGACAAATCTTTGTGTGATCCACATTTATTTGTTTCGGTCTAGGTATTTGTGTGTGTGAACTTTCATGTTTGTAAACGCGCCCACGACACAGGAATAAATCCTAGTGTGGGGCTACGTTTTTCAAAAAAAAAAAAGAAATCATACTTCTACGTTTTTCCCCACGCACCATGTAGCATGGCCCTGCGTCATTCAGTCGGGTCATTGCCAACGGTTCTCCTGAGTTTCGTGTTGTCAATCGATGGTGTGCATAATTCAGGCCACCCGCGAACTTGAACTGTTTTTCCTAGTAAACAACAATCAAGTTGGATTGGTACGAACTATCAAATGTATATAATTATATAAAACTTTATCAATAAATTATAAATTTAGGCATAGGTAGTATGAAAGAGATTCCTTGGCAGCTGGATTCATTATATGTGTCCATGCTAGAATGCATAGATAATACACTAATACTGTAACTGGAATGCTTCTTACGGCTACGTAATACGGCGTTAAATACTAGCCTTTTAAGGTTGATAATTGAAGTTTTCTTTTTTATTATTTACCCTATAAATTGTTTAATTTTATTTTCCTATATTTGTTGCTCGTTTATTAAACTTACTATAATTATTATATTATATTCATTCTTCAATTTTCTTATTCATTTACATCTGAATGTGTGGAATCGTCGATATGACATCTGTGACGTCACCTTTTTCATAGGTGCTGCCAGAATACCAGCGCTGCACCATAAGTGTTTATGGTGCAGCAATATGCTGAGGTAGTAGCCTGTTTAGCCCCACACAATTGCTGGCATATGCTGTATTTTGTATGCTGTATTTTGTATATTTACCTTTTGTTTATAGTTTGTTGTGTGTGGTTAAATAAATGTATTTTCTTTCTCTCTTTCTTTCTTCTGGTATGTCTGTAGACATTTAGAATAACGAATAGGTCAAGTCAAGAGTCTCCGTAACCGGCGAACGTGTCTGAGACGGACTATGAGAGAGGAGTAAGCCAGAGAGGACTGTAAAGAACCTGTTCGTACTCTGTACTCTACCTACCCCGCAAGGGATCTGGCGTAATGATATAGATAGATAGAGATAAATATAATAGAAGAAGAGTAGCAGTAGTATGTAAAGACCCCTAACATCGTTCGCATTGGTCTAGTTGCTAAAAATGCGTGTAGCGATCACGGAGTCCTGAGTTCGAATAGGCCGGAAAATATGTAATTTTTAGACGGAATCATTTACAGTATCAGACTGGAGACTGGCATTGTGGCTTTTCTAATTACATCATTCCTAACACCGTCAGCAATACGCGGCTGTACAGAGATCTGCCACTCCCGCATGGGGAATATACACGTATGATGGTGTTATTTTTTTATGTTTGATCTGAAATATATCATGTCTCGTTCACCATGAATTAGTCAATAGGTTTATATAGGTAGCTCTTCATTAAAGCGGCTACACACATGACGGCCGCCGGCTATTTGCTGCGCAGATTTGTCATGGGCCACCACAGGCATCCAACGCGCAAGCACGACAGCATGCCTGGAGCCCTGAGCCACCAATATAGGGTGTTAGAACCATTATTCATTAGCATGATTATAGGGAGGAATTCGAAGGTCTACCTATAATTTATATTTCCGTATGTGAAACAATGCGGAAAAACTTCTATCTATCTATCTATATCGTCACGCCAGATCCCTTGCGGGGTAGGCAAAGAGTACACAGTTCCAACAGGTTCTTTCCTTACATACCTCTCTGGCTTCCTCCACTCTCATAGTTCGTCTCATACACGCTCGCCGGTTACGGAGACTCTTGACTCGTCCTTCAGATAAGACTCAGTCTATTTGGTCGCGGTAAGATAGTCTAGGTCTTCCCCGGTACCTACATCCTTCCACTTTCGCATTGTATACCTGTGTTGTTATTTTTCTGACATTTTTCTATATGCCCGAACCAACGGAACATACCCTTTCTCATCTTTACACCGATACAATCTTTCACACCTACTCGCTTTCTTACTACGTTGTTGCGTATACGGTCGGTCAGCTTCACTCCGCACATCTTCCACAGAGCTCGCATTTCCACCGCGTTTATCCTACTTTCATTCTCCTTCTTACATACCCATCTCTCGCTACCATATAACTGCGTTGGGACAAGGACTCCGTTATATATGGCCAGCTGCGCCTTTTGGCTTAAGTGCCGTCTCCCAAGTAGCTTTCCCCTCTGTTCCCTGCACTCACTCTCTCTATGTCAGCGGTGTATTTCTCATCCTTACTGAAGGTGCATTTAAGATATACAAACTCATTCACTTGCTCCAGCACATAGTTACCAACCACAATCCTTGCATTCGTTCTGGTTTGTTCCCGTTTAAAAATCATAATCTAGGTTTTCTTTACATTCAAATGTAAGCCATTGTTCATGCAGTCGTCCTTCATAACTGTGTATAGTATTTTCAGATCAGTGGTTTTTGGCGCTATTAAAACCGCGTCATCTGATGGTGTACCACTAGGTACCCATTTGTACACCTTCATTCATCGCTTTCAGTCTTTGAAGACTTTTATCCAGATATATTATAAACAGTCTAGCGGACAACATGCAACCCTGCTTGACGCCGATTTCAACGTCAAACAAGGGTGACATGTTACCACCCACCCGTACGCATGCCTTGCAGTCCACATGGACTGGACGGCTCGCAACAGAAAACCATCTATACCATACTCTGGCAAAATGCCCCCAAGTCTCTTTCGCACAACTCTGTCAAACGCCTTCTCCAGATCCACAAAACCGCAGAATAACTTCCGGCCCACTGCTAGATGCTTCTTTACGATGTTGCGGAGGGAGAAAACTTGATCCTAACATCCTCTTTGCCATTATTATGTTTTGCCAAAGGATATGGGCGGCACGAGGGAAAAAATGATTTCTTTTTAAAAAACACGTAGCCCCACCTGGAATTATTCTTGTATCGTGGGTGCGTTTACAAACATGAAATTCACCTACACAAACACTTAGACCAAAACAATTATTTGTGGGTCACATAAACATTTGTCCCGTGTGGAAACGAACCCATGACTATTTGATCCAGTGTGTGGAGCGGTTTAAACCCTTAACCACTGGACCGAGCCGTCCGTCAATCTCAATCTTCTCTTTTATTTTTGATTCAATTGCAATCTCACTGCTGGACATACTTATATTTTTGTCTATAAGGGCTGTCTTTCCAAGCATTAGATAAAAGTTATTATAGAATTTTCACATAGGAAGGGTAGTGACAGTTCTAATGGCCAAACGAAATTATGTTTTATTCAATGGCAATAAGAGGCATGCCCCGTTTCTATACTTATGGTTTTATGCCTTAACAACATTGAATTAAATATTAATTTCGTTTGGCAATTAGAACTGTCACTACCCATCCTATGTGAAAAATACTTTATCTGATAAAATATGAACTTACTAAAAACTACAGTTTTATGAACAAAATAGTTCAATTATTTCACTTTTATATTCGATAACGTTTTAAATTGTTTGGTGGTTGAATAATAAGCCCTTAGATTGATAAAAAAAAACAGATTATACTGCGTAACCGGCGAGCGTGTATGTGACTATTAGAGTTAAGGAAGCCTGAGGTCTCTAAGAAGAGGACTTGTTGGAACTCTGTACTCTCTACCCCACAAGGTGATTTGACGTGATTATATAGATTTGCCTCTTCACAAATCTGCATTGCATGAGTCTGACTCGAAATGTACCGTTCTTTTAATTCTAAATAACCTTCGTGTATTTCATCAAACCATTGTAAATTCATATAATTATAGCGGAACTCAGTTACAGAAGTGTTGGCCTTTACAAGCTTCAATACCTTCATATAAATATTATAAATTCGAAAGTAACTTTGTCTGTCTGTTTGTCTGGACAGATTTAGATCCAATTCGGCAAGGAAATATATTTTATTTAGGGGAACAACATAGGGTA
Organism: Phalera bucephala; assembly: GCA_905147815.2. NCBI lineage: Eukaryota > Metazoa > Arthropoda > Insecta > Lepidoptera > Notodontidae > Phalera > Phalera bucephala. The sequence goes on from LR990622.1 coordinate 28,875,206, forward strand.
CTTTTGGTCTCAAAAAAAATTAAGGGTGTCAAATACACGCCTGAAAATAACGCGAACGGAGTTACGGGTACAGCTAGCTAAGTATAGTCGTCTGTGCTAATTTGTATCCGGTTTGCAACTTTTTTTTTATCAATTTACTAGTAGACTATGTACTTCATTAAAAACTTATTTTAGTTTCCAACAGCGAAACCGCGTTGCCCAACCTTCTCATTCTATCTATCTATCTATATATAACGCCAGATCCCTTGCGGGGTAGGCAGAGAGTACAGAGTTCCAACAGGTTCTCTCCTTACATACTTCTCTGGCTTCTGGCTTACAAACTTCTCATTGTTTCTAAAAAAGTTTGTAGGTACTTGATCATCAACTTATGCCTGTCCGTATATACTTAACAATTAACGTATGACTGTGCAGACTGATTCAGAATTAGGGTATCATGTCGAAAGGTTTTGAAGGAATTTGGAAAGAATTGGAGTATCATTTATACATCAGTCTAAACAACTTTCTTCTACAAATTTATATACATTCACGCGCGTATGTGTGTGTGAATGATCTTCGCTGTTGGCCGCGGGGCCTTTACAGCTTCGCCAGACAAGAGGGCGTGCAACCACGACGCTCGTGCCAAAAGGGCAAGGGGGCAACTAGCTGAATGGCGCCTTTAAGAGGAATGACCTTGGCTTTGGAATTCTTTTTTGGCGTTTTTGTCACTTTCCCATACAATATCACTTGATCAGCGAATCAATTTGTACTGAAAATGAATAAACTACTTGCCTAAACGTAAAACTATGGTCTATTCCAACTTGAAAACTTTTTTCACTTCAAACAGCAATTCATTTTGATCTATCTGTCTTTTTCATCACGCCAGATCCCTTGCGGGGTAGGCAGAGAGTACAGAGTTCCAACAGGTTCTTTCCTTACATACCTCTCTTGCTTGCGACTCTCATAGTTAATCTCATACACGCTCGCCGGTTACGGACACTTGCCCTTCAGATAAGACCCGGTCTATTTGATCATGGTAAGATAGTCTAGATCTTTCCCGGTACCTACATCCTTCCTTTTTGATTCATATTACACTTGTTATAGATTGCAATCACAACTAAAACATCTACAAATGGTGATGGCTTTTTTCACAGTCTTAAAGTTTGATTGGTATAGACTATACTTCCATTGGGAGTAGTTTTTGTTGCTTCAATTTTTGTGCGCTCGCGGCTTCTGGTTTATTTATATTCTCAGAGAGAAACACTGAGCGATGCTTGAAGTACGAACAGAGTACCTACTATATGAATGTTCGACGCTGTCACGATGCATGGCTGTGGCATAATTTCGATTCGAAATATAAATATGGGGCGCTCGTAGCACTGTGCGACCGCGGTGTTCGTACCGATTACCAAGGTTAAGCAGCGTTCGACTCGGACAGCCTGAGATGGGTGACCACTTTCATATTCGGCCGTCTTCGTGCTTCGGAAGGCACGTTAAGCCGTTGGTCCCGGCTAGCACTTAATGTGGTGGTCGTTAAGCCAAGTTGGAAGCCGAAAGGCGGCTTGATAAGTTCCAACAGCAGATGGCCATAGACCTGCCTCCGCCAACCCGCACTGGGTCCGCGTGGTGGAGTATGACCTAATCTCTCTTACCTCGATTTGTGAGAGAAGGCCTAGTATAGGCTGATATTAGATTTTATAATATAAATGGTTATTTGTAATACTCTGCAAAAGCTAGTATTTAAAACAACGTGTTAATTAAACAGACAGAAACACGATATTTGCTCTTCTCTCCTGTAATTACTTAGTCAAGGCACTTCAGACGTACCTATGGGAACCACCACGTGTGGCAGTCGTCTCAAGGCCCATATCAAACCAACAACTACACCATTACATCGAGAAATACACCTAATCTACAACAACATAAGTGTTACATTTCTTTGGTACGTAAAGATTGTTATATTATATTTATTCGTAAGTGATAGTACTCAATAATGTAAAAGAAATTGGTATTCTTGGAAATAATATAGATTAAGAATTGTTATTTCGGTGGTATTGTTCGTTGCTGCCGCAGAATATGGGGTCATCTAATTGATGCCCCCTTATGTAACGATGGGGATTATCAATCTATTTCAATAATATGATCCATTAAAAAATGGATACAAAATAAAATTGAATAAAGAGTTAAGAAAATTTTCTCGCGAGTAGCACAGTAAAGTGTCTAAACAAAAAGACCGGTAAATAACTCGAATAGAAGAACACATAGCTGACCTATAACACCGTCGCGCAAAGAAGACTGCAGTCAGATTTGATAGACTTTAAATCCTCGTGAAGGAAACACCAATTCCTACCAACGATGGTTCGCGAAGCTATTAAAAAAAAATCAAACATACTAATTTTAATAGAGGAGATGGTTGAGTTCTCCCATCGACTTAGGGTCCTATCCATCCACAAATAAGCATAACGCTGTAAGGCCACAATATACTGTGGCCACAGAGTTTATTCTGCGTAGATCGGACCAACAAAAATAATTAAGAAGTTTGAAGGCACTCTGGAATAATAATGCGTTTTGGGCGTCACACGACAGACACCTGAATCCCTACCGTGACCTCAGTCCTTTGTACCTATGGGTTCTTCAAAGGACTCGAAACATCGAGAGCTTAAAAATCAATACCAAAATATAGTTTTGTTTTATGTATAATATTAGCGTTAATAGCGTAGGAATTCAATAGATAGAAAAATGTTGATTATAAGAATGGTACAATGATGGACCCTGTTGAAACATATCCATCTAAATTTCATTCACATAGGCCCCGTTACCTTTTCATAATTTATAATAATCTCGCCGGGGTCAGTTCACCAAACGGTGAACTGACCATCCTGACCTGAACGTTTGTTTCTCCATTTTCAGCAATTGGTCTCAACAGTTGACTTACATAACTTTAACTTCTCGCAAAGTACCTCTACGTGTTTTTCTCATGAGGACATGAACGCAAAACTTCCAACGGTCCAGATAAAACCCGTGTATTTCAGCAAGATATAACATGATTATTATAATTATACCTATGCATCTCAGTAGATGAATACACAACATTAACTTCTCGTAAAGGGACTCTCAGAGTGATGGCCCAAAACGGCACGCCCACCCATATGCAGGCCATCAGCTAGATTAGAGAGAGACAACGTGAGAGTGGCTGGCAAATAGTGAAATAGATAAGCAAAGGAACGCAACGAATGGGGTGATAAAGGAGAGGCACAACACTCAGCTGTAGGTAGGTACAGGTTGATTGATGATGAAGATCATAAAAGGGACTCTACGTATTAGATTGGACCCATGTCCCCTCCCAAGCCTTTTAAAGTTTCACCTAAAACCCATGGATGTAAATCCTGCGGGGATCACTTACAAATTGTCAAGTTTGTATTTTTTTTTTAACTGGCTAATCTACCATCCGACCGAATCGTGGCCTCCACTCAGAAGATCCGACGAGAAACTCAGCTTGTTTTTGTTCTCATTTTCTATATATCTATATCATCATGCCAGATCTCTTACGGGATAGGCAGAAAGTTGAGTTCCAACAGGTTTTTTCATACTAAATTCTTAAATTTAGGCGAATATTACACATGGAATAAAACTATTTTTCGGATTTTATCGCGGTTTATTTTTGTTTTTTTTAGGTTATTAAGTTCCCGACGTTTTGATTGCTTTGCAGCACCCATGGTCACGAGAAGGACTGAGGTGTTAGACGTCCAAAAGGTATAGTTGTTTCGGGGTACCCTCAAACTTCTTAATTATTTTTGTTGGTCCGATCTACGCAAAATGAGCTCAGGGTGTCTTGAGGCCTTGCAGCGATATGCATGGTTTATATATCGCCCAAGTCAATGGAAGCACCCAGCCATTTTAATCTTAAATATCAAAAATAAACCGCGATAAAATCCGATAAATAGTTTTATTTCAGGTTCTTTCATTACAGGCCACTCTGGCTTTCTCCACCCTCAAAGTTCGCCTCATACACGCGCGCCAGTTACGGAGACTTGACTAATTCTAATTCTCTTTTATATAGTGTTTTGTTCATCATGTTTCTACGAGGTAGTTCTTTGTTTCAGGCATATATTTGTGACTTCAGGCATTGAATATTTTCAAAAATAAATTTTGGTACATGTTGCAGTTTACTTATAGCAGAGCTATGAGTATAGACTACTCGGTTGGTTACGAAAATGGATGTGAAAATACGCTTCATGCATCTGCCCCATCGGTGTTAATGTTAGCGTAAACGCCTTTTGTCCTTTTAAAAAAATAATATGTTGCTGCATCTGGAGCAGAGCCATTATCTTATATTGTTTATATTGCTGTAATTATGTCGTTAAAAATATCGTGTTAAACGAGTAGCTACATTATTCCCGCTACTCTAGTTCGCTAAGTTAACTTACTTCATCAAATAGTTGCAATTACGATCCTCGCACGGGAATACAAATAAGCAAAATTGATGTCTCCATCTATGAGTGTGATTGTGAAACAATGGGTTTTTTTTTTGTCTGTTTGTTTATCCGTGCTAATTTCCGGAACTTCTCTGAATTGAAAATCACTGGGCCATGGAAGACTTTTCAGGAATTATTTTTGGTCACTTTTTATCCCGGAAATGCACGATTCCTACGGGACAGTATTTATTTCTCCGTACTAACAAGACCGCACAGATTTTATAGAAACTTATTATAAAGGTGTCTTAGGTCTTGGAATAATATACAGGACCTGTGCTATCCCGGATATACGTACTTACCTATTTAAAATTACAAAATAAAAGCGTGCGCTGCCGCGGGTAACAACTTGTCACTAATAAAGGGAATAAATATTGGCTAAATTTGTGTAATGTCTTAGATAGAATTACGAGGCAGGTAGCCGGAGCATAGCAAATACGTCATTTTTCATTGTAACGTAAATGAATGAATTGGCAATATTTGATATCAGTTTGATTCAACCCCTCGCTGTTACGACAATGAATCTCAACGCCCTTTTTCAAGGCTTTGGGAGGTTATAGCACAATAGTTTGTATTTATTTATGGAGGAATAGATTATTAATGTTAAGTCTATTCTGTATTAGCCTTAGTTTACATTCAGGGTCCTTAGCTATGATGAAGTATGCAGTGCCTACCTCATAATAATTCGATAGACTACCTTCATATATTAATACATAAATAAAATAATACCAATCGTCATACTATAAACAATAGGAGGCAGGTAAAGGTTTCGCAACATAGCCGATGCAGCGCCACGGGAGCGCGACGGTGGGGCGGCTTAGTGAGTTGTTATGTACTGAAATGTACGGAACACGCCACACAGCGCAACCCCGCTCGGCTCGACGGTGGGGCGGGTTGGGAACTTGTAAAGTACTGAAATGTACGGGAGAGGCAACACAGTGCAGCCCCGCTGGGCGCGACGGCAAACGTCACAACCAAACGTAGCCGAGCGCTTCCGTTGCGCTCCCGTCGCGCTCCGTCGGCTATTTGACCAAATCTTAAGAGCTGGCTGCGCACAGAACAGACCCAGTCGTCATAGCTATCTTTAGGGGAGGCCTGTGACCTAATACAAACACCCAGACCTAAACAAATATTTGCGGGTTGCATAAAGATTTGTCCCGTGCGGGGACCGAACCCTCTACTATTCGATCCAGTGGGCAGAGCGGCTTAAGGGCCTACCGCGATCGACCATTTATCGACCGGAAGAGTAACAGCGATGCTATAACTTTACATAAGAATAATAAGGGACGGATATACTAAGTGCGCGTGCTCGAAAATGAACGACGTATGTGCAAAAACAAATGTTATCATTTTCTAAAAAAGACACTACACTATGAAACTGCACTACACTATGAAATAAAAAAACGGGCTTCACAAGAACATTGCTACACTTATTTGCAATGTTTTTAAGTATATTCCACTGAGTAGTTCTTCAGCGGTTCACGTTGTATTCAGAAAGTAAAGCGATAGAGATGACTTTAGATATTTTTTTCAATTGAGAATATTTCGATTAGTCGTGTATTCCTTTTACCAAGTTCTAAAATATACAGTCAAAAATCATATATCTAAATATTAAGTCTCTAATCAAACTCAAAATCATTTTTATCGCGGTAACCCCATCGTGAGCGTTGAGGTAAAAATGCTACTGTCGGCTACCCTGGGGTTTTAGTCGGTAGGTATCCGACATGCCCCGCGAGCTTCCCCCGGGGCTCGCGGAAGTCCTATGCAGGAATTTCCCAAGGAAAAAAGGCGTTGCTTAATTGCCTTTATGCAATGCACACCACTTAATTAAATACGTAACGTTGCACGTTACGCCAACTTCGTGGAAATATGATCGTTTTAATGATAGGTACTCCTGTGGACAGAAGTGGCCATACTTTTTTTATTGCTATAATATATTAAATTTTTACCGTTTCTACTACTATTATATCATCACATCCCTTGCGGGGTACGTAGAGAGTACAAAAATCAAACAGGTTCTTTCCTTACAGATATCTATGGCTTCCTTCACCCTCATAGTTTGTTTCATAGACGCTCGCCGGTGACGGAGACTCTTGACTTGCCCTACTGTTTCTACTAGTTCTAATAATAGCTGTTACTCAGCAGACATGCAAGACTTCGGCACCTTGTCCAGCAAGACGGTGACTGAGGTGCTGATGCTGGAGATGAAGATGGCGCCGACAGCCAAGACCTACCTGGTGTCTGGGTACCCGCGCTCCATGAGGGACGTCGCCGAATACTCTGATAAGGTAAGTCAAATAAAACGAGGTTTACTAACGACGTAGCCCCACACCAGGAATTATTCCCGCATCGTGACAAAATAACAACATATACAAGTATGTTTTTTGAATGATAATCATAAATCTTTGAATGCTGTTTATAATAATAATATTAGCCTTGTTAAGAAACTGTCCCACTGTTGGGCACGGGCCTCCTCTCAAACTGAGAGGGCTTAGGCCATAGTCCACCACGCTGGCCCAGTGCGGGTTGGCGAACTTCACACACCTTCGAGAAACTCTTAGGCATGCAGGTTTTCTCACGATGTTTTCCTTCACCGTTAAAGCAAGTGATAATTAACTTTTAATACGCACATGCTTTCTAAAAGACAGAGGTGCGTGCCTGGGTTTGAACCCGAGACCTTTGACTTTGCAGTCCAACGGTCTAACCACTAGGCAGCAGTGATCTGCTGAATGCTGTTTGCTTTATACAAATATTTTTTTTTAATTAGTTTAAACGAAATGCCTGTTGTTAGTTCACATGTACTGACACATGTGTAAGATGTACAATTTGGCCATGTGTGGTCGTGCTGCATAACGTTGTCACAATTTTCTGATCACTATGAATACTCCGGGACTATAGCGCAACGAGCATATCCCTCCCGATACCCTTATCTCTCTCCTTTCGCATACAGATACCGACAACAGTAACAAACACCGACCTGGCACCCGACGTCGAAGAACCCCTTGTCCGTCGGCCGCCGGTGCAAAGCCTGCCCTCCCCCATAGCGACAGCCCAGACCGAGCCCGTTTCTCCTTGAGGCGCCCTTGACCTAGTTGCCCTCTTGCCCTTCTGGCTGGACTGTAGTTGTTGCACACTTGCCCTCTTACCCAGTGAAGCTGTGCTAGAACGTTTTGACAGGATTTGACATAGGGAAGATCTACCAGCCAGACGGGTGTTGTGTCTGGCGGGGTCTGCCACTCTACCCTAAGAATTGTTGTCGGGGGCTTGTATATATGTTGTACGTCGTGCGCATTCTACTATCGCGTTCTAGACATGTTTGGCGGATCGTCAGCGCCAGCTATTGGTAGGTAGTCGCAACTATGTAGCGATGTATAGGGGTCGCTACAAAGCTGTAAAGGCCCGTCGGCCAACAGTATAGATCATTTACACGGCACATCCACGTGCGTGAATGATCTACGCTGTTGTCAGTGTACACGGCGAGCGCCTTACATTAATAATATGACAAGTTTGACGGACGGCTTGGTACAGAGGTTAGAAGCTTAAGCCTCTCCACTGGATCGAGTAGTCAAGGGTCTGTTCCGGGCAAAATCCTCGGGGCAAATCCTTTTGTAACCCACATATTTGTTTCGGCGTAGGTCAATTTTATGTTTGTAAATGCTGAGTGCATTTACAAACATAAAATTGACGACAGAGGAATAGTTCTTAGTGGGCTACGTTTTTTTTGAAGAAACAATAAACAATTCTGTAAGCTATTAATTTGAGATCATGGAGATTGGAGCGAATCTTAGTCGAGTTTAAGGCGCTTCATTTGACCATGTGCAAAAACGAACGCATCATTAAACGTTTCGTTTAATGATGATTCGGATGACGCAAAATACTTTCCGTCACTGTCTCGACGAAAACAATTCTAATCATACGGTGATCGATCGAGAAAAGACAAACTGACTCCAAATCGTTACATTTATATCAAGGTCGGCGGAGCTAAAGTATCTGTTTGTAACGACAGCGTACAGAATCAGGAAATTTACGTAAAATTATTACTTTTCAAGCTTCATCAGTAGGTTATTGGTTGGAACGGACGATTATATTCTCATTAGTTGGAACTCTTCGCCAGTACTGCTAATCTTGACGGGGGTACATCGGTGACAAGAAGTCATAAAATCTGTTTAAATGACGTAAAACTATTTTTCGGATTTTGTGGTGGTTAAATTTTGATTTTTAAGTTCCCGACGTTTCGAGTGCCTTACAGCACCCATAGTCACAGGAAGGACTGATGTGTTAGACGTCCAAAAGGCATAGTAGTGTGTGTGTGTGTGTGTGAATGATGTACGCCGCGAGGCTTTTACAGCTTCACCGGACTTAAAGGCGAGCGTGCAACCACTACGCTCTAGCCAGCCAGAAGGGCAAGAGGCGACATACTCGAGGGCGCCTCTTCGAGGCGCCCCCGGTTGGGACAGTCGCTGTAGGGGGACCGGTGCACTACTAAGTGCACCGGCCAACCGCCGGCTATGGGAGGGGATCTACTACTACGTCGTCGTCGTCGCCCGTATTCTGAGCGGAAAGAAGGGATGACAAAGCATCGGGGGGGTCGGTGAGAACATGTCGCGGCCGGCGGTGGCGGCAGGGGTCTGGGGGAGATCGTAGTCGGCGGTGGCTACGATTAACGGATTCGGCATAGTAGTTCCGGCGTCCGTACCCTCTAACTTCTTAATTATTTTTATTAGTCCGATCTACGCAGATTGAGCTCACCGTGTCTTGAGGTCTTGCAGTGTTATGCTTGGTTTTGGAGTTAATTATATTCATTACCGGATCCCAAGTCGATGGAAGCACCCAGCCATCTCTATAGAAATTAGGATGTTTTATTAATTTTAATAACATTGCGAACCATCCTTGGTAGGAATCAGTGTTCTTTCACGAGTTTTTGAGGGCTATCAAATTTGATGTTATGGTGAGTGCGGTCAAGGACGTGTTCACAGACTGCAAACTTCTTTGTGCGACGGTTTTTTAGGTCAGCTATGTGTTCTTTTATCTGGATTTTTTAATTGTCTTATACATAAGATTGTGAAGTGTGAAATTTGATTGTGAATGTTGTCAATCTTACAAGAGAGACAACATTCACAATCAAACGTGTATACTCCTACATCTTGTAGAGAGATATAACACCTGACACATGGTAAAAATTGACTGACCTTTTCCTGCGGCTTTTAGAATGTTCTAATTGAAGCGCGCATCATATTATCCGCTCCTCCTCTAATGTAACGTAGAACAGCAGGGAGACGCTTGACTGTGGCTAGCTTCACTCGGTCACTGTGACGTTGGCGTGGAGCTCGAAGCCTATTGTCGTGCAAGACTTGTTTGACATGTTTAAGCTCGGTAGCTGGATGTTTCTTATCACAGATCCCTTGTGCTGTCTGAAACAAAGATTTTCCTACGGTAGCTGTGTTGGACCGTGGTAAGATTCACCGTTTAAGTACTTATCAGTATGGGTCTTTTTTATACATATACCTATAATAAGAACTCAGTAAATTGGTATAAAGTTGTAAAACTGCTTTTTAAATAATCCCTTCCCTCAAAGAATTGATATAAATTTCGTATAAAACTGAACCCTGTTCGATTTTAACGAGCAATACAAAATATTGCTGAACAAAACTTTTCCAAAAAGTACTAAATCACTACGCTACTTTTTCCAGTATCAAGTAAAATAATATTAGATACTATATCAGATTCTGAATAAATAAGACTCCGCGATGCATCCCCGATAAATGTGATATAGATAAAGAAAACTATTATAATGAAATCGGTAAAGTATCCTACACTGGATAGTAAAGCAGTAAATATTTTACAGTCCAATTACGGTGGGTGTTTTCAGAGAGTTTAAAAATACACGTTTTATCACTTTTTTTTAAACCTACACTCATGCACAATTTTACCACAAACATGATACATGTGGATGGATGCGGAAGGCGGAGGACCGTGTGCAATGGCGCGTGTTAGGAGAGGCCTATGTCCAGCAGTGGACTACGGTAGGCTGATTGATTGATTGATGATACATATTATTATTAAAAATACTTAACACTTCGACATCACCTTCAACTTCCCACCGTAGTGATTATATACTTTTTACGTCCCGCCTTAACGAGCCTCGCTTTAGTTTTTACATAACAGGGCTAAGGACAAACCATTTGCCTTATTGTAACGTTATTGAGAAAGCGTGTGGTCACATTCGTCTTTATTTAGTAAATTTGAAGTGTAAAAGGGATGGTATATCAACTAGATAGCGCCCTTGCTCTTGGCCTCAGTTCCATCAAAGAGCAAGGAATCCTTACTCTTTGGTCCAATTATAATTTATGCCCCCGTGATGATTCTGTCTTCTGTCATTTTGCCAACTTTAACTTTGACAGTTCTCATAAACGTAATTATTATTTTTCAACTTGCCGTAATGGCGACAACAAGCCATTTTTTATAATTTACCGTTAAATTCTATTATTACTTGACATTAGCGAAATACACTGATAAAGTGTGGGGCCATTTATTAAAGTAAGAAGAAGAATATCATATATATATAGTTTGAAGAATATGACATCTTTCTCCCGTAATTTTTTTGCATAAATAATCCTAAATTCATTATCTACAAATTGCTTTTTAAAGCTTAAATGCATGTTACCAGTTCAACTCTTAAGTAGAAGTGGCGTGAAAGTGAAGTGAATACAAGCCGGTGTATCCATCATTTTACAGAATGGTACAACAGAAAAATCATGTAAAACGTTTTTCGAATAATTATTGTCGCACGTCGAAAAGATGTTGCTGTTGCATATCACTGAAGACAGGGACCATAATTATTGCTTGTTTAGGAGCGATATTTTATCCCGTACTATATTTTGTAGTAGTCAAGATTATTTTCAAAGCCATCGATAGTACTGATTTGAATTATTTGGTGCCTACTGTTAAAATAACAGATGCTTACTTATTTTTGATAGTACTACTGTGCGGTGTACATGTTATTCTTTTTTTCGCAGCGTTAACGTATAATGAAACTTTATTGTCATTATACCTGTTCACTTTCTTTGTATATTTTGTCGCAGATATTATTATTCTCCTGTGTTACGTTATCCAAATACTAACTCTACCAAATTCAGATTGGTATAATGTCATATATACCTTATTAGTGGTGTTTGCTGCGCATACGAGTTATTGGTTGATAATTTACTTTTTTATCCTGTCCGTTGTGAATGGTTTTAAATTAAATATACACACAATTACTATAATTATCGCTTAACTTTTCAAATATATGTTCTGAGTCAGAAATGTTATTTCCTTTTAAAACCCTAAGCTAATCCAGCTCCTCTAGATTTTTGGAAACCTGGGTATTTATGTGGAATATACCATGAATAACATATTCGACAAAACTTCTTCTCCTAAAAAGTCAATGCCTCACATTAGGAATACTCGTGGGTACGTTTACGAATTCACACACAAACCCTCTGACCATATCATATTTGAAGGGTAAGACAAGAGTGTAACCGGCGAGAGTGCATGTGACTAATTATGACAGTGGAAGAAGCCAGAGAGGTCTGTAAGGAAAGAACCTGTTGGAACTTGAAACTCTGTAGTATTTGCCTAACCCGCATCTTGCAAGGGATCTGTCGTGATGACAAAGATAGGTGGACATGCATTTATAGGTCACACAAAGATACGTCTCATGCGGGGCTCGAACCCGTGATTATTCAGCTGATACACTATGTTATATGCGAGAGCTGGGTATGTAAGAAAGGGAATGAAAACAAGATGTGTGGTCGAAATGCGAGCTCTGCGGAAAATGTGCGGAGCCAAGCTGACTGACCGCGCTCGCAACAGCGTAGTAAGAAAGCGAGTAGGTATGAAAGATAGTATCGCGCAGTAAGAAAGCGTGTACTTATAAACGACGAATGTGTATGAGACTAACTATCAGAGTCGAGGAAGCTAGGTCTGTAAGGATAGAACCTGTTCTAATTCTGTATTCTCTGCTTAGTTCGCAAGGGGTCTGTGTGCGGTAGTTCCTTTTTTTAAATCACCCTATCTCCGCTTTTGTGACTTTAAACCGCGTTTTAAACAAGTTTTAAACTTGGCCTTCGGGCTTAAACTGTTATTTACAGTTTTTCTTAACACAAGCTTAATTGTCATTCGTACAAATAGAGGCTTCAGTGACTAATAAATCGTCACTAAATTACAACTACCGTGTACCTACGCACCAAGATCCTTATCTATTAATGAAACGGTGTATTCCCAACGGCCATAGCTAAGTGGCTATACATAAAAGCGTTTGCTTCCAATTTAGTGTTATTGTTCTTTCGTTTTAATGTTGCTTTCTTGGTATTAAAAAATCGAAGAACTTTATAACGGTTTAGATAAAAAAAAAAACAGAAAAAGTAAGTAAGTGAAGGTCTCTTTTATATAGGACAAACAAAAAGCCAGTTAAAAACTCGGGTTAAAGAACACATAGCTGCCCTAAAACACCGTCGTTCAAAGAAGTCTGCACTCTGTGAACATGTCCTTGACCGCACCCGCCATAACATCAGATTTGATAGACCACAAATCCTCGTGAAAGAACACCGATTCCTACCAAGGATGGTTCGCGAGGCTATTGAAACTAAAAAACATCCTTATTTCAATAGAGAAGATGGCTGGGTGCTTCCATCGACTTGGGATCCGGTAATTAATATAATCAAATCCAAAATTAAGCATAACACTGCAAGACCTCAAGACACCGTGAGCTCATTCTGCGTAGATCGGACCAACAAAAATAATTAAGAAGTTTGAGGGTACCCCAGAACAACTATGCCTGTTGGACGTCTAACACCTCAGTCCCTCCTGTGACCATGGGTGCTGCAAAGCACTCGAAACGTCGGGAACTTAAAAATCTAAAATAAACCGCGATAAAATCCGAAAAATAGTTTTATTTCATGTGTAATATTCGCGTGAATCTAAGAACTCAGTAAGTGAAGTCTTTCTTTTTTTTTACGTGGGGAAATCCTCATGTACTTCCGCCAGCCTCGGGCGAAGCTGGCGGGGCATGTCGGACTCTTACCGACCAAAACCCCACGGTGGCCGGCATCGACACTTCGGGGAAGGGCTGTGTCGTGCTCCGAAGAGCCCGCCTTCGGAGGGGAACCTTTGGATCCCTTCCCCCCTGCACCTGCTTACGGCGGCATGAGTAACCCTACGCCGCCGCCCCAACATACCACGACCCCAAGGGCCCCCCTGCGGATGTTGGTGCAGGGGGGTCCCCCGCCAGATGTTGCGGCGGGGGACACAAGTTAGCCCGTATTATAAAGCCCCGGGCTACTGGGCTGGGGGACCAGGGCGAGCTGTGCCTCCGCCCCGGCGCCGTCGCCTTCGCCGGGCGGGATCGGGCCTCTCCCGATCCCGCTCGGCCTCCTTCTGGGACATCACAGTCTCACAGAAGGAGGATACGCCCCCCCCACGCCGATTCTCCTACCATAATAGCCGCTACTACTGCCGGCAGGGAGAGCCGGCGCTCCAAGCGTAAGTGAAGTCTGTTCTAAGCGAAGGTGGCGAACCCTCTTGCCTGGTGAAGCTGTAAAGGCCCCTCGGTCAACAGCATAGATCATTCACACACACAAAATAATATTAATTTTAAAAAACCTTTTTAACAACAAGCTTTTATAACAAAAACACAATGAAGATATTTGACTTGGTTAAGGAGTTCCTTTGGCTTCCTTCCGGCTCCATCATCAGACCTTAGTTACCATCCGGGTCTAACGTACTCCTCTAAATCCGAAGAGCCTTAACACGGTGGGGTAGTTGGGTAGTTCCATTGGCCACCTTCCGACTCCATCATCAGACCAGCTCCATGGTACCATATTATTGCATTGTCACCGACTTTACATGAGTCTTTTTCTGGGACTAGGCCCGCCACACATTCCCACCATTGTAACTTCTGTAAGCTAGGATCCACAATGGTCTCCTTAGATGGCGCCAATATTGGAGCCTTGGGGTGTCTCGGGATGCGATTTCTTGGAACTCGCAACAAATTCTTTCTTTCTTTCTTTCTTTCTAGAAAGAAAAACAGGAGGAGTAGGAAAAATAAAATACCACTTCCCTCCTTTGCAAAGCGGGAGACACAAAAAAAAGGAATGTGTACTGTGGGCACACACTTATAGTTGACGATGTTAGGTACCAATGTAATGGGGCCGGCTATAGGTACCGGCTTGGTTACTATACTGACACACACTTGGCTATTGGACGGTTTCAATATTTAACTTAAGGTCAGATTTGCCTACTACGGATCGAAAATTGACGTATTTTGTATGTAAAATCTGTCAAAATTCTACTGACAGTAAGCAAATCTATCCTTCAGTTGAATATTGGATCCAGCCATATATCGATATAATTTCAGACCCCAGACGGGTACTGACGGGTACTTTTATCTATCTATCTATATCATCACGCCAGCTCCCTCGCGGGGTAGGCAGAGAGTACAGAGTTCCAACAGGTTCTTTCCTTACAGACCTCACTGGCTTCCTCCACTCTCATAGTTCGTCTCATACACGCCCGCCGGTTACGGAGACTCTTTACTTGCCCTTCATATAAGATACGGTCTATTTGGTTATGGTAAGATAGTCTAGGTCTTCCCCGGTACCTAAATCCTTCCACTTTCGCATTGTATATCTGTTTTGTCATTCTTTCTTCTGACATTCTTTCTATATGCCCGAACCAACGGAGCATTCCTTTTCTCATCTTTACACCGATACTATCTTTCATACATACTCGCTTTCTTACTACGCTGTTGCGAATACGGTCGGTCAGCTTGACTCCGCACATCTTCCGCAGAGCTTGCATTTCGACCGCATTTATTCTGCTTTCGTTCTCCTTCTTGCATACCCAACTCTCACTGCCATATAACAGCGTTGGGACAAGCACTCCGTTGCATAGCCAGCTGCGTCTTTTGACTTAAGTGCCGGCTTCCAAGTAGCTTTCCCATCGCACCATTTACTCCATTCCCTGCATTCACTCTTCTCTCTATATCAGCGGTGTATTTCCCATCCTTACTGTAGGTGCATCCAAGATATACAAACTCATTCACTTGCTCCAGCACATCGTTACCAACCATAATCGTTGTATTCGTTCTGGTTTCTTCCCGTTTCTCCCCTATTTTTTTATAGAAACTCAATATATATTTTTTATTATTAATTATTAGCAGCCATGGGTATACCATTGCTGAGTAAAGGCCTTCCTTTAACATTTCCATTCTACTGTATTTGGGGCTTTTGAGGGCCAATCGTCTGTAAAAGTGGACGGATGGCTAGGTCCAGTGGAGGTTAAGGCGGTCCGCCAATTGGATCGAGTAGTCTCGGGATCAATCTCCGCACTAGACAAGTCTTTGTGAGTCACACAAATATTTGTTGCGTTCTAGGTGTTTGTGTGTGTGAATTTAATATTTGTAAAGTCACAGTAATAATTCCTAGTATGGGGCTAGGTATACTTTTTCTTTTTAAAATTTTTGTCCTGCCCATAGAAATGAAATAGTGCGCGATTTGGTCCACATTACCCGCTTTGTCACACATGCACAGTTTGAAACAAGTAAACACAGTCTCATACGAGGGCGGGTCAATAAGTCCGTGACTTTTTGAATGAAATGCAGGTTTTTAGATAAAACGTTATTTTATTTTTCAACATAGTCTCCTTTGAGTTCTATACACTTAGTCCAACGTTTCTCCAATTTTATTATCCTTTCCGAAAAATATGATTTGTTGAGGTCATCAAAATAGGTATTTGTTTGTGAGATGATTGATGAAGTCAAATCTCTTTCCGCCAAGCCATTTGTTCAAGTTTGGGAACAAGAAATAGTCACTCGGGGTTAAATCTGGAGAATAGGGCGGATGAAGGCGCAATTCGTAGCCCAATTCATGGATTTTTGCCATGGAAACTGCACATGTGTACACCCTTGCATTGTCCTGGTGGAAAAGAACTTTTTTCATGGCCAAATGCGGTCGTTTTTTTTTCAATTCCTCATTGAATCGACCCAATAAGTTGGTATAATATTCTCCATTGATTGTTTTCCCCTTTTAAAGGTAGTCAATATGGATTATACCGCGCGCATCCCAAACAACGGTCGCCATGACTTTATTGGCGGACAAACCCACCTTTGCCTTCTTTGGCGCTGATTCACCCCGAGAAACCCACTGTTTTGACTGCTGTTCGATCTCAGATGTGTTGTGGTGGATCCACGTTTCGTCCACACTTATGAAACGGCTCATAAACTTGTCCACATTGTGGTTGGACAACGCCAAACATTACTGCGAAATTGTCACACGGTTGCGTTTGTGGTCGATTGTGAGCAAACGCGGCACCCATCTTGCGGAAAGCTCTCTCATACCCAAGTGATCATTCAAAATTAATACCACTGAGCCATGTAAGATGCCTATGGCTTCCACAATCTCTCTCACTTTCAATCTCCGCTCGGCTAAAACCATGTCGTGAATTTTTTCAATTTTTTCGGATGTAGAGACCTCAACTGGGCGTCCAGAACTTTCGGCATCTTCCGTGCTTGTACGGCCACATCGAAATTCAGTAAACCACTTCTTAACCATGGAAATGGATGGTGCAGAGTCCCTATAATATTTAACAAACTTAGCCTTGGTTTGAGTGATGTTTTTTTTCCGCAAATACTAATGCTTATCGAGCACACGAAATTCACTTTTTTCCATCTTCTTCTCAAAACGCGTAGTCTGATATCAACGGCTGCCAAACACAAACTAAATGACGCAGCTTGTTGAAATTGTGACAGTAGTCAACTGACAGTTGCCTGTTGACAGGAGCAGTGTTACCATTTCAATTCAAAAAGTCACGGACTTATTGACCCCTTAGTACAAACTTACATTACTGCCGTAAAAATACTCTGCGATGAAATGTAATACCTTTAAAAGTACAGTTACAACTTTTGGAAGACTTATTGCATACTGAGATGTTAGATTTACGCGAATATTACACATGAAATAAAACTATTTTCCGGATTTTATCGCGGTTTATTGTTCCAGCGACTTGAGATCCGGTAATTTATATACGCAAATCCAAAATCAAGCATAACACTACAAGGCCTCAAAACACCGTGAGCTCATTCTGCGTAAATCGGACCAACAAAAATACTTAAGGAGTTTGAGGGTACCCCGGAACGACTATGTCTTTTGGACGTCTAACACAACACCTAAGTTCTTCCTGTGACTATGGGTGCTGCAAAGCACTCGAAACGTCAGTCACTTAAAAATAAAAAATAAACCGCGATAAAATCCGATTAATAGTTTTATTCCAGACTTATTGCAGTTGGATATGCTGCGAAATACCAACTTTACCCAATATATAACACTAGCATCTGCCCTCGACTTTATCCGCATTGACTTTAGACAGGAACCAAATTTTTTCAGGGATAAAAAATATCCTATGTGTTAATCCAGCTAATAACTTTGTGCTTTTCATCCAAATCCGTTCAGCCGTTTTTGCGTGATTGAGTAACAAACATCCAAACATACAAACTTTCACATTTATAATATTAGTAGGATATCACAACCACATAAATTTGTAATACCGTTTTCACATGCATGGTGACACGGTGGACAAAGACTTCAGTGTATTATTACGATTTCTGTGGTCCCACCATACTCGGGTTTGCCGCAATGACGCTCAAAATTAAGAGAGATCCAATAACAGTCCGATTTAATGGAAGCCAGGATTTCGTGATCGGCAGGTAGGCGCCACCAGGCCAGGCAGTCATATACTTAACATTCTTTCGTAAATGCACAGCACGTGACGTGTTTATCACGTTATCAGACAATGGGTCGCGAATCACGGGTCCACGGAACATGCCACCCTCTGGCAACAACAGCAGTGTCTATATCTAACATTTATCATCATATCAGCCTATATTTGTCCACTGCTGAACATAGGCCTCCCCAATCGCTATCCAGCGTAGCCGGTCTGATGCCACCTACATCCAACGACTTCCTGCGATCCTCAGAAGATCGTCGGTCCATCTCGTAGGCGGCAGTCCCACGCTGCGCTTGCCAATACGTGGTCTCCACTCTAGAATCTTTATGCCCCAACGCCCGTCCGATCTTCGTGCTGTGGCCCACCCATTACCACTTCAGCTTACTTATCCTATGGGCTATGTCGGGGACCTTGGTTCTTTTACGAATCTCCTCATTTCTGATTCGATCACGTAGGGAAACGCCGAGCAGAGCTCTTTCCATCGCTCGCTGAGCAACTCTGAGCTTTTTTTATGAGGCCTATTGTAAGTTGTCTCTTACAATAGCTTTAACATTACACCTAGACATATTTATATACCTACATGGTGCCTACATGTAAGTGCCTCGTTGCGAATAATGAGCGTAGGGATTACGAGGTTCTAAGTCCGAATACTAACTCAGACAAAAATTTTTTTTTTACTGAAATAATCCTATTTCTGTGCGGAGTCTTGTCAGTATAATGATAACAGGCTTACCCCCTATTACATGGGACATCGTCGAAAAGTGGGTGTAAATTGGTGTACAGAAGTACCCCTGCTTGTGAATGTAGGCGTGACAGGGTTAATTTCAATAAATAATTCACATTTAATTTATTAACAAATAGCTGTTACCCGCGACTTCGTCTGGATGCAATCTGCCTCCTCGCCAAATTTTATTAAAATTTGAATCAAACCAAAATCAAAATATTTTTTATTCATGTAGACCAAGTAGTACTTATGAATTATCAAGAAAGAAAAGTTAATGATAGATAAGACTCTACCACCCGTTCGAAATGTCATTCCTGTGGAGAAAAAGGGCAAAACTCAACCGTTACTCTTTTAAAATGATAGTTTTACAATTCCTTTTATATTCATTGCGTTCATGGGATATGGGAGCATAACGCAGAACGAGTTAAGTAGATGAGCTTAAGTATAGATTAAACGAAAATGTACCTACACTCATGGCATCAGTCAGCTTCTACACAGTCCTCTCATTTACAAAATAAATATTTTGTAAAGGTATATATTAAATAAAAATTAAAACATTAATAATAAGTAAATAAAACTGCTTAATATAAAATATATAATAAGTGCGAACAAAATACTTGGTTATAGCTCTAGTGTGATGCCGACTGAGCCAAACCTTAACAGAGCTACAAGTTTAATCAGTCAAAGGATGGAGGACGGTCCAATTTCCACCAGCAGCACCCGTTCGAGTATGACTTGAGAAGCAGCCATCTGTTCAGCGGTTTACACAGAAAAAGAAGAGTTGTATAGCAATATATCGACATTCTTTATAAATAACATCATTATTATCATATCTCAGTGGTAAGGTATCACACTCGAGCTAGATCGTAAACTTCTAAATTGTAACCTTAACATCGTATCCACACGACATGATTGAAAAAAATTAAAAGGAGAAAATGGGAAGAGAATTAAATGAAAAATACAAGCTGGCAGATTAGTAGCTATATTTGATTAAAAAAAAAGGAAATTGACTATTTGTAAGGGGGTTTATACGACATTCATTATTTGAGTTTAAGTTTACTGTCGTGCGTGACCTCGAAAAATAGTGAGGATATTGATAGCACTATCCTTAGTATCATTAATACAGATCGGCCAAAGCTATTGATTGCAAACAATACTATCGATGACATATACGAAATGACATTATTAGCTAATCTATCATAAAAATGCACCGTTATACACGGTCCCATTCAAAATTACACTATTAAACGTCCCCAAATCGACGTGAGTAGATATAGTTATGACATAAATATAAATTACCATACTCGCGTCACTTAAAGTTGTATTTGCATAGCAATGAACAAAAAGCAATAAAATGTTTACGACCGAAGCTCACTGGTAGAGTGGTCCGCACCCAAGGGAGAAGGGGACAGTTGCGGACTGCATACGATGTTATAAATGAACTAAATAAATAAAAAATGCATCATTTTAATGCAAATAAAGACAACACCGTATAGTATATCATTATATGAGTGTTGGTTATTGAAAATAAAACAACCCATCATTTTTTGTTACATTTTAGGGTTTTGTACCTAAAACGAAACCCTTATAGGATCACTTCGTTGTCCGTCTGTCCGACGGTTATCACCTTTTTTTTCTCAGGAACGGCTAGAGGTATTAAGTTAAAATTTATATCAAATACGAAGGTCTACGGTCCCTTACTGGTATAAAAAATTAAGGTTTTAAGTAAACCCAAACAAAAGATATGGCCATTTAAAGTTACTCATTAGAAATTATATAGCACTTCCCGTTGACCTAGAATCGTGGAATTTGGCAAGAAGCAAGGTTTTAAAGTACAAGTAAAGGAAAAAGTTTGATATTTGTCAATTTATAACTATAACATATAAAAAAATAATTAGTTTCCCTTAAATCCGATAAATAATTAAAAATAGCGCTGTCTAGTGACTACTACACACATTACAACTATACTTCTTTGTCTATGTGCTATCAGTGACATTTTGTGAAACTATTTTTATTTGTGATGAATAAATATTGGTTCACATACACAGAGATGTCATACCATCTCTGTATGGTATAGGACGTAAATTGAATCAAATTGTCGATTTATTCTTTAATTTTATATAGTTTGCATGAAAATTAAATGTTATTAATTTTTTAAAAGGTATTTTTATGGACTGCCTCGTTGAACAAGTAGGTACCGTACAATGCGTTTAGAGATCGCGGAGGATCTCGTACAAATTATAGGAGCAAAATGTAGTTTTCTATAGAAAATTTCCCAGTATCAGTCCGGAGGCCGAAGTTGTGCCCGGTATAATAGCAATAGCCTCGCCCCTATTACATTGGCACATTACATTCTCAGCAATAAGTTGGTGTGCGCACATAGTACACCTCTTAGCCACTCCCGCTTGAGGAATGTAGGCGTCCCGGTTTGTGTGAATTTTTTATACGGAAATAATTGAATATCCACGTTGTTTATTTAAATTGTAAAATATATAAAATAAAATCCTTGTGTGGTTTTATGAAACCACGGTAAAAGTGAAACATATTGGGCTTGGCTGCTCTGGCGAGCGCGTTGCATGTTGCGTGACGGTCGGGCATGTCGCGTGTCACGCGACATGCAACACACAGACCAAAAAGTTTGTAACGATCTAATAAAAGTTTCACTTTAATAAACGTCGTCACACATACATTCCCCAAGGTCAGATGTTAGGTCTCATGTAATAGGGGGCAAGCCTAATTTATCGGGCACAATGTCAGTTGACACTGGAAATATTTCTATCGAAAAATTACATTTGTTCTGACATGGGATTCGAACTCAGCACCTCATGATCGCTACACGCATTATTCGCCAATAAATTATATTATTTTATTCATATATTAGACTATATTATTTTATTTAATAGTACACAACGTGTAACTTGATTTAGCGCAGTGGTTAAGAGCTTGAGCCGCTCCGCCCACTGTGTCTAAGAGTCGCGGGTTCGATCCCGCACGGGTCAAATCTTTGTGTGATCCACAATTATTTGTACCGTTCTGGGTATGTGAAATTTCATGTTTGTAAACGCACCCACGATACAGGAATAAATCCTAGGGTGGGGCTACGGTTTTTAAAAAAAAAAACAAAAATAAAACACCTTCGAGATTTTAAACAAAAGGAAAAACAGATCAAATCAATTGAGTGTCGATTTGGAACAAACTACCTAATAGTCCTGCGTTAATTGTGTTGCACTTTGTGCATTGCCCTAATTTTTTTTTTTCATATTCGTATGTGTACGACGGTGTTGGTCATATTTGTAGTACTATATGCATATAATACGGTGTACTCATTATGTGAATATGGCTGTTTGTTGTACCTAAATAAAGGAAAAATAATAAACTAACGAGGTATAGGTAACTTTTTAGAAGATTTTGTGTTTGTATGTCTATCTAGACTGTCTTTCTGGTTCAAATCTTGTAATCCTGCACTTGTCTTCAAGCATTTCGAGCGTTTTATTTATTAGTTTTATTGTATTTTATTAAGATATCCAATAGCGTTTGACAATAGAAAACATGTGTCCGACTGAGCTGAAATTTAGCATACGTATGTAAGTTCGGTGACAGTGTAATAATATAGTACATACCATGGACCCAGCTCCAGACCAGTCTTTTGATGGGGTCGAAAGGTGGCCATGGGAACATGTCAACTACACAACATAACCACCTCGTGTTTAGGGTTGTATCGTCGTGTCTAGATTGGTATTGACAAGTACTATGATAGGTAGATGATGTTTAGAGTCTGATGATGAAGTGGAAAGGTGGCCAACGGAACTATCCAAATACTAAACATACCCCTGCCGGATTTGAGCTCGTTGGATTTGTCTTCACGAGTTCTGTAGACCCTGATGATGTCCAGGATCTGATGATGGAACCGAAGAGTGGCCAACGGAACTACCCAACTAATCAACATAATCCCACCGTGTTTGGGTTCGTTGGATTTGTCTTGACGAGTTCTGTAGACCCGGATGATGTCGAGGGTCTGATGATGGAGCCAGGGGGGGGCCAACGGAACTACCCAACTACTCAACATAGCCCCGCCGTATTTGGACTCGTTGGATTTGCTTTGACGAGTTCTATAGACCCGGATGATGTCCATGGTCTGATAATGGAGATGGAGGGTGGCCAATAGAACTGCCCAATCCTGAACATAATTCTGCCGTTTTTGGGCTCGTTGGATTTGTCTTAACGAGTGTTATAGATCCGGACGATGTCCAGGGTCTGAAGATGGAGCCGGGGGGTGGTCAACGGAACTACTCAACTACTTATCATAACCCCGAAATATAAGTGCTCGTTGGATTTATCTTGACAAGTACCATTCCTTACGTATTATTAAATTATTTTTAGTTCGATATAATCTCACTAGATGGTGTTCATTGCGACGCCCGGAATCGTTAATCACGGTATCAAGTTTTTTAAATAGTTCATATAATCGATAGTTTTTATTGTATGGTTAGATCGTAACTAAGCACAGATCACAAGAACACCGCCCCGCACCGCGCAACAGATATATTCACTAGCGCATCCTGTAGGATCTAAATAGTAGATCTAGACTAGTGATGTGTACCCGAGGCAAAATCAGTCTCCGGAGATTTTAGGAGAATTTACAACAGTAACCTGAATCAGGATCCAGGATCCTGGAACCAGAATCTCTGCAGAAAAACCAGTTGATAACGACTTAATGAAAATAATTAACTTATAAAAAATAGTTCATAAGTTAATAGCTGTACGTACGCATAATTATCTACCACTATTATCTTCACGACTTAAGTTACAATTCTGAGCTAAAGTGGTGCGATTGAGTTTTCATTTATACATTCATGTGTACATTAACTACGAAATGAACAATACTTATTTAAGTACGTGTTATAACTTAGTAGTACGTAGTTTTATACAATAAAAAAAATCTGGTAGACAAATAAAACAATACTTAATACATTTGTACCTAATTAAACATATCTGGGTTTGTCGGGAGTTCCTTCTATATGGACAAAATTATGGACTAAGGATGCATTCAAAAAAATTCCGGTATTTTAGTAATTACCGGTGAAAACCCGGTTTATGTGTTAAACGGTGAATCTTCGGCTTTTATTGAACCGGTTCACATCACTACTCTAGACCCCAAACCTTAAAAACCACAGTAGGTACTTCGTCGGTCTCCGTTGTGTTTGCCATAAAGTTTTTGCTATAAAAGCAAGCTTTTAAATTAAATTAATGTTATTAACAGTGAGTTACATTGTCTAATCAGAACTTCGTTCCTGACGGGGGTCCCCCGACCGCACATTTTTTTTATATTTTTTATACGTGGGCTACGCTCTCTATGATTTATTCCTGTGTCGTGGGTGCGTTCAGAAACATGATATTGACATACACAAAAACCCAGACCAAATCAAATATGTGTGGGTCATTTTGTGTGTGTGTGTGTGAATGATCAACACTGTTGGCCGCGGGGCCTTTACAGCTTCTCCGGACAAGCTTTGTGGGTCACACTAATTGTCCCGCAATGGGAGCGAACCCACGACCACCTAATCCAGTGGACGGACCGTTTTAGCCATTGTCGTCCGTCAGATATTATGTTACTTATTTAAATAGTGTATTAAACCGTCTTAGTATATATCTATATCATCACACCAGATCCCTTACGGTGTATTTAGAGAGTACAGTTCCAACAGGTTCTTTCCTTACAGATCTCTCTGGCTTTCTCCTTTCTCATAGTTCGTCTCATACACGCTCGCCGGTTACGGTGACTTTTAAGTATCTAATAAATAATTGTCTTTCTTCCTAGATCCAAACAATAAACGGCGTGGTCCTAGTGAGTTGGCGGCAGCGGGTCCTGGAGCGGCAGATCGAGTACGGAGCAAGACTTGGCCACGTGGTGCTCAGCCTTGCCCGCATGGAGCTCGCCAACTTCTACAAGAACGTGATGCCGGTCGCAGACTACTTCGACCAGACCAACATGCTTATAGCGGTGAGTGACCCCATAGATGAGGTCTAAGAAGCCTCCCAACTCATCAGGATATTGCTTACCAACTTCTACAAGAAGGTTTGTCTACCCATTCGACCAGAGCAACATGGTTATAGTGGTGAGTAACCCGACAATTGGCTAGGATAATGTGAGTCAGCTTCTACAAGAGTGTGAATTCAGTCGCTGATTACTTCGACCAAATCAACATGCTTATAGCGGTGAGTGACCCCATTGATGAGGTCAAAAACCCTCCGTATTTCCTGGACCGGCAGATCAAGTACGGCACACGACTCGACCACGCGGTGAGACACCCCATAGATAAGGTCCTAAAACCCTCCTTACTCGCTAGGATAATAGGCTAAGGAAGAAGAATGCCCCTCTAAACAGACTATTAGACACATATAATAGATTGAACTGTGCTGAAGATATTGACATCTTTCATCTTACTGACATTCGTAAATTTATTAAAATTAGTTCTTTATTTTATAAATTGACTTCTTAAAATTAAAATTATAAAAACTAATTCGAATTCTTTTCCCAGCTTCATTTTTATTTTATTGTTATATGTATTATAATTTTATAAATTTGGTAATTCTTAATTATACTATTTATTATCTTTATCTTTAACTTAATGACTAATTTTGATTTATTTCTTAAAAATGTTGTATACACTTGTAGAGATTTAGCAGTTGGTCTCATTCCTGTTGTATTTTTTATTTTATTTTAAATGTTTAGTGTTAAGTTGATGGTATAGCTACTTTAAATAAATAAATAAATAATGCTGATGTGATGTATATGCCCGACTACGTCGACTAAACCAATATGCTTATAGCGGTGAGTGACACGGCAGATAAGGTCGAAAAGGCTTCCCAACTTGTCAGGATACTGCTTTCTAACTTCTACAAGACCGTGATGACAGTTATCTACTAATTTGTCCAGACCAACATGCTTATAGTGGTGAGTCACCCCGCATATGGTGAGGTCGAATAGGCCTCCTGACTCGCCAGGAATGCTTGCCGACTAAGAACGATGTAGAATAAAAACGTGGTGTCATTCAAAGACAAGGTCAAAGTCATAATCTTTATTTGTTTAGACCAATTATGTATTGGCCTAAACAAATAAAGCACACACAAAATTATTACATATTTTACATCTACCACCGGATCGGAACGCGGCCTGCACTGAGAAGATCCGGCGAGAAACTCAGCGGGCTAGTCTTTTAATTTAATTTGTTTGGCCTTTCTGATAACAATTTTTTGTTTCAAAATTGTTTTATACAGCAGTATTTAATTTTGCTGATTGAGAAGCTGCTCAAACCCAATCTGTTTTATCGTCAAGATAATCCGAAATTTTGTAATACCCTTTCTTACACAGTCTAGTTTTGATTACCTTTTTAAATTTATTGATAGGCATGTTTCGGATATCTATGGGTAATTTGTTGTAGAAGCGTATACATTGCCCCATGAAAGAATTACTAATTCTGTAGAGACGAGTAGAATGTACAATAAGATCATCTTTGTTCCGTGTATTAACATGATGAATGTTGCTATATTTTTCAAAGCTACTGATATTCTTTTTAACATTTACCCACTAATTAGACTAGACCGCACCCGCATGAGGTCGCACCTCCCTGTCACCATTCATTCGATTATTATTATATTTATTATCTCTAACCACCCATTCTGGAAAGGACGTCGATTCTACGCTTCCAAGGGCTTTATAATGTATAATATTAGCCCTTTTAAGAAACTGTCCCACCGTTGAGCACGGGACTCCTCTCAAACTGAGAGGGTTTAGACCATAGTCCACCACGCTAGCCCAGTGCGGGTTGGCGAACTTCACACACCTTCGAGAAACTCTTAGGCATGCAGGTTTTCTCACGATGTTTTCCTTCACCGTTAAAGCAGGTGATAGTTAATTCTTAATAAGCACATGCTTTCGTAAAGACAGAGGTGCACTGGATTTGAGCCTGAGACCTCTGAATTTGCAGTCCAACGGTCTTATCACTAGGCTATCACTGCTTCCTAGGGCTTTAATAAGCAAAAATGCGGCGATGTGATTTATCCAATGCGGACATCGATCAAAATGCAGACTACTTTGGCTATTATCTCAAGATGATAAAACGATTGGTATGACTCGAGGTCGAATGATTGCATATAATCTATAATTAATCAACACTATCAGCTGATTTATAAATAGGCACGTAAAGATGACTTTGTGTTATCATAACCAATGCGGTTGTTTTTACCGATTACGTTTTGGATAAGGGTTGTGTATTTCGCGTTGAAGTACGTCGGCCCATTAGCTCAGTTGGTTAGAGCGTCGTGCTAATAACGCGAAGGTCGCGGGTTCGATCCCCTCATGGGCCAAAATCTATTTTTGTCATTATTGATTTTGTTTCTTAATTATTCAGTATTTTTTTAAATAACTTATTTAAATTATATCGTTATAAAAAGTTGTTATAGGTATCATGAAATCAAATCTTGCACTACCGACATATTTCCGTTTTACATGTCACTGACAAAAACGTATAAATAGGAAAATCAAGTTTATTAGTTTCAAAACATGGATATAGTAATCACGGGTTCTATTCCCGCTCGTCACCGGTTGGGAACCTCTGGTTTAGACTGATGATGACAACTATGAAATACGGACGATTTAGCGGACGATTTAGCGCAGTGGTTAAGAGCTTGAGCTGCTCCGCCCACTGTGTCGAATAGTCGCAGGTTCGATTCCCGCACGGGACAAATCTTTGTGTGATCCACAATTATTTGTTCCGGTCTGGGTATTTGTTTGTGAATTTTCATGTTTGTAAACGCACCCACGACACAGGAATAAATCCTAGTGTGGGGCTATGTTTTAAAAAAAAAAAAAAGATAAGGTATTTATCTACCTGTCTATATCATCACGCCAGATCTCTTGCGGAGTAGGCAGAGAATACAGGTTTTCAACAGGTTCTTACAGACCTCTCTGGCTTCCTCCACTTTCATACTTCGTCTCATACACGCTCGTTCGCTGTTAGGCATTTATTACGTATACATAATTATCGGTAAGAAAAAGAGGTATTATTAAACTGGTAACTATTGACCAAAGAATAGGTAATGGTATCCTCCGTCGCCGACAATTTTCATACATTATTACAAAATTGTCGGTCGGCGTCCATTTAATATTACATAGTAATGACACCTTACAAAGTACGGATATTTACTGCAAAATTATCGTTTAAGAAATAATTATATTGCATACACACATTTCACGTCAACATTCTTCGGGCGAGGGTGGTATCGAAGTGTTAACATTCCCGTTTTCACAGCGATGTAAAATATATAATTTTCCTAAATATATTGTAACGCCAGATCCTTTGCGGGGTTCAATAGCTTCTTCACTTACAGACCTATCTGGCTTCATCCACTCTCATAGTTCGTCTCATTTTACTTAACCATGGTTCAATAGATCAAACTGCGCTATTGGACCACGCGACTTCAAGCAATGATTTTAAGTCCCAGTGTAATGGAAGACGAGTCTATTGACAATGAATCCGGCCATAATACCAAACTCCGCACTGTTAGTAAGAAATATTTGATAGTAAAACCCCAAAAATGCTGTCCTACGACCGACATACGTGGGCCTTTACAGCTTCACCGGATAAGTCCGACATACGTACGGATGACGTTCAAAAAGGGTTCCTGGGTCCAGCAAACTGTAAATGAATTTTGCTACTGATTTTTTTTTCAGTCTATCTATCTATCTATCTATAACCTCACACCAGATCCCTTGCGGGGTATGCAGAGAGTACAGAGTTTCAACAGGTTCTTTCCTTACATACCTCTCTGGCTTCCTCGACTCTCATAGTTCGTCTCATACACGCTCGCCGGTTACGGAGACTCTTGACTTTTCCATCAGATAAGACTCGGTTTATTTGGTCGTGGTAAGATAGTCTAGGTCTTCCCCGGTACCTGCATCCTTCCACTTTCACATTGTATATCTGTTTTGTCATTCTTTCCTCTGGCATTCTTTCTATATGCCCGAACCAACGGAGCATGCCCTTTCTCATCTTTACACCGATACTATCTTTCATACCTACTCGCTGTCTTACTACGCTGTTGCTAATGCGGTCGGTCAGCTTCACTCCGCACATCTTCCGCAGAGCTCGCATTTCTACCGCATTTATCCTACTTTCATTCTCCTTCTTACATACCCAGCTCTCGCTACCATATAACAGCGTTGGGACAAGAACTCCGTTATGTATGGCCAGCTGCGCCTTATGGCTTAAGTGCGGGCTCCCAAGTAGCTTTCCCATCGCTTCATTCACTCTGTTCCCTGCACTCACTCTTCTCTTTATGTCAGCGGTGTATTTCCCATCCTTACTGAAGGCGCATCCAAGATATACAAACTCATTCACTTGCTCCAGCACATCGTTACCAACCACAATCCTTACATTCGTTCTGGTTTCTTCCCTTTCAAAAACCATAATCTTGGTTTTCTTCACATTCAAGTGTATCGTGTATTTTTCAGTAACAGTCCAAAATTGATATAAGACATTGGGGCCTAACATCGTTGTACAAATGTGATTGTATTCGGTACACTCTGCCACCCCCACTTGGGGAATATAGGTGTGTTTATTTCTTTTTTATTTTTATTGTCTGATCTGTCTTATTTTTTTTGGGACTAAGCCCGCTGGTCATTCCCACCATTGTAAATCCTGTAAGCCAGGATCCACAATAGTCTCCTTAGATGACGCCAAGGTTTGAACCTTGGGTTGTCCCGGGAAGCACTTAAACCGAAATAAATTTAATTAGAAAGAAAATCAGGAGGAGTAGGAAAAATAAAAAAAAAACACTTCCCTCCTTTGCAAAGCGGGAGACGGAAAAAAAATATTGGCAGATAAGCCATAGAGAAGGAGACTACAATTAGGATAAGCCCCAGTTGTAAAGCACCACGGTCACGAAAAAAATATTAACAGGGCCTATTTGTAAGCCTCATGTTTGATTCCAGTAATAGGTATGGCAAAAACGCTTGAACGCATGGAAATTATCCCTTGTAGAAATAAAAGATCCGAGTCTGCGAAAACAAACAATAGACGACCGTGGAGCTAACACCAAAACATTATAATGATGACGCATCATTATTATTCATTAGGGTCGCCATCCTTTCTGAGGGGCACTACTAGAGAGAGGAAATGGTTGAACAATTTAAACTAAAACAGATTTTTAAACACACCGTCACGCCTAAGTTCTCCAAGCGGGGGTGGCAGAGGTGTACTGAGTACACCCACGTTTCGCTGACGATGTTAGGTCCCATGTAATAGGGGACAAGCCTATTGCCATATACCGGGCACAATTCCAGACTCCGGACTCGTACTGGGAAGTTTTCGTTAAAAAAACTACACTTGTCCAACCTAGGATTTGAACCCAGGACCTGGTGATCAGAAAGCGATGCGCTTTGCCACTAAACCAACGAGGCAGTCAAGATTTTTAAACGACAATAATTTTACTAGGTGTTCATTTTCTCGTTGGTTCAGTGGTGCATGGTGTGGTTGGCGATCACGAAGTACAAAACATACATAGGTCGGACTAAAATTTATATAGCTGTCCGGAGTCTAGATTTGTGTCCGGTATAATGGCAATAGACTCGCCCCCTTAAATTATTGGTGAAATGTGGGTACACCTTTTCCAACCCAACCCATGACGACGATTTTATTTTCTTCTAATTTTTTTTTTCTTTTTTTCTTACGAGGTGTTTAAGTTTTATAAATTTTACATTTCCTTGTTTTTCATATCTGTAGGATGTATATATTCTTATGAAATTTCATTGATACTACTATAGATAACGGGTAAGGAAGCCATTATTATTCATCTGCCATAGGAAACACAAACGCTTTATGTACAAAGACAGACGATAGACAGTAGGTAAATTCTCATCAATAAATAGATATCTGCATTAGTTTATCACTATAGGTTTCATACACATAAATTTGTTCATGATTTTTTAGTCAAAACCAGAACATCCAGTATGTATTTCATTTTTATTAAATCATTCCTATGTCGTGGATATATTTGTTAACAAATATGAAATTACGTACTCAGACACCCAGGCCGAAACGAATATTTATGGGTCACTCAAAGATTTCAGAGGACATCTCCTCCGAGAATCGAATTCACAATTACTCCAAACTATACTGCTTAAACTCTTTTCTGGACCCTCTCTACGAGACCAAATCGTCGTCAATTCA
Source organism: Phalera bucephala (assembly GCA_905147815.2). Classification (NCBI taxonomy): domain Eukaryota; kingdom Metazoa; phylum Arthropoda; class Insecta; order Lepidoptera; family Notodontidae; genus Phalera; species Phalera bucephala. The sequence goes on from LR990622.1 coordinate 28,906,369, forward strand.
GTTTTTAATTTCAACTTCCAGTCCCGCTCCACAAAAATCAAATATTTTTGCCATGTCCTGCTAAAACTGTGATGTATGGGGCACTTAGTCTGGGCGGACATGTAAATCGATGCTTATCAATAAAACACGGCCGTGTGTCGCTTTACCAGCTATCGATCTGCGCCCTCGGTCAACGTCCAATGTCACTGACTAGCTGGCCTTGCGCCGAGGGTACAGGCAGAGGTCCACGAGCTGGGAAAATAGTAAAAGAAAAATTATCTAAATCATCGTCAGATCCCTTGCGAGGTAGGCAGAGAGTACAGAGTTCCAACAGATTCTTTTCTTACAGATCTTCCTGGCTTCCTTCACTATCATACTTCGTCTCATATACCCTCACTGGTTATGGAGACTCTGGACTAAGTTTTAAAATTCATTAATTATAATTTAAAAAATATTTTTAAAAACAACTTTTATCTTCCTTATTAAGGATTAAATTCCTTTCCTTTTAAGTTCCTATGACCCTGATCCTACAGCATCTAGAGAATTTGCACTCATTAAGACAAATCCAATGAGCCCAAACATAAGGGCGTTAGGTTGTGATTGAGATATTCCTATGGCCACCTCCCGGCTCCATGTTCAGACTACCTCCATGGTACCATATTATTGTATTGTCATTAAATATACTTACATATGCCAAATTTCAGGTCAACCCAATGCTCGCAAGTGTTTGAGAAATTGATCACAAAGACAGACAGACATACAAACAAAGTAAAATTTAAGGTTGTAAAAAGAAATACCACCGTCACGTCTATATTCCCCAAGAAGAGGTGGCAGAGGTGTACTATGTACACCCACTCTCCGCCGACATTGTGAGGTCTCATGTAATAGGGGGCGAAGGGCGCAAGTCTATTAAAAACGAGGCTTCATACTTTCTCACAGTCTGCGAAATTTCCATCTTAATTTCAATTAACATTATAAACAAAACATTTATGACAATGTCTCGCATCAATCCATACAAAAACTATCAAATTAATTCACTTATTAAGTTCGAATCTATAAACGACGTAAAACCTTTAATATCTACGCAATAATATAAGTTCTATTGCTTACAAGATAAGGTTTATTATGTTATCAAGTCGTGAATTTTCACCAATTACAGGTTTCCTGCATGTCTGTTTGACGAGGCGTATATCAGTATAGCGATATTAAAATATAATGATGGTCAAATTCGGTTTTTTGTTCACGGATTATCGTTTTCAAGTTGAACGTGAAATTAAAAAGTAGTCATCATTTTCCTGGAAAGTGATGGGCAGTAAAGTTAGAAAAGGAAAATTTGAAACAAACCCTATACCAACCCGTCTGGCCAGCGTGGTATAGTAGGCCAAAAACCTCTTAATATGTTAAGACACCAAACGCAAAGGCCCCCAGTTCCCGGTAGTCCCGCTGTCCGCTGCCACGGTAGCGGTCGCGGTAACAGCGGGGCAGGGGGTGCGAAGAATCTCCGGGCTACGACACAAGGCTACCAAAAACACCTGACCCTGGCTACGTACAATGGACGCTCTCTACGGCTGGACCAACACCTCGCTGAACTCGAGGTAGAACTAGGTCGCATAAACTGGCACATATTGGGGTTATCCGAAGTCCGAAGACAGGGCGAGGACACGATAACCCTTGAGTCAGGCCACCTGTTTTACTTTCGGGAAGGTGATCGGCCCTCTCAGGGCGGTGTCGGTTTCCTGGTCAACAAAGCTCTCACTAACAACGTTGTGGAAGTCAGCAGTGTGTCGACACGGGTAGCGTACCTCATAATTAAAATCACCAACAGGTACACCCTGAAGGTGGTACAGGTATATGCGCCGACCTCGACATACTGCGACGACATAGCGGAAGCCATGTATGAAGACATAGCCAAGGCATTACATGGCACCACCAAGGCTCACTACAACGTTGTTATGGGGGACTTCAATGCCAAAGTGGGAGTACAAGAACGCGGCGAAACGATAATCGGACCCCACGGCGTGGGGCGCCGAAACCACAGGGGGCAGATGCTGGTCAACTTTCTGGAGTCGCAGGGGCTCTTCTTGATGAATTCGTTCTTTAAGAAGAAGCCTCATAGAAAGTGGACATGGCGAAGCCCCGACACTGTGACGAGGAACGAGATAGACTTCATCATGACTGACAGGAAGTCTATATTTAGAGACGTCTCCGTGATCAATAGGTTTAATACCGGCAGCGATCACCGACTTGTCCGAGGCGCTCTAAATATAGACTTCAAGGCCGAAAGACGTCGCATGATGAGGTCTACTCTCAGACCTACTGCGCCTCAAATAGCTTTAGGGTCCGAAAAGTTCCAACTGGAGCTTCAAAATCGTTTCGACCTGCTGGAAACCGAAGGCAATGTTGACGAGAAAACCGACACAGTGGTCAAAACGCTACAGGATGTGTCTCGAAGGGTGTTTCCCGGCAAAAGCGGTAACAGAGAGTCTAAACTCTCGCTCGAGACTCTCGAACTTATGAGGCAGAGACGGGAAATGTCATCCACGCAGGCGTCTTCGCCGGATGGGAGGAACCTCAACCGGAAGATCCGGAAGCGGGTGCGACGTGACCTCCGATGTTCCAACACCCGCGCCATCGCGGCTGCGATTGAACAGAACAGAGGCACCAAAGTCTTCGCTCGCCAGCTAGGTAGATCCCATCTGACGAAACTTAATACAGCGGATGGCAAAACCGTGACCTCCAAGTTCGAGATACTCGAGGAAATTGAGAGTTTCTACAAAGACCTGTACGCATCACGGATGGCTAAACCCTCGAGACCCAGCGCTGACGACCACAGAGCCCCACTAGCACGCCACGATACGGAAGACATCCCTGATGTCAACCAGGACGAGGTCAGAGTGGCTCTCGAGCAGCTCAAAAACAACAAGTCGCCAGGCGATGACGGAATCACCACTGAGCTCCTAAAAGCAGGCGGGACTCCAATCCTGAAAAAGCTAGCGAGTCTCTTTAATTCCGTCATCCACCAGGGCTTAACACCTCAAGCGTGGAGCGGGAGTGCGGTGGTTCTGTTCTTCAAAAAAGGTGACAAAACCTTGCTGAAGAACTACAGACCCATCTCACTCCTGAGCCACGTCTACAAGTTGTTCTCGAGAGTACTCACAAACCGCCTCGCCAGAAGACTTGACGAGTTCCAGCCACCGGAACAAGCCGGGTTTCGAAAAGGCTACAGCACCGTAGACCACATCTATACTGTTCGGCAGATTGTACAGAAGACCGAAGAGTACAATCAGCCGCTGTGTATGGCTTTCGTGGACTACGAGAAAGCCTTCGACTCCATCGAAACCTGGGCGGTTTTGGATGCTCTGCAGCGATGTGGCATCGATTGGCGCTATATCGAGGTGTTGAGATGTCTGTATGATACCGCCACAATGACCGTCCAGCTCCAGGACCAAAAGACCAACCCGATCGAGCTGCATCGAGGGGTAAGACAGGGGGATGTAATATCCCCCAAGCTCTTCACCAATGCACTCGAAGACGTCTTCAAGACGCTGGACTGGACTGGGCGGGGCATTAACATCAACGGCGAATACATCTCACACCTTCGGTTTGCCGATGATATCGTCATCGTGGCAGAGTCACTGGAACAGTTGAGCGGAATGCTGCATAGCCTAAATGGAGCCTCTCGAGGTGTCGGTCTCGGCATGAACTTGGATAAAACCAAGATCATGTTTAATGAGCATGTCACGCCGGGACCGATCTACGTCGATGGTTCGATGCTCGAAGTTGTTCGGGAGTATGTCTACCTTGGACAAGTTGTCCAATTTGGTAGGAACAACTTCGAGAAAGAAATCAACCGCAGGATCCAATTGGGTTGGGCAGCATTTGGCAAACTACGTCACGTTTTCGCTTCGCCTATACCGCAATGCCTGAAGACTAAAGTCTTTAACCAATGCGTTCTACCTGTTATGACTTACGGGGCCGAGACGTGGACACTCACAGTGGGACTAGTCCACAAACTCAAAGTCGCACAGCGGGCTATGGAGCGAGCTATGATCGGCGTCTCTTTGAAGGATAAAATTCGTAACGAGGTAATCCGACAAAGAACCAAAGTTACCGACATAGCTCGCAGACTCAGTAAGCTAAAGTGGCAATGGGCTGGTCACATCTGCAGAAGGACCGACGGCCGATGGAGCAAGCGTGTCCTAGAGTGGAGACCGCGACTTGGTAAGCGTAAGGTAGGACGGCCCCCAGCTAGATGGACCGACGACCTCAAGAAGGTCGCTGGGACGGACTGGATGCGGAAGGCGGGGGACCGTGTGCAATGGCGCGTGTTAGGAGAGGCCTATGTCCAGCAGTGGACTACGATAGGCTGATTGATTGATTGATTGATTGATGGGCAGTATCGAAGGTTCGTTGCTAACAATATTCTGAAAAACATGTTTATACAAAATCTAGCATAGACCTTATCTCATCTGAGGAGCATGATAAGAGTCTCCATAACCGGCGAGCGTCTGTGAGACGAACTATGAGAGTGGAAGAAGCCAGAGAAGGCTGTATGGAAAGAACCTGTTGGAACTCTGTACCTGCTGTTTGCCTAACCCGCAAGGGATCTGGCGTGATGATATAGATAAAATAAAAAATCAGCTTTCGTACTAGATAGATCTAGATTAGCCGTCAGCAACAGTTAATAAAGACAAACTCCTAAGCCGAATATTATATATACAGCACAAAAGATCCCATGGGTCGAAGTGCGCCAGAGGTATCCTCGGTCCGGCAAGCCAATATAAGATAAGATAAGCCGAATATTTATGGATCTTTAAAATATTTGTTTTGTGCGGGAATCAAACCCACAACTAACGGGTGTTTGTGTATGTGTGGAGTCGTGGATGCGTTTACACATCTACGACACCACACATACACAAACAGAAATTGCAAGTGTGGGTCTACGTTTTTATGTTAATTTAAAAAAAAGTTAAGAAAGTTGTTATATTCTTAAGTTATATATTTATTCAATGCCTAGGTTATTATGAAACTAACTTATTATGACGCGTACCTACGGTGCTTAATGGGTTTTATTTAATAGCCCTGTCTAGGTCATACATCTTTTCAGTAGTAGGTGATACATAACACCGTGTAAATGCCTACAGACTTTAAGGCTAAATTGCAAAATTTGAAGCTGGGATATCGTCAAATTAACGCTAAGAATATTACGCAGGGTTACGGAAACCCTGCGTAATTTTTTAACGCCACTATCCCTAATCATCGCCATCTTTCCAATCAGCATGTACTTGTGTGGTAGGCCTACATGCCCCGTAGAGGAAGCTTCCTCATGTCCACAACAAAGAGAATATATTCAATACAGTCCACAAGTCGGGCATATCATAAACTGGATACTTTTGCCTGATATCTGAAAGAAACAAAAGTTATATTTGATGACTTAAATTAGGCGCTTCTATCACCAAGGTGAAGTTGCGTTTGGTCCGGTCAGTCCGAGATGGGCCCTTTGTGACTATTTCAATTTTTAGCGCCTCCGCGTTTTGGAAAGCACATTAAGCGAATAGCTGTCGTTAAGGTGGTAATCAAAACTGAAAACCAAAGTAATGAACACTTGCCTCTTACCGTGTTTGACATACACCAGACGTGGAAATTTACCAACAAAACAAAAAATACAATAAGTACTTGCCAAAGAGGAATGGAGCGTAGCATGCTAAATATAAAGAAAATTCAAAAGATACGCCACTCTAAAATAAGGCATCTAACCAAAGTACAGATGTAGTCCAGTACGCGCAAAAACAAAAATGGAATTGGGCGGGCCACCTACCACGACTTCAAGATCAGAGATGGACTTTAAGGGTGACATCATGGAAAGGACCACAGGGCAAGAGGTGCGTAGGAAGACCGGACTCACGCTGGGTCTTCCCAGCGACATTAAAATGGTGGCGGGGCATAACTGGTTACAAGTAGCTCAAGACTGAGAAGTATGGCTATCTCTGGAGGAGGCCTTCACCTGTAGAGGGCTGCTTGCTTAATCACTAAATCTTTTCATAATGTTTTGTTTGTTTCTTTATAATCTTTGTGTGATCCACAATTATTTGTTCCGTTCTGGGTATTTGTGTATGTAAATTTTCATTTTTGTAAACGCACCCACGACACAGGAATAAATCCTAGTGTGGGGCTACGTTTTTAAAAAAAAGAAAAAGAAATAAAAAGATGTTTGCGAGAAATATAAGGCTTTTTTCCTTAAAAAAAACTCCGTCAACCCTATATTCCCTAGCGGGGGTGGCAGAGGTGTACTGAGTACACACACGTTTCGCCGACGATGTTAGGTCCCATGTAATAGGGGGCGAGCCCATTGCCATATATCGGGCACAATTACAGACTCCGGAATCATGCTGAGAAGTTTTCGTTAGAAAAACTATATTTGTCCGACCTAGGATTTGAACTCAGGACCTCGTGATCACAAAGCGATGCGCTTTGCCAGGCCGCAAGTTTATTTTTTTATTTTATTTTATTTATAATGTTGTAGTCGTTAAGCTGAGTAGGGCATCCAGGCGGAACATATAAGCGGCTTGATAAGTTTTAACCACAGGTAGCCACTGCCTCTACCAATCCGCAGTGGGTCCGCGTGGCGTGGTGTGACATATACTCTCTTAACTCGATTTGTAAGAGAAGAGCCCGGTAGTGGGATAGTAATACTTATACTAAATCTAATGTAGACCCTTTTATTGTGTTTAAAATGAATCAACGGTTAATGATTGTTTAAAGGTTCATTGTAGGTTGATCGCAATGAATGGATGACAAAAAGAGGTCTTGCTTCCGAAACGGTATAATTGCGACTGGTTAGATAAATAACATATTGCATCATAAAGTATCAGACACACACATACACGGGATTGAATTGCTTAGCTGCGTACACACAGGGTCATTTCTATACCCTAACAACGGTGTTTGCCTTTAAAAATATATAGATTTTATTAAACATATTCTTAATACATTACACCAGAAGTTCGTGCAATTGCTCATTATTTTCTATCTATCTATCTGTATCATCACGCCAGATCCCTTGCGGAGTAGGCAGAGAGTACAGAGTTCCAACAGGTTCTTTCCTTAGATGCCTCTCTGGCTTCCTACACTCTTATAGTTCGTCTCATCTCGTTCGTCCTTCAGATAAGACTCAGTCTATTTGGTCGTAGTAAGATAGTCTAGGTCTTCCCCGGTACTATATCCTTCCACTTTCGCATTGTATATCTGTTTTGTCATTATCATCGTCGTCGTGGTAGGCCTAAAAAGCAGTGGCGCGATGATCTCATTCTATATCTCATCTGAATGGCCATCATTGGCTAAGGATAGAACTCTTTAGAAGGAGACGGGGGAGACCTTTGCCCAGCAGGTTATTTAAGAATAGGTTATTTAAAAAGAAAGTTCATTACAGTATTTATGAATCGTAGAGGTACGGCACCCCTAGCTTGTTTAAGCCCAGTCCACGTGGACGTGTAAGACATGAATCATCGCATATTAAACACACGCGGCCCGCTCTCACGGCGACATAAATACTGCATTACTTATGCATACGCGTAGCATTTTGTAGAGACATCGGATTTATAAGATCGATCGAAAAATTATACAAGGTCTTGTACAAAATTATTTAAATCCAAAGCAGCAGGACTATTTCTCGCAGAGGACAAAATTTTGGTTATCTCGTTGGTCTAGTGGCAAAACGCATCGTTTTGTGATCGGTTCAAATCCTAGGACAGATAAATATAGCTTTTCTAACGAAAACTTTTCAGTATAAGTCCGGTGTCTAGAATGGTGCCCAGTATATGACAATAGGCTCGCCCTCTATAACATGGGATCTTACATCGTGGGTGAAAAGGGGGTGTACTCAGTACACCTCTGCCACCCAATTAGGGAATATAGTCGTGACGGACAAAATTATGGGTTTAATTCTTCGGTAACTCTTCGAAATGGGTTTTCTCCAGTCGAACTTTTGTCGAGACACGTAAAACAAACGGTTATCTCACGCTTATGGCGACCAAATCCATGGCATATCTGTGCTAGCCATGCTGGAGTTAAGGTACGGCTAAACCACTTTTCGGTTCCATACCGGAAGGAGCCCATACAAACATGTGAAATATTCAACGTAACCCCCTCGTGTTTAGGCTTGTTAGATTGATAATGACAAGTTCTATACAACCAGAGCATGCTTAGTGTCCAATGATGGAACCAAAAGGTGTCCAATGGAACCACCCAACTACTCAATATAAACCCATCGCGTTTGGGCTCGTTGGATTTGGCTTGATGAGTACTTCAGACCCAGATAGTCTTCAGGGTCTGATGATGGAGGCATAGGAACTCCTCAACTGAGTAAGATATCTTGGTCGTGTTTATGTTATAAAAGCTTGTTTTTAAAAAGGTCGTTTTAAATTGAAAATATTCTTTACCTTACATCAATAATAAACTGCATTTATCGACAACATCAATTCCAACCCCCCATTATTAGCACGTGTGGTGTTACAAAACACCACTTAGAAGGTGTTCTTGGTGAATAAATAAAGAGTCTTGTAGCAAATGGTGTCGGTTCCACTGTACGAGTTATGAATTTTTACTGAGACACATCGAGGTGTGGATGACCCAAATATTGTGCGATGCAGTTGATTAATTATTTATTTCTTTTTTGTTGTTGATTCTTTTCTTAAATAAGACCTTAACCGTCAGACCTGAAACTTTCTGGGTCTCACAATAGACCAACACTGTAATTGGAAACTACACGTAAAAAATACATCCACTAAACTAAATAGACACGTTTTTGCACTCCGCAGACTTTAGTGTGTAGTGGGCAAAAAAGTTGCTCTTATTGCTTATTATGGCTATGTAGAGTCTATCTTACGATATGGAATACTACTGTGGGGTAATTCAACAGACGCTAAAACTGTATTCCTTGCGCAAAAAAAGTGTGTACGTGCTTTAAACAATGTAGGGCCACGCGACTCATGTAGATCATTATTTAAATCCAACAATATCCTAACTCTGGTTGGATTATATATATTAGAAGTTTGCATCTTTGTAAAAAAATATCCAACCCACTTCACCTTTGCGTATAATAATTCTATAATAGGAAACAGGGATCCCACTAGACTACTATTTCCAAAATTTAGAACATCTATCTACCAAAAGAGTTCATATATTATGTGTATCAAAGTATTCAATAAAATACCAAAAAAAATAAGAGAAATGCCAGCGCTGCCTATGAAGAAAAAATTGAGGCTTATAGACCACACCTTCTACACCCTTGATGAATTCTACTCGGTTAAGCAACATAAATAATTTTATTGGGACTATTATATTAATATAACAATATAATAATATGAATAGGAAAGAATAACTATAATATAGAAAATTATACGAAATTATTATGAATGAATGATATTATTTTAATTTAGAATATATATTGACATTAATGACATATTTTGTATTTCCTATCACCTAATAAATATATAATATTTGCATACCTGTAAGGTGAAATGTGCTGAACCACGAGATAATGCAACACCTTATTGTAATACCATGTTTCAAGCAAATAAATTTCATTTCATTTCATTTAAATAACGAAGTAATGTTAAGTATCCATTTAAACCATTTATTTTGCCACACACACACACACACTCACACACACACACACACACACACACACACACACACACACATATTACATATAAAATAAATAAGAAAATACACATAAAAGTCGAAGTCGATAAAGGATAAAAAATAAAACCTAACAAGTGTGGCAAGGTGGCCGGCTCAGTATTCGCTGTGCATATATGCACAACACTGATTTTCAGCTGGACCCTGACACTTGCACAACACATGTTAATGCGTCCGGCGTAATTCAAAATCAAAGATAATTTTATCGAAAAAAATAAACAAATTTTATCCTTGTTTTACTTGGTTTATACTTTGAGGCAAGGCAAGTAATATTTATTTCTAAACGCTGTAGTATTTGTGTAGTGTAGTGTTATAGTTGTACAAATTACAAGGATTGTGGTTGGTAACGATGTGCTGGAGCAAGTGAATGAGTTTGTATATCTTGGATGCGCCTTCAGTAAGGATGGGAAATACACCGCTGACATAGAGAGAAGAGTGAATGCAGGGAAGAGAGTGAATGGTGCGATGGGAAAGCTACTCGGGAGCCGGCACGTAAGCCATAAGGCGCAGCTGGCCATACATAACGGAGTTCTTGTCCCAACGCTGTTATATGGTAGCGAGAGCTGGGTATGTAAGAAGGAGAATGAAAGTAGGATAAATGCGGTAGAAATGCGAGCTCTGCGGAAGATGTGCGGAGTGAAGCTGACCGACCGCATTAGCAACAGCATAGTAAGACAGCGAGTAGGTATGAAAGATAGAATCGGTGTAAAGATGAGAAAGGGCATGCTCCGTTGGTTCGGGCATATAGAAAGAATGCCAGAGGAAAGAATGCCAAAACAGATATACAATGTGAAAGTGGAAGGATGCAGGTACCGGGGAAGACCTAGACTATCTTACCACGACCAAATAAACCGAGTCTTGTCAGATGGAAAAGTCAAGAGTCTCCGTAACCGGCGAGCGTGTATGAGACGAACTATGAGAGTCGAGGAAGCCAGAGAGGTATGTAAGGAAAGAACCTGTTGGAACTCTGTACTCTCTGCCTACCCCGCAAGGGATCTGGCGTGAGGTTATAGATAGATAGATAGATAGAAATTATGTATTGCATAGTCTAGCTAGTATCAGATCATTACTCATTTCACCTATATGCAGGGCATATAAGCCTCCCCCTTACACCACACCCCTACCCTGAGCTAGTCTTGGGCAGGTCTTACCTACGCATTTAACCCCATCATTGACTCATCTTTGTACTGGCCTTCTACAATTGCGATATCCCTTCCGTGGTACCTACTCCACTAGGAATAGTCTATTAATAATAAAATAGTTTATAGCTTTTTTTAACCGACTTCAAAAAGAAGGAGGTTCTATGTTCGGTTGTATGTATGCTTTTTTTTTATGTATGTTCAGCGATATTTCCGTCAATTGTGGACCGATTTTGATAATTTTTTTTGCATTGGGTTCAGTATAGCTCCGCGGTGGTCCCATTTTAATTTCATTGGTATTGGACCTTGGACTTAGAAGATACACCAGGGAACTCCTTAACGACAAACAATAGGCATGTGTAAATTGAGATATTATGGGTATTACGTCTATCTTATAGGTACCTTACTATAGAACTAAGCAGTATATTAGCCAACTTCAAAAAAGGAGGTTTATAATTCATCCTTTCTTTATAACTCCTTTGCTTATGAACCGATTTTGATGATTCTTTTTGCATTTGGTTCAGCATAGTTTTGAGGTGGTCTATTTTATTGTTATTGGTATTGGACCTTGGACTTTCAAGATACAAGACGGAACTCCTTAACGGCGAACAGCACGAATGTATAGATTCCATTATTATAGTCATTATATTAATCCTGTAGATACCTTACTTTGCAACTTAGCAAAATAATATAATATCGGTATATAAATATTACTAAATAGTTCACTCGTCACTTAAAATTGTAAAATAAAAATCTTTTAAAAAAAAAGGTAAACCGACTTCAAAAAGCAAAAAATAAATATTTGAAGTCGGTGCCAAGTAACCGACTGCACCAACCAACACCGACTTCAAATATTTATTTTTTGCTTTTTGAAGTCGATTTACCTTTTTTTTAAGATTTTTATTATATATAGTATAAACGTAGCCCCACACATTATTCCAGTGCCGTTATTAACACAAACTTGACATGCAAAAACACCCATACCGAAACAAATACTTGTGGGTCACACAAAGATTTGTCATGTGCGGGTATCGAACCCGCGTCTACTCAATCCAGTGGACGAAGCGAATCAAGCTCTTAATCACTGGACCATGCCGACTATCAAAATAATTGACACTTACATATACAAGGTGTAACATAATAAACGCAAGACCTGTAAATCGGTTTTCGGCATTCATTTCTACAATTTTTAATAAATTCTATAATTTTTTTCAAAATGCAAAACGTCCTTCAGTGAGCTATAACAAACTAAATTTATTATAATTCAAAGCAATATGGAGATTGCAAATGCATTTTTAAAATGAAATTATCAATATGCACACATACACGTACAAGTTTCATTGGTACTTGGGGTATAAAAGTGCTTAAAAAAGGGATAATTTAAATTAGCAAATTGGGTTTTCGTATTGAATTTGTGAAGCCATTGGCTAATCGGGGTGTCTGAGGTCTTGCGTTAATTACGATACACCTTGTATATTCCCCAAGACGGGGTAGTAGAGGTGTAATGTGGACATCTACTTTCATTGTAATAGGGAGCATGCCTACTGCCATTATAACGGGTAAAATTCCAGAGACTACGGACCAATATTAGGGCATTTTCAGTAGAAAAAGTACTTTTGTCCAACCTAGGATTTAAACCTCTCGTGATCGTTTCTCGTTTGAATTTTCTACCAGTCACCTAGGTTTTTCGCGTTCACCCCTCACCATTCTTATAACCTCATTTTCCTCCACAATTCTACCGGGTCTCATTTATGATGTATGATGTCTTGCCTTCAATATCTATGCCAGAGGGAGTGGCTACCAGTAAAACGGTTCGTTAATTACACCCTGGAAGAATTTTTAAGTGTTTAACTGAATTTTAGAGCATCTGCCATCAGGGTCAAGCCGTCGACCTAGAATTGGATATGTCTTTATTGGTTTATGCATTTTTAAGTTGCTAAAATTCTTTTAGTTAACGATATAACCTAATTGAGGCTAAGATTTATATTGTGTTTTAGGATCTGGAATTTAAAATTATCGGGGCAATATATATAAGTAATGCTGATGATTTTAAGATTAAAAAATTAGACGATTTTACAATACAGCAAAAGTGTGCATTGTATTAATAAAGGGTCGGTTGGAATTGATTAAACGCATACTGTCTCCGCTCTAAATGGACCTTGAACTAGCTGATCCTGTATCCTGGAGATTAGGGACCACAGGTGCATTTCTAATATACTTGGTCGAATTGTCTCATGTCTTTAGGCTAAACGGTAAAAGGATTTTGCCGCCGGGATTTTGTTTATATTCATACTTTTATGAATGATGACGATTTTTGGTTTACAAAACAATATAATATGCAATATCGGAAAATGTAGAAAGAGAAGTGATTACGCTAACAGTAACCTCCTAGGTTCTTCTCAATGTCAAAACTCGCGAAGAGAATTTATTATTCATTTTAAACGCTGCTTTTTCATTTGTAAATCAATTTATTCCTCAGTTCGGGAGGACTGGGCCCGAACGACTAGCAATCCTAGAGATGAGGGAGGGAAGGAGAAAACTACTGCAAGAGCCGCCTATCTGACTACGCTTTTACTAAATAGCATTGCTAAAAAACACACGTGGAGTATGTTTTGACATTATTACGTAATACTATTTCTATTCCATACAGGTAAACGGCGAAAGAAATCCAGAGGACGTATACAAGGACTTCCGAGCCGCCGTTCTCCAAATCCTGGGAGCTACAGAAGACCAGTCTACAATGAATGGGGTCAGCGGAGTAGGGGTCGGTGCTGGCGGGATACCGGGGGAGATTGTGGGTGTGGAACCAGCGCCAGCACAGGAGATGTCACGAGAACATATTGAAAGGAGAGAAGAGGCAGTTGTGCCTGCTGTGCCAATCCCGGTTATCCCCGCCCCTGTTCCCGTCCCGATCGTGCCTGTACAAATGGAAAGCAGAAGAGAACAGAGATTAGAGACCCCTAAGGTTAGTCCTGCAGAACTACAATGTACTTAGAGATCACCAAAATTAAGGAGCATTTGGTCTGAGATGGGTGACTCTGATTATTTGTGGATTTCGATTTTTGAACTACTCCGTATTTCAGAAGGAACGTTAAGCCATTGGCCCTGGCTACGACTTGATGTGGTAGTCTTTACACCGACTTATGCTTTACAGGCAATTTTGTAAGTTCCAACAGTCAGGTGACATAAATCAACCTCCACCAATCCGGACTGGGGCCTCGTGTTGAAGTATGACCTAATCTCTCCATACTCCATTAGTGAGAGAAGGCCTTCGCTCAGCAGTCGGACAGTGAAGGCTGGCTTATAATGATTTACAAGTTGTTTTTTAACCACTTAGCAAGAATGATTTGACGTTAACATGTAGTGATATGCATTTATTACCGTGAATAGAGGAGGTCAGGACCGATCGCGGTGCCTTGACCTAATGAAGCTTTCGATACTTGACACAAAAATCTTTTTTTTTGGCTTGAGGAAATGTAAGAATGAGTAAGGATTTTATAGCAATAGGCTATTGAAATTTCGGTACTTTTGAAGACGTTCAAAGATTTATGTATACTTTGTACTTATATTATATGTATATACATTTTTTTTTGTTTTTTGCTTACAATAAGGTGTACTTAATGTTAATAGTATTAAATGTTAATATTATGTATCTTGCTGAGATTCACGGATTTAACCCGGACCTTTAATAGGCTTGTCTGGTGACTTGGGTTCAACACGTAGATGCCCTTTGCGAGAAGTTAATGTTATGTTATTCATCTGCTGAGACCAATTGCTGAAAAAAAAAAAAAAATATACAGCGACTGGACAGTGAATAGACACAACTGGACCCCAACAGGTGCAAGGAACATGCAGTATATGAATGACGTTTGATGGACTAAAACTATTCTATTTCAAAGGGCACGGACACCGGCCTTATATTATTACTTTATAAGCAATCTGTTAAAATTTAATAGAATATTTGACAGTTCACCATTCGCACATACTATACTTAAGCAAAATTAGAAACTGGCTCTCAGTATTCCGGAGTTTTTTTTATCTAGCCTTTTAATTCGGAACTAAATCGTGTCTGTTTGATTACAGGCTGAAGTGATAAGGGTGCGAGGTCAGAACACGACTCCAACGGTGCTATGGGTAGTGGGGGGACCTGGCAGCAACAAGGCTAGCCTGTGCCAGCGCGCGGTAGTGCAAAGACAAGGCTGGACGCATTTCAGGTAACCAGTCTTTTAAATAATCGGTAAACTAATGCATAAGTGACTAACCTATTCCGGATTTGACCATTTTCGTAGTTTGTTAGATTTGCCTTTATGACGATTTAGATTTAGTCTATTTATAAGAAGTAGTCTAAAATCCCTTGCTTTATTAGTTTTGTGGTCGTAGAAAAGTATGCCTTCCCCTGCCTGTGGATATAATAACAGACAACTGTAAGTGTAAAAAAATCCTACTTTTCACAGTATTATCCTATTGTATGGCTGTTTGAGACAATTTTCATAAAATGTGGACCTTTGTAATGTCAAAGTATTCTGAACGCCTCTGGACGAACTATCTATGTATATCATCACGCCAGATCCCTTGCAAGGCAGAGGTTACAGTCGCTGGACGAACTATTCTGGTAAAGTATGTAGGTGTTTAGTTGATATCTCCTTAATTATTTACAGCCTGGGGCAACGACTCCGTACCCTCGCGGATGCAGGTGGCAGGCCAGCGACTGACGGTGCCATCGCTAGGACAGCTGTTAGCGGCGGGGAGCTGGCACCTAAGGAATTGGCCGCCAAGCTGGTGCGAGTTGCCGTCACGGACGCAGCTAGGACGGGATACGGGCTGATTCTGGATGGATATCCTAGGGACCTGGAGCAGATGGAACAGTTTGAAAATGAGGTAAAATCAATATTTTTAGTTATATCTAGTTCTATTCTCGTTAAACAGTTCAATGCTTTGAGCGCTTTCAATAAAACCAGCTAGCATTCAAAGTGACCAAGTCAGTTTTATTTATGCTTACAAAGCCTCCAAATCCCCCAACCATCAAGTTACTAAGCCTGATGAAGGTCATCATTATTTATTGCTCAGAATATACAGTGGCAGGAAATCGGACCTAAGAGATCTAGTGTGTTACTTAATCAATATGCATTAGGAAAAAGTGCCGATAACCATGAACCTAAGCAAAAAAAGAATTGCTAATCGAAATCTTACTTTTTCGAGAATAACAAATATGAGACACACTTATTTACCTATTTTGTACTTGGTATTCTAGTACCACGTGTCCCCCCGCATGGTGCTCCT
Source organism: Phalera bucephala (assembly GCA_905147815.2). Classification (NCBI taxonomy): domain Eukaryota; kingdom Metazoa; phylum Arthropoda; class Insecta; order Lepidoptera; family Notodontidae; genus Phalera; species Phalera bucephala. Next base: position 28,922,466 of record LR990622.1, read on the forward strand.
GGACTGCTCGAAACTTCAGCTAGGCCGCGGTCGGCGCGACGACTCCGTGGCTGCCTTCAGGAGACGCTTGGAGGTGTTCAGGGAACTCAGCTTGCCGATGCTGAAGACCCTAGACCAAGACCATCGGCTTGTTATTGTAAGTTTCTATTTACTGGCAGATATCGGTTGGCATCGGCATCCATTAATTACGTGACCTGTTTTTCTTTCAATTTAGGCCCCTCCTTCCCATTTGGTGAGATTAAGTGAGATTTGATGGAACCCCCTTCCCCTTACGTGACAATTACGCTCTAGTTATTAAAAGATAAAATTTTCGACTAGTAAGGTAGAGAGAATACTAAATGGGATACCGTAACAAAAGACGGACGGACGGACGATTTGGCGCAGTGGTTAAGAGCTTAAGCCGCTCCGCCTACTGTGTCTAACAGTCGCGGGTTCGATGCCCGCACGGGACACATCTTTGTGTGACCCACAATTATTTGTATCGGTCTGGGTATTTGTGTTTGTGAATTTTCGTGTTTGTAAACGCACCCACGACACAGGAATAAATCCTGGTGTGGGGCTACGTTTATTTAAAAAAAAAACAAAAAAGAATAAAAGCAAAAATATTTTTTTATTATGCTCATAATAATTTATGTTCTTCAAAAGCTGACGTTAGGTTGTCAATTAAGCCCCCCTCCCTAGCTTAAAGGAGATTTTACTAGACCCGCCCCGACGGGGCCCGCCTTCCCCATTTTGATTTCACGAAATTAATGGTTTTTTTCTTTTTTTTTTTAAAAACCTAACCCCCTCTAGGAAAAGGATGCCCACTTACAATGTTTTTATCTCCGCCTAAATTAGTCCGTCATGCTTATTTTGTCAGATGTATCCAAGTTCGTCAGTTTTCAGCCTAATGTAAATAATCTAAACAACTACAGAGCTTATATTGTATTTCTAAATAAACAATGTTATTTCCAGGTGGACGGAGACACGGATTCGCAGGAAGTCCAGACTGAGTTCACGAGGCTACTCCTTGAAGAAATGGAGAAAGCTGAAGCTATCGCAGCCATCCCACAGCCGCCGCCTGAACAACAGAAGCCGAGGACAGGTAACTGAGATGGACCATTTTTTTTATCTATAACGTAGTGTGTGGCTACCCACACACTAAGACCTATGCCTTGGTGGATGCGTTTCAAAAATATTATTTACATGCACCAAGAACGAAGCAATAATTGGCAAATACACAAGGATTTATCTCGGGCGGGGATGGAAACCGCGGCTCTTTAAAATTGGACCAAGCCAAGGTTGGTTGTAGCAATTAAATCAGTTCCAAGTCCGTTTTCCTAAATGCCTTGGTAATTTCCGTGGCTTCAGATGAAGGTTGTTGGATATATGAGTACACTATACACCCACGTTCCGAGCAGCCTGTCTAATATTTATAATCTTTCTGAGGATGTAAATATGCAGAAAGAAAAATTACCAGCTTCAGCTACCTACTTCCTTAGCGCAGTGGCTAGAGCCACAGAACAAAGACTAGTATACTAGAGCGGTAGTATACTAGAGCCTCGGTATGGTGGATGAACTTGGTACAAACGAGCATTAGCTACCAAACGCCATAAAATTGTTTCGAGCTACCAATCTCCACACAATTGTTCCGCGCATACTAGAAGTCGTTTCCTTGAAGCCTGTTCCGGCGCTAAGAGTTCTATCTATCCATCTTTATCACAATGCCAGATCCCTTGCGGAGTAGGACTTCCACTCGTTTTAATTTTATTTTTACACTAGCACCCGCCCCTGCTTCGCCTGCGTGAATTATACACACAAACATTTTTGTTGAATCACTCTGTCCATTCGTGAAAACCGTATGAAAATCCGTTCGGTACTGAGTTCTTAGATTTACGCGAATATTACACATAAAATAAAACTATTTTTCGGATTTTATCGCGGTTTATTTTTGGTTTTTAAGTTCCCGACGTTTCGAGTGCTTTGCAGCACTCATGGTCACGGGAGGGACTGAGGTGTTAGACGTCCAAAAGGCATAGTTGTTCCGGGGTACCCTCAAACTTCTTAATTATTTTTGTTGTGGTTGGTCCGATCTACGCAGAATGAGCTCACGGTGTCTTGAGGTCTGGCAGTGTTATGCTTGGTTTTGGATTTGATTATATTAATTACCGGATCCCAAGACGATGGAAGCACCCAGTTCGATGGAAGCCACAGTTGTATGGGCTCCCAAAAATACATAAACCGAATGCTCCCCTACGTCCAATCGTTAGCCAAATCGACTCACCAACCTACAGATTTGCGTAGCGAAAGTGCTCTCGGCACTCAAAGGACACACAAGAGCACATGTTAAGGATTCATACCATTTTGTTAGTGAGATCAAAAATTTACATCTTACTGACAATGAAACTATGGTCAGTTTCGATGTCCAGTCACTATTCACATGCCTACCTGTACAAGACTGTGTCGAAATTGTAGAAAGGAAACTAGCGGAGAACAACATGCCAGCGGAATACTCAGAACTATTGAGACGGGTGAATTATACACATAAAACTTCCTCTTGAGTCACTCCGTTCCATTAGTGGAAACCGTATAAAAATCCGTTCAGTAGTTATTTAGTTTATCGCGTTCAGACAGACGCGGGGAGGAGTTTGTTTTATAATAAATATGTAGTGATTTAATCTTTCTATTAATAATGATCTGATCTGATGAATCTCAGTATAGGCTGAGATGATGATGATGATGATTAATAATGATAATATTGGCTATGTTAAAAAACTGTCTCACCGTTGGGCACGGGCCTCCTCTCAAACTAAGAGGGTTCAGGCTATAGACCACCACGCTGGCCCAGTGCGGGTTGGCGAACTTCACACACCTTCGAAAAACTCTTAGGCGTGCAAGTTTCCTGGCGATGTTTTCCTTCACCATTAAAGCAAGTGATAGTTAATTTTTAATACGCACATGCTTTCGACGACAGAGGGGCGTGCCTGGGTTTGAATACGAGATCTCTGACTTTGCACGGTCTAACCACTAGGCTAACACAGCTATTATATTTCTGTTAATATGTTTATCATTCTACTATCTCGTTGGTCTAGTGGTTAATGTGCGTAGTGATGACGAGGATCGATACCAAGGGCAACACATCGGTCCGCACATCAAGCGAGTCCGTAACTGAGCAGCCTGTGTGCTCTGTCGTCTTTACCCGATGATCTGCAAGCGGAGTTAAATGTCCCTTAGGAATAAGGTAACACTTTACAAATCTTGTATACGGCCCATCATAACGTACGCTTGTAAGGTGTTCGGGCACGCCGCCCGCTCTCGCATCGATAGACTCCAAACGGTTCAATCCCGCTTCCCCCGCAAAGCCGTCGGAGCCCCGTGGTTCATACGGAATGTAGATCTCCATTCCGATCTCGGCCTCGAACCTATTCGCACCTTTATTAAAAAGGCGACAACCCGATATTCCGCGAACGCGTCAAATCATAGAAATCCGTTAATCGTAGCCGCCGCCGACTACGAACTTAACTCCCCTCCTATCAGCCGCTACCGCCGTCCGCGGCATGTTCTCACCGACCCTCCCGATGGCCTTACATCCCTTCTTTCGGATACAGATACCGCACACAGGATCAGACACCGACCTCGCCGGCGAGGTCGAAGAATCCCTTGCTCGCCGGGCGGTGCAGAGCACCACGGCGAGACACCTAGTATACGCCCTCCCCCTTAGAGACTGCCCAAGCCGAGGCCGTTCCTCCTTAAGGCGCCTTTGAGCTAGTTGCCCCCTTGCCCTTCTGGCTTGAGCGTAGTGGTTTCATGCTCGCCCTCTTGTCCGGTCAAGCTGTAAAGGCCCCGCGGCCAACAGCGTAGATCATTCACACACACACACACACACACACACACACACACAGCAAGAGCAAACAAAACAGTAATTTTTTTAACAAAAAAAAATTAGAATTAGTCCGAAGTCAGTCATTGTGGTCGGTACAATACCAATAGTCTCGCCCCCCTATTCATGCCCCCTAACATCATCGGCGAAAAGTGGGTGGCCACAGTACACCTCTGCTACCCATGTTTGGTGGTGCTTTAGGTGTGACGGTGTTATTAATTATTAATCTTTTCAGCTAATCTGTCGAGCGTCCAGCAATTCGCCACGGCGGTGTCCCGGATGGGTGGCGGTCTGGCTAATGGACACGCTAATGGTGGACTCAAGAATGGGTCTCTGCATAATGGCGGAATCACAAACGGATTTCTTGGCATGCCTAGTAATAAGGTAAAAACACCCAGGATATTATTTATTTCTATATCTATAATTTTACTCGCGACTTCATCCGCGTGGAATTTAACAGAAATTCTTTTTCTAAAATAAAATTAGGCCTTATAACATAAGCTATCAGCCAGTAATAGTCCCGACAAAATCGGTCCAGGCGTTTTGCAAATCAGCCGGAACAAACACACAGACAAAAAAAATAAAATATTTTTTTTAGCTAGCAATACTGTAAGATAGGTACTTTCATATGCATTAAGTTAAAAGCTGTCAATTTGACATTACAAACACACACTTTAATTTTATTGATTTGTGTAATATATCTATAGATTTTATGGACACGGTCGTGACGCTGTATTACATCGATGGTTGTAGCGTTCACTAAGGTTGAGCAGCTATCATCTCGATCAATCCGAGATGGGTAACCCTTTATTTAACTTATATTTTCAAGCATCTTCGTGCTTCGAAAGGCACGTTAAGTTGTTGATCCTGTTTACCACTTTATGTGATAGTCATTAATTAGTCGTCTTATGAAATTGATAAGTTGGTACAGGTTCAAGCAATATGACGTATCTTATGGCCTCTTCCATCACCCTCGAGTAAAGTCTAAAGTATACTAATCGACAATTAAAGTTGTAAGTATACTGACGGACATTTTAGCGCAGTGGTTAAGAGCTGAAGGCGCTCCGCCCGCTGTGTCTAATAGTCGCGGGTTCCATTCCCGCACGGCACAAATCTTTGTGTGACCCATAATTATTTGTCTCGGTCTGGGTATTTTTGTATGTGAATTTTCATGTTTGTCACCTACAACACAGGAAGAAATCGTAGTGTGGAGCTACGTTTTTTTTTTTTTTTTAAAGTATATTTCGACAATGATCTTTTGGCCCATGGATGACATTGATAGGGCGTTAGTGTGAAATTAGGGTTAACATTTAGTAAAATTATACTACTTCCGAGTGAGTGAAAACACTAGTTCACTGCTCAAATATTTATTACTTTAAATTTGAAACAAAAACTAACTTTAACTTTATAGTAAACAACTCTCTTAGTCCGCATCCGCCGTCTGTCGCGCGAACCTGAAGTCAGAATGCGTCCGTAGCCGTCTGCCGTCTGCCCGCATGTCACTGCATTTTTTGTATTGCCAGCCTAATCTACTAATTTCAGATAAATGTCTACCATTCGTCCTAAAAATAATCGACTAAAACTAAAATCAATATAGACGTTTCTACCAAAATTGCCAGTATTACTAAATGTTACTAATAATTAAATTTAAAAATGCTACCACAAGGATATATTTCAACAGGGAGCCACGGTTACTAATTTAAAAAAAAACTTGGGTAAATGTCATAGCAAACGGTAACCGTGCGACTGTCATGAAGTGACATTTCATTGGATGACAGAGTTAGTTCCGATTTTGGCCGCGGGCCGAAAGATCCTTGTATAAAATTATGTCTCTATACGAATTTTAATATCTCTAAGTAGCCCTATCCGACGGTCAAGCAAATCCCTCAAGCCACAAGCATATTAAAAAAAGTAGCCCCAAACTAGGATTGATTCCTATGTCGTGGGTGCGTTTACAAACATGAAATCCAGAAACACAAAAACCCAGACCGGAATAAATATTTGTGGGTCAGTCATACAAAGATATGTCACGTGCGGGAATCGAATCCGCGACTATTCGATCCAGTGGATGAAGCAGCTTAAGCTCTAGATCAGTGCACCAAATCGTCATCAAAGCTAGACTCGTACTTGACTGGTTATCTATATTTAATATAAAATGTATTGTGCCAGGTAAGGCCAGCGGTGAACAACGTACAGAAGATCCCAACAATATCCCAGCTGACTCACGATGATGTCAGAGCGCTGTATGAGCAGGGGACCGGCGAAATCAGTATGAACACGCACATGTAGTCACAGAATAACTTTAACTAGCGGCAATCTGTGATGGCACTTTTGAAAGCACCTCCGCCTACCTAGCAAGTGATCTGGCTAAATCAAAATATATATATTCGTATAACCCAACAAGAGCGCTTACAAACGTCAAAAATTATTACATTTTTTTACAACTACCACCGGATCGGAACGTGGCCTCACACTCAGAAGATCCGGCGAAAAATTCAGCGGGTTATTCCTTTAACTAGATGATATAAATACATAGATAGACGATATATGTAGACATTTATGGAGTACATTAAACATTTATAACGGAAGTGGGGTATCATGCATCAAAATCATTGCATCTATACGTCAGTCTATACAAATTTTATCCTACAACTTTTTATGTTTCGCGTTTTTTTCCCCTTTCCCATACAAGTTCACTTAATTAGCTAATGAATGTGATTTAAATATTTAAAAAAAAAACAACTATCTACCAAATTTGATCAACGATAGGCCTAGAAGGAGGAGAGAGACATTTGCCCTACAGTGGGGCATATTAAATTAGTTTCGTAGTAAGTTTATGACACTTGTACCCCTGTAGAACTGGTTTCTGTGCTTGGCACGTCAAGCCGAGTTTAGATGCCAAAAAGGAAGCTTGATAAGTTCCAACAGCAAGTAGCCACAAACTTGACTCCATCGCAACGCACCGGGTTGCGTGGTGAAATGTAACCTTATCTTTCTCACATTGATTTGCTTGAAAAGGCATTTGCTTAGCATATAGTACCTGTATATTGATTTCTCTATCTATGTATATATCATCACGCCAGTTCCCTTGCGGGGTAGGCAGAGAATACAGAGTTCCAACAGTTTCTTTCTTTTCATACCTTTCTGGCTTCCTCCACTCTCATTTTTTGTCTTATACACGCTCGCCGGTTACGGAGACTCTTGACTTGTCCTTCAGATAAGACTTAAAACACAGTAAAATCATCAAAACCGGCATCCTTTACCAATCAGGAATACCGTAAATACTGATTGCATATTGATTGACTGACTATTGTAATCTATCAAAAGTGGCATCGTATAGTACCGATAATTTATTAAAGATAACCTTGAGATGAATCAAGAAAACTATCCTTCACGGCTCATCCGACCTTGCTTTTGTGGGAATCGAACTAAAATGTCTTTAACAGTATTATTTTCATCTTATATTGGAGTGAAAAAGAGACGTGGATATACGGCGTTTATAGTAACATCTCTTTCTCACGGCAAACAATATAAAAATAATACTGCTAAACAGTTTTTGGTCCCCCCACAAGTATACTATACTAATCGTTAATCGACTATCTCGACTAAGTATACGATTTTCGCACTTCTCTAAATTAATTCGTAGATCGAATCAAATCAGCCATAATATATTTAAATTTCACTTAAAAATTTCGATCTACAGTATTGCAGAGTAGTGTGTTGTATGGGTCCTCGAAGAGGTCAAGCGAAACGTGCCGAATAAGTTAGTTACTAAAATTAGGTATTTAATTGTCAACTGAAAAACTGGGAAACAATTTTATTATTAGATTGATAGTATAAGCAATCATTGTAAGTAAATTAGATGAAGAAGAAAACGAATTCGATTTCAGTAAGACTCGACTATTTTATTCGATTGCTTAATCAATTTAAAAATCAACTAAGCAAGCCCCAATTCTGCTATGGCAATTAAAAAAAATCGATCATTGACATCAAAATTATCGTTTTTAACAATCTACTTTGAATGGGATCCTTATGGTGGTTCTATTAACATACCACCTGCAACAATCCTTAGTATTTTGGTTATCTGATAAATAGTATCAAATATCCTTGTTAAATAAAATTAAGCAACTTGAACCTAATAGCGACTGCAAAAAAACAAACTTTTATAAAGCAGATTACGGACAAATAAATGAGTACCTAAAGAGTCAGAACTGGAGTGAATTGTTTCGCGATTGTAGAGACGTCGATGACATGGTAAACATGTTTTACAACATTTTGGAGACGACCATCGACACGTATGTACCAATGAGTCGAAAAACAAATAGAAAAACTCCAGCCTGGTTTAGTAAAGATTTAGTTAGAATGTTAAGAGAAAAGAACAGAATTAGGAAAAAAATTAAAAAATATCATAACCCATTAGATTCTGTGTCTCTGCGTTTAATTAATAAACGATGTGACGAACAGATAAAAACGTGTTATAAAATACATATAGAATATACTGAAAAAGCGATAACTGTTAACCCAAAATATTTCTGGACGTATGTAAAGGGCAAACGCGGCGGGGAGAGTAGCTACCCAGCAATAATCTCGGATGGGACCACATCCGCGTCTGAAGGCACAGAGATATGTAATCTCTTTGCTTCAACATTCTCCAAGGCCTATATTAAGGACACGGAGGTTCTGGATTGCAGCATTACACACTCTAATTCAATAAATGACAACATATCCACTTTGGCACTGAGCCGGGACGTCGTCTTAAGGAAACTGAAAAACCTCGACGTATCAAAGGGTGCAGGTCCTGACAGTATTCCCACAATATTCATTGCAAGGTGTGCAACAAGCTTAGCCACCCCCTTAACAATAATATATAACAAATCTATTACTTCAGGGTGTTTCCCGAATAAATGGAAATTAGCTAAAGTAATTCCGATCTTTAAAAATGGTGATAGGGAGGTGGTGAGCAACTACAGACCTATATCGATTCTGTCTATATTTGGAAAAATCTTGGAATCATTGCTATGCCCGTATATACAGCGTCATTTTGGAAGGATATTAAGTGAGCAACAGCATGGCTTTATAAAATCCCGGTCAACATGTACAAACCTTACATTATACACAGAGACCGTGACACAGTTCATGGATAAAGGCACACAAGTAGACGCTGTATATACGGACTTCAGTAAAGCATTTGACAGCGTGTCCCATAAAATACTACTCCAAAAGCTTTCCATGTACGGTGTTTCTGGTGACCTGCTTGAATGGATGCAATCCTACTTGCGCCAGAGAGAGTTTTATGTAGTCGTCAATGGGTTTCATTCAACCTGTCGCAGCGTTGAATCAGGCGTCCCTCAAGGTTCGCATTTAGGTCCTGTTCTATTTAGCATCTTTATCAACGATGTCATTACATGTTTTCACCATTCTACCCCCTTCTTGTTTGCTGATGACATTAAACTAGCAAGAGCAGTTACTTCTCAGCAGGATGCTGTTCTCATGCAGGAAGATATAGATAGACTTTCTAAGTGGTGCAAACGAAACAATATCTTGTTGAACTGTGACAAGTGTCGACATATCAAGTTCAGCAGGAAATTACAAAATATAAATACAGCCTACAGTATAAATGGAACCTCACTGACGGAAGTAAACGGTATCAGGGATCTAGGGGTGTTTCTAGATAGCAAATTATCTTTTGTGCCACATGTTGACAGCATTATTAAAAAAGCCCTTCGAATGTTGGGGTTCGTAATTCGCAACGGCAAAATGTTCCATAACTCACGCACCAAAATATGTTTGTACAATAGCTTAGTACGAAGTATCTTGGAGTACTGTAGCGTGGTCTGGAGGCCTCATTATGCAACACATTCATTGCGTATAGAGCGGGTGCAAAAGAGGTTTTTAAATCACTTGGCCTATTCAAATACCAAGGGGAAAAAAACTAAATGGTCGTATACAGATAAGCTATCACATTATAAAATGAAAACTTTAGAGAAACGCAGAGATATTCTAGATCTTAAGTTTTTTCACAAGCTGTTTAGGAATAAAATTGACTCCCCTCAGCTTCTTAGTAAGTTTTGTTTCAGAGTACCGCGAAATTCTCCCCGTAAACCTATAACCCCATTAGTACCACCTCTTCGGCGAACGAACTTTGGTGCAAACTCTCCAGTACCACGTCTATGCAAACTTATAAATAGCCGAAGCGATCGCTGTGATATCCACGCAGATAGTCTGGCAGCTTTCACCCGCGCTTTCTGTTCACCATAGACAACAAAAACAAAATTACACCACCCATTGTTGGGGTCTCCCCTGTGCTCTCTGTAATGTCAAAAACTCTAAGTCTAAGTCTTGTGTTGTTTTCATTTGCTTAAACTATTATTATTGTTTTATTATATTACAATACGCTGGTTGAGTGAAACATTGTCTTCTCCCAACGATTAAAGTACCTATTACATGTTGTGTGTACCTATAATTGGTTGTGCAGCATTGTTCGATAATGGATTTGTATGAAAAACTTGTAACACGGTTTACTGTAATAACTGTTGGTATACCTAAATAAATAAATAAATAAATAAATAGTAACAATTAAATCAATGGTTAGTTTGTTCAGTAATCTGTTAATATTTTGACAGTTCACACACCACTGTACAGCATTGATACAGTCATAGTTTTTTAATGTCGTATTGACAACGATTTTTGTTTTGTTTTTAAAAACTTGTCCAACACTAAAAAATATACTCGTATCGAGGGTGTTTTACATACATTAAATTTACATACTCAACCATCCAGACTGAAGCAAATATTTCTGGTTCACATTTAGATTTGACCGGTGCGGAGATCTAGCCCGCGACCACTCGGTCAAGTGGGTGGGACGACTTAAGCTTCTACCACTGCATCAAGCCGTCCGTCATTTCAGTTTAATAGATTACCGACTTTTGAAACAATTGTAATTGTACGGTGGTTGTAGCTTGTCATAATTACAAATTACGAAGAAATAGCAGACTTGAGGCCTATGCACCTTATTACATAGTCAAATAGCGTCAATCGATGATTAAGTTAATCGACTAATATTATAGTCGGTAGTTGTCAAAATTTAGTCATACTAAATCTTAGTTACCAAACTGAAATATATTTTATATTAAATATTTTTTAAGATAAACGCACATGGATATTATAACAATTACGTGCCTTAGTATAAGATGTATTTAGGTATTTTTTAGATATATTTAAAGACATCATAATGTTAAATTAAATTTAGTACATACATTTTAAATACTTAAGGATACATAATAAAATGTAAGGATTTCTGTTTATGAAGTTTAAAACTAAGTTCTAGTTCTCGTATTAATATGTAACTAATACCTATAAGTATGCCATTAGTACAGTCAGTAACAAAAAGTTCTTATTACATATTAATTTTACTCATCGTTTACATGATTTGAAAATAATAAGTATTAAATAAAGATATAAACATTTTTCTTGGGTTTTAAAAACGATATTCTACAATTTTCATTGCCGACATTTTAGTCTGTATAATAAATATTTATTATTATTACAAATAAATAATTAGTGAAGCTTTACTCTTAAAATCTTAATTTTATTTTATGTTACTTTTCTGTTCAGGTAATTTATTTATTTACACACAAAACTTATTATAATCAGATAATGGCACATATTTATGTTTAAACATGAATATTTTTTAATAAATAGTATTAAGAAGCTCATCTATAAGTAATGTGTATGTACACACACACTAAAACAAAAAAATAGTAAATACTCGTACAATTTAGTCAGACTAAGTCACGTAGCTAGTTAGTATCACTAAAGGGGCCAACTTAGTCTTAGTTGAATAGAGCAAACTATATAGATTTAGTACAAATGTTGCAGTTAGTTGTATTTTCACTAAAACTAAATTAAAAAATGTGCACAAATTTTATACTAACATATAAAAAATATTTTGTAAGTGTCATTATTATAAAATGCTCTAAAACGATGCTGTGAAATGTATATTTATATATTTAATTGTTATCTTGCAGTTTAATTATTGTGTCTTATTTTCAGAGTAAAATAAACACGGTGTTGGTTACATCAAGAATCATGTAAATACAATATTGTATGTTTAAGATTACAAGATGTGACTTAGCAATTGTCGCTGTCCCAATGCAATGCCATTACTAACTTCACACGTTACAGAGGTGTAGTGTCGAACTCTATCTATAAATTGTTTTAGTCTAAAATTTAGTTGAGAATAGTCATAGGGAAGATGTTCGTGTACAATAAAAACCGTTGGTGTTCGATTCGACGGATCTTTTAGTTCGATTTTTAGTAGATTCATACGAGTACACAAGGCACAAGTTGTTGGACATTCTCAGTTTTTAAAATGTCTTGGTCTATTTTGTATCTAATTATTTATTTATCTAAATAATATTTGAGCGTCCTGTGGCATGAGGCGCTCGTAGCGCTGTGGGACCGCAAAGTTCTTAGCGATCACCAAGATAAGCAGCGTTTGACACGGTCGGTCTGAGACGGGTGACCGTTTGTGGCATTCTCATATTCGAGCGTCTCCGTACTTCGGAATGCACGTTAGCCGTTGGTCCCGGTTACCAAGTCCGGTGAAGCTGTAAAGGCCTCGCGGCCAACAGCGTACATCATTTACACACACACCACTTAATACATTAAGTGGTGTGTGTGTAAATAGTGTAAAAATAGTCGTTGAGCCATCTTGGAAGTTTATAGGCGGCTTGATAAGTTCCAACAGCAGGTGGCCACAAACCTGTCTCCACCAATCCGCACTGGGTCCGCGTGGTGGAGTACGACCTAATCTCTCTCACTTCGATTTGTGAGAGAAGGCCTTTACCCAGCAGTGGGCAGTATAGGCTGATATTATATATATTATTAATATTTTTTTACATAACGATTGTATAGATATATTCCTTGCTACTAAATTATAACCTTAAAAATCTTATACTTTTTTTGCAATAATGCGAGTCCCCAGCAGTGGGACAGTATGTGCTGTATTATTATTATAAATACTTTACTACTATTTAATAAATATATTGGTGATATTTGGCTTTAGCACCGTTCTGAAAAAAAAGGAGTTGCATTATTTGTGTATCTATTTCAAAAGTTGAAAATGTTTTGCGACTTATTTCGTGGACGGTACTTTTTCCGTTCTATATGTCAAACCTTAGTGTCAAACGAAAGATCAATGACAGATTACGTACAGTCCCACAAGGATCTTTTGGCCCGCGGCCAAATTTGGAACTAACGCTGTGATCAAGTGAAATGTCACTTCATGACAGTCGCCGAGTTGCCGTTCACTATGAAATATACCCAAGTTCTTTTTTTAATGAGTACCCGTGCGTACTCACCTGTTAAAATATTTCCCTGCAAATAAGAAAATTTTACTAAATGATAACACTAATTTCGCACCTACGCCCCCCTGTCAATGTCATCTACGGGCCAATTAATAATTTTCGTCATTATATATGGGGGTGGCCATTTAAAATGTCCATGTAAGTAATTATGATTTTAATCAATACGTTCTAACATATCAAAAGGTAAATTTAAAGCAAAGTATATCTACTATATAGCTTAAGATCTGTATTTTTATCTGACATACTATATTATCCTTACTTTTCACGAGCATTTTCCCGGTGAAAATCAGTGAAAATCTTATCTTATTTTGTATTACACTTACTACTAATGTTATAAATTTAAATTGTACTGCATGTTTTTTTTTTGTTTCTTTAATGTTTTAGGATAATAGTTTGTACTGTGTGTCCTTTTGTTACAAATAAACTTTTTATCTATCTATCTATCTATTAAGTAACTAAATATCTATTAAAATTAAACCAGTATATAAATAAAATGTTATATTGTATTTATCAATTTAAGGCACGGCCCTAGAAAAAAGCCATAATATTTCAAGATCTCAATGTGTCTTATATTTCATTACTAGCTGATACTCGCGGCTGCGCACGCGTTTCTTTTGTAATATCTTTATGAATATTATTACTGAAATACAATATATGCATATGTTACTTTGGATAATATAGCGTTCTTAAGGTGAAAAAATGATTAAATTCGGTTCAGTAGTTTCAGAGGTTATCAATACCAAACAAACACATCTTTCCTATTTATAATATAGATTATTTTCGTCACTAGTATGTATAAGCATCTGACCTACATCGAGTAGCTCATGGCGAGTTGTTAAATATAAATAAATACTCAAGGTAAGCAGATTTTTTATAAGAAGTAACATTTAAAATAATCTGTTTATTATAAGTATATCATAACAAATTTTCTATATAAGAGGATATATCTACTTATATGGTTATTTTACGAGTTTGCATCACAAATTTACAGCCAGCAACGCAAGTAGCTTGTTTGTAAAATAATGAGTATTGCAGATTCGAAAAACTAAGAATGTTAAGTGTTTCAAATCCGTATCCTACTATATATAATATTATTAATGCAAAAGTTTGTATGTTTGCATGTTTGTTACTCAATCACGCAAAAACGGCTCAACGGATTTGGATGAAATTTGGCATACAAATAGTTGGATTAACACAGAGGATATTTTTCTCCTGGAAAAATGTTAGGTTCCTGTCTAAAGTCAACGTGGATGATATCGTGGACAGAAAGTAGTACTGTATTTTTTTCAAACATTGATGAACATTGTCAAAACCCTATATATATAAGTGTGCAAGCGGTTTCAATAACTAAGAATGTTGAGCGACTTATGTTGCTAACCGTACCTTGACCATTGGATCTTGAGTCATACATTATGTTTAATGTAAAACATATTATATTATTTATATCGTAAAAATCTACGATAACATAGACCTCCTGAAACAGTATAAATGCGGCATGTGAACGTGACAACATAAGTTATGCGGATCCAGCAGAAGCAGAAATATCGAAGTGTCCAACGATCAAAGTCCTATAATATATATATATATATATATATATATATATATATAAGTGTGCAAGCGGTTTCAATAACTAAGAATGTTGAGCGACTTATGTTGCTAACCGTACCTTGACCATTGGATCTTGAGTCATACATTATGTTTAATGTAAAACATATTATATTATTTATATCGTAAAAATCTACGATAACATAGACCTCCTGAAACAGTATAAATGCGGCATGTGAACGTGACAACATAAGTTATGCGGATCCAGCAGAAGCAGAAATATCGAAGTGTCCAACGATCAAAGTCCTATAATCCAGTATTTATATTTGGAATAAATAACCTTATCGTCGGGCACGATAGTTGGAAATGCCATTTATTTTATTTGGCATACGTAACTTTGTTCTATGGGACCGGCGAAATAATATATAAACCGCCCGCGTGGTTCGCTTACTTTTTCCGACCGACCGAACCACGAGAACATTTTTTTGGATGCTATCAGGAAACCAACGACAACAATTTCCTATTATAACAGTGTGAACAAGTCATCCGATCGATAAGACGACGACGTTTCTTTGGACTTACAGCTTCTTGGTTAAACTTTGCGGAAATACTCACATTTACTCGTGACTACGAGAATTCGTGATGCTTCTTTAGTCGATAAATCGGACCAATGGTGAAAAAGTTCACTTGTTTCGCTCAGTCTGACTAAGAAGTCGGAACCATGACGTCACTGGTCCATAAAACCGTGCTTTGTGGCCCATCCAATTACCATTATCAAAAAAGGAGATCAATTATTATGACGTAGTACTCAGACGAGACTTCAAACTAATTATTGTCGCATTATCAAGTAGAATGGTGAAATGTTATCGTAGATTTTTACTAACCGAACACAAGTCTTGTAGGTACTTAACTGATATTTATAGATTATTTTGTTATAAATAATATAAATGAGCACAATTTTTTAAAGAGTATTTTTATTTACCTACTCACAAATAACTGGGAAACTATTGAATGGTATTTTGATATTTTAATACCTATTCAGATATAGGTTTTCCACTGTCGCATGCATTCGTGGAAGATACCGTATGGTATCCAGCCCAATACTCCTAGTCAAGAGTCTCCGTAACCAGCGAACGTGTAACGAACTATGAGAGTGGAGGAAGCCAGAGAGGTATGTAAGGAAAGAACCTGTTGTTACTCTGTACTCTCTGCCCACCTCGCAAGTGATCTCGGGTGACGATATAGATCAGGTATTCCCAAACTATTTTGGGCAAGAGACCCCTTTTCCAAAATGAACTGATACGTCAGACCCCATTGCCAAACTACTTTAAAAAATTTATATCTAGTTTTATTCCTATTGAAACAAAATACTTACCAATTTAAAACCTTTGCGGTTGGTTAAGCGAGTAAAGTACAACAATGATACTTCTTACTCAAATATTAGTCATTCTTATAACATGTTGGTAGACGTAACACAACTTATACAGTATCTTGAAAGTTTCAAATAAGAACATGTGTTAATTAATAGGGGTCGATTTTTAGATCTCGTTGACCCCCAAAATCAGTTTTCGTTTATGTCAACCCCTGGGAAACTGATATCGACCACTTTGGGAATCCCTGGTATAGATAGATAGATACTCCTAGGAAGTTTCGCAGATAGCGCGAATCCAGGATTTCGCTTTTTCTAAACGTAGCCCCACCCTAGGAATTATTCCTGTGTCGTAGGTGCGTTTACAAACATGAAATTCATATACCCGTTGGAACACTGTACTCTCTGCCTACCCCGCAAGGAATCTGGCGTGATAGATAGATAGTTCAAACATTTCGCTACTGCAAAATAAATTTTGCTTAAGGAGACCGCATATGGCCTATTATACTTCAACTAAACAGTTAAATCGTTGATTATAAAGCTGTAATACTATGCAGTTTTTACTTTGAAAATTTTGGTATTATATCTCATGCCATAGTAAAAAGTCGGTGATCATCTCTACCTGGTACCGTTTACCGATCAATAATATTAAAAAGACACAAAACAATTAGTGCACTGTCACGGAATAACTCTGCATTGACATATAGGGTTATATTTTTTTCATCTGTGTCCATTATTCCGAAATAAAATTTAAAAAATGAAATTGGATGCTTTCATACAATCAATTAGCAACTTAAAAGTTGTTCTACAAAAGGTTGGTAATCCTTAAACTTTCATATGTTGATAATCTTCGCAAGGAATCAATTTATCTAAAATTTTAATATATGCTGAGCTTGTTAAGACGGCAGTAAGGTATTTATTACAATTACTCAAGTTGTAATCAACCTGGTAACAATGGTACAAATTTCTTGTTTTTTTTTTTGCTTTTAAGTAATTTCGGCGCGTTGCCTAAGTCAAAACCTTTAAATTGTTGCGTAAATGATTACATGAAACGGATTTAAAGGAGGCTGCTAATTGAGCCTTCTAAGTTTAAATAGCTAGTCATTGCAGAATACTGTCATATTTTATCATCCCATTACATTATACAATACAAAAGTCACGAAAAAACTACACCAGAGATATATTGGGCAAAGATATTGAATCAGTCGATTTCCATCTTTATCGACTAACAACCGAAGGAGTCCTTGGACTTGGACGAGGAGAATTTGGACAGTTTTCATTCCACGCTTCCAAATAAGTATAAAAAATTTGCTTGTTAACTTCCGTCAGCATAGTTCATGCCAACAAATGGATCTTTGACCTATTTCAGGCCGAACGAAGTCTGTATTACAAAGTAGTACAGTATTTGACTGCCTCGTTGGTCTGGTGGTTTGCGCATCGCTTTGTGATCACGAGGTCCTGGGTTCAAATCCTAGGTCGGACAAATGTAGTTTTTCTAACGAAAAATTCCCAGTAAGAGTCCGGAGTCTGGAATTGTGACCGGTATATGGCAATAGGCTCGCCCCCCATTAACATGGGGCCTAACATCGTCGGCGAAACGTGGGTGTACTCAGTACACCTCTGCCACCGCTGCTGGGGAATATAGGCGTGACAGTGTATGTGTAAACCATAATAATATTCATGGATAGTCAGGAAAGCGACATACTACCACCACTTTCAAATGTTATTCCTGCGGAGAAGGACAAGAAATCTACGGTCACTTTTTTTAAACGAAAAAATAAATCGTTACTATTTCTTCTCCTCCACTTGCTAACTGCCGCTATTTATAGTCAGGCGGTGGCCAGGTTCTTGTCCATTTTTCTGTTCATTGCTGCGCTGCTGTTCATAAAATAAATAAAACATTCTGTAGTACATATAAAAATCGACAAAATGTGGCTATGTGCAACATTCCAGCGATTCCAAAGGCCGATGATTCTAGGTTAGGGCGGGCGGGCTTCCGCAGCTGAAACGCGATTCCCGCCATCGCTGAACTTTCCCGCGCTCTCGGAGGTCGATTATTGGCTGTTTGGCACAGTTTCCATGGCCTTGACCGCGCTCGGGACCGCAGTTGGTCCGCATAGCTCGCGGCGCACGGACGTAGTTTCTGTTCTATATTTAATATTTACGGATTCCGCGCCGATTTTAAAATAAAATGGTAAGTTTTATTATTTATAATAAATCTATTATATTCATATGTAATGTCTGTTATTTGTATTACCGTTTGTTGTAAAATAAAGAATCTATCGTGGTATGCATAGCTTTTCAGTCAGTTTCGGCGTGTTACGTCACGATTACGGTAATAATAGAACGAAAGTGTGCTGTTATCACATGAGATTTATTCATTTCTCAACATGATTAAAACATGCTAATGAGGACGGAAAATTTGCATGTAGATAATTAATTACTCTGATTACTTACCTATATTATTTAGATGATGTAATTCGTAGGTATTAACAGAAAATCGATAAAAATCTAGAATGGTTCGATAAATGCATTATTATCTAAAGATAAAGAAGGACGCTCAGGATTCGTAAACAATAACATAAATATATGTAATTAATATGCTAAGGGCACAGCAACATACATGTGATTTCGGTATTATGTGTTATATATTTGAATCCTCGGGGCTTTGTCTCAAGCCTTCGGTTCCCTCGCTTTGACCGCCAGTCGCCCTTGCAATGCAAAGCATTTCATACCTGAGAAAATCTGGAATTAAATATTGCAAATTGCGGGTAGCCTTGTATATATATGTACCCAATTAAAAGGTATTTAATGACTATTTTTGTAACTAAATCTGAACGGAAGTATAATGTACCTGATGGTTTTGAGTTTCTTTGCTGTCAGACACCTTAGTAAGTTATTAAGAACCTCGAATCGATATTTACTCAAGTGCCATAGGAATTTATTTTCTAGTCCGAATAAATGAGGAGTCAAGGCAAATTGCAGTTTCATATATAAAGTGGCTTAGTGTATTCATGTGCGGTACTCGTATAGATTAGTCACTTTCCGAGCTGTTGACACTATTTCGAATTAACTTGTATTAGTCACGCCTATATTCCCCAAGCGGGGGTGGCAGAAGTGTACTGAGTACACCCACGTTTCGCCGACGATGTTAGGTCCCATGTAATAGGGACTTGTACTGAGAAGTTTTCGTTAGAAAAACTACACTTGTCCGACCTAGGATTTGAACCCAGGACCTCGTGATCACAAAGCGATGCGCTTTGCCACTAGACCCACGAGGCAGTATTGTATTAGTCTTTACGAAGTAAAGTGTAGTGTACAAGTTTAGTTTTTCTCAAGTGTAATTATTCTAAAGAAAACTTCCCAGTACGTTCCGGAGTCTGGAATTGTGCCCGGTATATGGCAATAGGCTCACCCCCTATTACATGGGACCTAACATCGTCAGTGAAACGTGGGTGTACTCAGTACACCTCTGCCACCCCCGCTTGGGGAATATAGGCTTGACGGTGTGTTTAGTCTTTACTTGGCTTGGCAAAGACAATATGTTTAACGATTCAAAAATGGTACACAATTCTAGTGGTTTAAAGCAGAAAAGCATACGTTTTAACGTAGTAATGAAATTTAAATGGAAGTAAAATAAAAGCATTATATTTTTCTTTCTTTTTTCTTTTTTTTTAAAAACGTAGCCGCACACTAGGATTAATTCCTGTGTCGTGGGTGCGTTTACAAACATGAAAATTCACATACACAAATACCCAGACCGGAACAAATAATTGTGGATCACACAAAGATTTGTCCCGTGCGGGAATCGAACCCAAGACTATTAGACACAGTGGGCGGAGCGGGTTAAGCAAGACCAATGCGCTAAATCGTCGGTCAGTTTACATTATAATACAATGATAGGTTGGTCTAGGGGCTACATACTCACTAGATTGACTACAGTCATACAAGAATCTTTTGGCCCGCCACCAAAATCGGAACTAACGCTGTAATCAAGTGAAATATCGACACGACAGTCTCAGGTTTACAGTTTGCTATGAAATTTACGCAAGTTCTTTTTAATTGGCGGACGATTTAGCGCAGTGGTTAAGAGCTTGAGCTGCTCTGTCCACTGTGTCTAATAGTCGCGGGTTCAATTCCCGCACGGGACAAATCTTTGCGTGATCCACAATTATTTGTTCCGGTTTGGGTATTTGTGTTTGTGAATTTACATGTTTGTGAACGTACCCACGACACAGGAATAAATCCTAGTGTGGGGCTAAGTTTTTATAAAAAAAAAATTAAAAAAAAATTAGTATCTGTGCGGGGGGGACCCACCCGTTATATTTCCCTGAAAGTAGAAAAATTTGACTAACTGATAACCCTAATTTTACACCAACGCCCCCCTGCCAGTGTCATCTACGGATCAACATATCCTTGTTGCGCTATAGGCACCGCTTCGAACCCCGCACGTGACACATCTGTGTGACCGACAAAATATTTATTAGTGTCTAGGTGTTCGTGTATGTCAATTTGTTGTTTGTTAACTTCCCTACGACATAGGAAAAAATCCTACGTCAAATTTTATTTTATATCAAATAAAAATAAGAGTAAGTACCTAGCGCAATGGATATCTACACAACACTTGCCCTACGTTTAATACATTATGTTATACAAAATGGATTGAATTATTGTTAACAAACACTTTGTAATAATATTAGCCCTTTTAAGTAACTGTCCCAACGTTGGGCACGGGCCTCCTCTCAAACTGAGAGGGCTTAGGCCATAGGCCACCACGCTGGCTCCTCTCAAACTGAGAGGGCTTAGGCCATAGGCCACCACGCTGGCCCAGTGCGGGTTGGAGAACTTCACACACATTCGAGAAACTCTTAGGTATACAGCTTTTCTCACGATGTTTTCCTTCACCGTTAAAGCAAGTGATAATTAATTAATACGCACATGATTTCGAAAAGTCTGTACGTGCGTGCCTGGGTATGAACCCGAGACCTCTAGGCTATCACTGCTACATCTACAAACACTTTGTATTTACCGTTTATCTCAACACACAATATAAGTAAACATAAATATCGTCTGGGCGACCAGTGGCGATTAACTAGAGCATAATACTAAACAAGATAAGATCAGCCATGCTCTGAATTCCAATCTCGACATCAAATGAAAGGAAAATAGGCGTGTCCCGTGTCCATATAAATTGTCTACAAAAAATACATGCGCTGACTTTCCCTGCTGTGCTATTAAAAAAAATAGGCTGTATGAATTATTATCACTGTCTTTAAAAAGTTTTTTTTGACTATGTAAGTGTCAAGCTTGAGCGAATGGCACGATGTGGCGGGAATTTGCGACATTATTTTTATTAATCGTAAGGGGAGAATTTAATAGAGATAATGTAGGTAATAATAATAATTATGAAGATAGGATGGACCTATACGCGTTTTAATAACATTAAAAGAAATTGTTTTTTGTCTTTCTCAGCATACGCTGAGTCGCAAATGTTGTCTTCACCCTTGGTATTCGTGGTAAAGAAAGTTGGTAATATTTGAACTCGACTTGATTTTCGTGATTTATACTTTGTTAGTAGGCTTGGCTATAAAAACCGAACGGACCATTCTCCACAATCGTAGATACTTAGATTCCGTCTTTCTCGGGTAGGTACCTACCTATACGCGTATCCTCTAAGTGCTAGTAGTGATAATACTTGGATCTTTCTCTAAGTTACTAGTGAATTCGTAGGAACACAATACATAAAAATCTCAGTTGTATCACATCAATAAGATTTTCACCAACGATATTATATTTGGGTAAATTAATCCAGACTCCTCCACTCGAAAAGTGTCGGCATCATTGGATTTTTACTTTAGTCCATCACGCCCTCGAGCTTAATGGGGCTCGCAAAAGTCCTATACAGAATTTTCCCCAGATTCAGAAAAGCGTACATACACGACATGATGCTTACGGGGAATATATGTATTTGGGGTATGGCTGGCCAATTTGCTACAATATTTATATTCCATATGACGTGGTTCATATACGACACGTATCGCGAGTGCTGAAATTGGCAATCTATCAAACACCATTTAGGTTAACGAATGGCTATGACTTTGGCAATGGGAAAGGTTATCTGCATCAGTGAAGATTGGGTTTACTCGAAGATGCGGTATAAGATAAACTATGATTAAAATCACTATCAAAATTACTCATTTACGTACTGGAAGACGTGGGCAGACCTTCACAAGATGAACTGATGAACTGGTGAAGGTCGAGAGTAGAAGCTCGATGCATAGGTTTAACACAAAGCCGTTTGTCAAGTCGTTTTTCACAGGAGGCATTTGACCTGCAGTGTAAATCTTTCTACGGGTGATTGATAGATTGGTGTAGTTAAACCAAAAAAGGACTTACGAATGGTCAGGGATGACAAGACTAGGTTTTTCATCTGGACTTCGGAATTAACCACCTCTTTGTTTGGTTGTTAAAACTCATACGAAGTGTCACTCGTAGATTAGAAGGGCAAGAAACTCGACAGTTGCTCTTATTAAAAAATAATACATAAAAAATAAAGAGGTAGTTAATTCTGAAGTCCAGGTGTAAAAATTAGTTTGCATGTCTACATTTATCGTATAAAATTGTCATTTGATCACTTAATAAAATATACATACTATAGTATACAGACATACTATGTATATACACTTAATAATATGAAAAAACCTTCATCTCCAAGAAAGCAGCGTTTTGCGAACTCGTGGAATATTTTTTTAGCCCCATGCTAGGATTTATTCCTGTATCGTGGGTGCGTTTACAAACACGAAATTTCACATACACAAATACCCACACCGAAACAAATAATTGTGGATCACACAAAGATTTGTCACGCGACTATTCGACACAGTGGGCGCAGCGGCTTTAGCTCTTAACCACTGCGCTAAATCGTCCGTCAATGGCGTAATGGCAGATATTTGTTACATTGGGCTCAAAATACTTTAGAAAATCGTAGGTCTTTTATGTACATCTGTGCCTACACTTTCGGAATACAAAAAATTTGACGAGTAACCCTTCATCTCTGATAGGCGAAGCTGTGTTTCAAGACTGAGGATGAAGGAAGCAAATTTATTGCGTGGTCGTAACCTTAATAGTGACGACGTGATTGTAAGGAACTTAAAAGTCATCTTAGAGAACAGAGGTTATTTTAGTAAGCTCGAGTGGCAATAATTTCTTGCATTATTAAAATATTGTTTACCACATCCATACGTAGGAGTTTTACGACACAACATACACGCGTATTTTTCCAAAATAATCCAGTTTGGATTCGGGGCGCGTTCCCGCTGCCCGTTGGCAGGTGTATTGCTAGGATTGTCTGCGTTTATTTATGCTACTGTGACCTTGTCGAAACGTAGTAGTAACACAGTCGGACGCCATTATTAAAAAAAAAACATCGTAAATTGTGAAAGCTTTTAAAAAATTTAGAACATTTAAAATTGTATTTGTGAACGCATTTTATTGTGTTGTGTGATATTTGAATTTAGAAAGACGTTGCTCTCGTTCGGTACATGGAATTACTACGTGTGGAAACTTGGTCGAAGGAATTGAAATTCTTGCAGTCGATATTAAGGTTCATTTTCGTGTTGACTTTTGCTTTGTGGTTAGATACGAGGCGGTTTCATAAGCAGTTGGTTTCAAAGGTAAAAGATATTGCTTGTGATTCTTTCTATTTTTATCATTTTTTCAAAAAGAGTATAAACCCTATTTTTGTTTTGACAAGCCACGTGTTATTGCTCGTCAGGACTGCGCCATTTTCCTTTCAATGGCGGTTTTTAGCGGGAAGCAAAGAACTGACAACATATGCATGGTCAGACGTCTACGATTCCACATTGCCCACACTTATTTAGTCCATAATGACAGTCTAGTCCTTTTTTGCAATATAGAGGAGGAAAATATTTTTGAATTCTGCTGATGTGATAGCGATGGACTCCCTCCCTGTGTCATTGGGATCTATCTTTGTTAAAATGAGGGTGTTCACAATGTATTACTGCTATCACTATGCCATACTTCGGCTTATGGTCACAAAATATACATAAATTTAAGAAAGGGAAGATCGTCGAAAAGCGGTAGTTTTGGTTGTTTGTATACAAGATGTAACATAATAAACGCAAGACCTGAAAGAAGTTTGTTTTAAATCGGTAACCGAATTGATTCCATCAAGTTTTAACGTATCTTACATTTTTTTTAATTTGCGACAAATGCTTTTACTCCTTCAGTGCGCTATAAAAACCTAAATTTATTCTGGATTCATAGCAAGAAGGAGATTTCAAATGCATCCCTAAAACGTATTTCTCAAAATGCACACACACAATTACAAGTTTCATTGTTAATTGGGATATAAAAGTGCGTAAAAATGGTAAAAACCTTGGAAATTTGGTTCTCATTTTGAATTCGTGAAGCAATTATCTAATCGGGGTGTCTGAGGTCTTGCGTTAATTATGTTACACCTTGTATAGTTATGTTATGCCCTTCTCTCGTAGCGACTGCCCAAGCCGAGGCCGTTCCTCCTTGAGGCGCCCTTGAGCTAGTTGCCCCCTTGCCCTTCTGGCTCGAGCGTAGTGGTTGCACGCTCGCCCTCTTATCCGGTGAAGCTGTAAAGGCCCCGCGGCCAACAGCGTAGACCATTCACACACACAGGTATGTTATACGTCATGCGAACTTTCAAAATCCCAATCCACCTCACCTCGATTTGTGGGAGAAGGCCTTTGCCCAGCAGTGGGAATGTAAAGGCTGAAATTATTTATTTATTATTATTTTATAGATCACTAGCAGTTTCCCGCGACTTCGTACCCGGTCGACAACAGCGCCACCTTCCGGGTCTATGTTTTATAGACTATGTTACTTCTGGATAATGTAGCTTTGTAATGGTGAATGAATTATTAAAATCGGTCCAGTGTGTATGAGACGAACTATGAGAGTGGAGGAAGCCAGAGAGGTATGTAAGGAAAGAACCTGTTGGAACTCTGTACTCTCTGCCTACCCCGCGAGGGAGCTGGCGTGATGATATAGAGATAGAGAGGGTCCAGTAGTTTTTGAGTTTATTCGTTACAAACATACAAATCTTTACTCTTTATTATATTAGTGTAGATATTATACCTACTAGGGTCGCCATCATAAAGTAATCATCAAATTAATAACCAGCAAAAAATCATAATTAATTTATCTCATTCATGACGAATCGGCACTATTAATGACATTGGCCTCGGCTCTGTCAGCCGGCGACATTGTCCGCTCATCTGTCACGTCACGGCTCGGAAACTGGCGTTCATTGTCAATGAGTAACGAAAATAGACTAGTTTAATTGTTTGTTGAAGCATTCATAACATAATAGTGTTTATGATTTTGAAGGCTAAAGTGAAGTAGAGTTTTAAGGTTACTCGTGGTACACCGCAGTACGACGGTACGGCCGTGGGAACGGAAATACTCAACTTTAAAATAGTTAAAGCAAAACCAGATTATAAGAATATACATATACTATCACCAAGCATAATGTAATTCAAAACAAAATTGCGTTAGCGATTTGGAAATGAGAATGTTAAGCGATTTATTTTGCGGACTGTACCAAATATTTAAGCAATATAACTAGTGACAATTTACCTGCCTCGTTGGTGTAGTGGCATAAATTTATCTTCGTAGCGATCATGAGGTCCGGACTTCGAAACCGAGGTCGGACAAATTGTTGTGTACCTCTTTTTTTTTTCTCTTTTTTAAAAAACGTAGCCCCACACTATGATTTATTCCTGTGTCGTGGGTGCGTTTACAAACATGAAAATACACATACACAAATACCCAGACCGGAACAAATAATTGTGGATCACACAAAGATTTGTCCCGTGTGGGAATCGAACCCGCGACTATTAGACACAGTGGGCGGAGCTAAGCTCTTAACCACTGCGCTAAATCGTCCGTCAATCTAAAAGGACATCGTCGAAAATGGCCCCAGAACCAACAAACATGTGACCTATACCATAATTATTCATCTATTTTATTCTTATAGCCGCAAATATCCCCAACGGACAATTTGCAATCCAAAATGAATATTTCAATGTATTTTAAGTACTTAAATCGAAGTCGTCGACATCTTTTCCGAATGTCAGCGTTGTTATCGAATTACGGTTGGAGATGCCAATCCTATCAATCAGTTATATTTTATATTCAATCGATTGTTACGACCGTAATCGATTTGATTATTGCTAATATTTTTTTCGTAGCGCCGTGCGACCGCGGTGTTCTTACCGATCACCAAGGTTAAGCAGCGTTCGACTCGGTCGGCCTGAGATGGGTGACCGTTTGTGACATTTTCCTATTCGAGCGTCTCCGTGCTTCGGAAGGCACGTTAAGCCGTTGGTCCTGGTTAACACTTAATGTGGTAGTCGTTAAGCCGAGTTGCAAGCCTTATAGGCGGCTTGATAAGTTCCATCAGCAGATGGCCGCAAACCTGCCTCCACCAATCCGCACCGGGTCCGCGTGGTGGAGTAAGACCTAATCTCTCTCACCTCGATTTGTGAGAGAAGGCCTTTACCCAGCAGTGGGCAGTATAGGCTGATATTATATATATTATTAATATTTTTTTACATAACGATTGTATAGATATATTCTTTGCTACTAAATTATAACCTTAAAATCTTATACTTTTTTGCAATAATGCGAGTCCCCAGCTTGTCTATTTAATAATAAATACATGAAGATAATTTATAGGTGATTGGAAATCATACAAGCATTTTTCGGTGCTGTTGGTATGGTCACATAAAGAGAAGACCTCCCGATTATGTGGGTAATATTACGGCCAATCTAAACCTATCAGGGCCCAGACCCAGAGGGCGGCCAAAAACAAGATGGGCAGATGTGGTCAAGAAGGACCTGTGTATCTGCAATGCCTTTGAACACGACACGTCCGACAGAGCGAAGTGGAAGAAGAAAATTAAGAAGGCAGACCCCACCATCAGATGGGAATAATAAATGCCAAGGAGAGAGAGATATTTCACTGCTGTTGGTTTCGGGGACAATAACAAGAACAATGTCCTTTTCAATATCATTCTGGAGTCAGGAATTGTGACTCGTAGGTATAATGTCAATAAACTGAACCGCTATTAGGTACATTGGATGTAAGATAGTCGGCCAAAAGTGGGCGTACGCAGTACGACTCTCACCCCCGTTTGGGGAATATAGGTTGACTAAGTAGCGTAGTCATGATCCACAATGTAAATAGGTGCCTAGTCGATGCTGTTACGAAAATGCTCTACGCGAGAAAAAGCAGCAATATGTAAACAAGCTACAGAGTAAACGAATTGTCCCGTACGCTTTCGTCTATTTCTTTACACTAGCTTTCCTTATTCATGGTGGAATTGTTAATATTACATGGGGTGGATATGGATATGAGAGTGGAGGAAGCCAGAGAGATCGGTAAGAAAAAATCCTGTGGGAACTCGGTACTGCCTGGCTACCCTACAAGGGATCTGGCGTGATGATATTTATAAGTAAAGGATAGATCCGATAGTGTTACAACCACAAGGATCAGCGAGACGGAATGCATAATAGCTTTTAATTATTCTCATTTCGATTACATTCATTGATTTATTTTGCATTATAATTAATAGTCGATTATGTAATATTTCTATCTATCTATCTATCTATCTATAACCTCACGCCAGATCCCTTGCGGGGTAGGCAGAGAGTACAGAGTTCCAACAGGTTCTTTCCTTACATACCTCTCTGGCTTCCTCGACTCTCATAGTTCGTCTCATACACGCTCGCCGGTTACGGAGACTCTTGACTTTTCCATCTGACAAGACTCGGTTTATTTGGTCGTGGTAAGATAGTCTAGGTCTTCCCCGGTACCTGCATCCTTCCACTTTCACATTGTATATCTGTTTTGTCATTCTTTCCTCTGGCATTCTTTCTATATGCCCGAACCAACGGAGCATGCCCTTTCTCATCTTTACACCGATACTATCTTTCATACCTACTCGCTGTCTTACTATGCTGTTGCTAATGCGGTCGGTCAGCTTCACTCCGCACATCTTCCGCAGAGCTCGCATTTCTACCGCATTTATCCTACTTTCATTCTCCTTCTTACATACCCAGCTCTCGCTACCATATAACAGCGTTGGGACAAGAACTCCATTATATTTGGCCAGCTGCGCCTTATGGCTTAAGTGCCGGCTCCCGAGTAGCTTTCCCATCGCACCATTCACTCTGTTCCCTGCACTCACTCTTCTCTCTATGTCAGCGGTGTATTTCCCATCCTTACTGAAGGCGCATCCAAGATATACAAACTCATTCACTTGCTCCAGCACATCGTTACCAACCACAATCCTTACATGTAATATTTCGATTTTAGTTTGTTTAATTTATAATATAAATGTTGGCAACACTGATTTTAAAATTGTATAAATTACGGGTAACGGATATTTTGAGCCCTTCCACACAGAATCATACTCCGACCTCATCGGTGATGTCGTAGAATCCCTTGCCTGCCGACCGGTGCCAAGCACCACGGCGAGACACTTAGTATACACCCTCCCTCCATAGCAACTGCCCAAGCCGAGGCCGTTTCCCCTTGAGGCACCCTTGAGCTAGTTGCCCCTCTGGCTCGAGCGTAGTGATGCTCGCTCGCCCTTTAGTCCGGTGAAGCTGTAAAGGCCTCGCGGCCAACAGCGTATATCACTCAAACATACATAATACATATATGACAAGGAGGGGGACCCCACGTTGAGATTGTCGCCGTCCATTTTCTTCATCATCGCCATCTGACAAGGATTTTGTAGAAAAAGGCACTTCACAGTTTACTTATCACTATATTTCTCACTTTCTATGATTAAACTCACAACTTCGCCATTACAATTTTTCTGTCCTAAAAATCAGCAAGTACCTCCTTATATTCCCTATACTTTATCGTCAAATCAAAAACCAAACGGAAGTAACATAAATTGGATTTGTTTTATGAACAAGATTTAAGTTGACATAGGAGCATGTAAATAATCGACAAATTTATTGTGACTTTATACAATGGCAATTTGATTTTTTGGAATCTTAGTTAATTAGTTTAACACACAACTTAATATTTCTTTTTACGAAACTACCATTTCCGGTTTGAACAGATTTAACTTTAAAACGTTTTCAAGTGTAGATTGCCTAAAGAGTAACTCGATAATAATTTTTAAGGTTCAAAATTAATTATCGTGTAATAACACTATAATTAATTTCAGGTCTCGTAAGAATAAAGATGTTATAAGAACGCTAAACATTTCCTCAGGCGCCATGATTCTCTGCCGTCAGACACCTGCTTATATAACGACTTATTGATTAAAACATTTTGCATACCGAATTGTAAGAATAGAAATAATCTAATTTTAAAAAAAAACGTAGCCCCACACTAGGATTTATTCCTGTGTCGTGGGTGCGTTTACAAACATGAAAATTCACATACACAAATACCCAGACCGGAACAAATACTTGTGGATCACACAAAGATTTGTCTCGTGCGGGAATCGAACCCGCGACTTTAGACACAGTGGGCGGAGCGGCTTAAGCTCTTAACCACTACGCTAAATAAAAAAAGTTTGTATTTTGAAATGAGAACACCTTAATTAAATACAGCTAAACTACATCGCTGTGTTTTGCAATCAATATTGATTAACAGTTCCATCACTAGATGGCGCTGTGACACAAATAGATTAAATAGATGCAGCTATCGGATCACTGTAATTGCACCTTCATTAAGAAAAGTAATAAATAATTAAGTTTGTGTAAGTGTTAAATGACATATTCAGTTAATAATTTTGCCAGCAAGTACTCCCGCGGCGACATATATATTTTGAGCCCTTCTTGGCTGGAACAGCGAATAAAGAACATCAGGAATTAGCGTGTCTTCTGTTTTCTCTGCTAAAACCACGAGTAAATAACTTCATCACACATAATCTTCATAATAATAGATCCTTTCTTCGTCAGGAACTAGAAGCTACTATAAATATTTATTGTAGAAATTAAATTCTATTGATCTTGTATATTCCGACAATTCGTGATCAATACGTTAGTGGGATTTGCCTTTAGTTATTATGTTTCTTTTCACTTTATCACAATATTCACGACATATGAATGAAAGGGACGGGTAGTGGAGTAAACATATGTTATATAGGTGGGATATAAAAAATAAGACCTTGTGTAGCGTTAGCCGTTGCCAACTCTGATTATTGCTCTGCTTTGACGTCACACATTTATATTGTGATAATAATAAATTTCTCATCTCGAATACACAAGTGGTAAGGTGAGAAAATTCCGAAGCGGTCGAAGCGCCTTAATATTAAGGCAGTTTTCAGCTCGTTCAATATGAGATGGGTAAGCGTCTATGTGCTTCGGAAGTTACGTCGAACCGTCGGTCCTGATAAGCACTTTATGTGGTAGTCATATCATCGAATCGGAAGTCTATTGGGCGGCTTGATAAGTTTCAACAGCAAGCGACCTAAAAGCTGCCCCCACCAATCTGCACTGCATCCGCGTGGTGGATAGTTTTGTAGTAGAAGGTAGTCTCTGTCAGCTCATTTTTGAGATAAAGCCTTTGCCCAGTAGTGAAACAGCAATGGCTGTATATAAATGTTAATTCAGGAGGTTTCGGGCATGTGACGATTATAATCTCAAAAACGATGGGTACAGATGCTCAAAACCTCGTTCCTACTCCGAACATTTCACCAAACTGATCTCAAACAGCCCTTGAAACAAAGTCCTTAATCGAGATTTAAGGTGTCGTTCCGTCGTCTTCTTTCGCTTCATCCATCTTTCCTGAAGCCTTACCTCACAATAAATATTTACGTTGATCGTTGAACCGAGTATCGATCTATTACGTGTCGATTTGAATTATTCAGCGAAGAGCTGACTGCCGCAAAATAGCTGCCAAGTAATCAATGCCGTGCATACCAGCTTTGAACTATTTCCTGTCACGTGAAAGAGTAGAGTCGTATGTAAGACGCTCAAAGTACGCTATTTATATTGTGGCAAGTTCCTACTAATATTATAAATGTGAAAGTTTGTATGTTTCGATGTTTGTTAGTCAGTCGCGCAATAAGGGCTGAACGGATTTGGATGCAATTTGGCACACAGTTTATTACCTGGATTAACGCATAGGATACTTTTTATCCCGGAAAAATGTTAGGTTCCTGTCTAAAGACAACGCGGACGGAGTTGCGGGCAGAAACTAGTATTTAATAAATGATAGCCCCACACTAGGAATTCTTGTGTCGTGGGTGCGTTTCATCGTCAGCCGAAAGACGTCGGCTCTCCCTAAAGAACTCCCTAAAGAAAGAAAAAACGGTCTCCCTAAAGATCCTCACAACCCTTACCTTTGTGGTTTAAGCATCCAGCTTCACCACGATGTGGGGCCCTCTTTCACAACTCCTTCCGCAGAAGTTTATCAATATACACAGCACGCTCCACGAAAGCTTTGATGAGGCTCGATTTATTCCGTCCTAATCATAGTTTGACAAATAATAGTTCGACCAATTTGCAAAACATACTCGTAAATTATGTAAACTCAACTCAACTAAATGTTAATAATTTACTAGTTAAAATTGAGTACATACAAATCAGTGTACTGATTCTTGAGACAGACACAGCGGGCGACATTAGTAGGTCTAAATTTAGCAAACCAAAGAGAATGATCAAAGTTTTTGGAGCGCCTATGTCTACAAACGTTAGAAAACATTAGACATTAATCATTTTTCACTGTCCGCCATTATTTTTATATTAGACAACTTCAAACGAAAAAAAACAACAGGGAAATACGCTTAGATTTCTACACGTGTCGTTGGCATAACATCGCTAAACGATGTAGCCATAATATTTGATTAGAATCGCAAAAAGCGTAAATAAAAATGGCGTACAGAGCAAACTGTAGCGGTTGCGACGAGCCGATAATAGATAAGAAGCCTCCATGCCCGCTTAACTGCATGTCGCCTCAATGCGAAGCATTTCAGAGGAAGGTTGGATATTCATATACATTATACCAAATTCACATTCTGCTGACTTGCAAGGAAACGTGGGCAGCTTACTCATGAGTCGCCAATTGCACCCCCTTTTCCTTCCCTCGGCATCATTGCCCGGCGCACCCTTCGTTGGCGGTCTTTGTACTCTCTTTCTGCCACATATGGGATAAATAAATGTTGATTTGGCTATTTAAGACATCACCCCCTCGATATTTATTACACTTGTCTATTAAACCTTACACAACTACCCAAAATAATACTGAACCTAAAGGCTACTTAATTTTAGAATTATGATCAGCTATATAAAAAATGATAACTTGTTTGGGACACAGACAGAGTTTGAACAGGATTTTACGGAACATATGTATGGAAGAAACGTTTCCATTAAAACTCCTAAGAATATAGTATGGTAGAGGCATTAAATGATTAGGCAATTAAAACTAGACCCTGTAAGAATGAGAAGAAAGGTTATTACAAAATTTCGGATTATCTTGACGATGAAACAGATTGGGTTTGAGCAGTTCCTCAATCATCAACATTAATCAATCATGTATAATACAATTTTGAATAACAAAAAAAAAGTGAGTTTGTGAGTGCTATTGTATTGGTCTATACAAATCAATGATTTTTGACTTTGACTTTGAATTTGTAATACAATATAATAAATGAAGTTCACAAATACGACCATCTATTGCACCGTTTTCTTTGGGGCGCTAATGGGGGAGCCACAACTATTGTCTCACACAACTGACGGTCGTTGGGGCAAAAAATTCTCGAGTGGCGACCACGCACCGGAAGTTGTGAAGTAGGCAGAACTCCTACAAGTTGCACCGATGACCTGCCTGAGGAAGATCGGGGATGCGTCCAGTACAAATCCGCTCGTTGTGGTGATCTTGGGGAGGCCTTTCTCTTGCAGTGGACGTCTTTTGAAAGATGATATACGATCATCATACTAGTGAACGCAGCCTAAAAGCATTACCCTTCTTGCAGGCACCAATCGACACGAGCAAAAAGCCCATAGTTTGGATCCTGGGCGGCCCCGGCTCTGGCAAAGGCACACAATGTGACAAGATCATCGCCAAGTACGGTTTCACTCACCTCTCCACCGGCGACCTGCTCAGGGCGGAGGTCAAGAGCGGTTCGTCAAGGGCCAAGTGCCTCACTGATATTATGGAACGAGGTTAGTTCTTTCAGTATTTCCTATCGCACAGCCGTAGCTGTGGTGCCGCCGTGGTAGTAGCGATCACCAAGGTTAAGTAATAAAAGGGTGGCCAAAACCAGGGTTTGAAGACATGTTAGCATACCACTTCTTATAATAAGTTTTGGCGTTCAAGTCAAAACTGAAACCTACCAATTGACGACAGCTTGGACTAGTTGTAGTAGAGGAGCGTAGGTCGCACTAGATCGAATAGTCGCGGATTTGATCCTCGTAGCAGACAAAATCTTTGTTGCAGCTACGAACATTTGTAACGATCGACGAGGTGTTTGTGAAATTTGTGTGTGTGTGTGTGTGTGTCTGTATGTGTGAATGATCTACGCTATTGGCCGCGGGGCCTTTACAGCTTCACCGGGCAAGGTGAAATTTGTGTGTTAGGGCAACGTTTTTAGAAAGAAGAAGAGTAAGGTACGGAAGAGAAAATAAAATAAAATTTTACCACAATTACAATATCAAAATTTTTATTACAGGTGGGCTAGTCCCCAACGACGTAGTGCTAGATCTTCTCAAGGAAGCTATCGTGGCTCGTGAGGCTGACTCCAAAGGTTTCCTCATTGACGGCTACCCTCGGGAGAAGTCGCAGGGTATCGCCTTCGAGGAAGCCATTGCACCTGTTACTGTAAGTTTCCACGTGTCCTTAAAGCTTTGTATTCATCGGGGGATATATGTCCCGCCACAAGTTTTGCATAATTGTCGGGCGAACTCTACCAAAGACGTCGGACGCGTCCTATGTCGTCTATATTTGATTAGTCGGTGGTGACATGTCGCCCGAAGAGTTTTTATGCATCGTTAGTCAATATTTTCAGCAACAACAACTCTTCTACGATTTGTGGCATCTGTTCCTTCTGCTTCTTAAACTTCTTCATTCTGCTCTAATAAGATGTTGAGTTAGAAGTGTTGGGCGACGTAACCATTATCGTCTCACCTTATCCATATAAGGTGTGAAAGATGTATAACAGTAAATAAACATACCCGTCCTGGTCTGGTCAAAAGATTCTAAATCGATTATTAAAGCACCTCCTAAAATATAAATCTTGTAACATAAGAATTAGTTACATTAATGTCTAAAAATAAGTTTCTTTTTTAATTTTAAATAACCCCATACTAGTAGTGGGTGCGTTTACAAACATGAAAAACAGTGGGCGGAGCGGCTTAATCTCTTAACCACTGCGCTAAATCGTCTATACGAAATATATATATACATATATCTTGCTTATACTCCACTAAAAGAACTACCATTCATTCACCGGCTTTTGATCAAATTGTTATTCCAATTCTGGGACACCCAAAAATTCGCAATAAACTGGCTAAAATTGCAACTTTATCGATTTAAAACATACAACTGTCCTTTACAACATTTAATAAAAATTTTATCACAAATACTTCAATTATGGCTTAAAAGTTAAGTCAAAGATGTTGTGCCTTATCAGAGTCTTTAATTCCATCTCGAACAATTTTTCGAAATCTCGACATCGACAACTTTAAATGCTCATAATTTTTAAATGAATCATTGAAGTAAAAACAATAATTTTTTTACAATATAGGAAAATGAGTTTAGGAAAAAAATATTCCATTGCATAGAATTATTTTTTAGAAAAAGACTGCGTTTTGTCCATTCGATGGGATGTGTTCACTCACTGGAGCACTTACCCGACTCCTCAGATCCAAGAGTGAATTATAATTATTTAAAAACGAGCAATCTGTATGCACATGTAGAGTGTTAGGTTTAACTTATATACATGGGTAACTTATTAAGAAGCACCAAACTTAAAGCTGAAATGTTAAATGTTACATTTAACATTCAAAATGCACTTATGTGACAAGTTGATAATAACTGGCTCTGGTGCTAGTTATTAAGTCGTTTTGCTACGAAGCTTTTGTTAATATGCCATTTTGACACAATACTTTCCTCAACCCATATAGTAGAGATGCTTTGTAAAAAGGAGCTTCAACTAAACGCTGTAATATTTCCAGGTGATAATCTACTTCGAGGCGTCAGCAGAGACGCTGACCAAGAGGCTGCTGGGGCGCGCGGCGAGCTCGGGCCGCGCCGACGACAACGAGGAGACGATCAAGCTGCGCCTGCAGACCTTCCTCGACAACAATCAGCAAGTGCTCGACCAGTATCCCGACAAACTTAGGAGGGTGAGTACTAGATATAGAGAAGAAAGAAAGAAAATGCTTCAAAAGTTTTGGCAACTTATTAGTAACTACTTAATATGATAGCGGGACAAGCTTTCTTTCTGTTGAAGTCTCTTTAACGAGCTTTCTTCCTGCTACTCTTTCTTGTAAGACTAGTTATTAAAAGCCAAAAGTAGAACCGAAGGGAAGCCATGAAGGAAGGCCTTTAGGTGTAAGGTGTGCATCCTGAGTGGCGGTGGATCGCGGAAGCAGAATCCGCAGCACGAGTCGAGAGCTGCAGTCAAAGAAATACTCAATTAGTTTGAATTTGTTCGGAGCGTGATAGGGCGCGCACTTAAGACAGACCTCCGCGTATTCCAAACCTCCTCATTCCGCATATGCGATGCGGAATGACTTCCTCAGTACTTAGATTTTCTACACTGCACGCTGGACTTACAGCAAGTCGCGAATGACGATAAGTCGCTTGTTTATGCCCAAGTACTTCGCTGCATACCTAAAGCTACGGTGGCATCTAAGAACTAAGTGCACTAAGAACATCGTGGCATAATTATGATCAGTGTGCGCTTGTATGTAAGGATACTAGATTCTTTAGTTGCATGTAGATACAGGATTTTCTTCGTGCTATCGTGCTATAGGCTGCAAGTAGGAACAGCTCCTACTTGCAGCCTTAAAAACCAGTTTCAATAATTCCAAACCATTACGTAGAATTAATAAAATTTGATATTTTGACAGATAAACGCTGAACAATCAGTGGATGCCATATTCGGCGAAGTCCAGAAGATCCTCGACCCCCTCGTGTCACGCACATAAGCGGCGCGACACCCGCGTCACGTTCGCCGTGTCACCGGGCACACCCACGCCGTGAAGTGACACGCGTGCCGTACCGGACACATCTGTGTCCAGCTCCACTGGCTGTGTCCTACGCAGCGTGTGCAACACCACGCTCACCGTGTGACGGCACGTGACACGCCTCGCGTGCTCGCGCGCACAACGCCTTTTCTACACCACCTGTACATACTCGCTGATATTATACCTTATTTTTAATGAACTGTTGATTAAAAATGTTTTTAATTTATAAGGTTTTTCTATTTATCTACCTAAATCCCAGATGCTTGTTTATTAAAACCCAAACAAAAAATAAAGTATTATAAGCCGACGAAAGCTGTCTCTCCACTCCGACAAAAAATGAAGCGATCAACTGAAACAGGAACTAAATTTTCTTTCTCAGTGTCATTCAATATTTGTCTTATTACAAGCTTTTATGTAACTTGCTTTGTTCGTATGTCTGTTTGTCTTTCCGGTTCAATTTTTCTAATCCATTTTTCAAGCACATGCGGACTTCCGATTAAGCTCAAATGTGGCATACGTAGGTATGTAAGTTCGGATATTAAAATATAATGGTACCATGAAGCTGGTCTGATGATAGAACCCGAAGGTGGCCATAAGAATATGCCAACTAAGCAAGATATCTACGTCGTGTTTTCGCTCCATTTTAAGTTTTAACCTAAAAGCGAGCAAAAACACGACCTTATTTTAAAAAGATCTTTTTAAATTATAATTTATTTTCTTCTATAGTATTTTTCATGTAAAATGGGTACTGTGACAGTTGTGAGTGTCAAAGAAAATAATACTTTATTCAATGGCAACAAGAGGCATGACCCGTTTCTATTCTTATGGTTTTATGCCTTAATACTATTGAGTTAAACCTTAAGGTCCAAGAAGTTGAATTTGCAAAATGTTTAATTTCCATTATGTAGAATTTCCAATATGTTGAATTCGCATTATGTTGAATTTTAGAAATGTTAAATCCCAAAATGTTGAATTCCTGTAATGTTGAGATTCTCATAATGTTAAATTACCGAAATTTTGAATACTCATTATGTTGAATTTTTCAAATGTGGAATCTGATGGGTCTGTTCTCATAATATTTTTTCCGTGTGGTACTTAGAATATGTCAACCCGTATTATCCCGTGGGTGCCCTACAAGGCGAAATAGAGAATACCTAAACCAGAAACAAGCAGCACCGTAATGATGAGAATAAATATAACTTAAAAATAAAGGGAAACGGACTTCTAAAAGCAAAAAAAATAATATTTGAAGTCGGTGCCGGTTAGTGCAGTCGGTTAATTTGCACTTTGGGTGGTGGTGGTGGTTTGCGCTTTGTACGTCGGAATTTTGCTTTTTTAAGTCAGTTTTCCTTTCAAAATTTTAAGTGATGACTGAATTATAATATTCCGCTCAGTTCTACAATAAAGTACAGGATTGATGTAATACCCATAATAACGAAATCTATACATTCGTCCTGATTGCCGTTCCTTATACCTTCAAAGTCCAAGGTTCAATACCGATTTCATTAAAATGAGTCCACCTCGAAGCTATACTAAAGCAAAAAGAATTATAATTATCGATGTCAGTTCAAACGAATTAACAGTTCAAACGAAAAAAACGTATCGAAGACGTTATAAAAAACAGACGAATTGTAAACCTCCTTATTTTTTTCCTTCAGGTCCAACCAGTTGAATTTGCAAAATGTTGAATTTCCATTTTGTTGAATTCCCAATGTGTTGAATCTCAAAATGTTGGATTCCCAAAATGTTGAATTCTCATTATGTTGAATTTTAGAAATGTTGAATCCCAAAATGTTGAATTCCTGTAATATTGAGTCTCATAATGTAGAATTCTCATTTTGTTGAATTTTTCAAATGTTGAATCTGATGGGTCTGTTCTCATAATATTTTTCCCGCGTGGTTCCCGGCTTAGAATAGGACCAACCCATCTCATCCCATCGGGTGTCGTACAAGGCGACTAAGGGAAAACTAGGGAATGGGCAGCAGCGTTCTCTTAACACTTCTGCGATCAAAAACTGCGCTCGCCAACCCGCCTGCCAAGCGTGGCGAGTATGGCAAATCCCCCCTTTGGGGAGGCCTATGTTCAACAGTGGACAAGTATGGGCTGAGATGATGATGATGATGAAAGTCGGTGCCGTTTAGTGCAGTCGGTTACTTGCACTTCGGGTGGTGGTGGTGGTTTGCACTTTGCACACCACGGACTTTTGCTTTATTAAGTCAGTTTTCCTTTATAAATTTTACAATTTTAAGTGATGAGTGAATTATAATATTCTGCTTAGTTCTACAATAAGGTACATACAGGATTGATGTAATACCCATAGTAACGAAATCTATACATTCATCCTGATTGCCGGTCCTTATACTTTCAAAGTCCAAGGTTCAATACAGAGTCCATTAAAATGGGTCCACCTCGAAGCTATACTGAACCCAATGCAAAAAGAATCATCAAAATCGGTCCTCAATTGACGGAAATATCGGCGAACATACATAAAAAAGCATACATACCGACGAACATAGAACCTCCTCCTTTTTGAAGTTGTTTAAAAGCATTAGGATTGACGTTCTTGTAGTCAACGTAACAAATATGAATTCAACATTTTGGGACTCAACATATTGGGAATTCAACATTTTGATATTAAACATTTTGATAAGTTCAACATTGTGAGAATTGTTTGTTCAACATAATGAGAATAACGTTTTTGGACTCAACATTTTGGGAATTCTACATTT
This sequence comes from Phalera bucephala, assembly GCA_905147815.2. Lineage (NCBI taxonomy): Eukaryota > Metazoa > Arthropoda > Insecta > Lepidoptera > Notodontidae > Phalera > Phalera bucephala. The sequence continues at coordinate 28,961,554 of LR990622.1, forward strand.
TGAGATTCAACATATTGGGAATTCAACATAATAAAAATTCAACAGTTTGCAAATTCAACTTTTTGGACCTGAAGGATTTTTTTAAGTCTTAATATTGTGGTTAGTTCTATAGTATGGTACCTATAGGATTACCACAATACTTATAATAACTCCATCTACATATTTAAGTTACTTGTCGCTTAGGAGTGCCCTGGTGTATCTTCAAAGTCCAAGATCCAATACCGATGATTAAAAAGGTTGATTGGATTAAAATTATATTAAAATGGAACCACCTTAAAGCTATACTGAACCCAATGCAAAAATAATCATCAAAATCGGTCCACAATTGACGGCAATATCGGCGAACATACATAAAAAAACATTCATACAGATAAACATACAACCTCCTCCTTTTTGAAGTCAGTTTAAACGCATTAGGATTGACGTTCTTGTAGTCAACGTAACAAACATGAATTCAACATTTTGGGACTCAACATATTGATAATTCAACATTGGGAGAATTGTTTGTTCAACATAATGAGAATTGAACGTTTTTGGACTCAACATTTTGGGAATTCAACATTTGGGAATTCAACATAATGGAAATTCAACATTTTGCAAATTCAACTTTTTGGAACTGAAGATGAATTAAATATTAATTTCGTTTGGCAATTAGAACTGTCACTACCCATCTTATGTAAAAAAAATTATAGTTACCGATTTTTAGGGTTTCATTGGTAGTGTAGTTATATCAAAAAATATAACAAAAATCATTATTGGCTTTATTAACGATTAACTTTTAACAAAACATACATCTTATACTACGGTTTAGCAATACTTAAATCATGCACTTAACTTCTAGGAGACTTAACGAAAATTATTTCTTATTGCGATCTCACACTTTGATAGTGTTTCCTTGGTAATAAATATAGCTTTAACACGTGAAACTAACATTCATATTTTAATTTGTTTTGTGTAAAGCTAACATTAATTTTAATTTCTCTTATGTCTCAGAGACAAATATTGTCGATAGTGAATTTGTTGAATTATTTAAAACAGTCCTGCCTAGAATGACGAACCACACATCCTAGGAATCCCAACCACAAATCAAATGTATACTCTCGGACAAGACCGCCACCTTTAATCATTTCCTCTTACTTTAGCCAAAATATTTGTCTGTCATCAAAAATAATTGTTCCAACGTCAGTATTATTTAGACATATCATCTGCATCGGCTATGCGATGCGTTGACTCGTCATAAGCGCTACATGAGAGCCCTGAATACCTATTGCAAAATATTGATTTCTATCAGCTTAACATAATTCAACAAATCCACACGAGCAACTAAATTAGCTATCAAAAAGTTAGCTAAACTGGCAGTACGGACTCCTCTTGTTCCTTCTCCCTCTGGCGCACTGCCACCGCAGTCTCCACCAGGAGGTACAAGCACTTGAACTTGTCCTGATCCCTCTCGATGCTCGGCACCACCTGCAGTTATCGCCCCATGTCAATTTTTATGCAAATTAGCTTACGACCAAAAATTAGCTAGCTAAATTAGCTAGCCGTGAACATTTTGAAAATTTTCAGAGTAAAGAACTTAAGACTAAAAATAGGAAAATTAAGTAATTTTTGAAACAAATAACAATACGGTGATGCCGGCATTAAAACACCCCAGACTCCAAATTAGCCACAACTTACAAAGAAAAGCAAGCATTTATTTGTTGAATAAACATTTATTTACACAACGTAGGTCATACAAACTCGCTTCAAACTAAAAACAAAACAAAAATTAATGTTCTCTTATCGATACAAAAGATGTCTTGATTAGTAAAGAAATTAGTGTTTTAACACCGACGTCGCCTGCAACTGGTTATTTACAAATATTTATATGGACATTAATGGGTTATATCTAAGCATGCTTAGAGAAGAAAGAAAATGTGTTGCTGCACGTCGTCTATAAAGAGGTAAACCAAATAAAACCTAGATTATTTTTTTGCCCCCTGCTCCGAGAAAACGACTTGAACAGACAGCAATATATTTTAACCATGACACATTATTGTCCGTCTCCTGAAGTCCTCTAGAAGAATTTGGAATAAGACAACTCTAGCTAAAGAGAATTCAAATAGATGGCAATTCATGCTATAAACTTTACTAACTACATTTTCCAACGGCATACCATAGAGAACTTCGCATCTTGACAAAATTTCCTTAAATTAACTCCTTCTAAAAGTTCGGCATCAGCTGACACAAATACCATAAAGAATGTGGCTCCACGGCATTCATTGCCAACAAATCATAAACAGTTCTAAGTGTGGCACCACATGTCGGTGGTGGCGACCTCCAGCTCGACGGCGACGGGCGGCGGCGGCGGCTGCGGGGGCGGGCTCACCTGCATGCGCCGACGTAGCGGGTGCGGCAGCTGCGGCAAGTGAGCCAGCTGTGGGTGGGCAAGCTGTGGATGCGACAGTTGCGGGTGTGACAACGTCTGCCAACCATCTTCGCTGCTCGACACCGGCTCCTGAACTTGTTCGATCTCCTCCGTTGTGGTTACCGTCACAACTGATGCTGTACTGTTGAGAAAAAATAACTCACTACTCTCTGTGTTCAATTTTGAGCACACTTTTTTGGGTCGGAACGAAATTGTACATCGTTGACTCCGTCATTTTTTACCAGTGTCTGTACCTTTTTGATGAATAACTGATTTGACCAATCGCTAAATTGAGAAATTAAGCTATACCATAACCAGTCAAGTAGATTAAAGTCTGCGCGATTTTAATCGAGCAATAACCAACAGTGCTTATTGCGCGGGCTCCATTGCGGGTCCATCTCTGTCTGATTCACTCTCTGCTATTACATTTTTTCTACTAACACTCTTTTTCTACTCATCATCATCATCTCAGCCCATACTTGTCCACTGTTGAACATAGGCCTCCCCAATCGCTTTCCAGCGTAACCGGTCCGATGCCACCTGCATCCAACGACTTCCTGCGATTTTCACAAGATCGTCGGTCCATCTGGCAGGCGGTCGTCCCACGCTGCGCTTGCCAATACGTGGTCGCCACTCTAGAATCTTTCTGCCCCAACGCCCGTCCGATCTACGCGCTATGTGGCCCGCCCATTGCCACTTCAGCTTACTAATCTTAAGGGCTATGTCGGTAACCTTGGTTCTTCTACGAATCTCCTCATTCCTGATTCGATCGCGTAGAGAAACGCCGAGCATAGCTCTCTCCATAGCTCGCTGAGCAACTCTGAGCTTTTTTATGAGACCTATTGTAAGAGACCACGTCTCTGATCCATATATCATCACTGGTAACACACATTGACTGAAAACTTTAGTCTTAAGGCACTGAGGTATTTTGGATGAGAAGATATTGCGCAGTTTCCCGAACGCTGCCCAGCCGAGTTGGATTCGTCGATTGACCTCTCTCTCAAAGTTGGACCTACCTAACCGGACTACCTGTCCCAGGTAAATGTATTCGTCGACAACTTCAAGAGTAGAGTTCCCAACGGTGAGTGCGGTGGGTACGACATGGACGTTAGACATTATTTTGGTTTTGTCCATGTTCATTTTAAGACCCACTTGTTGAGATACTCTGTTGAGGTCACCGAGCATTCGTCCTAGATCTTCCAGCGACTCCGCCACGACCACAATGTCGTCGGCAAATCGAAGGTGAGTGATGTATTCGCCATTGATGTTGATGCCAAGTCCTTGCCATTCCAAGAGCTTGAAGGCGTCCTCTAAGGTGGCCGTAAACAGTTTCGGAGAAATGACGTCTCCCTGTCTTACTCCTCTTTTTATGGGGATTGCCTTCGTGCACTGCCCCTGTACTCGGACTGACATGGTGGCGTTATTATACAAGCACTTCAACACTTCGATGTACCGATAGTCAATGCGGCATCGCTGGAGAGATCTAAGAACCGCCCAAGTCTCGATCGAATCGAAGGCTTTCTCATAGTCCACAAACGCCAAGCATAGTGGCCGATTATACTCCTCGGTCTTCTGTATAATCTGCCGCAGCGTATGTATGTGGTCTATGGTACTAAAGCCTTTCCGGAAACCAGCTTGTTCGGGAGGCTGGAAGTCATCAAACCTGCGTTCGAGGCGATTCGTAATGACTCTCGAAAACAACTTATAAACATGGCTCAGCAGTGTGATGGGCCTATAATTCTTCAGTAAAGTGTTATCACCTTTCTTGAAAAACAGTACCACCACACCCCTGTTCCATGCTTCCGGCGTTTTCTCTTCGAGCAAGACGGAATTGAACAGCCTCTGAAGGACTTTAAGTACTGGCGTTCCGCCCGCTTTCAGAAGCTCTACGGTAATTCCGTCTTCGCCCGGCGCTTTGTTATTTTTGAGTTGTTTGAGAGCCATCTCAATCTCGTACAGGCTGATGTCCGGGATATCTTCAGTGTAGTGTCGGGTTAGCTTGGCTCTTGGGTCTTTTACCAAGTCAACAACAGGTTCAGCTACTGAGGTATACAACTGCCCATAGAACCTCTCTATCTCCCTGAGCACCTCCGACCTATTCGACGTTACGTTTCCGTCCTCCATCTTCAGCTTCGTCAACCGGCTTTGCCCAATAGACGCGTCTCTTGCGAACACTTTAGAGCCCTTGTTCTGTGCTACGGTCTCCTCAATACGCCTTGTATTGAAGGACCGTAAGTCTTGTCGCAAGGACTTCAATATCTGTCCATTGAGCTGCCTATAGGACTTAGCATCATCGGAGGTTTGGAGCGTCATGGAACGTCGCTCAGCCATGAGGTTTCGGGTGTAGTTGGATGGTTTTTGAGGTCTATTTTTACGGTGGGGCTTAAAATACTTGGACCCGACCGTATGGACAGTCTCTACCAGCCTGTTGTTGATTTCGTCCACTGATGCGCTGCTGTCTAGCAATTCGAAGCAGTTTGCCAATTCGAGTTGAAAGTTCTCGGGGTTTTGGATATGTGCATTACAAGGTCGGAGCGTAGACTTCATCAGACGCGATCTTTCCATTTTGACATTAATATTTAATGTGCCTCTGACCATTCGGTGATCACTGCCGGTTTTTACCCTGTGGATCACGGAGACATCATTAAATATTTGTCGCTTGGTGCTCATTATGAAGTCTATTTCGTTTTTGGTGGAACCATGGTGGGTTTTTTCTACTAACATCTTTAAAATATAGGCTTACTGACCTAGAACTTTGGACTGCTTAATTTAAAAAAAAATTCAGTCTAATATACCTGCCCGAGACAATTTCAAAATGCTTGCAGTCTATTGGAACTTACTCCCTAGTCGCTGGATGCAAGTCATGGTCCTCAGGTCCATATCGAATGACTGACTGCCACACTGAAGGATCGTATTTGACCTCCTCCTCGCTAATGGCGCTGGAGTAACCTTCTTCTCCAAGCTCTCCATCACTTCGGTATACCAGCAACCCATCGCCGTAGTCGTGTCCGCGGCTATCTGGGCCGTTCTGTGGGCATTGCTTGATTAATTGAATGGTGACATTTCGGTGTATTATCGGAAGATTATTGATCTAATATTTGAATAGTTATGGCACGGAATCTTTTAGTAATATATATCACAATATTTTTTCAAGTCGGAACAGTTTTCTTACCTCGTCTGGATAAATAATACCAGCTACTAAACATAATAAATAAATTATCTCAAATCGGCTCAGGTCTCTTACTTTTATTATTTATATTCTTCCAACATCCATTTTTGCGATCGTCTAATTCTTCGAACGCCAGACTAACCCGATTTTATTCCTAGTAGTTACGTTAAGTTAGACCCACAGACAGAGCCACTACTGAGTCTACGTCAACTTACCGCCTATTTCTTCCCTTCCTTTGATAGATAGCTCAATTTCTAACCTCAACAATAATACCATCCCACGCAGCCACAGTAACGTTGTTCCCAGAAGCGACTCCTAAACCTGAAGTGGAAGCTCCAGCTAGTCCCACCATTGGGCCCACGCCGGGTATAACGCCTGGCTGCTTTCTTCCTCGCCGAGAGATGGTGTAGTGCAGGGGATCGTGACCCTCTCGGCGGATCATTTCGGGCAGGATGCGGCGCCGAGCATTTATGAACCAGTTGCAAACCTAATGCAGTTTACAGCTTTCACCATCCAAAAAATACAAGCGATGGACGTTTGAAGCTTAATAAGTAACGTTGTAGACTCGCTGAAAGTAATTTATTTTATTAAAAGTTCTGGGACCTTCAAGAGTAAAGATTTCAATCATATCTTGGCATAAATTAATTTAGACAAAGGTTTAAAAAAAATTGAATCAGGATAATTCTGAAATCTCTTATAAATCTTTCATTTTTAATCAAGGGTTAAATTCCTAAGTATTGGATACAGCCAAAAGCTTTGTCCCACTTAATTTTAAGATCGCTTTGTCGCAGAAATACTAGTTCGAGTAATGATCAGCTGTCGCAAAACAAAAAAAAATACGTTACAATACGTTTCGGATTATATGGCGGTATATTTTTGGTTTTTAAATTCCCGACGCTTCGAATGCTGCAGCACCCATGGTCACGGTAGGGGCTGAAGCATTTGACGTCCAAAAGTCATTGTTATTTTGGAGTATTCGGGGATCAATTTAATTGCAATTCAAATTTGATTGACCTACAATTAAAAATTTTACTGAATAATGCCCAACACTGGTCATAATGAATTAGAGCCCTGTTTGAGGTACGTCCAAATCGAGTTTGTTAGCATTCTGGATGAAGCAAACCTGTAGGACTGTCAGGTTAGCCTCCTGGCTAAGGGCTAGCTTCTCGGCGTCGCTCGGGTACGCATTGTAACGGTGGTCGTACAGCCAGCGCTTTAATATCTTCACTGAGTGCTTCGGCAGGTTCCCCCGGCGCTTCCGCACTGAACCCACTATCACCGCCTGATGTATAAGCTGGTTAGAACAGAGCTACATCTATATAACTATATCATAAGTAGAATCGATAATGAAAATTTATGAAAGAATGTCAATTCTGTTCGATCAATAAATTGTCAGTCATTGAATGTTAAAAAAAATGTGTTTGTAACATCATAAGTACGTCACTTGAAATCAATCTAGCTAAAGGATACAGAGAACACACACTACGTACAGAGTGGTAAAGTTGTACGGGTGAACCTGCTGGCGTGGCAAAATTTTTAACGGATAGACTTTTAAGTATATATCTGATGTACAGGTGATTCGGAATTTGACACATAATGTTCACTTGATCAGCTCATTAATTTGTATTGGAAACTAAAAAAACAATTCGCAAAATATAAAAAGTTGTAGAACAAAAGTTGCTTACAGTGACGTATAGATACAACTTTCGGCATTATACCTGTGTCTAAACAGTATGCCAGTATCAACACACGCACTGCGGGGACCCCTAGACAAACTAGATATGGCAACTAGGCATTTACATTATAAGCATTTGTTATACCGGCAACCTCGCATGACGAACGGCTGGGTATCTGTACTGTAATATGGGTGTATGTAAGAGCTATAACTACAGTCGAACTTTTCAGTTGGCAATCTTTTGCAACTAGTCTCTTGTGGTAACTGGTGGTTGTGGTGTGTACAGCAGCTCACTTCTATTTTCCCCAGTGAATAGCTACGTACAATCTAAGTAGTGTTGAAGCGTGGCTAGCTACCTGCGGCATCGACACCTGAGGCGGTGGGGGGTGTCGGATGTGCGTCATGGCCATGTGTCGCTCGGCGTCCCAATCGGTACCACTTTCGTTGTCCTCCGTCGATGACGTCGACGGGAAACGGTCGCGCGCTGTTTCAAATTATTATCAGAATCCTATCCTGTCATACTGCAAGTCGGCCCTTTCTTCCACTTATTTCAAATATTATTGATAATTCTACCATTTGTATAAATGCTACAAAGGAATATAGAACAAGTAGATTCAGAGTTGCTCTTTTTATAATCAATTAATTAATTGAGTTCAAAACTTAGTCTCGGATTGATACAATTGAAGAGATGTTATTTAATAATGGTCCTCATATAGAAATGATACTTAATAATATATCAAAAAATAAATCTGTGAAGTATATAATAACTGAAAAATACAAATTTGTAAATCCACACTATCCTTCTGGAGAGGGACGTGGACATTGTGGTCCGAAAAAATCAGAATCTGATCAGAAATCGTATGTCGATTCTGTATGCTATACTATACCAATATAGTGACCCAATGAAAATAATGTAGACTATTATTTTTACGGTATACAAATTTCTTTTTATTTTAAATAAAAGCTTAAATTAACACAACAAAATGTTGCTAGATCTGATCAGTTAGCAGGTGCCAATAGTACCTATCGATAAACAGTGGTTTTATTCACCCATCAAACTCGACAGCCAACATTTTACTACATACCTTAAGTTATACTTACATATACTTATAATGAACTTACGCAATTTGATCTTCATAACTTTGATCACGGATCTAGACAGCGTGGTGACTTTAACGAAATTATCGTCTAACTTCAATTCCCGCCACAAAACTTCACGCCTTTGACATTAGCTGCCAGTTAATCATAAAACAACAATGATTGTCATCACAAAATATGGTGTGAGAAAATTATGTGGATTTTGACGAATTTTAGTTTAACGATGGTTCGTCAAAGGCGACTGTGTACAGAATGAGTCCGTTTTTTCTATTTTTTGTTTTGAAAATCGATGCGTTTTTGTGACAAATGACAACGACGTGCACTGTCACTTGTCATCGTGATTGAATTTTTGAAATTTGGAAAAAAAGAATTTATTTGAGGCCAGTTGCAAATGGTAATATTGGTAATGTAACTCTTTTACTATAAGTTGTATAGAAGTAAGTTTATTTTAAAAGAGGTTTGAAACCGAGTACAAAAATTTTGATTTTCTCATTTTTTTTATCATTACGCTATAAATCTTAAGAACAACAGAAGAAGGTCAGAAGTCTTACAGTTTCAGTGTTAAATTATGGCAGATGATCTTTTTTCATAGAGGCAAAGTTTCCATTTTAACGTTACCACATCTCGTTTCCGAAGTGACTATAATACAATAATTCCATCCCTACTTTCTGTGGATGATACTTTGCGAATAGCACATTTTAAGAAAATTATATATACTCTATTTATATATATTATATTGTGCCCGATATATGGCAATAGGCTCGCCCCCTATTACATGGGACCTAACATCGTCGGCGAAACGTGGGTGTACTTAGTACACCTCTGCCACCCCCTCTGGGGAATATAGGCGTGACGGTGTGTGTTTTTATATATACTCGTATTTCGAGGATAGCAAATTTTGAGAATACCATGTTATCGGAAAGAAGGTTGGCAACAAGGTTGCAAAAGCCGAGCTCACTGAGATTCTCGCTATGTCTTTTAAGTTAGGACCAGTGGTAGATTTAAAAAATGTTCATAAATGCTTTCGTCATGGCCTGTACACTATAAGACCCAATATCCACCAATGCAGAGAGCTTCTGCATTGTTAGAAATAAGGTGACACTCTACAAAACTTGCGTTCGACCCATCATGACTTATGCGTGTGTTGTGTTCGGGCATTCGGCCCCCTCTCACATCGATAAACTCCAAGTGGTTCAAAACCGCTTCCTCCGTAAAGCCGTAGGAGCCCCCTGGTTCGTACGGAACGTCGACCTCCACTCCGATCTAGGTCTCGAACCTATACGCGCCTTTATTAAAAAGGCGTCAACACGTCACTTCGCGAACGCATCTACCCATGCGAATCCGTTAATCGTAGCCACCGCCGACTACGATCTCCCCCCCGACCCCTGCCGCCACCGCCGGCCGCGACATGTTCTCACCGACCCCCCCGATGCTTTGTCATCCCTTCTTTCCGCTCAGAATACGGGCGACGACGACGACGTAGTAGTAGATCCCCTCCCATAGCCGGCGGTTGACCGGTGCACTTAGTAGTGCACCCGTCCCCCTACAGCGACTGTCCCAACCGAGGGCGCCTCTTCGAGGCGCCCTCGAGTATGTCGCCTCTTGCCCTTCTGGCTGGCTAGAGCGTAGTGGTTGCACGCTCGCCTTTAAGTCCGGTGAAGCTATAAAGGCCTTGCGGCCAACAGCGTACATCATTCACACACACACACTGGGTCTAATTAATTTTGAAGTTTAACTATGCCCGCGGCATGTTTTTTTTTTGTTTTTTTTAGGATTTAGGATCTGTTCCTGTGTCGTGGGTGTGTTTACAAACATGAAAATTCACAAACCCAGACCGGAACAAATAATTGTGGATCACACAAAGATTTGTCCCGTGCGGGAATCGGAACCCGCGACTATTAGACACAGGGCGGAGCAGCTCGCGCTCTTAACCACTACGCTAAATCGTCGTCACTTGCTCGCGGTATCTGCCTGTGTGCCTGGGATGCCTATGTCCCACAAAACCAATGATGATATTGTATGCACGACAAGGAACGATGCACGGCAAGAAAAACCATCGATTAATACATAAAGACAATTTTCTTTATGGAACAATATGTAACGTTTTAGAGAAAACTAGAAAAAACACCATGAGGATACCCTTCGTAGGAGAAAGCCGACGGTCGTACGCCAGGTATAGCGTGTAGAAGCCATTAGATTTTGATCAGGTCATTAGACCTGTTTCACCAGGTACTTAAGGCAATAATTTATGGAAAACCACAACTTCCTCTTCTACGATAATGGTCGTGATAATACATATATCAAATAAAACAGCAAAAACAACAGTAACAAGTAATGTATCAAAAAAAAGGCTCAATTCACAATTAAATACTAAAAATCACTATTTCACAGGTCTGGAATCTGTTCTGGGCTAACGGAGACGGGGGCGGGGACGATGGGGTTGGTGGGTGTGGTGGGCCCTACGGCGGGGGCTGACACCGCAGTGGGGGGGCGTTGCTCGGGGGAATCCACCCGCTTCTGGCTCTTCTCCATGGTGTCGGAGAGAATCTCCTTAAGGGTTGACGCAAGAGCTTTTGGGTTACCGCTGCTGTCAAGCTGTGGGGGATAAGAAGAATGATACTTTCACGTCTTTAACCCTACCCTGCTGAGTTTCTCACCGGAACAGAAGATTCTTTGAGAACAAAGGAGGCCACGGCTGAGGCGTGTTCCTATCCGGTGGTAGTGGTACATAGATGTTTGTGTTTTTTTGGTAATAATAAAGATGAACACTGTTACGTCTAAATTTCCCAAGTTACTTAAATTTACTGTGTACACTTACATATCGCCAACGATGTTAGGTACTAATGTCATAAGGGGCAAGCCTGTTGTCATTATACCGGACACGGTAGTCTCCAGAGATTTTTTCGTCAATAAAAGCACACTTTGTCCTAACTAGGAATTAAACCCAGTACCTCGTGACCACCACTCACATTACAATATCAGCCTATACTGCCCACTGCTGGGCAAAGGCCTTCTCCCACAAATCGAGGTGAGAGAGATCAGGTCATACTCCACCACGCGGACCCAGTGCGTATTGGTCGAGGCAAATTTGTGGCCACCTGCTGTTGGAACTTATCAAGCCGCCTATAAGGCTTCCAACTCGACTTAACGATAACCACATTAAGGACAAGGTAACACGGAGACGCTCGAATATGAAAATGCCACAACGGTCATCTATCTCAGGCCGACCGAGTCAAACGCTGCTTAACCTTGGTGATCGGTAAGAACACCGCGGTCGCACAGCGCTACGAGCGCCACTCACATTATACACCACTAAACCAACAAGGCAGTCGCGTCATCATGCCAACCCTCTACGAACCATCCACCTACCTACGAGCCATGCCAACATACATAGTACCTTACAGAACCACCTACGAACTCAGAATTCAACATTTTGAGATTCACATATCGGGAATTCAACATTATAAGAATTCAACATTATGCAAATTCAAGTTTTTGGAACTGAATGCCGATGCATTATATGCATATCGATATATGAATAGAACTAATTTGTTAAAGCTTTTGTGTGTATGTGTGTGTGTTAATGATCTACGCTGTTGGCCACGGGACCTTTACAGTTTCACCGGATAAGAGGGGATTTCATCATGATCATTACCATCAGCCTATAGCAGTTCACTGCTGGACATAGGCCTCTTCAAGTGCACGCCACTGGGCACGATCCTCGGCAACTCGCATCCAATTTATCCCAGCCGCTCTACGAAGGTCATCGCTCCACCTAGCCTGAGGATGTTTTACGTTTGCCAGTCCGTAGTCTCCACTCGGATTTATTGATACTTAATACAGGCTCAGAATGAAAATCTTTATTTCAGATACGTAGAAGCAATAACTAACCGTTATAACGTGACCTCCAAATCTCTTGTGAACGTTTTTGACTTTGTGCGCCGCCTCCCTGACAATCTGCCGCGCCGCGTTTATCTCCGACTCAGGTCGGCCGAGCTCTGACAACTTGCTCTGAAGCCGTGATGCTGCCACCTATAGGATGAAAGAGAAGTAGGTTAGTAGATGGTGGTTAAGCCAGATGAAAAAGTCAGCTAACCAATGGATCCCCATTAGGTAATACAGTCGAACCTGGATAAGTAAGAGTTCAAGGGACCGCAATCTTTTTCTCGCTTATAGAGGTTTCTCACTAACCCGAGTTTCTAGCTTATAGAGTTACAAAAATGGCCATTATCATACAGTAAAAATGCAGTGAATAAATGTCGACTGTCATCGAATGTCGTCTTGATATGTGTCCGTGAGAGCACGAGACTTTATAGTCTTTTGATTTGATAATTTTATAATAGGTGGATTCTGGTAGTGGAAACTCACTCTGAATTTCATTACGCGATTTTCCACACTCAAACGCAATTACGATTTTAAGTTTTTCACTTGGAGATAACACTTGGGGTTTTCTTTAAGACATGAAGTAGAAACAAACCTTTCTTCGCTATTGATATTAGTCAACTGCAGTAAGGTAGTAACATTGATAAAAGTCAGGGCCAAATGTGCACAAAGACAATGTAAGTACGTAAGTTCCCCGAAATTTTAGAAAACATATACAGTAGGTCTGCTATTTATGACTTACAGTGAAATTTAGAGAAATTAAACAATGTGTCATAAACATAAATAAACAACCGCAAGTATGCAAGTGTACGTACATTCTCGACTGTCGCTTATAGAGTTACAGATAAGTAGCAGTCTCAGGTAGTAGAGATCCGCGCACAAATATCTAAGGGTCCACGACTTTCTCCTATAGAGGCTTCTATTTCTCATACAGGTTTTAGAGGCTAAAAATGACGGGACCAGGCAATTATCCTCATTTAAAGAGTTTTCTCGCTTACCCAGTTCTCACTTACTCAGGTTTGACTGTATATATAAGGAAAAGTTTTACAGGTTCACAATTTCACAGGAATAAGGGCCTTAGCACACTTCGGCCGCGAAACCCATAGCAGCGAAACCACTGCGGTTCCGCATGACATGTCCGTTGTACGACGAGCGAAACTGCCTATTCTAACTTTAATATTTGATTATGATTCTATCTCTTTCCTGCGTGATTTTGCCGATCTGTTTGGAAGCCGGTTACACCTCCATGGTCAGTCCGCCATTTTTACGGTACCGCGTTTGTTTCTACGGCAGTCGACAAGTTTATATAGCGAACCTGAATCTCGTGCAACCAAATTCCACGCTTTTTCTAAGTTTATAATGACCACTAAAATATTTCTTCCTCCTCTGACTCCAAAATTGACGGACGGCTTTGTCCAGTTGTTAAGAGCTTGAGTCGCTTCGCCCACTAGATCGATTAGGCGCGGGTTCGATTCCGGCACGGGATACATCTTCGTGTGACCCACAAATATTTGTTTCGGTCTGGGACACATTAGGAATTAATCGTGTCTCGCACCCACGACACACGATTAATTCCTTATGTGTAGCTAAGTTTTTTTTTAAATAAGTAAAGAAAAACCAGCGACAACATTTTGCTCCGATTGCTACAATTCAACTGACTCGCGTGAAGTTCCACTACTCGAATTGCGACATGATAATAGTACCTAATGCGTCGCAGCGGATTTCGCATCTATATTGTCGCAGCGGAGATGTGCTCAGGCCTTAAGCATCATAAGCCTGAAGACTTGTCGAAGTGTTCACTGCATATGTAATACGCCCTTAATAAATTCTTGTCACGTAATTTCAGAATACATGTGATATGTTCCTATAAAGTAAGATCTACTTAAGGCTTTTACTCTACGATCCAAAACTTCTCTTGCACGTTTCAGATTTGTATAAAGCCTCATGTAAAGTGATGTGTGAAAGTCCTACATACTTCATTGTCAACTTCAAGAGCAACAATCTTCTCTGGCCACTTGACTTGTCTGTTGAAGATACTGGACATCCGCGGGTTCTTAGGGAAACCGACTAAGATGAAGCCGTTGCAATCTTGCTGCACCAGCATCGCTTCTTTGATTAAGTCCACTGTCAGTTGCTAAGGGACAGAAAGGCACAGATATTAGAAGTAACAAAGATAGCGCTACACATTCTTATGATGTTTCCACGCTGCGGTCGCATTTTTGCCAAAATTAGTTCGTTAGTCCAGAATGCAGAATAGATAAGTCTACAACAACTGGAAAGTTATCATATACAAGGTGTAACATAATAAACGCAAGACCTCAGACACCCCGATTAAAGAATTGCTTCATAAATTTAAAACTAAAACCAAATTTCCTAATTTAAAGGTTTTTACACTTTTTTTAAGCACTTTCATACCCCAATTAACTATGAAACTTGTACACACGTACAAGTTTCATAGTTAATTGGGGTATATGTGTGCGTTTTGAGAAATACGTTTTAGGAATGCATTTGATATCTCATTATTGCTATGAATCAAGAATAAATTTAGTTTTTTATAGCGCACTGAAGGAGTAAAAACATTTTGGCAAATTTAGAAAAAAACTTAAAATACGTTAAAAATTATTGGAATCAATTTTGTTTTTCAACGTGATATGAATTAATCAATCCAGCCGATTTAGAACAAACTACTCTCAGGTCTTGCGTTTATTATGTTACAGTTTGTATAGCATCGCCACTGCAAAAATCGGCTGGATTGATTAATTCATATCACGTACCTATTACATTTGGCATGTCACGTACCGTTTGATGATAAATTATTAAATTAAGTACCTAATTATAGCATAAAATGTAGCTGCACTTGATTCTGTAACTAAGCATGCTCATTTTGACCCTAGAGCACCATCGTCATCTTAATAAGTTTCCCTGGTTTTTCTTTTAACTACTGTAATCGTCCCACTGACTCTTAGTTTTCTCCTGTCAGTTTGTAGTGATTTCCTCAGTCAAAAAAATACCTTCTACGCTTATATCTCCTGATGACGTAATAATTCCTTCGGCTCATTATCGATTATTATACTCATTATCAAAAGTTTTATCTACTGTTCTACAAATCTTACCTCAGGTATATCTTCCTGCGCCTGCAGCTTATCAGCAATTAGGCGTCCTCTAGCAGTGTCCTTCAGGGCTTCAGCTCGCACCAGCTCACCAGGCCTGATCATGGTGTAGCCAGTGATATTGGATATCGTCTGCGCGACCGTCTGGTTGCCGGCGCCGGGCACGCCGTTCACAAAAATCACGGGAAGATGGCGAATGGGTGTCATGTCGTACACCATGTCCTCCTTGTGGCAATGAAAGTTTGTCACTTAATTTAGATATTACACCACTAGAAGGGGAATTCAGAAACTTCTCGAGAACTATTTAAATGCCAACCGTCTACATTTTATATGGTGTCAATTAGTCCACGTAATACTCAAGCTAATTTATTGAGGCTCTAGGCTTGGATTTATTGATAGCCCTGCTGGCAGGAGTTAAGAACGTGCTGCCTTTGGGGATCATAAACGATCACCGGGAGGGTGCCGGGGAATGAATCTGTGTCCCCAAAATGTACTAAATAGACCGAGGCAGTCGCAGGAAGAGCATCGGTGCGTTCCGCTTGCAGATCCAACAGGCAGATTCTTTACCCGTTTACCGGGTTAAAGGAAGAAATCATCCTTATAGAAGACTGACAAGTTTTTGAAGAATATTTTCTGTGCGAAATAAAAATGGAACGACCTACGGTATATTAATTTTGTGTGGAGTGGCGGTGGACTAAGTCTTAAGAGGAAACCATTTTGAAACAGTAATAATCGTTATTAAAAATATCAAAATACGTAGAACAAGTGCCTAAAATTGACAAAAGAAACATTATGAAAACTACTGCTTCATTATCACTATAGTGAGTCATTATTGAATATTAAGTAAGCGGAAAATGTACAGAACAAACCTTCACAGTTTTAGTGCACATTTAACTAATTAACTTTCCGTTTAGATAAAGGTCAACTGAGTTTCCAAGCTGCTTAAGTTGCCCTAAGGCTTTTCTGAGTAGTGAAGCCAAGTACCTACAGCCAAAATAGGATACTAGGACACCAGAAATAACAGGATACTAGCTTACCGACGTCACGTGACCACTAAAATCTATCTATATTACCATCTACTCACCTCCTCCAAACTTCTCGAGAAAAGACAACCCATTCTGTAAACACAATTGGTATAAATATCAGGTATATAAAACTAATAATTAATTCCAACAGTTAGCCTGGAATAAAACGACATTTCCAAATAAATGACAGTTGTTTGAATACAACTAGATTTTTGACGGTTTTCGAAAAAGAATAGGTTCGTTCCGGACAGTATTTCATGGAATAAAACCTGTTGGCTTAGAGGCACAGATAACTAAATCACTTATTTATTTCATTGCAGTTCTCCGATTCCGTAAGTAAAAAGAAAAAACCAAACGTTTCCAAGATTATCATTGAGTCATATCATACAGCAGTAATGAGGTTTTTCTACTGCTATGATGTCGACGATAAGATAGTCATTTGGGAACACACACAAACTGCAATTGTACTCTTAAATTAGAACTTTTTCTACTTTGGGGCGTATAGATCTATCTTCGTAAACAACATGTAGCTTAATAACAATTATTACGGTTTAATCGGAAACGTATTATGACCAAAAAAATGAAATCGGAAGCGATGTTAATATAAAGTACCTAATCAAATGCGGAGGTCATAATAATCATATTGTCGTAATTATGGTGACAAGGATCCACATGACATAAATAACCATGAGGTTAAACATAGTTTAGTAAATCACGTAACATTCGTGAGTGGTATGATAATAGATTGTGGTCGCAATCGCCCTCGACAAGAGATTCAGAACTAGACCTTCGAAGTGTGTGAACGCCTACCAAAAAAGATTGATTAAAAGTTGTTGACCCAGTTTTTTACCAGGCGCCAATAAATATAAAACAATAATTTGTTTTACGCGTTTTCTTAAGGTTTTATACATTCGACAAATATTGAAGAATACAGGCGAAAAACATATGAAGTTGGTACTAATTTAAGTGTTACAATTGTAATTTGCCACTGGGTGATCATTGGACACTAATTAGTCGCCTTTGTGCATCCAGGTGATTAAAGTGGAATATACATCTATTTTTACATATTTAAATACATTTGCGAATTGAACACTTCATATGGTGGAAACCTTTGAACAGTTAATTCATTAAAAGGTTATGCTGTAATAATAATTCAATTAGATTTTAAATATAAATTCTTAAACAGTTATTGCCAGCTCTTTTATATTCTTCTTGGCAAAATTAGTTGGCATAGTTGGAACAATGTTCCTCTGCGTGTTTCAAGTTCTCTTAACCTTATCACTAACGATAATAAGGGTGGAAACAAACTTCGAATGCTCAAAAAGTATGCTCTCCCGCCCAAAATACTACCTCATAGAGAAGTGCCATCGCTCCAAGCTTGGCATAGCTGCCAAGGCCAATTTCACTTCGATATCCAGTTGCCAGCACTTTGGCATTGAAAAGCGGGGCCTGGCAATCAACTTCAGCCCACCAGAAGCCTGGACAGAAGACAACGAGGGTCTGGAGTATACATGTGAAGTTCTGAAGTGTGCTGAAGCAGATGGTGGATTTTCCCTCGTGAATGATACGGGCTATGATTATTATAGCCTTTATGGGGAACCTTTACGTGAGTTTTTTATGATTGATTCACATGACTAGAGCAGAGATTGCCCCAGTCTTAATGTTAGGTATACTGTTGCGGAAAGCTATAGCAATGTTTTGTTCTACTATGCCTTAAGTTCAGGAGATTAGGTAAAAAATAAAAGTATTAATTGATGAAGCAGTATTAAGTGTTCTACGATATGGTTAGCAATAAAAATATATCAAGGGTAACAGTGAGTGTTTAATCATTTGTGTGGCCATGTGGGTAACAAGTTTGTACTTGGTTATCTATCAGCAACGATATGAGGTGTACGCAGCGCAGCGCCTGTGGCCGCGATGTTCTTAACGGTCACTAAAATTATGCAGCCTTGGGGTCTTGTCGGGTGGTCCTGATTAGCTCTTTACGTGAAATATCAAGTAAAACAGATAGAAATAACATGAAGGAGAGTTTCGTTTTACCTTTTTACTTGGTACTAAAAAGCATCACACATGACTTTGCTAAGGCTTATATAGACACATCGCCACTACTTTGGCACTGGCATTTTGGCGGCTCGGCTGATAGCGATTGACAGGAGGATCGACTATCGTGGCGTGGCTTGGCTTTTGACTTGGCCTGGCGTGGCGTGGCTTAGCTTGGCGTGGAAAGTAACTTGGCGTTACACAAATTAAAAGTCTTAATAATATCTATCCGCCGGCAGATGGCCACAAACTTGCCTGTACCAATTCGCACTGAGTCCATGGTGAACACTAGTACGAGCTATTCTCCCTCAAGTCGATGTGTAGGAGGCCTTTGAATAACATATTCTGATTTATTACCTATCTCCTTTTATCAGCACACGTCAACGCAACATGTGTGCCAGCTACTGGCATGTTTTTCCTGATCACAAAGAAACTGAAATATACCCAAGCGGTACGTCAATGCAGAAATATGACAGCTGTGCCCGCTGACGTCACCAGCGAGCACCGCACCGATGCGCTGGCGCAAGTGCTGGCTGGAGCAGGTGTTGGTGCTGCATTCGTGGGATTGAGAAGGACAAATGGTAGCGCTTTTATTAGTGTGAAAGGTTGGTTTTCTGCCTACTCATTGAATGATGTATACTCAATGTCTACTTGTCCCTATTTGACATGTAGGTAGGTTGAATTTATATCCCGAATGATTGATGTGAAATATAGTCATTACGACAATATATAATAAAGAAAATTATATGTACGGTCAGCAACATAAGTCACTCAACATGCTCAATTTTTCAAATTGCTTCCACACATTTGTTTTGCAATAAATCCATTATCTTTTTTTACATTTTATTATATTTGAATATGTTGCTAATAATTTGGTATGGACAATGTACACCGAAATAAAAAAAAACACCGTCGAGCCTATATTCTCGCTTGAGGTGGCAGAGGTGTACACCCACTTTTCGCCGACGATGTTAGTTCCCATGCAATAGGGGGCGAACCTATATTGCCATATACCGGACACAATTTCAGACTCCGGACTCATACTGGGAAGTTTTCGTAACAAAAACTACATTTGTCCGACCTAGCATTGGAACCTAGGACCTCGTGATCACATAGCGATGCGCTTTGCCACTAGTCTAACGAGGCAGTCAGTACAATGTTTTTAAAATAAATTAGGTAATATCTATTAGAAAAACGGAGAATATTAAGAAACTTACATTGAAATTCAACGTACAGTCGTACGTCGAAATTCTTTCCTGGATTCATGTGGAAAGCAGTCATTATGACATTGCGTAATAAATAAAATTATGGGTAAATAGAAAAAATGTTAGAAGAAAGAATAACAAAACATATATACAATGCGAAAGTAAAAGGATGTAGGCGCAGGGGAAGACCTAGACTATCTTACCACGACCAAATAGACCGAGTCTTATATAAAAGACAAGTCAAGTTTCTCTGTAACCGGCGAGCGTTTATGAGACGAACTATGAGAGTGGTGGAAAACAGAAAGGTATGTAAGGAAAGAACCTGTTGGAACTCTGTACTCTCTGCCTACCCTGTAAGGTATCTGGCGTGATGATATATATAGATAGATGGGTACTGTTAGGGCCGGGCACTCATTAGTCATAAAAAAAAGTAGGTTGCTAGACACTTATTTATTATTTGTTTTACGATTATAACAAACTACACTGGTAAAACGGTACTTCGTCGTTCACACGCGCGATTTCCTGAAGGTCTTTGCCGAATTCAGACCCCTTTGGTAGCTAAGTTTTCACTGCTGAGCCAACCGGCAGGCAGAAACCAGTTCCATAGTTGAGCAGCAATTAGACTAATTATCAAATGAATAATGACTGACTTTTGTTAAAAACTCAAGGTTTATAATGGCATATATCGCTGATTGGTATTAACAGAAATGGACTAGTGTGGGAACTGCAATTCAGCAACCTAGCCTTATTTAATTTGACCGGAATGAAGTTAGCGCTACGCAACATACCTTTACGCGTGCCTCACGCTCAGTAACATGTAATTAGTATCCGTTACCTGATATATCTGTGTTTATTACTCATTTAGACAGAATTAGTGAAGTTTTTTTTATTATTATAACTCTTTTCTCAGCGACTACGCACGCACAACTGTTCGGAGAAGCTAACTTTACTGCGACCAAGTTAATTGGCCCGTACTACATTTAACATAATATCTTGAAGGTGTACCTTGATTATATATTTATTTTAAATTCAGGACGTTCTACAGTCCAGTCTGCGTTCAGTCCAGAACGACAATTATTTGAATTTCGACTTTTCAGGTGACTCCCTAGATTGTACGACATATCGAGCATGGGCTCCAGGACATCCAAGCAGATACCGTAATCAGTTCGATTGTGTTCTGTTAACGAAACGCCGAACTTGGCGATCCGTACCTTGCAACAAAACTTTTCCAACTCTTTGTGAGCTCATCCCAGCAGGGCCGTACAAACAAGGTTCTATATTTGTATCGAGACATCAGAACGGTAAGTCTACTTTAGGTACGTTAGGACCACATATAAAACTATTAAGTAGGTACAACCGTAAACGCTAGAGATGAGTCGTATTTATTAGATCAGATCCAAAGAACAAGTATTTTACGAGAATAGGCGGCACCTAATCCTATTCTGACAATACCTAATCCACCTAATATTCATATTCAATAAAAACTATAAACTAATGTTTAGCCGTTTAGCGCGCTCACTCACACCTGTTCCTGCGCTCTCTCACTCACTCACATGCTTATCGCGTGTGTGTGTAAATGATGTACGCTGTTGGCCGCGAGGCCTTTGCAGCTGCGCCGGACTTAAAGGCGAGCGTGCAACCACTACGCTCTAGCCAGCCAGAAGGGCAAGAGGCGACATACTCGAGGGCGCCTCGAAGAGGCGCCCTCGGTTGGGACAGTCGCTGTAGGGGGACGGGTGCACTACTAAGTAGGAGTGATCGTTATATTACATAACTGAAAAAATAATCTATTATTAATAAATAATCAAATCACCTATTATTTATTACCTCAGGCAAGCGTTATTTTTTAAGCGTTACTTATATTACATATTGTCCGACCAAAACCGCCTACCAGCTAGCCACGCGACACAGCGCACTGACTGACTGGACTTAAGGTCAATTTCACTTAGACGTATAATATTTTTGTCAAAAGTCAAGTGTTATATTATGCTCTAAGACAACTACATATGATCTATTTTTAAATGAGTGTCCAGTAATGAAAGTAATATCTTATTAGGTTATTTATTATGTTCCGCGCCAATATATTTGTTCGTATTATACGTTATTTATAACGTGTTGGTTACTACGTTAGATTATTTTTTTAATATTAGTGCGGATCACTGGCGTGATCTTGGATGACGTACTTATGCATTTATCGTGGGTTTGTGAGCGATTGCGGCGTCGCGTGTCAAATTGTTTACAAATAAATCGTGGGTTTGTTTATTGTAATAACTGTAAATAAAAGTTAGTTTTAGTTACGTGTAAATAATTGATTTATTAAATATATATTTACTTTTTAACGTTTAACAGCTCACGGCGACGGCGCGGCGTGTTTTGTGACAATAATCAAAAGGCGTCGTTCAACGAAACGAAGAAATAACTATTATTAATAGCGTAAAAAATAATAGGCGTTTTAAAAGTAGCGTATCGTTATAACGCGTTTTTAATATATAGCCGTTGCGAACACTCCTACTACTAAGTGCACCGGTCAACCGCCGGCTATGGGAGGGGATCTACTACTACGTCGTCGCGCGTATTCTGAGCGGAAAGAAGGGATGACAAAGCATCGGGGGGGGTCGGTGAGAACATGTCGCGGCCGGCGGTGGCGGCAGGGGTCGGTGGGGAGATCGTAGTCGGCGGTGGCTACGATTAACGGATTCGCATGGGTAGATGCGTTCGCGAAGTGACGTGTTGACGCCTTTTTAATAAAGGCGCGAATAGGTTCGAGACCTAGTTCGGAGTGGAGGTCGACGTTCCGTACGAACCAGGGGGCTCCTACGGCTTTACGGAGGAAGCGGTTTTGAACCACTTGGAGTTTATCGATGTGAGAGGGGGCCGAATGCCCGAACACAACACACGCATAAGTCATGATGGGTCGAACGCAAGTTTTGTAAAGTGTCACCTTATTTCTAAGGGACATTTTACTCCGCTTGCAGATTAACGAATGGAGACGACCGAGCACAAATGATGCTCGGTGACGGACCCGCTTGATGTGCGGGCCGAAGGACATGGTACTGTTTAGGGTGACCCCTAGATATTTGACCTCTTTGACCCAGGGAATGGGTCGGTCGAACATGGTCACTTGGCCGAGATTACTTCTAGGGCGGCGCAGGGAGTGGCGCGGGGTGGCACCTCTGGAGAAGAACACCGCAGCGCTCTTGTCCGGGTTCACCTCAATACGCCACTTCCTGAACCAATTCCCTAGGGAATTGGCGGATGCCTGAAGGTTTCTGGTAATGAAACCCTTATTCCAATGCGAGACGTAGAGAGCGGTATCATCCGCGAATAGGGCTAGATGCGCCTTACTCGAACGAGGAATGTCGTGCGTGTAAAGGCTAAACAGGAGCGGAGAGAGAACTGAGCCCTGTGGGACTCCAGCACTGATGGAGTGGGAAGTGGAGCGCGTCATTTCGACGCGATAACGGAAGGCGCGATTCGACAAGAAGTCTCGTAAGATGAGCACGAGTCTGTCCGGCACACCCAATTGGAAGAGCTTGTAGATCAAGCCGTTGTGCCAGACTTTGTCGAATGCCTTCGCGACATCTAGGAAGAGGGCGCCCGTGTAGACGGGTTTGAGTCTATTGAGACCGGAGAGGATGTGCTCCGTGATTCGGTGCACTTGGTGGACGCAAGAGTATTTGGCTCGAAAGCCGAACTGCTCGTCGATAAGGATACCCCTGGACGTTATGAAGTCTTTGAGCCGCGCCAGAAGTAGGCTAGAAGTAGGCAGTAGTAGGCTCGTAGATCTTGGCCAGGGAGTTGAGGAGACTGATAGGGCGGTAGCTCGCGGGGAGATTGCGAGGTTTGCCGGGCTTGGGAATGCCTATGACGTCCGCCTCCTTCCACTTAGCGGGGAAGGTGCAGTTCGTCATGGCGGCGTTCAGTATGGTCACTAAGAGGCATATGAGTTGGGCGGGCAGGCATTTCAGAACGCGATTCGAAATGCCGTCAGAGCCGGGGGCTTTTTTAGTTTTGAGACCCATAATGAGATCTTCGACCTCCGTTTGGGTGATAGGAGGTAAGGAATCGGCGGGGGGTAGGGATGCCCTGCGCTCGACTTCCCTGTCGACCGCGTCAACGTGGGACTGGTCGACGGACTGCTAGCTGGGAGTGCACTGGCTCTCGAGGGAGTCGGCGAGAAGCTCGGCCTTTTCGTCGTCGTCGAAGGCTGGGGGTGCGCCTGAAGGGCGAGACAGCGGGGGCATGCCAGTCTTGGAGTCGGTTTTGAGGCTACGCGCCAGCTGCCAGTAGGCCAGATGCGATGGCGCGATGCCCTCTAGGAGGTCACCCCACCGTTCCTCCCGGACCTCCGCGACACGACGCTTTACCTCTCGTTGTAAAGCGCGCATCCGGGCCCGATTGGCTTCGGTGGGGTAAGAGTCGTACGCTCGGATAGAGGCATTCTTGGAACGAATGCGATCCCTAACATCGTCCGGCAGCCGAAAGCGGTTGAGGTAGAGATCTTCCGCCTCGACTTGCTTGGACGATCGACTGACAGCCGATCGGATGTGTTCGGTGAAGGCATCTACGGCCTGATCGGTGTCCTGAGGGGACGGGATGGAGTCCGAGCTGAGAGGGAGGGGGGGAGGGTCGGCATCCGCCAAGGCCGTGCTTAACGCATGCCAATCCACCACCGTCTTTTTGGGTCGCTGAGGGGCGGAAGGGGGGGAACCGAGTCTCATGACTACAGGTCGATGGTCAGAGTCGAGTTCCTGGACTACTTCCAAGGAGTACAGCCGTAGGGTGACACCCTTCAGAAGCGCCATGTCCAGGACGTCGGGTCGATGGTTGGGATTGATGGGATAGTGGGTAGGGTGCATAGGTGCGATGACGTCAAAGTCGAGAAAGTCGACCAGGGCGTCAAGGCTCCTACCGTTAGGGGAAGTGGTGAGACCGTTCCAGGCCACGTGCTTACTGTTGAAGTCGCCCGCCAGAATGACGGCGCTTCCCAGATTGAGGAGTGCTTCAAAGTCATTCCTAAGAACGAGTTTAGTGGGGGAGAGGTATACGGAGGCAATCACGATGGGCTGGTGCCCAGTCAGAGAGATACGAAAGACTGAGGCTTCGATATAGGTGAGCGCGGGGGGATCGAGAGGGATGCAGTGAAGGGACCTCCTGTAGTAAATGAGAGTACCGCCTCCGCGGAAGCCGATTCTGTCATTACGCAAGAGGTTATAGTTTGCGATCCTAGGATCGCGCTGTGCGGGCTTGAGGAAGGTTTCCTGCACTAGGAGTATATCAAGCTGGTGATCTCGGAGGAAATCAGCAACCTGATCTCGCTGGGAGCGAATGCCATCGGCGTTAAAGAACGCCAGGGATAGGTTGTGGGGCTTTTGGTGGGGAGGCCGTAAATCCATTATTGGGTGCGGGGGGGTTGGGTTCTAAGGGACGCCAGGACGTCATAGACGTCCCGGTATTTCGCGGCCAGGAGAACCTGGTCCGCCAAGTTGGTGGCGGCGCGGAGTTGGAGGGCGAGTTCTCGGACTCTGGGGATTATCGCGGAGCTTATAACTGCCGAAACGCTCATAATCAGGTTAACGTCCTGACTGACGTTAGTGGGCGGGTGGAGACAAGCCGTCGCCGGCGGGATCGCCGGCGCATGCTTTGGGGGGCGGACAGGGCCCACTGACGGGTGGGAGGCCGCGGTGTAGGGCAGCGGCTTCACCCACGCGTTGGCGCCAAGAGACGGCCTAAGCGGCGGGGTAGGGGGGGTCAGATTCTGTGGTGCGGGAGCGCGGGGAGCTGAGGTCTCTGGTGCTGAAGGCACTGGACGGGGGTGCGCTGAGGGCGCGGGGGGGTGTTGCGCCGAGGGCGCAGAGGGGGGGGGGCAACCACGCCTCGTCTGGCCGCGCTTCCCCTTCGGGGCCTTGGGGCAACCGCGATAGTTCGCGGTGTGCCCCTTGGTGCTGCAGAGGACGCAGCTGGGGGGCTCGGCCACCGTCTCCCTCAAACGGGCGCACTGGGATGTCGCGTGGTCCCCGATGCATTTCACGCATCGAGGACGCGCGTGACAATTACGGGCAGAGTGCCCGTAGAGTTGGCAATTGTGGCACTGCCCGGGCGTGCCACGTTTGTGGGGGGCCTCCACGGTGAGGCCAGAGATGTGGCAAACGGGCTTTAGGTCGAAGACCCTACGGCCGGACTCGGTGCGGTCGAGGACGACCAGCACCATGTCGTAGGCCGACCAGCACCATGTCGTAGGCCTCCTTGGAGCGCCCATTGACCATTCTGTGCACCTGGCGCACAGGAAGGTCCTGGGACTGGAGGTCGGCTTTAATGACGGCGGTGTCCAGCTCCCTAGGGACACCGCGAATGATGCTTATCGCTTTGCTATCCCGCTTACGTGTAAGGTTGGAGGGAGCGAGACAGCGCTATACAACGCATATTAATATACATAAAACAAATGTAAATATAATAAATTGAAATCTTTTAAGTACGCCATCTCCATCATAAACTTTTGCGGAATATTTAATATCGCAAGATTTAAAACTTCATACATTCGTAAGTGAACAGTCCTAAGCCTGTAAAAAGTATGAAGGGATGATACCAATTCATCACTAATATATCATTAAATGATAAAATAGAAAACAAGCATTAGTTTATTCAACCAATTTCGTGCAGAAATATCTAATCTAATAAAAAAAAAATTTGATTCCATTTTTAAAAACTTCCATTTTCTTAAAAGTGTTATTATGACTGTACTCGTTCTTAACTAACAAAACAATTTTACATTCAATTAATTCAAATATCGATAATTCGATATCAGGATTTTATATAGAATAGGCGGATTGAGATCACTAAGTAACTGTATGTGTATGAGATCATTGAGATTAGGTGGAATAGGTTGGACTAGGTATTTGGATTAGGTATTTATACAGACTAGGAACAGGTGTACTTAGTACCTGATTCACCTAATACGACCCATATCTAGTAAACGCACCCACAACGTTATATGTCCATGATTACATTCAGTTGACATTACTTAAACATTTCCGAAATGCCGGTCCGTGCAGAGCACCACGGCGAAACACCTAGTATACGCTCTCCCCAGAGCGACTGCGCAAGCCGAGGCCGTTCCTCCTTACGGCGCCGTTAAGCTAGTTGCCCCCTTGCCGTTCTGGATCGAGCGTAGTGGTTGCACGCTCGCCCTCTTCTCCGGTGAAGCTGTAAAGGCCCCACGACCAACAGCGTAGATCATTCACACACACACACACTTCTGAAACCATAACTAGGAGCAAAATAATAAATTCAAATTAGAAACAGATCAAACTCAGCACTTCTATCTATCTACCTATATCATCACGCTTGATCCCTTGCGGGTTAGGCTGAGCATTACACAACTGTATTAATTTTAAATGCCTTCTTTAAATGGGACAGTCTGATTTCTATTGTGATCTTTTAATTTCATTTATAAGAAGAATAAGTCAGATCCCCAGCAAGGGATCTGGCGTGATAATATAGAAGAATAATCATGACGATTGTTGTTGCATTAAAATACACCTATTTCTATTACAGTTTCAATTGAAGAACCACAAGAGGATTAAACGTAAAAGACTAAAGCTAAAATAATAAAATGTTAGTTTGAACGTAGTAGGCATGCAACAGCAGGTACATATTCCGAATAAAAGTTGGTTATACATGGTTATACCTAAACATGACCTAAACAAATACAGATGGAAAAAACAATTGTAATTTTGTTTCAATAATTCAACTAAACGCAAAACGTAATATTAAATATAATCACCTAAACGCAAACGTCCGTTTTGACATTGACATTACAAAAACAGCCTCTCCCTCCCTCCTGTTCTGTCATTCGCTCTCTGCCCAATATTTATTTGTTTACATTATAATATTTTAAATAATTGGGCATATAATTAATTAGTTTGTGATATAACAAGTTATCTGCAATGGGTCAAGGTAAAAGTCAATTCACTGAAGAAGAACTCCAAGATTACGAGGTAAAACATATTTTAGTTACAAATTTGGTACATTTTTATGGCTTTGTTAAAACTTATGACTAATCGATGATTGTTTCAGGATCTTACGTATTTTACCAAGAAAGAAGTGTTATAGTAAGTATCACACTTTAATTTACGATGCTTTTTACAATAATAAATCACTACTAGGCACAGGACTTCTCACAAAAATCGAGCGGGAGAGAGTAGGTCTTACTCCACCACGCGGACTCAAATTTGTGCAGTCTTTAGAATAAAACTGATAAAGTTTAGGTGCTTATATATTTTATTTTATAGGTCTGTTCAAATAGGTTCAAATAGAATCAAGGCTTTGCTCTGGTAATGAAAAACAAGAGATAGAATCTCTAGAGACTATGTATACCATAAATCTAGTTTAATATTTTTTTATTCACATTTTGTGTGGTACTGTAATTTTTATCACAATTAATCTATCTATCTATCTATCTATAACCTCACGCCAGATCCCTTGCGGGGTAGGCAGAGAGTACAGAGTTCCAACAGGTTCTTTCCTTACATACTTCTCTGGCTTCCTCGACTCTCATAGTTCGTCTCATACACGCTCGCCGGTTACGGAGACTCTTGACTTTATTTATCACAATTAATGTAGTTCCTTATACCCAGTAGCAACTTATTCAGTTAGTATTTGATTAGGAAAGCAATCTAAATGTAACTGACCTTCAGTTTAAAATAAACTGAAAGTATTACTATGAACACTATTGCCTTTTTAAACACACCAACTTGCCTATATTCCTCAAAGGAGGGTGGCAGAGGTGGACTATGTACACCTACTTTTCGCCGATGATGTTAGGTCCTATAGAATAGGAGAGCAAGCCTATTGCCTGATAAAATTCCAGTAATCTTTCAACGTTCATAATATTGAGTGGTTAGCAACATAAGTCACTTAACACTCTCAGTTTTATAATAACTTGCGTTGATCTAAATATATTTAAATATGTTACTAGTAATAAGGCAACCAGCATAAAATTTTTAAAATAAAAAGTCACATTTAAAACAGGAGTATGTTAAGAGACTTACATTTAGTGTCCGAAGGTTGATTTTTGGCTGTAACAGATTAATAGGCCATCGCCAAAACCTTCGGCCAAAGCTGAAGGCTTAATTAACCCTAAGAAAATTGGATTTGTGTTGGCTTTATTTTTTAAAAGTTATGATGACTATATTAATTTGAAGAGATTATTAAAATTACAACGGGCTCAAAATAAATAACACTAAAGTAATATTATTTTTTTATTTATAATAGTTATTTACTTAAAAGTATGTTGTAAATCATATTAGATCGAACCTTGGGCTCCGGCCAAAACTTCAGCCTATTTTGGCCGAAGCCGAAGCTTGGGTCGGACACTATTAACATTGCTGACTATACAATTACTTCTTAAAAGAAAATGTTCATTACTGGTGTTATGTATGAACATACCCACAGCAGTTTGATAATTATTATATTTGTAAATGTATTGTGGGTATCATGGAAATAAATCAGTTTTGCTTTGAACCTCAATAATGTCGTATCTTTTATTGGCGACTGAAGAAAATTAGTGAAGTTGTGCAGATAATGGCGTCTAATATGGCCACTATTGTGTTTCCTGGACATTTTAACGCAAAAGTCGACAAATGGTGCAATTACAAAGAACAATTATTGTGTGCTCTGGATGCGGCTGGTTATGATGACATTGACAAGGACAAAGCTCGTTCAATGTTCTTATCTCAATGCGGCAAGGACACTTATGCACTAATAGCATCTCTCCTGGTCCCTGATCGGCCCACAGAAGTGAAATTATCAAAAATATTATTAATTTTGGATAAATTTTATGAGCCGGAAACTAATGAAATTTTACAAACAGGGAAATTTCATAAGCGCCAACAACTTAAAAACGGAAAGCGTGCAGGACTATGTTGCAGCGATTAATCTTCTCGGTGTGACATGTAATTTTAAAGACTTGAAACGTCAGTTGAGGGACAGATTGGTGTTGGGTGTACGTGATGATCGTTTGAGAAGGGACTTATTGAAAACTAATAACCTGAGTTATGAGACAGCATTGCAGATGTGTCTTACTTATCAAGCGACATACTCTGATCTATACCCAAACAATGTTGAGACAAAGCAAACTCCGTCCAGTACCTGTGAACCTATGGATATTGGTAGAATTAAATCAAATGATTGCCAACATTGTGCACGTCTACATAAGACAGGGGAGCGATGTCCATTCATAAAAGCCAGATGTTATTATTGCAAAACATTTGGCCACATTGCTCCTGCATGTAGTAAGAAGTCAAAGAAGGTGTATCATATGGGGGAAAATGGAGCCTCTACCACACAGAATAGTCAAGAATTTCCAGAAAAGATGATTGGGATTTATATGTTCTCAAGTGACTATCAAAGTCCCATCACAGTAGAAGTTACAATTGATGGTGCCAAATTACCAATGGAAACCGATTCTGGAGCTTCAAGAACAATCATGTGTGAAGAGACATTTAAGAATTTGTGGGCTTTACCTCCTCCACTGTATTCAACCAATGTAAAGCTGGTAACATGGACTCGGGAACCATTAGAAGTAAAAGGACTGGCAAATGTATGTGTTGTGCTCGGTAATAAAGAGGCACAATGTGAATTACTGGTTGTGGCTGGACATGGACCAAGTTTACTGGGTAGAAATTGGTTTGAAAAACTTGGCGTTAATATCTCTGGACTATGTTGGTCTGAAGAGCAGATTGAAAATTTTACAAAAGAATTTCCATAAGTATTTAAGGAGGAGCTCGGTCATTACAAAGGACCTGAAGTGAGTCTCCATATACGCGCTGACGCTACACCCAGGTTTTTAAAGGCACGTCCAGTCCCATTTCCTCTTCGTACACAAGTCATTGAGGAATTACAACGTATGGTCACTGATGGGGTACTGACCCCAGTTAAATTCTCTAAATGGGCTACTCCATTGCGGATAGTAAAAAAGGATGATGGGTCACTCCAGATTTGTGGCGATTATCGTGCTACGGTTAATGCAGCTATAGATATTGACAGCTACCAACTACCCACATCTTCAGAAGCTTTGTGAAGTTAAGTGGAGGTGATATATTCAGTAAATTAGACCTAAAACAGGCGTACACTCAGCTGAAAGTGGATGACCGCACTGCAGACCTGTTAACTCTGAACACGCCGATTGGGCTTATGAGAATGAATCGCTTGGCCTTTGGAGTAAGCGCAGCACCCGGAATATTCCAGCGGCTAATGTCTTCTGCATTTGCTAACATGCAGGGGGTAGCTTGCCTGCTGGATGACGTGGCTGTGACGGGTAGAAATAGGACTGAACATGATGAGCGGCTGCGCGAGGTCTTGCGTAAATTAAACGAAATGGGTCTCCGTTTGAATTTAAAGAAATGTGTGTTTGCTGCTGATAATATAACGTTTCTAGGTCATATGATAGATAGAGAGGGGCTTCACCCGTCTTCAACTAAAGTGAACGAAATTAAGAATCAACCAGCGCCAAGAAATAAGGAATCCCTTCGCGCATTTATTGGACTGTACAATTTCTATGAAAAATTCCTACCCGATAAAGCAACAGTACTAGAGCCCTTGTACCGTTTGCTAGAATCGAAACGACCCTGGGTTTGGGGCACTTTAGAGGAAACAGCTTTCAAAAAGGCAAAGGACTTGATTTCATCTGACCTTACTTTAGTAGGGTATGATTTAAAGCGAGAGTTATTATTGATATGTGATTCATCAGAATATGGACTTGGAGCGATTATTGCTCATGTGATGGACGATGGATCCGAACGCCCAGTGATGATGGCATATCAAACTTTACAACCACATGAAAGACGATATGGACAAATTGATAAAGAAGCCTTAGCCATCGTATTTGGCTTGACAAAGTTCCATGAATATCTAGCTGGCCGTAGTTTTTGTATTGTGACTGATTACAAACCGTTGGTGGGTTTGTTCAACCCAGCAAAACCTATACCGGACCAAATATCACCACGGATGTTAAGATGGTCACTGAAACTGGGTTGCTATCACTATACAATTAAATATCGGCCCGGTAAATTAATCGGTAATGCAGACGCCCTTAGTCGTTGGAATTTGCCAAATACATCAGACTCTAAGGAAAAATGTCTGAGAGAAGTGTTACTCCTTGAAGAACGCCCGGAGGGTTGGGAATTAACTGCAAAGAAAATCGCAACTGAAACCAAGAAGGACCCAATGCAACAAAAGATTGTATTCTATGTGCTTCACGGTTGGCCATGCTCAGTCGACCCCAACATGCAACCATTTTGGACACGGAGAGAGGCACTTTCACTCAATAAAGACTGTTTATTGTGGTGTAATAGGGTCATTGTACCCAAGACTTTGCAAAGAGAAGTCTTGGAATTATTACATGCCCCACATGCGGGCATTGTCCAAACGAAAGCTTCTGCCAGAGGTTATGTGTGGTGGGTTGATTTGGATCGGCAGATTGAGAAAATGATAGCAGAGTGTGAGCAATGTCAGTCAGTGAGGAATAACCCACCTAGGGACCCACAGGCATGGATCACACCAGAAAAACCTTGGAGTCGTATACATATAGATTTTGCTGGGCCGTTTCAGGGTAAAACCTTCCTAGTTGCGATCGACAGTTACAGTAAATGGCTTGAAGCCGAAATTGTAACTTCGATGAGTAGTGGAACAGTTGTGACTGTTCTCAGGAAAATATTCGCCTCACAGGGTTTACCGGATTTTGTGGTATCGGATAATGGGAGGAGTTTTTGTTCAGATGAATTTAACGGATTCCACCCTACCACCCTGCTTCTAACGGACAAATCGAAAGGGCGATACAAACTTTAAAAAATAAGCTAAAGAAGATAGCAAGTGCTAATTTGCCTTGGTCTGAGAAAATATCAAAGACATTATATTATCTACGTACAGTACCTAATAATTTCACCAATAAGACGCCAGCTGAGATGTTGAATGGCCGAAAATATAGAACTGCTGTGTCGGTATTGCACCCTGATTATACGTCTAGTCGCGCTGATGAACAACTAGAGGCGGCGGCTCAGCGGCCACCGAATCGGAACTTCACAGTCAATCAACCGGTTTTGATACGGGTTTATGGTCCTGGTGAGAAATGGCAAAAAGCTGTGGTGGAGATGATCGAAGGTCCTAGTGTTTATAGGGTGAGAACGGAAGATGGACAGTTGCATCGCAGACACATAGACCAAATGTTAGCTCGATCTACACCTCAACCACAACTGATCAGACAACTAAGGCTATCATGGGACCGTCCAGATGATGAACCAGGGATATCAGAACATCCCTTGGAACCAGTTATACCCCACCCGGAATTAAGGCCTGAAATAATAGGCATACCTGAATGTTAACTTTAGATCTGAATTAAGTATATAATTTTGTATTTGTAACTTATTGTGATGAGGGAAAGGTATGTTATCTATGAACATACCCACAGCAGTTTGATAATTATTATATTTGTAAATGTATTGTGGGTATCATGGAAATAAATCAGTTTTGCTTTGAACCTCAATAATGTCGTATCTTTTAACTGGATTTGGTATCACACCTGTTAAGTGCTATTGAAAAATGTATTAATGTGATACCATCACTGTCAATATCCCAGGAGTTTTTTGGAATATTGCTTACTGAACTGTGTGTAACTAGTATAAAATTCTATGCGATAGCACTCATTTCATAACCATAAAGCTCCAGTAAGGATGGGAAATACACCGCTGACATAGAGAGAAGAGTGAGTGCAGGGAATAGAGTGAATGGCACAATGGAAAAGCTATTTGGGAGCCGGCACTTAAGCCCAAAGCCGCAGCTGGCCATACATAATGGAGTGCTTGTCCCAACGCTGTTATATGGCAGCAAGAGCTGGGTATGTAAGAAGGAGAATGAAAGTAGGATAAATGCGGTGGAAATGCGAGCTCTGCGAAAGATGTGCGGAGTGAAGCTGACCGACCGTATTCGCAACAGTGTAGTAAGAAAGCGAATAGGTATGAAAGATAGTATCGGTGTAAAGATGAGAAAGGGTATGCTGCGTTGGTTCGCGCATAAAGAAAGAAAGTCCGAAGAAAGAATGACAAAACTGATATACAATGCGAAAGTGGAAGGATGTAGGTACCGGGGAAGACCTAGACTGTCTTACCATGACCAAATAGACCGGGTCTTATCTGAAGGACAAGTCAGGAGTCTCTATAACGCGAGCGTGTATTGAGATGAACTATGAGAGTAGAAAAAGCTAGAGAGGTATGTAAGGAAAGAACCTGTTGGAACTCTGTACTGTCTGCCTACCCCGTAAGGGTCCTGGCGTGATGATATAGATAGATAGATAGAGCTTCATTTCCTTTTTTTATTGCTTATAATAATAATTCATTTAATTCAGGCAACAGAAAAACATACATATAATGCTACATGCTTAGTTGTGTTCATTTCCATTTGAAGGCAAGCATTACAAACCTGGTTGGCGAGTTTTATAATGCTTGTCTTCATCTCAAAAAGTCTGCGTGATAAAGAATGAAGCAATTGTCATAAAGCCTGCTTGGTGTCTGTCAAATGATTTTCACTCCAAACTATAATAATATTATATTCATTTTCCAGTGCCCATCAAAAATTTAAAGCACTAGCCCCAGAGAAAGTGGGCCACAACAAGAATGCCAAGCTTCCAATGACCAAGATCCTTCAGTACCCTGAACTGAGGGTGAATCCATTTAGGGACAGGATCTGCAAGGTGTTCAGCTCCAGCAATGATGGAGACTGCACATTTGAAGACTTCCTGGACATGATGTCTGTATTTAGCGAGATGGCACCAAAAGCTGTGAAAGCAGAGCATGCTTTTAGGATATTTGGTGAGTTCCCTGTTCCCTTTGAACATTATTGTAATCCTTGATTCTGAAGTAGACTGCCTCATTAGTATAAAGATGTATAGTGCGAGTGGTAATCACAAGTTCCTAAATTTGAATACTAGGTTGATCAAGGTGAGGTTTTTCTATCATAATATTTTCTTTAGTAGTCTGAAGTTTGAAATTATGCCAAGTATTGTATCTGGACTTAATATTGTGGTGATATGTGGATGAACAAAGTACCGCTCTACCACCATTTGGGGAATATAAGGCTGGTGGTGTTTATTCTATTTTTATTAAGTGGAATAATCTTTCTTTTTCAGATTTCGATGGAGACGACATGATTGGCGTGTCAGATTTACGAGAAGTGATTGAGAGGCTGTGTGGACCCGATCTCAAGCTAAGTGACTCTGAGATCCAGCAGTTGGTGCAGAATGTGCTTGAGGAGGCAGACCTGGATGATGATGGAGCTCTATCCTTTGCAGAGTTCGAACATATCATTGATAAGAGTTCTGATTTTTGTCAGTAAGTATATCATGTTTGTTTATGATATATTCAAGCTAAAACTGCTTCATTAGTTTAGTGGCATATGGAACATCATCCGGTCTAGTTTGCAGTGAAGCTGTAAAGGCCCCGCGGCCAACAGCTTAGATCATTGGTACAGCATCCGGGAATTTGAATCCTAGAATGAACCAAGTGTTGATGGGGTTTTTCACCCAGTAGCAGAGGTATACTGATAATTGACTTAACCAATCCTATTACATTGGGAGCTACATCGTCGGCGATTGTGGGTGTGAAAGTATGGGGACAAAATATTTGAACCTAGGCATCCTAGAACATAGCCTCCTTTAGAGGTCCTTGGAGCAATTGGTTGTCGTTAATTTTAGTGATTACCAGGTTTTAAAGGCAGGGAATGAAGGATTATGATATTTACATATTTGAGTACCTACATACTTCGGAAGTCACATCACATCCTTGGTCCCATTTACTACTTCATATAGTAGTTGTTGAGTCAAGTTAAAAATCTATAGACAGCTTTATGTGTTCTAGCAGGAGGT
The DNA here is from genome assembly GCA_905147815.2 of Phalera bucephala. NCBI lineage: Eukaryota > Metazoa > Arthropoda > Insecta > Lepidoptera > Notodontidae > Phalera > Phalera bucephala. Next base: position 28,997,078 of record LR990622.1, read on the forward strand.
GGCCACAAGTCTACCTCCATGATGGTTCATATGCTAGACTATGACTTAATTCTGTGCATCATTGATTTGTGTGAGAAGGTCTTTCCAGCAGTAGGATGGCGTGGTTTGATTTGGTATATATGTAATCACTGAGTTCTATTCATGGGTGTAATTATTGAGTTATACACACTACATATAACGCAATGGGTGTAATATGTTTACTTTATGTTTTACATTATCTTTACGATGTTACTCTTATCTTTGTTAACATATGGTATGTACATATGGTACATCACTTCATGTAACTGTTATCCAATTCAAATAATCCATTTATTTTTCAGTGCATTTAGAATAAGGCTATGAAGTTCATATCACTGCCATCAGAAAGGTCTGACTGTCACATAAGGATGTGGTGCAGCTACATGTCACAAATTAAACAATAGGTATTAAGCATAATCAAATATGAAGTAATCAATGTATATGAGAAGTATAAGTGTTGTGAGAAAATAATCAAAAAAAAAATTTTGCTAAAGTGTTGTGAGAAAATAATCAATTGTTTAGCTAAATATACCTCATTAGAGGAGGTAGGAATTTCTTCTGAGGCTACCTAAATAGCTGTTTAGATGACTAGAAACTTTAGTTGGTCAGATTTAAACAGCCCAAATAGGTAAAAAAGTAGGGACATATATATAGGTAATTTTTAATACATTACATTTTCAATTTTGGGGCTTATTCCTGTCCGATCCCCTACTGTTTATTATTTTTATTTATTCCTGTCTGATTCACTAAATTTATTTTGCATTTCTGATTGGATCCCTAAACATTTTTAAAAGGCGGATCAGTTCGGAATAGACTAAATTAAAATAAAACTGATACCCTAGGGCATCGGTTTTAGATAGGGATCTGACTGGAATAACCCAATGTAAGAGATGTATGAACACTGCTAGAGATGGGCAAAATGTAATCAGATTAATGATTAACCACCGCCGCTTGGGAAATATAGGCGTTAATGATTAACGATTAATTTTTTTTGATTTTCAACGTTTATGATTACACTTTTAATCTTGAATCATAATTGAATATTACAAAATGCAAGTGTAATCATTAATCTGATTACATTTTGCCCATGTCTGAACACTGCCAATATTGTTTATAATGACAATTCTGTATGTGGCCACTTTTTTATTAATGGCACCTGTATCAATATTTTTAAATTATTTATTGTAATGTGAAGGTCTTCCTGATTGTTTTTTATACTTATTATGAAATTAATTTATGATTTAGTTCAAATATTTCACTGAATCTCTTATTTACACTTTTATTATGAAATATTTTCAAGCCATTGTGATATTTTATATTATGTAACTAGTTTTTTTTTTTTTTTAGAAAATTTATTGTACTGAATGCCAAATAAATCAAATATCTAGTATTAAAATGTGTTCCTTCAGAAATGTTGGTCTTTTCTTGATGATCTTTAAGGATTGAAATTCCCATTCCAATCAGGTTGTAGTCTTTGTAACTCTTGACTATATGTAAATTTTATAATAATTAACATGTGGCCAGTATATGGCAATAGGCTCGCCCCCTATTACATGGGAATTAACATCGTCGGCGAAACGTGGGTGTACTCAGTACACCTCTGCCGTCCCCGCTTGGGTAATATAAGTGTGACGGTTATAATAATACACATGAAATAGTAGTGAAAACCAATTATTCTAAGAAATCATTGCAAGAGATAATTAGCTTTTTTAGATGATTGATTTAGGGAGGTTGGAGGAAGGACAGAAAAAAAGGTTTTTTACTGTAAATCATTCTTAACTCTGTCCACATTTTCACACTATAGAAATCATAGTACTGATTAAACATTACCTTGTTTACCTACAAGGGCTTTGCTCTAAAATTGCCTTCACAGTAAAACAACTCATGAATCAATATAAAAAATATTTATTCAACTTAATTAAAAAACAGTCTGGAATGACATTGCTTATTCTAAACATTAAATCAGTTCTGCAAGTAACCAGGCAGCTTCATCCTCATAAATATCCAAGTGGTGAAGAAAGAGACAAGGATACATAGAAAAGCTACTGAAATTAGTAGGATTCTGTTCAGTTTTGGAGTTGACGGGTTGTGGGTGCGGTCGAGGATAATAAAGCCAAGTCCGCCGAGAGAAAACAAGAAGCTCGAAGCTAATCCCTCCATAATATATTGTCCATTTACACGGTTTGGCATAAATGCGACCGGCCTACTATGACCATGCTCATCGGTCGTTGAACCCACGCTTGGAGGCTCCACAATCACGTCGTATATAATCCCTGTAATATTAAAATAACATTAAAACAACCTTTTTACTAATCTAATAAGATTATAATAAGAAAATAACGAAAACAAGCGTCTAACCTCCGGTCACCAAAAAATACGAGAACAACACCAATGCAAAGGTGGTCATGGCTGATGGAGCTTGCAGCCATGTCGGCTTCTTAATTTTTATGTTTGGTATTTCGAGAACTGTGAATGGAATTGCCAATATATTCTCCATTTTTCAAAATTAATTGACTTATAAAAAAGGGCCTGTTGACGTCGATGACAATTGACAACAGATAGATAGTGTTGTGAAGAGGTTAGGATTATACTGAGAATCGACTTACATTTTGTTATAAATATTTTTTATAAGGCTGAGTTGCTAAGATTGAATTAATTTTGTAATAGAGATAAATATTTTCATTAGTGCATCGTAAATGAATGTTTTTATTCAATATTTATCTAACTCAAAACTATATTAAACTTAGTTGCAGGAAATAATGAATTTCACTATTTTACATTTTATTCGCTGCTCCAATTGATTTATAATAATAGTATGTAGGTAAACCATAGTAATTTATTGGAAGCCCTATCACAGTTGTAACGTTTCATTTTGCAGTCGGATTTTTGTATTATCTCTTTTAAATACCATTATTTACTTTATACTGTTATTCCGAAATACAAATATTGTAAATTTATATTAATAAAATAATTTTGTCGTTACTGGAGTCGATTGAATTCTAAAAGACACATAAAATGTATTTTATACATTTTTATAAAAGATTCATAAAAATAAAAAACGAAACGTAGCAGCTATTTACAACAGCCAATAAAAAACGTTCTTGTGTGTTAAATGTCTAACTACCATTGGTGGAATTCATCTAATCGATTCCATGCCGTGATTTACACCAATAGAATTTTATTATATACAGATGAATCGACGTCAGAAAAAAACATAAAAATTTGGCAATTGTCAAATTACACGATTCGATTTTAGTAAAATTGAGCCTACGTTCGTTCCCTCATTTTTTCACGTTTGGCGACAGTAGCTAATTTTTCTGATCAGTTTTCACCTAAAAAATGTGGTAATTCGTGCTCGTGTTATGTGTAATTAATATTATTATTAGTAGTGCATCGTTAACTTCGGAGACGTCGCGATTATGTGTTAATTTTACGTACAAAATGAAATGGACTGTGGATATTTCACTGATATTACGATGAAGGGTGGTTTGTGTGTAATCTATACGTCTTTGCTGACAATTTCTGTGCTATCCAGGTATGTAAAAACGGTCTGGTAGTGTCTCAATATGGCATTTGTTTTGTACGTGTAGCTATTGAAAAATATCGTGTTTCGCAGCTGTGCTCTCTTCATTTTGGTGGTATCCGAGGCTCTCCAGGGCGAAGGTGGTGTCGGTCCGAAGATCGACCTATCCGGACTCCACAATGTCAGTCAGAAAGTGCCAGGTAGGGACGAAGAAGTCCCGCCGAAGCCTCCCCCTGAGGATGCCGTTGTACAGGCTGAAGATCAGAAGACGACTAGTGAGGATCACGAGATGACATTCCCGGAGACTCTGTCCCTGAACTCTGTGACAATTGATGGGTAAGTAAAACAAATATTTTTGTGACTAATGGCGAGCAGTGAAAGTGAACTGCTCAATGTGTTTGTTGGCCTTCTAATTTGTTATTTTTTTCTTGTATTGCCTACAATAGCCAGTTATTGTTTGTTAGTTTTTCATTAGCAATAATTTATTTACATAAATTACTTATTTTTCACTTTAGAAAATGTGGGACATTGATATGTGAATTTTTTTGACTAATAATATCTTTTATCTATGGTATCATTTAAGAATTTTAATATTGAAATAAAACTGAAGCAGTTATTAATTTATAAAGCTCTCTGATGAAATATTGAAAAGAAATACTTTGACTAGACAATACAATTCCAAAAGTAAATAAAAAAATCTTGGACGTACATTTTTAATTTAGTAATTCATAAAAGTATACTTGAATGTACTTTTAAAATTATGTATGCACATACAAAGTTGAGAAATAATTTCCACAGCACCTTTAACATATACCCATTGTTTGTTGAGTCAAGGGTCAATTTGTAACAATACACCACTCCAGACAATTGCCCTTTTCTTTGTATGAAGAATAACAGCTGGTCCTTAAACTTACTGTGTTGACAATATTTATAATAATATTTTAGCCATCTTTAAGAATTCTGCAAGGTTTGTATCTATTTGATTAATATGCATACTTTTGCTTTGATTTTCAAATAGAATCACTAAACTTAGTAATTTAGAAACAATATATTAGTAAATACAAAATTGTATTGTAAATTGTAAAATTAGCATTCAATTTGTATCCAATTATTTTTTAAAGAAATAACAATTTTAAATATTGATATGACTCTTTTCATTTTGTTTGCAAATGTTGAAAGATTGACATATCAATCCAGTATTAATCCTTGTAAAAGATTTTATCTACTGAATTTATATCTACTCTCTATGTCTAAAATGTGAAGTCTCCTCAAAAGTGGGAAGTTACACTGGAGACTGACTTTCAAGCCATAATTGATAAATGTAGCAATATTTACATAATATGAATTATCTTGTTAGCCAACACAATAATGATCTCACTTTTCTGTGCAAAAGAAATGGGAAATTAAATACTGTTTATAGCTCTATTTCTTTCGCAAAACATGGTAAAATACAATGATACTGCCAAAAAGGACAATTTCATACTTTTTAGGGGTTTTCCATAAATCAAAGAGTAGATGAAGCATCAAATAATATATTACACTATAGGTACTTTATATAATAATAATATTAGCCCGGTTAAGAAACTGCCCCACTGTTGGGCACGGGCCTCCTCTCAAACTGAGAGGGCTTAGGCCATAGTCCACCACGCTGGCCCAGTGCGGGTTGGCGAACTTCAAACACCTTCGAGAAACTCTTAGGCATGCAAGTTTCCTCACAATGTTTTTATATACTTTAATCTATCTATATCATCACACCAGATCCCTTGCGGGGTAGGCAGAGAGTACAGAGTTCCAACAGGTTCTTTCCTTATATACCTCTCTGGCTTCCTCCACTCTTATAATTCGTCTCATACATGCTCGCCGGTTACAGAGACTACTAATATTTTAATAATATTGTTTAATTAAAAAAATACATAAAAATAGGTAACATATGATTTAAAAACAAATTAATTTAATAATTACTGTGTCAATGTACAACATTCCGTTAAGTACATAGTCTGTGACGTCATGTCGCTGATACGCCATCGCCTTTCCGACCTCGGCACGGAACCCGCATAATTTCAAATGTTATCTCTGTACATTGACCTTGCTATTGTAGGGGGCTCATTCAATTCTGTCATCTGTTCGCTTATCGAGGCCGTAGTGTTGCCCCTTACCATATGTTTTTGTGGGTTAAACTATTTTAGGCTTTATGGACAAGGAGTATGGGTCCTATTTCCGGAATCCTGTTATGGATGCAATGAAAATATTTTGTCGTTTTGATTTATATTCTGGAAATTTATTGTTGTAATTTAAATTTATTTCGATATGTGCGCTGTAGTTCGTGTATCTTTTTATCTAATTCTAATTAAATTCTTAACAAAGATTAAATTAGTGTTTGGAATTTTCTCTTCGTTCCATAACTCTTAAAGAAAATTCGTGCGTCTGTCTATTTCAGTTTTTCTCGGAGACTGAAAGATGAGAAAGTACTTTTTTATAAACGTTGCCCCACACTAAGTTTCATTCTACAAACATTCAAAATGAAACAAACATTGTGGGTCTCACAAAGATTTATTCCGTGGGGGGATCGCGATTACTCGAGCCAGTGAGCGGAGCGGCCTACGTCGATTTCGCATTCATGTCACCGAAAATCGAGAAATATTTTTACCACCATTCATAACTGGGACAAAATCGTCTAATTTCCCTTTTTGGGCAAACGGAAAGCTAACTCATTAACAAAATCTATTCTTTTCCATCTCATTTCCTTAATGCCCCTGCTCTACCGTCATAACTCGGTTCTATTTAAGATACACACGCGGATACTTCGGTTTAGGGTGCTTTGAACTCGGTGGAAAGAAAATTTCTCGTTTTATCATTCGAGTGGCCCCGCCCGTTATAAATACTCGTAGTTACGTTATAAATCGACTGGTTTGCTTCCTGAAGCTGTTGTTAGCACCATGCCCAAGATGGGCATATTATCTTGATTCCGATATGGTGATCGATGAGTAATATAGGTGATAGTAACTGGGTTAGTGTTTTCTCGCGAAATCTTAACGTCTCTTTTCCTTATCTCGTCAAATACTCCACGCGGTAGGGAGATAATACAGAATTTTAATAGATTTAATCCGTATAGATCTCTCTCCCTTCTTCTGCTCTCTTGCCCAGTGAAGCTATAAAGGCTCCTCCGGTAACATCGTAGATCATTCGCACATTCACAATAAATCTTCCACTCTCTTAGTTCGTCTTATACACGCTCGCTACTTCCGAAAACTCTTGACTTGCCCAATATATGAGACGCGGTCTCTTTGGTCATGGTGAGATAGTCTAGGTCTACCCCGGTTCCTACATTCTTCCACAATCATATCGTTCATTTGTTTCGTCTTTCTGTTTATATCCTGTCATTCTGTTTATACACCATTCATGCTAACCCAATATTCTATTCTGTGTACTGTCTGTGTACTAAATGTGATCCGTCAGTTGCCTTAACACTTCAACTATTAAAGAATAGAGAGTTGCCATTAATTAGTTAAACGTGAAGATCGCATTGAAATATCGTCGGTGACTTACCAATAACTTCTAAATGCATGAACACTATGGCGCTGAAATCAATTTTATTTAAAGTATCACATCATAGTTGTTTTTTATAAAAATGTCGGAGGTATTGGCATATCAAGGTCGATATATTATGGTTATATTAAACACACTGTCACGCCTATATTCCCCAAGCGGGGGTGGCAGATGTGTTACTGAGTACACCCACCCCTACGATATTAGGTCCAATGTAATAGGGGACGAGCCTATTGCCATATACCGGGCAGAATTCCAGACTCCGGTTCCTACTGGGAAGTTTTCGCTAGAAAAACTACACTTGTCCGACCTAGGATTTGAACCCAGGACCTCGTGATCACAAAGCAATGCGCTTTGCCACTAGACCGACGAGGCAGTCGTGGTTATAATAAACAATGTCTTATTACTTTCTGTGTTGGTAATATTGTTACTTATCATACAGATTTTAGTAGGTATTTCTGATCCTGTGTAAGGGTATGTGGACCCCTTCATAGACACTGAAAGCCTGTAGCAGTAGTTCAGTTTATAAAAATTGCGCATTATCCCTAGAAACTTTGATTCCGTTTTGAAACACCGGTTGGTGCTCTTGACGATTGACTGAGGAACTATGACGATATATAGGGTTTTTAAACTTCTTTAATAATGATTCATCTGTCTATATGGTCACACCCACGCCAGATCCCTTGCACGGCAGGAAGAGAGTAATTACGGTCATACAAGGTTCTTGTGCCGCGCCCAAAATCGTAACTAACGTTATCATTTAATGAAATGTCTATTCATGACAGGCGCCGAATTGCCTTTTGCTGTGAAATTCTTTTTATTAATTAGTAACCGTGTGGAGGGTCCACCTGTTGAAATATTTCCCTGGAAGCAGGTTTTTTTTTACCCCAACGCCCCTCTGTCAATGTCATCCACGGGCCAAACGATCCTTGTCGTACTAAATGATGAAATACAATGATTATTTTTCAGATTATTCCTATCATCATTGTCTATGCTTATTTGAACAAATGTGCGATCCGTGAAGGTCGCACGCGATTTGACGCAAGATAGCTATGTTATTGCACGAGCAGTCCGTTCTATTCATATGTGAATCCGATGTTATCAAGCTCACGTGATCACAATTATGTTAGCTACTGCGAACGCTGTTTTTTGCTGAGTTTTCCAAAGAAAATAGTTTGACATCAGTCTGTTGGAAAGTAGACTGTTGCAACACTTACTTAGGCACCTGTAGTGTGTATGTAAAGTTTTCCCCTTAGTGGATAATTACAGTCGAAAGGAGAAAATTATCCAAAGCATGACAGTTTTAGTCTAATAGCAAATGCTCTGACTGGCGATCACGAGGCCCTGGTCTAGAATGCTAAGTCGGACAAATTGGTCTATCGAAAAATATATTACCAGTTCGTAGTCTGGATTCTGGAATGGGCTCGCCCCTTACAGCATTGGGATCTAATATTGTTGGCGAAATGTGGGTATACCACGCATATTTATATGTTGTACCTACCTTTTTCCCTCCACCCAGCTCCACCCCCCTTCTTGGGGAATGCAGGCGTGATGGTGTTTATTTCTATGAGCGCTTAATGATCCTAGTTTCCATTCGGCTATAAAGCTACTGAACATATTTCTAAGCCCGTATTAGAAACAATGTTTCAATGATATGCGATATTGCATTCAAATGGTCCGAAAAAGAAAACGAATCCGTAAATCATTTTTACTACCGGATAGAACGAAACATCAACAGGTTTAACCACAAAAAATACACTATACCCGACACAACGAGCCTCATCAAAATGCCAAGCATTAATGCAACGCAATAACCGAGTTGATTTTTTTGAACACGATTTATAAATAGTAAAATTACGAGTGTTCTACATGACAGCCGGATTAACAGCGCGAAACAGCTAATGGAAATCGAAAGTATAAGTAAGCAGTTCTATAAATATCGACACAAAAATCGTATATGGACGTGCATGATACTGCCACTTTGTAGATTGGCACAAACAAAGTATTTTAATGAATAAATCGGCATACAGACCCACTACCACCCCACAACTTTGGCTTTGACTACGTGGCAAAAGCGTTCTCTCTCAAATCGGTTGAGAGAGAGCTTTGGCCGTTTTCGAAACCAAGTTTTTCAAGAATAGGTCATATTCTACTAAGCGGATTGGTGAAGAAGTATTGTAATCCCTGGTTTATTAGAAAATGGTCAGCGTAAAATTTGCCAAAATTGTAGTGAAGTTAAATGTGTGAAATAAACAAGTAAACAGTTCTTATTCTGCCGTTGCACAACTTACTTCTCTATCTCTCTTCTTACTTACATACGAATAGTTAAATATGACCCAGCGATAAGAAACGATCTCATAGGAAATAACTGATCAGGGAACTGCTCACGGTCATAAACGCACTGGTCTAGGGCTATAAGATCGAAGATGTCTTGCTGTATGGACCGTTTGCATCAAATTAAGGGATTGGTCATCCCAAAGATGACAGTGCCATAAGTGGCTCCACGCTGCTTTAAGCACTAAAAGGGTGTGGGGGAAGCGATTCTGATCCTTTAAGATGTGATAAATAAAGCGAGGCACATGAGAGAGTCACGAATGCGTTCTGTTAGGCGATCCCTGCGCCCCCACCGTATCAGAGGAGACTATCGTAGGTGTTTTTTATAGTGGTAAAAGACCCACAAACCTCAATCTTCCCCACATAAATTTATGAGGATACGCAACGGTTCTTGAAAATTAAGATGTATGTGATATATGTTGCGGTACATCGATTTTGGAATGAAGACGCACTGCAATTGGAGAAATTAGTATTAAAATCGTAATCAATCGGAAGCCATATTGTGCAAAGTTGAACAAGCAGTACAGTATTCGCGAATATTTCCCAGAAATTTCCAATAGATAAAACAGCCCATAATCCTTCCGTGGGTTGATGATTGACGAGTTCTCCATATTATGAAGCAAACAGCTCTCTACTAATCTACCTCGACATTTTATATGAAGATAAACTCTGCCATTTATCTTAAGCCGTGGGAATATTTGTTCAGTCGGATTAAACGTAATCTAACTTGTTTCAGTGTTATATGTTTTAGAATTATGGGTTTTAATAATAGTCTTTATAGCAATGTCATTAGTGTCTTCGTAGTTTCCATATCAGCGGCCTGTGGTTATTGTATGTTATCTCTTTTTGTTTTTCTTGCGAACTTTTAATAACTTTCATGTCTAGCGTGATACCAACTGGGCCATTACCCTGTTTTTATTTCATGTCTAGGTTATGTTACCTTAAAATTTATACCTGCTTCATGGGTTTGGTGGCGAATATTCGCCATATTGCGCGTAAGAATTACGAGGTTATGGGACTGATACTGGATTTTTTCTTGACCTAGTATTCTAATACTAAGTCCAGAGAAAATCCAGCACCAGTCTGGAGTTACCCCGATATAGTGCCAATAGGTTCGCCCGGTATTAACATGGGACTAGTGTTGGGCATTCTTCAATTGTACGATCAATCACTTAAAATTTCATTTGCAATTAAATTAATCCCCCTGAGGTACTCCGTTATAACAACCACTTTTGGACGTCAAACGCTTCAGTCCTTTCCGTGATCATGGATGCTGTAGGGCAATTTAATACCACAAACCTAATATCGTCAGTGAATAGTGGGTGTACGCGGTACACCTTTGCCTCCTCCGCATAGGGAATATAGGCGTGACGGTGTTTATTTATACCTACCTGTAAATTTTGAATTTATTTATACGTTTCGAAATTGTACAATGCCGAATTCACAGTCACAGACGCATGTTGTTTTAATTCGCACTGCAACGAGAAATGAGTTATACAACAGATGTGAAGTAGTAATTGATTGCGGCGCGTTTAGTTGTTCTTTAATGGCCATTACTGAGCTAATTCGCGTTAAGTGCCTATTTGCAGTTCTAGTACCGTCTGTAGTCTATACTTTGCGTTTTTTTGGTTTACCGAGTATCTACGTAAGGAAAGTAAGTTTCTTTAGAAGTCTAGTAATTCATTCAAGTTCTAGGCTTTTTTTCTTGAGCTAAAAGACGTTTAATCCGTTCAGCCGTTTTTGCGTGCTTGAGTAACAAACATACAAACTTTCACTTTATAATATTAATAGGATGTAGTCTTTTTTTCAATTGACAATATGAAAGTAATCTCCATACATAATAATTTTGTGTATCATGCCTCTGCAGGGATATACTTAGTGATATGCTAAAATCAGGAGCCTTTGGCCCCTTCTATAGTTTGAAAGACTTAGCCCCACCCTGAGAATTATTATGGAAGTGCTCGACTACATAGATTGATCGTCTAGGTACATTATAAAATCCTATAAAGACAGCATCTTTGTAACATATAAAATTACTTTCAGACTGAAGTAAGCAGAGAAGAAAAGATATCCTCAGTAATCAGTCTTAATCACCCATGAGAAAAGTAACCCCCTGTAGACATTTTTAGTGGCTCCTGATAAAAAAGTGTGCGAATGATCTGAAACGAGTTAGTTACATAACACCACAACTGTAATAATAACAAGATAACAGATTACGACCATTCTATTAAATACAATAAACAAAAGCCCGAGGCATCAATTCCTATTAAACCTACTCCGAAAGCCGATCGTCGAATTATTGATACATATTGCAACGTAGTGTATTTACGCAACATGTTATTTAACAAGTTGAAAAAATTGTTTGTGTAACGAGTTCTCGAGATGAAGCATTTTAGCTATTGAATAATGTTGTTATTTGTACGTGATCTGGTAACCTTAGGCAATGATTGAATCATGTTACCAGTTTAAATTTTTGAATTCGAAATGTACTTATAACTGTTGCCTGTTCGATATTTCGGAGTAAGTCTATCTTCTGACATAACGTCTTGGATTTTAGACTAGCTTTGTTAAAACGTTTTTATCTACATCACTACTGCTGTTTCTTTTAACATAATTTTAGTTAACTCAATTCATCTTTGAACAATGTTCTTCTGATTTAAGAATTAAACTCTTGTCGGTGCTGCTGATGTAGTTATGCATCTTGCTCCATTCTATCTATCTATATCATCACGCCAGATTCCTTGCGGGGTAGGCAGAGAGTACAGAGTTCCAACAGGTTCTTTCCTTACATACCTCTCTGGCTTCCTCCACTCTCATAGTTCGTCTCATACACGCTTGCCGGTTACGGAGACTCTTGACTTGTCCTTCTGATAAGACTCCGTCTATTATATCATGCTGCATTCATCTCTTTAAAAACGAACTCTGTGTTCCTTACACGACACAGCAAAAACTTTCTGCTTTATTTGACCTACATATCCTCGGCCTTCCTCTTCCTTTTTTTCCCACTACAACAATCTACTATATTAAGTATATTTTAATTTGACCTAATAATGATAATCAGAGATCATAATATCAAACGAATGCCGGCAGACACGTACGAGACTGCCATTTATAAAGTCGGCAGAGTTGACTCGCGCAAACCGCATAAACTTGTTCTGGAGAAACTTGCGAACAAAGATAATGGATAGTCAAGCATCGAGGATCGAACTAAAATGATCTCTTTCAATGTAACGCGGGCAAAAACAGGTGTGGCGTGGTTTCACGTAACCGAAAATAATCTGTCGTCGTCTGTCATAAATAAATTACGACAGTGAATGGCTTTGGCAATGCGCAGCCCGAGGTCATGTAATATTAGAATACCTAAGAGTAATTTTGCAATTGTCGATGATAAGGACGGAAACTGGATAGCATGTGCACAGGACAGAGACGAAGCGGTGGCATATGATAAATGATTTATGCCTAGCACTAGATAGTTAAAATTATGATGATGCGATTGCAAGTAGATCTGAAGATAAGAAACAATTTTTGAAGATGTTTAGGAGAACATAGTATGAGTAAAGAACTACTTACCGCTACCAAAGATCGCCTTCTCTTCTTCCGACACGGGTAGCACCTATTTATAAAAAGTCGGCATCGCGTTATTAGCAACGTATTGAATTACGAACTAGAGAATTTGAAAAGTTTACCCAACTGATCTGGGCTTGCAGCTGCTGTATTTTGAATGTTAAAAATTTAAGTTGGACGTTTGAAAATCTAGCTATACATATGTTGTAGTGTTTCACATATGCCTGATAACCGAAGTGGGGCAACGGTTTAAATAATTTTACTGCACATTTTCTGACATGGCTTAGTTGATAAGAACTGTTATGTTGTGTAATATGTATAAAATTTGGCTTCATTTAGGGTCGGACCAAATCCAAATGTTTGCATTTAAAATTAGATATTAATCATTGACCTACTTTTAATTATCGTGATTTAATTATGGGAAATCATAAATCTGTTTAGCTAATCTATTCAATCTTATATATTTTGTTGTTATTTATAGTTCCTGATTCCTTTCTTAGTATTTTGTTCGGTACACATAATTTTATCCGACCGTAATAAACGCCTTGAGGTCACTTAGATATAAGTTGGTTGATTTTTAAATATAAAAGAGATCTTAGTCTTATCAGCTTTCTTAGTTATTACGAAGACATTTTTAATGTAGTCGTCATTTGAAACTTTTTTATTATCTAATCATTCTCATCAACAAAGACACAGTTAGACGGATTTTTTAACATTCTACCAAAGTTTTTCTCTAACTTATCATCCTTAGCTAAGGGTAAGGATAATCCTAAGGCCTTATTTGCTCTGACCAATCAAACAAATAACGCGGCGCGTTACGATAATTTCGCGAAATCGTTTAATGGTACTCCAGTGGCATACGGAATATTACACGCTGTGCGTTTGGTCATAGCGAATAAGTGCCCTGATCTTACTCTGACTATCGACTCCTTAAACCCATGTTTCTGCTACATTGTAATCTCGCCTATCTAGGCACGTACCTGCGTCCAGTTTTGAAAGTACCCAAGCGATTCGTTGTTGTCGCTTTCCGCAGAGTTTGTAAAAGGTATTGCTTCGAGGTTGTTGCAATCGGTCATTCAACTGTCTAGGTGAGGTGTTGAGATCGCTACCAACGTTCTTGCAGCTTTCGAGATGCTGTCGAGAATCGTTTTGCGTGTGAGATTTGTAAAATGTGATCACTAATGATGTGATAATTTATAAATTTATCAATATTTTCAAAAACTTTCCATTTTTTCGTATATTGGTCTAATTTCTGGTCCACTTTCTTTGTTTGCCTATATGGCATGAATTTCGATTATACCTATTTTTTTTTCTTTTGGGTCTTATAAACTTTTCCGTGCAAACATAGGCATAATCATCATTAGTCAACTGTAATTGGAGTAGGAATTCATGCTTGCTTTCACAATGAAAGAAAATTTCTAATATACCATTAAGATCAATACTATTAGATTTTACAAGTGCATCTCTTTAGAATATATTTTAATCAGTCTTGATTGTGTCATGTCATAATTATTATCAAGCAAAATGATTACATGGGCATGGTCCAAGTGATTTATAACAGTCTTGTCGCTTTAGTCACTTAAACATATGGTTCTGATAATCCAGGCCAAGCTATTTTGAGAGTTACTGTTATTGAGTAATTTGGCTATGTTTCGTTTATTACACAGATAATTGTTAAGAAGCATGTTATGGGGTTTCTTTTAATGGGTTCAGCAAGCAGTTTTGATCAGAATTTCATCTTTGTAGAAATGTTCGCTCTGAATATGTCTATAAAAGGTTTCGCGTATCCTTTTCGACGAGCAGTTCGGCTTTCGAGCCAAACGTTCCTGCGTCCACCAAGTGCACCGCATCACGGAGCACATCCTCTCCGGTCTTAACAGACCCAAACCCGTGTAGACACAGGCGCCCTCTTCTTCGACGTCGCGAAGGCATTCGACAAAGTCTGGCACAATGGCTTGATCTACAAGCTCTACCAAATGGGTGTGCCGGACAGACTCGTGCTCATCATACAAGACTTCTTGTCAAGTCGCGCCTTCCGATATCGCTTCGAAATGACGCGCTCCACTCCCCACTCCACCCGAGCTGGAGTCCCGCAGGGCTCAGCTCTCTCGCCCCTCCTGTTTAGCCTTTACACGAACGACATCCCTTGTCCGAGTAAGGTGCATCTAGCCCTATTCGCGGATGATACCGCTCTCTACGTCTCGCATAGGAATAAGGGTTTCATTACCAGAAACCTTCAGGCAACCGCCAATTCCCTAGGGAATTGGTTCAGGAAGTGGCGTATTGAAGTGAACCCCGACAAGAGCGCTGGTGTGTTCTTCTCCAGAGGTGCCACCCTGCGCCACTCCCTGCGCCGCCCTAGAAGTAATCTCGGCCAAGTGACCATGTTCGACCGACCCATTCCCTGGGTCAAAGAGGTCAAATATCTATAGGTCACCCTAAACAGTACCATGTCCTTCAGCCCGCACATCAAGCGGGTCCGTCACCGAGCATCCTTTGTGCTCGGTCGTCTCCATTCGTTAATCTGCAAGCGTAGTAAAATGTCCCTTAGAAATAAGGTGACGCTTTACAAAACTTGCGTTCGACCCATCATGAATATGCGTGTGTTGTGTTCGGGCATTCGGCTCCCTCTCACATCGATAAACTCCAAGTGGTTCAAAACCGCTTCCTCCGTAAAGCCGTAAGAGCCCCCTGGTTCGTACGGAATGTCGATCTCCACTCCGATCTAGGTCTCGAACCTATTCGCGCCTACATTAAAAACGCGACAACACGACACTTCGCGAACGCATCTACCCATGCGAATCCGTTAATCGTAGCCGCCGCCGACTACGACCCCCCCCCCCCACCCCTGCCGCCACCGCCGGCTGCGACATGTTCTCTCCGATCCCCCCGATGCCTTGTCATCTATTCTTTCCGTTCAGAATACGGGCGACGACGACGTAGTCGTAGATCCCCTCCCATAGCCGGCGGTTGAACGGTGCACTTAGTAGTGCACCCAGTCCCCCCACAGCGACTGTCCCAACCGAGGGCGCCCTCGAGTATGTCGCCCCTTGCCCTTCTGGCTCGAGCGTAGTGGTTGCACGCTCTCCCTTAAGTCCGGTGAAGCTGTAAAGGCTTCGCGGCCAACAGCGTACATCACTCACACACACACACACACACGCACGCACACACACACACACACACACACACATACTCACACACACACACACATACACACACACACCCATACACACACACACATACACACACACACACACGCACACACACACACACGCGACGGGAGCGCGACGTGGGGAGTTGTAATGTACTGAAATGTACGGGAGACGCCACAAAGCGTAGCGTCACACAGCGTAGACCCGCTCGGCGCGACGACAAATGACACAACCGAGTGTAGCCGAGCGCTTCCGTCGCGCTCCCGTCGCGCTCCGTTGGCTATTTGACCAAGCCTTAAAGGTTTTTCTAATACGAGTAGTTCTTATGTATATCTTCAAATAATAATAATGCATTAAGTATTTTGCGAACTCAACCACGATCCAAAATAGTAAAGTTATGCGATGCAAGCTACATTTAAAATTAAAGAACTTAGATATATCCACCATTGCAATTTGTTATGGTAATTACAGAGAGTAATGGCTACGTGATAAAAAGCCTACATGTTAACGTCGGCAAGGTATAGTTTAATGACTGTTATTATTGTGCATTCGTATGTATCGCTCTACGACATCAGTAGTTAAGACTAGGAATGAGTTATTTTACTGCAGAGCTACTTTTTTAAGATTACTCTATGTTTAGCGTGTCTGCACATCTTCTATTTAGATTTTTGCATTTAATCTTAGATTAACTCACTGAAGATGAGATGGCTTACATTTGAATGTGAAGAAAACCAAAATTATGGTTTTTGAACGGGAAGAAACCAGAACGAATGCAAGGATTGTGGTTGGTAACGATGTGCTGGAGCAAGTGAATGAGTTTGTATATCTTGGATGCGCCTTCAGTAAGGATGGGAAATACACCGCTGATATAGAGAGAAGAGTGAATGCAGGTAATAGAGTGAATGGTGCGATAGGAAGGCTACTTGGGAGCCGGCACTTAAGCCAAAAGGCGCAGCTGGCCATGCATAACGGAGTGCTTGTCCCAACGCTGTTATATGGCAGTGAGAGTTGGGTATGTAAGATGGAGAACGAAAGCAGGATAAATGCGGTCGAAATGCGATCTCTGCGGAAGATGTGCGGAGTCACGCTGACCGACCGTATTCGCAACAGCGTAGTAAGAAAGCGAGTAGGTATGAAAGATAGTATCGGTGTAAAGATGAGAAAGGGTATGCTCCGTTGGTTCGGGCATATAGAAAGGATGCCAGCAGACAAATGACAAAACAGATATACAATGCGAAAGTGGAAGGATGTAGGTGCCGGGGAAGACCTAGACTATCTTACCATGACCAAATAGACCGTGTCTTAGCTGAAGGGCAAGTCAAGAGTCTCCGTAACCGGCGAGTGTGTATGAGACGAACTATGAGAGTGGAGGAAGCCAGAGAGGTATGTAAGGAAAGAACCTGTTGGAATTCTGTACTCTCTGCCTACCCCGCGAGGGAGCTGGCGTGATGATATATATAGATAGATGGGTACTGTTAGGGCCGGGCACTCATTAGTCATAAAAAAAAAGTAGGTTGCTAGACACTTATTTATTATTTGTTTTTCGATTATAACTAACTACACTGGTAAAACGGTACTTCGTCGTTCACACGCGCGACCTCCTGAAGGTCTTTGCCGAATTCAGACCCCTTTGGTAGCTAAGTTTTCACTGCTGAGCCAACCGGCAGGCAGAAACCAGTTCCATAGTTGAGCAGCAATTAGACTAATTATCAAATGAATAATGACTGACTTTTGTTAAAAACTCAAGGTTTATAATGGCATATATCGCTGATTGGTATTAACAGAAATGGACTAGTGTGGGAACTGCAATTCAGCAACCTAGCCTTATTTAATTTGACCGGAATGAAGTTAGCGCTACGCAACTCACTGAAGATCTAAATTTAGCTGTAATGGATGTGAAAAATTAACAAAAAAATAATGACTTGTAAAGAAATAATTACTTTTGTATTCAATTTGCTTTTAATATAATGTAAATTAAATTGTTTAGTAAATTACATGAATAAATTTTAGCTTTTACGTAACGTGATTCAGTATTATGGAAAGTAGCCTTGAATTTAACAGACTGTTTGAAACGTGATATAGATGGAATATAAAACGGCCAATTATAGTAATCATAGTTATTATAATTAGTTTCACTGGAAACTACAAGCGATATTATTTCTAGTAACGTTGGTAGGTGTAAAAGCAAACGGACGATTAAAAGCCGTTAGTCTTGCTCAGATGGTGCCCGATACAGGGAAAGTGATAAATTTAATGTTATACAAGGTCTGGATTTTTTGCCGTCATTAGCGGCCGAAACCTGTCTATCAGTTGTTTTATCCAAAAAAGAACTTAGTACATCTGCAATTAAGTTTATTATGCTTTATTGCTTACATAGAAACGTATTCTAGATCTTAGTTTGTATCATGGCTTAAAAAATCTTCTTTGAGTTCTATACATCATTGTTTATTAGTCTTAAAATTTGGAGATGGTTATCAATAACTGTTATTCGGAACACAATAGCAATTGTTTACAAACGCAATAATTTTACGATTATGTTATAAAAAAATCTTATACTGAATGAATTTTTTGCATAATAGTATGTTTACGAAGTTTAATCTGATAGAGAAACGCTACAATGAAAGTGAATTACTTTAGATATTTCTTCTTTGTATAAACATAATTAAATTCTATGACTTGATAAAAAAATATGCCCAAGGTAAGCATGCATTTAGTCGTCGTCAACACTGCGTTGATTACAATTGATCTATTACGAACCACTGCCATTACACACCATCAATTCCGTGTAAAACGTTTAATTATCAACAGTATAGCAAACAGCATTATATTTCAACCATTTAACTGGTCCAATCACATTTTACAGCGACATTTGAAGTTATAGTGGCCATGAAAATCTAATCTCTACTTGACTATAATAAAACAACCGAACAGTTATGTTATTCGAAATGAATTCGTTATTTACGATTGTTGTAGGGAAAGCTGATCGAGTTAAATCGCCTAACAGACCCAAGCACTCCACTAACGTCTACCACTTGTTCGCGTTTCTCGTATTCAACACGACTCCGAAAGTGAAATGATCGTGTTTACAGCAATAAATCTCTCCGGCTACTTACTGTTTAATTGTGGTTTTGTTTAATTTTCACGTTTTTGTTATGTGTTTGGTTGCCGACTGAAAAGCTCTAACAAGCTTCTGGTTGGATGTCGAATAGTTGAATGTTAAGTTTTCCACTGTTCGCTTTTTCGCCAGTTTCGTAAAATGCCTCTGATATATTTTCTCTCAATTACAATGTTGCCTAGTCCACGATAGAAAACGGATAGTGGTATCTCTAAATCAAATTTGTCGGAGCTGACAGTTCTATAGACATATTTCCCTGGTGTGAAAGAAGACCGTAAAGTGCAAAACGTAAATTTGGAGTTAGATCCTAAAACATTTGGCTATTTTTTATATTAGAATACTTATTTCTCTGTTCATTGAGCCGTAGTTCTTCCAGACTGCTTTTGTTGACCTCACCATCTGGTGACAAGACATTTTTAATTGACCGCTACCCAGTTTTAGTTTCCGCGTTATTTACATTTACTACATATCTAGTATGCTTATTAGAAACTTCCACACTCACAAGGACCGCAGCTTAAGCACTTGCAGATCTAACGAAATAACAATTTCTCCGCGCTGAACCACTATTCAATTCGTTCAACAATCATGACAGATCACAAACCCATATTGTATTCAAATAATTTAAACCCCGGGCGGAAAACTATTACACATAGGATGAATTATACGCATTATTATTGCGACCAGTGCCATAAAGCCGCGGATAAATGGTGCTTTCACCCCGCCTACGCGACCAATGACAAATGCCTATGTATTCTATGTAATTACGGATAGTTAGCCCTGTACATAATGTATCTACATCAGTGGTCGGAACCTGGTCTAGCTCATTACAATTTCAAATGCTATCTGTATGGTTAAATGCCTCTGATAGAGGAGGGGCTCGTAGCGCTGTGCGACCGCGGTATTCTTACCGATCACCAAGGTTAAGCAGCGTTCGACTCGGTCGACCTGAGATGGGTGACCGTTTGTGGCATTTTTATATTCGAGCGTCTCCGTGCTTCGGAAAGCACGTTAAGCCGTTGGTCCCGGTTACCACTTGATGTGATAGTCGTTAAGCCGAGTTGGAAGCCTTAAAGGCGGCTTGATAAGTTCCAACAGCGGGTGGCCACAAACCTGCCTCCACCAATCCGCACTGGGTCCGCGTGGTGGAGTATGACCTAATCTCTCTCACCTCGATTTGTGAGAGAAGGCCTTTGCCCAGCAGTGGGCAGTATAGGCTGATATTATTATATTATTATCTGTATGGTAGTGGTCAAATAATTGTTCAATAATTTCATTGGAAGTCGAAATCTCTAGCTATGTTTCGGATAAGTTCCTGAGTAAACCTAATTTTTAATTTTTCTTTTATTAGAACTTAATTATATTTCGAAAAAAAACAACAACAAAAAAAAAAAAAAAAAAACTACAGTAGTGAAGCACTGTGGCGTAGTTGTTAACGCCTTCAACAAGAGTTTTAAACAGCGGTATGAAACTAAGTTCAAACAAGCGCATACATATTGAAAATCTATATATTAATACGTGAAGCGAAAACTTTGTAAGGACAACACACGAAACACAAACGAAGGAGTGCAGAATGCTAATATTATTTTTAAAATTATGCATAAAACATACATTAAATCAATGAAAAAAGCATTACACACACTACCATGTACAATGTCAAATTGATGTTTGTCTTTAATATTATTTGACTATAGTCTTACTGAATGTCAAACATAACCAGCAAACGATGAAAGAGTAGGTCGAATATCGACCTATGGGCGACCACTAGTTATTATAAATGTATGAATAAAACGTACAATTACGAATACAATTTTGGAATCAGCAAAAATTAACGAAAAATCTAAATAATGTTGAGTTAATATTATTACTAATAAAATTATAAATGGGCATTGATAATTAATGTAAATGAAACTCAGACTTGGGAAGTCTTATTAACATTTATAAGAATAGTAATGAAGTATGGGATGAAAAAAGGCATTTCTGTAAGCATTGTTTAAATTAGCTTGTAGTTTGGAATCTGTCAAATTTCCAGTAACCATTTAAATCTGTTAATCTATGTAAAATAATTTAGAAACAAGAGCTTCATAATTATCAAACACCCCCTTAAAATATTCAAATATTAGGATGGCTTTTCCCTTTCTGGCATTTAAAGGATTTCGAGATTGAACAAACTGACTATGTTAAGCATTTTCTAAGTTCCTATCTGCAGCCACGCGATGTGGCGTGTTCGGTGGCATAATAATTCTCGCCGTGATTTTGTTTATTTCGACTAGTTTTGTATTTATTGTCTCGTCTTAACTAGGTTCAAAGCATTTATGTTTTAAGATCTTTGTGTGTAACCAATGTTAGCCATGCTGTGTAGATTTTGCGCCCGGGGTGGTCTGAGAACAAATGGTAATGTCTTGTGATTGAAGTTTGTCATTGCGAGTTTCTGCCTTTGGTTTTTGATTTCAGATCATTATTTCAGAAATGTCATTAATGTACTACTGCTGCTGCTGCTTTTAATACCAGTAATAAATCGGTAATTCTTGACATGGAACTTTGTAATTTTCGCAATTATTAAAGTTGTGCTTTTCAGGTTCTTTTAATATTTTCTGGTGTCTGAACACAAAATAATGTATTTTTGTCCAGTTTGTTCTGTCATCGTGCAAAGACCACAGAGATATAAATTGATAAAATCTTACTTCAATAGATCGATTGTGATTGATGATGATGGTGAAGTTTTGCTTGGAGACCGAAATACAGCTTGACCTTTCCATAGTATACATACATATATTTTAGGCACTAGTTCTCGTAGTTATCACTAGGGTTCTCGCAGGCATAGGCAAGCAAAATTTTCAATATTAAAGCTAATAACCCAGGGCCACGGTTACTTAAGTGACCACTAGGAGAACAGAACTGAGCCCCAGGCCCAGATCATTTACGAGCTGCCCCACGATATACTACTTACTCAGCTGTTGAAGTGTTGATTACCTTAATGTCCTCAATATAGAATGATCTAATTTCTTGAGTGGAAGTAATAAAAATAAACAACAACATTTAAAGAGACTGGTGTAGTAAATATCTAAGTTAGTGCGTAAGCGACGTGAATTATAAATAAAGCTAAATTCATTGATATCATGTTTCAGTGCGTAAAGTACTGAATAATAGAAACAGATTTGGCCCTACCTCTTTTAGGTTTAATTGGAAATAGAAATATGGTTTCAAGCCTTATTGTGTCTGCAGATTTTAGTACGGTTAGTTTATTTTTATTTGAAAGTGTCAATACAATTTGAGCAAGCAGCCAATATTTGCTCGGTCAGTGTCTCATTACTGATGAAGTTACTGAGGCCGACCATTTGTCTCGTAAACCAGGTTTGCGAGGTATTCACTTAAATTGTAGATGATATTAGAACAATACGAGAAGATAAGATTTTTAACGTTCTTGGAAACTATGTCATTAAGATTGTAAGTAGCGAATGCCATTTAATTCCTAATAACGATACTTGGGTTTATAAACAAATATATATATAATAACAACGTATCCAAAATAGCAAGTAATTTCGCGGCACAACAGCAATAGGAAATCGTTTAGTTTGTTACTCAACCGTGTTTCAACTGCTGAATCGATTTGCCAAGGTTCACGCCGACGGAAACGCCTGACAAGAATGCAATGTCATTTCACTGGTATGAAATGCGCTAAAAATACATAGGTACTATGTGATATGATGACTCCGCAAGCTTAGAGCCTACCGCCGGATGTAGCACAATAAATAAATTTATTAAATGAAAGACTACAGATAGGCCTCAGGACTTTAGTGTTGAGAGGGGGTTTGTAAATCTTGACACGAAGAAAGTTATGCCTTTCGAAAATTTTGGATTGGCTTCTGGCTTACAAGTAAGTATGTAACGCAAGCAATTCCTTTAAATGGGCTGAGAGAACTTTTAAGATAATTAATTTCACGACTCCATGCAATATTCTTAGGCGCTGATATTGCAATCAATTGCTTATTTAACTTAAGTATAACTTTCGTAACGAATGAAAATTTCAGTAATACATCACACATATATGCAATTGTTTGTTAAATGCAACATCACACTCCCAGCTAGAGATAATGCAACTGCAAAGATAAACAAAGCGTACTTAAAAAGTCTCTTTGCAATAAAACTGCTTTAATAATCAATTTAATGGTTGCTAAGACTATCTACATTTCAACAGCAATGTATTTTCCAAATTTCATGGTATTCATAGATTTCAAGCTTGTTATTTATGATTAAATCCATTCATTTGTTTCAAAAATTAAGTTTCAGCTTGCTGATCCTGCATGTAGAGTACACATCCATAAAAAGCGATGAGTTAAACTTCTTGAAAATCCCCTTTCTACTACTATTTAGGGCTCGATTAGAGAAAATCTTTTGAGATATTATCAATCACAGGCTCAACAAGTTCTCACTAAACCTTTCTATTGCTTCGATAGTAATAGACCACTGTGACAGTTGATAGGAAACAAGCACGTTCATTATCAAAGCTACACGTTTCCATATAGAGTGAGGAAGTGGCGACGTAACGACTATCCTGTACCGCGGCTGGACGAGTTTTGATTCCTACAATCATTTTATTTATTTGCTGTCTTTTGAATTTAGAGCAGGATACACCTTTGTGTTTGGTAAACGATTTTATGAAGTTAATAGTAGGTGACCTTTTAAAACTTGAACTTAATAGAACAGAAAATAGTCAAATGATAGTATCACGAACTTTTGCTAAAGTAATTCTATCTTTTGTTTAATAGTTATTTATTTAGTTATTCGTCAGCAATATTTTAGAATCAGATCTGCAAGTAACTCTTTAAAATGTTTATCTACTGCATACGCATTCTTTGCATGTTTATGTTGTAGAAAATTATTTAGAGATTTGTTATGAAAACTAGATAATTTTAAAACGCAAATATAGTTCTTACACTTTGTTAACTTGTCGAACGTACTATTTTGTAACAGGAGATTGAAGATCGTAAGTCCTCGGCCAATATTTTTCGACAAATGTAGTGGAAAATGGGCTTAAATTCTGGGAACGCGTTGTGGCAAATGCTCTAGAGTCTAGAGCAATAAAAGACTAATGGGTAAGAAAAAAGATTACAATCGACTCGCTTCTGTAAATTATATAGTGAAAATGAAGCTTCTACTGAATCATTCAACAAGGCTGTCTGAGGCATCAATGGATTTTGTACTTTTCTGTGTTAATGGTTTATATTAATTTAGGTTCTTCCTGTACCACTAATTACTCTGTATTATTTATAGTGCTCAACTCAACTTCACAATAATGGCAGTTAGAGGTAACTCTTTAAAGTTGGAAATTTATTACCAAATTCCTACTTCAATATACCTTTAAATCAGCAGATTATACCGGATGCAAAACATGCTTGAGTTCTTAGTACTTGCTTCGTTCTCGTTTATTACTTCATGATGTAAATAAACACGTAGACGCAGCAGGAGCCTCATACTTATCTACACGCAATAACAATAATTGTAATTGAATTTAATTCTCATCTTCAAAGGTGGTATACCACTCAGGGAAAACTCTTTACTATGACTAAGTGTCTAACGTTTACCGTAATAGTATGTTACATTGATGATCCAAACAGATATATGGTGATTTAAAATGAAAGTGCATACAGGCTAGCATCACCAGTCTTGAACATGGAAAAGTGGGATCAGGGCAGAGAAAGCGGTCTGAGAATATGACTGATTGTGTTAGAAGTAATATTATGTAGGTCTATAAAACGCTACAATTGGAAATTTTATTTACCTTGTAAATATCCCGATTATGGACGATTAGATTCTCTTAGGAAGTACTTTTTGATAATGATGTCGTAAGTATAGGTTGATGGAATTTGACCATAGCGATAGGTTTGTTCAGAAAATTCTTTTTCTATCTCCCACTCTTGCATAACATTACTTTATTCTTGAATATCATTTTACATGTTACACTTCGTATATTATTTTACATACTTTAATTTGAAGCTAGCCGCTTAGCTACTATCGCTAACCGTCTCGAATTCGACTCTAGATTTGGTGACACTAATATTTCTCATAGGAAGCGTAGTGCCGATGAACAATTGCACTTGTGAGCGAAATGCGATGTGAGGCTTCACAGCTCGATTATTATTAATATTCGAAAGTGTTTTGTAGAAATTTCTTATCGTATTAACATATTGCACTTGGCCAGACTTAAGACTCTATAAAATGTAATAGTCGATTTTATATTGGATCATTTCAGTCTCGCCTTCGTCGATTATTGTCTTGTTGATCAGCTCCATCTCATTTATTAACCTCAATATTATCATCAGGTTTTTAGTCCGCATCTTTAGGAAAAACCGTTTTAACAATACACATTTTTGTTGATTGATTTATATTACAGTACAGAAATATATTGTACTTTACATACCTACATACATACCATAACAACCGATAGCGATGATGATCAGACGTAAGAAAAACATTCATGTTTTATAAGAGTCCTTTTTTACTAAAAATTACTTTCGGCAGTCGAATTAATTGGCGGTGAGCCTATAGCCGCGCCAGGCAAAATTTTTGAAAAACGTCCCTACAAATCCCTACACGGAATAGTTTCTAGCACCACACGAGGAATTGAAATATTCTGTTTCCAAAGTAAAACAAAATCATGATTGATATCAGACAATGGTTTTTAAAGACTCACACAACTCATCAAACGAATATCTCATAAAATCCAGTACCAAAGATACCAGTAATTATAACAGTAGTAAACTAGTAATTGCTTTAACTATTTATTTTCCCTTCGTAATTATCTTGATTTTATACAATCTGCGTGTTGGTTTCTTCAATCAGTGACTTCCGAATCATCCATCTTCGTTAGACGACGTCGGGATGGGCCTTTCACTTTCCTTGATGCCTATCAGGTGGTGATATTGGTGAATGTTATGAAATGTTTGAAATAATATTGAATTCAATTCGGATGGAACGGATTTGGGTTAAAGTTAATTCGGGATGGTTGTAATAAAAGTCGATTGTAAGATGGCAGTTAATTTATTGGGTGACTTATGTTTAAGCAATATTGCATTTAAAGATTCAACAATTTCTACTAATACCTTTTCGTGAGTATTTTATTTCTTATCTCGATTTGAATCTCACAAACACCACACGTTGTTTTTCTCTCAAATAAACGTATTGTGTGTTTATGTTCTTTTTATATAATGTTACAAGTCAACGAGTCACATAAGTCAGTACTATTAAAGGAAGAGCAACACGTCAAAAATTACATGTGTTTGAGAAATATTTGAGAAATGCCATAAGTCATTTAATAATGGAGTGACACTTTGTAATTTTTCTGTAAAACTATCGATTATGCTTGACTAATGGTGCTTCTGAAGTATTCTACATATCTTTTAGAGAAGGGATTCTGCCCAGTAGTACTACAATATGGATTGGTTTATTTTATATTCCCTGTTTCAACTAAGTGGGTAAGGAACGCGAAAAAAAAAATTTATGGGCACAATTGTAGACTTTAATTATGCCGAATTAAATAATACTTTATCTAGCCCCAGAATATTCAGATGCTTCCTAAAATTAATTTAAAATTCTGAATAAGTACTAACAATTTCTAGATTTTTAGGAAACATTATTACTTTGTAAATTCTGTTAGAATTATCTAAGATATTGAAAGCTTTTATACATTTTTCTACTGGTTTTGATAGTTTTATTGTGCTTATAAAGAATTCCTAAAGGTAATCAAAAATCTGTAAACTTAAATGGAGACTGGAGGCCATTTAATGTCTTTAATCTTTCTCAGTAGTGAAATTAGAAATTTCCTTTTGTCTATCAACAGATCCATTTCTGATTTATACTGTTAATTTACTATTAATCTACGGAGAGCTATGTCGTTTGTATTAATATCATCGTTAATAGTTATCGCCCATGTTTCCTTAATAACTGCAAGCGGTGTTCGTTGTTCTTTAATATTTTATTGGATCGTATTCTTCAATTATATAATGTAGTCATTCAGGCGGTCTCTTAGACATTCACTTTAATTACTTTTAAGATTTGTTGTGGTACAGGTAATGCCTAATTAATGTTTCACTACCGGATAATGGCTAATAAATCTAGTGTCTTTAGCTTTACCGCGCTCATGTGGCTGAAGAGACCTTCCGTAGACAACAGTGTTTGTGAAGAGGAAGAATAAATTAAGCGTTTCCCGTTATAGTGATGCTGGTGTAATGTTAATGTCTAACAGAATTACGGTTATGGATTACGAAATAACAGCATCTATATCTATATATGGTGCAAATTGAAGTCCCCCGCCGTGTAAAGGACGACGCCGTAAAACTGACCAGGTATATATATCACGATTTTATTACGTCTTAAAGAGCTGATCAGGGTAATTGGAAACAAGCAACTCTACTAACATTGAACTACTATAGCAAGCTGCTTGATTAATTTTAAGACAATTTGGTGCAGTGGTTAAGAGCTTATGCCGCTCCGCCCACTGTATAGAATAGTCGCGGGTTTTATTCCCGCATGAGACAAATCTTTGTGTGACCCAGGCCGAAACAAATATAAATCCTAGTGTGGGGGCTGTGTTTTTTTAAAGAGAGAATATTACTCCTTGATATACTTTTTATAGAGCAATATTACAATTACAACAGCAATCCCTTGAAACGAAATTTTATCTTTACGGGATAATCATGCTGAATAGTAGAAAAGGCAGAGAAATTCTTTTTTTGTTTTTATGAATAACTTCATATAAAACTCTCTACGTGGTGTGCCTAAGGCCAGGAGCCGTAATCCATTTAGACCATTGATATAAAATATTTAAGTACAATATTTATAAGTGCATATCATCTCCCAGTTGATTATTGCAAATTCTCTAGGATTTTCTACAAAAATATTACGAGTATTTGAAAATTGTAGTACATATTTCTTCGCAAACATTCTGTTTGGTCAGGTGCGCTTGTTTATTGGAATGTCAGTCCGGGCATTCCGCTAAAAACGTATATTGTACATACAATACGTGCATTGTAAATGTACTTGCATGTAGTCTTTCGTCGACTCTGTACTGAGTGCGCGTGGGTATTCTTTATGTGTGTGGTGTGTACATGGTAAGCAATAACAATAGAACGAAAATAATAAACAACTTTATTTGTCGTCACCATTGTCATTCTCCAAGCAGGTGTGCCGTAGGTGTAGAGTGTACACCTCCATACCGTTGCCTGGAGCTTTATCATCATCATCAGCCGAAAGACGTCCACTGCAGGACAAAGGCCTCCCCAAAAGATCGCCACAACGACCGCCTTTGTGCTGTACGCATCTTCTACCTGCATCCTTCACCAGGTCATCGCTCCACCTTGTGGGGGGCCTGCCCACTTCACGTCTTCCGGTACGAGGTCGCCACTAGAGAACCTTTCTGCCCCATCAGCCGTCAGTTTTACGAGCGACGTGCCCCGCCCGCTGCCACTTAAGTTTGGCAATTCTGAGAGCTATATCGGTGACTTTGGTTCTCGTGCGGATCTCCTCATTTCTGATTCGATCTCGCAGAGAAACTCCGAGCATAGCTCTTTCCATTGCCCTTTGGGTGACCTTGAGCCTATGCTCTATAACTGCTACTGAAAGTTTTTCTATTATATTAAAAAAAGGAATAATATATTGTCCCAAGTAGAATTCGCACCCAAGGCTTCAACATCGGTAGTTAAGTGGCACGCACAACTACATCAATGAGACAGCCATTAAATCATAAAACATTACAACAATGACATTCGATTGCTTGTTTATTGGTGTCGGAGTAAGTTAGTAAAACAGGCATGTAATTATATACCTAGTGATATATTTATATGCCGGATGATAGTTACACGAAACCATTTCATTAGTTTAGAAATGGTTTCGTATAGAGGTGTAAAATCTCTCGAGTTGGCGCTTAATCGCTTGAGTTTTCAATGTGCTTCAACGCTCATAAGCATTGACTTAACACTAAACACGTTTAGCGCTCATTTTTACGTGACTGGTATCGTATAACTTTAGTAAGAATACTTGGCGTATCAAAGCCGTCTAGTTATTATAGTATATCTCTCTCTGACGCATCCTGTTTCGCTTTAGTAGATATTCGAGCTAAACCTCCGGCGTCGTCAGAGATGAAGCGGCGCCGGCGCTGCAGTTGTAACTTTTTTATGTGGGGCATGACAGTACCAAGAAAACCACGATCTCAATAAAGTTTTCACTTCACAAAATGACTTACCACAATCTATGAAAGAAAATATAGTCTGTATTCTAGTATGTAATTTGGTTTTAAAAAATCAGCATCTGTTTCTTTCAACAAATAATCTATCATCACATCAGGCACATACATTAGGCAGAGAGAACAGAGTTCCGACAAGTTCTTTTACTGCCACCACTTTTAAATAGTGAATAAATAAAGAAATAAATTGATATAGCTTCATTAATATAAATGTTTATTTAACTCAATGTGTAGCTTACATAAATTTCCAGTTCTAGGAATTCTAAAGGAGGTCTTCGCCGAGAAACGGGATTAGACCAACCGTTAAAAATTATGAAGCAAATTTTATAGCTTTTCCCCAAACAGCTGTGAACGTGGTAGCCGAAATCAGCTGATCAATACGAGCTGGCGCCGAGCCAAGGGATACAACTCGACCAGCCTACGTAGTCGGTTTCGACGAACGATTTTCGAACTCTGTTATTGTAAGAACGTAATATGTAAATGTAACATTCAGCCACTCGCACTTTTTTTTAATATAGCCCTACACTAATAATTATTCGTGTCATGGCGTTTGTTTAACTAACCTATTGTGTCCCACTGCAGGGCAAAGGTCTCCCCCTCGTTCTTCCAAACAGTCCTATTCTTGGCCAACAATGGCCGATATGCATCGGGATCATCGCGCCACCGCTTCTTAGGCCTACCACGACGACAATGTCCGTGTTTTGGGACCCATTCGGTACTTATTTTAGGTATACCTAATTATGCTATCAGTATATTATATAATAAATCGGCCCGTAGTGTCCCACTGCTGGGCAAAGGCCTTCTCTCACAAATCGAGGTGAAAAAGAATAGGCCATGCTCCACTATGGTAGATGGTCAATATTAACATCGATTAAAAAAATTTGATGTACGATAAATATCAAAAGGAAATCATCGATGTTTTCTCACTAGACATCGATGTTCATCGATCATCGATGAATATCGATCATCCCTACTATTCGGACTCAGTGTGGATTGGTGGGAAGCAGGTTTTCCGCTGTTGGAACTTATTAAGCCGCCCATAAAGCTTCCAACATGGCTTAAAGACTGTCACAGGAAGTGGTAACCGGGACCAACGGATTAATGTGCCACCGGAAACGTTCGAAAATGGGAATGCCACATACACACACCCATCTTAGACTGATTGTGCAGAACGCTGATTAACCCCGCGATACAAAAGCACTACGTTTGCTATTTAGATTTTTATACTTACTGCTGTCCTAACGTAAACCTAATTTATCATTGATATGCCTGATATCTTTAAATCGATCGCAAAACACATTCCTTACATTATTAAGATTATAAAAGATACGACATATTCTGCGTTAAGAATGTAAACAATTGTTTTGTTGTAGTCACTTTCTAAGATCGGGCAAAAGAAAATGTGTCTGAATATGTAAATGTCAATATTTTATCGATCTGTTCGACTTATTGGAGAGAACGGAATGTGTGAACACTTGCTTCGAGATCTTAGTTTTACTGACAATGATAATTTGTTTAGCTAGTTTTGCTCTTTTAGCTAGTATTGCTCTCGCCTGCCGATGTAAAATCGGCAGGCGAGAGCAATGTATAAACTGGTAATTTCTAGCAAGTGAGTCGCGTCTATAGTAGCGATAAAAAAGTAAAAATATATTGAAATAAGCAAAATTTTTCCATTATCTATATCATCACGCCAGATCCTTTGCGGGGTAAGAAGAGAGTACAGAGTTCCAACAGATTCTTTATAAATTCATAAAATAGTCGGATTTCGTCTATGACATTACATTAACTTAGTTATAAAATTTAAAATTATTATCTGAAGTGTGAGGTTATCGTGTAATTATTTTTAAACTGACTTGTTTTTATAACATGATATTAATTATTGCGTATTCTTTGTAGTTCCCCTTTAATCACTATATCTTTATATGTCTATATTCATATTTTTTAGTTTCTGGGTAGAGATTTATCTTTACTTTTTTACCTAAATTAATTGATGAGAAAATATCAACGAACCACAGCTTTTTAATTCTTAGTAGTTAGTACATATAATGTTTTTTGTCTGGAAATCAATGAGCAGAAAATGACGAGTTACTATTATATCATTCGCTCGTATGTTCTAATCACAGCCAAGACGTAGATTAGATTATAGTGCTACGTGCTAAATGTAAACGGCTTGTCTAACGTAGAGTAAGATATTATGTCAAGTCATTCACGCGTGCTTTTCTATGTCCATATCATACGATAGTGATAGATACATTATCAGAATGATAGTAATTGAATTATTGTAGTTTGACGTCATTTTAGCTGTAACTACTAGCTAGCAAGTTAAAATTAAACTGACACTATTCCCGCTTCCGGTTTCCCAAAATAAAATCTGGAAAATTTACATTTAGTCAAAATTTAGATCGTGTCTACAACAGTGTTCGCGCAAAATGATGAGGCTCTCAGCCAAACAAGGGGTTGCCAGATCAACACGCATGAATGACGAAAAACAATGTCTCCTCTGCCCCGGAATGTGCGCACGAGTCGGCATCAAAGTGCAAATCGAATTTCTAAAATAAGTTGCACATATTCGAAATATAGACGTATCAGAGATGAGTGGAGGAAGTAAAGTATCGTATTAAATAAATAAATAACAGCCTCTCAAAATCATAAGTCTGTGAACTGCCGAAAGAATTTCATTTTTTTAAATAGGCAACATGTTTTGTATACAAGTAGCTATCCGAGTACTTAAATCTCTATATTTCCTCGTTGATGAGTGTTTCATAAATTATTGTGGGATATAAATCACAAAATAAACTAAAAATCAAAAATCGGTAACTAAAAATCAAAAGTAAACCGCGATAAAATCTGTAAAATAGTTTTATTTCATGTGCAATATTCGCGTAAATCTAAGAACTCAATATGTTTTATTTTTTCAATAATCTAACAAATCTATTGGCATAATTTTTGTAAAACCTATACGTTAATTCTGTTTGGCAATAAAAATGGCGACGAGACGCGTACAAATTCGCTCTTAGCGAAATTTGCAACAAATTTCAGTGCGACTTTGTGGCCTTGTCATATTGATTTGTAAATATTCAACGCTCGACGCCCAGAGCAACGCAGGCCGTAACCACCCGATCAAATAAAAAAAAATCTTAACTAGGTCAAAATCGGTTTTTGTTATCTTAGTTCAGTGTTTAATAATAAAGGGGGCGTCGGACTGAGATAAACTCTACAAACAAATGCGTTGCCTCAGCAGTTGAGTCACTAGTAGCTGCAACGCAACTATGTGAAGGGAACGAAAGAGCAAATCTGGGCGTTGGCACTAGACGGGTCTGAGACTTAAAACTTTGTAGAACCTAGAAGGCTTAAGTTACGTTACGTTATTTACATGTTGACATTTAATCACCTCTATTGCTAATAGAGGTGATTAAATGTCAAAATAGAAGAACAGAAAGAAAGAATCGTGATATAGCACAAGAAAGACATAATATATTGTTACTATAAAATGCAATTCTATCACACAGTGTTTTAAAACTTATTACTCTGTAATTTAATTTTCAATATTAGAAGCCTTACGATACCTATTGAAAGAATTCTAAAAGAAACCGAGAGATGTTCGTTTGTGTCCCACTACTCAACCAAAAAAAAATATTAGCGTAAGGCCAGGCACACGTGCTACTCGCTCATTTTCACCTGGTAATCAGACGTCAAAGACGATATACCTAATCAAAAGTATTCTAGTGAACCAGAATTTTCAAAGATAATAAGTGTCTTCTTCTCTAGTATTCATGAGCAATTTTTCTTAATCCCATGTTCAGCTCGGCCTACATTCTTCGGCCGTACTGTGCGCGATATTATCGACTGCGACAGTGTTCGATTTAGCTGGTGTGGCAAATATCCCATTTAGGAAGGTTGCGATCTCAGCATATTTGTGACATTGCGGCACGTAAATGTACCCAGCTTTATCTCAAACAAGTTAATTATGTAAAATGTAATTATATTTTCCACGCTGCTGTGTAAAGCCACTAATGAGCGGTTAAAGCTGCATAATTATACCAAGACGAACAAGGAGTGCTGGACTTATTGCTGTTACATAAAATTGACTTCTTTCCGTCTTGTCAATCTTGGGAGACAGCAAGAAGCGCCCACGTTATTAGTGAATAGATTAATATTTTAATTATCGTGCACCAATACGGAAACGTTTTGCAATTTCCAAAAAGGCTTTCACTTTTTATGTAAGTGCGCTAAAGTCAGTGGGACGATTTGCGGCGTTTAAATTAATTTGTTAGGGTCACAAATTGTTGAGGTTCCTGATTTTGAGACCTATGACCAGACGCGAATGTCAGGACATCAAATGTGACTGACTTAGGAAAGCTACAATATAACAAATTACACATATAACATAGACACATATATGCCATGCTTTAAGAAAAAAATTGTCATATAACACTACCGAGATTAGTCAAGAATTACACAATGAACTTAGAGAAGTTTATTGTGTAATTCTTGACTAATTAAACCAGACTGACTGATTAAACCAGAGGGTTTAATGTTATTGTGAAACCACCTCCATAACGCAAATCACAGGAGTGATACTCGTATCTTCATATCTGTCACATATTTCAGTCATCATTATTAAGGAAATAAGATTATCCTCACAATATTATGTATCTTATTTAGAAATATTGTTATCACCCGCATCGATTAAGAGGATTATTTCAAATAAAATTATCTGTAATTGAACCTATTGGAAGCACCCACGATATTCAAAATCATGACATATTATCATTAGTGTTATCAATTTACATTGAGAATTTTCTTGAAACAATTTCTAAGCCAGGTGGCTTTAATATCCTTTGCTTTTACGATAGTAAAACTATTTATCTCGATAACTATCTAACGAACAACGTAAGTTCAAAAAGGTCGAAGCATAAATAAATTCAGAGACAAGCTAATGCCGATACCAGTCTCTTTCTCCACGGGCAATATTGATAATATTGCATGTGGAGAAAGAGATCTAAATAAAGCAAAACGCAAGGAATCTAAATGCATCATCCCTCCCAACAAAGAAGTGTGCATTAAAAACAAACATCGTAAATACATCAACGTTCTGGTGACTCATGAAGCCTGAAGGATTTATGCAGGGCATATGGCTGTGTGCAATTCTCCTTATGCTCCCTCAGTATAAATTCAAATATTCATTGAGGCGAGCCATATTCGTCTGCGTCATGTACAAATGGAGAAAAATAAAACGCCGTTTAGCCGTAAGGTACATTTGAATAAAATAGAAATGATCTGCATGTACGTAGGTCGTCGTTGTATAAATGTTGTGCCCTTCGTGCCGTTGGTATTGTAAGCTGGTTTTGTTATGAGGAGATTGAAGTCGATAGGTGTCACTCGAAGACGTCAAATCAAATTTAAAAGTCATTGTACGTACATGTTTTGTTGTTTACTACTTTATGTTGCATTTCGTATTAATACTTATTCATATTATGCAGAGATATGTAACTTAGAGTCCGACAAGGATCTTTTGGCCCACGACCAAATCGGAACTAACGCTCTCATCAAGGAATATGCGTGTATTTTTTTTATATTTTTATGCGATAGTTTACATCAATATATAACTGAATAAAAAATTTAAGCGTCAAAAACAAAATGTAAAGGGCAAAAAAAAAAATGTTGAAGATAGCAAACAGATAAGAGCATTTTAAACGCCCGCCATTTTGGCGCGCTTGGCGGACGTCAAAGTCTAATAACAACCAATTAGTAAACAGCTGTAGAAGTATTTTATTCTGTAATTTATTTTGATTTTGTATTTTGCGACTATTATACAATGGAACAACACTGTGTTGTGCCTAGGTGTAAAAATACAATAAGAAATGCACCCAATAGGTGCGGACATAAGGAGAATGTGGTGTAAAATCAGAAAAAGATACATGGTATCTCCATCAACTTGTTTATATTGCTGCGAAGATCACTTCAACGTAAGAATTAACTTAAATAGTTTAAACTAAAATTTTGTCTTTGTGTAAATCGACAACAAAAAATAACAATAAAACTAACTCAATAGCAAACATCCATAAAATATGCACTTGTTGACATTTGTATTGGAGCCTTTGACGTCATATTCGATCTGACCAATAGCGTGGCGTTCCCGCTACTTTGAATTACCCACTCATTTTTTGTACTTTCAATATATATTTTATTAATAAAAAAGTAATGTTATTAAAAAAATATTGGTATAGACATTATTCTAATGCAATAAAGTTTGTAAAAAAAAATATTTGACCCTTATTTGAATTACACGCATATTCCCTATTGCCCTTTGCTATGAAATTAACTCAATTTCCTTTTTTAATTAGTAGTAATAATGACCTCTCTAAACATTTTCTAAATGTTAGCCGTAATTTAACACCAAGGCCCCCCTGTCAACGACATCCAAGAACCAAAAGATCCATGTCGCTATAAACAATTTCTTAAAACGCACATTATTTTTAAATTTCTTTGTAGTACAATAACTGCGAAATTATATCAAAGAACTGGGTACCACAAAAGTAAACATTTTACAATCTCATTACATTACAATCGAATATGATTTATACAGACCACCTATAGGTCTGAAGCCACTTCTTAAAATTACACTTGCGGGATTACCTAGTTGTTCATATTTTTATAATTTAATCACAAAGTGCACAAACGAGCTCGCAAATAACTTCTCAAACGCTTTGTTGATCGCACAAAATACAGGAAGATCATTAAATATCTAATTAAAAAGTTTTTCTAAAATACTCTGCACTTAGAACAAAATCCAATTTGGCTCTTGCTTCCATTCGCCAAATACTTATTGCTCATTGTTTACAATATTATCACGCAATAAGATCTCGCGTATTCGTAACATTACCAAACTGGCATTTTCTGGCACACTTGCCAAGTATGCTTCACATATTGTTGACTAGATAAACTGTGTTACTGGGATTAACTTTTCTTCAAACGGAAGTGTAACGACCTTAGAACACACGACTATAACAAGAACAATGAACCTTTTTAAAAACACAAATCAAAGTCCTGTTTTTTTTAAACATTTTTTAGTTTAGTTAGCCTAATTTTAGCTAGAGATACAAATTTTTCCCTTTCATCAGGGATTGTCCGCCGTTTTCTACAACTGTTTTTCGTGTATGCCAGAAATTGTTTATACTTTGTTTTCTCAGTTTTTGGATGGGTGTACCGAATTTTCTTTAAAAATACAAACTTGTCACTTTTTATAAGGTGTTTACTTACCGTTTTATTTCTCTACTGTTATTGTTTTATGCCACAATAATCAATGGTCTGCACTGAAATCGCCTCAGATTTGGCACTCGATGACTATGGATAGTGTGCTGTTAGCTAAAATTACTCTTGTTTATATTGTAATGTTTTCGAATGTAGATTTGGGAAGATATTTTATGTGTTTATGTTTTCGTGACCCGAATAATACAATGCCTTACGTATCTTTACTAATCCGAAATCTTCATATTCTTCAATCGCTTTGCGTATAAGCAATTTGTTTAGTCGCAAGCTCATTATTGCAAAATGTGTGTCTAGAATCCAATTAATTGTCTGTATGAACTCAAATCGTTCGTACATAACTATTTATCTCGTCTTACCTGTTATTCTATTACAAGTCTGGCTCAATTGTGATTCTGCCACTGTCGAAGGTCTCGGTGGCAATGAAGTATATTTTTGACAGCAATTTACCATTGTTATTCACTTAAGTGACATATGATGTTTTAGTTTTTCTTTTTACAGCTATCACTAGTGGTAGATCCTTTTAAATAATAATTGGATTATAATATAGTGATGCCACGTGTTTTAAGCCTCGTGGCGGAACGCGTGTGCTTGCTTACGCACACAAGCATTGCGGCAGTTTTTAGGATGCCATTGGATTGATTCTTTGCTTTTGTTTATAAATTGTCCTCTTATATTTTTGAAATGATTTCATGATTGGTAAAGATAGTAAGTGCGACGGTTTTTGCATAATTTTTATTCTCATGATCTAGTTCTAAATTTGTGGTAGCTTACATTTACGAATGAAGTTGCAATTTCATAATATTAATCAGTTACTATTGATCTTATGACTTTTTATAAATGTAAACATCAACATAAAATACAAGGACTAACTTTAAAATAATAATTTAATTTTAGCATCACGGTTAGCCAAATCCAATCTTGAGGTTCGATTTACTGAAATTGTAAAATTGTGAACAGCGAAAACTGTGATCAACTATATTCTTGCAGTTAAAAATTTCACACTCCATTATCCCCGGCATTATTTCATTATTTAAATACATTTTGAAGCACATCAGCGTTTTCAAACAATGTGGTATTATTTTTAATTTAGTTTTCTATTGTTACCTTGTTATATGTTACGTTTTATGGTGTATTAACGATGCTTTATATAACTAATTCTAACGTGAACTAAATAGCTGTTGAACTTTAAATGTCATAACAGTGCGCCAGAATGATACCGGATTATACTAACGTACTAATTATCATGTGCACTTAGAACTAGATCTTTGTTTTTTTTTTATTATCATCTGAAAAAATAACATTAGCTACAATATATCATACATCTTCTTCGATCACCTTGTTTTGGTATTGCACTAGTTGTTTACTTTCTTATTGTCTGGTATCATTGTCTTCTTGGTAATTGATTATTTTTTAGTTATCTATGTTATTAAGGTCTATTTTCACTCACTTTGGCAAGATATATAAATTGTCTACAAAATTTCTGATAAAAATACCGAACGAAGTTCGTAGTAATTTAAAATGTAATGAATATAATATAAATTCAAATCACGTACGCGCCCCATGTGATAACTACCATTGATAACTAATATTTTACTATGCGGTACGGGGCGATTGGTTCCTTAATATTTATGAGTGTATTCCTTACGCTCTCTCCCAATGGATTTATGGAATATTTTTTCGGATGTGTGTTTGAATGCGAAGTTCTTTGTCACCCATAAAACAGCTATAATTCCTACTCTGGAACACTGTTTTTAGTATATAATTTAATTTACATTGGGACATGCATCGGCTTCGTGTGGGTGTACACAGTACACTGCTGCCCCGCTTACGAAGTATAGGCGTGACGGTGTTTATTTTTTTACAACTTAAAACGTAATATCGGTCTACTATACTATTAGTGTTGTAAAAATAAGCGCTGAAGTCGAGCATTTAGCGCTGAGTCGACGCTCACGAGCGTTGAAACACGTAGAAGACGCGAGCGTTTTAAGCGCCGACTCGAGCGTTAATACAACACTATATACGATACTATTTAACGACAAATCTTGATTCTAATACAGTGTATCCTCTTTTTAACGAATCTTAAGGGACCGAGCGTGTTTATTCGTTATGAAGGCTTTTTGTTATACGGAGGGATGAAGGAAAAATTTCTTTCAATAGTAATTAAATTTTATTATATGCATAACGCTTTTCTTTTACTGGCCATCTTGACAGTTTCAAACCTGCTATACGACTGATAATACAATAGGTGCTAAGTGCGTTTAATAACTGACACCACCAATATTGAGGCAATTACAATTATAAGAGCAAAGCAGATGTTAATGACCTCAGGGTGACTTTCTTAAAAATTTTGGCACGTCCAAGATTTAGTCGGAACGTTTTGTACGCTGATTATAAAAACAATTGCAATATGAATTACTTCTGTAAATATTTGCTGGCGTCTAATATTAACATATGTCTTCGTAATATAGAATGGGTGGGTGCGCTATAAAGGGTTTATTTAATGTATGGGTTTTGACGTAAACCAACCAAATTGACCTAATTACACAATTATTTTACTCTGTAAGTAGGTCACGAACCAGAATCATTTATTTCTTTCCTCAAAGCTCGTACGTCTCCAATGCATACAATATTCCCAATGTCTTTACCCTCTCCCAAAGGTTCAGTCGTAGCGTTATCTACTTTTAAATAATTTACATTTGCTTCGTCGCATTGGGCCTCTGAAATATTCACGAGGGCGTTCCCAATGCCAGCTGAAGCGGCCTGGACTGCCTCTAACCCAGTTAGCTTGTGGACCGCGAAAACGAAACTGTAGGCGACTGGATTACGTAAACAGGCTGTAACTCCACAGCTAGGACTAACATATTTACTATGTCTCTATGCTCCGGTGGTTTAGACTGACTGAACAGGGATCAACATGTAAATGAGATACTAGATATCCTAAAGAGTTAAGATTTCTTTTAGACACTCTAAAAATTAAGTTAAAAAATCACCCTATTGTTGGGACATATTTAGCTTAACGATTACCACATTAAGATCAAGGTCTTAACAACCCTTGTGAAGCATGGAAAGGCTCGAAAAGGAAAAAAGCCTGTAAAAAATATTCAACTGTGATGGCATAAAGTCAGTCAGTCACTTGTGAGAATTGCTCGAGACTATGACGACCATCATCATCTCTATTGACATTACAAATAGACATATAGAGGTATCTGCTGATGAAATAATCATAACAGTATGAAGATACACTGTATACATATACTGTGGACATGATAAGGATGAGAGACAAACACGTAACGGGTCACTCCCAGGGCGATTCGTGACTCTGTGATGAGTGATCTTGTTTTTGCATATCTAACTTCAGCTATTACTTTGTAACTTCACTGTATTATTACCATTTTGTGCACAATTTATAATGTATTTAAAACTTTTGGCTTATCAGTTACTTTATTATTTCTAACTTCTTTGATATTGGGTTTTCCGAGGTTGAATGTAAACTAATCAAAACTGATAAAGTTGGTAGTAACTATTATAATAATATTCTAATTGTGATAAGGTAGCGTCATAAAATGTATAGCAATTTCAGATGGATTTGTTTTATTCATGACTAACTGAACTTTCAAGACTATGCGTCATTTATATATACCGTAATAGCTTCTTTTTGTCTTCATAAAAAATCATGGGCATATTATTTACCTTCAATGAAATTCGTTTTCATCACACCACATTTTACATATTTTTTTGCCATAACAAAATCATTATCATGAAGCGCGCACTTTGGTTATGTGTCCAGTGTTGCAAAGCTCTGCCTATCATTTAAGTAATCTAAATTATGAATCTGAGAATTCGTGAATATCGTGACTATCAAACTGCGTAATGCAAATTTAACTTTCATGTTACAATGTCACATAAAATTAACATTAAAGTTCCGTAATGACAAAAATAATTCGAATTGCTTAATGTAAACTACATCCTAGTATAATACTCGTCAGATATGTGGATACATGTATAATGTTATTATAATTATAATATAACACAAACGTACTGATATACAATGTGAAAGTGGAAGGATATGGGCACCGGGGAAGACCTAGACTTTCTTACCATGACCAAATAGACCTTGTATTATCTGAAGGGCAAATCAAGAGTCCGTAACTGGCGAGCGTGTATGAGTCGAATTATAAGAGTAGAGGAGGCCGGAGGGGTCTGTAGGGAAAGAAGCTGTTGGACCTCTGTACTCCCTGCACACGGCGCAAGGGATCTGGCG
The DNA here is from genome assembly GCA_905147815.2 of Phalera bucephala. NCBI lineage: Eukaryota > Metazoa > Arthropoda > Insecta > Lepidoptera > Notodontidae > Phalera > Phalera bucephala. The sequence continues at coordinate 29,038,100 of LR990622.1, forward strand.
TAATGATATGAAAATAAAATGTATCTATATAAAAATTTCCACATTTCCATATCAAGCTATTTCGATTAGCATATTGTAATAACGATTACAAGCTATTGTCTACTGTTGTGTGTACCATAATTGTAAAGATTTCATTAATTAAACTTGATAGATTTACTTATATTTAATTAGACTTGCTAATTTTCTGAAATTGATTGCAAAATAAATTGCTTTGTACAAAAGCGGAAAATAAAATCAACATAAACACATATTATATGTTATTATTTAAGATAACTCTTATAAACCAATGTAATAGTCAATGAAGCTAATTTAATTTTAGATTCTTATAGTGATTCTATAGCTAAGAGAAATGTAAATACTTCTAAGCACTACCTAAATTTAAGATTAAAAAAGAAAGAAACCCATCATCATCATTATCAGCCTACATCAGTCCACTGTTGGATATAGGTTTAGGCCTCTCCGTATATCAATAAGCATTGTAAATATTGTATTTAGTTTCATTATTAACAATATGGTAACACGAAAGTCAAGTGGAACTATGAACTACAGCTTGTACCAGACACCCTCACCCGGGGTCAGACCGCGACCGCGTAGCTTATGTAAACCATTGTTTCCACGTAATTAATTCTGGATACGTGCCATATAAAGATATTCTAGAAAGGCACGAGACCACAAAACATGTTTCATAAAAGATAGCGCACAAGACGACATTAATGTCATGCAACAAAGTTAATAACTTTCCTTTTAGACTTGAAGATTCGATTTTCAGGAAGAAATTCATCGATTGTTTCGAAATTTAGCCATTAAACAAAGGTAGCAAGATAACAATGAATGACAAATTAATTCCCTGTGACTTTGTCTAACAAAAAGCGACTACGCTATTTTGCTTGGACAATCACGATTTCTCTTGGTAAATAATTGCATAAAAATTCAACTGGACTGATTTTTAATTCATCTTTGACGCCAAGTAAGAAATTAGAAACTCAATAGTGTATTGGTACTAATGAATAGAAAGCCCGTAGAGTTAATTATTCCATTAGAACTACCATATTACTTTGATCTATAAAATTCGCGCCTATAATTGCACCAGTGAATACTAATTCCACTTAAATATGACGTGTATAATGCACTTTACAATTGGAAATTTTACCTTCTATCTACTAATAGATAGTTTAATTCCCCTTTTATGTCTTGATTATCAACCGCGTGACTCACGACCAATATTTCTCCTAGAGCGGCTGAACTATAACCTTCGATGATGTAACAATGAGAAACAACGGACATGACACCATGTGAACTGTTACGGAGAAATTGTTTAAGTACTTGGCAACAGATTTGCACGCGATTAAGAAATAGAATCGATACCGATAGTTTTCTTGCAAGGGGTGAAATGGACAAGTAGAATAAGACATACGCTGTTACAACCTTTAAACACCAATGGGAGGTGGCAGGTGTGTACCGTGTACATATCTAACTCGACGACAATTTTTGGTCCCAACGTAATATGAGGCGAGCCTATTGTCATTTTACCGGGCATTATTCCAGACTCCTACTACTGGGAATATTTCAATAGAAAACTTCAATTATCCTGTCCGATGCCTTGATTTAATTTCAGGATCTCGTGAACTTCAGTTTCACCATGTGCTACTAGACCAACGAGGCAAGCTAGTAATAAAAATAATAGTTTGATGAAATTCGTTCGTTCGTTTCGTTGTAATGTAATGGGCTTAAAAAAGGGGTTAAATGGTTCGCTCTTCACACAGTCCCGATTTTTATGAATAACAATATATTAGAATAACGGAAACGTAGTAAGCTTGTTTTTACCCATAATTACATATAACCTAAATGTAAAAATAAAAACTGAAGAATATTTATAAGCTCCTTGTAAAAATAACACAGCTTTCGGTATTTTGTAGCATCGTGCCCACCCAAATTACGCTCGTCGCGAGAATCATTTGCCTGTAGAGCATTGTCACTGTCTGGTCGTCTAATTCACTGACGTCATTGTTGCTATGCCCTGCTTTGTAAACAACACATTTAATTATGTTCATTTGACTATCGCTGACGACTGAATACACTCATTTACAATATGAATAGGTAACAAACCTATACCTACCCTATACCTTACATTTCTCTTTGTTTCCTTGTATTTGAATAGCAAGGGATCTGGCGTGAGGTTATAGATAGATAGATAGATTGAATAGCAAAGTGTTGTCACGATTGTGATATTTTAGTTACTGACCGATTCCTCATCTGTGTTGAACGGCGTTTCATACTTAGAATAACTCTCGAAGTATTATAATTAGAGCTAATTCGTCCATCTCGGCTGCAGACATTAGACAAGCCAAATTGGAAGCTCCTGAGCATTCGATAAGCTGCTTTTCAAGCTGACAAATGCTTGGCCACAAACCAGATAAAATACAGACGAAAACTTGGCATTTTTGAAAGAAAATGTTTCGGATCAAGTATAAATGTTTAATGTTTCGCCGGTATTTTCACGAAGTATGTTATTGAAGGACATGTTAACAAAAATTGCTATAGTCACGTTAACATTGTCTATCTAATTTTTACTTTAAATAAAGTCGTGATTTTGTAGTCTCCTTATTTATAGATGTAAATTATACAAGTTTAAAAACAGTCTAAAATTTCCTACTGTTCGTGTGTATGAAAACCTGCCCTTACACTACTTTTTACCTTCTTATACCTTCTCAAATAGTTAGTTCACTGCGGCGCTAGTGACCTTAGTCAATTTGACGATTCATTGCGCTAAACCTAGCATTTGGCTCATGTTAACATTAAACCTTCTCTTTTTAATGCCACTGTCCAGGCATATTTCCAATTATTGGCACTATAATAATTTTGAAAGTAAAAGCTTCGGCTTATTTGATAGTATTTACTTTCGAATACTTTATCATCATTACTTACATCACCAGTCATTGTCAAGTATATTTCAATATTTTGTTAAAAAATATTTTTACTTTGTATGTTATCATCTATCTATCTATATCATCACGCCAGCTCCCTCGCGGGGTAGGCAGAGAGTACAGAGTTCCAACAGGTTCTTTCCTTACATACCTCTCTGTTGTTATCATTATTACGATAAATATTAGTATCGGCACTACCTATAGTTTTGAGCATATTTTTTAAAATACCCAGTTTGTATAATATGCACTGATGGTTTTATCAAATTACATTTATTGATTTTATCAGGCTATTTATCAATTGCAGTTATGGAATGTTAAGTTAGGACCGTTCGATCGTCAATCCGCTTTAATGTACGTTGTTATTATTAACATAAATTTGGTTTCCTTGTTTAACATGGCTAAACAAGCCACTGCTTTTACTAAGAACATGTCCTTATTATTATTTAAGCTGGCCACATTTTGAATAGTAATGTAGTGTTCTGAATATCTTAGATTCCATCGGGTGTATGCACGTAGACCTAGGTGTTAAGTGTATTATTTAAGGTAAGTAGAAGTCTATGGTCATTTGCATTCTCGATTAATTCACTTCATTTACACGCCACTGATTAACTTTAACGTTAATTGCAGCCATAACCATACATTAATGACATTATTTATGTGTAACGCACTATAGGTCAAAATGCTATATGACCTACGTGTCAGTTTCCCGACAGACTGCGAATTTCTCGCGTTCAACCTGTTTGCACGTTTTACGAAAAAATATTAACCATAGCGCAGAAGAATCGAATTAAAAATTAGCAACGTAGAGTATATTTTGCAATGAGCTGAAATATAGTTTGAAAACCAATTTCGCTCTCAACAGCCGACGCAGTACTAGACTCGCTAATAATTCAGTATGGCGCGTGTCTGCGCACACGACAGACGTGTACGTTACGTCCGGTCGGAAAATAAATGTATTTGCTGACGCGATCGAACATTTCGCGAAGTTGAAAAAATATCTGTCTACAGAAAACGCGTCTTTGCTTTCTATTTTATTCAAAACCTCGGCGTTCAATGTGCTTGGAATATCTAAATTTGGATTGTGGTATATTTTCTGAAACGTGAGTTTTCTCTGTGTAATGGGTAAACCCCATATGTGTGTTTGCAAAATATTGATCGTGTTATAGCCTACATATCATGGAATTGTAGGTTTAATTTATTCTTTACCGTTTTGATATGTATTTCAATTTCAAAAATATTTCAATGTATTCGACTATAACGAGACTCATTGTCATAATGGAAACGACCAATATTAAGACGGCAAATAATGTTCTTATATTTGCCGATTATATCAAATGGCGAGAATTCTTTTTAAGCTGATTTATCGGCTATAACTTTATTCAAATTAAATTTGGTGTGAACTTTGTGTCCTGGTTCTGACTTTAGATGAGTAATTCTTGCTTAGGAAACCACGTTATTTGTTTCTAAGTCCATGGTTATTATCTTTTTTTTTTCGTTCTACACTTCAAATAAATTCAATAGTTCAAATAATCTTTTTCCATGCAACCGGTTATGCTGTGGCTTCTAATTGAGATACAATACGATTAAACCCTTTATCAATAACAATAAAGTGCATTCTACTTTGGAACTATTCGTATGCAACACTTGTACGCCTGGATGCTTTCTGAGTACTCTACGTAACTGATAACATATTTGTACAATAATTACTCCAAACAAATTGTTAGCAACATCAACAAACATGTCCACACCTTCCTCTCGTCAACATAGTATCGCATTTGCATTAATTAATGTATTTATACAGTAACAGCTGTTGCCACATTGATGTTATGCTACACATTTACAATAATAAAATATATTTCATAAAAAAAGAATAATCACGCCAATCTTGACGTCCAACTCCAAGCGGGAGCGGTTGGTATTGCTTCAAATGCTAAGGTTTCTATAACAATAGTATTAAAACTTTACATTGTCATCTATTGACTGCAGGCCTACTGCTTATTATGCCGGACTTACTTCGAGAGTCTGAACGAGAATTGAAATTTGCGATACAAAATTCCCCCAATCATACTACATTTTCAATAAACCACCTTTCACCGAAATGATTTCTGGGTTGATAGGGATTATGCGTATCCAATTATTTATAATTGAATTTCCTTCATCATAAACTTAAGGTAATCACTTACATATTTTTGCCAACAGTCCTTCTTTCAATGTTAGAAGCTAAATGACCTTAAGTTTTCGCTCAAGCCTTTGATTTACTCTTGTCCAGTTTAGTTTGTTCAAATGTACAAAAATCTAGACACTAAACACTGTGACATGACGTGACATGTTTATAAATGTACTGCCTAAGTACTTTTTCAACTCAGTTAACACAATCAATTTTGGCTTGCATTCATTATATATGGTAAATGTTTGTTTATTTCCTGCTGATTAGATAATGAACTTGTTGAATGATAATTCATTATAGGCGTATTCACAGATTCACGGATGACTCCAAAAAACAGTGTGATCGGACTAGTGTATTGTGGTCGATTCTAACTTTACCACGTTATGTTTTTTTGGATTCCGGTCATTTAGGCTGAGAAACATATTAATTTAGTATTTTCTCTTTTCGAAATATAGGTATAGGCTGATATATGATTAGTCCCACTGCTTGTTGAATGCCTTCTCCCACAAATAGAGGTGAAAGAGAATCTACACAGGCTCACTGCGGATTAGTGGAGATTCTTTTCATGGGTTCATCTATCATTATAAACCTTTCACTTAATCACGTACTTTTACAGATTTTATAGTGGTTTATGTATATTTTTGTTATTTGCAATTTTGACAGAAATATTCAGTGTCAGTAATTTTAAATATCTGTGACATAATACCTTACAGCTAAATTAGTCTGTAGTATAAGTCACGATTTATTATAAGATTTAACGAATATATTACTTTTATTTTTGCATCAATACACGAAGACAATACGAATGATGTCAATGAATCATCAAACTTTTGCAACTCTAAATGTTATTTCATATTGTTTAAAATTGAAATCATAACATCGTTATCAACACCCGGCAGCGTAACTTTGACTCGTATTGTTTTATAAACATCATCAATGTTTTCACTTGTATTATTTCCAGAAATTAAATCTGAATATGTAATGATAAGCGACGTATGTTTGGTTATGGTTTGTTTTGGGATACTGATTTATAACTACTGACCTTTGATATTATTGATGTTATTAGACGCATGGAACGTGTTACATAACTCAAAACCACTCGAACTAGTTTTATTGTAACTAATTGATATGGCAATTTATTCCTATATAATAATACCAGCCTATACTATCCCACTGCTGGGCAAAGGCCTTCTCTCACAAATCGAGGTAAGACAGATTAGGTCATGCTCCACCACGCGGACCCAGTGCGGATTGGCGGAGGCAGGTGGCCACCTGCTGTTAGATCTGATCAAGCCTAAGGCTTCCAACTGAGCTTAACAGGATCAAACACCGACCTTGCTGGCGAGGTCGAAGAATCCATTGCCCACCGGCTGGTGCCGAACACCACGGCGAGACACCTAGTATACGCCCTCCCCCATAGCCCAAGCCGAGGCCGTTCCACCTTGAGGCGCCCTTGAGCTAGTTGCCCCCTTGCCCTTCTGGCTCGAGCGTAGTGGTTGCACGCTCGCCCTCTTGTCTAGTGAAGCTATAAAGGCCCCGCGGCCAACAGTGTAGATCATTTACACACGAACACACACACACACACACACACACACACACACACACACACACACACACACACACACACACACACAAAACTTAGCTTAACGCCTATAACATTACATGATAACCGGAAACAACGGCTTAACATACCTTCCGAAGCACGGAGACGCTCAAATGTGAAAATGCCACAAACGGTCAGCCATCTCCGGCCGACCGAGTCGAAAGCTGCTTAACCTTGATGACGGCTAAGAATATCGCGGCTGTACAGCGCTACGGGCGCCTTATTTTTATAAATTATTCATTATTAAAAGGTGTTACTAATTTTCGGGTGTGTTAATTACGTAGGCATCGGTCAGTCACACACAAACGACGCGCGCAGCGTCTTTTAAAATCTTAAGACTTGGCTTGATACAAGATGTTTTTGGTAATACATAATCTATATTAAAAAGTAGTGTAATCGATTCTACTCCTGATTCTGAACAGACCGATTTTGAGTTTAAGTGCACATCATGTCTCCACAGACATGACAGACGGATATACATTGCATACATTCAGTATTGCATCAACAGTGATTGTACAACATTTTAGAATAAAAAGTTAACTGCCTATCATAGGTTATATCAGGCGATGATCTGGGTAGTAATAAGAAAATATATGACAAGCGAACCGAGGTTAATTTTGCGGAAAAATAGGACATCACAATTATTTTAACTGAATTTATGATGGCCTTTGATCAAGAAAACTTCCATGACCATGTGTTTAGGTATCCTAATCTGTATTGTGAATCTTTCCAAAGGTTTACCTTTTAGCATCATATAATTCTTCAATTGCTTACAATCATTAACTAACTTCCTTAATACTTGCATATTCTACTTTAGAGCACCGAATTCCAAGGAACAAACTTGTTTGAAGTTCATTGATAAATGTATCTTAGACATTAAGTTGTTTGAACAATAAATTTATTATTATCTGTAATCTCAGCTCAAGAACAAAGATTTTCATATACTTACAACAACTTATTTTAATCACATAGAATTGTTTCAGGAATGTAACATGTGGCTTACTATAATCGGACCATTAATTGAGTCTGTGCCCAGGACTGCTAACGATATTGGCTGCCTGATAATAGACTTGAGGCCATATTTAGAAAATTCAATTACCTCTCACTTAAAACAGGACGTACAATCTGCTCAATTGGAAATGTGTCAAAAGGTTAAATAGAGAAGTGTATAATAATGTTAGAGAAACGATAAATGCAGTTACTGCAGCCGTCTATTGCGGTAATAAAATGCACATTTCGCACGTAGAGTCATTCACAAACAGTAATGAAAATGTTATATTATTATCTTAATATATTTGAATTGTGTTCGGCATGATGGCAATATAGGAGTGCCTATGACATTGGGACTGATCATTCTCGCCGAAATGTAAGTGTACACTATATTCCTAGGCGTCTTTTGCTTGGGGGAAATGTATCAGTGTTTATATCATGCCTTCGATTTTATGGTTCTTTTCAATGTCACTGATTATTCTACGGATGTGACTCGGCATTATTATTACTTTAACTTATCTGCCTAGGTCATCTGCCTTTTATGGTTATTTTTATTTTATAAGTGTACCTACTATTATTTTACAAGGGAATAACAATTATATAACTGTCGTTTTTTATGGTCTTCCTATTTCTTACTATTGAAGGTAAGTAAATAACTATAATACATTCCGAATCACAATTAGTGTTGCAATTCATAAGTAGCGACTGGTACTTGTATCACTTAACCTTAATAGATTAGATACTGATACACGACTTAGTTGACTTAAACCCAATATATTCAATACAAATTCCTCGAATATCCAAATAAGCATAGAAAACGTAGCCCCATTCAGTCGTGAACTATCCAGATCGTATATTTTCAGCGGTCACAATTCTCGAAATAGTTGTAAAAGGCGCGAAAGCACCTTAATTGACGTTTCACGGGCGCACTGTAAATCTGTATTTTCTCCTGGAAATAGAAAACTTGTTCGGCTGTCGGCCCCATTGGCACGATTTACATAGCTTGGCCTAGTGGGTGTTCTGGGTTCTGTAGCTGGTGGGTGTTGAACACTGCTTCGTAATTATTGTTAGAGAAATCGTTTGTTGCACTAGCTTATTTGATTTAAATATGTACGTGAACAGGTCTGAGCGGTAACAATTGCGTGCCTGCGTTTAGTCAATGTTAGGTGTGTCCATTGAAATTAGTTTGAATTGTGTGTATTTGTTTTAAGCTTTTGTTTCTTTTTATTATAACTTGTAAATCAGTTTTCTTTAGGGATTTTGTAACGATTTTTATTTAGATATATCAGCAGGTTTCAGTAACATTATTCTTTTACGGCCGGTGTTAATATTTAACTCAAGAATAGATTTGCCTACTACGAATAAGAATTTCACATATTTTGTATGGAAAATCTGTAAAAATTCTACTGACAGTAAGCAAGCACCAAAGTTACCGACATAGCTCGCAGACTCAGTAAGCTAAAGTGGCAATGGGCTGGTCACATCTGCAGAAGGACCGACGGCCGATGGAGCAAGCGTGTCCTAGAGTGGAGACTGCGACTTGGTAAGCGTAAGGTAGGACGGCCCCCAGCTAGATGGACCGACGACCTCAAAAAGGTCGCTGGGACAGACTGGATGCGGAAGGCGGAGGACCGTGTGCAATGGCGCATGTTAGGAGAGGCCTATGTCCAGCAGTGGACTACGATAGGCTGATTGAAGCAAATCTATCCTTGAGTTGAAACCGGCCCTTAGTGACATCGTAGCTATTTTGAAAAAAATAAATGTCAACGTGTTAATGTCATTGGTGTTTTAATAACAGGCATATTTGCAGGTATTTATGAAATTTAAATTGTCTTAATAATACTACTGAGCCGAGTTGAATTTTAATTAGTCTACAAACGCCTGTGTGGCTTGGTCAAAAACAAACATTGTATAAAGTAATAATAACAAAGCTACAAAACAGAAATAAGTTTAAACAGTAATTCTGTTTATAGTGAAATGTTTGAAATACATAATATAATCTTTATGAGCGTCGGTGTACCTGTTGAAACTCTGCCTATGCCGCAAGGGATCTGGCGTGATAGATAGGCGTTGCTTTGAAGAAAAGGTTGGTTAGACATTATTCCAACCAGCTACATTTTCAAATAGTCTGAAAATTAATTTTTTAACGATCAATATCTTTCTTAACCTGTTGGAACTCTGTACTCTCTGCCTACCCCGCGAGGGAGCTGGCGTGATAATATAGATAGATAGATCTTTCTGTATCTATCGCATAATCTTCTTTGTTACAACTCTTTACCATAGTTATTTGAACTTCATATTATGTTTATTTGCTTTAAGTAACCATTCTAGTTTTTTCTCCAATCATCAACATTTCATCATTTTTCTTTAATCAAAAACATCAACATTTTTTCTTCAATGATTAACGAGGCTCAAAATGATCTAGATCAAATTGGTTTTCCGTTATATGAAGGCACGGGAATTGCAAAACGGTAGTCGTATGTCGTATGATAAATTACGTCACGTATTGTATTATGATTATGACGGTTAATGGCTGTTTCGTCATCGTTATCGTTACTTTGTGCCAATTAGGTAAGATATTCAAGATTATTTACGGCATCGTCAACGAAGCTTATGAAGGCTATTCATAAATTGACGAACGGCTTGTGACGTCAGAAATACTATATGTATTCTTCCGTTCCTAACATGCAGATGATCAGGATCTAATAGTACTTCTAGCTCGAGCGTAGTGGTTGCACGTTCGCCCTCTTGTCCGGTGAAGCTGTAAAGGCCTCGCGGCCAACAGCGTACATCATTTACACACAAAATAAAATCTAATAGTAATGTATGCAGTTTTCTTGACACCTGAAGATAAACCTGAAGATAACATATTATCTCTTCTTTACAATATATCTTATTTAATCCAACATCTCCCACTTACCTCAAAGAACGATTTGAATTCCTTCACGACATACATTCAAGGTTTCTAAGGCGAATCCGTTAATCGTAGCCACCGCCGACTACGATCTCCCTCCCGACCCCTGCCGCCACCGCCGGCCGCGACATGTTCTCACCGACCCCCCCGATGCTTTGTCATCCCTTCTTTCCGCTCAGAATACGGGCGACGACGACGTAGACATAGACGTAGTAGTAGATCCCCTCCCATAGCCGGCGGTTGACCGGTGCGCTTAGTAGTGCACCCGTCCCCCTACAGCGACTGTCCCAACCGAGGGCGCCCTCGAGTATGTCGCCCCTTGCCCTTTTGCCCTTCTGGCTCGAGCGTAGTGGTTGCACGCTCTCCCTTAAGTCCGGTGAAGCTGTAAAGGCCTCGCGGCCAACAGCGTACATTACTCACACACACACACACACACACACGCACGCACGCACGCACGCACGCACGCACGCACGCACGCACGCACGCACGCACGCACGCACGCACGCACGCACGCACGCACGCACACACACACACACACACACACACACACACACACACACACACACACAGTTCGTCGTGCACAGTCGTTGGCGTCCTTTAAAAATATGGTTCACCACCACTTTCTTCATTTATAAACTCTTCATTGCACACTCTCTGTATTGTGTGTAAGATATATTTATATATTTGCATAGTATTACATGTGTATATATGTATGTATATGATGATGATGATGATGATTGATCCGACCGATTTCGGCCATGGCGACCACTTTAAAGACCCCTAGTCAGAGTAATGCCGCTGATGCGCTCGAAGATGGCTTATGTAGCCTATCTTCGCGGCGAAACTCCGTGCACATTGAGGGCACGTAAGTACGCCGTTCTCATAGTTGTATGATATGGCAGCAGGTGGGCGGGCCTTTAACTGATTGCGTTTGGCGTCAAGGTCAGCTTTACGCTGAGCCTCGAACTCGTGTACTTGGCTGTTCACCATCCTGCGCCATTCTGGCCGCTGTGCTGCCAAACGTTCCCAACGAGAGGGCTCTATGTTGCATCTCTTCATATGTCGCTTTTGGACATCCTTGTACCGGAGGAGGGGACCGCCATGATTCCGCTTGCCCTTCTCCAGTTCAGAGTAGAAGATGCGCTTCGCCACTCTTTCCTCCGCCATACGAGATACGTGACCGCACCACCGAAGCTGTCGACGCATTAAATAGGCCTCAATGCCACCAACATTGGCTCGTCGCAGAACTTCGGTATTTCGCACTCTATCGGACCATCTGATCCTCATGATGGTACGGAGGCATTTAAGGTGGAAGCGATCCAGAGTGCGAATGTGGCGGCGGTATACACACCACGTCTCAGAGGAGTATAGGAGGTTTGGCAGCACGATTGCCATATACACCGATATCTTAGTGGGCAACTTAAGGTTATGCGAGCAGAAGACCTTGGTACATAGCTTGCCGAATGCCGCAGCTGCGGTACCCACCCTGCTATTGATCTCAGCATCAAGGTCACACTTGGATGTTACAGTGTTCCCCAGATAGCGAAATCTATCCACCTGCTTTAGCACATCCTCACCAAGTTTTATGGTCAGTGTCTCGTGACCGTGCATGTCCAGGGACATCACCTCCGTCTTATTGACACTGATCTTTAAGCCAAACTTACGGCAGGCTTGGTGGAATGCGGACATCAGCTGTTGCAGGCCGTCTAGGGATTCTGATAGGAAGCACAAGTCATCAGCATACATGATCTCAGTGATCAGTGCGTAAGAGACTTTAGTGCGAGCCTTAAGTCTAGCCAAGTTGAAAAGGCTGCCGTCTGTGCGGAAACGGATGCGGACTCCCTGAGAAACAGTGTGTAAGACCTCTCTAACTACCACCGCAAAGTATAAGGCGAACAGAGTAGGCGCTAAGACACATCCTTGCTTCACCCCACAGGTAACGGGGAAGAAGTCTGTCTGTTCACCGTCTACGGCAACGCAGCATTGCATGTCGTCATGCAGGAGTCTAAGAAGTCTCACAAACTTTTCCGTGCACCCGAGCTTACCTAGCACCAACCATAGAGCTTCCCGAGGCACGCTATCGAAAGCCTTCTCCAGGTCAACAAAGCAAAGGTACAGCTGACAGCCCTGTTCCCTGCTCTTTTCTTGCAGTTGACGCACAGAGAATATAGCTTCGCATGTGCCTCGGTCCGGTCGGAAGCCAAACTGGGTTTCAGGCAGAATCTTTTCAGACAAGTTCTTTAGGCGGTTTAAGAGAACTCTAGCAAAGACCTTTCCGGGGGCTGAAAGGAGCGAAATACCGCGGTAGGAGTTGCAGTCAGATCGGTCACCCTTGTGCTTGTAAAGAGCACTTATGCGCGATACTTTAAAGGTATCCGGAACGCGCTCCTCCTCCCACATGCGAACAAATAGTTCCCACACTAACGTGTGCAACTCCTCTCCGCCGTATCTTATCAGCTCTCCCGACCTTATAGGTCAATGCCAGCCGCCCGTTTGTTTTGTTGCTGTCTGATGGCAGTAACAACCTCGTCACGCAATAGAGTCTCGTCCAGCTCAAAGGCGATAGGGAGCTGAGGCATTAAACCGATACTTTGCAGATCAGCTGATCGATCCACATTTAGCAGAATGTTGAAGTGCTCCGCCCAGCGGTTTAGTATATCCTCCTTGCTTGTCAACATGTGACTACCGTCTAGAGACCTTAAAGGCACCCGAGCTTGGTAGGATGAACCAATCAGCTTACGTACCTCACTGTAGAACTCACCCAGCTGGTTTGTGTCAATGAGCCATTGCATGTGACTAGCTTTGTCCTGCCACCACTTGTCTTTCATATTCGACAAACACCGAGATCTCCTGCGACAGCACATAAGGCAGAGAGGAAGCGTTGCGGTTGTTAAAGCTAGTGACCTCGAATTGCGCAAGCTGTATGTATATAATGTTGTATTGTAACTATGATATGTATGTAAGTAAAATGATGACAGTATGTTTTATTGAGTTTTATAGTGTACGCCACCATAACTACCCTATTCCGTATGTTGCTTCTTCCAATACGTTGGTTATCTGGAAGAAATTGCTTTTAGCGATAAGACCGCCAATTGTACCTATTTTTTTGTTGTTGTATGTAATTAATTGTAAATATCACTAGTGTACAATAAATAGTACTCTATCTATCTATTTATCTACTGACAATGAATTTATTCCACTTTGTCTAGCACATAACACGTCATTGAAATATCGAGAATCAATGATCTTCATGGATCGTATCGAATTACTAAATTGCAATGCCGATCGCAGCGAATAAACTCAAAAACTACTCAACCGATTTTAAAATTCTTTCACCATTAGAATGCTGCATTACCCCTGAGTAACAAAGGTTATATTTATTACTAGAAAAATTTGGGATCCCTATTAAAACTTCAATAATGTAACCCAAGGTGCAAAAAATAGCCATAAAATGTCTTTCATCGCATGCGCTGCGGAAACTATTGATGATAGGACAAAAAAATGTTTTACAATATTTAAGAACATATCAATATCTACAAAAAACTTCGTGATATCATATGTACAACTATTGTAGTTACATCACTATAACTACTTTTTTACATTTTAAAAGTTGATAGAAATGCCGACCAAAATCAGACCATGTTATCCATACCTTTGTGTTAATCCTTATCCAAATAAATTATATCGTTTTCGTTCAAGACCGTTTCAGTACCTGTAGATTACTTATTGAATTATTCAAATCGGTCATTACGTTCAAAAGATATTACGAATTTAAAAATGTCAATCTAAACAGAATATGTACTAATAAAAAAATAAACGCCGCCGCGCCGTGGCCGGTGTCCGGGGATCGAAGTGCGGGAGAAGGGCGTGCACATCTATGAAATAGGTAGCCGCGCGTTCCTACGCAGCGGACGCAATATCCACCCGTGCGAAGCCGGGACGGGCCGCTAGTATAATATAAAGGTTAAGATTAACATTTTCTTTAACAGTTATATTATGTAGCTAATTTATCTATACAATTAAATTATTTGATTAAGATTTAATAATATTAGAGAGTGTGATGGTTTTTAAGTAGTATCCGACCGAAGGTCGATTTTTGTCCGAAGCCGAAGCGATTAATAGGCCATCGCCAAAACCTTCGGCCGAAGCCGAATGTTTAATAACCGTAATAAATTTTTAATAACTGGCAATTTTTAAAAAGTTATGTCAACTGTTTTAACTTAACGAGATGATTACATTTACCTACAACTGATTAAAAATAATAACACTAGAATAGTATTATGTATAATATTTAATTACCTAAATGCATTCGTAAGTCGTTAATCCTAATAGATTGTTCAATTTCGGTGATTGCTTCGGCCAAAACTTCCGAAGCAAGATTCAGTCGGACACTAGTTTTAAGTGAAATTTGATAGAAAAATGCAGTCTCCACATGAAACTCAAACTTAAATAATTTATTTTGTATAAGACCCGCGGGGGCGCTTACAAATAGTCAGATTTACACTTTTTTTAACTCTAATTTAACTACTAACCTACCACCGGATCGGAACGCAGCCTCCACTGGGAAGACTCGGCAAAGAAACTCAGCGGGCTTGTCTTTTTTTATTTAATTCTCTTTTTCTTTTTTACTTTCTTTTTTTTTTAATCATATTATGTGGATACAATGTTTAGGTTACAAATAAATAGTTTACGATCTAGCTCCAGCATTATGCCTTACGACCGAGATATGAGACTAATGGTGTTATTTATAAAGAGTGTCTTAATGATTCCAGATGGACCAGTCCCCACAAGCAGCACCCGTTCACGAGTATGACTACCGGAACAGCCATCACTCCCCTCGACCATATTGGAGGGAAGGGATCTTCTATCTTCTATATGCAACAATTTGCATTCATTAGCACTTCTTACCAAAAACAGTGAAGGCAACATTTGTTCTCAATTTAGAATAATTTTGCAGAACCGCAAATATTCTCGTTGCGCATCTCAAAGCTTTTGAAACTAATCACATTAGTATGGCTTAATAAACACCCACCTGCCAAAGGGGCACTGTTCGCAATTTGTATACTCCTAGCTATAAACCCCAAAGAGAAATTTCACACAATCTGATCTACACCTACATAATACATGAGTAGTAACACGACCGGCTAGTCTGTGCTAGTATTTGGGTCACAAGAAAACCTTGATTGCTTGCAACTATACATTATAGAACTTATGGGCTATACACATATTTTGATTAGTGTCTAGTTGGTGGTTTTTCAGTGTTGAAAGTGATATATTTAGTATTACACCATAGTCTATCAATTCTGATTGTATTTTTGCGTCGCCAAAAAAGGTATTAATTCTGGTTTCTATCTTTTTATTGTTCATTCTATTTATTATTGTTAGCGCTTATTACTTGATTACTTTTTAATTTGATTTCATCTGTAATTGCCAATTCTTGTATTATAAACTAATGCTCGAGCTGTATTATTTTCCAATTTGCATGGAAATCTAAATTCAACAGTAATCAATTTGTAAGACAGCTTCGCAACTCTTTTAGCATTAAATTCCGGCTGACAAACGTGCTTTATCGCGTTTCGCTTCAGTCAAAATCTGTTAAGTCTATACGTTCGCCGGCGATACTTCTATGAGTTGGTAACATGAGAACGCCTGGTTATGAGCTGTGGTATTGGGTTGAGGTATTGAATTATATTTCCGTTATTTTTTTTACTTAATCATTGATGTGTGTATATGTAGTGAGGGAGTATAGTAGGGAGTTCTATTACAAAAGTACTCAACATCTTGACCATGTTGTCCTCGATCTGAATATGTCGTCTAAAGGTAGATAGAGATTAATCTCACATCAGCAATGTCTGGCAAATTACCATTTAAACAATAATAGATGTCGCACCAAGCATGTTGCGCATTTCAAGTGACACGAGAAAGACGACGACATATCGGACTGCTTTTTTTTAATAAGAAGTGTGACAGCTCAAAGACAATCAACACTTTCGTAAGTGTATATGATTTGGATTGTAGGTACCTATGCAATAGGTCCACTTGTAGCATTGTTTGTACAAATAGATATAAGTTCTATACTAATAAATTAGCATTGCTAAATCGTTATCTCAACTCCATTACTAAAATGATACATGTCTTTGACAACACACATTTGTAATCATCATCTATTATTAATTGTTAGTACCTTGCATTGCATTTGCAAGAGGTATTCGAAATTTCTGAATTTATTTTATCCATGTTATTCAATACAACCTCCAAGAAGTTTATTCTCATATTCAATGTCGTAATCGAATTCATGTGAGCTAATTTTAGCTACGGTTATCTTGTTGCGGAAGCATATTATGTTGCACCTACTGAACCAAAGGTGTATTGTTTATATTACTTTTAGTTTTTAGCTGTTCCTCATAAGGTTTAGTATCGTAAGCATAGTCATTGAGTAAATAGTTGTGTTGTTTATCAGTCTGTTCTAAATATGCTTGAACATTTTTAAACTTACTATCTTATTATCTTTATTATGTCGTCGAGTTAGAATCCTTGCAGGTACAGTTTATTATACTTATACATCGTTTTATTATACATCGGAACTTTTATTTAGTAACAAATTTAGTCTTATAAACTAATGCTTGACCGACCGCATTAGCAACAGCATAGTAAGACAGCGAGTAGGTATGAAAGATAGTATCGGTGTAAAGATGAGAAAGAGCATGCTCCGTTGGTTCGGGCATATAGAAAGAATGCCAGAGGAAAGAATGACAAAACAGATATACAATGTAAAAGTGGAAGGATGCAGGAAGACCTAGACTATCTTACCACGACCAAATAAACCGAGTCTTATCTGATGGAAAAGTCAAGAGTCTCCGTAACCGGCGAGCGTGTATGAGACGAACTATGAGAGTCGAGGAAGCCAGAGAGGTATGTAAGGAAAGAACCTGTTGGAACTCTGTACTCTCTGCCTACCCCGCAAGGGATCTGGCGTGAGGTTATAGAATAGAATGGAATAGAAATTTAGTCTTATTACTATGAATCTTAATAATATCAAATATAAAGTATGTACGTATCATGAACTACTTATATTTGATTACCTTGTTAAAGGTACCATAATGAATCCATTCGACCATTCTCAAAAATTACTTCAGCCTTTTCCCCTGTCCATTCGTCTTCATAAAAACGTCAGTCTTGCACGAGAGGCATCATAAACTTTCACTGTTACTTCGAACTTCGAAAGCTAACCAAAGACTTTACCGCCAATGAAAATAGTGTTTATTTGATGTTTACTATGATCGTAAATATTCGCGCGTTGTTAAGAAAATCCAACCTGCGCGGACGCATGCTTCATATAAGATTGTAGGTCAATGTTGTCAGTATAATTGCATCTAGTATTTACTGTGCCAAGATTAGAATAGGCGTTAACGTTTAAGAATTAGACACATGGAGACCCATATGACATCAGAAGGATTTTAAATTCTAGACTACTTAAATATGTTATGTAAATTTTATTTAATATTATATTTTGTTTGCATTCTAGCCGTTATCAATAGAATATTATTACACTACAATTCTCTGACATTTTCAAATACATTTTAACGCTGCTGTGAAACTCAAAATCTAGAAAAAAATCAATAATTTATTGCAAAGTTGTTATTAAAACTAATTCTATTAGTATCTGCTATCAAATATCCTATATCTATGTTAAATAATGTTATAAAACTAGAAAGACTAAGTTACGACTGTGTTGTGACCGGAGTGACCTAGTCTGTTACATTTGCAACGAAATAATACATGAGTATAGTCATCTTTTAAAAAATGCAATGTTGTGAATAGGCTCTCTAGTTTGACGTAAATATTATTTTTATCAAGCATGGCGCATCGATGTGAATTGAAACAGGTAAATGCTCAACTAGATATCTAAAGTAATTAGTGTCCGACCGAAGCTTCGGCTTCGGTTTCGGCCATCTTCGGCCAAAAATACCACGTTGGGCCAATCCTTCGGCTTTGGCTAGAAGGGGCCGAAGTTTGCCACCAGGCACTGAAATTGAACGATCTATTACGATTTACGACTTAAGTGCTTTTAAGTAAATAAATATATTCCAGTGTTATTTTTATCAGTTGTAGGTAATATTAATCATCTCGTTAATATACTTAACATAACTTCTTCAAAATTTAGCCATTCATAATTCAAATTTCTTAGGGTTATAAAACCTTCGGCTTCGGCTTCGGCGTCGGCCAAAAATTGACCTTCGGTCGGTCACTAAAAGTAATAAAACTTTGTCCTTAAATGAAATTATTACAAATCAAGATTTATGCGCCCATACCGAATATTTTATGTTTATTTATTTATTTTATTCTTTATGCAGACGTAATGCCTGAGGCATTTTCTCCCAGTCTACCTTAGGGTGGTGTAGTAACAAACATGTGTGGTAGGTGCGAAAATACACGAAGCTTACAAAATGTAAGAAAATAAATCTTAAATAAATTAATATTAATCGAATAATAATAATACAATACATTCTTCTGGTTCTTTCTTTTAAGTAATAAAGTGGCCTATACAAAATTATTGATTATTAAGTTTGAGCTGAAGAGAGAACGTATGGAGTAATCATAAATACATATACATATTCAAGTATCCTACAATATTTAAAATAGACTGTGCGACATATTGACGTGAAACTAACATTGAGAGGGTTCCCGCAACATTTTAAGTAGGTACTCCTGTAGGTTTTTTTTAAAAGAGAAACGCTTTGTATCCATCCTCAATTCCTGAGTCACTGCATTCCAAAGAAGCATAGGTAGTATGTTTCTTTTATTCCATCCCTCCCATAATGTAAATTACGATTCTCTCGACTAATAATTATGATAGACACTATAACTATTCTGTTGTGCGCAACAGTTGCGACAGGCGGTCCGACTGAACAATGGCTAGTAAATACTGGATTATTGCAGACTGTCATTGCAACCGGTGGTTCATTACGGCTCGCCCACAGTGGTACCTTATTCGTTAGTTGTGGGCGGTATATCTGCACGGACTTATTACATTTCTGGTTTCCTTTCTTTTGGTTTAACATTAAGAATATCTGACTATGGCGTGTCATATCACGCCGAACATATACCATCACCATCAGTTTTCTATAGCTATCACTGCAGGGTATATACCACCCCTTTTTTGTGTCAAATATAATTTAGGCCATAATTTTTTTTTTAAACGTAGCCCCACACTAGGATTTATTCCTGTGTCGTGGGTGCGTTTACAAACATGAAAATTCACATACACAAATACCCAGACCGGAACAAATAACTGTGGATCACACAAAGATTTGTCCCGTGCGGGAATCGAAACCGCGACTGTTAGACGCAGTGGGCGGAGCGGCTTAAGCTCTTAACCACTACGCTAAATCGTCTGTCAATTTGTTTGAACTTTGATAATAAACTTCATTACTAAAATTGGCATTGTGATATCTGATTCGTATTGTTAATGTTACACATAAATAACATTGATATTGTCAACCAATTCATTACAAGTAACGACAACTATTGATCAAGGTGTAGTAATTTCAGCAATTGGTCTATAAAGTACTTCAGCACAAGACTCTTTCATGCTTGCCTTGCAATCAGCTCGAGTAACAAGCTTCGTATTTCCGATAGTATCAACTAGACTAGTTGCCCAGACTGCATTCTGCGCTTTGATTGGTTGTACCAATAAATTGTCTTTAGTTTTTGATTAATTGCTGCAATGCTAAGCTGCGGCATTGATTTATCATCGCAATTTCAAGTCTCCGTTGTGCCACTGCATGTTAAGACGTCATCATTTATCAGAGTGTAATGTATTCGTACTTCTGTCTAAAGTGCTAATGCTTTCTGACTTTTACGTTTCTCAAGTGAGTTGAGACAGGTTACTAAATCTTCAATTTTATGTATCCTATCAATTAGACATTCCGTTTGCCAGGTCCGTAACTTTCTACATTGATATGACTGGAGTTACAAGTCTACCATTGTTCCTAGTATTTCTTTTCTTTCCTAATCTTAACGGACTTCATCATCAGCCTTTGTTGTCCACCAAGATAATGTATTTCTAGAATGATCACCAATATTTTTCTAATCGTGTTTGAATACAAACATTAAGAAAACTGGTCCTACAATTTAGAATCAAGTTTTATTAACTAAAAATACAAATACACATCGAATAATAGCTTATTGCTATTCGAGGTTATATCAAACTGGTTATCAGTGATATAAAGGACGAATTCGCACTGAGGATGATTTTGATTTTTTAGAAGCTACGAGTATTCGTTCTGTCTGATTTGAAAATAGGAGGTTCCCACGTTTTCTATGTAATGTAGGCACACGAATGTAATTGTACAATACCGTTTACATAACTTACCACGTCTTTCTCATTACCTCTCTCTTTCGGTTAGTTTTGACCATCCTAATGTCTTGGTTAATTAAGTTGTGAATAGCTGAAAATATTTCGGCACGGTGTTTAAGTTACGTATTTCAAAATGGATTCTCTGCCCTAAATCCATTCACATGTTACTGCGTGTGTCTTGTACTCAACTTGCATTGTTACGCTCCACTGCAAAGACCTCCGGACTTGGAGGCGACTTATCTTTCACGTGTTAGACACTTCAAGAGTACATTACGTATGTAATTATATTATGGTATTGACGACTGGTATTCTAGAAAAAATACCAGTCGTATGGTCTCAGATACAGTAATGCATGTTTCTCTTTTTTTTAAAAATGTTTCAATACTTATTAGCTTTTTAAAGCCGATCATACTTTTTTTAACCTAAACATAGCTCTTTAAAATAAAAGGACTCTGTTAGTTAAAGTTACTTTAGTACTTTGTAGTTTTGGTACAAAAAGGCTACAATTATAACTACATTAATTGGTATTTAGTTCCTGCAACGAGTTACAGTGATGAAAAGCCGGACACGTAAATATTTGTTGGGATACGACGTAGTGCAAGTAAATTTGTTAACGCTAAAAGTATCAAATATACATATACCTATTCAGCAACGTTACTAATTTAGGACTGCGCAGCCAAGTTTCAGACAGCCTATAATTAATTTTCAATTTAATTAAGTTGGTAGCACTTAGATCGCGTGCTGCAAAGCCACGGACGTTTGTAAGCCGCTCGTCGGCACAAGTAATTTTAGAACAAAGGCTTGTAATTTCGAGCGATTCGATCAATCGCTCGTGCTCGAGATTGCGGTCTTCTTAGCGATTACCAAGGTTAAGCAGCGTTCGGGTCAGTCGGTCTGAGATGAGTGACCGTTTGTGGAAATTCCATTTTTGAGCATCTCCGTGCTTCGGAAGGTACGTTACTTCGGAAACCAAGCCAAGTTGGATGTTTTATAGGCAACTTGATAAATCCAATACACTTCTTTCACCTTTGGTGACGTTGGAGGTGTTTATTTTTTTTGTTTTAGTGGTAGCCTCGTTCCAATAATATGACGGTTGGAAATGCTTTTTTGTGGTCTATATCATCTATCTATTAATATCATCACAAGAAATGCCTTGCAGGATAGGCAGAGAACATAGTTCCAACAGGTTCTTCCCTTACAGAACTATATTGATCTATACCAAATAATTTGATTATTAAGTCTGAGCTGAAGAGAGAACGGCCCTCTCAGGGCGGTGTCGGTTTCCTGGTCAACAAAGCTCTCACTAACAACGTTGTGGAAGTCAGCAGTGTGTCGACACGGGTAGCGTACCTCATAATTAAAATCACCAACAGGTACACCCTGAAGGTGGTACAGGTATATGCGCCGACCTCGACATACTGCGACGACATAGCCGAAGCCATGTATGAAGACATAGCCAAGGCATTACATGGCACCACCAAGGCTCACTACAACGTTGTTATGGGGGACTTCAATGCCAACGTGGGAGTACAAGAACGCGGCGAAACGATAATCGGACCCCACGGCGTCGGGCGCCGAAACCACAGGGGGCAGATGCTGGTCAACTTTCTGGAGTCGCAGGGGCTCTTCTTGATGAATTCGTTCTTTAAGAAGAAGCCTCATAGAAAGTGGACATGGCGAAGCCCCGACACTGTGACGAGGAACGAGATAGACTTCATCATGACTGACAGGAAGTCTATATTTAGAGACGTCTCCGTGATCAACAGGTTTAATACCGGCAGCGATCACCGACTTGTCCGAGGCGCTCTAAATATAGACTTCAAGGCCGAAAGACGTCGCATGATGAGGTCTACTCTCAGACCTACTGCGCCTCAAATAGCTTTAGGGTCCGAAAAGTTCCAACTGGAGCTTCAAAATCGTTTCGACCTGCTGGAAACCGAAGGCAATGTTGACGAGAAAACCGACACAGTGGTCAAAACGCTACAGGATGTGTCTCGAAGGGTGTTTCCCGGCAAAAGCGGTAACAGAGAGTCTAAACTCTCGCTCGAGACTCTCGAACTTATGAGGCAGAGACGGGAAATGTCATCCACGCAGGCGTCTTCGCCGGATGGGAGGAACCTCAACCGGAAGATCCGGAAGCGGGTGCGACGTGACCTCCGATGTTCCAACACCCGCGCCATCGCGGCTGCGATTGA
Organism: Phalera bucephala; assembly: GCA_905147815.2. Classification (NCBI taxonomy): domain Eukaryota; kingdom Metazoa; phylum Arthropoda; class Insecta; order Lepidoptera; family Notodontidae; genus Phalera; species Phalera bucephala. The sequence goes on from LR990622.1 coordinate 29,061,253, forward strand.
ACAGAACAGAGGCACCAAAGTCTTCGCTCGCCAGCTAGGTAGATCCCATCTGACGAAACTTAATACAGCGGATGGCAAAACCGTGACCTCCAAGTTCGAGATACTCGAGGAAATTGAGAGTTTCTACAAAGACCTGTACGCATCACGGATGGCTAAACCCTCGAGACCCAGCGCTGACGACCACAGAGCCCCACTAGCACGCCACGATACGGAAGACATCCCTGATGTCAACCAGGACGAGGTCAGAGTGGCTCTCGAGCAGCTCAAAAACAACAAGTCGCCAGGCGATGACGGAATCACCACTGAGCTCCTAAAAGCAGGCGGGACTCCAATCCTGAAAAAGCTAGCGAGTCTCTTTAATTCCGTCATCCACCAGGGCTTAACACCTCAAGCGTGGAGCGGGAGTGCGGTGGTTCTGTTCTTCAAAAAAGGTGACAAAACCTTGCTGAAGAACTACAGACCCATCTCACTCCTGAGCCACGTCTACAAGTTGTTCTCGAGAGTACTCACAAACCGCCTCGCCAGAAGACTTGACGAGTTCCAGCCACCGGAACAAGCCGGGTTTCGAAAAGGCTACAGCACCGTAGACCACATCCATACTGTTCGGCAGATTGTACAGAAGACCGAAGAGTACAATCAGCCGCTGTGTATGGCTTTCGTGGACTACGAGAAAGCCTTCGACTCCATCGAAACCTGGGCGGTTTTGGATGCTCTGCAGCGGTGTGGCATCGATTGGCGCTATATCGAGGTGTTGAGATGTCTGTATGATACCGCCACATTGACCGTCCAGCTCCAGGGCCAAAAGACCAACCCGATCGAGCTGCATCGAGGGGTAAGACAGGGGGATGTAATATCCCCCAAGCTCTTCACCAATGCACTCGAAGACGTCTTCAAGACGCTGGACTGGACTGAGCGGGGCATTAACATCAATGGCGAATACATCTCACACCTTCGGTTTGCCGATGATATCGTCATCGTGGCAGAGTCACTGGAACAGTTGAGCGGAATGCTGCATAGCCTAAATGGAGCCTCTCGAGGTGTCGGTCTCGGCATGAACTTGGATAAAACCAAGATCATGTTTAATGAGCATGTCACGCCGGGACCGATCTACGTCGATGGTTCGATGCTCGAAGTTGTTCGGGAGTATGTCTACCTTGGACAAGTTGTCCAATTTGGTAGGAACAACTTCGAGAAAGAAATCAACCGCAGGATCCAATTGGGTTGGGCAGCATTTGGCAAACTACGTCACGTTTTCGCTTCGCCTATACCGCAATGCCTGAAGACTAAAGTCTTTAACCAATGCGTTCTACCTGTTATGACTTACGGGGCCGAGACGTGGACACTCACAGTGGGACTAGTCCACAAACTCAAAGTCGCACAGCGGGCTATGGAGCGAGCTATGATCGGCGTCTCTTTGAAGGATAAAATTCGTAACGAGGTAATCCGACAAAGAACCAAAGTTACCGACATAGCTCGCAGACTCAGTAAGCTAAAGTGGCAATGGGCTGGTCACATCTGCAGAAGGACCGACGGCCGATGGAGCAAGCGTGTCCTAGAGTGGAGACCGCGACTTGGTAAGCGTAAGGTAGGACGGCCCCCAGCTAGATGGACCGACGACCTCAAGAAGGTCGCTGGGACGGACTGGATGCGGAAGGCGGGGGACCGTGTGCAATGGCGCGTGTTAGGAGAGGCCTATGTCCAGCAGTGGACTACGATAGGCTGATTGATTGATTGATTGATTGATTGAAGAGAGAACGTATGGAGTATGCAAAAATTGGTTGTTTTTATATCACTATATATCTATCTATATCATCACGCCCGATTCCTTTTGGGATAGGCAGAGAGTACAGAGTTTTTAACAGGTCCTTTCCGTACAGACATATCTGGCTTTATTCACTCACATAGTTCTTGTCACCATGATCTTGAATATTAAGATCGAACAGTATCTGTCTATCTTCCTCCACTTCATAGCTCTGCAAGTTTTTACACAAATAGCTGTTTTTGCGGCATTCCGACGATACAGGTCGTTCGATGCAGGACTGAACCCGCTAATAATATCTAGCTAGTAACAGACAACCGCGTCGAGGGAGCGGACATTGTATACGTTTGAATTTTTATTATATTTATCTTCCTACCTATATCATTACTTCAGATCTCATGCGGGATAGGCAGAGAGTGCAGAGTTCCAACAAGTTCTTTCCTTCAGCTCTACTCTTATAGCTCGTTATCATGTACTTTCAGGAATGCGATTTACTAAAATAAGATTATTTATAAGATTATTTGACTGCCTCGTTGGTCTGGTGGCAAAGCGCATCGCTTTGTGATCACGAGGTCCTGGGTTCAAATCCTAGGTTGGACAAATGCAGTTTTTCTAACAAAAAATTCTCTGTCTAAAGTCAAAGCGAACGAAGTCGCGGGATGAAACTTGTATAATATAAAAAAAAACACCGTCACGCCTATATTCCCCAGAGGGGGTGGCAGAGGTGTACTGAGTACACCCACGTTTCGCCGACGATGTTAGGTCCCATGTAATAGGGGGCGAGCCTATTGCCATATACCGGGCACAATTTCAGACTCCCGACTCATACTGGGAATTTTTCGTTAGAAAAACTACATTTATCCGACCTCGTGATCACAAAGCGATGCGCTTTGCCACCAGACCAACGAGGCAGTATTATATATTTATTTCATACTAGATGAACCCGCAACTCCGTTCGCGTTATTTTCAGGCGTATATTTCACATCCGAATTTGTTTTTAGACTTAAGCTCGCCTATATCCTTCCCCTGTATAAAATCGTTGCTCTTGCCGAATTTGATAAAAATCTATTTAGCGGTTTGGGCGTGAAAAGGTAACAGAGAGATAGACAGACAGACAGATTTACTTTCGAATTTATGATATTAGTATGCATAAACATAAATGAGCACATTTCTAAATTAAAACTAATTTCATCTATAGTAATATTATAAAGAGGAAAGATTTGTATTTTATGTATGTATGTATGTAACGAATAAATTCAAAAACTACTGGACCGATTTCAATAATTCTTTCACCATTAGAAAGCTACCTTATCCAGAAGTAAAATAGGCAGTTGGGGCTACCGGGATAGTCGCGGGAAACTGCTAGTATTATATATAATAGTATCTTGTTGGATCTATGTACTCTCCGCCTACCCCGCGAGGGATCTGGCGTGATAATATACATAGATATTTATTTATACCAGCCAAATTTTTATTCGTCTTTTCAAAATGGATGAAAACCGCCACACTTATATTTCTCAATAGGGTTAAGGAGATTCATTGTGTACATTTTTTTCAAAAGAGGTCTTAGGCACGTATTACAGAATCAAAGAAATCGGCCGTGAATCTAGTTTTAAAAACTGATTTGTACTATAATGTTAGTTAAAAGCAGTGATAACCTAGTGTTATTATGATTGCGTATTAAAAAGTTAACTATCACTTGCTTTAACGGTGAAGGAAAACATCGTGGGAAACCTGCATGCCTAAGAGTTTCTCGAAGGTGCGTGAAGTTCGCCAACCCGCACTGGGCCAGCGTGGTGGACTATGGCTTAAACCCTCTTAGTTTGAGAGGAAGCCCGTGCCCAGCAGTGGGACAGTTTCTTAACAGGGCTTATATTATATAAAATAATATATAATTAATTTTTATTGGTTTCACCGTTCATTGTTTAACCACTTTTACATTGTAGCCAGGACGGAAGAACAAGAAATTCATTGTTGTTCTTTTTGTGGTACTTAAAAAACACCAGAGTGTAAGACTTACGTACCTCTCATTCGCACAAGTGCTTTTTCAACGCGCGTTTTTCAAAGATATATCGTGGGTCATTTGTTAAATTTCAGCGCTTATTTAACGCGCGTTGAAAAAGTCTTGTGCGAATGTGGGCTTACGCTTCCAGGCGTACCTAAACCAAAACATATGTATTTAGTGGCCGGCCGCGATTTCGTCTCCGTATGTATATCTATAAATCTTGTAATTGACAGACGATTTAGCGTAGTGGTTAAGAGCTTAAGCCACTCCGCCCATTGCGTCTAATAGACGCGGGTTCGATTCCCGCACGGGACAAATCTTTGTGTTTTGTTCCGGTCTGGGTATGTGTATGTGAATTTTCATGTTTGTAAACGCACCCACGATACAGGATAAAAATCCAAGTGGGGGATCCATACATTTAAAAAAAATAGCAGGTTTCCTTGACTTCGCACACGGTCGAGAACACCGCCATCTACCAGGTCTATATTCTATCTATCTATCTATATCATCACGCCATATGCCTTGCGGGGTAGGCAGAGAGTACAGAGTTCCAACAGGTTATATATACAGGTCTATATTACTTTTAGGTAATGTAACTCTCTAAGTATTATTAAACTCTGTTCAGTAGATTCAGTTTAACGATCGCAAACCAACAAATCTTTCCTCTTTTCCTACCCTAGACTCGCGTGGTATATTCGCGCGCCCTACACGCCGACCGCATGCAGAACCTGCCCGCCCACCCAGGCCATTGCTCCTGCACCATACGGGGGAAAGCTGCACACCGTGCCCATCGAGCTTATAAATCGATACTGTCGAACGAAATGATCGGATAAATATCGATTTGGAAATCGAAAGTCGGTGATGAACGTGTTGTTTATTATTAGGTGTTTGGCTAGTGATGGTATTGGGTTATGTGGTCACAAAGCAAAAACGAAGAGAAGATGGCCTAAGCTAACGAGCCTTTTGATTTCATAAAAGCCTTGACGTCATCGTGGTGGGCGTGGATTACCTCAGTTTGTCTTCGCTACTCGCTCCATGCACACGTCCACTCGGGTTCGCATAGCTATCAAATGTTATTTATTTTTACCAAAAATATGTGGTTATCCATTTTGGTTACATCGGTTTGAAAAAGTGCGGTCACGTTGTCTGTCAATCTCGAATGGCATAAATCGAAACTATCTGTGATCGGAACGCATATATTAGCTAGAATAACTAAGAATTAAAATAATCACGAGGTCCTGGGCTTGAAACGTATGTAAACTATCTATCTATATCATCACGCCAGATTCCATGTATTAGGGAAGTTCTCAGTCGCATTCCGGAATTTTGAATAGTGCCTGGTTTAATTGCAATGGGCTCGCCCCTATTACATTGGTGGGGTCCTAAAATCTCGGCAATGTGTGAGTGTCCACAGATACGACCACGACCACAGACCTCTGCCAACTCCGCTTAGGGTATATATATATATATATATATATATATATATATATATATATATATATATATATAATAAAATAAAAATGGATCCACAGTCACACCTGTGATTGTGTATCCATTTTTAAGAAGCTTTTATTTAACTTGCAATGATCGTATGTCTGTCTGTCTTACCGGTTAAAATTTTGTGATTTATGTTTCAAGCAATTGAGATTGAGCTGAAATTTGGCATCTGTATGTAAGTTCAGTGTCAATACAATAATATGATACTATGGAACTGGTCTGATGATGGAGTCGAAAGGTGGTCATAGGAACATAAGAACTATAAAACGTAACCCCCTCCTGTTTGGGCTTGTTAGATTGATATTGACAAGTACTATGCAGCCAGGTAGAGTTCAGGGTCTGATGATAAAGCTGAAAGGTGGCCAATGGAACCATCCAACTACTCAATACCACCCTGCCGTGTTTGGGCTGGTTGAATTTGTCTTGACGAGACGTGACGGATGGTGTCCTCCAGTCAAAGGAACTCCTCAACTAAGCAAGATATCTTCAGCGTGTTTTTGCTATAAAATCTTGTTTTTATTGAAGTGAAAGCTTCTTTAGGTGCGTTGGGCATTTTTTGAGATGAGAAAAATAAATAACCTCGCGACACTTACCGTTACCGACATCTCTGTATATAAGTATGTACATAAATTGTGTATGTACGTACATGGATACATAGCACGTTGGCATTTTTTGAGATGGGAAAAAACCATTGAACTCGCGACACTGTTACCGTTGCCGACACCTCTGTATATAAAAAAATCTAAAAATATTTCCTGATGATTCAAAAAATACACACGTGCCCGGAGTGCCACTGTTTTTGTTATTTTACAAGACATCAACAACAGTTACACAAATCGTTAATACAATTCAATGGTACATTTCAATGTCCTGGACAGCACGTACCGTTTTTACAGATGTGTACAGCGTTGTCATAACGAAAGTTAAAAATTGATTAATTTATGGAATTACAATACAGAAAGTCAATTAAAAATCAGTTTTATGATACATTTTAGAAATTACATGAAATAATATAGTCGCCACAAAGGAATTAAAAATATTATTCAAGCATAATTTATCAAAAATTTAAAGGACATAGTCGAAAATTGCTCCAGAACCAACAAATATTAGACCCATGCCATCATTATTTATCTATTATATTATAATAATGGCAAATATCCGTATCTAACGGATAATTTGCAATCTAAAACGAATATTTCAAAGTTTTGTTAGTACTTATATCGAAGTCGCCGACATCTTTACTGAATGTCAACTCACAATATAACCTCATATGTATTAGTGGCTACTGAATTATAGCCTCAAAATCTAATACTTTTTGTGCAATATTGCGATTCCCCCGCTTGACCGTTTAATAATAAATGCCTTAAGAGAATTTATGGATGATTTGCAATCATACAAGTATTATTTTATTGCTGTTGGTTCTGGGGCAAATCATGTATGGGCGCAGAACAATGTCCTTTAATAAAAGAATTGCTGAAGAAGTCAATCTCATCGTTGTTAATCAGATGTATGTTTCTTTTAGTCGGTTCATTGAAGAAATCAGTTTTGTGCAAAGTTTTAAAAAGGTTTTTTTAATCAAGTTTTTAAAGTAAGAATTAGATAATGCTTTGGTGGTAATGATCGCTGGGTTATGTATGGTATATACCGTGGAGGATTATTGGCCTAATTACTGGCATTGTGATAAATATTGGCACTGTGAATCAGTCTTTATCTATCTATCTATATCGTCCCCCTAATTGGTTTGATTTTGGAATAGATTGTAATTGAAAATGAAGTTTAATAACTCTAATATTTTGTTTCTCCAAATTGTTATTGCCTATAGAGGAATAATGACTGCGAAGATTCCGCATTTAGTTAATTTAAATGCTTTTATCGAAAGCATGTGCGTATTAAAAATTAACTATCGCTGGCTTTAACAGTGAAGGAAAATATCGTGAGGAAACCTGCATGCCTAAGAGTTTTTGAAGGTGTGTGAAGTTCGCCAACCCGCACTGGGCCAGCGTGGTGGACTATGGCCTAAACACTCTCAGTTTGAGAGGAGGCTCGTGCCCAACGGTGCGAGTTTCTTTAAACAATATTATTATTTATATATTAATACGTGAAGCAAAAACTTTGTACACATTTTTACGAAAATTGCGCGGACGGAGGAGTATGAAATTTCCCACACTTATAGTTTATATAGAGAAGAAGTGCAGAATGCTAATATTTTTTTAAAATTATGCATAAAACATATATTAAATCAATGCAAAAACATTACACACACTACCATGTATTGGACACAATACACGTCAAATTGATGTTTGTCTTTAATATTAATTGTCTATAGTCTTACTGAATGTCAAACAAAACCAGCAAACGATGAAAGAGTAGGTCGAATATCGACCTATGGGCGACCACTAGTTTTTTTATAAATACGCCCCAGAGATTAAAAGTATATTACATAAGGCTACCTTGTTTGTGTAGAAGCTCACAATGCGGCTGGCGATCAAAAGTCCTGACGTTCTAGGTTAATTTGGGCAACGTGTAGTTTTCTATCAAATAATTCTCAGTAGCAGAGCGAAGCAATAGAATCGCCCCCTTTTACATCGAGACCCAGCAAAATCGGCGAATCGGTACACAGTTTACCTCTGCCACTCCCGCTTGCGATGTAGGTGTGATAGCGTGAATAAATCACTTCGGATCACTCACACAACTCGTGTTAGTATTGCACTCAAACGGACGTTCAACGTACAATTATCGCTACGGCCTTGTATTTTCAATTGGTACAGTTAATTATAAACATAATTAACAGCAAACTGTGTTAATATGTACCATTATCGCGTTAATTAGCCGCCCGTTTTATATCAAATGCTAAGTATTAATGTTATTTGATGGAAGATTTAGCGCAGTGGTTAAGAGCTTCAGCCGCTCCGTCCACTGTGTCTAATAGGCGCGGGTTCGATTCCCGCACAGGACAAATCTTTGTGTGACCCACAATTATTTGTTCCGGTCTGAGTATTTGTGTATGTCAAATTTCATGTTTATAAACGAAACATGTGTGGGGCTACGTATTTAAAAAAAAAGGAAAATTAACACCTTTACGCCTATATCCTCAAGCGGGGGTGGCAGAGGTGTACCGTATACATCCACTTTTCACCGACGATTTTAGGTCTCATATAATAGAAAGGCGAACCTATTGCCATATACCGACACAATGACACAATTCCAGACTGCGGAGTGATACTGGGAATTTTTCTCTAGTATTTGAACCCAAGACCTCTTGATCACAACGCGCATTTTCGCCACTAGGCCGAATTTGATTGGTTCAAATCCTACGGGATTCAAACTTGGGTGTTCGTGATGAAGTTCTTCAGTTAAACCTGTCCATGGTGGGCTCAGGATCCAATGCGTCCAACCATCGGAACCCCCTCATCGTAGCCGCCGCCGACTACGAATTTAACTCCCTTCCTATCAGCCACCGCCGACTACGAACCTAACTCCCCTCCTATAAGCCGCTACCGTCTTCCGCGGCATATTCTTACCGACCCTCCCACCCTCTTTCTTTCAGATACAGATACCGCACACAGGATCAGACACCGCCTCGCCGGCGAGCTCGAAGAATCCCTTGCCCGCCGGCCTAGTATACGCCCTCCCCCATAGCGACTGCCCAAGCCGAGGCCGTTCCTCCTTGAGTCGCGCTTGAGCTAGTTGCCCCCTTGCCCCTTGCCCCCGCTGCGGCCGCGGCCAACAGCTTAGAATAGATCATTCACACATCTGTGATGACTTGGAATTCTATTATCATTAACAAAGTCACGTATATTTGTAAAAGGATCAAGATTCTACGCATGACGACTCATATTTTCTTCCTATCATATCGCTAAGCAAATAGAAATATTTAAACAGAAATTCCACAAGACAGGTTTGAGCTCAAGGACATAATTCGCTACGACAAAACGCGGCGCGTTACGATATGTATGTGAGATTATCGTGAAACGGTATTCTTTATTATTAACATCAGATATGTTGTATTTGATTATCTAAATATATTCCAACTAATTTCTGCCCGCGACTTTGTCCGCGCTGACTTTAGACGGGAATTTTTTTTTCCGAGATAAAAAGTATCTTATGTGTTAATTCACGTAGGAAACTATCTGTGTGCCAAATTTCATCCAAATCCGTTCAGTAGTTTTTGCGTGATTAAGTAACAAACATGCAAACATCTAAAGATCGATATATATTTTTTTTGAAATACGTAGCCCCACACTAGGATTTATCCCAGTGACGTGGGTGCGTTTACAAACATGAAAATTCACATACACAAATACCTAGACCGGAACAAATAATTGTGAATCACACAAACATTTGTCCCGTGCGGGAATCGAACCCGCGACTATTAGAAGCAGTAGGCCCAGCGGCTTAGCTCTTAACCACTGCGCTAAATGCGCGTCAACAGTTAATACAGTCAACATAACTTTTTACAAATGTATTTAATCATGAACCAAATTTCTTAGGGTTTTTAAACATTTTTATATTAAACATTTAGCTTAGGCCGAAGATTTTGGCTATGGCCTATTAATTAGGCTAGGGCTTCGGCCAAAAGTCGACATTCGGTCGGACACTACGTACAGTACAGTCAGCGACGTCGAAGTCGCTAAACATTCTCAGTATTTCAACCCGTCAATACTCTTTACTATAAAAACTTTGGTGAACATTGTTAAAGCCCCATTACTAGCAACATACTCAAATATAATGTAGATTAACAACAATAATGCATTTGCAGCAAAACAAAAGCGTGCAAGTGGTTTGAAAATCTGAGAAATTTAAGCGACTTAAGGTACTGCCAAATCTACGCGTCCGCGATGGCGTGTACGGTGGCGATCACCCTGCAGTAATATTTGTATGGAAATGTTCACACCAACGCGTCCTGCGTCCTGCACGCGCTACCTGGGCTGCGTCTGCGCGCGCAATCATAGGGAAATAGTGACCGCAACCGTGATCGCCGTAGGGAACGCCACCGCGCACGCGGCTTAACGCATTGGTTTGGCCTTGCTATGTTGCTGACCGTACCATTAAACGATCAATTCACGAAGTTCGTAACGTACCGCGTTGCGATTAATTGGTCATAGCGAATAAGGACTCTGTATCTTAACGGTGCTTAGGCAGGGATAGCGACTGTGCGCTAGGATACAACATTAATGAGTTTATTGGCCTCCGGTTTTGATAACGATTTGTAATTGCGCTTGTAGACGATGCGAGTTACTGTTGGGGCGTCAAATGTTATTTGTATTAGTTTAAAGGGGACGGTCATTGATATTCTCTTTATATCATCACGCCAGATCCCTTGCGGGGAAGGCAGAGAGTACAGAGTTCCAACAGGTTCTTTCCTTACATACCTCTCTGGCTTCCTCCACTCTCATAGTTCGTCTCATACACGCTCGCCGGTTACGGAGACTCTTGACTTGTCCTTCAGATAAGACTCGGTCTATTTGGTCGTGGTAAGATAGTCTAGGTATTCCCCGGTACCTACATCCTTTCACTTTGGCATTGTATATCTGTTTTCTCATTCTTTTTTCTGACATTCCTTTTATATGCTCGAACCAACGGAGCATATCCTTTCTCATCTTTACACCGATACTATCTTTCATACCTAGTCGCTTTCTTACTACGCTGTTGCGAATCCGCTCGGTCAGCTTCACTCCACACATCTTCCGCAGAGCTCGCATTTCCACCGCATTTATCCTAATTTCATTCTCCTTCTTACATACCTAGCTCCCGCTGCCATATGACAGCGTTGGGACAAGAACCCCGTTATGTATGGCCAGCTGCGCCTTTTGGCTTAGGTGCCGGCTCCCAAGTAGCTTTCCCATCGCACCATTTACTCTGTCATTGATATTATTAAGTAGATAAATAATACAGTCTTAAACGTACACTAAAAATGCCTCATGCCAAATATACTATATGTTTTTTAATGAACGTAGCCCCACACTAGGAATTATTCCCGTGTCGTGGTGGCGTTTACAAACATTCGTGAGCGACGATTTTTTATCGCTTTTCAGAAGCTCGAATCTGTGACTGCAAACGCTAAAACACACGACTTTCATACCTCAATGCAGGATCGATACATTCGAAAATAAATAAACTATATTATGATGCTTAAATTATCGCGTGTTTTGCCGTGTGTTTGTGAATGATCTACGCTGTTGGCCGCGGGGTCTTTACAGCTTCACTGGACAAGAGGGCGAGCGTGCAACCACTACGCTTGAGCCAGAAGGGGGGCAACTAGCTCAAGGGCGCCTCAAGGAGGAACGGCCTCAGCTTGGGCAGTCGCTATGGGGGAGGGTGTATACTAGGTGTCTCGCTGTGGTGCTCTGCACCGGTCGGCGGGCAAGGGATTCTTGGACATCGCCGGCGAGGTCGGTGTCTGATCCTGTGTGCGATATCTGTACCCGAAAGAAGGGATGTAAGGGCATCGGGAGGGTCGGTGAGAACATGCCGGTGACGGCGGTAGCGGTTGATGGGAGGGTAGTTGGGTTCGTAGGTTAACCGTTGCGGTATTAGAAATTAGTAGATGTCTGGCTTGAGTATCGGTGTAGATATACCAAAAAGCATATGTCTTATTTAAGGTTTAATATAAATTACTAACAATGGTGTAATGACCGATAACCAACATTAGCCATCCTTTGGTTTGCAATGTCGTCTTGTTGGCAGTCACAGTTGGACGTCACCTAACTTTGCTTTTTGCCAACGATCTGTTTTAATAATAAAAAATTAAACAAACAAATCCTTTTAGTACTAACTAACTTAACTGTTTAAAAATTGAAGTATATATATAAAAAAAAGAAGACTTTTTAAAATGTAGCCTATTTTACCTATACATTTTAGGTTAAGATTGTAAAACTACGTAATCGAAAACGATACTTCTTATGATTTCATGAACACTTTACCATAATTTGTATTACACATCGATGATCAGAAATCACAGATAAAAATTCATATTTATCACGTAATATAAGGAATCTATCGATTTCACGTGATTACATTATCATTCGCCTGCATTTCCCTAAACGATAAAAACATACGATAGTATCTTCTTAGGAAAAAAATGTGGAGCTTTCGCGTTTCGCTGGAAAATGAATGATACATTAACACCGTCACGACTATATTCCCCAATCAGAGGTGGCAAAGGTGTACTGCGCACGCCCATATTTCGCCGACGATGTTAGGTTAGTGTAAAGTAGTATTGTAAAAACGCTCGAGTCGGCGCTTAAAACGCTCGCGTTTTGTACGTGTTTCAACGCTCGTGAGCGTCGACTCAGCGCTAAACGCTCGGCTTCAGCGCTCATTTTTACAACGCTAGTGTAAAGACCCCGCGGCCAACAGCGTAGATCATTCACACACACAATGAGCCTATTGTCATAATATCGTGGTAATTTTAGCGCAGTGGTTAATAGCTTAAGCCGCTCCGCCCACTGTGTCTAATAGTGCCGGGGTCAATTCCCGCACGGGTAAAATTTTTGTGTGATCCACAATTATTTGTTCCTATTTGGGTATTTGTGTATGTGTATTTTCATGTTTGTAAACGCACTCACGTCACAGGAATAAAACATTGTGTGAGCCTACGTATTTAAAAAAAAACAATTCTGGCTCCGGACTGCAAAATTATTTCTATGTAAAACCCCTAATAAATAACACATGCTGTCTAAGCTAGGATTTAAACTCAGGACCACATAATCACCAGCTAATCTCTACTAAATAGGTACAATACATATTACATGTGGATTGTATTATATAGATCAAAGCTTGCTCGAGCTAAGTGGTTGCACGCTCGCCCTCTTGTCCGGTGAAGCTGTAAAAGCCCCGTGGCCAGCAGCGTAGATCATTCACACACACACAAAAAAGACCAAAGATTGGGCACAAAACTTAAGGAAGGACACTCGCGGAAGACAACATGCGGTATAAAACAAAAAGTACTATACTCGGCCATAACATATTATTCATTATATTACGTCGCTCCCAAACAATTAATAGCCACAATTGTAGCGCTGCAATCTCATTCCCAGTCGTAAACAAGACAATTGTGCGCGGTGTTCCCACGAACTGCGTCCGCGCATCGCTGACGTCACACGACACTGGCCAATAGACGCGCGTTGTTTACCGTCATCCGATCCACGTGGCGGGAACACCTCCGTGACGTTTGACTTACAAGTATTAATTAGTTGCTTAATGCAATAGGCATCTCCATTGAACGTATTCGTGCAGGAACTCATATTAATTGAAGTGTCTGGCACGATGAAATTGTTTTTGTCTACGTCCAAAATGTACCAATTTTGGATGAACTGAATATAAATTTTGGCTGAAAATGATGAGGGCGACATGAACGTTTTCAGTGTCAGTCGAAAGAGGTCCGCTTTAGGATAAGGCCTTCCTCAAAGATATTAATTATAATAATTTGTTGCATGCTTAAATGTCTGCCTGATCAGATAACTTTTGGTGTCACGGTGAATCCTACAAAGTGCCAAGCGATTCTAGTTGGAAGCTCTAGGCTTATAAGCAGGGTCGATGTTGGTTCTTTGCCTCCACTTAAATTCAACGGGGTAGTTATCCCCCTGGGCTCTAGCGTTAAGAATCTCGGTTTGCATATTGACACAACACTTAGCTGGCAAATACAAGTCACGGCTGTCGGTCAAAAAGTTACCGGAACGTTACGATACCTGTATCGATTAAAAAACTTGCTTCCCAGCAACACGAAAGCAATGCTTGTGCAGTCCCTGATATTTCCTATCTTCGACTATGCTGATGTGTGCTACTTCGACCTGAATGCAGATCTCCTCAATAAACTAGACCGCCTACTTAATAACTGCATTCGATTCGTCTTCAATTTGCGTAAATATGATCATGTGTCGGAGCATCGATCACTATTAAAGTGGTTGCCTATTCGGAAGCGTAGAACTCTGAGGGCACTGACAACTTTATTTTCCATCCTTTATTCTCCAGTCTCGCCCGCTTATCTTACTTCTCAATTTCAGTATTTATGCTCTAATCACAATAAACATCTTCGCTCTTCTGATAATCGTCTTCTTCAGTGCCCCCCTCATACTACTGATTTCATTCACTCTTCCTTCTTCGTCCAGTCTATCCTTCTTTGGAATGCTTTGCCTTTGGAACTCCGAATGGCAACCAATCGTCCCTCTTTTAAAAAAAGGCTGCAGGACTATTTGCATAAAAGGCCGGATTCTCCTCAATGTTAGTTGTTCCATCTCGTTATCTCGCACAGTTCTAGTTCATGTATGTATTGTATGGCTATATATGTATGTATATATTTGTGGTATATATATATTATGTATATGTATCGTTTTATATAATATGTATTTACTAAGTGTTATAAATAGGTAATTAGTTGTTATTTATATTTATTAATGTAACTTTTTTCCACTTGTATAATCTCGCACCTACCACACTTGTCTCACACCACCCGAAGGTAGACTGGCAGAAAATGCCGTAGGCATTAAGTCCGCCTATGTACATTAGTGCATTAAGTATAAATAAATAAATAAATAAATAACTATCTACCGTATCAACTTTTAAGTAACAGCTCAAATCAACCGATAGCTACTAGTGCTGCTGCTGCTACAGGATCAAACTCAAACTCAAAAATTCATTTTGTAAAAACTCTGCTTGTTCTTACAAATTCATATCTACATTTTTTACTTACGCAGTGATAGCCTAGTGGTAAGACCGTTGGACTGCAAAGTTAGAGGTCTTGGTTTTAAACCCAGGCACGCAGTTCTTTTCTACTCGAAAGCATGTGCGTTTTAAAAATTAAGTATCACTTGCTTTAACGGTGAAGGAAAACATTGTGAGGAAACCTGCATGCCTAAGAGTTTCTCGAAGGTGTGTGAAGTTCGCCCGTCCTGGGCCAGCTTGGTTGACTATGGCCTGAACCTTCTTAGTTTGAGAGGAGGCCCGTGCCCAATGGTGGGTCCGTTTTTCAACAGGGCTAATATTATAATATTTTATAACTCCAGTGTGATGCCTTACAACTGAGATATAAGACTAATAATAATGTTTTTTAAGAATGATAAGCTAAAGGATTATGGGCGGACCAGTCTCTATAAGCAGAACCCATTCACAAGTATGACTACCTGAGCAGCCATTACCTCCCTCGATCATATTAGAGGGAAGGTAGTGATCCTCACCAAATAGCCACTGCAAGAATAGACTTTTATAGTGAGCATGGCCAATCCCAGATCAACCGTTCCCTTGAAGTAGCCAGTTTTTGACAAATTTTGAGAGCTTCCACTATTGAATAAGATGTAGCGTACTATATCTGCGATCGTTTCTTGGTATTGCAACTTTTATTTTAAGCCAGGCATCAATGCAGCTCAAAGCGATAAAATATATCTATATTAGTTCTAGTAGTCGTAGGCCTCACACACTATATCGCAATTACACGCGCATTGTTTGATGTCCAAGAACCACGTGGCAAGAACTCGAAACTACCTATTATTAATTACTTTGCTTACATTGTCACCTATTTCGGAGTTCGCACCAAGTCGTGATAATCTTTAAGGTATTCATATGCATTTATTTGCGTACAATAAGCAGGCAATGAGTGGTTAAATATATAAGTAAATGAAACAGTAACCCAACAGGACACATCAAAAAGTAGATTAAAGGAAAATCCTCTGTCCTACTTTTTACTCCAAATATGATACTCGTATAACCTAAGATGCAACATATTTCTTCATAAATTTAGTCAGCTCTATAGTCTGTTATCGTATAAGACCTGGACCTCCCGATGCCCTTACATCCCTTCTTTCGGATACAGATACCGCACACAGGATCAGACACCGACCTCGCCGGCGAAGTCGAAGAATCCCTTGTCCGCCCGCCGGTGCAGAGCACCACGGTGAGAGACCTAGTATTTCCCTCCCCGATAGCGAATTCCTAAGTCGAGGCCGTTCCGCTTTGAGGCGCCCTTGAGCTAGTAGCCCCCTTGCCCTTCTGGCTCGAGCGTAGTGGTTGCACGCTCGTCCTCTTGTCCGGTGAAGCTGTAAAGGTCCCGTGACCAACAGCGTAGATCATTCACACACACACACACACACAAATGTATAAGGCCTGGAGTGGCCTGCCACCCGCAAGGTAGACCAATATCCTGGTGAAAGCCACAGATAGAAGCTAGATGCATACAGCACAAAGCCGGTCCTTGTAACAATCTTTGCGGACGACGTCAATGTCTTTCGGCTGATGATGTGATAAAGCGTATTTCAGTATAGGTAGTTGCGGGTAATCCAGGATGTGTAAAGGAGCGCGAAGATGGCGCAACCTGGAGAGTTGTTATGTACTGAAATGTATGGGAGAAAAACGTGGGACGCCACAAAGCATAGCCACGCTCGGCGCGACGGTGGAGTTGTGTGTCGTTTCCTGTACATTTCAACTCCCTAAGTTTCGCCATCGTCGCGCCCCCGTTGCGCTGCGTCGGCTATGTGGCGAAACCTTTAAAGCCTGTCGTAACGTAGCGATCTTCGGAGGCGGGCTTTGTCTTGCAGCGGACGTCTTTCGACTGGTGATGATAAGAATGTCTACTACATCATACATACTTATTATCGAGGCTATCACAGTATGATTATTTTTTTTTAAACCTAGCCCCACACTAGTATTTATTCCTGTATCGTGGGTGCATTTAAACTTGTCACAAAATTCACATACACAAATACACAGCTGAAGCAAATGATTGTGGGTGACACAAAGATTTGTGGCGGGCGGGAATCGACCCCGTGTCTTTTTGACCCAGTGGGCGAAGCAGGTTAAGCTCTGAACCACTGAGCCAAATCGTCCGTCAGATTAGTCTGGACGTAGACAACAATCTGGCTGCGCCGGTCATTGCATAATCTCTTCGAGTCGGTATCGATCGGTCAGTATAACGGACTATGAATGCCTCTTATGGAAGTATGGCATGAATATCATCGCATTACTCATACAGTGACAGCATATTCGGTGTACCGTTAAACGCAACTGTTTTGCATATTATTAGAAGCGTATTGCTGGATGCTCTTAGTTACTTGCTCCTTACACTTCATGTAATACTATGACCCTAGAAAAGGTCAGAGACGTATGGAAGACATACATTCGATGGATACCACAAGCATTGCACATTGTTAAAATGAATAATACATATGTACATCTATAATATGGCCTAGTGTCTAATAACACTACGATCACGAGGTCGGACAAATTTAGTTTTTCTGACGAAAAATTCTCAATTCTCGGATCTGGTAATAGGCTCCCCCCTATTACATGGGACCTAACATCGTCTTCGAAAAGTGGGTAATATAGGCGTGACGGTGTTTTTTTTTAATATATCGTCATCGGCTGGCTGTCCTGTTAATTATTATTTTATTTAATGTGTAAATTAAAAAAAATAAGAATCGTAATGCATTCGTTATCGCATCCGCTATAACGATATTGCTGCATCTTTACTTTCTACGTAACAAGATCATTAAGCGCACGATTCTTAATCCACCAATTTCACTCTCACTTTCAAAGGAATGTTATCTTCCGATCGCGTCTTGGATCCGTCGTATCTTACTCAACTGTACCACAGACCAGCTTTAATTAAGACTGTCAATAGCCATATAACAAATCGTGACCCGCACGCACTATGCATAGATCAATCTAGGTCTCGAATCTATCCGCGCCTTTATTAAAAAGGTGTCAACACGTCACTTCGCGAACGCATCTACCCATGCGAATCCGTTAATCGTAGCCACCGCCGACTACGATCTCCCCCCGACCCTGCCGCCACCGCCGGCCGCGACATGTTCTCACCGACCCCCCCGATGCTTTGTCATCCCTTCTTTCCGCTCAGAATACGGGCGACGACGACGTAGTAGTAGTAGATCCCCTCCCATAGCCGGCGGTTGACCGGTGCACTTAGTAGTGCACCCGTCCCCCTACAGCGACTATCCCAACCGAGGGCGCCCTCGAGTATGTCGCCTCTTGCTCTTTTTGGCTGGCTAGAGCGTAGTGGTTGCACGCTCGCCTTTAAATCCGGTGAAGCTGTAAAGGCCTCGCGGCCAACAGCGTACATCATTCACACACACACACCCACAGCGTAGAGCCCTGTCCAAACTTTCGTACCAGCCATTAAAGGTTTGGTCAAATAGGCTCGCGCTCGGCTCGGTTGTGACGTTTGCCGTCGCGCCAAGCAGGGCTGCGCTGTGTGCCGCCTCCCGTACATTTCAGTACATTACAGCTCCCCAAACCGTGATTCCGTCGCGCTGCGTCGGATTCAGTAAAAACGACTAAAAATATCTAGGTAGTATTTTTTTAATGTATAATATTTTATACGTTATGGATTTTGTATAGTTTAACAGTTATGGGGGAGCAGTGAGACAATATACTATATAATTTATGAGAAAAAAAAAATATTTTGTATAAATATAAAAGTAGATTTATGGCCTTAATTTGACGTTGATGATTTACCACCTTTATATGTTTATTAACATATGGCGTTAAAATACCGATTTACGATTGGGCATTGTAAGTCTATTCTCTAATACTGATCTTTGGCTACATTTACAATACTTTCTACTGGTCCCCAATTCATCTCAATAAACTACTTATTCAACAAAAGATTGCGTAATAACTAAGTCCTTTATATTTGAAGCACGACAAACCGACTGGACGTTTTCCAACTCACTCGTTGAGTTATCCACATCAACTGAATTACTACGCATAATGAACACAATGTTTGAGCACAGGAGACGTCTGTGAGGATTTGTAATAACTGGCGCCATAATAATTGCTAGCCAATTGATTCAGCAATACCATTCCATTTAGCTGATCAAGCTGTTTTAATGCATTAATGAAAATCGCGAGTTGTATGACTGTTCATTCATAATTGAATGTGATACATCTGCCAAGTTGTACATTGTCAGCTGTTCACAAAGTTTGACCTTCATTCGAACTTGATCTTTACCTGATCAGATAATGTTTTTGCGCCTTGTCAAAAAATTTACACTTAGCAAATAATTTCTGGAGTCAACTTGAGCGATATGCTCAGATTTAACTTAATTTGCACTTGGTTAATAGTTTTCTGGAGTCAACTTGAACGATAAGCCCATATTTAACTTAATCTGCACTTAGTAAATAATTTTATGCTATCAAGTTGAGTGATAGTGATAGTAATAGAGACTATCTTACCATGATCAAATAGACAGAGTCTTATCTGAAGAACAAGTTAGGAGTCTCCGTAACCGGCGAGCGTGTATGAGAGTAGAGGAAGCCAGAGAGGTATGTAAGGAAAGAGCCTGTTGGAACTCTGTACTCTCTGCCTACCCCGTAAGGGATCTGGCGTGATGATATAGATAGATAGATAGATAGAAGTTGAGTGATAAGCGCATGTTTAAATTAATTTGCAGTTAGTAAATTATTTTCTGAAGCCAACCTGAGCAATAAACGCTGATTTAACATAATTTGCACTTTTTGAATATTTTTTTGGAGTCAACTTGAGCGCTAAGATCTAGATGTAACCTACAAAGAAACAAACACGTTTTCTAATGAGGCCGCAGTCTAACTACAAACTAGTGAACACAATGTATATGACAAACATATTGTCTGCAGTGTTCACACAATCATTGTTTTGCAAACACACATCCATATGTCGACCTTATGAATTGCAGTTCATACCACTAGAGCTTTATAAGAAAACAAACTATCATAGTGACTAATAAAATATTACATATAAAATAAACGAAAATCGACTTGATATACGATGACAAAAAAATGATTTATTAAACTTGAAAATATACCTAGAAAGTAATCAAAACCTTACAACGAGTTGTAACCGTGACTTCTCAATCGAATACCAAAATTGAAAAGTGAAGTATACTCGAATGAAGATCTACCAACGCAGTGTACAACCAAGTATCAAAATCAAAAGGTGAACTACAGTGAGATTTTGGCGACGAGACTACCCGCATTTATTGTTGTGACAGCGGCGTCGCTGTCGTGTCGTGTCGCACGTGTCGTGTCGTGATAGGTGTTTCGGCGCGTCGCCAATGCGCCGGCGGCGGTTACAGAATGTCGCCGCCGCGGGCGCTGCTGGCGGCGCTACTCATATGTCAACTGCTGTCGTACGGTGGCCACCAAGGACTCACCAAGATATTTTACACGTAAGAAATTATCATTTATTTTCAGAAGAAATGTAAAAGACTTTTAAACTATGAAAAACCGTCAAACTACCTTTCGACTCTCCGTGTGACAAAAATCGTCCATATTACCGATACTGATACGCGTTTATGGAGCCATGGAACGGTAAATGTAACAAATGTGGAGCCAGCTTTAAAGCCCAAATTTTAATAACTAGGTGTTCGCTGTGTCGGAGCAGTCCTATTGCTTATTACAATGTTTTATTCTCCATGCACTTCAAGAAGAATGAATATTTAGAATTATGATTATTGACTCGATATTTTAGAATCTGGTATAGTATTTTTCAGGGTTTCATAAAAAAAAGGGTACTGTGACAGATGTGTCAAGAGGCATGACGTGTTTCTATACTTATGGTTTTATGCTTTAATACCATTGAATTAAATATTAATTTCGTTTGGCACTTAGAACTGTCACTACCTATCTTATGTGAAAAATATTATAAAAGGAATACACGAGTAAACGAAATTTTATCGATAGAAAAAGTAAGAGTTATCTCTATTGCTTCACATTTTTTAATTCCAACGCGAAACGCTTACGATAAGAACTAGTCAATAGAATTTACTTCAAAACAGAATATTTGTAGCATTTTTTTATTACATGGTGTAACTTATTGTATTTAAAGCTGGGACCAAGTGTCCGATGAATGTACCGCCCGTGAGGTTAGCTGGTGTGGCTTTAAAGCAGGTTTTAGACTAAAATATCTTGGACATGTAGTGACTGACGGCCTGCATGATGATGAGGATATTGAGCGCGAGCGTAGGGCGCTGTCCGTGAGGGCAAACATCATAGCCCGCAGGTTTACGTTGCTCCAACAAGGTCAAAGTGACACGCTTCTGAGCCTATTGTACCTCCTTTTATACTTGCAGTTTGTGGGTTAGACACACGCAGCGAGCGCTCAATTTCCTTTGCGTTCAGTGTAACAACGCATTCAGGACGTTGTTGCGACTGCCTAGATACTGTAGCGCATCCGAGATGTTCGCGGGCGCATGTGTAGACTGCTTCTACACCACTATGCGTAAAAGGGCGACCTCCATGGCGCGGCGGGTACGAGCCAGCTGCAACCGCCTCCTGACTGCGGTGGCAGATAGACTGGACGGTCCATTTATGGGGCCACTGGGCGTCACTGCATACACTAATATCTGTCTATGACTTTAATATTTTATAATAATTGCGACATTTTTTAATTGTGACATTTTAATAGTGACATTGTGATTGTGAAATTATAATTGTGATATTTTTGAATTTTAAGATAATAATTTATTTATTTATACCTTAAATTTTATTATTAAATAACTGATTTTTATATTTATTATTACTTTTTTTTTCTTTTGTACAGTAATTATTTGAACTTATTATAGTTTTTGTAATTCGCAAACTAATAGTGTGTGTGTGTGAGTGATGTACGCTGTTGGCCGCGAGGCCTTTACAGCTTCACCGGACTTAAGGGCGAGCGTGCAACCACTACGCTCGAGCCAGAAGGGCAAGGGGCGACATACTCGAGGGCGCCTTGAAGAGGCGCCGGGACCGGACCGGGATAGACAAGGATCTTTTGGCACGTGACCAAAATCGGCACTAACAACAACACATCATCACGCCAGATCCCTTGCGGGGTAGGCAGAGAGTACAGAGTTCCAACAGTACATCGGAACTAACGCTATCATCAAATGAAATATCACTACATGACAGTGCGCTGGAGTTGCCGATTGCTATACCCCAAGTTCTTTTTTTAGGTTTGTTTGAGTAGAAATGTTTTAAAAGACATTTTGTTTTATAATTCAATTGGTTCACATGGTGCAGTTTTATTAAGATTGTTGAACAAGCGTATCAACTTTCTCGAGTTACAACGTGGGGACCTCCCTGTTAAAAAAATCTCTGGAGGTAGGAAAATTTGACTAAATGGTCCTCACCATTTAGTAAAATTTTCCTAAGCCTAATTTCACAGCAACGACGCCGTCTTAGTCATCCAAGTGCCAAAAGATCCTTGTCGCATTATAATTTCGTCATTTTGATTAGCAAATGCTAAGTCCGTTCATTGAACCTGCTTCGACGAATCTAAAATCTTATAAGCCCTTAATATTATCAGATTTGTTCGCGAAAATTCTCATCTACTTTCATTAAACGGTGGACGGGTTGCGAAATGGAGTATTAGTTTTAATTTGCCGGTTGGAAACGTTTCAATGAAAAAATTATGGAGATTTTCCACGAACGCTATTGTCCAAATTCTGAAGCATTCTCAGTCTTTGTCTTTTTTCAATTGAAAAATAAATTTAAATTATTGCGGATAGGTAGAAAATTTCGGTGATTCTTGCGAATAGGTACATTATGTAAAAAGATGCTAGTATATAGTACCAAATAGACCGTGTCTTATCTGAAGGGCAAGTCAAGAGTCTCCGTAACCGGCGAGTGTGTATGAGACGAACTATGAGAGTGGAGGAAGCCAGAGAGGTATGTAAGGAAAGAACCTGTTGGAACTCTGTACTCTCTGCCTACCCCGCGAGGGAGCCGACGTTGATTGTATGGATGAAAAAATATTAATATTTTTGTATAGAATACAGGTACTGATAGGTCTTAGCGTTGCCAAAATTTCGTGACTAGTTTCGACGAAGACTTTTTATTGGCACGTTACTAGTAACATATAGTAACGTATAAAGAAATTATGTTTCGTTGACCAAAATCTATTAGGTTCAACAGAAGTCGATCCGTTCTTGAAATAGCTTTGTAGGTATTTGTTTAGATTTCGGCGTTTTTGCTGATTAATTTTGATAAGTCCACTAGCCCCAAACCTCAGTGCTGACAAAACGTGCTAGGGCACCATAGCTGTGTATAAGGAGTGCTAGCAATAACACTGATTGCCTCAATTGGATGCATTGCGGTCAATGAACATAAATCACGTAATATTGAACGCGCCCGCTCGCATCTCTGTTGGTGTTGTGTAAATACCCGCTTTATTGGCGAATACCATGTACTACACTTGTAACGTGGTTTCATTTGAATATTTATTAGCTTTATGTACTTGATTTTAAGTTATAAAGTTCTTTATGTCGTGCGTTAAACTCCTTGAAAGTTTGTTACATTGTATCAGGTCATTGTAGCCGGATACTTTCTAAATCAATAGCGGGGCATTAAAATGATAATATATTAATTTATCACTGATCTCTTCTTGTGGACATAGTCCTTGAATGAGTTTTTATATTTCTGCTATTTTTTCCAACAGTAAATATTACCTATACACATATTATGTCAGAAAACATACTAACCAAGAAGTTTATTTTTTCATACGTTGTTACGATCCAATGCAATGTGACAGAAGCAAGAAAGTAATGAATTGCCTTTTGTTACAGGTTACCTGACACGGGGCAGCCTCCCGTGCTAATATCGCTGGCAGATACCGCCAAATTGGAGCTGAGAAATCCGGATGAACTGCTGTTTGCCAACGAATCAGAGGAACACAACGACACAAAGATCTTCTCCATCATAGACGGCGATGCTATTGAGGAAGTAAGCGCAAGCACACCAGAAGACGTCAAAAAAGATACAGAACCACACCTCGTAGTCAAAGCCAAGCCGATGCATGAAACCAGGCAAGTGGAAGAAGCATTTCAAGTGCCGACACTAGATGTAGACAGCGGCATAGAATCTCAAACCGAAGAAGCAAAAGAACAAGAAACAGAAAACATTCCAGTCAAAGCGGAAACACCACAAGAGGACATACCCTCGTTCTCCGAGTGGGCACAGAAACAACTGGCCGAGGCCGAAAAGAAAGACACAGTACTGAACCACTCGAGTCAACCTAGTCATAGTAATACAAATTTTAGTAGCAAAACGACAAAATTGCGGTCGAAGAACTACGCGTCACTCGCATGCGGCGCGAAAATAGTAGCGGTTAATCCTGAGGCGGGCTCGCCCAGCTCCATCTTATCTCCTAACAGAGACGAGTACATGCTCAACACTTGCAACAGCCGCATATGGTTCGTCGTGGAACTGTGCGAGGCTGTGCAGGCACAGAAAATCGAGATAGCCAACTTCGAGCTATTCTCTTCGACGCCCAAAGACATCGCTGTGTACTTCAGCGATCGATTTCCAACTAGAGATTGGGCCAGTGTCGGACAGTTCACAGCACAGGACATGAGAGACGTGCAAAGCTTCGATTTGTTCCCGCATTTGTTCGGAAAATTTATCAAAGTCGAGATGCTGTCTCATCACGGATCAGAGCATTACTGCCCTATATCGCTATTCAAAGTATACGGAACATCTGAGTTCGAAGTTTTAGAGAAAGAGAATTCGCAGCATCCAGCTCACATTGACGACGATGAAGATGATGAAATTATTGATGTACCAGATATCCCTGCGGCTGAAACAGAGCCCTCTAAAAATCTGTTCGGTTCGGCGAGAGACGCCGTGATGTCCATCATGAAGAAGGCAGCGCAGGCCTTAGTGAAAACTGAAGTTCCTCAGAATGTGTCGTGCGAACACAATGATACGTCAACAGACAAAACGTACAAAAAGTGTTGCTCGCCCAGCCATATAATAGTGTGTGATAATTGTAGTGAGACGCTTTACAATGAAGTGTACGAACTCATTAGCTGTAGTTCAGACAAACTGGTCAATCTCGTGCGCCAAGTGTTCCTCCGCGACACGTTGAAGTGTACCGGCATCTGCCAGCCCTTTGGACTAGATTTTAAAAGTACAAAGACAATAGAGTTTAGTGAAGAGCGTGTCGCGTACATGAACGCTTTGTTCCCCCAGAAATATTTAGCGGCCCTGTGTAATATCTTAGCTATAAAGGAAAAGAAGGTAGTTTTAAATACGAGTTTCGAAACTGAGTTAAACGTTACCAGTAATACAACAGTTGATGAATCGCCAGAAGCTATAACCGGTGAGACCAACACAGAACTAGATATTAAATTAGTCGCAGATAAAAGTACAACTACAGGAGACGATAAAATTAATGAAACAGCCGAAAATGAGGAAAAAGCTGCTACCGAAGGTGTGAGTGAAGGAAACACACTTCAAGTCGAACTGCCGAAAGAACAGAATGAGTCAATTGACGAGAAAAAAAATGAAACACTTTCATTGGAAGACAAAACGGCACAGGAACAAGAAAATACCCTTGAAATTGAAAAATCTACAGACATAAACATTGAAAACGAAAATAAAGATGCAGTTCCAAAGATTGATATTAAAAATGGTAAAACAGAAGTCACGCCGGAAAAATTGAAAGAAAATAACGGTGTAGAAGAGGCGCCTGAACAAATAATTATTGACAATGATAACTTTATATCAGACTTCGATCAAATGGCTGTAGACCCGACTCCTGCGGGGGCGACGGTTTCACAGAACCAGAATCAGGCGCAGACGACGGTGCAAAAGGAATCAGTCTTTTTAAGACTTTCCAATAGAGTGAAGGTCAGTATTTGTTCATTTCCTAATACTTTATTATAGCAATGACTATAAGAGGTTGATAAAAAATATTTGAATGCGAAATTTGTACAATAAGTCCAAATCTTGGAGGATAAGCGGTAGAATATTTGATGCGAAACGCCTGGTAGTGCGATCGCCTTGCTCATCCACCGTGATGTTACTCAATAAAATGAATTACTTGTTTGCAATCAGCAGTATTAATTACAAGGTTCAAGATTAAAATCCTGCCTTGCTCCCTTTAGATTTTTGAAACCTATATGTGATTAGTCACTTGCTAATGGTAAAGGAATAAAATGCAATGAAACCTCTGTGACGGCCAGTCAATCTAAGTTTTCCAATGATCATCATGGATTGATCCAGGCAAAATAATGCTATTAAGGAATTTTTATTAACGCCGTGATATCGTTTCCGTTTCAGACTCTCGAACGCAACATGTCACTATCGGGACAATACTTAGAAGAGTTGAGCAGACGCTACAAGAAACAAGTCGAAGAGATGCAGAAGACATTCGAGAAGACCGTGCAGCAAATGACAGAGGAACGCCGCAAGACCAACGAACGCGAACAGAAATACATGGAGCAGATGACTAACCTGCAAGATCAGGTCGCCCATATGGCGGCAGCCTTAAACATTCTCATGGAAGAACGAGACAGCTGGTTCGGCAACATCAATTTCTTCAAATTCGTCGTATTCCAAACATTCATTATCACTGCAGTTTTCTACTTCATATCCAGAAGACCTAAAATCGAGCCTGTCATCATACCTATAGTGAAAAAGACTAAAAAGAAACAAGATAAATTTAGAAGGAAATCCGTCGAAGGTGTGAGCGGTCACGAAACACCATCGGCGAAGAAAAGGCGGCCTAGCGAGGAAGCGCTGCAAATAGCGAGACAGTCTGCCGAAGACCCGAGCCAAGACGAAGATGAGAGAGAATGGCAAGTCGCTCGCAAAAACAGAAGAAGAAAAACCTCAATCGTTCACAGGAACATAGAAACTGATGCCAAAGACTGGTCCCGACAGGACAGCATCGGTAAATTGCAGGAGAATCCGATACTACTAGACGAGGAGGAATATTACGCTCCAGTCACGGAACCCAAAGAGTTTACTGAGAGCGACACAGCGAGCCCTCCAAAACAAGAGATTCGGAAGACAAACGGATCGTTCTTCAACAATTTGAAGAGTAAAACTATGAAGACTAGACGGCTATCGTCACCGGCTTTCTTGAGGACGTTGAGCCGTCAGAGCAGTAGGAGTACTCCTAGCCCGGTCGTGAGGACTTTAGAGCCCATTTTTAATGGAAACGTGACCAAGAAGGCCGCCTCAGAGTCTCCGACGGGCAGCCTCTGGTCGGAATCGACGGAAATATCACAAAACGGTCACCAGGACAGCGAGAGCGGAGGCAGCAAGAAGAAAAAAAGTCTGAAGAATATATTGAAAAAAGTGTTTTGAGGACATTATTAATTTAATAATTTCGTGTATATTTCGCTTAAAGTAAGCGCGTCGGCTACCGACGACGATTCTGTTCTACACGAATTAAACTTTATTTCTGTCTCTTTTCTACATTTAAGACACTGTAGAGACAGCGATATAGACAAGTTTGTGTGAAACAAAATCGGCGTACATTGTGTAATTTATTCAATTGCGAATATTAATGTTTAAATTATTGTATATTTGTTGTTAGTAGACCTCATAGGTGCCAATTGTGATAAATTTAGGAGCCTAATTGTTAGCCTGTTGCGAATATGAGTTTATGTGTATGTTTGCTTGTGTAGAAATTGTTGAGTGGCGACAATAATGGTGAGATCGGTCAGACACGAGTGCTAGTCGAGGGAGGCGCGTCGGGAAACAAAGAAGCGGCATTAAATGCATTAATTTTATTTTCTGTAATTTCATTTAAAACTCCTATCACAAGATTAAAGCTTATTGATAATCTTCCAATATTGAAGCATTTTCTAGATAATATGTTATGAGCAAATTTACAACTGAAGCTATACTTACAACGTTAACATTACTATATCGTTAAACAACATAAATTAATGTTGTGCATATACAAGATATCTTTACAATATTTAACGCATATCTGACTTATGAGAGTACACAGGTCGAAATCATTCATGTTCTGTGCAGATTGCTCGTCCAATACAAAAGTCGCATGAGCTGTTAAAACAGGAGATAAGGCGGTAGCTTACTTATTGTGCGACAAGGATATGTAGGCCCGTAGATAACATTGACAGCAGGGCGTTGGTGTGAAATTAGGGTTATCATTTAGTCGCACAACGGACTATGGAGCGAGCTATGCTCGGCGTCTCTTTGAAGGATAAAATTCGTAACGAGGTAATCCGAAAAAGAACCAAAGTTACCGACATAGCTCGCAGACTCGGTAAGCTAAAGTGGCAATGGGCTGGTCACATCTGCAGAAGGACTGACGGCCGATGGAGCAAACGTGTCCTAGAGTGGAGACCGCGACTTGGTAAGCGTAAGGTAGGACGGCCCCCAGCTAGATGGACCGACGACCTCAAAAAGGTCGCTGGGACAGACTGGATGCGGAAGGCGGAGGACCGTGTGCAATGGCGCGTGTTAGGAGAGGCCTATGTCCAGCAGTGGACTGCGATAGGCTGATTGATTGATTGATTTAGTAATATTTCTGTACTTCCAGGGTAATATTTCAACAAGTGGGTCCACACGGTAACTAATTAAAAAAAGAAGTTGGATAAATTTCATAGCAAACGGCAACTCTGCGACTGTCATGAAGTGACATTTCACTTGATGACAGCGTTAGTTCCAGTTTGGCCGCGGGCCATAAGATCCTTGTATGACTGTACCTAGCCTAGTTTGCTTATACCAAGGAAGTGAGAAGCATATAAGACAAGTGTTCTCTTCTTAATAGGGAATATGCGTGTATTTTTTTTATATTTTTATACGATAGATTATATCAATATACATATAACTGCAAAAAAAAAAATTAGGCGCCAAAAACAAAATGTAAAGGGCAATAAAAAATGTTGAAAATAGCGAACAGATAAGAGCAATTTAAATGCCCGCCATTTTGGGGCGCTTAACGTGACGTCAAAGTCTATAATAACAATCTATTACTAAACAGCTGTAGAAGTATTTTATTCTATAATTTATTTTTATTTTGTATTTTGCGACTATTATACAATGCAACAACACTGTTGTGCCTAGATGTAAAAATACAATAAGAAATGCACCCGATAGGTGCGGACATAAGGAGAAAGTGGTGTAAAATCAGAAAATGAGACATGGTATCTCCATCAACTTGTTTATATTGCTGTGAAGATCACTTTAACGTTAGAATTAACTTAAGTAATTTAAACTAAAATTTTGTCAGTGTTTAAATCGACAACAAAAAATAACAATAAAACTAACTCAATAGCAAATATCCAACAAATATGTACTTGTTGACATTTGTATGATAGACTTTGACGTCATATTCGATCTGACCAATAGCGTGACGTTCCAGCTACTTTGAATTTCCCACAAATTTTTTGTACTTTAAATAATTATTTTCTTAATAAAAAAGTAATGTTATTATAAAAATTTTGGTATAGACATCATTCTATTGCGATAAAGTTTGTAAAAAAAAATATTAGACCCTTATTTGAATTACACGCATATTCCCTATTATACTATTTGCAAATAAGCTGTGTTCGCTTTGTCCAAATTGGTAAGAAAGAAATTCTAAACTTGGGTACTGCTTCGACATATTAAGCCAGTAACAAACTTTTGAAATGATGTGCATTCATACACTTATACGCCCTAGGTTGCTAATTAACGTTATTTTTAGGTTGACTTCCCTGCCTACTGCCGTGCGAGTCAGCTGAATGTAAACCGGGGGTAGTTCACATAATACGAGATGAGCATTACCGTTACAGACTGCTTTGTCCTTTAAGGTTCGTTTACTTAGTACTACTCGAAGAGCATCGAAGCGCTTGTTTTTTTTCACAAAGATCGGAGGTTCGATGTTCGAGCGCGAAGGAGTTCGCGAACAGAAGGCTAATTCTTGTATTTAATTGACACAGACTGAATTGAGATTTAATTATGAATTGACTTACATTTGGTATTCTGCCCAACTAAAGTATCGATCCGATTTCAGAATCATCTGTCTAATTACGATATAATGTCAAGTTGTTTAATTTAAAATATATTGTTAATCATTTGTTGATCACATATTAATCTCAGCTGCCACAGTTTATATAAAAAAATATCTAATATAAATCTTGAATTTGACGATGTTTGGTATATTTGTTGTTAATGTCAATTCAAAATTCAATCGGAATACCGTTTACATTTTGTTCAACTTTCGGTCCGATCTCGATTCGGTCGATATTGTACGAGAATACCATTTGTGCGATTTATGACATTGAGATTAGATCGAGACTGCATTTTGAACACTTTTAATTACAACAATTAGCCTTCAGGGCCCCAAGTCCGTTATTGCAAATTTAATAAAATTGTTGATTATTGACATCATAATTGCTAGTTTTGAAAGTTTTCAATCTACTAAATCTTTATATCTTATGGTACCTATCAATAATCCTTATGGTTTTCCATAGTCTTAGGTACTAGTTCAAACAATTGCCGACTTGGGCACAATTGTTATTAAACGATTTTTGCATAGCTGACTTGGGGCACAGGAGCGCAAAAACGGAGCGCATTGTGACAGATTTTGAGCATACCCTTATTACAAAAGATACACATCTTTTGTATCTTTATTTTTTATATTTATATTTATTAACATAGGAAAAAAAAATCTTATTTCAATGTTTATATTCAAAACTCTAAATAGGATCATGCTTTTACTCTGCTCTCATAATTGGTCTATGTGAATGCCAAAGAAGTCTTAGGCTCAATTTACAAAGCCACGAAACGGAATGGAAAAATCGTATACATTCCGGGAGGGTATGCTCCGTTGGTTCGGGCATATAGAAAGAATGTCGGAAGAAAAAATAACAAAAACAGTTATACAATGCGAAAGTGGAAGGATGTAGGTACCGGGGAAGACCTAGACTATCTTACCATGACCAAATAGACAGTCACTTATCTGAAGGACAACTCAAGAGTCTCCGTAACTCGCGAGCAAGTATCAGACGAAATATGAGAGTGGAGGTAGCCAGAGAGGTATGTAAGAAAGAGCCTGTTGGAACTCTGTACTCTCTGCCTACCCCGCAAGGGATCTGGCGTGATGATATAGATAGATAGAGGTTTCCATTCCGTTCCGCAGCATTGAATCTTAGGATCCTTACACCAACCAAATTCAAGATATAACTATGAAATAACGTTGACAGACTGCATAAAGTCTTTCAAGTCTACACATCTAATATCGACCAGTTTCTTCTGCCTTGCGCACGAGTTCAACTCTCGCACTGCTCTGTCGAAGTCCTCGGTTTGGTAGACTCGTGTGCTGTTGGTCGCAAACACTATCTCGTTCACTTCCTCGTACAGTTTCACTGATGATAAGTGCTTGAAGTGCCGTTTTAGTGTTTCCATTATAGACTGTTGGAGTTCTGTGTCGCGGCATACTAAGTTTAGGATGAAGTGGCCTGTAAGAAAATAGATGTTTTAATAATACTGAGTACGGCCCGCAAGACAATCAGGGACTTTCCTGAGATTTTTCGTAATTATGTATGGCCCGAATGAAATTAATTTCTTTTAAATAAAAAAACGAAGCCCCACCCTTGGATTTATTCCTGTGTCGTGGATGCGTTTACAAACATGACAATTCACATACACAAATGAACATAACATAAACAAAAACAAATAATTGTGGGTCACACAAACATTTGTCTCGTGCGGGAATCGAACCCGCGACTATTAGACACAGTGGGCGGAGCGGGTTAAGCTCTTAACTCCTGCTGAATCGTCCGTCAATTTTTGAACCTATATTGTTTTGTACGCTCTATAGGCAGAGTCCTGGGAAGGCCCGTAAGGGATGTGGCGTGATGATATAGACAGATAAATAGAGATGTATTATGCCAATGCTAGACAAAGGCGTTACTTGAAACTCTCATTTTTTTGGCTTGGCCTGCAGTTGTTCCGTTGGGACTACTTAAATCTTCAATCATCACCAATCAATATGAGTGGCGAGGACTTACACAAATACCCAAACCGAAATAAACATTAAGACTTGTCAGGTGCAGGGATCGAACCTGAGACAACTATATCCAGTGAACCGAGCGGCCTATATTTGGAAAATCACGTCGACTATTTACATCGCCTATTCCACACAGCCTAAAGACAAGTCTGTAATCACTCCGTCCTGCCCGTTATGGCTTGCAGAGCCGAAACGTGGACACTCACGGTTGGACTAGTCCATACATTTAACGTCACACAGCGAGCTATGGAAAGAGCTTTGCTTGAAAGGATAGCATCCAGAACGATGTCATTGGACAGAGAACCAGAGTTATCGACATAACCCAACGGATTAGTAAACTAAAGTGGCCATGGACCGGACACATTAGCCGAACAATCAAATAAGCAAACGAGTTTTGAATGGAGACCATGGACTGGTAAACGTATAGCAGACACAGACACAGGATCAGACACCGACCTCGCCGGCGAGGTCGAAGAATCCCTTGCCCGCCGGTGCAGAGCACCACGGCGAGACACCCAATATACGCCCTCCCCCATAGCGACTGCCCAAGCCGAGGCCGTTCCTCCTTGAGGCGCCCTTGAGCTAGTTGCCCCCTTGCCCTTCTGGCTCGAGCGTAGTGGTTGCACGCTCGCCCTCTAGTCCGGTGAAGCTGTAAAGGCCCCGCGGCCAACAGCGTAGATCATTCACACACAAAAGTACTGCAGAACGCTCTCAGGCTTGGTGAAGCGATGATCTTCGTAGGGCGGCTGGCAGAAATTGGATGAGAGTAGCTGAGGATCGTACCCAGTGGCGTGCATTTTGAGAGGTCTATGTCCAGCTCAACTCAAATAATTTATTTTGTATAGCCATAGCCCTGCGGGGGCGCTAACAAATAGTCCATATACATTCACTCAATATACACCGAATCGGAACGCGGTCTCCACTGACAAGATCCGGCAAAGAAACTGAGCGGGCATGTCTTTTTTTATTTATTTATCTTTCTCTTTTTTGTTTGTTATTTTTTTTAGTCATTGTGTGGATACAATGTTTAGGTTACAATCAAATAGTTTAAGATCTAGCTCCAGTGATGCCGTTCGACCGAGATATAAGACTAATGATGTTATTTATAGTGTCTAAAGGATTCCAGGTGGACCAGTGGCCACAAGTAGCACCCGTTCACTCCCCTCGCCATCACTCCCCTCGACCATATTGGAGGGAAGGGAGTGACCCGCGCCAGACAGCCACCGCAAGCAAACACATAGTGAGCATGACCAAACCAGAACCCCAAAAATGGTGGTCAGATTGGGTCTACATCGTCACGCCTATATTCCCAAGAGGGGGTGGCAGAGGTGTACTGAGTACACCCACGTTTCGCCGACGATGTTGGGTCCCATGTAATAGGGGGCGAACCTATTGGGTCTACAAATCAGCAAAACCCCTAATACTCCCAATTATGATGATGACGGCCTACGCTGAGAATACTAAACCCCCTTGTCAAAATGTAATATTTACCATCATCAATGAGTATGGCGATCGAAAATACAATACTCAATCCAGTGAGGCGAACCGACCTACGCTCCAATCAGAGATGGGCAAAATGTAATCAGATAAATGATTAACCACCCCCGCTTAGGGAATATAGGCCTTATGGTGTATTATTACATAACGGAGAGCTTGTCCCAACGCTGTTATATGGCAGCGAGAGCTGGGTATGTAAGAAGGAGAATGAAAGTAGGATAAATGCGAGCTCTGCGGAAGATGTGCAGAGTCCAGTTGATAGACCGTATTTGCAAAAGCGAGCAGGTATGAAAGATAGTATCGGTGTAAAGATGAGAAAGGGTATGCTCCGTTGGTTTGGTCATATAGAAAGAATTTCAAAAGAAAGAATGACAAAACAGATATACAATGCGAAATTGGAAGGATGTAGGTGCCGGGGAAGAACTAGACTATCTTACCACGACCAAATAGACCGAGTCTTATCTAAGGGACAAGTCAAGAGTCTCCGTAACCGGCGAGCGTGTATGAAACGAACTATGAGAGTTTGTCAGCAAAGAACCTGTTGGAACTCTGTACTCTCTGCCTACACCGCGAGGGATGTGGCGTGATAATATAGATAGATAATGATTAACGATTACAATTACATTTTGTAATCTTAAACGATTACGATTAATCTTGAATCATGATTGAAAATTACAAAATCCAACTGTAACCATTAATCTGATTACATTTTGCCCATCTCTGGCTCCAGCTACTTACTTACCATCATCTGCGAGTATTTTGTTGACGTCATCAAGCACGTGGTTCTCAAGGAACTGGCGAGGAGGACATGACAGACCCACGGTGCGGTCCTTGCTGTCCATGTCGAACATCACCGCTTCGTACCGGTTGCCTGGAATTTAACGAAAGGTATATAATAAAATTAATTCTTTATGTGTCGTAAGTATCAAATATTTACAATGAGATAATAAAATTTTCTTAAAAAAAATGGAATTTTTTACTCTGCAAGAGATCTGGCGTGACGACTCCAGAGTGCTTCTGAGAATTGGTGAAAAAATCTGGACTAGGGTTCGAACTTTAGACTGACTTACTACACACGATTGCTCTATTTTTTTTTGTTAACCTGTTTTGTCCCACTGCTGGGCAAAGATCTCCCCCATAATCTGACACGTGGATCTGTGATTGGTCATCACTGGCCAATCTTTATGAAAAGTATCTAGATCATCGCGCCAAAGTTTCCTAGGCCTGCCCCGATGTCGATGTCCATCCGCAGGCACCCATTGAGTGACCATTCTAGCCAATCTGTCAGGATGCATTCGACTAACATGCCCTACTTAAGCTTAGCAGATTGATTGGGCATTAGCCCACATCAGTGATCCCCGTTTTAGAGCGTATTGTGGTGTTACGAATTCTATCTGCTAACTTTACGCCTGATATGCTACGATCCATCGCTTTTTGACAAACCTTGAGTTTGGACTTTTGAGACTCAGTCAATGACCTCGTCTGAGCACCATAGGTTAGGACAGGCAGGATACAAATGTCGAGGAGTTTCCGTTTAAGACATATTGGAAGGTCACCCTTCATCAGCCTTGCCATAGACCAGTATTAGTAGACTCTAGGTATTAAAGAGGCCAATTTCGGACACCCCGTTTTAATTACGAATCTTAAAGATAATCATTTAAAATGCAAGAATAGAACTCGCGTGTGACAAATATGCCTAGTTTTTGAAAAAAAAATGGTTAAAATCTGACTAAAATTTGTGCTGATAACATAAAATAAAATGACAGCTCTAAAACTAAGCCTAATAAATAATTTTATGTTATATAGTTTAAAAGTGTATATGAGCGATCTTAGTGTGGGATCGTTCGGCACAGTTTATTAATTTTTATTCATTAAGACTGCCTCGCTGGCCTAGTGGCAAAGTGGCTTCGAGCGGCAGATCCTGGTCGACCGGACCTCTCTCTGCCCGCAGTAGTAGCGGCTATGCTGGCAGGGGTATCGGCGTGGGGGGCCGTATCCTCCTTCTGCGAGACTGTGATGTCCCAGAAGGAGGAGGCCGAGCGGGATCGGGAGGGCCGATCTGGCTTGACGAAGGCGACGGCGCCGGGGCGGGGTCACAGCCCGCCCAGCCCCCCCCCCCCCCAGCCCAATAGCCCGGGGCTTAAGAATACGGGCTAACTCGCGTCCCGCGCCGTAATATCTGGCGGGGGAACCCCTCCTGCTACAACATCAGCAGGGGAGCCTTCGGGGTCGCGGACGCAAGGAGCGGGGGCCCCCCGGGGAGGACGGCGATGTGGTGTGGCCCACGTCGCCGTGAGCACCGCGTCGGTGCGGGGGGGGGGGGGGAGCATGTCACCAAGTCTCCCTCCAATGGCGGGCTCGTCAGAGCGAGGCATAAGAGGGGCACCGGTGCGTTCCATAGGAGATCCCAGAGCCCCTCCAAAGTGCTGATGTCGGCCACCCTTCGCGAGCTTCCCCCGAGGCTCGCGGAAGTCCTACGCAGGATTTTCCCCAGGTAAATAAAAAGAAAAAAAAAGTGGCACAAAGCGGCAGTCCTGCGTTTAAATCCTAGGTAGGACAAATGTAATTTTTCTAACGAAAAATTCCTAGTATGAGTCCAGAGTCTGGAATTGTGCCCGGTATATGGCACTAGGCTCGCCACCTATTAAATGGGACCTAACACCGCTCATCTCATCTGTGCCACCCCCGCTTGGGGAATATAGGCGTGGCGGTATTTTCTTTTCATTTACATTTGACGTGGATAACAAAGCATTTACCTCGACGTCCTTAGGCGCCAAGCTAAAACCGTATTATTTTTCTCTACTTACATCATTGTGTCAGATATTTCGCGGGGTAATTATTTTTTTAACATACTATTGCCCACGGCTCTGGTCTGCGATGTTTCCAAGAATTTTTACCAATTTTAAAACAAATAATAAAATTTACGTCAACACCATCGCACCTGCATTCCACAAGCAGTATACTGTGAACACTCATTTTTCGCTGACGATGTGACGCCACTAGACCATCGAGTCAATTTTTAAAAGATTCTACCATTTTTTTGCATATAAAGTTGTGGGACTAATATCACGGACAACTTTGTCTTCTATAGACGACCTTGGCGTCTACAAAAACCAACCTCATTAAAAATCTCACCTTTCTTAGCTTCATCCGCCAAAAAGTCCAACCCATCTTTGATCTGTACTTCCAAACGTTCATCTGTCGTCAACTCGAAGTAGTCCCTCGCGACCTCTAACATGGCGGGGTCGAGGTCAACGGCCGTGACCTTCACATTGTCGAAGCACCTCCTCAGGAACATGCACAGGCTGCCACCCCCGAGACCCAGCACGGCCACGTTGCTGGGCCCACGCGTGGACAACTGCACGCCGACGCACATGAAGGAATGGTAGAGTGATATGTGACCGAAGTCGACGACGTATTTTGTTTTATTTTTCTTTTTCACTGAAAATTGATTATAAAGTAAAATTAGAAACGTCGGACGGCTTAATCTAGTTAAGGGCTTATGCCGCTCCGCCCACTGGTTCGAACAGTCGCGGGTACGTTCCTCGCTCGGGATAAATCTTTATATATAAAAAAATAAACACTATAAATATAAAAATATTAGCCCTGAAACTGTCCCACCGTTGGGCACGGGCCTCGTCTCAGGCTGAGAGGGCTTAGGCCATAGTCACGACAGCTTCCCCCGAGGCTGGTGGAAGTCCATGAGAATTTACCCACCCGAAAAAGTTACTCACCCGCTTTAAGCTTAGCCTCAGACTGCACAAGGAACTGATTGTCGAGGAACACGAGCCTCCTGTGGGTGGCGCCTTCCACGTCCACGTCCTCTACGACGAACGCGCCCGACACTGCCGAGGCGCCTTCGTGTACCTTTACACGACGCCCCACGTCGCTGCCCAGTGATAGGAAAGGTATCTGAAAAATATAATAATAATAAAAACATTGGTCAGGCCCCCCAACTCGGCGTGTCTTTGTCGGTCGAGTGGAAACCGAAGTGTGCCCGCAAGACTGTTGGCTCTGTTCTTAATTGACCGTCCAGAGAGGAGTCGTGAGATCTATATCGAAGAAGATAATGCGTTCCTACATCGATGTACTCCAGAGGTGGAAGTGTTAAAGGGCATAACGCCGCGAGTAACTTCGGGTAAAGCGCAGCACACCTTTCCACATCCTTGAGCTGCTCACACCGGTGATGCCCTCAATTGTCTTAGGACGGCCGTTTGAGGGCCTATCTAGTAAGCGGCCAGTCACCGCCAGTCACGGGTAGTTAGGTATCACTTATTATGGCCGGTGTCCGTCACCTTTGAAATAGTCTAGTTTTTGTCCATCAAATCCCATTTACATAGGCCTTGTGTTCTTTCCATAATTTACAATAGTACTTGTGCCTGCGGGGTCATTTTGCTGGTTATGTTTCTTCATTTTCAGCAAGTGATCTCAGCAGGTGACTTACATAACATTAACTTCTCGTGAAAGGCCTCTACGTGTTGGACCTATGTCCCCATGTAAGCCTTTCAAAGATCCGAGTAAAGCCCGCGAATCTCAGCGATACATAAAAATATAATACTGGCACGCTTATATTCCCCAAGCAGGGGTTAGCAGAGCTATATTTATGTACACTGTATGTGGGTGTACGTACACAGTGTACTGTGACGCGTACACTGATTATACCCAACTATCACCAACTATGTTAGGTCTCCTGTAATAGGAGGCGAGCCTATTGTCATTATGGGGCAAAGCCAGACTGGACCGATACTGGATTTCTTGTTATTGAAAAAATACTTTTTTGTCTGACTTCGGATTTGAACCCAGGACCTGATGATTACTACGCGCTTTATTCGTCATTAGACCAACGTCACCAAACATAAAAAAAGTTAATACTAAAAAAGGTACTGTTACATGCATAATGAAGCATTCGTAGCCCTGATGGACTTCAGGAAGGTTAAACAGCGGTCAGCTCGGTCGGTCTAAAATGGGTGACCGTTTATGTGATTTTCATTTTCACGCGTCTCCTTGCTTCGGCAGATACGTTTAACTATCTATCTATGTCATCACGCCAGATCCCTTACGGGGTAGGCAGAAAGTACAGAGTTCCAACAGGCTCTACGTTAAACTATTAGTTAAATACTTATTATGGTCCTTAAACAGTATTCTAAGGTATGATTTTCATCAAACCACGCGCGTCGGAGCAGCTGCCAACGTATCCGCGCGCATCCGCCGGCATGCCCCCACGTTTTATGCGACAAGTAGTGCTGTCGCATCAGAAACAATACATTCAATTTATCCCGTATTGACGTATTATTTATCCATTATGCAATAAATACGTACCTTTTTTAAAGTCCCTCAAGTTATAACATTAATAAAAACAGCTGAGCCGGTGACGGCGCCCAAGCGCACGTGACATCGGCCGAAATGAGCCGTTCGGCTCTGTCGGCAGCCTAGGTTTCAAGATGTTTAAATTCCAAGTGTGCATACACTTTCAATTCCTTTACCGCACTGAAAAATGTAATGTGCCTAGTGTTGTAAAAATGAGTGTTGAAGCCGAGCGTTTAGCGCTGAGTCGACGCTCACGAGCGTTGAAACACTTACAAAAGGCGAGCGTTTTAAGCGCCGACTCGAGCGTTTTTACAACACTAAATGTGCCTCCGTAGTAAATCATACCTAAGTATTTGCTTAGTTTAAGCGTCTACCTTTGTAAGTAGCTCTTTAATTGGCCTACAAAATACAATTGCTTTTCGACTTTGACTTTGACGTAAGGCGACGATAGGTGGAACGACCTGGTATATCACGAACCTGGCCAGCAAATCCATACGGTATAAGCATCTTGGCGGCGTGCGCGAGCTCCTCCTTCACGGCGTCGAGGCTTTCAAAATGATGTCCCCGCCGCAGCACTGCCACCACGAGCCGGCCGAACCTGGCCGAGTCCTGCAACTGTCGCCTGCCTGCTGCCGTGCCGAATAACCACTCCGACTCTCTAGAAGATAATAAGAAATTGAAACGATAATAAGAAACCGAACCAGAGACCACTAATACTTAATCTCTATCGCCGAACACATTTGCGCGTCTAGTATGTACTAATACACTGTCACGCCAATATTCCCCAAGCTGGGGTGGTAGAGGTGTTCTGAGTACACCCACTTTTCGCCGACGATGTTAGGTCCCATATACCGGACACAATTCCAAACTCCGGACTCATACTAAGAAGTTTTCCGTTAGAAAAACATAATTTGTCCGACCTAGGATTTGGACCCAGGACCTTGGGATTACCAAGCGATACGCCTTGCCACTAGACCAACGAGGCAGTCACTAATAATTTGGACAAAACTTATATACACCATGTATTCTAAATATGTGGTAAAATTAAGAACTTGAAGAATTAAGTGGCGGTTGCAGAACGCAAAACACCATTATGATTCGGCTGCTAATTAGTGATGCGCCTCGAGCCATTTATTCCCTCGAGTGAATTTGTCTAACTCGATACCCGAATAAAAATAAATTTTACTAATGTTAATAAGTCCGCTTGCACTCGAGTTACCGACTCAACTCGACGCACCGAGTAGATTCGGTGAGCGCTTGATAGGTGTCACTTTACTAGTTTACTATAGTCGACGTCACCAGGTTATAAACAAGCTCAAGCTTGCATATTGGAATGTAAAAAAAACATGAACTTACTTTGATTTGTAAAGTTAATAATGGGACCTATTTAAAACTGCTTTAACTATAGTAATCGAAACTGGCATGTGATAATTTTCACTTGAGTTGCCTGGACTGTAAATAGTGAACACGAGTTACTGGAAAACTCGAGTGACGTAATAAAATAACACGAGTGTCTCGAGTCATAAAAACCCACTCGAGTCGCATCACTACTGCTAATCATCATTTAATCTATTATAATCCGCCTAAACGTTAAATAGCCCTGTTACTGAACGAGCCGGTTCTTAAAGCAAATACCCTAGCCGTTTAGTATTACGGTAGATTCTAAAATTTGAGTATGACATAATGTGTATGTAATTTATACGCCAGTGCCTTTTATATGCCAGTTTAAATGTCATACCCATTCTTTGTTTACAAAGCCCGGAATATTGCTGAAGAGGAGTTACCTCGTTCCAGCAACATTTTTTTTTAAATTGATTTACAGCTGAAAATACGCGCAAGGTCGAAAAACATTATTCCGAAATAACTGCAAAACAAATCCAGAATTATGATCCTATCTACGTGTTCACGCTCACGGTGAGCGTGAGGTAAACATCAGGGTCCTTATTCTCTATGACCAAACGCGGCACGTTACGATAAATGCGTGAAATGATCCTTTTATGGTATTCCAGATACAGAATACCATCTTAAATTCGCACGGACGTTTTTAAGGCGCGTTAGTAAAGCGCTAGAATAATATAGATGACTAACATTAAATTTTTTTTATTTACGGTTTCAGACATTTATTTCTCAATTTATTAATATTAAGTGCGCATAGCGCTTCTAGATAGGTCATTTTTGAAGAATATATTCTGAATCTATATCTATCGATCTATTTATATCATCACGCCAGATCTCTTGCGGGGTAGGTAGAGAGTACAGTTTCCTCTGCCCCCCCCCCCCCCCCCTGACTTCCTACATTTTCATATTTCGCTCAAAACACGCTCGCCGGTTACGGAGTCTTGTTTATTTTAATTTATTCTCGAAAACACAAAAGCCACTTACATGGGAGTACAGAATAGCATTAAATACTTGACTTATTTTAGGTAATAAGCCACCGAAAGACACGAGTAAAAAAATAGTTCGTTTGTACCTTTAACAGTTTTATCTACGACATAAGGGCATAAATTATGTTGTTCGCATCGGTTCGGCCTGCACTACGCGACTCGTCGTCGGCTGACGGCGAAACGGCGATTTGCCGGTTTGCTGATCGCATCTGTATGGCGCTGACAGTAGCCGAACGTCGACGATCGCTGTACTCTGTGGTGACGAGTATCGTGATGTATGTACCATACGCTATACAAAAATTACGGAACAAAATTGAATATTATTAGTGAGCAAATATCGTTGTTTATCGCAACAGCAGCCGTCGTGATGGCGACTGCTGATCACATGTTAACAGCCGTCGCGACGGCCATTTGGAGAACGCGACTGTCGAACTAGGCGTATAGCCGTCGCGACCGCCGATAGGCGTTAATCGACTCAATGCGAGTAGTGTGGTGATACCCGATCGCTCAAGCTGATTCCGGGTCGACAAATGTGGTGAGACCCTTACACGATCATTTCGCGAAGGTAGCCAGCGTTCACACGGGCTTTTCCACACGTCGTCGTTTGTTGCATTCTAGAGCTTTATCAATGCGCGTTGAAAAAGTGCTTGTGCGAACGTGTGGTTATCATAACGCGCCACGTTTGGACGTAGAGAATAATGACCGTAGTATATATATTTGGCGTCGGTTCATCGCTTGCTTTCGGGTGTATTTATCAACACTAGCTAAATATACACGGCTGTGCATAGCGATGTAGGCGTGGCTCTTTCGCGGATCTAGCAGGTGTATTTAGGCCGCTGGATTCTGTGAAACACAAAGGACATTGTACCGGGAAAATGCCCACCAAAACATGTTTTTTTCATAAGAAATCAGGCGTGTCTGAAAATTACACGTGTATTGCGCGAGCTTTAGAAGTCAAGGAGGAAAGTGTGTGTCTGACAAAATTGAGATTTTACCGTCCGTTTGTTCCATGCAGGAATTCTACCCTATGAATAGTACCCATAGTAAAAAATCTATTTCTCTGTCACGCTAATTATTCCTTTAAAGAAAACGTTGCAGGTAAACGAACTGTTACTTACACATATAAAATAAAACTATTTTACGGATTTTATCGCGGTTTATTTTTGATTTTTAGATTCCCGGACGTTTCGAGTGCTTTGCAGCAGCACCCATGGTCACGGGAAGGACTTAAATCAAAAATAAAACGCGATAAAATCCGGTAAATAGTTTTATTTCATGTGTTATATTCGCGTAAATATAATAATGATAATGTAAATGTAATACTATTGTACAATACCTTGATTCGTAGCATACTAGAATACTGTCCCACTGTCTGGAGACCGCATTATTCGACACATTTTTTTTTTTTTTTTTTTTTTTTTTTTTTTTCTTTATTATTAGACACTGCGGGCCCGGTTTGTCCCGCACCTTTTTTTGTGTAATTTATGTGTTGTTAGTAGTTGCTTTTATATGCACTTGTATGGTACATGCCGCTTATTTTTTATTTATTTTTTTGGTTTTGTTGTTACAGTGCTTGGTATTTGTTTGTAGCGGTACTTCAGTAGAGGTTTTTTCTTTTCCTATAATTTTTTTTTTTAATTTATATTAATGATTTTGTAAGTGAATGAGGCTTTCTGTTTTGGCTTGCCTTTGAGCGAGAATGCCTCAGTTGTGTAGGTGTTTGGCTGCTTGTGAGGGTTTCCTTAAGGCCTCCGCCTCCAGCAGCTTTTTAACAACTACCATGTCTCGACTGCGAATAGCCATCTTTATGTTGTATTCTTTTATTTTTTTGGTCGCAGCTGCCCCCGCCCTGCTTATTAGTGTAGCCGTTGCGTCCCCTTCACAGCTGTCTGTGTAGTAGACGCAACTTCCAGTGTGGCGAGATATAGCTACGACCGCGTGTGGATAGCTTCCGTGGAGCTTCAGTCTCTTGGGGACCGCTCGCACTATCACCACGTTTTCACTCGTTAGTCCCTGAGACTCATGCACGGTGAGGATGCGCGACCCGTTTCCCGACGCATAGCCCTGGCCGAGGAGGATTTCCTTCTCGGCCTGGGTGCGCACCAGAAACAGGGTGTTCTCCTGGTGTTTTGGAATTTGCGCTCCCGTGTACTTACTGAGGCTCAAGGACCTCACGAGGGATTTGGACGAGTATATGCCCCCATATATCTCGTTGAGGGCATACGCTACGTCCATTGGGTTTCTGTGAGTGCAGAGCAGCTCCCTGTTGACACGCGCCACGGAGTCTGGGCGG
Organism: Phalera bucephala; assembly: GCA_905147815.2. Classification (NCBI taxonomy): domain Eukaryota; kingdom Metazoa; phylum Arthropoda; class Insecta; order Lepidoptera; family Notodontidae; genus Phalera; species Phalera bucephala. The sequence continues at coordinate 29,104,720 of LR990622.1, forward strand.
TTGTAACGCAGTCGAAACAGGTTCTCCCTATCAATGAACGGCGGTTGGTTGCAGTCGCCGACGAGAAGAGCCTCTCTCGCGCCAGTTATCTTGATGGCCATCACTACGGCTCCAAAGTGGTTCATGAGTGCCTCGTCGATGATAATACGTGTGCACTCTTCACCTTCTTTCAATCCGTTGACCAGCATTGAAGCCATAGTGCGGACCCTCCTCTTGGTGTTTGTTTTAACTTTTTGCGCGAGTCTCTCCCTTAAGTCATTCGCTGCCTCGGTTGTAGATGTTATTAGGATATCGCTTTCGATGTTGTAATTTGCGATTATCCATGTTGTTTTTCCGCATCCAGGAACCCCGTTGACCCATGTTATTTTGGGTACGGTCCAGTGCTCGATTGCAGGCCCCCGACCCCGGCCACTTGAGACAGTTTCTGCCATCTCAAGTATCCGGTCGTCGAGCACCACCCTCGTGCACTTCGCCGCAACCACTATTGGGTCGTTAGGGGGGGTTCTGAACTTGTGTTTGCCGGTCCGCCGGGACCCCTCCTCATCGTATTCGACGAAACCGCTGGTTCCACTATAGGCCGCCATGTACTTCCCCGACATTTCTCCTCTTAACGTGGTAGAGTTGTCGTTGTCGTACACCGCCGCTTCTGCCTCCTCGAGCTTCACCTCTAGCAATCCTTCATTGCCCAGGTGATAGGTTTGCAGGATGGATCTACAGGTCTCACTATTGACCCTTCTTGTTGCTTTGGTGATTGCTTTGAACTCGAGGAACGCGTTTTTTGTGTGTTGCAGCGGCTCCGTCGCCTCGCTGAGCTCCGGCGCATCGACAAGCCCCATCTGGGCTCTTGTTCGAGCCTTTTCCGGCTGCTTATGACTTTTGGGAGGGGGCTCCCTCAAGAACGCTTCGGCGGCGACTGCCACCCCCTCCGCCCACTAGTTCCCCCTGATTTTTTTCCCCAGCACACTTGGTATGCCGAGGACCGCCTTCCCGAGCGCCATTGTGAAAGACGCATATTTTAAGACTAGAAAGGATTCAGAAGCGTATCATGTGGCATTTGGCATTTTCTGATGGAATATCCAAAAGTCATAAAAGTTATAGTGAAGACTTGCGTTTTTTAATACACCATCTCTTGAAAAAAGAAGAGCGCTTCTGGATCTGAATTTCATGTACAAATTACTACACAACCAATTGGATTGTCCATCGCTGATTAAAAGTCTAAAGTTTAACGCCCCTCATCGGATACCCCGTAAAGCAATGGCAATAATGGTTCATCCATTTCGGAGCACGGTTTTAGGATACAATTCGCCGATTCCCAGGTTGTGCAGAGCTGTTAATAAATATTGCATAGACGCAATCGACATATTTTCAGTAAAATCGCATGAACTTCGTAGACTTATTTTCGAAAACTTACCCAACTAACAATTATTTGCCAAAGCTCACGACATTAAATAATTTAAAAAAATCTTAATTGAAATATTTGCAATTTTATTATAGTGTGATTGATTAATATTTCTTTGTATTTCATTTTATTATTATTATTTTTCATTCTGGATGTTTGTGATTTAATTTTTATTATGACTTATTTGACCGACAAAGAACCAAAGTTACCGACATAGCTCGCAGACTCAGTAAGCTAAAGTGGCAATGGGCTGGTCACATCTGCAGAAGGACCGACGGCCGATGGAGCAAGCGTGTCCTAGAGTGGAGACCGCGACTTGGTAAGCGTAAGGTAGGACGGCCCCCAGCTAGATGGACCGACGACCTCAAAAAGGTCGCTGGGACAGACTGGATGCGGAAGGCGGAGGACCGTGTGCAATGGCGAGTGTTAGGAGAGGCCTATGTCCAGCAGTGGACTGCGATAGGCTGATTGATTGATTGATGACTTATTTTCACAATTAATTTCATATAAAACACTAAACTTATTAATTACAATTGTCTAGATAATTATATATCTGTCAATAATATATAGAATAAATACTTGTTATGCATGCTGTATTCACCTGTAATTAGTAATGCAATTGGTCATGAACTCAAAATTTGTATCACTTGCAAATGAATTATTGTACATAACTGTTGGTGAATCTAATTAAATAAATAAATAAATAAATCTGAGAATTTAATGTGATTTACAGATATTCAATATAGGCCTCCCAAATCGCCCTCCAGCGCAGCCGGTCCAATGCCACCTGCATCCAACGACTTCCTGTAATCTTCACAAGATCGTCGGTCCATCTGGTGGCGGCCGTCCCACGCTGCGCTTGGTCTCCACTCTAGAATCTTTCTGCCCTAACCCCCGTCCCATCTTTGCCCATTGCCACTTCAGCTTACTAATCCTAGGGCTATGTCGGTGACCTTGGTTCTTCTACGAATCTCCTCATTCCTGATTCGATCACGAAGATAAACGCCGAGCACAGCTCTTTCCATAGCTCGCTGAGCAACTCTAAGCTTTTTCATGAGACCTATTGTAAGACACTACGTCTCTGATCCGTATGTCATCACTGGCAACACACATGACTAAAAACTTTAGTCTTGAGGCATTGAGGTATTTTAGATGAGGTTGACACATATTAAAGAAATGATATGATCAGTATCAGCCATTCACTAGATCATCGGTCTACATTGAGGGGGCCGGGGGACGATACGATAATTCCAGAGCCCGCGACATAATTTATTTAAAGCGTTACCACCTGTCGCAGTTGGTGCAGGTAATAAATTTGGTGCTTTAATTTACATGAGATTTATATCTATATTATCTCGCCAAATCTCTTGCGAGGTAGGCAGAGAATACAGAGTTTCAACGGGTGTTTTCCTTTTAAACCTCGTTCGTTTCATATACGCTCGTCAGTTACAGAGACTCTTCACCCTTATATTTCGGTGTGAGGCGCACATGGCGCTGTGCGATCGCGGTGTTCTTACCATCACCAAGGTTAAGCAGCGTTCGACTCGGTCGGACTGAGATGGGTGACCGTTTCTAGCATTTTTATATTCGAGCGTCTCCGTGCTTCAGAAGGCACGTTAAGCCGTGGGTCCCGATTACAAGTTTATGTGGTAGTTGTTAAGCCGAGTTGGAAGTTTTACTATATATTTTATTTCCATAGTTATTTAAATTTGGCAATTCTGAGCGCTATACTAATATAATCGGGGTGTCTGAAGGCTTGCGTTATTTATGATACACCTTGTATATATAGATTTTTAGTATTATTTTGATTTTATTATTAATATAATATTTATTGTCTTTTAGATTTATTTTCTTACATTTTGTTAGCTTCGTGGATTTTCTACGACACATTTTGTTTCTACACCACCCCAAGGTAGACTGGAGAAAATGCCTTAGGCATTAAGTCCGCCTATGTACATATTTGCATGAAGAATAAAATAAATAAATAAACTGAATAATGACGAATAATGACGGACGATTTAGCGCAGTGGTTATGAGCTTAAGCCGCTCCACTGAGTCTAATAGTCGCGGGTTCGATTCCCGCACGGGACAAATCTTTGTGTGATCCACAATTATTTGTTTCGGTCTGGGTATTTGTGTATGTAAACTTTCATGTTTGTAAACGCACCCACGATACAGGAATAAATCCTAGTGTGGGGCTACGTTTTTTAAAGAAGAAGAAGAAGAAGAACTTAGTCCTCTTCTACATCATTGTAGGTAAGTATAGTTTAGAATAATTTAACAACTATAATTTCAAAGTGTGACAACCTTACAGAGACTATAATTAATGACAACGACTTCGCGCTATAAAATTGCGCAAGCGTTGACCGGCGTAAATAGCTGGAAGATCCAGAAAACGCGGGAAGTTTACTATACAATAAAATTAGCGTGACATTTAACATTTAAATAGACACATATATTCATTTATTTCAATTGTGAATAAAAATAAAAACAACCGGCATAATTATTTATAAATGATTATATTGGATTTCATTTTTGATAATGCCATTATAAAGAAATAGTAAAAATAATATTATTCCTGGTAAGAAACTGTCCCACTGTAGGGCACGGGCCTCCTCTCAAACTGAGAGGACTTAGGCCAAAGTCCACCACGCTGGCCCAGTGCGGGTTGTGTAACTCCACACACCTTCGAGAAACTCTTAGGCATGCAGGTTTCCCCACGATGTTTTTCTTCACCGTGGAAGGAATAATATTTTTTTATTTTTTCGTGGTGTAATTATTTTTAAAATATCGACCGATGTAGACTAGTTTCCACATTTAACTAAAAAAATTAAGTAAGATATTAAAATAATACCTACCTGTATTTTTGTGTTGTTCCGATATAACCACTAGTATCTACATATAATTTGTGAATTTTCTTTAAGCAGAAGTAAATTACAATTAAACTTTGATTTGTTTATTAATCACAGATTCCTATTTTGTGAACACTTATTTTTTTATTACAATTTACACTGGAGCACTCAAAACGAAATTAATTTGAATGCACCACTAACACGTCTATACTTCCAGATAACAAATAAAGATCTAATCCGTGTTTAAATGCGGCGGTTCTCAACAACTTTTGGTCCTATTCGAGTAAGTCGGTGGGAGGGTCGCGGCCCGCGGGCCACCGGGCACGAATCCAGACGCCCCCGAATCATGCGAGATACTTCGAACATTTCGCTAGAACGATGTGACGGATGCACTTGGGAGTTATTTTTAAAAAGCATTTTATGACTCCTTGGTTATATTAATTTTCATCTTACTAATATTATAAACGCGAAAGTTTCTGAGGATGCACGTATGGATGTTTGCTGGACGCTAAAACTACTAAACGGATTTTAATGAAACTTTACGGAATATACGTAACATATAAGCTATACGTCAGAATACCGCATAGGCTATAATTTATGAAAATAAGCGCATGCGTAGCCGCGGGTTACGGCTAGTTCATGCTACATTTATCTCTTTTTGGCAAATTTCTGAGGACGATGGAAAACCTTTTTTCTTTAATTGTATGATAATAATTTTTGTGACATGGATTTTTGGGCTTTGTTAAATTTGATCGTTATTCCCTTATAATCAGGTAAATATTAGTCTACGCTTGGATTATTTATACTATCTTTATAGTATAAATAATCCCAGTATAGAATCCCAGGTATATAACATCCTTACGTCTATACTTTTAGTAATTTAAAGTAGCAATGGAAGTAACACGTTAACATTTTAGGCTGACGGTACATAGGTAAGCACCCAATTATACGCATGCTCGATCTTAAAGAAGTGGTCATACATATATACGTGTGTGACGGTAGAACTGAGATACAAGTAGAACATTGCACAATAAGCGATTATTATTAGAGAAAGGAGGGAGGAGGGGCTGTTACGTCGTAACAAAGTTTTAAAAATATAAAATAATACAAAAAAAAACATTACACACAAACAAACAAAATAACTAGTTGTTACAATCGAATGGAAACCGCGCGCTTTAACTAGTGATAGCATCATAATGACCATATAAGGTATTCGTTGGTACCGGAAATCAAATTCTTTCTAGAACATCTGATAAGAAACGCCCACAACATAGAAATATCTAGAAATATCAAAAAAATAAATACAATAGCGAACAACGGGACAATGACCCCATCTCGCTGGGTTCGGTTATTGCTATCTTAGTCCCACAAGAATGTTATAGAATATAGACAATAGTTTAGGGCGTGACTTGCTTCGGTTGAGCCGTTTCGTTCCATATCTCTGTTTCGTCTCATACGAAGTATCTAGAAATCTGGGCAGTGCTCACTGTTGCCTCAGGCAGGAAGTAGGCCGTCCCGATATTAGTATATAAAAACGAATTCGCGCAGGAAGAAAGAAATTTTTCGACGTCAGAGTTCGCACGACAACTATAAGTGATTAATTGTCCTCATTTTGAAAAGTAGTAAAACCAGTGCTATACTAAAATAAAAAAAGAAAATCAAAAGCGGTTAGCATCATTTTTCAACCCCCTTGGAAACTAGGGGTCCACCGTACGGATTGTGAAGTACGGCTTGGGAACCAACAGGCAACAATTCTGCCCGTCGACTCCTGCTGACCTCTGCGGCTAAGGGCCTTCCCTAGGGCACCTCCGAGTTCCCCACTAAGTTGGTGGAAGCTTCCTCACCGAAGACCCCCGCGCGTCACGGGATCGAACAGACCATAGTTAAGTCCCCAGCGCATAAAGTTTTTTTTTTTTTTTGACCAGAAGGCATCTCTGTGCCGCGAATCCACACCCCGGGTGTAGTAAATTATTTATTTTAATTTAATTCCTTCTTTTTTTTGTGAGATTTTTTTTCTTTAAATATTTTTTTTAATAAACTATTGTAACATTATAGTTGTGTTTTTATTTGTACCCGCCGTCAGGCGGCCGTAAGTTCTTTTTTTCCAGTAAGATGATTATATAATGTAGATAATATCATACACGTACATATATAGAATCACCAAATAACATTCAAAACTTTCTAATATAAGAAACATTACAATCTGCCACTGGTGGGTACTTTCAGGTAAATATTTGTTTTATTTTTTAAGTATCATTTCTCTATATTACTACTTATAAGGATGATCAAAATATTTAAGAGAAGAACTTTACATCACATACAGATTTATAAACAGTTATTTTGCTACTACCCTTCCTTCATCAATCTTCTGGAATACAATCAGAATCCAGAATGGCTCAGGAAGGGCTCAGAACTTAGTAAGATATAATGAGGTTCTACTAATAGAAATATAAAAAAAAAAATACAATAGCGAGATGGGATCATTGTCCCGTTGTTCGCTATTGTATTTTTTTTTGATATTTCTATGTTGTGGGCGTTTCTTATTAGATGTTCTAGAAAGAATTTGCTTTCCGGTACCAACGAATACCTTATATGGTCATTATGATGCTATCACTAGTTAAAGCGCGCGGTTTCCATTCGATTGTAACAACTAGTTATTTTGTTTGTTTGTGTGTAATGATTTTTTTTGTATTTATTTTATATTTTTAAAACTTTGTTACGACGTAACAGGGCACGTCCTTCGTGAATGGAACGATCTGAAATAGGATGCGAGTCTATTTCTGCATAAGCGCGAGTGACGCTGTACTACATAATTAAAAACTTAACGTAAATTTCTGAAAAACATAAATTACTATTAACATAAACGGACTATTTAGCGCAGTGGTTAAGAGCTTGAGCTGCTCCGCCCACTATGTCGAATAGTCGCGGGTTCGATTCCCGCACGGGACAAATCTTTGTGTGATCCACAATTATTTGTTCCGGTCTGGGTATTTGTTTGTGAATTTTCATGTTTGTAAGCGCACCCACGACACAGGAATAAATCCTAGTGTGGGGCTACGTTTTTTTAAAAAAAAAAAAATAATTATTATACAAATAATATAAAAAAAATATTATGATTTTACTTTTCTCCGAGTATCCCATTTTGTACGCTAAAAAAATCTCATGGCTATTAAAAACATTTAATTCGAGAATGTATTATTTTAACAACTAGAGCGTAAACCTCACGTAAGGGGACCGGGAGGTCCCATCAAATCTCACCAAGGGGGAGAGAGGGGTCCAAATTAAAAGAAAAACAGCTCACGTAATTAATTAATGCGTCCTTATCACAACGTTGGGGGCTGAAGCCGCTCGTGCCCGTAGGATTTACTTTCGATTCCCTACACAGGGTCTCTGGACAGTGCTACACGAGCCGCCCCTTCACCGGTGGTAGGTTACGGCCGTAGCCGGTATTTTTGTGTGTATGTGTGTGTGAATGATCTACGCTGTTGGCCGCGGGGCCTTTACAGCTTCACCGGACAAGAGGGCGAGCGTGCAACCACTACGCTCGAGCCAGAAGGGCAAGGGGGCAACTAGCTCAAGGGCGCCTCAAGGAGGAACGGCCTCGGCTTGGGCAGTCGCTATGGGGAGGGCCTATACTAGGTGTCTCGCCGTGGTGCTCTGCACCGGCCGGCGAGCAAGGGATTATTCGACCTCGCTGGCGAGGTCGGTGTCTGATTCTGTGACCGTAGCCGGTCACCAACCTCCACCCCAGCAAAGTCATGCCGCCAAGCTACCCAATCGTATTCCGGCGGGGTTACCTTACCAGGAGGTGGGTTTACCCTGATCATACCAATTTGGAATTCGGTTTTAAGTCTCTTTAGCCTATTTCAAGTGAATCGGTTATTGCTGATTTAGTGAGTCACATCTTCAGCCCCGACTTTACTTCCCATTAATTGTGGACGTGGGACAATATCATTTGTAAGTACACTGAAAATTTACTTATTATATATGTGATCACGCCAGATCCTCGCGAGGTAGGGAAAGGGTACAGAGCTCTAACATGTTCTTTCTCCTCCACTCTCATTTTTCCGTCTCACGGTCTATTTGGCGCAATAAGATAACCTAGTGGTAGTTCTTTAAGGCAAGGTAGAAGTGTTATAGGCTGCTTGATAAGCAAGCAATTAGTAGCCACAGACTTGCCCCCGCCAATCCGCATTACGCGTTGTAGAGTGTTGATCTATTCTCTCTCACCTCGATTTGTGTGAGAGAATAGGTCAGGACGGCATCTACCTAGCAGTTAGGATAGTATAAGCTGATTTATCAGGGCAGTCTAGGTTTTCCCCGATATTTATAGCTTTCCACTTTTGCAGTGTTTCGTCATTCCTCCCTCCGACATTCTTATTAGCAACGACTCTAAATAAACTCACGCATTGTGAAGGCACACAAACAAACATAACTTTAAGTGTTATATGTATTTGTTACTTTATTTACACGCATGTAAAGTCAACAAAATAATCTACACAGTAATTGGTGTCTTGACTCATATCTGTAAGGTGATAAAGCCAGAAAAAACAAAAGCAACCCAAAAGTAAGTAAGAAGCTTATAATGGGGTTTTGGCGGGAAGTCAAAGAGTGATGTTGTCAATTTATTTTAATTTCCAAAACTTGTGTTATTTCGACTTATAATGTGTAATGTTGGTGGAATATTAACCATTATGTGTTCTTATATGTGCATGAGTGAAGGTAATTGTAACAAAGTGATAAAACGTGTCTTTTCGACTTCCCTCAAAACGGCCGTTGCAATTGGTATGTAAAGTATCCACCGCTTTACTATCCAGGGTGGGGTACTTCATTAATTACATTATCATCGTTGTCATCAAATTCATCGGGGAGTCGAATTAATTTTAACAAACACGATTAAATATCTCACTGGACACTGGCAAAATACACTTATAATTAGTGTGAAGACATAACTTGAAGAAGAAGAAGAAGAAGAAGCTTATAATATCCTCTACAAAAGGCTCTTACAAATCGAATCGAGACAGAATATGTGATACTTCCACCACGTACAAACTGCGCACAGGTTTGTGGCCACCTGCTGTTAGAACTTATCAAGCTGCCCATAAGGCTTCCAATTTGGCTTAACGACTACCGTATAAAGTAATAACCAGAACCAACTGCTTAGAAGTACGGAAACGCTTAAATATGGCAACGGTATAAACGGTCACCCATCTCAAACTGGCTGAGGCGAACACCTGTTTAACCTCTCGGCCGCTTTGTCGTGGCATTTTGGACGATTTTGCAATACCTACGGGTTAATCCTGTTGATCGCTAAGAAGCGTCCCATACGCCTTTTTTATTTATTATTTTTCCACAAAAGCCTCCGTTTTATGAGAATGTAAGAAGCCAAAGAGTTCTTAAGGAAAGAACCTGTTGGAACTATGTACTCTCTGTCTACCCCGCAAGGGATCTGCGTGATGATATAGATGGATTATTTTTCCTCTGCTAACCATACAACGGTCGCGTCTAAGCCACGTGGGCGATGTTTACACCTGCCGCTATTTTTGACGCGCATTCCCTTCTTTTTAGTATATATAATAATAATGTTGTTACACTCTGAATCAGTGTATTGCAACACACTGTGTCATAGGTGTGACATAGTTTATAATTAATTTATATCCATGTGTTATCAAAATCCATCCTGTATATCTATCTATCTATCTATATCCTCACGCCAGCTCCCTTGCGGGGTAGGCAGAGAGTACAGAGTTCCAACAGGTTCTTTCCTTACATACCTCTCTCGCTTCCCACTAGCATAGTTCGTCTCATCCACATTCGCCGGTTACGGACACTGTTGACTTGCCCTGAAGGGCAGACACGGTCTATTTGGTCATGGTAAGATAGTCTAGGTCTTCCCCGGTACCTTCCCTGTACATACAGGATGGATTTTTGAAAAGGGACAGGAATGACAGCTACCTTAATCATTATCGCTATTATCTTTAAGTTATTGAGAACTTTTAAGCTGCATCCTCAGATTTAAAAAAAAATTCAGCTAGCAAGAATATCGGCAATTTACATAAAAACTTTTTTGATGCCAATCGATCCTGTTTGTTATAATTAAAAACCTCTATTGAACCAACTGAAGCTGAAGTACCAGAAAAATCAATATTCGTAAAAAAAACTTTTCTCATACATTATGTAGAAAATCATCGTGGTTTCGATACCTTGAACAACGCAACTACTAAAATCCACCCTGTAAATATCATCAGACCATACCCCTTGCGGGGTAGGCGGAGAGAACAGAGTCCATGTGGCATTTGTATCTGTTTTATAAATTATTTTTCTCTTTCACATGGGAAGTCTTAAGATTCTCAGTCCTTTGTAGGGAAGAGTGAGGTATGTGGACATTTACTATCTATCGCTCTATCTATATCATCACGCCAGATCCCTTGCAGGGTAGGTAGAGAGTACAGAGTTCCTGGCTTCCTCCACTCTCATAGTTCGTATCATATACGCCCGCCGATTACGGACACTGTTGACTTGCCCTTCAGATGAGACACGGTCTACTTGGTCATGGTAAGATAGTCTAGGTCTTCCCCGGTACCTGCATTCTTTCACTTTCGCATTGTATATCCGTTTTACAAGGACATTAACTGGATACATTATAACCAGTGTTGGGCAAAAATCAATTGATTAAACAATTGACAATTAACAATTGATCAATTGTAATTGCAGTGTTATGCAATTAACAATTGATCAATTGTAATTGCAATATTTTGCAATTAACAATTGATCAATTGTAATTGCAAAACATTGCAATTACAATTGATCAATTGTTAATCGTTTTATGCACATTTACGATTAAACAATTAACAATTAATTATCAAAAAACCGTCGGCGCAATGTAGGTGTTAAAAGCACCCTTAACGTTGGCGCAATGTGGGAGTGTACAATGTACACTTCTGTCTGGTGTTGTAAGGCTTGAATCGGGAGTACGATGATTGAGTGAAAGCTTGCCTTCTAAAAAGACTCAAGACAAAACAATAACTAAAATGGCGTTAATTTTTGGATCAAAGATGGCGGTCGCGACATCTTATGAATAATCAATATGGGCATCGCTTTTGGGGTTTAAGAGTATGCTGATTACGAATATGGGTTGATTACGAACAAATTAAACACTATATTCGTTATCAGCATCCCCTAAAACCCCAAAAATGATAACCAAATTAATTTAACACCAATATCAATCTACTTGTACTTGTCAGTATCAATCTAACCAGTCTAAACACGAGGGGTTTCGTCCAGTTCACATGTTTCTATGGCCACCTTCGAACTTTATCATCAGACGAACCCAATGGTACCATATTATTGTATTGTTACCGAACTTACATACGTATACGTCAATTTCAGCTGATTCGGATACCGTAAGTGCTTGAAAAAGGTTCAGAAGAGTTGAACCGGAAAGACAGACAGACATACGAACAGTGCAAGTTAAATAAAAGCTTGTAAAAAATTAAGTATTTCTATTGTGTCCCTATAAGAATTGAATATTTTACAAGTTCCAGTTCCATATAAAAGCATTCGAAATTCGTTCAATACACTGCACCCCTCTGCCAACCCCCCGTGCTATCAAAATGTTTGTTTATAAATAAGTACCTAAACTTTAAAGAAACGCGCGCGCACTTGTCGCCTTTCGGCAGCGGCACGAACCGACAAGTGCGCGCGCGTCAGTAGTAGGGTTGCCACCTTTTATTTGAGCAATAAAGTACATTGGTTTTTAAAGGAAGGTAAAAAAGTACGTTGTATCTAAATAAAGTATTATTTATTTCACTTTACTATTTTCTTTAAAAACATATGTTTTATTACTTTTAGATCTTTTCAATCACTATTATCATAGCTAAACACCTTCACAGCATGTTGACAGTCTATGATAACTTAAATAGATTGGAGAAAGAATTTAAAAGTGCTTATAGTATTTAATATTTTCTTTAAGTTAGAGAAGTTGTACATGTAACAATGTTTTTTTCTTAAATCTAGCTTACCATATATTCGGATTCTAACACCAGACATCATCTACTTTGCTTTTAATGCGAACAATTATTTTCTTGATAATGATTTAAATGAATCTTAAAAAATCAAATTTCGCGTACTTTACAGTTCTCATAAAGTACTTTATAATAAACTATGGGTGGCAACCCTAGTTACTCGTCGCCTTTCGGCACCGACACGAGCCGACAAAGTGCACGTGCGTAGGTAGGTAAAGTCGGTCGGTAGTGCCACAGTATCTATCTATTCAGTAACTCATCTAAGCCGTTTTAGTGGCATAATTACCTACACTCCCGTCAGAACGTTGTTAAGTTTAGCACCTGTTTTTTTGGATTTTTTTTTTGTCATTTATTAAAATTAATCTACTGCTGTGGTTATAAGCCTGTATTTTTTCGATATGAGTGCAGCGTAATACAATTTAACATATACATTGTGTAATAACAGCATAATGAAAATTGCAAATTGTTTCTAGAAACACGTTTTCTCCTTTTACGAATAAGAATTCTAATTGTATATAAGTATTCTCGAATCTCATTCTTATTGAGAGTTTTTATGATAGATTACTCGGAAATTGTATATAAGTATACATGTTAAAAACCACATGAGTTACTAGATATCAATTTGGCGATTCGAGTGGCGATTATTTTAATTCTAATAATAGATACATATTGAGAAACCATACAAGTAACTAATAAGTTTAAAGTGGTCATTTTATTCTAAATATTAAGGCCTAATAGCACAAAAAGACAAAATATTTAAATTTGTATTAATTTTCTATCTATCTATATTGTCACGCCAGATCCCTTGTGGGGTAGGCAGAGAGTAAAGAGTTCGAACAGGTTATTTTTTCACAGAACGTTCTAATGTTAGTTGTTAAAAAAGTGTCCGTCTCGGACGTGCATGCCACCGCGGCTTATTACATGCGGAAAACTATCGAGAAGGCGCGTAGAGCGCGCGTCTGTGTGCGTGGGTTTGATTCGGACCGTAACTACTAAGATGTTTTACTGTATTATAGTACTCTGTGGTAAGGCACCCCACATACCCCGCGCACTGTGACCCCGCGTGTCTCTGTTCGATCGTTTAGGACGAAAATATTGTCATAACGGCCCAGACCGTTTGTGTATGTGAATTTTCATGTTTGTAAACACACCTACGATACAGGAATTAATCCTAGTGTGGGGCAAGGTTTTTTCAAAAGAAAAATAATATACTTTTTTTCGGAGTGCAAAGTATCGCCTATATTTCGACACGATCACACTTCAGGGTACTTTTGTGTGTGTACTTATAGTTGTAGGTATTTAAACTTACGAGTTTTCACAAACATAGAGAGTGAGTGTGAATCGTGCGCACACAGGAGGGACTTGATTGTAGGACTGGGATTGTAGGGACTTGAATTAATTTTTATAAAGTATATTCGCATATTTCAACGAATATTTCCACACACTTTTGAATATTATAGTCATACTGAGTTCTTAGATTTACGCGAATATTACACATTTCATATTATAGTCATTATGGATGAAAAGGAATATAGTTATATGTCAGATAACACGTCGGATACGGACATCAATGAACAGGTAGATCGAGATGGGCAGTCTTCAGGCCGAGCCAAATCACGTCAATATCTTCACCCCCGCGTCCCATATAATAGGGGGTGAGCCTATTGCCATTGTGCATAATTGTGCCCGGTATGCACAATTCCAGACTCCGGACTCATACTGGGAATTTTTCGTTAGAAAAACTACATTTGTCCGACCTAGGATTTGAACCCAGGACCTCGTGATCACAAAGCGATGCGCTTTGCCACCAGACCAACGAGGCAGTCGTTGGTCTGGTGGCACATAAATGGTACATAAATACAAAGAAAAATAATAAAAAAGGTGCAAAAATTCGAAAAAAAATTCCGACAAGGGGCTTAAGAAAAGTTGAAGAGGTCCAGCCATATACACAAGAAAAATTTGCACAAAATATGATAAACTATAAACCCCAAAAATGAAACCCATATCGATTTAACTCCAAAAGTCGCGTCCGCCATCTCAGATTTTAAAATTATCGGTATATTTGTTACATGCATTCCCTAAACCCTGAAATCGATACCTACATAGATTTTCATAAAAAGTCGCGTCCGCCATCTTGGATCCAGAAACTAATGCCCTATTCGTAATCAGCATCCCCAAAAACCCCGAAATCGATACCCATATTGATTTACATAAAAAGTCGCGTCCGCCATCTTGGCCTTTAAAATTAACTTTATATTTGTTATCAGCATCCCCTAACACCCCAAAATCCATACTCATATTGATTTTCATAAAAAGTCGCGGCCGCCATCTTGGATTTTAAAATTAACACTATTTTCGTTATCAACATCCCTCAAAACCATAAAAGTGACACGCATATTGATTTTGTTAGAAAAGTCACGTCCGCCATCTTAGATCCAGAAATTAATATCATATTCGTAATCAGCATGCCCTAATATCCCAAATGTGACACCCATATTGATTTTACTTCACTCCAAAAATTCACGCCATATTCGCAATCATTATTCCCGAAACCCCAAAAGTGACACCCATGTTACTTCAAAGGTCACGTCCGCCAACTTGGATGTGTTTAAAATATTTTCTGTCGTGTGTTTAATTGTTAATTGTTTAATCGTAAACATGCAAAAAACGATTAACAATTGATCAATGGTAATTGCAACGTTTTACAATTACCATTGATCAATTGTTAATTGTGAAAACCTACAATTAACAAATAATTTTTCAATCGTCAATTGCAATTGATTTTTTCTGCGATTGAAATTTCAATTGTTTGATCCTACAATTGAACAATTAAACAATTAGTGCCCAACACTGATTATAACTCCTCAGTAACCTCTTTCTACAACTATAACATTTATACTGAGCAATAATTTAAAGGATTATGCACCAGCCGAACATTAGATGGCTGCTTTAGTAGCCATACTCGTGGTATGGCTACTAAAGCAGCCATCTCTCTTTTAACCACAATGGAGAAGAGTGAATCAGTGTCTTTAGCTTCTGCGGTCTGTGACTTACATACTTTGGTATGGTCACTAGAAGCACGAAGCAGACACGAAGAGGAGATGGCGTAATAAGATATTTCTATACAATTTAAGCGTGGCACTGCGCGGGGCGACACAGGGCGAGGGGGACGTTGCGTATCCACATTCGTATTTGCCATCTGGCTGAGAGTGCTCAAAACTAAACGGTTCGTCCATGTCTATGATACTTGTAAGTTCAATTATATTACGGTACATGGTATTTTTAATATAGAAGTATTCTAATGAATTACGAAAAAAATACAAGTGAAATTGTGTTTTGCATGTTAAGATACACCACTTCATTTTAAGGGTTTGATTTTTAGTAAAAATATATAGTATTTAATGGCTATGCGAACTCCAGGGGACGTGTCAATTGAGTGAGTGGCGATAACAAACTGAGGTAAGCCACGCCCACCACGATGACGTCAAGGCTTTTAAGTGGGTGACAGACTTACGAGCTTTAAACTCGCGGTTTTAAAAGCGAGACGCGTGGTTTGACAACCTTTTTCGCGTGTGTGTCACCTTAAGTACGCGTACTTTAAAATCGCCGAGCAAGCTCGTCGGCGATCCAACCGATTTGAAATTAGGCTCGTAGCTCGTCTTGGCTCGTACGTGTGACAGCATTGCGAGCCGCGAGCCTCCATTTTGTTTACGAATGCTTACGATTTTTTATTCTCTCTTTTGGTTAACCACTGCCTCGTTGGTCTGGTGGCAAAGTGCATCGCTTTGTGATCACGAGGTCCTGGGTTCAAATCCTAGGTCGGACAAATGTAGTCTTTCTAACGAAAAATTCCCAGTACGAGTCCGGAGTCTGGAATTGTGCCCGGTATATGGCAATAGGCTCGCCCCCTATTACATGGGACCTAATATCGTCGGCGAAACGTGGACACCCACGTTGGGTGTACTGAGTACACACTCAGTACACCTCTGCCACCCCCTCTGGATTATAGGCGTGACGGTGTTTTTTTTTTGGTTAACCATTCCTTTACATAGACGGTCCAATTACATCTTCTTTTGTTGTTTTTCAAAACATAATATGATATTAATTCTAAATAACACAGGACCTCTTCCGTGTTCGACATCGCAGAACAGTATGAGCAAGTTGGCCGTGCGTCGCCGACGTCGAGCCGAGTAAGTACGCGTTCTTTTAAAACCGCGAGTTTAAAGCTCGTACGTCTGTCACCCACTTTAGGAATTTAAAAGGTTCGCTAGCTTATCCACTTCGTATTTGTTTCGTGACTAAAAGATACAAGAAGAGTCTCCATTTAGACAAGAACTGTAACACAAACCTGCCTTGTGGGACTATGAACACCGCATACTTGTTGATCGCCTGCGATCGCTTCTGGTCGACTATATACAGGGTGTACCGCGGCGTGTCTTCGCCCGGCTGCATGAGGTCTAGTGACACCTAGTAAAATTATAATAATATCACCTTTTTGTGTGTGTGTGTGCTATCTACGCTGTCGGCCGCGGGGCTTTTACAACTCCACCGGACAAGAGGGCGAGCGTGCAATCACTACGCTCGAGCCAGAAGGGCAAGGGGCAACTAGCTCAAGGGCGCCTCAAGGAGGAACGTCCTCGGCTTGGGCAGTCGCTATGGGGGAGGACGTATACACGGTGTCTCGCCGTGGTGCTCTGCACCACCAGGCGGGCAAGGGATTCTACGACTTCGTCGGCGAGGTCGGTGTCTGATCCTGTGTGCGGTATCTGTATCCGAAAGAAGGGATGCAAGGGCATCGGGAAGGTCGGTGAGAACATGCCGCGGACGGCGGTAGCGGTTGATAGTAAGGGAGATGGCCAACCTACATTGTTCTCCCATGCCCCACAACAAAATGTAGATGAGTTTGTAAAATTTTTATTTCTAAAGAGTAACCGTGGAGTTTGTTGGCCTTCTTTTCTACAGGAATGACATTCCGAAGTGGTGGTAGAGTCTTACTTTTCTGACGATTAATAAATACTATAATATTTTTTTTTAATAGATGTGCGGAGTGAAGCTGACCGACCGCATTAGCAACAGCATAGTAAGACAGCGAGTAGGTATGAAAGATAGTATCGGTGTAAAGATGAGAAAGATGGTTGGTTCGGGCATATAGAAAGAATGCCAGAGGAAAGAATGACAAAACAGATATACAATGTGAAAGTGGAAGGATGCAGGTACCGGGGAAGACCTAGACTATCTTACCACGACCAAATAAATTGAGTCTTATCTGATGGAAAAGTCAAGAGTCTCCGTAACCGGCGAGCGTGTATGAGACAAACTATGAGAGTCGAGGAAGCCAGAGAGGTATGTAAGGAAAGAACCTGTTGGAACTCTGTACTCTCTGCCTACCCCGCAAGGGATCTGGCGTGAGGTTATAGATAGATAGATAGATAATATTTTGCATGAATAAAAAATATTATGTAAAATCGTATTTCTAATCTCTACAGGTAAGGATTCTACATTGGAGTACACGTCTCCCACCCTTGCTGGGAGAAAATAACCATGACAGTAAAACATCGTCACGCCTATATTACCCAAGCGGGGGTGGCAGAGGTGTACTGAGTACACCCACTTTTCGACAACGATGTTAGGTCCCATGTAATAGGAGGCGAGCCCATTGCCATATACCGGGCACAATTCCAGACTCCGGACACATATTGCAAATTTTCGTTAGAAAAACTACATTGGTCCACCTAGGATTTGAACCCAGGACCTCGTGATCACAAAGCGATGCGCTTTGCCACTAAACCAACGAGGCAGTATTTATTTAGAGCCATAACAGTGTTTAATTAAAATCCTAATCCTTCATTCTAGTTCAAGTGCTTCTGATCTGCTCAGATCTATACCATATACTATGAGAGAATGCGCAATTGGCACCATCCTTCATCTTGAAATCTTTTTAATTAAGACAATTGTAACAGAAATAACTACATATTCTAAAACAAACACCTGTCGCATCTGTCTGATCGCGATAAACTCAATAACTACCAAACAGATTGTCATGCGGTTTTAATCAATGGACAGAGTGATTCAAGATGTATAATTCACCCGTGCGATGCCGGCGCGGATCGCTAGTAGGTAATAAATTAAAGTATTATTATTTAAAAGGCAACTTCGAGTTACAAATTAAGTTCATTTTCATAGAAGATGGATGTAGGTACCGGGGAAGACCTAGACTATTACCATTGCCAAATAGACTGTCTTATCAGAAGGGTAGGTCAAGAGTCTCTATAAACAGCGAGCAAGTATGACATGAACTATGAGAATGGTGGAAGCCAGATAGGTCTGTAAAGAAAGAACCTGATGGAACTCAGTTCCCTCTTCTTAACATGCAAGGGATCTGACGTGATCTATCTATATCATCGTACCAGATCCTTTGCGAGAGAACAGAGTTCCAACAGATTCTTTCCTTACATACCTCTCTGGCTTCCTCCACTCTCTTAGTTCGTCTTATACATGCACACTGGTTACAGAGACTCTTGACTTGTCCTTCAGATAAGACATGGTCTATGATGATATAGATAAATAAATAGATCACAGATTGACAAAATACCTCATTATCGTCATCCAGGGTAGTTTTGGCAAGTCCGTTGGTGACAAATGCTGTGTCTTGTGCTGATTTCACATGACTTTTCACTTCTTCTGGTGATTGCAGCCTCAACATCTTATCTCCGGCCATGCATACTTCTAGTATCTAAAAAAAAAAATTTTCAACATAAAAAAGATATGGAAATTATAAAATACAAGAAAGTTGCTTTTGTAATTGTTTCACACTTATCTATTAGTTTTATAACTTTTATTTTTAACATAAATATTCATGAGAAGACATCATGACAAAAGCTAAAGATGTCAGCTTTTTATGTACAATTATATTTTTACAAACAAATAAAAATTGAACAATGTCAGAGACTTTTACTTAAAGTAGCTATATTATACTATAAAAAAAAACTATGATATAAATTTCGATTTAGCAGTGGTTAAGAGCTTAAGCGGCTCCGCCCATTGTGTCTAATAGTCGCAGGTTTGATTCCTGCATGGGAGAAATCTTTGTGTGATCCACAATTATTTGTCCTGGTCTGGGTATTTGTGTATGTATATTTTCATGTTTGTAAATGCACCCACAATACCAGAACAAATCCTAGTGGAGCTACGATATTAACAAAAAAAAAAATGCATGGTAAGCATAACTACAAAATTAGCTTATATTATATTTTGCTTAAGTTTGTAAAAACTATATAATCTTTACTGTTCACATATTAAGTCATGATTAACTTAATTAATTAGTTCATAATGTTTACCAACTGAGGCATTTCTTTGAATTTTGTGGCAATCACCACAAATACTGGCAATGTCATCCCATTTCCATTTTCAGCATTTTTCTCCTCTGCTTCATGGCATCTCACCACACGGAACATCCAAGATTTATCACAAAAACTCTCCAGCAATTTACTTAAAATATGACTCTGTAATAACGATATACAAACAAAGCGACCTCCTAGCTTCAAGACTCTTTTGATTTCAGAAAAATATTTGTCTATGGTATGTTTTGTTTCTTCAGCATCATCTGGCATCAAGGCGTCTAGGGTGCCTTTATCAAGCACAACATTAAATTCTTCATTATTAAAGGACATATTCATTGCATCCATACAAAGGAATTTCATCGCCAATCTTTGGGCATTGATTGAATTCATTTGCTTGATAACGACTTCGGAAACGTCGATGTTTGTAATATTTAAGTAACCTATGTCGTATAAATCTGCGCTCAAACTGGAATTACCGCAACCAGTTATGAGAATGGAGTCTTTCTGTTTTATATATTTATGCAGTTGGCCACATAGCTCTAAGTATTCGCCGTACCTGGAGAAAATAGAATGATTATGAAAAACTAATAAAGAAATGTCGACAGATTCCAGTTAAAATTATAACCTACCATTCAAAAGCTTTATTTCCACGTTTCTTGAAGAATTTATCCCAGTAATCTTTTTCACTGAATTCCTTATGGCTTTTAGGTAGTAGATTCATTTTGTTTTCCTAGTCTGCTGCTATTTTTAATCATAAAGGAAACAACATAACACGCACATGGATTCCGATGTGTTTGTTTATCTGTCAACAATTTGATTATTAATTTTGACAATTTGATATATATTGATATTATAAAAAATAGTTCAGAAGATCGAAAAAAAAATGAACTTTATATTTTGTTATGTCTAACCTACGCATCATAAATATAAACGAAATTCCACTTTGGATGTTATTTTTATAAAACACTAACTGGGTTATTAATCATTTCGAACTGCGCAGATTTTCATTCCCGTCGTTTGATAAACCAAAAACGTCATCATTGACCAAAAAGGCTTGTCTATAGTTAACTATGCAGTCCATATGCAGTCTATATTTAAAGGTTGTCTATGGACAGTGTGATTTTGTATCTCGTGAATTTGGTGTGTATTTTATGAATTTTTGTATTAAACTAGAATAAAATGTGCAGTTTCTTGAAAAAATGACATTCATTTAAACATGGATTTCCATTACTATGAAAAACCTAAAAACATATTGTTATATGGGTCAGTGATCTGAGAAAGTGAGAAAAAATAACCATGGATAAACAAAAACAAGAGAAATGGAAGGCTTTAGCAACACTAAAGGCTTTTGATACAGGTAAAGCATACATTTTTGATATTTATTTGCTATATAAATAGCTTACCAAAAGCAGCGTAACGCTTACGTGTAATAGCCTTGAGGCCTAATTAAAACATTGGTATGTCGAGATTCAATTGTTTATATTATCTCATTCCTGCACCAGGTTTTCTCAAAAGTAATGTCCTGTTACCTAACATATACCACCATGATATTTCTATTAATTTCTACAAATATAAACAATGTGTCTTTAAATAAACATGGCTAGGGAAAAAAAATTCTTGCCAGTGAAAGTGATGAAATAGCTAACACTGTTACATTTTATCTGTAGAACATATGTCCTTCCACCCACATCTGTATAATGAACTACTTACATAAAATGACATGGTTTTTCATACATATGTAATGTTAATTTGACTTAAAAACCTTCACATAGAAGAATCAATGGAAGTGTGAATTAAAATATTTTAATAGATTTTCATTTAATTTGAAAAGGAAGAGACACAACCTGGTTCGTCAAGATTTTACATGTATAAAGATGAATGTTTTTATTTGGGCCATCTGCATAGCTTCTATTATATTAATAATATTAGCCTTGTTAAGCAACTGTCCCACTGTAAGACACGGGCCTCCTCTCAAACTGAGAGAGAGTTTAGGCAATAGTAGTCCACCACACTGGCCCAGTGCGGGTTCTCAAACTTCTCACACCTTTGAAAACCTCTTAGGGCATGCAGGTTTCCTTACAATGTTTTCATTCACCATTAAAGCAAGTGATAGTTAATTTTTAAAATGCACATGCTTTTAGAGGTGGTTGCCTGGGTCCAAACCCGAGACCACTGATTTTGCAATCCAACAATTTAACCATTAGGCTATCACTGCTGCTGCTGCTGCTATTATTACATAAAAAAAATAACGAACCTAAGCTGGAGTGGCAGAGATTTACTTCTATGTAAATGAAAATCAAATGTCCAACAGTCCTACAAAAGATAGTTACTATAAAGCTACATCCATCCCTTACAAGATAGCCCCTGGATGGACATATATATTATTTATGAAACCACTCCTTCTTTTCTTGGATATTAGAGTTTAGTCACTGTGGTCATTGAATATGTACTGACAAGCGACACTTTCTCTGGACTTCCTGAGTGGATGAGTATGTGCTCACATGCGCTATTTTCAATGTGATCTGTCTGTATTTGTTTTACACAGAAAGATGGGGATCACATTGAAAATAGCGCATTTTTTCTGATGTGTAGAAATATCAAAAGTGTTATAACTCAAATTGTATCACCTTTCACTGAAGTTACAGATTGGTAGCATTTACATCAGTCTGAACTTTCATTCTCGCTCACTCTCTTACTCACATTTCATTGACAATTATTAGTCCCAATGTATTAGCAGATGAATCTTCTGCCATACCAAACAATTCCAGTCTCCAGAATGTTACTCAGAGATGTTTAAAGCCCCTTTGTTTTGGTTTTGCATCTAGGGTTTGTACAGAGGACCTCACACTCACCAGCTGCACCATGAGGCTAGTAGACCAAGGAGGCAGTATATGATATTATGTAAATATAATTATCAAACTGCAAGGTCATTAATATTATTTTAAAAATCTAATAAATTATATTAGTTTAGTCCTCTGCAGGATTCTTAATAACGGTAATAAAACGATAAATTAACTTGCTTATGATTGTTAGGAGCTAAATTTGACAGCCTTAGCCGAGGTTGTTCCTCTTTAAGGAAATCCTCCCTTCCGTACTCTCTGCCTACACCTTAAGAGATCTGGGTTGATAAAAGACCGACACATAGAAGTGTTCTGTGTACACTCCCAATTTCTTTTGTGTTAGGTCCCGATGTCATATGGGACGAGTCTACTTCCATTATACTGGGTGCAATTTCAGACTATTGGATTCCAGACTGCAGAAAAACCTCAATAAACATTTAGTCAACCTGGGATTTAAACCATTTACCTCGTAATCAACAGCTGCACTGTACATTACTATATCAATGAGGCAGTGTGTGATAATAATATATTATGATAATTGATCTCTCATATTGATCTAGCCTCCTCAAGATGGACTCATGATCTGGTAAAGGTTGCAAGTAAAAATTGGGATGCGTATAACACAAAGCAGGTCGTCGAGACAATCTTGGAGAGGCCTTTGTCCAGTAGTAAATGTCTATCGGCTGTGTCATGTAGGGAGTGATTCGAAATTGGATTTTTGTGTGTGTGAGTAATCTATGCCGGTGGCCGCGGCCTTTACGGCTTCACCGGACAAGAGGGCGAGTGTTCAACCACTAGCAAGGGCACTAGCAAGAGCCAGAAGGGCAAGGGTGCCCACCCTTGCCTTTCTGGCTCAAGCATAGTGGTTGAACTAGATCTAGGAATCAGAATTGGAATATCAGCCGTATCACCCGTAAGCTGTAACATTTATATATTCTATTCCAAACTTAAAACTTTTTAGAACTTTTTTCACTCAACCATAGAAAGGTCGATTTCTTGCTTACAAATATTTGTGGATCAAAGATTCGGCCCCTGCAGGAACCGAACCCGCGACTATTTGATCCAGGCCGCGCGTCAACTGAACAACGTTTTTTATGTCGTGACTGTTTTTTCGATTTTAATACAATTCAATCAGCTGATCGAGTGAATTTGTAAGGGAAAGTGAAAATAAACCGACCAAATAAACCGAGTCTTATCTGATGGAAAAGTCAAAGAGTCTCCGTAACCGGCGAGCGTGTATGAGACGAACTATGAGAGTCGAGGAAGCCAGAGAGGTATGTAAGGAAAGAACCTGTTGGAACTCTGTACTCTCTGCCTACCCCGCAAGGGATCTGGCGTGAGGTTATAGATAGATAGATAGATAGATAGAAAGTGAAAAAAAACGCGAGTAATAAAGATGTGTACAGTCGTGCAAGGATCTTTTGGCCGACCGCCAAAATCGAACCTAATATCACACGAACCTGTTAATGTCATCCACGGGCCAAAAGATCCTTGTCGCACTTTACAACTTTTTTTTATGTTTTCCTTTTTCGTTCTCAATAAAAAGTTGTAAAACAGAAGTTATTAAGACTGACGTATAAATGCTACAATTTCTGCACGATACCCCAATTCTGAGTCACTTTCTATAAAAAAGCACTGCTATAAAGATTTTCCGTGGGTTCACCCCTGCATAATGAATAAATTTGCCTTCTCGATTTATCTCTATAACGGTTCCCAAAGCAAAACCACTAACCATAACCATAAAGAAACTGGAATATTCTACGTTGTTCCAATCCAAATTAACTGAAACTTTTGGCCGCTCGAAATAAAGCTTATTTTTCTTTGTCAAAACCTTCGTAGTGTAAGTAGACGGGCTGGTAATTTTTTTTATCAAAATGCAGTTTGTTAGTGGAAAGGCTGCTTACAATTATGAACCCTATTGCAAGCTGTATAAAGTAGTAAATTTTTTGAAGTAAAGCAACATGTATAGCTGATTACGTATACAAAATAACAAAAGACGCACAGCTAGGTACCTTGGCAAAACGAATAATAACTCCAGGTGGTTCCCGTGAAGGGGAAGGGAATGTCGATATTATTACTAAACTTCTAAAGCGCAAGCAAAATGCCGAAGAATTATACAATTACCGTAAATTGTATAATTCTTTGGCATTTTGCTTGCGGTAAAGAAACATAATAAATATAAACTTCTAGTTTCTGCCCGTTCCGGGATAAAAAGTATCCTATGTGATAATCCAAGTAATAAACTATCTGTGTGCCAAATTTAATTTAAATCCGTTCAGCCGTTTTTTTGTGAAAGAGTAACTAATATCCAAACTATCACAGTTATAGTAGTAGTTGGAGGTTAGGATTCTTAAGAAAAAAATACAAGTCGGCAAATTTCAGGTATGCTTGGGTGGACAAACCAAGGCACGGTCGGCGGCATAATTCGCTGAATAGCCTTACTTTTTCAAATCGTGAACACATTATATACCTATTATAGCATTATTTACTGTTTTAGCTGTAGAACTTACGAGATTTTGCTATAAAGAAATCATACAATCAAGAGAATATTGGTTCCGCATTGAACTGAGTAAACCTTTTATATTATTAATAATTTTACGGCATACGATTGCGAGTTTGTTAACTTTTCTTACTATATCTGAACTTGGATCATCAATGATTGATTAACAGATAACTCTGTTAATCAATCATTGATGATTATAATAACTGGTCCAAAACTATTTTTTTCGACATACTCGACCTATAATAATACATCCAAGGTTTCTTGGTCTACATTATCATATTTATAGTTATCGGGATGCTCACTTAAAATTGCAATACTTAAATTTCTGTTTCTTTTTTTCAGGCATCCATCAAACCGATCACATGTTTCAATCGAGCATGCGCCAAATTGACATCATAAACTCAGCAACGACCACGCCTATCAGTCTTCTAGTCCAGTCCCTCGTGAAACAACTATGCTCACTCCTCGAAAAAGACACGATTAGGGCCAACCAGCTCTATAACACGATATGCGAGAAACTTTACAGTATGCACCTCATAGACGACTCCTACTCTATGGGAGAGTTCGAAGCCATGAGAAGCCAGTATCAAAGAGCCTTGTACCAGCTCGTGACGGTCGCGAGCGGGTCAGAGATCCCCATAACTCTACCAGCAACATGGCCAATAGTTCAACCATCAGGACTTGAATGGTCGAGATACCATAGAGAATTTGAGGAATTGTATTTTATAGCTGGTGGAGGCTTTGGCAGCGTTTTCAAAGCCCGGCACAGATTGGACGGCGTTGAATACGCCGTCAAAAAAGTCTACATTAAATCCTCCGATGTGAATTCAATTATGACTCATTTAGCTGAAGTCAAAACTATAGCGAGTTTGAATCATCCAAACATAGTGAACTACAAAGCAGCGTGGTTAGAACCGATGATCGAATCTACAGTTAAGAAGAAAAGGAAATTCAAAATGGATACAGACAACGACGATTTTTCACTGAGCTCCAATATAATCTCATCCGCCCATCCTAATTTAATAACGTCTTTCAAAACCCACAATTCTAAAGAGCTGACAAAACACAATAGTTTGTCCGACTTCGTTATTTCCTTCAAGAATTCCAACAGCTTCGAAAACGGGAGCTCGAACGAGGACTTGGCGGAATCAGAAAGCGAAGATGACACGCCATCACCCCAAGAAGAGAACGCAGTCTGCAACTTATTGTCTAGCAAAGAATACGAAAACTGCTCACGGGTTAATCTAAAATGGGCAACTCTGTATATACAGATGACTTTTTGCCAACAAACTTTAAAGCAATGGCTCGACGATCGGAACCAGCATATTTCTGTGTCTAGGAAAGGTTCAGAAGACTTCACTCTTCATCATAGCGATTCGAATGAGTCTGCGTGTTGTGATTCTCCTGATTCTGCGTTTGCGGTATCTTGGACGCATGTGGATCTCCTTATTGATATGTTTACGCAGTTGGTGCGTGGATTGCATTATATACATTCGCGCGGGATCATCCATCATGATATAAAGCCGAGCAATGTGTTTGTGGCGCCGCATGAGGGTGGTCTGTTAGTACAGTTGGGCGACTTCGGCCTGGCGTGTCCACTGCAGCAATCTCACAGCGGGCTGGCGTTGGGAACGCATTTGTACGCTGCGCCAGAGCAATTGGATGGCCAGTGTAATCCTAAGGTGAGCAGCATAGTTTCTGTCGTTTACTATGATAAAGAAGTTAACCAAAATAATGTCTGCAACTTACAATTGAATAACAATAAATAGATAAACACGCATTCCGTTATGGACAAGTAACAATACCATAGATACTTAGATGATTTCAAAAGATCTTATCATGCAGAGCTTAAGCCCTACAGTTAACTGTAGTAGGTATTCCAATTCTCTGTTTAGAAATATACTAGGTATTC
Organism: Phalera bucephala; assembly: GCA_905147815.2. NCBI lineage: Eukaryota > Metazoa > Arthropoda > Insecta > Lepidoptera > Notodontidae > Phalera > Phalera bucephala. The sequence continues at coordinate 29,131,590 of LR990622.1, forward strand.
ATTACATCAATTTTCCTCCACTGCACTGGGTCTAAACCTTGATTTGTGAAAGAGATTTTGCTCAGGAGTGGCACAGTATATAGGCTGATTTTTCCTAATTATTTTTAAACATATCCTCATACTAAGAATTATTCCTGTGTCGTGCGTGCATTATCTAACATGAAATTCGCATACACCTACACCCAGACCGAGAAAAAAATCATAGATTTGTCGCGTGCACGGGATGGCACCTTATTTTTGGGATATTTTTTTTATGAGGAGAAATGCCCAGCGCATACGCCACATTGCAGGCTTTGGTGATGTGGCATGCTCGCACCTACTAAAACTCCCGGCGTCCGTCTCTTGCCCAAGCGTCCTGCCGCAGGAATCGCCAGTGGCATAACATCTGCGACACGGGCGGGCCTGGTCTGTTTCACACAGACATCGCCTTCATCCCTTGCTCTTCTTTGTGAGGGCGCAGGACGCAGCGCACTTCCGTCACAGGCCTGTTACTGATCAGGCGACAAGCTGTCCGCGCTCAGTGTCCGCAGGCCTATTCTCACGCTGGGTGAAGGTCATTAGCGGCGTACGCTCTATGCCTCCGTTCAGCTCGCCTCCTACAAGCAGGTTTCGCACTGGTCTCTTCCCGCTCTCGGCAGGATTCGCACCTGCGACTACTCGGTCCAGAGGTGAAGTTGCTTAAGCTCTTGACCACTGTACCAAGCTGTCAGTCATTCAAAATGTTTATTTCGTATTTTAAACATACCGATCATAACCTAGTCCTTTTATGCTTCCAGAGCGACATGTACAGTCTCGGCATAATACTCCTAGAGATGGTAGAGCCATTCAGCACCGACATGGAACGAGTGAAGACCATCACGGACCTCCGCAAGGGTCAGATTCCGGCTCACTTAACCGCGAACCACCCAAAAATAGCCCACATCATCGGAAAACTGGTCCAGAGACGACCAAGCAAGAGGCTTGATACAGCCCAACTAATAGAAGAGTTGAAAAATTTAGCAGAAAATAAAGATGATACTATTAAGTGTTTGAAAGAAGAGTTAGCTGCGAAGGACGATGAAATAGCAAGGTTGAAAATGATGCTTGCAAAGTTAAATTATCAGTGATAGAGAGGACTTAATGCGTGTGCGATTGAAGTAAAAATTAAGTTTTTGATATTTTGGTTTTATTTCGTGATGGGATGTTGTCACACTTCGCCGTGAGAAAGAGATGTATATTATAGTTTCGTTAGTTTCCCGCGGCAAAGTCATATTGTAATAGTGATATTAATGAAGGAGGAGATAATAATGAGAATAGTTATAATCACGGACGATTTAGCGCAGTGTCTTAGCGCAATCTCTTAAAGATTAAGCCGCTCCGCCCACAGTAGCTAATAGTCGTGGGTTCGATTCCCGCACGGGACAAATCTTTGTGTGACCCACAATTATTTGTTTCGGTCTGAGTATTTGATTGTGAATTTTCATGTTTTTGTGTGTGTAAGTGTGTTAATGATCTACGCTGTTGGCCGTGGGGCCTTTACAGCTTCACCGGACAAGAGGGCGAGCGTGCAACCACTACGCTCGAGCCGAGGGCGAGCGTGCAACCATTACGTTCGAGCCAGAAGGGGCAACTAGCTCAAGGGCGCCTCAAGGAGGAACGGCCTCGGCTTGGGCAGTCGCTATAGGGGAGGGCGTGTTTGTAAACGCACCCACGATACAGGAATAAATCGTAGTGTGGGGGTACGTTTCTTATTTTAAAATAAATAGTACTGCTGAAAGTACGTCGGCTTTGTTGGTCTAGTGGCGTAGGCCATTTTAACCCGTAACGCGGCGCGTTACGAGAACTTTGTGAAATGATCATTTTATGGTACTCCAGTGGCGTACAGATTACCATTACACGAACATATTGCAATGCGCTGCGATTGACTCAAACTCTAATAATTTATTTTCTATAAGCCCTACAAATAGTCAGATTACATTTTTTTTTAATCTATTTTAACTACTAATCTACCACCGGATCGGAACGCGTCCTGAGAAGATTCGGTGAAGGAATTCAGCGGGCTTGTCTTTTCTTATTTAATTATCTTTCTGTATTTTCTATCTATTTTTTTTCAGTCATATTGTTTGGATACAATGTTTAGGTAACAATTAAATAGTTAACAATCTAGCTCCAGTGTGATGCCTTAGGACCGAGATATGAGACTAATGATCTTATAGTATATAATCTTAAATCTTATTTATAATTACCAAATAAGGGCCCTGGGTTTAGATGGATCAGACAGTTTTACTGGCGAGCTGATTTTTTTAATAAACACCGTCACGCTTATATTCTGGGGGTGGCAGTGGTGTACTGTGTACACCCACTTTTCGCCGTCGATGTTAGATCCTATGTAATAGGGAGCAAGCCTATTGCCATATATCGGGCACAATTCCAGACTCCGGACTAATAAGTCACAAAACAGTGTACAGTCAATTAAAACTTAACATTTAAAGGTAGACTAGTTTCAAACTAGACAGTACACCAAACTATATGTCCTAATCTATATTACAAATGAGCAGTAACGTGGTAACAAAATAAAATAATGAAGAAAAAAACAATAACAGAATATTTGGAAAATTCAGTCAAATTAAATTTACTATTACTAACTTATCTAAAGAAGTAAATTAATTATGCTTATAAATAAGTTTTCTAATGCAACTCTTGTATGACCGAGGAATACTAATCATAATGTCTAGATTGCTGTTACTTTTTGCGAGATCATTGTATAGTCGACACATACGGGTAACAGGATTATAAAAGGATGTATTGTTTTTACATACCTGAAGCGCAAAGATGTTTGGATGACGAGATCTAAATCGTGTATTGAAACTTATTAGGAAAAGAAATTCAGGTGAGTCAATAATAGAATGTATGATCTTGTGCAGGTAAACTAAATCCATATATTGACGCCTACATTTGAGCTTATGGACATTAAATTTAGCTAATCTGTCTTCAGGCTACGCCCAAGTCCAATTCGATATCCCATTACTTTCAGACATTTATTTTAAATGCCCTCGAGACTATCAGAGTGTACTGAATAAACTGGAGACCAAACTATTGCACCATACTCTAGCACAGCCCTGACTAGAGAATAAAATAACAGTAGCAGACTTTTAGGTTTTAAGATAAATCCCAGTAATCTATTGCCTTTTTTAAAAATACAATCATAGTGATCACGAAAAGATAGTTGATCACCAAATATAATACCAAGGTCCTTAATTTGAACTTTGCGTTCAAGATGATGGTTTCCAATGTAATAAGATGTGGATAGTTTATTATACTTACGGGAGAGTGAAATAACAAAGCACTTCTCTGCGTTTAAGGACATTTTTTTGTTTTTGCACCAGGTGGATATTGTATCAAGATGTTTTTAAAGGACCATTGCATCATTAGGACTCACGATCGTTGTAAATACTTCCAAATCGTTAGCGTATAATAAACAAGAGCAAGATAGTTTATTTATCAAATCATTAATAAAGATGATGAAAAATAAAGGGACTAAATGATAACCCTGCGGAACGCCAGAGGCTACATTTAGTGGAGCAGATTGATATCCCTTCAGCACTACCAATTGAGTTCTACGAGATAAATATGAAGTAATCCAGCGTAGTAAGTCTCCACAGATTCCATAAACTGCGAGTTTTTTAGTGAGAAGGAAATGATAAACCTTATCAAAGGCTTTTCGGAAATCTGGATAGACTGAATCTACTTGTTGACGTTGAGCAAATGCACTACACAAATAATTTTTATATATGAATAAGTTACTAATGGTAGATCTATTTCTGACAAATCCATGTTACTTTGAAGATATGATTGGAACAACATGTCGATAAATGGGGTCATGGGGACTGACACTTGAGAATGTTACGTTAGAAAAACTACATTTGTCCGACCCAGGATTTGAACCCCGGACCTCGTATTTACCACTAGACGAACGAGGCAGTCATTTTCTCGTCATTTTTTTTACTACCCGTAAAACCATTTTAAAATAAAAACCTAAATTTTAATTTACCGACATATCTTACGACGTAAAAATCTGTCGATTATAGTATTGAAACCGTTGCCCCTTTGAGATTCCGGCCCAGGTCTGGTTCATTAAAGAAACTCGGTTTATACAAAAAAGTCTTTATTTACAAAATGTCTAAAACGAATACAATATAAATTATCCTATTACTAATATTATTTACAGTCTTAGATATAATTTTGATCGGACCCTCTACAGAGCCCAGCAAACAGTATTAATGCTATCAAATTATAGTGCTCTTGTACACACAATTTTGGAGACGAAGTTAATATTAAGCCCTTTTGTGTTAATATTTACAAGCTGTTTATCGCATTTTCCATTTTGTTAAGAAGGAAGTTTTAGACAGTCGTCAGTCAATTGAAAAAAGTACCCACAACAATGTTAATAGATGCGTTGGGGATGACAGAAAAGTATTTCTGTATATCAATCGAATAGGTATTGTGTTCGATTATATAAAAAATGCACAATAATTCATCATCATTTATAGCTTAGTCCACCTACTTAGAACTGGTCATAAGCCTCCCCCTCTATAATCATTATAATGAAACCAAATTCAAGTACCTACACGTTTCCTAAAAGTTTTTTTCATTTTGGAATAGTCATTGAACAAGGTTTTTTAATAAAGTTTGTTTCAAACTTAAATTAACTAGTAAATATGAATTTCCAATATTCCAATAGTGTGTTTGTACAGCTTGCTTCATCAATATGTGTGCACAGGCAGCGTGTAAGCTTCATTGAAGCTAAATGGCGGACAGGATGCGCGCAGCTCACAGCACTGCGTCAATCGCGTGGATGACGCCATTCGTCGCCGGGATGTTGTGCGTTATCACTTGCGCATTATTCACTTTGATGCGTCCTGAAATAACACAATTTTATAATATAAATAGTTGATTCCCGTGACTTCGTACCTGGTCGACAATAGCGCCACCTACCGGGTCTATGTTATATAGCATTTTGAAATCAGTCCAGTAGTTTTAGAGTTTATTCGTTACAAACATACAAAAATACTTTCCTCTTTATAATATTATTAGTGTAGATATCAGCCCATTTATCTATATCATCACGCCAGATCCCTTGCGGGATAAGCAGCGAGTACAGTAACAACAGGTTCTTTCCATACATTTCCATTCTCTGGCTTCCTCCACTCTCATTGTACGTCTCAAACACGCTCGCCGGTTACGGAGATTCTTAACTTGATCTTTAGATAAGACTCGGTCTATTTGGTCATGGTAAGATAGTCTAGGTCTTCCCCGGTACCTAAATCCTTCCACTTTCGCATTGTATATATGTTTTGTCATTCTTTCTTTTGTCATTCTTTCTTGTGTCATTCTTTCTTTTGTCATTCTTTCTTTTGTCATTCTTTCTTTTGTCATTCTTTCTTTTGTCATTCTTTCTTTTGACATTCTTTCTATATGCCCGAACCAACGGAGCATACCCTTTCTTATCTTTTTACACCGATACTATCTTTCATACCTAATCGCTTCCTTACTACTCTGTTGCGAATACGGTTGGTCAGCTTCACTCCGCACATCTTCCGCAGAGCTCGCATTTCCACTGCATTTATCCTACTTTCATTTTCCTTCTTACATACCTAGCTCTCTCTGCCATATAACAGCGTTGGGACAAGCACTCCGTTATGTATGGCCAGTGCCGGCTCCCAAGTAGCTTTCCCATCGCACCATTCACTCTGTTCTCTGCATTCACTCTTCACTCTCACTCTTCTCTCTATGTCAGCGGTGTATTTCCTATCCTTACTGAATGCGCATCCAAGATATTCAAACTCATTAACTTGCTCCAGCACATCGTTACCAACCACAATCCTTGTATTCGTTCTGGTTTCTTCTCGTTCAAAAACCATAATCATATCATCATCATAATCATATCAGTCCATACTGTCCCTATGCTGGGCTAAGGCCTCTCACAAATCAAGGTGAGAGAAATTAGGTCATACTCCACCACGCGGACCCAGTGCGGTGCGGTGGAGTGCTTCGGAAGGCTCCTTAAGTTGATGATCCCGTTTACCACGTAGTGTGGTAGTCGTAAGGCCAACAGAAGGTGGCCACAAACCTGCCTCCACCAATCCGCACTCGGTCCGCGTGGTGAAGTATGACCTAATCTATCTCACCTAAATTTCGCGAGAGAAGGCATTTGCCCAGCTGTGGGACAGTATATGCTGATAATATATGGCATGAGTCTTATGAAATTATGTTATGAATTTCATAAGACTCATAGTGTAGTATGAGATGGCAGGACATCTGAAGACGCGCGATGATGGTTAGTAGACAAAGACCGTGATAGCTGTCACCACACATGTGTCCCTATTTGGATACAGATAAGAACTTTTGTGTGATCTGTTCCCACACTTATAAACGGAGACAGATAGGGATTTAATAGTTCTATGTCTCCGAAAAAACAATCTTGAATTTTGTTTTCAGCACTTATATATATTCCAGTATTACACTAGTGCCTACGGGCTACAACGTGCTGCATTTCGCCTGAGACACAGGAAATTGGCGAAATAATATAAGAAGAGATGGAGATTGGCTTTGGAGATGAAGGTCACGACCCTCAGATATGAGGAATACGAGTCGACGAGGAGGAAGAACATACTGTAGTTTATTTCTATACTGGTTTTACTGCTGAAGTCAAAGGTGCGGCTGAAGATGTTTTTGGTCCGAAGGTGATCAAAGCTGAAGGTTCATTGAGACATGAAAAATACTAGGTAATACTACAGGTGCAAAGTGCGATCGGTTTCTTAGTAGATAGAAGATGTTCTATAACTCACGATGGATAAAACTACGACATCCATACTATACTTCCCATAGTAAGTATCTGCTCTAAAACAAGTTCCTAAAATTTTCCAACCTTAGGTATCAGTACCTAATGTTGTAAAATTGTAATTGAAATTCAACATCAATTCCTATAAAACATACCGGAATTTTTCTGTAGTGTTAACGGTTTGGCTTCCTCCATGGAGTTCCTGAGCTGGTAGTAACGCATGCCGGCGCTGTACAGCGTGCCGGGCAGCACGTGCCGCGCCACCAGCGCGCGCGCTGCCGCCTTCTCAGAGAACTTTGCCATGTCCGCCGGCGCAGTCCGCGCGAACGCCGCGTCCGTTGGCGCGAATACCGTGTACGTTTTACTCTCTGTTAAAAAAATGAAAATCGTCAAACCTTCCCCGAGCGGATGTGGCATAGATGTACTCTGTATGTCCACTTTTCGCCAACTATATTAAGTCCCAAGTAATAAGAGAGGAAAGAAGAACTCTGAGATTCATAATGGGATTTTTTGATAGAAAAACTATAATTTTTGCCACCTAGGATTCGAACGCAGGACTTGGCGATCACTATAAGCCATTAGACCGACCGAGGCGGCTACTTTTTGAAATTAATCAATAGATCAGCTATTATAATTAAGAAACTTTTGTATCCATCTTCTTTCTGCACTCTGCCGCAACGGATTAGACGAGATTTTTTACTCAAGTTCGTATACGCCTGGATTTTAAATCATAGCAATAAATTGCAGAATTGTAAAAACCGAAGTCGATTTTAAACCTTTTTGTTACCTCCTACATTCAGCGTATTAGGAGCTTGTTGTGCTATAATATTACAATGTTTTTAGCGATCACTAAGTCAAGCAGATCCCAGTTCGGTCAGCTGACCGGTAGACCGGTTAACCGACCTGATCACGGTCGCGGGTAGATAGCTAAATGTGTGTGTGAGTTGGTTGTCGTGGCGATCTTTACTGGATACCTATGTTCTGCAATGTACGTCTTTCGGCTGACGATTAAATTAGCACTCGGTATAAAGATCAACCTTGTATTTTCAAAGGTACAGGACTCTACTGGGGTTCGGTGCCCTCAATCTAGTGTGTAATATGTTAACTTCCTACCTGATAGAGTATCCGCAAATCCGCTCGCCTGTATCGCCTTCAGGAAAGTAGTGAACCGCCTGTCTCTATCGGCTTGCAGCGTCTGCACTATGTCACCGACTGGCAGCGGGAACATCACGCGGTCTACTGCATGCGCTATGCCCTGAACACACGAAAAATGTTACATATAATGTGCTCGACAAGGCATACTTAAAAGGGGCTCTTAGTGCTGCGTGGCCGAGGTGTTCTTACCGACCACCAAGGTTAAGAAGCATTCTCCGCCGTGAGTCTGAAATAGCGGCCTTTCCATACTCGAAAAGTTTCGTGCCCCAGAAGGTACTTTGGACTATGTGGTTGTTCCTACAGCAGGTGGTCACAAAACTTGCCTGCAACACTAACTGGACTGTGCCCGCGTGATGGAATGTGACATATCCTCTCTTAACTGTTGAGACATCTCAACAACGATTTGTGAGAGAAGGCATTTAGCTTCTAAGTGTTTTATAAGAAAGGATTTCTCGCAAAAAGGCCGGAAATCAGGAACAGGAATATTAGTCAAGAAGTCATAAATCGCAAGGGGCAACTAGTCACATTTATCTTTTTTTTCTTTTTTTGGAAAATTTAGTTAAGTATATATTTTCTTATACTATATTTCTTCCAAAAATCTTAATTTACCTGCGGTATATGAATGTCTTTCTTCTCTTCTAGTACCCTGGCGCCGTTAATGGTGGTGACCCGCACCTCGTTCCATTCTACATCGTGCAGGTCGTATTGGTTCACCCGGAGCTGCGTGCCGGCCAGTGAGACACCGGTCATCTCATCCTGGAGGGAGCCGAGGTCGAAGGCGCCAGGAATCACGTGGTGGAGAAGAAGCTAAAGAAATTAAGACATGATAAAAGACCTTCAGGAAGTATTTTTCTCTGCTGAGTTCTTAGATTTACGCGAATATTACACATGAAATAAAACAATGTATCGGTTTTATCGCGGTTTAGTTTTGATTTTTTAGTTCCCGACGTTTCGAATGCTTTGCAGCACCCATGGCCATGGAAAGCACTGAGGTGTTAGACGTCCAAAAGCCATAGTTGTTCCAGGGTACCCTCAAACTTGTTAATTATTTTTATTCGTCCGATCTATGCAGAATGCAGGAGGGCCATCTATAACTTGCGACTCACAGAAATGTTTGTTAAAACCTACATCATGAACGGTCTCGTGTCAGTATATTTATGAAAACATAATGTATACAAGGAAAAATTTAGACCTATTTAATCAGCTAGGTGATAGGCTTCGCTATAACAAGCGACATAGAAATAGATTAGATTAACTGCAATTTCGTCTGTCTGAAATTCACATGTCTTTCATGGGATACTGTATTATATTTTATAATAAAATCCCACTTGACGTCACGTCACGTCGTTATTACTTAACTTAGCGAAAATAAATTCAAACCTTGTATTAAATGTTCGCTCTATAAGCGAGCTTATATATTATACTTTAGATGATTATTTAAAAGACAAAAATGCTTGGACAGCTGCTGTTCCAGCTCCAGTTTAATATGGATAACTTGTTCAGCCATTATTATTTAATATTCCCTCTCTTCCTTCTAATAATTTAATAAAATTGATCATTATTCACAAATGATCAATTTGTTTAGACTCACTTAATACTACAATTGATCTGCCATACCCCACAACAAATAAGGATGAAAGAAAAATTGTAAAAAAAATTGTAACCGTGGAGTTTCTTGCCCTTCTTATCCTCAGGAATGACATTCCGAAGTGAAAGGGTCTTTATTACTTTTTTGACGATTCATAAATAGTAAAATCATTTACCTGAACGAAAAATATTCTGATTTTGAATTAAATACTTACACCGCTAAGTAATCTTGGATTATCACGGAACTTCTCCTCTGCCTTATCCGGACCACCAAGCTGTACGAGTAGAGTCCTAAATGCCTTATCAGTAGGTACAAAGATGGTGTACGGCCCCGTCTCATTCAGTATGGAGTCCAAACCAGACTGTCGCAAGTACTTTGCTGTTGCAAAGAGTCCATTCTCCTTCAGAATATCTACGAGCGCAGGGTTCTCTGGTTTAGGCAAGGTTGCGGTACGTCCTTCACTTATAAATGGAGGCGCAGTACTTGAACCGATGACTACCAGATCTTTTGCTGAAGGACGGTATGAGGGAGTGGTGCTAACGATACTGGAATATGTAGAACTAGGGTAGGTGTTTCTAGGGGTTTGGCTAATGCTGTTCCTGCTTGAATATTCGAAGCGTGGTGTGCTGGATTTCACGACATATCGCTCTGTGCTGCTCACACTAACTGTGGGTGGAACGTGCGATTGTGTTTGCGTTTGTGTGCTCCTAGTAGACTGAATAGGGCTTTGGAATGTTGGCACTGGAGTCGTGTGGGTTATAGGAACAGTGTGACCAGTGGTGCCGTGGTTAGAGGTACTGACGAACGTCGAATAACTAGAAGGATGATGAGATGATTCCGCGATGTAATCAGTCGTCTCTGTTATTGGGTTAGGAGTCGTCGAACTGAACATTGCGTTTGATATTTTCGTCGGCCCTGGCAGTTGAATTTCACCTTTCTTGATCTTATTCAAAATATTTTCAACTTCAGGCCCTTCCTCAGTTTGCTGGCCGTTAGCTTTGACACCTTTCACTTTGAACGACCCGTCGTCTTGTTCCTCAAGAAAAACGAATGTTACTTTCTTTTTATTCTGAAGTTCGCTCGGTGCCTTCACCTCCTCCAATTTTCCATTGTCTGCCTGTTTGATGAGCTCAAAGTTGGCACCGGGCGGTAAGATACCTTTAGTCAAATCCTCTAATGATACTCGACTTTCTTTCTGTGGTTCCACTTGCGCGGCTGCCATTATGTGTTCTAAATTTGTATTATCAGCACTTATGGCACCTTTGGGAATCAGATTAGGGTTAGTCGTCCTGATGACTTCATATTTCTGCCCATTTAGAGAAATCTCGCGGGACGAGAAGTTTTTTTCGTTGAAGTCTTCAGGGTTCTCAGCTAAGACTACTTTCAGCTGCTTCAAAATGTCCGGTTTCTTTAGCAGTTCAGCGCTCTTTGCTCTGAGGCTATCGTCGAATCCCTTAGTTTCGCTTTCTTCTAAGAGATTCTTGATTTCGTTGTAAAGTTTCTGCTTGTTTCTGTCTTGGGGAGGATGTCTGGGCTTGGGCTTAGGCCTTGGCCTGTACCTCGGAGTAGGTGGCGGCGGTGGCGTCGTCGTCGTAGTGGTAGTTGTCGTAGTTGTTGTAGTTGGATGGTCTTTCTCGTACAATTGGACAGCTTTTCTGAACAAATCAGTCTCATGTGGGAGGATTGGTCTGCGTTTGTCTGTATTCCTATTATAATTGTTAGCATTATCGTAATACTCGTCATAACTTTCCGTAGTTGTGTGTGGAGGTGGAGTTTTAGTCGCTTGTTTTCTTACGAATTCTTCATGTAGTTTCTCCACTTTCTCCTGTTGTTTTTGCTGTTGTTTTTGCACAAACTCTTGATGTTTCTGAATGATCCGGGCTCTCTCTTGCAATTCCTTTAGTTTCTCCAAGTTCTCCTTAGACTGCTGTTCTAACAAGTCTTGGATTTGAGAAGACTGGCCATTGGAGAATATGGGTGCTTGGCCTAAATTGGGTTGGAAAGGGATTTGTGCGTTGTTAATGTTCAGGTTTTGTGGGCTTAGATTCGGTGAAGGCTGAATAGTTATAGGATTTGGCTGGCTAAATATAGGCTGTGAAGCGACTGTAGGTATGAACGCTTGTTGAGTGGGCCTCTGTTGTACGTTCAGCGTGTTAGTGGGAATGCTTGGGTTGAAAGTAGGAGGGTTCTGTGGTAATGGTATTCCATTTTGGTAGGTCGCCAAAGTGGGTACGGCCTGGGCTAAGATATTCTGAGTTTGCGGCGGGATTTGCTGTGGTATTTGCCTTATGGTCTGTGGCTGAAAGTTATTTTGGTTTGGCGGAGGGTTGACGTTAGCTTGTTGACTGTATTGGAAGTTGTTATTAGGCAAGGGTAAGTTGTTGGGGATGTTTTGCACGTGGCTATTGAATTGCGGGACATATGGTTGAAGCTGTGGCTGGGGTTGGGTTTGAGGCTGCTGTTGGTGTTGGGGCTGTTGAATCTGGGGTTGTGTTTGAGGTTGTTGGGATTGCTGTTGTGAGTAGATGGTTTGTTGGAACGGAATGTTGGTAGGGGGACTGGTGGCTACTCCGGGTTGTTGCGGGAAGGTCTGGAGCGGAGAGCTTAAGCCGAATCTGGTCTGGTGCTCGTTGAAGCCCGGATGTGGTAGGGGTGCTTGTCTTCTTCTATCGAAGTCATTCTCTACCTGAAACAAAAATGCAACAGTTATTTATCACTTATACCATCACGATCATTATTCCAGAAAGCATGGTCAAAAAAGTCTGAAATAGTCTTCCAATTCTTAACGACCACATTTAACCAAACTTATTTCAAACAGTCCATCTAATAGAATCTATTGCCGTAACGCTGTTTGATTGATAATTAAACATGCATTTAATACGCTGCAATTAAAACAAGAAAAAAAAAACAAATATCAAAATTGAAATATCAGCCGGCAAAGCTACCATTCGGCGTAGATTTTCAGTTGGATCTAATTAAAAACTAAAAAATAAAACTAAGTAATACGTAACCTAAGTTAGAATCTAAAATTAAACGACAATATATCCAGTAAATTGAGACGAATTACTCGTAAACTGCATTTTTTTTCTGTTGCCGCAAAACGGGATGTAAATAAATATACACTTTTCTAACCATATCGTTAATTTCTACATTGACTATGACATCTAAGTGAATAAACATTTTTCAAGTTACAATTGAATATACAAAGATAATTTCATAACTGTATGACGCGACGCAACTTCCTAGTCACAACATTATGCAATGTTGACAATTATCTTTGCTATAGCGGTTACGATGGCTAAACAAATTAAATGTGATTAAAACATGCATTTTGTGATGGTATATAATTCTGCTTTGACCTTAAATGTTATCACGCTATCCTTCGGAAGTTATGCAGCTGATTTCCATCTTCTTAAGTATATTTTTACATACATACCTGTTATCAATATAATAATTCTGGAAAGATCATGAAATTGGAAAGATTTTACATGCCTTAACGTTTCAGTGACTCTGCCGCGTGTGTTACGGCAACCAAGAGCTTAACTGCTAAGTTTTTGAGCACCTCACAATGGATAAATCTGTGTCTTTAGCAGGTAGGTGCTCACAGATAATTTACCCTTAGATACCGCATTACCACTGCGTGTCTGGTTGTATGCTTACGTACTAATGAAAATATCATATTCGCCTTTGTGGCGATGTATGTGGCATAGGTAATAAGCCTAAGATCATAGAAATAACTCCATGATCGAGTTTTTGGTGGGAAGTCGAAGAGTTATGTTGTCAATATGTCTTAATTTCCAAAACTTGTGTTATTTCTAATAATAATGTGTAATGCTGGTGGAATATTAACTATTATGTATTCTTATATATGCATGAGTGAAAGTAATTGAAACAAAGTGATAAAACGTGCCTTTTAGATTTCCTTCAAAACGGCCGTCGCAATTGGTATGTAAAGTATCCATCGCTTTATTATCCAGGGTAGGGTACTTCATCAATTTCATTATCATCGTTGTCATCGAGTTCATCGGGGAGTTGAATAATTTAAACAAAACGATTATGAATCTCACTGGACACTGGCAAAATACACATAAAATTAGTGTGAAGCCATAACTTAAAGAAGAAGAAGAAGAACTCCATGGTCTTAGGTCCCTACACTACTAACTTTTAACACGTGCTTTTCTATACAGCGATTGAAAAAAGCGATTTCCTGTAGGCCAGTTGTCCGTGTGTTGTCCAATATGGTAAATAAAATATTTATTTTAGCCTACTAATATTATAAATGTGAAAGTTTGTATGTATGTTACTCAATCACGCAAAACGGCTGAACGGATTTGGATGAAATTTGTCTATTACCTGGATTAACAGGATACTTTTTATCCTGGAAAAATGTTAGGTTTCTGTCTAAACTCAACGCGGACGACGTCGCGGGCAGAAACTAGTTTATTTATACAATTTTAAAATAGCGAAGAAATCTAGTAGTATTCTATTACAACAGTCTCATAATAGTCAAACTGCGCAAGTCCTTTCGAATCTCGGGAGGTGATAATGATAAATGGCTGGTCGCCGTCTCGTAACCAATTGCAAAACACTTTTGAAAATAAATCCTTATATTAATGCGAAAGTTTGTCTAGATGGTTGACCAATCGTTGCGACAATGCAGTGGACCTCAATTAGTCACCTATAGTTATCGATTGTTTACGGTTCAAAGATATAATAGGATGTTGGGTGGAAGGTGTGTGAAAACACCAACAAAGTGTCATTTGTATATACTTTTTACGCCAATGATGTGGGTATTACAATGGTCTAAAAAGAGACGATTATATTATTCTCAAGGACGTTGTTGGCAATACACAACCTACAGATTGAACTGAGTTTTGTCGCGCGAGAATGTAAACCGCGGCAGTGAACAGACAAATTGACATGATGCTGGCCAGCACAAAAATTTGAACAGCGTTACTGAGGAGAGAAATGAACCATAATGCTTGCCAGCGCGAGAATGTAAACGTGACCAACCGATGACCGCATCAGACGTCGCTTAAATAAGCAGGACGGTCATTTTTACAAACTTTTATTAACTCGCAATGTTTGTTTGTTTATATCCAATCTTGCAAGTTGAATGAGTACCACTTTCTTTTATCATACTTAGTTGAAAGGACATTTTCGAAAAGTGCCCCAGAACCAACAAACATTTGATCCATGCCATCACTATTTATTTATTTTATTAAAACAATATCAAATATCCGTATTTAACGGACAATTTGCAATCTAAAACGAATAATTCTAAGTATTGTAAGTACCTATATCGAAGTCGCCGATACCTTTACTGAATGTCAACACCATGAATTTATAACCCTAAAAGGATTGAGTACTGTCAAAATATTGCTAAAGAAAATTAAACCTTACTCACAGACACAACATTGAATATTCTATGATTTAAACAACTTGAGAAACCATGATGAGTGAGAGCAATAACCTGGAGCACGCTCGCACACATTACGATGCATTATGGTGACCATAAGGTATAACTAATACGCACTATACTTATTTATGATATGGTTTAAATACGCTGTGAGCCATTTATTACCGAGTTCAAAACGAACGAGGTTCTCAATTCGTCTGTATATACAGGATGGATTAAGATGGGACAGTAAGGGCAGCTATCTTAACCGTTTAAGATACATAAAAAACGGCTCTAGGGGACGGCCTCAATTTTTGCGATATTTAGAGCTAATTTACAGATTCTGAAAAAAAGTACAGTCAGCAAGAAAATGAGCAATTTATTCAAAAACTTTGACTACTACTCGTTTAAGATGAGGCATATGCGAAGAAAGAAAGAATTACGGCAATAAACAGTGCCCGAGAATTATACGTTAATTATTTGTCAACAAGTCCGTAATCGTACCAATGTTTGGTCACCCTACTTAGAAAGAGACGCAGGGCTCTCAATGAGTATTCCGTTTTTTTTTGCAGAGTGCTCAATCCATTGTATTATATCCATGGTCAACACACACAATATAACCTCATACGTATTATTGGCTACTGAATTATAATCTCAAAATCAAATACTTTTTGTGCAATATTGCAGTTTCCTCGCTTCACCGTTTAATAATAATATTAGCCCTGTTAAGAAACTGTCCCACTGTTGGGCACGGGCCTCCTCTCAAACTGAGAGGGTTTAGGCCATAGTCCACCACGCTGGCTCAGTGCGGGTTGGCGCACTTCACACACCTTTAATAATAAATGCCTTAAAAAAGATTATGGGTGATTTGAAATCATAATCAATCACTCAGTATTTTATCATTGCTATTGGTTCTGGGGCAAATCATGTATAGACGCAGACGCAATGTCCTTTAACATGTTCTTTCAGTTCCGATGACAATGCATTTTTATAGTAAGCTTTTGTGCGTGTGAGTGAATAAATGATCTAGGCTGTTGGCCGCGGGGCCTTTATAGCTTCACCGGACAAGAGGGCGAGCGTGCAACCACTACGCTAGAGCCAGAAGGGCAAGGGGGCTACTAGCTCAAGGGCGCCTTAAGGAGGAACAGCCTCGACTTGGGCAGTCACTATGAGGGAGGGCATGTACTAGGTGTCTCGCCGTGGTGCTCTGCACCGGCCGGCGGGCAAAGGATTCTTCGACCTCGCCGGCACGGTCAGTGTCTGATCCTGTGTGCGGTAACTGTATCCGAAAGAAGGGATGTAAGGGCATCGAGAGGGTCGCTGAGAACATGCCGCGGGGAGCAGTAATTTATAGTAAGCATGGCCTGATTGTATAGCTAGGATTGGCTCCTGACCAAGGGACTAAGCATTGACGCGAAATTTAGATTGACCGTTTTGAATTGCAACATTACCTGGCTGCATAAATTGTATATACAATCTATTTAATTAGGCGTCGTCAGAGTCATTTCAAACATAATCGCCAAATTAAAAATGCAGCACTCGGGATCGGCGACGCGGCTCAAAGCACAGCGGAACGTTGAGTGCGTCCGCGCAGGAATGCGCTTTCATGCAGCGCAGCGTCACGGACAGACAGATCTATCTAAATGTGAGATCTATCGTGCACCCTAATAAATCAGAACAAGATATTTTAGAGTTAATGGGCATGATTCTCTTAGTCCGCACAAATGTGTGATTTTCATCAATCATGTACCGTCTTAGAGCGTTTAAGTGTAGCGAATTGGTATTAATACGAAAATTAGGTGTATAAAATGTGCCCAATCGCGATTGCAGTATAATGTATACGTTGTGGTTAGGTACTTGCTGTGGTGTGTGTTCTGTCAGTGAAATGGGTGTTTGCTTGTGGCACTCAATTTCCAAGTGTCTCTGTACTTCTAAAATCGTTGGTCTTCGTTACCACTTCATGTGGCAGTTGATAAGCCAAGTTGGAAGTCTTATAGGCGGTTTGAAAAGTTCCAACAGCAGGTGGCTACTCAAACTCAAATAATGTATTTTGTATAAGCCCTGCGGGGGCGCTAACAAATAGTCAATTTACATTTTTTTTGAAATCTAATTTAGCTACTAATGTACCACCGGATCGGAACGCGGCCTCCACTGAGAAGATCCAGCGAAGAAACTCGGCGAGATTGTCTTTTTTATTTACTTCTCTTATTCTTTTTCTTTTCTCTTTTTTACAATCATATTGTGTGGATACAATGTTTATGTTACAATTAAATAGTTTATGATCTAGCTCCAGTGTGATCAAGATATGAATCTAATGATGTTATCTGAAAAGAGTATCTAAAGGATTCCAGATGGACCAGTCTCCACAGCAGCACTCGTTCACGAGTATGACTGCTGGAACAGCCATCACTCCCCTCGACCATATGGGAGGGAAAGGACCCGCGCCAAACATCCAAAAACCTGCCTTCACTGTACTGGCTCCACATGAAGGAGTATGACCTAATCTCTGTTACCTAGAATAGTGAGAACAGGCTATTACCTAGCTGTGGAACAGTATAAACTGTTTTATTATAATTATTAGCCATAAGTGTCGAAATGAAAGGAAAGTATCCAAGGAAGTTTCATAGGAAGACCAAGCGAAAAAGCAGGTGTTGTAACACCTCCTATTAACATTAATGTACAATAACCAATTCAGTAGTAAACCCGCGACACACTGCAAGAGAAAATGATTATACAATAATGAATAATACATGCTAGCGGGCGCAGGTGTCGACAACCTTTGGCTGACATAATAAGTGTGACTTATTTGATAATTGTTTTCTCGTGTTCGGTTTAAACAACAAAGGAGTGAAAAGGACGGGGTTTAAAGTCACTGCGAATCTTAATTGGAGGGGAGTAGACCATGGTAGAAAGCTGTAGAAGCAGCAAGGGGATGCTTTTGACAACCGGCAACCGAGTCACTTAGATATATCACCAATCATTTGCCGAAAACTTTCAGGATTTAGTATTAAGATGCTATGACACCGTGACGGTGTGACGGTCCATATTCCTCAAGTGGGGGTAGCATAGGTGTAGCTACACCTTACTAACCTACACCGACTTTTCCCTGACGATGTTACGTCTCATGTAAGAGGGGGCGAGCCTTTTGCCGTATACCACATAATTCCAGACTACGACCGGAAATTGGGAATTTTTCCGATCTAGGATTTGAACCCAGGACCTCGTGATTGCAAAGGGCATTATTAGCCACTAGACCAACAAGGCAGTGAAAAGGCTATAATAATAATAATTTAAGAATTGTTATAGATACGAGGGTGGTATTAAGATTCGGGTCATCATAAATTGATAAACCGGTAGTTAGGCAACGTTCGACAAATTCAGAAATGTATCGACTATCGTTTAGCAAGAACCGACCGCTTCCGTTATTATGAAAACACGATAAGGCGGTTTATTTTCGATTGTCTACATTGATAGATCAATCTATGGCAGTAATCGGTTATCACAGACAATAGTGTCTATAGTCGTTTTAAACATAAGTCTTTGCATAAATATTTTCTACAACACACGTTACATTCCCATCAAAATTAAAATTTGAAAAAGAAAGCCTTTGTTGAAACGGAAAATCTACTGGTTTAGTGCTGATCTATCTGTCTGTCTATATCATCACGCCATATCTCTTCCAGGGTAGGCAGAGTTACATACGTCTAGTAACTTTATGGTAACTGAATTGTCACTTTTAATTGCATCTTATTAGTGTGTTCGTAATTCTTTACATCTTAAACGGCTTGACCGATTTCGAAGATATTTCTTTGTACTGACGGGCATTATTCAATCTTTTTTTTTTATTGTAGGATCAATCAACTGAAATTTCAAATGCAATTAAATTAATCCCCTTAAGGTACTTCGGGATAACAACGACTTTTGGACGTCAAATTAGCGTCTCGCATTTGTGCCTGGCATAAAGCTGATCTGGAAACCTATTTGGCTCAGGCGTGAGACACATACTCATGTATATTACTTAGTTGTGTTCCTTTTTTGTATTCCTCATGTATATTTTTTTGAGACAACTTTAATCGTTCGGACTTTTTGTAATTGTGTGGTTAAATATATATCAGCATGTGTATGTGTCATTACAGCTAAATATCGTGTCTCTCATGCTGGCAGAAATAAACATTTCTTTCTTTTTTTTCTTTCTAAACGCCTCAGTCCCTCCCGTGGCCATGGGTGCTGTAGATTACTCTGTCGGGAACGAAGAAACCAAAAACAAACCGCAATAAAATCTAAAATATTTTAATTGTTGCCCAAGAGTGCTTACAGGGTCACCTAGATTACTTTTAGCTTAGGCTTAGGCTTTATTGGACCGGGTAGGTGGAGCTGTCAATCGGGTGCGAAGCTGCGGAAACTGCTACACATCAATAAAGTTGCCGAAGGTTATCGACCAATGCGCTACATCTCATGATAGATCATCGACCTACGCTCGCGCACGTCACGCGTAGCGACACAATGACGGCGATTGGGTGAAATTTCAAACACGCATACAATTACTATTGTTAATGGCTGCATTGTAGTGGGTTTGTTAATTAGCTGCAAATGACAATAGATTGGCACAGGACCGCGAAGAATTCCACAAAAGGGTGGCTTATGCCCTGAATAGGGTAATTGAAAGCTGTTAATGATGATGCTGGACATTAAGACTTTTGCAACCAACCACTTGGTCTAGTTCTTTTTTCTTGGTCTAGTTTGTTTTTTTGTAAACGTAGCCTCACACTAGGATTTATTCCTGTGTCGTGGGTGCGTTTAGAAACATCAAAATTCATATACCCAAATACCCAGACCGAAACAAATAATTGCGGGTCACACAAAGATTTGTCCCGAGCGGGAATCGACCCCGCGTTTGACCACTGCGCTTAATCGTCCGTCAAGTTTGTTAGTTAAGTTAAGAGCTTTAGCTCCTCCTACTGAATCGAGAAGTTGCAATTTCGCACGGGACAAAACTTTGTCTGACCCACAAATATTTGTTTCAGTCTGGATGTTTGTGTATGTGAATTTCATGTTTGTAAGCGCAATTACGATACGAGGAATTTCTAGTGTGGACCTATGTTTAAAAATAATAAAATTTTTGGTTTAAAGTCAAGAGTCTCTGTAACCGGCGAGCGTGTATGAGACGAACTATGAGAGTGGAAGAAGCGAGAGAGGTATGTAAGGAGAGAACCTGTTGGAACTCCGTACTCTCTGCCTACCCCGCAAGGGATCTGGCGTGATGATATAGATAGATTGGTTAAAAATTTGATTCTCCGCCTGAACAAATTTTTGAACTTTGCCTAATCCTTGGGATATAATGAGAAGTAATTTTTAATATGTCACATTTTTTAGACGTTTTAAAAAAAACACTCACGCACTTGGATACTTTGTGCTATTTAAGTAGAAAATATGTTTAAATGCTATTAGGTTTTAACATGTTAGGTATTTCGCCTTTTTCCTATCTTAGGACTGTTCAAGATAATTGATATTCTAGTCCGGTAGTCCACGCACAATTGATATTTATGTGTGTGTGTGAATGATCTACGCTGTAGGCTGCGGGGCCTTTACAGCTACATCGGACAAGAGGGCGAGCGTGCAACCACTACAATCGAGCCAGAAGGGCAAGGGGGCAACTAGCTCAAGGGCGCCTCAAGAAGGAACGACCTCGGCTTTGGCAGTCGCTATGGGGGAGGGCGTATACTAGGTGTCTCGCCGTATCTATTGTACGACCGACCGGTGCAGAGCACCACGGCGGGTACAATTGATATTAAAACCTATATTCGATTACAAAACGACTTACTTCAATAGTGTTGCTATTGATTGCCCTGTTAAACGTTTTGAGATAAGTCTCTGTGGTAAGGCACTCTTTATGTATTTCCATAATATTAAACCCATTTTACGAACCACACACAACGAAAGAATCGATATAGCAATGTTTCACTAATTATGTCAGTTTTTTGTGGCAATGTTTCACTAATTATGTCAGTTTTGTTTGTGGTGTGTGAATGTTGGCCACGGGGCCTTTACCGGACATAAGGGCAAGCGTTCAACCACTACGCTCTAGCCGTGTTAGGGTTTTTCGAATGCCAATTTGACTGAACGATATATGGATTAGAAACTACAACTCAACGGAACAAAAATTTGATTCAGTTCAGTCAACCCAATATACGCTACATAATTATTATCTTTAGTTAGGCAGCCATAAAACATTACGCGAAGACATTTTCAGTTGGTCAACCAACAGAACGAGGCTATATATCAGTGTTAAATTCCAGATAAGTCGGCGCACCGTAATTGCATGAAATAACGCAACTTGGAACAATAAGGCTGGCTACACGTTTGCTATTTTTCGCGTGACCATAACTACTGAATGAAAATGCGACTTATGATCTATGGATTAAAAGATTTACTTACTAAATACCGAAGCCATTGATAGTTTTTGTAGAAATAATTAGTGGCGGACCTAGTACAAGCTGCTGTCAGAGGTATATAAGTAAATGGCGTGTTATCAAAAATATTAAATTATCAAGTTTAAAAAGAAGATCAAGGTGTATATATGAAAACCCTTCTGGGTCCATTCACTATGAACAAATGCGGCCCGTTACATCTTCGTAAAATGATTATGGTTACTAATTGTGGTGGTTGGTAAAGGTGGTTACTAATGGTCTTCTGTATGCCACTAGAGAGTACACTAAACAATCACTTTACAAAGTGATCGAAACGAGCCGCTTTACGTGTTTAATGGCTTCGTCATACAGATGAAGCAGCGCGACGGGGGCGCGACGGTGGCGCGGCTTGGGGAGTTGTAATGTACTGAAATGTACGGAAGACACCACACAGCGCAGCCCATCTCAGCTCGACGGCAAACGTTACGACCGAACATAGCCAAGCGCTTACGTCGCACTCCCGTCCCCCTCCGTCGGCTATTTGAACAAACCATAATTGGAAAATAAGACCCCTGAGAGCTCCGATTAATATCTGACAGTAACTCTACAATGAATAGATACAATGCGGCATACCCTTATCTTTATACAATAAGCAACTCGTTACCATTATTGTTGGCTACAGACCATTTATATAATCACAAAATTAAACGCCGAATTTGAGCTTCGTTCGATTTTGCCAAACAGGATAAAGCCAGTCGTCGTTGCGATTTGTGGTTTATCCCGCACCGGACGTCTTTCGACTAATGTTAGGTAGAAAAATTGTATTGAGTAGTAAGAATTGCGGTCAGCCTTATTTACAATTTGAGATTGTATATCAATAGCTCGCAGCACCGTAAATAACTGAATGCACTTTTATGGTAGTAGTTTAGAGAGGCGAGCGTATCGTGAGAACATCAGCTGTTTCTTACGCAAACTGATTTGAATAAGTGAAAATGAAGGGAATATGCAGATACGTATACTATTGCTGTGAGTTTGCCAAAGCATTTCGTGAATTAGTTTTGCAATTTAGCATTAATGTTACTGAGCTAAATTTGCATAAAAACTTACATTCGC
The DNA here is from genome assembly GCA_905147815.2 of Phalera bucephala. Classification (NCBI taxonomy): domain Eukaryota; kingdom Metazoa; phylum Arthropoda; class Insecta; order Lepidoptera; family Notodontidae; genus Phalera; species Phalera bucephala. Next base: position 29,154,071 of record LR990622.1, read on the forward strand.
CGCCTACCTTGAATGGGACCTTCTTCTTCTTCAAGTTATGGCTTCACACTAATTATAAGTGTATTTTGCCAGTGTCCAGTGAGATATATATTCGTGTTTGTTTTAATCAATTTGACTCCCCGATAAATTTGATGATAACGATGATAATGAAATTAATGAAGGACCCCACCCTGGATAGTAAAGCGGTGGATACTTTACATACTAATTGCGACGGCTGTTTTGAGGGAAGTTGAAAAGGCACGTTTTATCACTTTGTTACAATTACCTTCACTCATGCACGTATAAGACCACATAATGGTTAATATTCCACCAACATTACACATTATTAGTCGAAATAACACAAGTTTTGGGTATTAAAACAAATTGACAACATCCTCTTCGACTTCCCGCCAAAATTCTCAATGGGACCTTTGAAGAATGGAACCATTACATTGATTCAAAACTATTTACTACAATATAAATCTATCTTATCTATAGTATCTATGTTACGTATCATATGCTTATGTTAACTCAAAGTCTTTTTGTAATAAGATGTGAATTATCGTAACTTACTTATCTCTCATTACGAAATTATTTTGCCAAAATGTGAATGTCAAAATCTCCAGCATTTTGGGGACATGTCGTGATATAAGACAAAGGAAAGAAAATTTGAGGTTGACTTAATTACAGATGATATTTTTCTGGACGATGATAATTATGTTAAAATTCATGTTTTTGCTTAAAAAGCAAATAGCGTAATCAAATTAATGACACAGGCTGAAAAAAGGTAAAATATCAATGAAACTTGTATGATATTTGCAATAACTTGCAACAGAAATTAGTCTATTTTATAAAAAATAAACTTATATTATGTAAACGTAAAATATCACAACGAGAAAACGAAACCAATTTACGGCTTTTCAACTTCGAAATCAAGTGGTCATTGAAATCTAGACAACTAACCAACAAGCATAAATAAAACATACAGCCTACGGAAAGCCAACTTTCTTCATTTGTGGAAACGAAATACCTCCCATTGTTATTCCACTCATTCCCTCATAGCACATGTAGTTAGTCATTCCACTTAAAATGTTGACAGCGAAGTGATAAAACCCGCATTTAATTGGGAAAGTTTGAAATTCGTAAGAATCGCGCCATGAATAAACGTGAGGTGCCGAAGTATTAAATTTGCATTTAATTCCATTATCTCTGAAAATTAAATTTACGTGGCCGACATTTTTAACGAAAATTCTGTACAGCTCTCCTATTGGAAACATTTTGACCTTAACTGTTAATTTCCTAAAAGGTTCGGTTATGTAACGTTTTGACGTATGTGAATCAGCCTGTATTTATCCAATGCTGAGCTAGCCTTCTGTCTCAAATCGAGGTAAGACAAATTAGATCATATTTAACCATGCGTATCCAATTCGGATTAATGGCGGCAGGTTTATGGTCACCAGCTGTTGGAACTTATCAAGCTACCCATAAGACTTCAAATGCGAATTAACGACAACCACATTAAAGGGCAGGCGGGACTAAGGCCTTCACGTAAAGCACGAAATTGCTTGAAAATGGATTTGCCTATCTCAGACTGATATATGCTGTATTTAATAACCTTGCTTGTAATCGCTAAGGACATTGAAGTCGGCAGTTCTACGAGCGTCTTGTAAACTGATTGCATCAAAGGCCTCTCCCAAAAAACAGGAAGAATGGCTTTGTGCTGTATGCACGCAGCTTATAAGTGCAATCTTCACTATATATTGTTATTTCTTTATAAAACTGCTACCATGCAAACAAATCATACATATTTTGCTCTAGAATCGCGCTTTACAAAATCAATTTTAAACATAGGTACTCTCACTGGCTTCACCCAGTGTCTAATAGTCGCAGGTTCGATTCTCGCACGGGACAAATCTTTGTATGACCCACAATTATTTGTTTCGGTCTGGGTATTTGTGTATGTGAATTTTCATGTTTGTCAACGCTCCCACGACACAGGAATAAATCATAGTGTGGAGCTACGTTTAAAAAAAATACAAGGCAACTATAAAAGTTTTGCAATTTAAATTTACAAAGGCCCTACGCATCATTGCCCGTTGAAAGATGAATAGGTGTATTAGTAGGGTAGGATGTGATTGAAGAGGACAATTTTACACAACAGTGCCAAGAGAATAAGCTACATTTCAAACGATGCGTATTACCCCCTTATTAGATTGTCAGTGATAGAAAAATGCCAAACGGATCTAACACTGTACATAACTTACATAACGAGCGTGTCGGTGACCTCAGCGCGATGCGGTGACGAGCGAGACCGAAAGCTCGAGGCTGCGTCAACATGCGCGGGCGCATGACGCGCCAAATGAAAGTGAACTTAGAAACTTTTTCATCCGTGTGACTCGGTGCGGCCTCAAAAGCTTATGATAGGTAATAGCTTCACGATTGAAAGTAAAGTAGCTTTACTTTGAGATGAAATACTTTTTTGTTATGACTGCCTCGTTGGTCTAGTGGCAAAACGCATCGCTTTGTGATCACGAGTCCTGGGAAACTTCCCAGTACGAGTCTCGAGTCTGGAGTCTGGAATTGTGCCCGGTATATGGCAATAGGCTCGCTCCCTATTACATGGGACCTAACATCGTCGGCGAAACGTGGGTGTACCCAGTACACCTCTGCCACCCCCGCCTGGGGAATATAGGCGTGACGGTGTATGGTGTATAGTTATGTATTTCACAGTTTGCGTTTCACTTTAATAGTGTCATAATATCAAACAAAGCCAGTTTGGGGAAAAAATATTTTAAAGTATTCGGGTTATAAATCAGACGTCTAACAAAATAGACTGACGAAAGACGTACGCTGGTTAAACTTTTTGCACTCCGGGAAAATAGTATATTAAGTGTACATAAATTTTTATAAAAATTCTAAAGCAATTTTGAGTTTCTTTACTATTTAAGCGAAGGGGCGATATATTATGAGAAATATAACTAAAGCAGTAAATTGACGAAATAACATAGCACGGATAAAGATAGAATGTATACACCTGTTATCGATTATTATGGATTGGAATAGAACGGAACGGAAGATTGGAATGGATAGATATGGAACGATGCAACTTCGATTTGAAAGTGCTGCGCTTACTACATCGAGGCCTAAATTGCGCAAAATCGAGTGATCGTAAATCGTAATAAAGATGCTATCGAATGACACTTCTCGATTATGCAAACATTTGCAAACTCGGCCTAAGAGTGCTGTTGAAACCTTATAAACTTATTTAGCAGATATTGCGTGCTCACAACAATATAACATAGAAAGGAATAATATCACCAGACAAATTGAATACCTACTAACGTTACAATAAAGTTGAATAACTTGAGATGGCTTGAGCAATGTTTAAGATCAAATCATCTTTAACAGCAGGCAGCGGGCAGGGATTGCAGAAGAAAAGCTGAAGATCGAGCTCAGTGGCGTGCCATGGGAGAGGCCTACGTTCAGCAGTGGACTGACACGGGCTGATGATGATGATGAATCCTTAACATAAAGCAGGGCAATAACGAAACGTAACAGAATCTGAATTAGTATAAAGACGTATACTTTTGGGATAGACATACGAATGACATTCCGAAGTGGTGGTGCTTGTTATTTTCTCAGGATTTATAAATACTATATTGGTTTACATGAATAAAAATTAATTATTTTTGAATGTGAAGAAAACCAAAATTATGGTTTTTGAACGGGAAGAAACCAGAACGAATGCAAGGATTGTGGTTGGTAACGATGTGCTGGAGCAAGTGAATGAGTTTGTATATCTTGGATGCGCCTTCAGTAAGGATGGGAAATACACCGCTGATATACAGAGAAGAGTGAATGCAGGTAATAGAGTGAATGGTGCGATGGGAAGGCTACTTGGGAGCCGGCACTTAAGCCAAAAGGCGCAGCTGGCCATGCATAACGGAGAGCTTGTCCCAACGCTGTTATATGGCAGTGAGAGTTGGGTATGTAAGAAGGAGAACGAAAGCAGGATAAATGCGACCGAAATGCGATCTCTGCGGAAGATGTGCGGAGTCACGCTGACCGACCGTATTCGCAACAGCGTAGTAAGAAAGCGAGTAGGTATGAAAGATAGTATCGGTGTAAAGATGAGAAAGGGTATGCTCCGTTGGCTCGGGCATATAGAAAGAATGCCAGAAGAAAGAATGACAAAACAGATATACAATGCGAAAGTGGAAGGATGTAGGTGCCGGGGAAGACCTAGACTATCTTACCATGACCAAATAGACCGTGTCTTAGCTGAAGGGCAAGTCAAGAGTCTCCGTAACCGGCGAGTGTGTATGAGACGAACTATGAGAGTGGAGGAAGCCAGAGAGGTATGTAAGGAAAGATCCTGTTGGAACTCTGTACTCTCTGCCTACCCCGCGAGGGAGCTGGCGTGATAGATAGATAGATGAATAAAAATATATTTTCATTCTGATTCTGACGCCCCTACCTAAGTAGTGCTGTGGTACCACGATATCTTACTAATTACCAAGAATAAGCAGCATTCGTCGGTCTCATATGCGAGTGAACATTTGTCGCATTCTCATTTTCAAGAATTTCTGTGCTTCACAATATAGTTAGGCCATTGGTCCCGGCTGTAACCTTAAAGATAGTCGTTATAAGTTCTAACAGCTGTGCTTTCGTGTGCTATTCTTTCTCCGATTTTTGAGTAGGGTTTTCAATTAAGAAGAGGGTTTTATTAATGACTTTAGCAGTAGAATAGGATAGGATATTAGAGTACATATAGGTTGATTTATTTTCATCATCACTTTTCTATAAACTCCTCGCTTTTGCATCATTCTGCGCGGGTCTAAGACAATGTACTTCAAGTATAATAAATCAATATCTTGCCATATTGATTTTTTTACTATGAATAAAGTCTATACTGTCCCTAAAATTGATCGTTAACCAGAAGCTTAGCGCGACCCAATTCCGTTATTAGTGTGAGGAAACCGACGAGATCTTGATTTAGCAGCCAGTTGCGAAATGGCAATAGGTTACCTGCAACTGGTCCAGCTTGTAAATAATGGGTGTGGTACATGCCCAATTGTGGCCGGTGAGTGGTATCAAGGGAATGTTTTAAGTGCCCGTTTAGTGAGTAATAATGTCCGGTAACAATAACAAAATCCTATTAAATTCTAATCAAAGGATGTTTTTCTGATTTAAGTAGCTGACGTCAAGTTGTAATACGCCATAAATCCCTCTTAACCCTTGACTCGTGGAAACATGCAGAATCGTGCCAATTGCCATGACAAAACGACCTAGAGATTAAACGGAAGTTAGCAGTGCATTAAAAAATTCTCAAAATTAAATAATATACACTAAATAAGTCTTGAAATTAACATCACATTACACAATTAATGGCGTTCATATAATTTTCATAATAATAAATATAATATGTGCATAACTTCAACCGGTCTCGGAGTGCCACGAAGAGATGCGCGTACGTAGGCGTCGGTGAAAGCAGCGCGAGCGCACGCGAGCCTCTGTTATTATCTACAGATTTAATTGTTTGACAAACACTGAAGAAAATGGGATGCTGATGTAGTTATCTTCCGAAACAAAGATTAATAATGTAGTGAGATGACAATTTTATTGCGGTTATTACGTTTTTGTCATTTATATTACAGACGTATGCGACTCTAGGCACTCGTAGCGCAGTGCGACCGCGGTGTTCTTACCGATTACCAAGGTTAAGTAGCGTTCGACTCGGTCGGCCTGAGATGGATGACCGTTTGTGGCATTTTCATATTCTAACGTCTCCGTGCTTCGGAAGGCACGTCAAGTTGGTTCCGGTTACCACGTAATGTGGTAGTCGTTAGGCCGAGTTGGAAGCCTTAAAGGTGGCTTGGTAAGTTCCAACAGCAGGTGGTCACTAACCTGCCTCCACCAATCCGCACTGGGTCCGCGTGGTGGAGTAGGACCTATTCTCTCTCACCTCGATTTGTGAGAGAAGGCCATTGGCCCAGCATTGGAACAGTATAGCAACTGAACTAACTAAAAACTGAAGCCGTTCCTCCCTTGTAGTACACTCTTAAACAATCCCTCATTGCTCAAGAGTGTGCTACTACTATCCACTGCCCTTTCGGCTGGGGCGGAGTTATTGCACGCTGGCCCTCTTGTGTGCTGAATCTGTAAAGGTCGCTCGGCCAACAGCTTTACCGTTGACATACTCACACACACACCTACGTAAGCATGCACGCATGCACTCGCGTATTTAAAAATGCGGTTGGATCATAAGGGTAATAAACAATGTGACATTTAATTCCTTTGTCGTGCGAGCTCCCACCGCCAAGCTGGAGACCTTTATGAGCGAGTTCTGGCCGAAGGGGGTCGTTTTCAGAAGATTTCGTGGGATACTTAGAGAGCGCAACATGTCGCCGGGAACGTTACTTAGTTACGGCATGTGACTTAGTTTATAAGTTGCTATAAGTTATATGTATGTTACAATGACTAAATAGACCGAGTCTTATCTGAAGCCGGTTACGGAGACTCTTGACTTATCGTCAAGAGTCTTCGCAACCGGCGAGCGTGTATGAGACGAACTATGAGAGTAGAGGAAGCCAGAGGGGTATGTAATGAAAGAACCTGTTGGAACTCTGTACTCTCTGTCTACCCCGCAAGGGATCTGACATGACAATATACATAGATGTATGTTAGTCTGTAAGGTATATGTATATTCTGTGGGCCTGTAAGTTGAACATAATTATTTTGGAAAATTTACTGTTGCCTAAAAATAAATACGTTATTATTATTATTATAAGCAAATATTTTGCAGTTTTCGCAGTGTACTCATCTCTACTTATTAAGTTATTATGTGCCTAAGACACCTCAATTTTTTTTTGTAGCACCCGTTACGAATGTTACATTTCAGCACACTCTCTGCTCTCTGTTTGATTTCATAAAGATGCCTTCTTATGAACTGAGATACTTTTTCAACAACTCGAAAATACAAAATTTTATTATATACTAGATTCTGCCCGCGGAGGAACCTTATATTTCTCTGAGGTAAAAAATATGTTATGTAATATGGATTAACTTCTTCTTCCTCGTTCCCTCATTGCTGAGGATCGCGACCACGCACAAACAGTCTCCATTGGGTGCGGTCATATGCGGAGTGTACCGCCCGATGCATGCTGCCACCCACCGCCCTCTTTATTGCGTCAGACCATCTTGCAGGTGCCCTTCCCTGAGTACGTCTACCGTCCAATTTGCCTAAAATAATCTGCTTCTCCAGACAATGCTTTGAAGACCGCATAATGTGTCCGAAGTAGCTGAGGGCTCTTTGTCGGCAGATCGTGGAGAGCCGTGTGGTTATTTTAAGTTCTTTTAGTATGGACTGGTTGGTTCTCATTGCAGTCCAAGGTACACGGAGCAACCTTCGCCAAACTTACTGCTATCGCGGCTTCTCACAGGATTAACACATAATGATAAATGTGTGCCAAATTTCGTCCAAATCCGTTCAGCGGTTTTTGCGTGATACTGTTACAAACATCTAGGATAAAAACACAAGCATCCCCGCTAACGCTATGCTTATCCAGTTGCTATCCATTTTTTGTTTAAAAGAGGTCTTCTAAATTAAATTTCTGTGAGTAGAGCTATTAAGTTATTATATACTGAGAATGAATGTTAGTGAATGAGTTTGTATATCTTGGATGCGCCTTCAGTAAGGATGGGAAATACACCGCTGACATAGAGAGAAGAGTGAATACAGGTAATAGAGTGAATGGTGCGATGGGAAGGCTACTTGGGAGCCGGCACTTAAGCCAAAAGGCGCAGCTGGCCGTGCATAACGGAGTGTTTGTCCCAACGCTGTTATATGGCAGTGAGAGTTGGGTATGTAAGAAGGAGAACGAAAGCAGGATAAATGCGACCGAAATGCGATCTCTGCGGAAGATGTGCGGAGTCACGCTGACCGACCGTATTCGCAACAGCGTAGTAAGAAAGCGAGTAGGTATGAAAGATAGTATCGGTGTAAAGATGAGAAAGGGTATGCTCCGTTGGTTCGGGCATATAGAAAGAATGCCAGAATAAAGAATGACAAAACAGATATACAATGCGAAAGTGGAAGGATGTAGGTGCCGGGGAAGACCTAGACTATCTTACCATGACCAAATAGACCGTGTCTTAGCTGAAGGGCAAGTCAAGAGTCTCCGTAACCGGCGAGTGTGTATGAGACGAACTATGAGAGTGGAGGAAGCCAGAGAGGTATGTAAGGAAAGAACCTGTTGGAACTCTGTACTCTCTGCCTACCCCGCGAGGGAGCTGGCGTGATGATATAGATAGATATACTTAAATAACTCAATAACTCTACTCACAGAAATCTTAATAATAAGTCATTTCTGTGATTTTACTCAACCGATTTCATCCAACACATCGGCCGCCATTCGACCACAAAATGAACAAATCAAGAGCCTTTCTTTAAACATAGCAGTCGAAACGTATAGTTTTAATACTTACAAATATTATAAATTCGAAAGTAACTCTCTCTCTCTCTGTTTATCTGTTACCTTTTCACGCCCAAATCGCTGAACAGATTTTTATCGGCTTGGAAAAAGATTTCATCCAGGGGCTACGTAGATAGGTACTACGTAGGGGTACTACATATCATACATAGGTCACGGTTCAATCTCGTTTCCACCGCAAAACCGTCGGAGACCCGTGATTCAAACGGAACATAGATCTGCATTCCGATCTCGGTCTCGAACTTATTCGCGCCTTCATTAAAAATGCGACGCAATCAATCGATCAATCGAACGCGTTCAATCATAGGAATCCGCTAATCGTAGCCGCCGCCGACTACGAACTTAACTCCCCTCCTATTAGCCGCTACCGCCGTCCGCGGCATGTTATCATCGACCCTCCCGATGCCCTTACATCCCTTCTTTCGGATACAGATACCGCACACAGGATCAGACACCGACCTCGCCGGCGAGCTTAAAGAATCCCTTGCCCGCCGGCCGGTGCAGAGCACCTCGGCGAGACACCTAGTATATGCCCACCCCCGACTGCCCAAGCCGAGGCCGTTCCTCCTTGAGGCACCCTTGAGCTAGTTGCCCCCTTGTCCTTCTGGCTTCCGCGTAGTGGTTACGCGCTCGCCCTCTTGTCCCGTGAAGCTGTAAAGGCCCCGCGGCCAACAGCGTAGATCATTCACACACACACACACACACACCTTTTGTCTTAATAAAATTAGGGGTGTTTTTAAACCTGAAAATAACGCAAACGAAGTCGCGGGTACAGCTAGTATGTCATATAAATAGATATAATAATTATTATAATCTATGCGTTACGCTGATATTAGATAAGTTAAACTTAATTAATTCATGTTGTATAATGCTTTAGATTTTAAAATTAATTATCAAATATTTCCGGAACATAGAGAAGAACTAGAACTAGAACTCATGAGTCACTTCTGAGTAATATTTACTTGTAAATTAATTGTTACTGACTTTAACATATTTTATTAAACTATTAATAATTAAGGATCTAGTCTAGTTTTCAAACGCCTGGAGTTCAAATTCCGCCTCTCACCTCTAATCATCATCATAATCATCTCAGCCTATACTTGTCCACTGCTGAACATAGGCCTTCCCAATCGCTTTCGAGCGTAACCGGTCCGATGCCACCTGCATCCAACGACTTCCTGCGATTTTCACAAGATCGTCGGTCCATCTAGCAGGTGGTCGTCCCACGCTGCGCTTGCCAATACGTGGTCTCCACTCTAGAATCTTTCTGCCCCAACGCCCGTCCGATCTTCGCGCTATGTGGCCCGCCCATTGCCACTTCAGCTTGCTAATCTTAAGGGCTATGTCGGTGATCTTGGTTTTTCTACGAATCTCCTCATTCCTGATTCGATCACGTAGATAAACGCCGAGCATAGCTCTCTCCATAGCACGCTGAGCAACTCTTAAGCTTTTTTATGAGACCTATAGTAAGAGACCACGTCTCTGATCCGTATATCATCACTGGTAACACACATTGACTAAAAACTTTAGTCTTCTCACCTCTAAGGGTTTTCTATATTCCTTATACATATATTCCGCTAGCTTCTGCCCGCGACTTCGTTTGCGTTGACTTTAGATAGGAACCTTATATTTTTCTGCGATAAAAAGTATCCTATGTGCTAATCCAGGGAATAAACTATTTGTATGCCAAATTGCATTTAAATCCATTCAGCCGTTTTTGCGTCATTAAGTAACAAACATGTAAACATAAAAACTTTCACATTTCTAATATTAGATAATAGAAGTAGGATGTACCAAACCAATATTGAATTTTTTTCCGAAGTATGAATTCTGAAGTATCAATTTTGATGTTATTGAAAAGTTTTTGCATATTAATGGTCATATTAACACAAAATGGGGCTGTGTTGGTAATACTTACCACAATAGTGAACTTAATGTCACATGATTACATGTAATTTAGCTTATTCGCGAGCATATCGTCCGACATCGCATAGATCCGCTTTCTACGGCGCGTCCGACGTGATTGCTAGGGTTGTCAATTTTTGTAGGAGAAATAAAGTTTATCTGTTTGTAGAAGGCGAGTAAAAAGCATACATTTCTATAAAATACTCTTATTTTGAAGTACAGTAAAAACTTCTTGTGTGTTATGCCTACTTGCGAAATTTGTCAAAAAGTCAGAATTAATGTATTTTAGCGTACACCATTAGTGTACCACCATCCTGACAAAAAAAAAACAAAAGCTATCTCTGTGAAGCAAAACATTGTGAGGAAACCTGCATGCCTGAGAGTTTCTCGAAAGTGTGTGAAGTTCGCCAACCCGCACTGGGCCAGCGTGGTGGACTATAGCCTAAGCCCTCTCAATTTGAGAGAAGGCCCGTGCCCAACGGTGGGACAGTTTCTTAACAGGAGTAATATTTATATATCATTAGTAGTCTACGCCGTTGCTATCTGTTGTCATCCTGGGTTTGAATATTATAAAGTGTACTTGTTCGAAAATTTGAAGTTTTTGACATAAAAGGACAGAGTCTGGAATTATGCCTAGTGTAACTGCAGTAAGTTCACCCAGCTGAGCTTCCATATGACGGCAATATTTGAGTGTACGCAGTACACCTCTGTCGCCCCCGTTTGAGGAACATAGATGTAACGGTCTGTTACTATTATCCTACTCATATTATAAACGTAAAAGTTTGTATGTTTTAATATTTAGACGATTGTTATTTAATCACGGATGAACGGATTTAGATGAAACTTAGCACAGAGGTAGTTTATCACCTAGATTAACATATAGGATACTTATCCCGATAATTATCCGGGGAAAATGTTAGGTTCCTGTCTAAAGTCAACGCAGACAAAGTCGCGGGCAGATACTAGTATATTATAAAGTGTACGGCCTATTCACTCCATTTTATGAGTACAATAGTAATCATACTGAGTACTTGACTCAATTTTAGACATCAATATAATATTTATACTAGATTACGGTTCACAAACAAAATGACTTCCAAAAATATGCATTTTATAACCATAACCCCATCCAAATCAGTAGTTTTTGAGAAAATCGAGGTCAAACAAATATACATACATACATACGGGTGTAATGGAGAACCTCCTTTTTTGAAGTCGGTTAAATAACTGCTGTGTTTGGATAAACTTAAGATTTGGTCAAATAGCCGATGGCGCGCGACGGGATCGTGACGCAAGCGCTCGGCTACGTTCGGTCGCGACGTTTGCCATCGCGCCGAGCGGGACTGCGCTGTGTGGCGTCTCCCATACATTTTAGTACATTACAACTCCCCAAGCCGCACCACCGTCGCGCTCCCGTCGCGCTGTGTCAGCTATGTGGCGAAACCTTTACGCCTCTATGCCTACTTGTAGCTAGCAACTGTAGAAATCATTTGTACAGTCCTCCGATCTTTTAATTATGGTAAATTTAACGAACTGTAGTAATCTAATACAAATAATAAACAGTCATACAAGGGCCTTGTGGCCCGTGGCTGAAATCAGACCTAACGCTGTCATCAAGTAAAATGTCACTTTATAACAGTCGCAGAGTGGCCGTTTGCTATGAAATTTACCCAAGTTCTTTTTTTAATTAGTAACCGTGTGGACCGACCTGTTGTAATATTCCACTGGAAGTAGGAAAAGTCTACTAAATGATAATGCTTACGCGCATATATAATAAGATTCCAAATGACATTAAATTAATTAATACGGATAAGGAATTTAAATCAAAATTGACGATATTTTTAATTGAAAAATGTTATTATGCCATAAATGACTTTTTATATGATAGTAGTATATGATGTTCCTTTCTTGTGTTCTCTCTTTATATTTTACTTCCTACGAGTATCATTTCATTAAAATCGATTGGGTAATATGTAAACAAAAAAAAAATATTCACTAATAATTTTATGTTATTATTACAATATGTTAAATTACTAAACTTATAATTTTTCAATTCACTAATTTTATTGAATTTGTATACCATAATAGTAAAACATAGTTGAACTTAGAAAAAAACATGTACTAACCATCTAATTTTATTACCTATGTTTTTACAAATAAATATTTCATTCATTCATTCATTCAATGATCTTACAACAATACCCCCCTATCATTGTAATCTACGGGCCAAAATACCCTTGTCGCATTATATTGACTATTTTAGGGTACGGATGGCAACCCTAGATACGACTGCAGCCATGAAGTTAAGTTCAAGGCGTATTCATATTCATGAAACCTTATAAAATTTAAATAACTTCATATCAATTAAAATACGTAAGTACTTTATGTAATGAAATTTTGTAATTTAAATCTGATTCCAGAACTGAACATTCTTGAGTTTTAAATTTGTAAAATGTGGTCTTCCATTTCTTAAAATAAATCGGATATTAGTTAGTGTCCGACAGAAGTTCGATCTTTGACCGAAGCCAAAGTTTAACAACCCCAAGAAATTTGGTTCATGTAAGGCTAAATTTAAAAAAAGTTATGTTTACTGTATTAACTTAACGAGATGATCAAAATTACCAGCAACTGGCTAACAATAATAAAAAAACACCCAAACAGAAAAGAAAAAGTACACCTCTGCCCCCCCCCCGCTACGGGAATATAGGCGTATATTCCCCAAGCGGGGGTGGCAGAGGTGTACTAAGTACACCTACAAATCGCCGTCGATGTTAGATCCCATTTAATAGAGGGCGAGCCATATACCGAACACAATTCCAGATTCCGGACTCATTGTAAGAAGTTTTCGTTAGAAAAACATTTGTAAATACATTTGTCCGACCTAGGATTTGAACCCAGGGCCTCGTGATCACAAAGCGATGCGCTTTGCCACTAGACCAACGAGGCGGTCTATTTACTAAACAAAAAACACTTTGAGCACCAAGTTATCCAGTTACCCACAATATTTTTTTATCATCAACGATGATCGGCTTTGTAGGTACTTACTGTACGAATTCAGCTTGTACTCGCAACCTTCAACAGGTCACCGATCTATCTTGCGTCCATTATTAATTTATCTAATATTGCTAACATTAAATAAAATACTTTTGCTATCAAAATTACGGCATCTCTTGCACCCAACATTACCTAACAAAACAAGCTAATCTATTAGAGAATTGCACAGTTATTGGAAATGAATACAAAATCCAATTTGTACAATGATTAGTATCCATTATAATGTCTACGAAATATAAAAATGCAATGAATTATTGTCACGCGTCGGCGCACTCTATTGGTATAACTGATCTATTTTTTGTTAATAAGTAAAATAGTTGACAACTAAATCGTTATTGGTTTTATGAAATAGCGATTTAGCAACGATGAACAAGTCTGGCTGTCCTATATTACCTATGACCAACGTGAGAGGTGAAATATGTAAGGACATTCAAACTTGTGTTGACCAAAAGTGCTTAGCTCAACGTAAATTAAAGCACATGTGTACTTTTTTGTTTGTTTTTACGGGAGGAATGTGCTTACTTAGGCTATCGGTGCGCCTCAGGGAAAGATTACTAGGCGACCCAGATTGCTACCGACGAAAAACCCCACAGTGGCCGGTATCGAAACCTCGGAGGGGCTCTGATATCTTCGCCAGGTATGTAGAGCATATCCACCTATTATTATTTTGTTGTGCCGAAATTCCCCTGAAAATGGAGTTTATGACATTACGCCGATTACTCAGGCGAGGATAGCGGAGGGTAGGTGTATTAGCGCCCACATTTTACTGACGATTTAAAGTCCCAATGCGATGGAGATTAAGGGCAAGTATATTACAACCCCGGAGTCTGTAATTCTGTCCGGTACAATTTCATATTCCGAGCTGGTACTGATATTAAACAAAAACTCAACAGCCATCCAAATCCGTAGGATAACTATACAAATGTTTGTTTTTTTATATTAAAAAAAAATATATTCTTCAAATATTATTAATGCAAATGCTTGAGGCGCTCGTAGCGCTGTGCGACCGCGGGGTTCTTACCGATTACCAAGGTTAAGCAGCGTTCGACTCGGTCGGCCCGAGATGGGTGACCGTTTGTGGCATTTTCATATTCGAGCGTCTCCGTGCTGCGGGAGGCACGTTAAGCCGTTGGTCCCGGCTACCACATAATGTGGTAGTCGTTAAGCCGAGTTAGAAGCCTTAAAGGCCGCTTGATAAGTTCCAACAGCAGGTGCAATCCTGCCTCCACCAATCCGCACTGGGTCCGCGTGGTGGAGTATGACCTAATCTCTCTCACCTCGATTTGTGAGAGAAGGCCTTTTTCCAGCAGTGGGCAGTATAGGCTGATATTATAAATGCTTGTGAGGACTGATCAGATTATGATGAAACTTTAAAGTAATATACTTCTTCTTCTTCTAATAGCTTATAGTTTAAAATAATGCATCCTCCTTATATCATAAATGTGAAAGTTTGTATGTTTTGATGTTGGTTACTCAATCAGGCAAAAACGGCTAAACGGATCTAAATGAAAACTGGCACACATATAATTTATTACCTATATTAACACAGAGGTTACTTTTTATCCTGGAAAAATGTTAAGCCATGTCATCATCATGTCTTCAGTCAACGCGGACGAAGTCACGGGCAGAAGCTAGACAAAGTTCAACGAAGCCGCTAGTTCTAACAAATGAAACAAAACATTACCTCATACACAGAAAATATCTCGAGAAGTGAAACACAACGAAGTTTATTCAACTCATCAAATCGACAGACAAAATTTTGTTAATCCGCTTAATTTACACCACCGTCAATTGTACCCTGTTCATTGTGAAATATGGTTTAAATTTCAAGAACGATATCGTACGAGTTAGGTAGAATAGGTGATGTGAGTCGGGGACGTAATGCGTGATCTCGCCTTACGATATGTGATGTGACATCACACGAAAGCATTTGATTGATGATCATGATGTGATATGATCGTGCATGTTTATTATATGAAATATAGTGGACGGTACTTGGACGCTTGTAAAAATAAAAATAAAATAAACACCGTCACGCCTATATTTCCCAAGCGGGGGTGGCAGAGGTGTACTGAGTACACCCAATTTTCGCCGACGATGTTAGGTCCCATGAAATAGGGGGCGAGCCTATTGCCATATACCGGCCACAGCTCCAGAATCCGGACTCATACTGGGAAGTTTTCTTTAGAAAAACTTCATTTGTCCGACCTAGGATTTGAACCCAGGACCTCGTGATCACCAAGCGAAGCGCTTTGCCACTAGACCAACGAGGCCGTCCTAAAGAGTGTAAAGAAAAATGCTGTTTTTTCATGTTATAACGCTACATGAGTCATACCCCGCACATATTGTTTTAATAACTACCACCGTCTTTATTTCTTTGCTTTATTCTTCTGGGTGTTCAAAGTCCAATGATTAGTCAGCAAATCACCCAAGTGATCATCTTCCGTTCGTTTTTTTAGTACGGCATTTACTTGGGTAAATAATTATTTGAATTATTTCGCTCTACCTTGCTCTACCATCGTGTATCGTCCCTCGTACTCTTGCCTACATTATATTTTGAAATCTCATTTAGGAATATTCACAATCTTTAATTTCTGTTCATTGTTTCTAAGTTCTTGTGTCAAGGTTTTATTTCAACATTTCTCTGACTTCACATTAATTAATTCAAAATGTATGCCTTAAAATAGACGCTTTAATGTTACATGTTAGATACATTGGGACCTAAAATAGTCCGGCTGTATGTGAGTGTGCCCGTTACGCCCTTTCGTTCTCATAATAATTGAAAAAAAAGAAAACCATCACACCCGTGATCACGCCCACGGAAATTGTATTTTCGTCTATATTCGCCAAGCCGAGGGGGTAGAGGTGCTGGTGTAAGGTTCCAATGATAGCGGGAGAGCCTTTACCATTATGCCGGGCACTATGCCAGACTCCGGATGCGACTGAGGATTTTTCTATGGAAAAAGACGCTCCGTCCACTTAGATCCAATGGATCTCCGGACAGTTTACAACTTAGCATTCAAATCCTAGTGGTCGCCACCCGTATTTTGGGCCATTGGACTAAGGAGGCAGTCTATGATATTCTCAAATTTTCTATTTATTTATATTATCACGCCAGATCCCTTACCGGGTAGGCAGAGAGTACATAGCTCTAAAGGGTTATCGAATTACAATTTTCATAAAATATATTTTTGTCAAATTATTTGCCATCATTGCTTGAGGATATAGGAAAGCGGTGCTTTTTTTTTAATTATAACTTGTCTTTAATGCAAATATAGTCCGTATTCATTCTAGAACTTCTTTACTGTTAATACCAGTTTTCATTAATGCGATCGCTTGCATCAAGGCCAGAATATAATTCACTACGAATAACTTCACGCATTACTTACTTCCTTTTCCGAAAGATGCCTTTATGACGATACGCGAGTGTTTGATTTAATATAAACTAAAATAGAGAGCTGTGGCGGTAACATATTACCTAATATGGCTTTTGGAGAAAGTACCTATAATTATTTATAATGATGATATTGTATAATCTTTAAGAAAAACAAAACTGGCATAGAGTCAACACAGTCGAAAGATTTTTTAAAGTTTATTTTTCTTTTTGAGCCTGAAAATCGTCATTATTGGTAACCAAATTTTGAAGATTTGAGTCTTTTGATTTTTTTACGCAGATTGTCTGGGGCTTGGGGTCCACAATTTTAAGAGGAGAGTATGATAATATAATAATATAGAGTACAGAGAGAAGAGTAAATAAAATATTAACGTCATAGGGGAGACACAAATATTTTTATAATAAATGTAACTAATAAGCTAACAAAATATCACTTGTAAATAGCATGTATCAATGTCACGCAAAAGAAACATTGTAACGCAAACTACACAATGACCAGTTTTCGAAAGAAATGTGAAATTCGAAATGTGTTTCTCACATTCGAGTCAAACTATGTCTATAATTTAATCACTATGCTATTTCACTGCTCGCGAGACAGATACACTAATAAATTGAGTTGAGAGAAAAGAAGTTGTACTCTATCATGCGGATCCAGTGCAGAATGAACTTATCAAGTCACCCATAAGGCTTTCGGTAGTGATCACCAATGAGATTACATTATGTGCCAGTCTAGACCAACGGTGCCTTCCGAGAGAGATTCTTTCATTTAGAAATGTCACAGACGGTGGCTTACCATATACTCACATAGCTGAATGGTACTTATCCTCGATAATCCTTAAAACACGCGATAGCACAGAGCTACGAGCACCTCTCTCTCTAACTACTTATCCCTAAACTACTAAACCCTAACTAAAACACCATCCATTACTTCCGAAAAAAAATCAAGGATATCTAGGTGGATGTAATTTCATTTTTTTCTTAAACACAGCTCAAATATTCCTATATTGTATATAGGAATATTTGATTACTAGATGAATAACAACAAATAAACAATTTGATAAATTAATATTGAACATGCGATTCGAAGCGACGTATACTGAGATGGGTAATTAAAGTCTGCTTTCACGCGAATGTTTTTCTCGATTATTCTAACGTCCTAATTATTCGAGTTTATACGAAAATTTATCTTAAAATAAATTTCGATTGTTTGAAATTAGTTAATTCAATAATCGCGGAAAACTCAATAATTTAATAGGTATTATAACGTATAACGCGAGCCATAAGGAATTAATATTTTTTTTATAAAGATTTTTTGTAATCGCTGGCATAATGATATAAATATATCATTATGCCAGCGATTAAAAAAAAATAGAGAACTTTTTTAATTAATATTTTTAGCGAACTTACCCTCGGTCCAGTTATGGCGCAGACCGCATGCGCCAACAACAAAAACTGACAAACGCTGCCCCTCATACTGCTATCAATAATAACTGAGTACCATCACACACAAACACACCACTGTCTATACGTTCCTTGTTAATCCGAATCACTGCACCTCACTATCGTCCCGTGCTAAAAAAAAATTAAATGTCAAAATTGGGCGGGAAGGAATGTCACTTTGACAGTTGTCGGCGATCGCACGCTGCGGTTGACGGCGCGGCAGTAACGCGGGCGACGCGCACCGTTCCGTTTTACCACCCCTACTCCTCATACCCCCTACTAGTTTCGAAAGGACCTAAAGATGAGAATAAAACCGTCGTGTTTGCTGGATGTTAATTGAATGTTGCGTAAATTTTATCATAGCTTTTTGGGTCAGACGCGTATCGCGGAAAAGATGACAATAAAAAAAAATGATTTTAGTAGACGTGTTAATAGTCCGTCTTTTATTGGTTGGCGTTTTGTAATCTTGTTACCGTGTATCGGATGTGGCTTGGGCTGTTTGATGTAATTTATTATTTGCAATATGGTACATCATTGGCCTAGTAATTTTCTTGAATGGTAAAAAAAAAAGAAATAATTTTTAATATGCATTTAAGATGGCATAGTCAAACTAGATCGAGTAATTGTGGGTTCCTTTCCCTTACAGAATAATGTTGTTTGGGTCTGGTCTATATACTTACGTAAATTTCATGTTTGATGTCCAAGGAATAGAAAATTCCCGTGTATCATCCGTCACATAAGTGCTTGATACAACCAATTTCCTAAATGTAGGGCAGAGACTAGATTTCATGAAAGTGGTATCTGGTGTAGGGCTATACTATAAAGAAAAAAATATCGTCGTCTTTTGAATACAAATGAATTTATATTATTTCAACAGTGGTTGTCTAATTTAGATCTTAATCTAATGAAGAAGAGAGAGATTAAGGCTGTGGGTGCAATAAATACCGCCATTCCAAAGAGTGTTACCCAGCTTAAACGATCCTTCCTTCAATGAGGCACTAGAGGAGGTTTTTGGCGGGAAGTCTACGAGTGATGTTGTCATTTGCCTTAATTTCCAAAACTTGTGTTATTTCGAATAATGATGTGTAATGTTGGTGGAATATTAACCATAATGTATTCTTATAAGTGCATGAGTGAAGGTAATTGTAACGAAGTGATAAAACGTGCCTTTTCGATTTCCCTCAAAACGGCTGTCGCAATTGTTATGTAAAGTATCCATCGCTTTACCATCCAGGGTGGGGTAATCATCAATTTCGTTATCATCGTTCTTATCAATTCATCGTATCTATAAAGAATACCACTTATGACTAGGCTGTATGAGCTAGATCCCTTTGCCTTCTCCAGAAGAGGGAAAATTGAAAAACAAACAACGAACCAACGTTATTTGCAGAATTGTTGGTAGATTTTATCGCCTTTTACGATCCGCTGTTATTGCAAATTACTGTGGAAAAACTGTAATCTTACTCCGTCCCCACACAAACTATCCTTAGCATCTCTGATTATTCTGTTAGAATTGATAACGATCCTTCGACACTTGATAATAGCATCGCAAACATTTCCGCCATAGATTTGCAAATGCGATTTCATCACAATATGGACCCTTTTGCAAGATGTCTTCGCTCGAAATCTTATGGTAAAATCATTAATCGACCGAAATATCTCAGTTCTGTTGAAACCACGTAATGTACCATGAACACAATGGGCAGAGACGGGTATTGTGCTTAGACTAAGAGATTTTCATAGACGTAGACGAGTTTTATTCAAAAAAAGTATATAATAAAGTCAATAAGATTGAGATCAATAAGAGCTGCTCTAAGTAAAGGCGCCAGTTACGTTTTATTATACTTTCCAGTGGGGTTAATTTTTTTTATACTTGTGCCTACCGGTAACCGATATTGGCAATTCTTAGAATTTTAAAACACACCGTCACGCCTATATTCCCCAAGCGCGGTTGGCAGAGGTGTACTGAGTACACCCACGTTTCACTGACGATGTTAGGTCCCATGTAATGCGAGGGGGCGATCCTATTGTCATATACCGGGCACAATTCCAGACTCCGGACTCGTACTGGGAAGTTTTCGTTAGAAAAACCTAGGATTTGAACCCAGGAACTTGTGATCACAAAGCGTTGCGCTTTTCCATTAGACCAAAAAGGCAGTCAAAAATTCTGAGTACCAGTTAGAATTTTCGTCTTAGTTACCCACCTAAATATTTCTACATGCAAGTGTAGGTATTGTGGAAAAGCATGAATAATTAGAAAAACGCCTTCGGGTAAAGCCTGCCGTAATGCGGGTTCTTTAGTATGACGTATGTTTTTACATCAGTAAGGATAAAAAATACTTCGGGCAAAAAAGATAGGCACCCGCTGCAGTTTGCTTCTTTCTGCGACCCTGCTAATTGAACGCCGATTTTCAATAAAAGTAGCATATACACATTAGTATTAGTTATCCTCCTATAACTTTCTATATGGAATAAAACAATAGCAATTATTCGCCGACAATGCTAGATCCCAGTGTTATATAGAGGACACAATTTCAGGCTCCGGACTGGTACTCAGAATTTTTGGATAGATAATCCACAACAACACTTCCTCCGAACTAAGATTCGAAAACAGAACCTCATAATCGCCAGTCGCACTATGGGCGAGTAACAAAGCAAACGCATACCAATAAACCACGTCAAAAATCTACGTCTATTATTATACCAGTCTACGTTATTGTGCCACAAACACACCGAGAGAATGGTACATATCAAACGCACTAATTAGTACATTCGTTTTACACCGTTTAAGTTAAATGGATTGGATTTTGTAAGTTCCGCGCTTTGCTGATTTAATCGCAGGTGATAGGTGATGATCAATTTTATTGTTTATTGTTGTATCTTCCTATTGTTTGAATGATATATTCAGAGAGATGTAGACCATATGGACCAATATATCTTGGAATTGTGTGTCAAAATGATGAAAGAATTGTTCGAACTGAACAATACCAACTTCGATACTTACAAAAATAAAATACTTGTCTTCAAATATGATGGTACTGGCCATGTTGATGATTGTAGTAGATCATACACAGACACAGATACATATAATCGAATTTGAAATTCGGTCTGTTTTTTTAGACTGAATTAACCATACATACCGACACGCCTACATACTTCAAGCCGGGGAGGCAGAGGTGTGCGCTACAACAACAGTTTGTAAACAATGTTACGTCTCAAGGTACTAAAGACCTATTGACAATCCAACCTAATATGATAAAGAGAAGAGCTTTGTCTGTTTGTTTGTAATTGATAAACTCTGCAACTACTAGACCGATTATAATAATTCTTTCCGACCGATTTTTGACCGATTATAATAGTATCTATATCTATACGTGAAGCAAAAACTTTGTACACCTTTTTACTAAAATTGCGCGGACGGAGGGGTATGAAATTTCCCACACTTATAGTTTATATAGAGAAGGAGTGCAGAAAGCAAAATTTTTTTTTAAATTATGCATAAAACATACATTAAAGCAATGAAAAAAGAATTACACACACTCCCATGTATTTAACACAATACACGTCAAATTGATGTTTGTCTTTAATATTATTTGTCTATAGTCTTACTAAATGTCAAACATAACCAGCAAGCGATGAAAGAGTACGTCGAATATCGACCTATGGGCGACCACTAGTTATAATAATTCTTTCACCATTAGGAAGCTATATTACCCAGAAGTAACGTAGACCGTACCAGTAATATGATATATACATAATTTCTTTTCTTGGTGTAAAAAAGTTGTTAAATATCTTTTTTTAACTATTACTATTGTACAGAGATGGCCAAAATGTAATCAGATTAATGATTACAATTGCATTTTTAAACATAAAATCATGATTCAAGATTGAAAGTGTAGTCTTAATCGTTCAAGATTACAAAATGTAATTGTAATCGTTAATCATTAATACACCTTCACGCCTATTGTTCCCAAGCGGGGGTGGTTAATCATTAATCTGATTGCCCATCTCTGCTGTTGTAATATGTGGAAGCCTGTAATGGTTTTGTGCTACCTATTTATGCATTGCCTATTATTTTAATATGTGGCTGTTAGTTAACCTTAAACAATTATAAATATTTATAGTGGTGCAAAATAACTCGCGCTCTGTGTAATATTTGATTATAACACTATTTAAGAGTTATATTGTCTCGTTTGAAAAAGAAGCGATAACCAACAAATAAACACAAAAAATCACAACGAAAGATCTCCTTTACTTTTATTATAGAATAAATTTTAATCATTTAGATATTACATACAGTTACATAAAGATGGATTTGAAAAGATTCAATCTATCGTAATATTTATTATTTGTCCAAACATTTTCGTAATGTATTGTTCTTGCAACAATGGCCGCTGAAATGCTGAAAGGTTAGATCCGATCTAACGAGAGATGGGTTATGATTGAATTAGAGGTTAAGCAATGGATTTGACGGCTTGGAACGAGATGGATAGCGATAGAATTACCTATTGTTTTAGGCTATTTTTTGTTTTACACCGTCACGCCTATTCCCCAAGCGGGGTTGGCAGTGTACGCCTACTTTTCGCCGACGATGCTAGATTCTATGTAATGTGGGGGAGCCTATTGCCGTATACCGGGAAAAATTCCTCCGGGACTCCGGACTGATACTTCTTCTAAAGATCCTTTTGTTTATACATTCTTACTTAAAACTCTGTACCCTCTGTCAACCCCGCAAGGGATCTGGTGTATATTGATAGAATATTTTTAATATTTATTATATAAACTTATTATACGAAGTGTAACAAATAAACGCAAGACCTGAAAGTAGTTTGTTTTTATCGATAACTGAATTGATTCCAACTACGAGGCATGCCTTTTAAGTTCTGTCTTCTTCTTCTTCTTCTTTAAGTTATGGCTTCACACTAATTATAAGTGTATTTTGCCAGTTTCCAGTGAGATATATAATCGTGTTTGTTTTAATTAATTTGACACCCCAATGAATTTGATGACAACGATGATAATGAAATTAATGAAGTACCCCACCCTGGATAGTAAAGCGGTGGATACTTTACATACCAATTGCAACGGTCGTTTTGAGGGAAGTCGAAAAGGCACGTTTTATCACTTTGTTACAATTACCTTCGCTTATGCACATATAAGAACACATAATGGTTAATGTTCCACCAACATTACACATTATTAGTCGAAATAACACAAGTTCTGGAAATAAAAACAAACTGACAACATCACTCTTCGACTTCCCGCCAAAAAACCTTAAGTTCTGTCGTTTCCATATTTCCCGGCAATTTTGAACTTGGAACTGTTCTATATTCGAATGTGTTTTAATCTTGAATCTCAAAACAGTTGAAAGTATTAGGATTAATGCTATTGTTTAGTCACAGCGTCGATTGGAATCTATCAGGTTACGTACGAAAATGAATCTTTCTAAGGAAAATGTTCGTGCAATAATTTTCTACAACTTTAGACGAGGCCTGACACGGCTTCAGTATTTTGAAGAGCTAACATCTGTGTTCAGTGATGAAGCCCCATGTCTGCGGACTGTTGAACGCTGGTATTTAGAATTCCAGCGTTGACATACTAGTGTTAGTGACAAATCTCGCGAAGGATGCCCAAAATCTGCCTTCACTGAAGATAACATCATTGCTGTGAGACAACTAATTTTCGAAGATCGTCATGTGACATATCGAGAGATAGAGGCTCTATTAGGCATCTAAGGGACAACCATCCAGTAGATCTTGCATAAAGCGCTTGGTGTGAGAAAGCTAGTTTGCCGTTGGATACCGCATCTGCTTTCCGACGATCACAAGGCGGCCCGCGTCAGATGGTGTAAGAAAACTCTGCAAAGGTTCAACCGAGGAGAGTCAGATCACGTCTACGACATTATCAGTGGTGACGAATCTTGGATCTATGCCTACGATCCTGATTCCAAACAACAATCTACAATCTGGGTCTTTCAAGACGAGCCAAAGCCGACTAAAGTTGTTCGTTTTCGAAGCACTTCAAAAAAGATGGTGGCCACGTTCGTTGGAAAAACCGGCCATGTTGCGACTATTGCACTTGAAGATCGTAGAACGGTTAACGCAGAGTGGTATACCACAGTTTGTTTACCACAAGTCATCGCCGCACTTCGAAAATCTAACTCAAAGCGACGCATCATCCTGCAACACGACAACGCAAGCTCACACAGCGCTCGTCAAACGATTGAGTATTTGAAGCAGGAAAAAGTAGAAATTCTTGACCATCCTCCATACAGTCCTGACCTAAGCCCTAACGATTTCTTTACATTTCCTAAAATTAAGAAAAGTCTTCGTGGTCAAAGGTTCCAGTCCGGTGAAGAAGCAGTCGACGCTGTCAAGTCAGCCATTTTGAACACCCCCACTTTAGAGTGGAATAAATGTTATAATAACTGGTTTGAGCGAATGGTAAAGTGTATTAAGCTACGTGGTGAATACTTTGAAAAATAATAAAAAGTACTATAAGGTTCTAGTTGTTTTTTTCTTCAAACGACAAAACTTAAAAGGCATGCCTCGTATTTTACTACTTTTTCTAATTTGGAAAAAAGCTGTTACTGCCTTATTGCGCTATAATAAACTAAAATTATTCTTGATTCAAAGCAATACGATTTCAAATGCATTTCTAAAACGTATTTCTCAATTTGCACACTTAGAGTGCGTAAAAAAGGGCTTAAAATTTTCATATTGGGGAAATTGGTTTTTGTATTGAATTTGTGAAGCAATTATCTAATCGGGGTGTCTGAGGTCTTGCGTTATTTATGATACACCTTGTATATTATTAATTGTATCGTAATTTGTTACGATTACTTATTCATTACCAGTCACCAATTATGTGAAGTGAGGCGCTCGTAGCGCTGTGCGACCGCGGTGTTCTTACCGATTACCAAGGTTAAGCAGCGTTCGACTCGGTTGAACCGAGATGGGTGACCGTTTGTGGCATTTTCAAATTCGAGCGTCTCCCTGCTTCGGAAGGCACGTTAAGCCGTTGGTCCCGGCTACCACTTAATGTGTTAGTCGTTAAGCCGAGTTGGAAGCCTTAAAGGGGGCTTGATAAGTGCCAACAGCAGGTGGCCACAAACCTGCATCCACCAATCCGCACTGGGTCCGCGTGGTGGAGTATGACCTAATCTCTCTCACCTCGATTAGTGTGAGAAGGCCTTTGTCCAGTAGTGGGCAGTATAGGCTGATATTATTATTATATTATAATTATGTGAATATTAGTGAATTTTATGTTCGTTAACGCACTCACGACACTAGAATTACTCCTGTCAGGTATTTTAAATAACCTAAATGTACATATATAAGGGTGTCCAATATTGTGTCCTAGCATTGTTTGTGACCTATCGCTTGCGCTTCCGTGCCAGATGTGTGCCAGTTCCGTACACGCGAGTGACTCGACAAACTTCACTTACGTAAGATGGATCATAGAGAGTATAAATACTCTCTATATGAGTACACTGTGCCACGGCCGATGCTATAGTGTGACGTAACGAAATTGCGATTTACGATGCGTTTTCCGCTGATCAACCACTTTCATTTTATATCATACGGGAAAACTGTCGGATGGGATCTAGAACTTTTTGTATAGAGCTGGTCGTGTCCTGCTATAGACAGGTGAAATAATAAATAATGTTTATTTAAAAAGTCCTTTTTAAAAACACGCTTTTATAGCAAAAAAGCGTGTTAAAACACAACCAAGATGTCTTGCTTTGTTGAGTTCCTATTTATATATATTTTACGACACCATCCGATTCAAATGTACTTGTCAAGGCAAATCCAACGAACCTAAACACGGCAGGGTTATATTGAGTCGTTGAGTGGCAACCTTTCAGCTTCCTCATCAGACCCTGAACACTATCTAGTTGTATAGTAGTTGGCAATACTAATCTAACAAGCCTAAATACGAGGGGGTTACGTTGTATATCTCACACCCGGTTACCTTCCGAGTCTATCCTGAGACCAGTTCCATGGTACCATATTATTGCATTGCCCCAAACTTATATAAGCATGTCAAATTTCAGCTTATTCGGACATTCGCAAGTGCTTAAAAAATGGATTGGCCGTTTCGTTATTACAAGAACTATTGTATAGCAGAAAAGTAATGAACAGTTATAAATTGAATATATATAAATATACTTACTCCACTTATCTCCAGGCACAGATATACAATGCTGAAACCAAAAGATATCGGTACCGGGGAAGTACTAGTCTATATTACCAGGGCCAAATATAGTATTTCATGTAATGGGCAAGCCAAGAGTCTCTGTAACCGGCGTGTATGAGACGAAATATGAGAGCTGAGGAGGCGAGATGTGTCGGTCAGGACTATGTACTCTCTGCTTGTCTCGCAAAGGATATGGCGTAAAGATAGAATTGCACGGGCTTGTTGCCAGCAGGGGACTACTAACGGCTGATGATAATCACTAAAATATTACGTATAGATAAAATGTTACAAATTTACAACAATATTGCGATGGTGTCGCAAAATAAATCCATTGTTTGTCAATAAAATTAAAATGGAACAACCGAATACGCTCGCAAGCCGATCGATTTTCCGACAACAAAACCACTGATTTGCATAAAATAACCACCAAAACATGACATAAATATTAAGTTATAATCAACTTTATGTTTAAAGAAACAGAGATTAAACTAACCGCAAGAAATGTTTTGTTCGTCCATTGTCAGAAATTTCTCAAACGCGACCACAGATTATAAATACTTAATAAATATTTTGTTTGATTATGAAACTAAATTTGTAATATTGGCTGCATTGTTAATTAAGTTTGTTCCAATTCTTGCTAGCGTTATAAATGGTTATAACAGATTGGTCGGTTATTTGTGTGAAATTGACAATTTTAAGTCAAGTGTATTTTTTTGTACCGGATTTTTTGTATCAAAACAATTTAAGAGTCGTATCTTTAAAATACTGTTTAAATTGTATCCGTAATTTGCCGGTTTTCTTATCCGCAGAGAAAAAGTAAATGTTAAATAATTTCAGTCGTCTGATATTACTTAATAATATTTTAACAATTACTTACATTGCAGTTGTTGTGACGCAATCTTTTAGATACGGAATTAAATATAGTCATAAATGTTTAGCTACTTATTTGCTTAATGTCAAAATATATATTATTCGTTTTGGAGCCGATTTTCAGAAGTTTAATCTATTAACTAAGACTATCAGAGGCGCTCTTAGCGCTGTGCAACTGCGGTGTTCTTATCGACCACCAAGGTTAAGCAGCGTTCGACTCGGTCGGCCCGAGATGGGTGACCGTTTGTGGCATTTTCATATTCGAGCGTCTCCGTGCTTCTGAAGGCCTGGTTAGCCGTTGGTCACGGTGACCACTTAATGTGGTAGTCGTTAAGCCGAGTTGGAAGTATTATAGGCGGCTTTATAAGTTCCAACAGCAGGTGGCCACAAACCTGCCTCCACCAATCCGCACTGGGTCCACGTGGTGGAGCATGACCTAATCTCTCTCACCTCGATCCGTGAGAAAAGGCCTTTGCCTAGGAGTGGGCTGTATAGGCTGGCATTATTATATATTATTAAGACTATATGGAAATATCTAGTGACCCGCCCCAGCTTTACACGAGTCATCATCATCATGAACCGAAAAACCAAGATCGTCACGGCGTCCAGCTTTTTTTTTTATGTGGTCTTAACGAGGTCATCGGTTCATCTTGTGGGAGGCCTGCCCAATCCATGGGTTTCACGAACCTATCAACGTAGTATTTATACAAAATATTCATATCAAACCTTCCTCGTTTTTTTTTAGAAAAACTACATTTTACCGACCTAGTATATGAACCCAGGACCTCGTGATCACTAAGCGATGCGCTTTGTCTTTTTTTTTATTACGTGGGACGTAAGGCGCCTCACCCGAAGCTGGCGGGGCATATCGGACTCTTACTGACTAAAACCCCACTGTGGCCGGCACTGGCACGTGTCCAACCAACGAGGCAGTCGGCAGGTAACGAGGCTGTCAGCAGTCAACGTTGGTGCAAACATACACACACACACACACACGCACGCACGCACGCATGCACACACGCACGCACGCACGCAATTTGACGTGTATTGTGTCAAATACATGGTAGTGTGTGTAATGTTTTTTTCATTGATTTAATGTGTTTTACGCATAATTTTAAAAAAATATTAGCATTCTGCACTCCTTCTCTATATAACTACAAGTGTGGAAATTTCATACTCCTCCGTCCGCGCAATTTTCGTAATAATGTGTACAAAGTTTTTGCTTCTCGTATTAATATATAGATTGTCCCTGCTGACTAAGTTGTTAGTAGTACATAGTGGTAAAGATGCAAGATCACTCTGCGGAAGTAAAGTAACAACAAAACTTTTCATACGATTCAACGGAATCAACGTAACAACTATTCATAATCATAATATTCCCAGCAAGTGAAACAAACATTCTCACATGACTAAAATATAATTTTATTGCCATACGAAACATCCTCACTTTCACCTGACCTTGCGCGGGCGCAGCCGGCGCGGGCACCGGCGCAGGCGCGGCGAAAGTTGAACGACTATCACGACCCCACATCTTCGTGCTTCGGCGTGTCATACGTGTGGTATACGTAATATTGCGTAAAACTAACTTTTGTGTCTAAAGGATTTCCTTGGCTATAAAAGTTCCTATATTTATTTGAGGTGTTTGGGGTAGCAACATTATATATTCAAATTCAACACATTTATTTGCTTGAATTTGGATTACAATATGGAATCTTATGGTGTGTCTATATGTTCTTAAGCCATATGCTACCAGTTAGTTAAATATTATTAGTTTAGAAGATAAATTCACTTATAAGATTTATCTATGTTATTGTCTATAGGCATAAATTAAATAAATATGCTTTAAATAAATTAAAAAATGTTTTAAATTGTAAGTAGGTACATATATATATTAGGTAAGTAGATATTCGTTGATCGTATAATAGACATGTTTTAGACGAGATTTAAATCCAGTAAAAGTATCCTACAGATGAGAACTGGTCTAGGTACAAAAAGTTACGAAATCGCTGCAATCGTATGTGTAGGGATGCTAAGAGACGCCACATACACGATTCAGTCCAAAATTTCAATACGACTCAGGCGTGGCAATTCCTAAAGTCTCTTGGTATCGGTAAAGCTTTCAACGAGAATACCCTAGATATTGATCTTAATGATATAAATACGCACTTTTCAAAGTCGCCTGTCACCTTAAACAGTGATATTAAAACTTGTACTCTTCATGAACTTTCTCGCCAAACCTTGCCTGTATGCCCACAATTTTCTTTTCAGCGTGTTACAGAGGACGAAATCAGAAAGTCAATTCTATCTATTTCTACTAAGGCTGTAGGTGATGATGGCCTTCAAATTCAAATGCTTCGCCTCCTCATGGATGAATTGATTTCTGTTATTACTCACATTATTAACTGCTCACTTGAGTCTAGCTCCTTTCCCTCAGCCTGGAAGAAGGCCCACGTTCTACCGCTTCCTAAGGTTTTAAATCCTTCGACCGCCTCCCAATTCCGACCAATATCAATCCTTCCTATCCTATCCAAAGTTCTGGAAGGCGCTGTCCAGAAACAACTTTCGGCCTTTCTTTCTTCCAATTACCTGCTTAGTCCTTATCAGTCTGGATTTCGTACTGGCCATAGTACAGTAACTGCTCTGGTCAAGATTACTGATGATGTTCGACTGGCAATGGAAAATAAACTTCTTACTGCTCTAGTTTTGCTGGACTTTAGCAGTGCCTTTAATTCTGTCGATTTTGACATTCTCCTGGGAATCCTCTCTTCACTTAATGTATCTTCCTCTGTAACAGCCTGGTTCAACTCATACCTTCGCGGTCGCTCGCAGTCGGTCCGCTATAATGAGGCCTCCTCAGAATGGTGTGATCTTTCAGCGGGCGTACCGCAGGGTGGCGTGCTCTCTCCTCTTCTTTTCTCGATATTTATCGATGCGATCACTAAAGTTATAACGTCACATTATCATCTCTATGCAGACGACTTGCAGCTATATCGACATTTTAAGGTCGAAGAGTTTTCTGTGGCCATTGATGCCGTCAATAGTGATCTTGAACGTATCAGCCAGTGGGCTAAGAGTTTTGGACTCTTAGTCAATCCTGTAAAATCGCAAGCTCTCATTATTGGTGGCAGGTATTTCTACAATCTCTTGGACCTTCAGTCTCTTCCTACAGTTATTTTTAACGCTGCTCCTATACCATATTCGACTAGTGCGAAGAATTTAGGTGTATACATAGACTGCAATCTTTCATGGTGCACTCACATCGCGGAAGTCAGCAGGAAGGTATATTATTCATTTCAATCTCTTAAACGGCTCCAGAATTTCCTGCCTTTTCAAACTAAAATAATTCTTGCTCAATCATTTCTTCTGTCACTTTTAGACTACGCTGATGTCTGTTTCCTTGACGCGACAGAGGAACTTCTTAACAAACTCGAACGTCTGCAGAATTTGTGTATCCGCTTCATTTTCGGTCTACGCAAATATGATCATGTCTCCGAGTATCGATCGAAACTGAAGTGGCTACCTATTCGCCGACGTCGAGATTTACATATTCTCTCTCTTCTCTTCTCCGTCCTTCATAACCCTAGCTCGCCTGTATATCTTCGTGAGCGTTTCGAATTCCTTATCCCTAGGGACAAAACTTGTCGTACGGCTACCTCTCTTCTTCTCCGAACTCCTCGTCATTCTTCCACTCTCTATGATGGCTCCTTTACTGTACGTGCGGTGAAACTCTGGAATTCCCTTCCACACTCCATACGCGATGGCTGTTCTCTATATGTTTTTAAAAGACGAGTTAAAGAGTATTTCCTTTCTAGTTAATATTTATTGTATATATATATATATATATATGTGTTGTGTATTTATTTTATAAATTCATAGTTGTGTATATGTATATATTTATGTACTTGTCATTGTCAACTCTTAATTTTAATTCTGTTATTTTTTAGTTCCGTGATTGTACAATTGCCCTCACTTCCACATAGTTTCTCTTTCCTCAAAGGTTAACTGGAAGATAACTCAAATTGAGTTAAGTTCGCCTTTGTACATCTTCTGTGTAAATGTTGTTTCTGTGTTCTATTGTACAATAAAGAATAAATAAAAAATTAAAATGTTGTACATATATCTTTAATAAGTTTCGGTAATTTATTATATAATTTAGATCCCATGCATAGTGCGCTTGGCAAACAAAGCCGTTCTGCGACTATTCTTACTCTTCTTGATTTTAGCAATGCGTTTAATACAGTTGATCACTATATCCTGCTTGCTACGCTGCGTTCCCTTAATGTTTCTTCTTCGGTGATCGACTGGTTTCGTAATTATTTGTCTGGACGTCGGCAACGTATTCGAATAGTTAAAAACTTTTACCTCTTGGTGTGAAGTTTCCGCCAGCGTACCGCAAGTGGGTGTGCTATCACCACTGCTTGCTGCCTGCTATTTTTTCAGTCTTTATAAACTCAATTATTAACAAGTTAGTCATGTCATGTTTTATTTATGCTGACGACTTACAAATATACTCACACACTGATCTTGCTCATTTATCGTCTTTCATCCAAACTGTGAATTTGGACCTTAATCATTTTAATTCTTTAAGTAATTCACATGGACTCACACTTAAACCAGCTAAAACATAAGTCATTGCTCAGGCATCCCTTGATATATCTCTAGAATCAACTTTGATCAACTTCCTGTCATTAATTTCAACGGGCTCCAAGTACCACACAATGTCAAGGTAAAAAATCTTGGTGTTTTCTTTGATAACACTTTGTTGTGGAGACCACAGGTTGCTGAGTAAAATGATTTTTGCTTCAGGAGCCTCACTTCTTGCCTATTCGTTCTAAAATTGCGCTTGCTCAATCCCTTCTGCTGCCTATTCTTGACTATACTGATTCTTGTTACCTCGACTTGCTCGTAGAGCTTCTTAATAAATTGGAATGGCTTCAAAATTTCTGCATCCGTTTTATTTTCGGCTTACGCAAGTTCGACCACGTATCCGAATTCCGTTCTCAATTTAAGTGGCTCCCTGTGCATCGTCGCAGACACGTATATGTCCTTTCTCTTCCTTACGCTGTCTTATTTAACCTTATGTATCATGGATCTTAAAGAACGTTTCTCCTTTCTCACTTCCAGTCAGTCTCTTGATCTTCGTTCCTCTGATACACTTCACCTTACAATTCCTTCCCATTCATCTAACTTCTTTACTAATTCTTTCACCGTTCAGAGTATTTGTCTCTGAAACTCGTTACCTGAATGCTGGACGGATTTCAAAAATAATTTCACCATCAGAAACCTATCTTATCCAGAAGTAACATAGGCTATATAACATAGACTCAGTAGATGGCGCTGTTGTCGATCAGGCACGAAGTCGCGGGAATCTGCTAGTATTAGATTTATCTAGTCACAGTATTTATACTGTGACTGTAAAGCACATGTAGAATCTGTTTGTAAAAAAGTAAAAAGTTTTGTATACGCATTAAACGGGCTTCGCAAGACATCTACTAAACAGACTGTGTTACTGGCATATCCTGGATTTGTAGGATCCGTATTGAGGTACGGCCTATTACTATGGAGAAGCTCTGATGCATCTCGAGCATTTTTATCTCAGAAAAAATGTATACGAGCAATTGTAGGCGTACTTCCTTACGAGTCGTGCAAACCACATTTTAAGAACTTAGGCATCTTACCTCTACCATGCTTGTACATTTTTGAAATAAGTGTCTATGTTAAAACTCATCCAACTCTCTTTTAAAAAAGCAAAGGATGTGTTTCCTCTCACACCCGAAATGGAGATAGGCTTGTACTAAATTGTACTCTTTAGACTGCACTATTCCATAAAAACTGTTATGCTATGTGTATTCGGATCTTTAATAAGTTACCTCTCTCAATCAAAGATCTCCCAATAGTCCAATTTAAAAACCAACTAAATATATGGCTTTTTGAAAAAAATGTTTTTATCAGGCAAAGAATAGATTGCTACTGATGGCATTAAATGATATTGAATAAATTGAGGTAATTAATAAGTATATGACGAATGAAATGAAAATGATAAATAATGTAATGATAGTATTTTAATTAATAATGAGCAGCTTAATGTTTGCATGTCCTTTAAGTGACAAAACATGCTGAACTAATTGTATAATAGTTTTGTGACAAGCACTAAATGTATTGTAACCATGTTTTAAGCAAATAAATAATTTGCTTTGATTTGATTTGAAGTCCTGGGTTCAAATCCTAGGTCAGACAAATGTAGTTTTTTTATCGAAAAGATCCCAGTATCAGGCCGGAGTCTGGAATCGCGGTATATGGCAATGGGCTCGTCCCCTATTAAATGGGACCTATTATTGTTGGTGAAAAGTGGGTGTACTTGTAGAGGTTACATTTCTGCCACATTCGCTTGGGGAATATAGGCGTAAGGGTGTTTATTTATTATTATTTTTAGATTCTTGGCCATGGATCCCGTGTCCTTCAGAAGTATACATATAATAATAAATATATAAATAAATAAATGATGTTTTTAAGCATTTCTAAATTACATCAACTCCCCGATAAACTTGATGGTAACAGTGAAAATGGAATTGCTGAAGTACTCCACCCTGGATAGTAAAGCGATGGATAATTTACATAGATATACCAATTGCGACGGCCGTTTAAAGAAAATCAAATAAGCATGTTTTATCACTTTGGTACAATTACCTTCACTCATGCACATAATACAAGAATATGTAATGATTAATATCCAACTAACATAACACATTTTTAGAAATAACACTAGGTTTGGAAATTAAAACAAGTTGACGACATCACTCAACGACTTCCCGCCGACTGTCTCCCGGGTGGGTCATCCAATGTGGCAATATTGCCAGCGTGCTTTGCCCTTAGCCCTTTGCCCAGCAGTGGGCAGTATAGGCTGATATTATTATGATATTGATAAAATACCCCTATTCCAGTCAGTAAAGTAGTGGATATTTTACAGATGAATTACGTCGACTGTCCTAGGGGATATTAAAAAGTCACGTTTCAACACCTTATAATCATTACCCCTTCATTTTTAACTTTCACTAAAGCAAATGCAAAATTATTGATCTATCAAATCCATATTATTTATCAAAACACCACGGGTTTTGAAAATTAACACAAAATTTTCAACATCCCTAGTCTACAATAATACGTAGGTATATTATTATAATGTATGCATTTATTGAAATACAATTTCTTATAAAATATATATAAAAATATAAAATAAAATATTCTTATATATATTATATAAAAAATGTGCTCCACTGACAGCGAGGTCTACGACCCCAAGCTACCGGTGGTCAGGGCTCCAAAGAGAGAAATCCTTCTGTATCAGGCCCTTCACCCAACTGCCTAGCGAGAGCTTCTCAAGGTGTTTATTAAGTTTAAGTACCAAGTCGTATAATTGCAATACTCGATATGGGTAACTTGCTATGTTGATACCATTGATATATGGTTGATACCTAATATAAAACTGTATTGAACACGTAACTTCATAATATTGTCTTATGTTACACAACAGCATAATGCCGTAACTGTAATTTTACAATTTTTTCTCCCAAAAAGCAAATACAATTTTAAATTGAACTTAAATGAACACTGACGTACTATATCGAAGGCCATTAATATAACTTTCCGTCGAATAAGATTGTAGGGAGAGGATGCCTATTGCAGCCATGAGGTCCTGGGTTTAAATCCTAGGTCGGACAAATGAAGTTTTTCTAACGAAAAATCATACCAGTATGCGTCTGGAGTCTTTGTGCTGTTGTGCCCAGTATATGGCAATTAGCTCCCCCCTATTACATGAGACCTAACATCGTCGGCAAAAATGTGGGTGTTCTCCGTACACCTCTGCCACCCCCGCTTGGGGGAATATAGGCGTGACGGTGTGTGTTTTATGTAGTCAATCTCATACTTACTCCGTTGGCTCAGCGACCCAAAGTGAGTCTTGGCCTCCAAAACGAGATTCCGCCACTTATCACGGTTCTGCGCGATTCCCTGACAGTCTCATAAACTGTATAATTTGATGACACCTGATGATCAACCTACATTGTTCTCCCATACCCCACAACAAAAGGTGGAAGAAAAAGTTGGTAAAAAAAAATATTTTAAAAGAGTAACCGTGGAGTTTCTTTCCCTTCTTTTCCACAGGAATGACATTCCGAAATGGCGGTAGATGTTGTTACTTTTCTGATGATTCATAAATACTATGGTTAATATATGGTTTGGATGATTTATTCATAATATCATGCATATATTCTGATTCTGACACAGACTGTCGCTTCTATATTTCCCAACCAAGAGTATATATCAGACACCGACCCCACCGCAGCTCGCCGGCGAGGTCGGTGTCTGATCCTGTTTGCGGTATCTGTATCCGAAAGAAAGGATGTAAGGGTATTGGAAGGGTCGGTGAAAACATGCCGCGGACGACGGTAGCGGCTGATAGGAGGGGAGTTAGTTTATTAGGAATTAGGGTATTAGCGGATTTCTATGATGAACGCGTTCGCGAAATATCGGGTTGTCGCCTTTTTAATAAAGGTGCGAATTGGTTCGAGACCGAGATCGGAATGGAATTTATCATGACATTATAAAAAGCTGTAACGGCAATCTCCATCTAAAAGCATTTCTCAATTCGTAAAAAAAGATTAAATTTC
Source organism: Phalera bucephala (assembly GCA_905147815.2). NCBI lineage: Eukaryota > Metazoa > Arthropoda > Insecta > Lepidoptera > Notodontidae > Phalera > Phalera bucephala. The sequence continues at coordinate 29,190,070 of LR990622.1, forward strand.
GAGCTTTTGACAATTATTGCAACAATAATTTCGACGGATAATATTATATTTCATATTTTTTGCCCTTCCATCGGATCAATCTTCAAGGTTATGCCAATCTACTGTTTTATTAGTTTGTGTAATAATTATGTTATATTATTTTTTAAGAGACCAGTGTCAGTGAATAGACTTATGGCCGGTTCGTATATTCAACCTTTTTTTTTATTAATATTTTTGCAATCTGTCCGAGCAGGGGACATTTAGCAATTGATACGGATGTAGTAAGGTCTTGAGAGGAACAGGTCCAGTGACAAGCCCTCGGGCAATTATCTACTCTGGAGTAGATCTTCTGGCATTTTACGTTTCAGCCTCCGATCTCTGGGGTGTCGGCTGTCAGTCATCAGATTCTGTGCAAATAGATTTGGGTGGTTTTGTATTCGCCTCTTGTAGGCTGTTGTCTGGGCCTTGACTTTCTGTATCACAGTTTTAATGTTTAGGTCGTGGTGTAGTCTGTCGTTTGAAATGTACCAAGGTGCGTATACTATCATTCTAAGCATCTTGTTTTGAAACCTTTGGAGGATTTCAATGTTTGATGTGGCTGCTGTGCCCCGCAGTTGTATGCCGTATGTCCATATTGGTTTAATTATGCTTTTATATAGTAGCAGTTTGTTTTCTAGGGCCAGTTGTGATTTTCTATTTAGTAACCAATACATTTTGCGACTCTGTTGGACTCTGAAAGATATGATATTTTGTTTACTCAGATTGCGGGATCTGTATATTTTTCAGAATAACTTTGACGGACGATTTAGCGCAGTGGTTAAGAACTTTAGCCGCTCCACCCACTGTGTCTAATAGTCGCCGGTTCGATTCCCGCACGGGACAAATCTTTGTGTGATTCACCATTATTTGTTCCTGTCTGGGTATTTATGTCTGTGAATTCTCATGTTTGTAAACGCACCCACGATACAGGAATAAATCCTATTGTGGGGCTACGTTTTAAAAAAATACTAAACTAAACTAACTGGAGGACAAGTGTCCCGTCGGGTAGTGAATGTTAAGTAGTCTTTAAGCCATGCAGATATTTCGACTAACGCAATTTGTAGCTTTTTAGAAGCATTTTTTGGTGTTTTGGCATTGGACATTACAGCAGTGTCATCGGTAAATGTACCCATAATCACCCCATCTGTAGTTGGTTAGTCAGCTGTGAAGATCAGATACATGATGGGCCCCATAAGGTACTCCAGCTTTTATGGGGGTTAAGGTAGTTATGGCTTCTCCATACTTGATAAAAAAGTTTCTGTCTATTAGATAAGACCTTATGAAGTTATAATAGTTGATGGGCAGTGCTTTTTTGATTTTGAATAACAGTCCATTATGCCAGACTCGATCAAACGCCTGTGATATATCAAGGAAAGCAGCAGTACAGTACTTCTTTTCTTCGAATGTTTTGTGGATGGTTTCTGCTAGTCTATGGATTTATTCTAGAGTCCCATGCTTTAGTCTGAATCCAAATTGGTGATCAGGTATTACCTTGTTTTGTTCTTTAATAGGTTTTAATCTTATAAGGAAACAAATTCCATCAATTTAGAAGCAACAGGAAGTAGGCTAATTGGATTTCACGTCTTCTAGATTTTTTCCAGGCTTAGGAATCATAACAATCTGTTCAACTTTCCACTGGGGTGGGACAAAGCATCTGCATAGAAGGGCATTTAATAGTTGAGTGAGGAATTGTATGCCTATCTTCGGTAATTCTCTCAACAACTGGCCGTTATCAAGTCATACCCTGGTGCTTTATTTGTATTTAGTTTTTTAATTGCATTTGTTATTTCAGTTTTCTTAAATTTGTCTATTGGTAGCTCTAGTTGATGGGTTTCGTTCAATATGTCTGATACCTGAGTTATCTTAGTTGAGCCAGCATCTGGATTAGGTACAAATACTTATATTCAACTTAAGGATAGATTTGCTTACTATCAGTAGAATGTTGACAGATTTTCCATATAAAATATGTCAAAATTCTATCCGTAGTAGCCAAATCTATTCATAAGTGGAATATAGGAACTTGCTGTTAGAATGTTCTACATAATAATGAAACTTATTTTTACCCCACCATCTCTTAATAAACACATGAATGGACGGACACAGACAGACAGTATGATCTTGTAGTTAAAAGCTTAAGCCGGTCCTCTCATTGGATCGAGTAGTCGTGAGTTTGATTCTCACGCGGGACAAATCTTGTGTGACCCACAAATATTTGTTTAAGTCTGGGTGATTGTGTAAATGAATCTTATGTTTGTTAACGCACACCCACAACACAGGAATAATTCCTAGTGTGGGGCTACGTTTTTTTTAACTATATACCAATTACACACATTGGTACGGCTATATGTCCCAAGCGGGGGTGACAGAGGTGTACTGAGTACTCCCACATTTCACCGACGAGGTTAGGTTAGGTAAATATACATATTACATATTAAAAATGCAATTTACAATTACAAAACTTTACAATATATTACATAAAAACAGATAATTTTTAGTGGTTCTTACTTAAGATATAAATTTTTAATTAATTGGTGTCAATGGCTGTTACGAAAGTTTCCAGGCTGCGAGTCAGCGCCATCTATGCATATATGATTTCCGTGTCACGGTTTGTTATATGTCTATTGACAGTCTATTAATTTTAACTGGTCTTTGCTTTTAAGTAAGATGGACTTAGTAATATGAGATTATTATGTTGCTTAAAAGTTGACTGTGATGAGTGGCTGACAGTGGTAATTTGATCTTAGTTTCATCATAATACATGACATACCTTTCACGCTTGTTTCCCCTAAAAATATAGGCAGGGATGTAGGTACATCCATTTCCCTTAGGTATTTTTGTGAGTGATTTCATAATCACTCAAAAAAGGGCTTATGGCTCTTTGGTCCCTATGTGGCGGATAGCCAGGCTGCGACCACTTTTAGGGATCATCTCTAGATTTTTTTAGAATCTGTCTAACATGGATGTTTTTTCATGTTGTTTTTCTCGCCGTCAAGAAGTGACAATTGCACAAATGCTTCAAAAACCCAGAAATGCGAACTGGGATTCAATTCTAGACCTTGTGATTAAAAGGCTAGCGCTGGCTAATGGTCTAACACAGAGATATTAGTTTCTCACTAATTTTAAATAATATGTAGGATTTTATACTTTTCTAAATTTTCATTAGATAATACTGTAACAATTGAATGAATGTTATTTTTAAAAAGGTTGCTCCGCATTAGATGTTATTTCCATGTAACAGGTGCGTTTCTCTAGAGGCAAAATTTCGTGTCACCTGAACACTATCTGCAAATGAATCTGCACATCGAGTCAGGAATATTTATAAGAGTCGTGAATCCATGGACAGATAGAAATTTCAGATGTGGGTCATTTTTATACTAATAATAATTAAAATTAATTGGTGCCTCGTTGGTCTAGTGTCGAATAATGTGCTTTGCGATCACGAGGTCCTGGGTTCAAATCCTAGGTCGAACAAATGAAATTTTTGTACAGAAAAACTCTCAGTATCAGACCGGAGTCTGGAACTGTGCCCATTATATGGCAATAGGCTCGCCCCCTATTACGTGGGACCTAACCTTCTCGGCGAAAAGTGACGCAGTACACCTATGCAACCCCGCCTTAGGGAATATAGGCGCGACGTGTGATTTTATAATAATTATCAGTGCAAAAGAAACGTATAAAAGTATGTATATATTGCGACGTATCGACAGTGTGTGAAAGCCCTATCTGTATCAATTATTCCGATTTCGACAAAATGGCTTCTTAATACCATTTAGAACTACCCAATCTAAACAACATTCTAACTTAGTTTCACAAGCCTCTTAGTCTACCGGTTACAAAACCCCACCTCCCACTAAGAAACCTATATTTATAAATACTAGATGTCTAGAATTATTTAATTCGAACAACTTTTGACACCAAGAACAGTTAAAAAATTTAAAATGTCTGAATAATCAAATTTAAGTATTTTGTTATGCTCATTTGTTAGTTTCATAAACTTAAGCAAATTAGTTTCTGTGCTTAGTAAAAAAAATATTAATTTGTTTCAGCTTTAAAAAAATCGTTTTAAAATTGCTTTAGAAATCTGATAATGGAACGTTGAAAGATAGAGTTTACTTCGATATCGATTGGTGATGGTTGTAGTTATACCTCGTGGAGGAATTATCTCTCCAGTTTTATGTTAATGAATATGGTTTAGATTCCGTATAATACGTTCAATTAAGTCGTAATAAGAAATATTTTATTAAAAAATATGGTTTTGCTTGCCTGATCTTCCTTGCAATTTTTTATATTCCGGATTTTTAGCATATTTATTATATACTAGTGGTCACCCATAGGTCGATATTTGAGCTACTCTTTCATCGTTTGCTGGTTATGTTTGACATTCAGTAAGACTATAGACAAATAATATTAAAGACAAACATCAATTTGACGTGTATTGTGTCAAATACATGGTAGTGCGTGTAATGTTTTTTTCATTGATTAATGTATGTTTAATGCATAATTTTAAATAAATATTATCATTCTGCACTCTTTCTCTATATAAACTATAAGTGTGGGAAATTTCATACTCCTCCGTCTGCGCAATTTTCGTAAAAATGTGTACAAAGTTTTTGATTCACGTATTAATATATATATATATATATATATAAGCAAGAATAACGATTTTACTTATACAAAATACGTCACCGAAAGATTGTAAGAGCTATTAGCTTATATCAAATCCAGCAAGATTGTAAATTGTAAAAGTCACATGTGGATAGAAAATATATATGGTCAAAATAATTATTTATTAATGGTCGTTTATTATTTATTATTGGTAAAATATTTTTTTAATAAGTTATTAAGGGACTCCTATGATAAGGACTGGCATCATCCTGCACTGGACCGAGACAGGTGAAAGAAGGGAGGGGAGGCCTTCGCCTTGTAGTGGAACAGTATAGGTTTATAATAATAATTAGCCGCTCACACCGGTGTTGCCCTCAGTTGTCTTAGGACGACCATTTGAGGGCCCATCTCGTCACTGCCGGCCATGGGTAGTTAGGTAAATACTTATTCTGGCCGGTGTCCGTCTTCTTTGAAATATTCCAGTTTTCATCCATTTCACAATTTACAAGTCCTTGCACCTGCCGGGGTCAGTTCGCTGGTTATGTTTCTTCATTTTCAGCAAGTAATCTCAGCAGGTGATTTACATAACATTAATCTATCTCTATCTATAACCTCACGCCAGATCCCTTGCGGGGTAGGCAGAGAGTACAGAGTTCCAACAGTTTCTTTCCTTACATACCTCTCTGGCTTCCTCGACTCTCGTAGTTCGTCTCATACACGCTCGCCGGTTACGGAGACTCTTGACTTTTCCATCAGATAAGACTCGGTTTATTTGGCCGTGATAAGATAATAATAAAAAAAAAAAAATTTATTTCAGCAAACAAAAGTGATACATTGGGAAAAAACTTACAATCTGTTACATGGTCTAGTCATCATTTAGAAAAGGATAAACTCTGGTACCCATGATAAGATTTAACTTGTGTTATGGGTACCAGGGCTCTCTTACAGAATTTGGTACTTACATAAGCAGACTAAGAACCTATTCCATTTTTATTGTGCACCTGCTCGCCCAGCTATTTAAATTTATTCATTAACTATTTACTAATATAAAATCGAGATTTTTAGAATTTCCTCAGTGTCTGCATAAGTTTTGGACAGGAGCCATTTGCTTGTTTTTATTTTACACTCATACTTTGAAAGGGAGTAGATGCTACATGATTTATTAATGATATTGTAGAGGTGGCCACTGATGACTTTATAATGCCTACTAGCTAAAGAGGTTCTAAAAGACAGCACTGGACATACTTGATAAGCTCTTCGCTTAGACATTTTTCTCTCTTCATAATGCAGCGAGGAATGTTTTCTTAAAACTGTATGGAGCACAAAAAGCTGTCGTACAGTAAGGATTTGACATTCTTTATAAAGAGTAGTGGTGGAATACCTGTAGGGTTTACAAGTCATGACCTTCAGCACACCTCTTTGTGCACGTTCCAGTTCTAAAAATTTTGATTTCACTGCACCTCCCCAGACTGAGACACAGTAGGTTAGAATTGATTGGCACAATGCATAATATACAATTTTCAATGTGTCTAAATGAACCGAGTTGCGTAGCTTTTTAAATACGTATATAAGTTTACGTACACGTGCTGTAAGATTTTCAAGATGAGATTTCCAATTTAAGTGATCATCTATGTTGACACCAAGGTATTTAATATTTTGGGATCTAGATAGGATGGGGCATTCGCATATAGATGAATTAGGATCAGTTGAGCAGAAATGTGCCTTGAGTAGAAGGATATCTGGGAAAGGTGGATTAGTGGATGACAATGAAAAAGATAGGTACGTAGTCTTAGATAAATTTAAAGTTAAGAGATTTTCAGCCAGCCAGGTTATTACTATGCCAAGGGCATGCTCAGCAGTTTTAAAAGTGGTGGTCCAGTTAGAGCCATGAACAATTAGGGCTGTGTCATCAGCATATGTAAAGGTGGAACAGTTAGGAAGGGGAAGTTTAGAAAGTGAGTTAATGTAGACTAGAAAGAGAGTAGGGCCAAGGATAGAACCTTGAGGGACGCCGAAGGAAAGAGGGGTTTCGTCACTAACAGTTGTGTCAATTTTAATGCACTGGGTTCTGTCAGAAAGATAATCTTTGAAGATTTCAAGAGCATGACCACGTACTCCCACTTTTTCAAGTTTTGATAGAAGGTGAGGAACAGAGACGGTATCGAAAGCCTTTGTAAGGTCAAGGAAGATACCTATGCATTTGTTTTGTTTATCTATTTTATCCACAACATGGTCAACGAGCGATGCCACTGCGTCTTCCGTAGATTTTCCCTTTCTAAACCCGAACTGATTTGAGGCGAAAATATTGTGGCGTTCTAAGAAATTTACTAAGCGAGAATTGAGGATTTTTTCTAGTATTTTGGATAGCATAGGTAAAACAGATATTGGCCTATAGTTATTCATATCGTCTCTATTCCCGCCCTTGAAAATAGGGTAAACGATAGCCTTCTTAAATATCTTAGGGAATTTGGCGCTCATTATAGATATATTACAAATATGTGTAATGATAGGAATCAGTGTATTTTAACATTTTTGTAGTAGTGATGCTGTGATACCATCCCAACCCACGGCAGCATCTTTGCGCAGGCTAAGGATAATATTATCTACTTCAGAGTCATCTGTTGTGAGTAGTGTTAGAGAGTTAGGTGGATAGTTGTCATCCAGAAAAGTTGGGGATGTGGTGGCCCTGTGTTTTGAGGCTAGATCCTTACCTATATTAGTAAAATATTGATTTACTTTGTTAGCGGAGGAGATATCATCAGGTTCAAGATGTAACAGTTCTAGAGGGGGGCTCATTACACAATTATTATTTATAATAGTTTTTATAACTTTCCAGGTAGCTTTAGTGTTGTTTTTTGCTTTAGCTAGTTCCTGTCTTTCGTGTTGATGCTTTAAATTTTTAAGCAATTTGTTGCAAAAATTCCGACACCTCAAATAGGTTACCTTAAGAGTATAGTTATTAAGTTCAGCTCTTAATTTGCGATTCATAGCATCTCTATTATGAATACACCTAAGTAAACCCATTGTAATCCAGGGCTTCAACAATCTGTTTTTAGAGGGTATAACCTTTAGTAATGAATTTTGTTTAATAATCTTAGCAATGATATATACTGCTGCTGCTATATGTTTCTGCTGCTACGTTGGCATCAGGACTACTTAAAACTTGACTAAAGTCTGTGCTTGATAAAGTTGAATAAACAGTAGAGAAGTCTACTTGAATTCGTGTTGGTGCACGTTTGATGGGGTTTGGTTTATTATCAATTGCAAAAAGAATTGGTGCATGATCAGTGATGTATGTATCAAAAACTAGGGTTGTGGACTTTAAATCAGATTTAAGCAATACATGATCGATGCAATTTTTCTCACGGGTTGGTAATTCATGTGTGGGCAGTAAGCCATGTGAGGTAATGAGAGTCAAGTATTCGTGAGCCTGTGAGTTCTGGCTAAGTGGACAAATATTTATGTTTAAATCCCCGATTAAAATAATATTATTGATGCTAGCAACAGATGTGAGAATGTCATTAAGGCTATGGAGGAAATTACTAGTGTTTCGGAAACTAGGTGATCGATAAACTGCAATGATCATTATTTTATGGCTTAGTAAATGGCAAGTTAGACAGTTAGCCTCAGATATAAAGGGTTCACTAACTGTGTGTGTTAGGTTTAGTTTAATATATATTATTATACCATCATTCTACTATACACCAGATAGTCTAGGTCTTCCCCGGTACCTGCATCCTTCCACTTTCACATTGTATATCTGTTTTGTCATTCTTTCCTCTGGCATTCTTTCTATATGCCCGAACCAACGGAGCATGCCCTTTCTCATTTTTACACCGATACTATCTTTCATACCTACTCGCTGTCTTACTATGCTGTTGCTAATGCGGTCGGTCAGCTACACTCCGCACATCTTCTGCAGAGCTCGCATTTCTACTACATTTATCCTACTTTCATTCTCCTTCTTATATACCCAGCTCTCGCTACCATATAACAGCGTTAGGACAAGAACTCCGTTATGTATGGCCAGCTGCGCCTTATGGCTTAAGTGCCGGCTCCCGAGTAGCTTTCCCATCGCACCATTCACTCTGTTCCCTGCACTCACTCTTCTCTCTATGTCAGCGGTGTATTTCCCATCCTAACTGAAGGCGCATCCAAGATATACAAACTCATTCACTTGTTCCAGTACATCGTTACCAACCACAATCCTTACATTCGTTCTGGTTTCTTCCCTTTCAAAAACCATAATCTTGGTTTTCTTCACATTCAAGTGTAAGCCATTGATCATGCAGTCGTCTTTCATAACTGTGACTAGTGTTTGCAGATCAGTGGCTGTTGGCGCTATTAAAACCGCGTCATCTGCATAAAGTAGATGGATTACCACTAAGTCACCCATTTGTACACCTTCATTCATCGCTTTTAGTCTTTGAAGACTTTTGTCCAGATATATTATAAACAGTCTAGCGGACAACACGCAACCCTGCTGGACGCCGATTTTAACGTCAAACCAGGGTGACCTGTTACCACCCACCCGTACGCATGCCTTGCAGCCCACATAAGTGGACTGGACGGCTCGCAACAGAGTGCCATCTATACCATACTCTGGCAAAATGTCCCAAAGTCTCTTTCGCACAACTCTGTCAAATGCCTTCTCCAGATCTACAAAACCGCAGAAAACCTTCCGCCCCACTGCCAGATGCTTCTCTACGATGTTGCGGAGTGAGAAGACTTGATCCGAACATCCTCTTCCAGACCTGAAACCCCCTTGTGCCTCGCACATAACATTAACTTCTCGCAAAGGGCCTCTACATGTTGAACCCATGTCCCCATGCAAGCCTTTCAAAAATCCGGGTAAAGCCCGTGAATCTCAGCGAGATAATAATAATAATGGCTTTTTTTATTTATTTATTCAGATTGGCACACATATTATTACATTCGTACAATCATTTATTAGAACACAATCCTGATACGTGAGCCAATAACAGGTGTACACAACATTGGCTCGTTGCTTGCAGATCTTAAAACAATACATTAATCACGAGCACAATAAATATAAATAATATGTGGTTGGAAATATAATATAAAAAATGCAGAATTAAATCAACACAATGGTGTCACGTCATAATTATAAAATAGTTCGTTGTAATTAAAATTGAATCCACTAAAACCATCATTATAATTCATAATATTATTTGGTACAAATTACAACATCAATATTAAATTAAATTATATTATTTTAAATAAAAAAAAATATCTCAAAAAAAAAAAGATGGTCACATAAGATATAATTAAACGGGGGTGGCAGTGGGTGTACTCAGTACACCCATACACTCACTGCCACCCCCGCTTAGGCAGCATAGGCGGGACGGTGAATATAATATAGTTACGGGTATAAAATAAAATCAGAATCCATGTCACTTTTATTTTGGTGAAACTCTTTACAAAATTAGGCAATCTTCAGAGTACTATACTGTCTCCAAGGCCGAAATCATCATCAGTTAAACTTTAAACGATCTTTTAACAGGTTTCAGCCTACTAATTGTTAACGGTCTTTGAAGAATGACCTTCGACCGGCAAAAGTTTAGCAACTTGATATGAATATGCAAAAACCGGTCAACCTTATGCAACGTGACATTTGATTTTAAACTTCATTTTTACCGCAACATAATTGAATTTTGAGTGAAAATATTCTATCGATTGATACATTATTGCTAATCGGAGTGCACTTTTAAAGTTATGTAACGTAACTTTGAGGGTAACATGCATTATAAGTTACAAGTGTTCTGTTCCGTGTATTACTGCAATGGTTAATAAATAGGATAATGATTGCAAATTATCTTGTGTCATAACAGTATTCAGACTATACAAAAGGTAAATACCACGCACTGATGCATCATGAAATCTGTCGGAATAAACAGTTAAGAGATTAAGGCTTTTCGACGTTTTCGCGCTCGAGTTCTGGAATTAAAAAACCGAGAGAATCATTAATACTATTAATTACAGAATATTAGACATCTATTGCGATGTGGTAGTCTCTTAAAAACCTAAAGTTGTTTATAGTTAATATTAATTAAGTATTTTTAGGTTAGATTTAGATAAATACAAATTTGTTGATTTTAATTATATAAATCTAAGCGAAGTTTTTTCTATCTATCTATTTATCTATATCATCACGCCAGATCCCTTGCGGGGTAGGCAGAGAGTACAGAGTTACAACAGATTCTTTCCTTACATACTTTCCTTACTGACTTGTCCTTCAGATAAGACTCGATCTATTTGGTCATGGTAAGATAGTCTAGGTCTTCCCCGGTACCTACATCCTGCCAATTGCCTATTGTATACCTGTTTTGTCATTCTTTCTTCAGATATTCTTTCTATATGCCCGAACCAACGGAGCATACCCTTTCTCATTTACACCGATACTATCTTCATGCCTACTCGCTTTCTTACTACGCTGTTGCGAAAAGGTTGGTTAGCTTCACTCCGCACATCTTCCGCAGAGCTCGCATTTCCACCGAACTTTTTCATTTTACCGTATTATGATTGTTTCTCTTGATCTGAGAATATATCAATGTCTTATATGAGCAGATTACGCACGTTTTGAGGTTTTTGTTCCAATTTACCTCGCAAATAAAACCATATTGCGATCTAATTCGACCCTAGTGCGATCTATCGCGGTCGGGGTTAAGTTAGCTAGTTAGCCAGAGCTATGGTGTTAAAAGCAGTGATAACCTAGTGGTTAGACCGTTGGACTGCAGTCAGAGGTCTCGGGTTTAAGCCAAGGTACCCACCTCTGTCTTCTCAAAAGCATGTGCATATTAAAAATTAACTATCACTTGCTTCAACGGTGAAGGAAAACATCGTGAGGAAACCTGCATGCCTAAGAGTTTCTCTAAGGTGTGTGAAGTTCGCCAACCCGCACTGGGCCAGTGTGGTGGACTATAGCCTAAGCCTTCTTAATAGGGCTAATATTATTATGGTGTTATAATATTTTTAATTTTCTATCTATCTATCTATCTATATATAACCTCACGCCAGATCCCTTGCGGGGTAGGCAGAGAGTACAGAGTTCCAACAGGTTCTTTCCTTACATACCTCTCTGGCTTCCTCGACTCTCATAGTTCGTCTCATACACGCTCGCCGGTTACGGAGACTCTTGACTTTTCCATCAGATAAGACTCGGTTTATTTGGTCGTGGTAAGATAGTCTAGGTCTTCCTGCATCCTTCCACTTTCACATTGTATATCTGTTTTGTCATTCTTTCCTCTGGCATTCTTTCTATATGCCCGAACCAACGGAGCATGCCCTTTCTCATCTTTACACCGATACTATCTTTCATACCTACTCGCTGTCTTACTATGCTGTTGCTAATGCGGTCGGTCAGCTTCACTCCGCACATCTTTCGCAGAGGTCGCATTTCTACCGCATTTATCCTACTTTCATTCTCCTTTTTACATACCCAGCTCTCGCTACCATATAACAGCGTTGGGACAAGAACTCCGTTATGTATGGCCAGCTGCGCCTTATGGCTTAAGTGCCGGCTCCCGAGTAGCTTTCCCATCGCACCATTCACTCTGTTCCCTGCACTCACTCTTCTCTCTATGTCAGCGGTGTATTTCCCATCCTTACAAATTTTAAAACTGGTTTAAAAAATATGCCTAATATGATGGAATAATTTTATCGTGACGCAATTGGTACCATCCCGTGGCATTCTCCTTTAATACTTAAATTACTCACGCTCTCTTTAGAAAACCATCCCAATTAAAAACAAAATAATTCCAGTTACTAACGTATACATCAATGTAACCACCCAATAAAATTTTATAAAAAGGATACACGTCCGAGCGGAGTGGCATAGGTGTGCTGTGTATACCCACCATCATCAACCTGTATCAACCCACTGCTGAGTGTAGGCCTCTCCTCTATCAAGCCATTCGTGCCGGTCCTGTCCAGGACTAAAGGAAGACCATCAGCTAAGGCGATGACATCGTGAAGGTGGCTGGAAAATTGTGGAACCGACTAAGACAGTATACCCATATTTCGCCGTAATATGTAAGAACCCAAAGGAGGCGAGCTTATTGAAATACCGGACGCAATTGCAGACTCTGGATTCCTTATGAACCTTATTGGTGCTTCCAGAATACCAGCGCTGCACCATGATCTAACGTTATGGTGCAGCAATATGCTAAAGCAGTATCCTATTCAACCCCACACAACCTCTGGTGTTTGTAAATGTATTGTCTAGCTTTTTTTAGGGTTTCGCTCCGAAAACGAACCCCTTATAGGATCACTTTTTGTCCGTCTGTCCGACGGTTATCACCTTTTTTCTCAGGTACGGCTAAAACTATTAAGTTTGAAATTTATATCAAATACGAAGGTCTACGGTCCCCTACCGGTGTAAAGAAATAAAGGTTCTATGTAAACCCAAACAAAAGATATGGCCATTTAAAGTTACTTATCATAAATTATATGGCACTTTACGTTGACCTAGAACCATGGAATTTTGCAAGAAGCAAGATTTTAAAGTACACGTAAAGGAAAAAGTCCGATAATAGTTAATTTATAACTATAACATATAATTTCCCTCAAATCCGATAAATAAGTAAGATAGCGCTGTCTAGTGACATTTTGTGGAACTATGTTTTTATATCTTCCCACAAGGGATCTGGCTTGATGATATATAAAGTGTCAGAGGGAGAGAGAGAGAGACAGTAAAAGAGAAAATACAAAAAAAGTTAATTTATAATTTAATCATATAAAAAATATTGTTTTGCCTCAATGCCGATGAAATATATTAGCGCTATCTAGTGACATTTTGTAGAACTATTTTGATTTGTGGTGAACAATTAGAATGTGATTTATGTACAGATATGGCGCTATCTCTGTACAGTGTCGGACGTTAATCTGATCAGATTGTCGATTTATTCTTTTATGTTTACATAGTTAGAATGAAAATAAAATGTATATAAGTATATGTTTATTTAATTACGGATACAATTTTGTTAAAAGAAAGAGGGATTTTTTTAAAAGGTATTTTTATGGACTGCGTCGTTGGTCTAGTAGGTAACGTATAATGCGTTTAGAGATCGGATCTCGTACAAATTGAAGAGCGGGCAAAATGTAGTTTTTCTATAGAAAAGTTCCCAGTATCTGTCCGGGGTCCGAAATTGTGCCCGGTATAATGTCAATAGCCCTCGCCCCTATTACATTGGCACATACGATACGCGCAATGGTCGGAGGTTAGGTCTCACGCAATAGGGGGTAAGCCTAATGCCATTATATCAGGCACAATGTCAGTTGATACTGGAAATATTTCCATCGAAAAGTTACATTTAGTCTGACCTCGGAACTCAGAACCTCGTGGTCGCTGCGCGCATTATTCGCCAATAGACTAACGAGGCATAGGTAACGTTTTACAAGCTTTTAAGTTAAGAGGTGTCCATGGGAAAATATCTACGACACAACATAACCTCCTCGTGTTTAGGCTTGTTAGATTGGTATAAACAAGTACTATACAACCAGATGATGTTCAGGGTCTGATGATGAAGTGGAAATGTGGCCAATAAAACTTCTCAAGTACTGAACATAATACCGCTGTGTTTAGGCTCGTGGGATTTGTCTTGACGATTTCTGTAGACCCGGATGATGTCCAGAGTCAGATGATGGAGCCGGAGGGTGGCCGACGGCCTACCCAACTACTCAATATAGCTCCGCCGTGTTTGGGCTTGTTGGATTTGCCTTGACGAGTTCTGTAGACCCGGATGATTTTCAGAGTCTGTTAATGGAGCTGGTTGGAGGGTGACCAATAGAATTTTCTACTACTGAACATAGCCTCGCCGTGTTTGGGCTCGTTGGATTTGCCTTGACGAGTTTTATAGATGGCCAACGGAACTACCCAACTACTTAACAAAACCCCGCCGTATTTGGGCTCGTTGGAATTGTCTTAACGAGCTCTGTAGACCCGGATGATGTCCAGCGACTGGTAATGGAGACGGAGGGTGGCCAAGGGAACTACCCAACTACTCCGTATAATCCGGATATATTGGACCTCGTTAAATTTGTCTTGACAAGTACCATTGTTTACGTATTATTAAATTATATTAGTTTCAGTTCAATATAACCCCGCTAGATGGTGTTTAGTGCGACGCGTTATTAAGTTTTTTATAGAATTCATATAGTCGAAACAATACAAGTGTATATTGCGTTATTATGACTTTATAACCATTCTATAGGTACCTTACTATAGACTTAAACAAAATGTAAACGGATGCCAAAAAAGGACGTTATTATATATTATATAGAGATATTTTACTAAGCTGTGGAGTTTCTTTGGCCTCCTTCCGGCTCAGACCCTGCTCGTCACCTAGGTATATGGTAATTGTCTAGATAAATCAAACGAGCTCAAATTCGATAGAGTTACGTTATATATTAGGCGAATTCCTATGGGCACACTTTCTGTCTCCACCACCAGACTCTGGCAACTGTCGTCTATAGAACTTATCAAAACAAATCCAACAAGCTCAAACATGATGGGGCTATGTTGTTAATTGAAAAGTTTTTAAGGCCACTTAAAACTATAGTACTAATCAAGACCATTCTAACGGGCTTATACACCAAAATCGATTCCAGTGCAATCGATTAGAATTAATTTAAAGATAGATTTTATTAAAATAAATCGATATACCTAGACCATAGTTCAGTCGTTTCGACACTCGACTGTAGCGCCCAAAGGCCACCGAAAGCTCACGAACGGAGTTTTGGTTTCGCCGCTACTTTCAGATGGATTTCTGCCGAAACCGAAACTACAATTTCGTGCTGAAACTGGCTGAAACCCGCTACGAAACCCTCAGAGTCCTATTCGCACTTATCCAGTTATTTTATTTATTAGTATTTTTAGTAACTATTTTCGTTATTAATTTTATTTAATAGCGCCAACAGCCACTGATCTGCAAACACTAGTCACAGTTATGAAAAACGACTGCATGAACAATGGCTTACACTTGAATGTAACAAAAACCAGTTATTTTTTGAAAGGGAAGAAACTAGAACGAATGTAAGGATTGTGGTTGGTAACGATGTGCCGGAACAAGTGAGTGAGTTTGTATATCTTGGATGCGCCTTCAGTAAGGATGGGAAATACACCGCTGACATAGAGAGAAGAGTGAGTGCAGGGAAAAAAGTGAATGGTGCGATGGTAAAGCTACTCATGAGCTGGCACTTCAGCCGAAAGGCGCAGCTCGCCATACATAACGGCGTGCTTGTCCCAACGCTGTTATATGGCAGCGAGAGATGGGCATGTAAGAAGGAGAATGAAAATAGGATAAATGCGATCGAAATGCGAGCTTTGCCGAAAATGTGCGGTGTGAAGCTAACCGATCGTATTCGCAACAGCGTAGTAAGAAAGAGAACATGTGTGAAAAATAGTGTCGGTGTATAGATGAGAAAGGATATGCTCCGTTGTATTCGGGAAAGAATGTCAAGAGAAAGAATGACAAAACAGATATACAATTTGAAAGTGGAAGGATGCAGGTACCGGGGAAGACCTAGACTATCTTACCACGACCAAATAAACCGAGTCTTATCTGAAGGAAAAGTCAAGAGTCTCTGTAACCGGCGAGCGTGTATGAGACGAACTATGAGAGTGGAGGAAGCCAGAGAGGTACGTAAGGAAAGAACCTGTTGGAACTCTGTACTCTCTGCCTACCCCGCAAGGGGTCTGGTGTGATGATATAGATAGATAGATAGATTAATTTTATTATCTCAATGTCTATGTGAGTGTGGTTAAATAAATGTCTTTTTTTCTTTCTTCTTTCTTCTGATGAGCAGTTTTTGATAGAAGACGTCTTCAATTTGTCGTACCTAGAATTCGAATCCAGGACCTGCAGGTATACTTAATCTGTGAATTTTTGGTGCAATATTTTTTCTCCCAAGCAAAAAGTGTAAAAATTGTTTTATCATTTGATAAATCGATTTTGTGTTCGCCGCGGCTTAATGTAAATGGCCGGAACCAATGTGGCAATTATGTTGAAATTTTGTTTTCGGACGAAACTGTACAGTAAATATATAGTGGATGGGTTTCCATTTGATTATATTGATAACTAGGAATGATTACTGTGTCATGGGTGCGTTTACAAACATGAAATTCACAAACACACAAACACCCACACCAAAACGAATATATATGGGTTACACGAAGATAAACCGCGGGGATCAAATCCGCGACGAGTCAAGTCTGCCTGACTCCACGTTTAATTTTTTATGATATATATATGCTCCGTTGGTTCGGGCATATAGAAAGAATGCCAGAGGAAAGAATGACAAAACAGATATACAATGTGAAAGTGGAAGGATGCAGGTACCGGGGAAGACCTAGACTATCTTACCACGACTAAATAAACCGAGTCTTATCTGATGGAAAAGTCAAGAGTCTCCGTAACCGGCGAGCGTGTATGAGACGAACTATGAGAGTCGAGGAAGCCAGAGAGGTATGTAAGGAAAGAACCTGTTGGAACTCTGTACTCTCTGCCTACCCCGCAAGGGATCTGGCGTGAGGTTATAGATAGATGATATATATATTTTTTTAATCAAAACGTTGCCCCCGCTAGGATTTATTCCTATGTCGTAGGAGTGTTTACAAACATAAAAATACACATACACAAATAGAACAAATAACAAATAATAATTGTGTGGATCACACAAAGATTTGTCCCGTGCAGGAATCGAACCTGCGACCATTAGACACAGTGGGCGGAGCGGCTTAAGCTCTTAATTACTGCGCTAAATCGTCCGTTATGCACGTACGCGTACGATTATCGTTGTAGAACCAAAGAATGTTGAAAAAAATGAGAGAAATATGAGACCTTTACAATTCGTTCAGTATACCGTGTAATCTATAGCCTAAGGGAGAACAATACAGAACGAGCTAGATAGGCCTAAGTACAAAGCTAGTAGCTACATATTTATCAAGTGTTGTGATGACACAGACTGCTTTCACACGGGAGGCGCGTAATTGCGCGCCGCGGTAATGCGCATACGCACTCGTTCTACTCATTTCCCACTGTTGTGACATGCCGCCTAGGATTCTGACAGTAACAACCCATTTAAATGCACTTTTAAAGACAAGCTTGCCTATTTTATTTGCATATTATAGAAAACTAGCTTCTGCCCGCGACTTCTTCCGCGTTCACTTTAGACAAGAACCGAACTTTTTTTCCGGATAAAAAATATTCTATGTTACACACCAAAAAAAAATCCCTCACGCCTGAATTCCCCAAGCGAGGGTGGCAGAGGCGTAATGAGTACACCCACGTTTCGCCGACGATGTTAGGTCCCATGTAATAGGGGGCGAGCCTATTGCCATATACCGGGCACAATTCCAGTCTCCGGACTCGTACTGGGAAGTTTTCCATAGAAAAACTACATTTGTCCGACCTGGGATTTGAACCCAGGACCTCGTGATCACAAAGCGATGCGCTTTGCCACTAGACCAACGAGGCAGACTAACGTTTTATACGTTAATTCAGGTAATAAACTATCTACGTACCAAATTTCATGCAAATCCGTTCAGCCGTTTTTGCGTAATTGAGTACCAAACATACAAACTTTCACATTTATAATTTTAGTAGGATGTGGCATAGGAGGACGTGGACTAGTGTGATAACTTGATATTTTGAGGGTATTACAGATGATGTTTAGTTATCTAGTGAATGAGCAAATCTATTTCCATTGCAAAGGGGACCATTCCCGATTCCGGACTGTAACTTAGAATTTTTCCATAAATAAAACCTTTATCCAACCTAAGGTTCCTGTTTAACACTTCTTGATGACCATTTAATTGGTAAATTAGGTCTACCCACATTTCTCGATGACCTTCCTTGAGGAGAAGAATTGATGTAACCAGATTCCACTTGCGGATGGCTAAATATGCTAATTGAGCTGAAGACGCTTTCGTCCGGTTCATTGCGACTACAAACTAAAACAAAACACCATATTTTTAAGACAAATGTGTACACTATTGTTGAAATTGAGAAGTTCACTTTAATAGATGAGTCACCACAATTTTCTTATGTCACCGGTTATGAGTAATAATTTATTATTACGACGACGACGCCATGATCATAAAATATCATTTAAATTGCAATAACACTATTTGAAAATGTTTACTTACATTTAATTACCTTAGCAAGTTTTTAATATGTTTTCAATAACACGCAAGCGCGGAGCGTGTTATTTTGATAGTTCAAAACATGGCGTGTGACGAGCCTAGTCATGTTTTCAAATCTGACAGTGCCATACAGATTTCTATTCCACGCTAATAACACGTATGTTTAATAACACGTCTTGTTTCGTGTTTAAATGGTCATAACGAATAAGAGCCCAGTCGTGTTCTTAGACTGAGTTAAGTACACGTTAAATCTTTTTATTATTATAAAGTTGCTGTACCTGTAATTTTGTTCGCGTTACTTTTACACCCTTAAGCTTTTTTTGAGACAAAAGGAAGCATATGTCCTTCCCCGAGATAAAATCTATTTCCTTGCCGAATTTAATTAATTTTAAATTTCAAAATCTAATTTGGGCGTGAAAGGGTAACAGACAAGCAGACAGATAGACGGACAGCCGAGTTACTTTCGAATTTATAACATTAGTATGGATTGCCGTATATAATACGTCATTACCTCTCTGCCTACCACGAAAGGGAACTGGCGTGATGATATAGATGGATAGATTACCTTATTTTTTCTTATTGTAAATCAACTTTCATTTTCGTCACACCAACCTTCCACACAGTCATTCGCTTATTATTGAGAGCATTACCAAAAGGTGGTTATTGAACATTCTAGATCACTGTTATCTGATTAGATAAGCTAGTATACAGCTTCCGCGTGAGATCGTGTCATTGCAATTTTAATAAGTCAGTTTAGATGTGGGTAAATGTGTCACATAGTTTGTTTTTATTTTATTTATATAATAGCGGTACCTGCAACTTTGTTCGCGTTACTTTGAGGCTTGTATTGCACACTCTTAAGTTTTCTCTTAAGACAAAAGGTAGCGTATGTTCTTATCCTGGAATAAATCTATTTCCTTGCCAAAGGACATTGTTCTGCACCCATACATGATTTGCCCCAGAACCAACAGCAATGAAAAAATCCTTGTATGATTTCAAATCATCCATAAATTCTCATAAATCATTTATTATTAAACGGACAAGCGGGGGAATCGCAATATTCCTAAAAAAGTATTAGATTTTGAGGTTATAATTCAGTAGCCATTATTACTTGTATGAGGTTATATTGTGTGTGTTGACATAAAGATGTCGTCGACTTCGATATAAGTATTTACAATACTTGGAAATATTCGTTTTAGAATGCAAATTATCCGTCAGATACGGATATTTGCCATTACTTTAATAAAATAGATAAATAATGATGGCATGGGTCAAATGTTTTTTGGTTTAGGGGCAATTTTCGACAATGTCTTCAAATTAAAATCTGTTTGAACGTGAAAGGTAACAAACAAACAGACAGAGAGACAGACAGAGTTACTTTCGCTTTTCGAAATTTGTATGGATATAGATGTTACGGCAGCTAGAGTGTGGTAACATCTAGATTTAGGCGCCGTAGTTGGTAATTCGTAGACACGATGTCTGTGGGTGTTTCCTATTTAGGTAATCTCGGCTACAACTTCAATTCGCGGTAAGTCCGCGTGATAAAGCACCTATTCTCACTCACATTCACACATCGTCATGCCTAGATTCACCAAGCGGGGGTGGCAGAGCTGTACTGAGAACACCCAATTTTCGCCAACGATGTTAGGTCCCATAGGAGGCGAGCCTATTGCCATATACCGTGAAAATTACAAACTCCGGACTCATACTGGGAAGTTTAGAAGAAGCGCTTTACCACTAGACCAACGAAGCAGGCACTCACTCACATCCATTTGTGTGAAAACTTAGTATCCCAACGGACCGATGTAAACTGATGTGTAATTTAGTAAGTGGTTTGCCGGTGCCTTAAACGACCCTTATACTTGGTTAGCCTACAATAGGACCTTTCCTATCTATAACCTAAAATATTTCTCTCGTCCTTACGAGAGAGATATTTTGACACTAGTCTATTGCATCCCATTGCTGTACAACCAGCTCCCCTTTAATCTCCAACGATTCTAATCCCCATTATGACCATTCAACTTAATATACATCGAGTCATTGCGCTACTGCTCAAATTAAAAGGCAGATAATATAATTCGTGACCATCTTTCACAGAAATTTCAACCCATTTCAATATTAATTAGATTCGTTAATTACTCTCGCCGCGATTCGCGGACGCAATTGCGTGGCTTGCTTCTATAGAACTCGGCTTTGGTTTGTTCGCGAAACTGTCGAAGCGTTAACTTATTGTACCGTAAACAAATAATCTTATGTTGGATTTGTAACACGAAGTTATGCCATCGTTATCAACCTAATACTTGCTGATGGAGAATACGAAAACATAATATTAGTTGATTAAAGAGAAGAACGCAATTGGGAAATTTCTGATAACTTTATTAGACCTATCTCGCTTTTTCAATTTTTGCCATAATAAACATTAAAGCAAATAGTTTCAGCTGGTAACCCCTGCAGTGGTCGACCAAAGTAAAGATGGTATGATTATTTTTATATTTGCGAGATGTTTTCTCGGAAGTGAGATATGTAATATTACATTGTTTATTGACAAAGGTAATAAGCCAGCTAAATTTATAGCCGAATCATATCAGTTAAGACCCGGGTACAGAGCTTTAGCCTATCACCTTTTCAATGCTCGTTGGATTCACAGTTGTCCAATTTGTTTACATTAGACATTGTTCTATCAATCTTCCATTTTAAAGTTGTTTTAAGTTTTCGACTATGACGCCGTCTCTGCAGTCGCAGTCCTATTCTTAGTTCGAATGGATATGATAATGACCATTCTATTTCAAAATGGAGCAAGTTCCTCGGTACTTATAACAAAATTCCTTCATTTTCATTCCGTTTAGCTGTTCTCGTAGTTACTATTAGAATGCGTGAACTTTGATTGGTGGCGTTTTAGATTTGGCTTTAGCGGTTTTTTTAATGTAATTGGGACAGTTACGTTATGTAGGTGAATGTAATGGAGGAGGGTTGGCGGTCCAGTAACCAGCCGTTCACAGCGACAAACGGACAATTACACCAGATTGCGAAGGCAGATGTAGACGCGTTAATTGTTTTACAGAAAGGTGTCTTAAGTAGAAGCGATTTAGAACTAGAAAATAATATTATTTCCTATGTTTCATTCTATCTCTCGATGGATCGATGAGCTGATGAAGGTCGCGAGTATATCCTCCCGTTTGGGGAATATTGATGTGACGGTGTTTATTTTACACAGTAGTTAACGATGTTAGTAACTTCATCTTTCAAATGGGCCAACGTTGACTCGATTCAAGAATCCTATCTTAAAACCTATCTTTGCCTAAACCTTTATTTTCTGGAAGAATAGCTGGTCATCGTTGCTATATTTTAGGAAGGCCTTTGACCTGGAGTTGACGTCTTTCGACTGATAATGATTACGACCTGTATAAACATTTCTTCTCCTTAATTATTTAAACCTAGCCGTTTCGGCCATGGCGGCCACTGTTTTCCTTAATTGTTGTCAAGTAGTCGTTCATGTTACTATGTCTAAGATAACCTATCTTGGCCTTGTAGGCCAATGTCTTCTCCTTAATAGTTGGTTACAGTCACACCACGATGTGAAAAGTCCACGCTTGTTGAATAACGACGATATCATCATACTATTGTGCCAGTGCCGCGAGCAGGTTCCGACGCGGAAGAATGCGGGTTTTATTCACAGGTGTTAAAATATGAGTTACATGATGGTATGCTGTGATGGCCGAGATGTCTCATGAGATATGTGTTAGCGACTAGAACACTTAGGTCCTCTCACCACCCTCGAGTAAAATATGAAGTTGAGTAATCAACAATTAGAGATGCAAGTAAGTCTATGAACCTTTCACCATCTCTGAATAGTTTTAATTACCGAGTAACGTTATTGAGAAGTAACTAACCAACATTTCACTGGAGGGTGGTAAAAGAGGCCCTTAAGGTACGGCAAAATCAACGCATAGAGCTGCGGCCGCGGTGGCTTGCATGGTGGCGATCAGCTCCTGCAGTAATATTGGTATGGAAATGTTCACACCAACGCGTCCTGCATCCTGCACGCGCTATTTGGTCAGCGTCTGCACGCACAATCATAGGGAGATACTAATCGCCACCGTGATCGCTGCCGGGGACGTCACCGCGGCCACGGTTGGACGCGTTTGTTTGGCCGTACCTTTACCCATATTAGTGATTATATAATACTACTCGTAGCTGTCACAAGCGGCTGCAACCCATTTATTGCGTAATATCTTTGAAACTGAAATACAATATACCTGTAGCGATCCCTATACATCGCTAGTTAGTTGCGACTTTCTACCAATAGATGGTGTTGACGATTCGCCATACATGTCTAGACGTTCCTGCCACATTGGTTGATCATTCTCACGAAGAACACGCATTTTTATTCGCCACTCTGCCTAAGTTTACTGGGACCTCTACTCCCATATACCCTATGTTACTTCTGGATAATGTGGTGTGTGGATGTTCAACTTAGGATGAAAGATAATTTCACAGTTTATCGTTTACAAACAAACAAACAAATCTTTACTCTTTAATATTAGTAAAGTTTGACGGACGATTTAGCGCAGTGGTTAAGAGCTTCGATTCCCGCACGGGGCAACTCTTTGTGTGTCCCACTATACTATGATTCGGTCTGGGTATTTGTGTATGTGAATTCTCATGTTTGTAAACGCTCCCACGACACAGGAATAAATCCAAGTGTGCCCCACACTAGGTACGTTTTAAAAAAACTTCTTTGCCCTAGTCCGGGTAGGAATGGTCAATTATAGGAAGTGGATACATTTTATCATTGCCTCGGTGGTATATTGGCATATGGTGCAGCTATTACTAGCTACTGGGTTTTGCAGCAAAAATTGTACCCTATTAAAATGGCAATGAATTTTCTGAACAACAGTTAATGGTGGAGTTACTGGGATCTATAAATAACTGAAGTTAATAATCGTTGCTTATATTCAAACTTTCAGGTTTTCATTTCTCTCGTGGTTCATCTTGCCTCTACCTTTATCATTATGCCGGATCCCCTGGTTCTTTCCTTAAATACCTATATCGTTTCCTTCGCTCATATAGTTCCTCTCATACACGTTCGTCGGTTACGGAGACCATCGGATAAGTCACAGTATATATGGCCCTTTAGTATATGTGAAAGTGGACGGATGTAGGTACCTAGGGAAGACCTAGACTATCTTACCATAACCAAGTAGACCGAGTCTTATCTGAAGGACAAGTCAAGAGTCTCCGTAACCAGCGAGCGTATATGAGACGAACTATAAGAGTGGAGGAAGCTAGAGAGGCAAGTAAGGAAAGAACCTGTTGGAACTCTGTACTCTCTGCCTACCTTGCATGATGATATAGAAATAGAATTTAATAATCGTTGCTTATATTAAAACTTTCAGGTTTTCATTTTTCTCATGGTTCATCTTGCCATCCACTTTTATCATTATGCCGGATCTCATGGTTCTGTCCTTATACACCTATATCGTTTCCTTCACTCTTATCGTTCCTATCATACACATTCGTCGGTTACGGAGACCTCTTGGTTCGTAAATGCTTCTTCCTGTTATTAGGTGTAAGTGAAACATCTTAAATTGCACTTGGAAGAACTTTAATCATGCATGACATGAATTTGAACAAATATGTTTCACGAATAGATATCATACATACATACGATAAATACCGATACATAGACATAGGTTTAACAACCATTAGCTAGTTCTAAGTTTTTTTTTCATGAAAATCACAAACACATTGTTCCTCTAACTTAAATTATGGTAGGTGCAGACGCGGCGACGAGTTAGCGATTTTTATACGGATTGAGTATATTTAAGAAAACAAATGTTATACATAATAAAACACAATGTAACATTTGTTTATAAATATCAATTTATAACCGTAATGTGTCATTCTAGAGGTGATGCATTCAAAATATAAATATCATTTCTCCAAATCTATTTCTCTATCCCAAAGTTGCCTGGAAGAGATTGATTTTTAGCGATGAGGCCGCCCTTTGTGTTACTTTTAGTCCTGTTTGTTATTTTAAGATCTATCTTATTAGTGTACAATAAAAAGTTATTTATCATTTATGTTATATTAAAATGATACAATGTTGACTGTTATGATAAAATGTGACAAAAATCGCAGCTTTTTTCACATTTTTGTTGATATTGCCCATGCAGCAATTGGATATTTGGATATTTTGGCGTATGAAAATAAAAAAAAAAGATTTTATACACCGTCACGCCTATATTCCCCAAGCAGGGATGGCAGAGATGTACTGAGTACACCCACGTTTCGATTTAATATTATTTATTTATTTTAAAATAAAACTCGTCGCCACCTCTGAACCCGCGAGTACATTTACGAATACTTCAAATCAATTCACAGGTTGGCTTGGCCTAGTCACCTATAACTAACATGATAAGAGTTATGTACACAATCTTAGACCATCTTCTAGGAATAACATATTCATTCTAGTACTATCACTATCTGATAGAAGAATAACTTATTTTCTAGCCCCCTTATTGTAAAATATTGAAAAATATTTATAATTAAAATGTAAATAACGTCAAACGTTATGTAATACTATGTCATACGACCATACGTGCATCACCCCTTTTTTATGCTTACTTGGATTGGTTTACTGCTTTTTCGAGTCCAGTGAAGCTGTAAAGGCCCCGCGGCCAACAGCGAAGATCATTCACACACACGAAGCTTCGTGAGCTTAATTTTCCTACATATATGGAAACACACCGTATAGCAGTGATAGCCTAGTGGTTAGACCGTTGGGCTGCAAAGTCAGAGGTCTCGGGTTCAAACCAGGCACGCACTTCTGTCTTTAAGAAAGCATGTGCGTATTAAAAATTAATAGTCAGACGCTTTAACGGTGAAGGAAAACATCGTGAGGAAACCTGCATGCCTAAGAGTTTTTCGAAGGTGTGTGAAGTTCGCCAACCCGCACTGGGCCAGCGTGGTGGACTATGGCCTAAACCCTCTCAGTTTGAGAGGAGGTCCGTGCCCAACGGTGGGACAGTTTACCCTCACTACCTCGATTTAGCAAGATCGAGACCCGTAACATAATCTCGAATGATCTACACTGTTAGTAGTGGGGCTCTTACAGATTCACCGAACAAGAAGGCAGCAGTGCAGCCGTGCGTGCAACCACTACAGCCTAGCCGAACAAGTATGAATGCAATAATACTACTAAAACATTATGGTAGCCTCTCTGTATTATTAAATTTTATATTTTTAGTTGGCTTTAAAAATTATCATCATGCGAATGATAGTATTGTGAAATAGAAACAGATATAACATATAACTTCTTAATTATATTTTTGAACGGGGGACCAAGTTCTTATCCGCTAAAGAAATTAACTAAAAACATTGACTATTAAAACTATTCTATTAATAAATTATTGTTAGGAAAAGTACAAAAAGCTACAGAACCAAAGGGATTGGTCCGTTCATATATTTACTCTAGAAGACAAAATCAAAGAAGGTTATTATAGAGATGTTTACTATTTTAACATACACGTGTATTAAAGTGTTATAATTATAAGCCTTAGTATTGACAGTTAAGTCAGTAGGTCATTTTAACGAAATTATAAATTTATTGACTTAACAATTAACAGCTTTCTGAATTTAAACCTTTATTAAAAGGTTTGGTCAAATAGCCGACGGAGCGCGACGGGAGCGTGACAAAAGCACTCGTCTACGTTCGGTCGTGACGTTTGCCGTTGCGCTAAACGGGGCTGCGCTGTGTGGCGTCTCCCATACATTTCAGTACATTACAACCGCGCTACCGTCGCGCTGCCTTCGCGCTCCGTCGACTATTTGACCAAACATTTAATACATCCAAATTTTTTAAATCAAAATTTTGAATCACCAGATAATGTTCAATTCAGATATTTTATTATTTTTTGAGAAGAGAATGCCAAAATAAAATTAACTTAAATACCTATGAATATATTACAGAATTTATTATGAGATCATACGTCAACCTTATTAAACTAATTTTTAAAATAAAATAGTAATGGCGCCTTTAATCATTGAATTATTTTGTATTACGTACAGGAAAAGGCAACTCAACAATTTTTTTTGAAGTAAAAGTTAGAGTGCATACACTCTAGCTTACTTTGTGCCAGGTGCTTGCGTGACACGTTCGGAAGGAACGGCCTCGGCTTGGGCAGTCGCTATGGGGGAGGGCGTATACTAATTGTCTTGCCGTGGTGCTCAGCACCGGCCAGCGGGCAAGGGTTTCTTCGACCTCGCCGGCGAGGTCGGTGTCTGATCCTGTGTGCGGTATCTGTATCTGAAAGAAGGGATGTGAGGGCATTGGGAGGGTCGGAGAGAACATGCCGCGGACAGCGGTAGCGGCTGATACCCCTCCTATCAGCCGCTACCGCTGTCCTTCATGTTCACTGAAATACTGTTTAAACGACTCCAGAAACATAAGATTATATTATCTATAGAAACATAAACACCCCGAACCGCGGTCATCAAGCTTGCACACCATTTTTTGTTTGACATAGCTTCTCTTAAACGTTGTACAGTTCCACGAGGATCTTTCGGCCCGTGGCCGAAATCAGAACAAACGCTGTCATCAAGTGGAATGTCACTTCATGACAGTCGCAGAGTTACCGTCTGCTATGAAATTTACTCAAGTTTTTTGTTAGTAAACCGTGCGGAACCACCTGTTAAAATATTTTCCTGGAAATAGGAAAATTTTACTAAATGATTTCCCTCTATAGATGTCATCCATGGGCCAAAAGATCCTTGTCGCACTACAAAATAACTCAATGCCTAAATTACAGTTAACTTTACTATCAATACTCCGGTGCTGTTAAAGCTTAGTTATCTTACTTATGGTGATGACTTTACAAAATTCTACACGATCACAATCACTAAACATTTACAACTATATACCCGAGTTTTGCTATTATCCTATACATTTAAGTAAATTTTCAACTAAACGCCTTGCGGTGTCGTGGATCAATCATTTTTAGATGATGACTTGGTTATGCGCGGCCGTGCGCACCTTCATATAAATAATAATATTAAAAAATACGCACACGTCTTTGTTGCCTAAATGAGGATGACAGAAGTGTACTTTGTACACCTACATACATCACCAATGTTAGTTCTTAATACATTAGAAGACGATTTATATCATAACGGACACAATTCTTAAACGCTGGACAGGTAATATTTTGGAAGAAAAATCCCAGTATACATGATTTGACACTAGATTTTCGTGATTGCCCTCAGCAACATGCGCCAATAGACATAAATACATAGACTAATACAATTTCAAGTCACTATATATTTCAATTAATTAAGGGCCGGTTTCAAGGATAGATTTGCTTACCGTCAGTAGACTTTTGACAGATTTTCCATACAAAATATGTCTAAATTCTATCCGGTACTACGGATTTGCCTACTGGCAAATCTATCCATGAGTATTGAAATGGGCTTTTGTTTTTTGCCGTAATGGCGACAAGAAGCCAATTTTTATAATTTACTGTTATACTCTATTATTACTTGACATTGGCGAAATACACTGATAAAGTATTGAAATCGGGCTTAACTTCATTCGGTTGGCACTTATCAAACTCAAATGAGAATCATATCTTAAGATTGTTCATGATTAGGTAGGCTTTATTTTATATAGGTACAGACGTCATCCGTTTATAAAACATTTTATAATTATTATAAGTAGTCTTTATTTTCAAAAAATGATTGTTTCCAGAACACGCAGGCAGTTACGTCTATATAAGTCCAAAAGCTTTTTTAAAGCTTTCTGCTTATTACGAAAGAGTAAATGAAATTTAAATGTACCAGTTCTCTTATCGGTCATTTTGTAAACAACAGTTTCTGTAAAAGGTAGAGACAATATTATCTTTATTATATTGCTCTTCAGCGTTTCGACGGCAAGCTTGTTATAGTTATACGGAAGTTGCAAAAAATGTGGTCATATTGACTGACTATGACTATAATATTGATGTAATGAAGATAACAATATACATTTCGCAGTTTTTAGCCGCGAAGATTTGAAACTGTAATAATTTCGTTTGATTATAATCCTATATTAATTTAAGATATTTTGTCATAAATTTCATTTATCACCGTCTACCCGTGAAAGAACTGTAACATATATATTGCTGACCAAATGTAATAATGACACGTACATGAATTAATTGAATTAAAACTCTAATTGGAATACTGAAAATCTTGATCTTGTTCTTGGTTTATTAAGTGTGTCCGTATTTCACTCGGGTAGCAATATATATTTTGTAGATTCTCTAACGTAGAGTCGTGGTGCCATGATATGATGAGACGTATACCATCTTGTACTATGATTCAGTCGATATTTTGGAGACAACGATCCGATATGGAGGTTCTAATCTAATTCTTTAGTTTCGAAATTAGTTTTGTTTCGACGTAATGTGTGGATGACGATTAGCTAATTAGGATTACAACCAATCAGGAGATTAATTTAGGTGAAGAAAAAAGGCGTAATGTAACCTATAAGTTGCGGAAACTCACGAAATCGCCTCAAAATGCCTTGACAAAGCAGCCGAGAGGTTACAAATGAAAAAATCGACAACTCGAAACAAAAGTTCATCGGTGATTGTGAATTCTTCGAATCTATTTGAATTAGGATAGGACCCAAGTTTATGTGAATGACAGAAAGCCAATCACGGAAATCTAAGTGTTTTCAAGCTTTTAGACCTTTATATTCTCTTTCTTTACACATAAATATGTATATTTAGGCTGCTTTTTGCAAGATAATTAGCTAGTATATATAAGATAATTAATTAGTGCACAATAAGAGTTGGTGTTATGTTTATAAAACCAGGATTCGTTGTAAAATGAAGTATGCCAATTAATTTCATTATTTCAATATAAAGTAACTTTGGCACTGTCCAAACTTTACGTGACATGTGTCAATGTATTATATACATTTTAATAAGTCAAATTCAGGAATAGTAATATATTGTCTAAGCAAATCATATTTTACAAAATTTATTTATGCATGAGGTTGAATTAGTTAATTCTACATAAAAGAACAAATAAGTATTAAATTTTAACCAACCTGGTAATAAGTATGCATTAAAAACTGTCAAGCCGTTTCAGAGAAACGTAGCAACAAGTAGACTACTGCACTTATCTTGGAACTAGAGTAGATACAACACTAGTTTTATTAACACAAGCATGTCTTCATGATAGTTCTTCAGATAATTGCTCATAGAAACGCGTTCTCAAGGGTGATTTCAAAATCATACTGCCACTTGCATTTGGTGTAATAATTACTTCTATTAATGGCTATTAGTTAAAAAGATGCGACGATATTGTAAAAGAAGAAACAGAGGTAATAGGTACCATGCAACACAGAATATAGTTACGTCAGGTGTAAATGCCTATAATTAAAATTTGATGTTCGATAGAATATTCAAATTAAGATTCATTCGCAATAAGAATTATGGTAAATGATATATTTTTGAGGTGCACGACACATTGATGGATAGTATTGCAATGCGTATTTTTAAAATTTGAAGTATCTAATAGCCACCAAGAAATAAGTTAGTTTCTTTATATAGGCAAAACGAAAAAAGAAACCAAGATAATGAAAAAAACATTGGCGAAGAGTTGTTATGTTTATCAACTGTTAGAATTATAATTCGTTCTTACATATAACGAGGTGGTGTCAGTAACACACTTTTATGATCGCCACTTGTATATTGCATAATAATATCGAATTATACTAATTGTAACCATTTATAAAAAAATATGGTAAGTAATTATTCAACTTGACATTGGCAAAGTACTTAATAAAAAGGCTTTTATAAGGCAGTTACACAATTAAATAGTAAGGAACATTCGCAGACGCGATAATATATTTATACGCGTTGTAATATTATCCATCTTGGTGCGAAAGCCCAGGATCCTAAGTTCGGTATTGCAATTTTATTAAAATTGTTGTTCATTGACATCATAATTGTTAGTTTTGACAGTTTTCAATCTACTAACTTAATGCTTTCTAACTCTTATGGTACTTATCAATCTTTCTTATGGTTTTCCATAGTCGTAGGCACCAGTTCAAACAATTGCGGCTTTTGACACTGAACGAAATATGATTCAAAAGTGTGAGGTAGTAAAAGCAAAAAGCAAAAAGTAAAACTTGATTTATAACCTTCCGCTAACTTTAATCTTTTAACCAAAACCCACATTCCCCAACAAGTCACAAATATTGCAGCTAAACAGCTCAACTCTTATGAATTCTTAATAATTTCG
Organism: Phalera bucephala; assembly: GCA_905147815.2. Classification (NCBI taxonomy): domain Eukaryota; kingdom Metazoa; phylum Arthropoda; class Insecta; order Lepidoptera; family Notodontidae; genus Phalera; species Phalera bucephala. Next base: position 29,221,148 of record LR990622.1, read on the forward strand.
GCATTGCCAAATATCACAACCCATAAACCATGATTCGGGCTATTAAACATCATAGCTCTGGGTCAATCACTCTGAGATGGATACGTTTCTAAACGCAATAGTTCTTGCGTCATTGCTGCGTGCAAATCATCTCTGTAAGTAGGGCACAGCTGACTTAACACTGCACTTAAAACTCCCTTTTTCATAAAAAGCAATAAAAGATTTGGGGAAATATGCAATGAGGATGGTAATAATAAAGTTGCGGTACTTTGACTGTGAATCGTTATTAGAAATAACTTTGTAATGCAAACTCTGACCTTCTTCTGCACAATAAAATAATTACACAAAATAATTACATAATATTAATAATTACAATTATACAAGACATTGTAGACAATCTCGACAGATATGTTTTACTTAGGTAATTTTAGTTTTTGCTATTCCGAATGATACCATCGTATATCTGTTGGAACCATATTATGGGATTCTCCTTATTCAAACCTCAAACCTTTCTTAAAACTTTATTTAGATCAATTTATTGGTGTATAAAATTTTCAGACATATACTTTAATTTGCATTTCTTGAGAACCCTCTTGGTTTTGTTTTCTATGCTGTATCAAGTTCCAAGCGTCACTGTTATGTCTTATTTAGAACACTACCTGATAATAATCATCTTGATACGATCTCATGTTGAGTACACTGTTTCAGCACTGAATGCAGTAGGCCTTCTTACATTATTTTAAAGTTACTAAACCCTTACAATGTTGTCAAGTTGGTCAAGCTTGCTTCCGTTTCGTAGTTTACTCATTAGAGTACAGCTGATTGCTTTGTTTTTGCCCCTGTGAAATTTCTACTTAACCAAGATAAGATTCATAAAACATAACTTGTGGAAACAGTGTTTTTTACAATAGAACTTAATGCGGTTATATTTATATTGAAAGTAGGAGGTATATGCCAGATTTATGTTGCGTAATCTGTTTCTTTCGATACGACTTGATTTAGGATCAGCCTATCTGTCGTATCATGGTAGGCCATTTCGAAGTTTTATAACCCATAGGCCTCAAACATTAGACAACTGTAAATCTCTTGAAATACTGTCTTCTCGTGACGACGGTAAACGCATAATTAAGATAAATACACCAACCACTAATACAGTCACATAATAATGTCCATTTGAGTATATATCCCGGTGTGTTACATCTAGAAATCTTGCTGTCATTACATTTCCGTTGACTTAATTAGAAAAACTACTCGCGTCTTAGCTAAATACCGGTTGCAACCCCGTCTAACAAGTCTACAAACCGTTGCTGATTATGTCATTTCTATTAAGGAAGCAGGTTGTCTACAGCAGGCCTCCGGAGCCGAATCTCACTCAGGAGTCACGAGGTCACGCACGACCCAGCATGGCCGCGACGTCACCAGCCGACTGGGAGTGGAGGAGGGCCCCACGAGTAGGCCTTGGTGGTGCGAGCCGTGGTAGCGCCAAAACCCCAGCTGGTGCAGTGCCTAGTGCGCACCCCGTCACAAATTCGTGGCGGGATGCTTCTGTTGACGTAATTCGGCGTTTTGGATCCCATCTGGAAAAGAAATGCCAATTTGAGACTCGTGACTATAGATAAAAGAATAATATAGGTATTTGTTGATTTAATCGGAGCTCATATGGAACTCATGTTTTCAGTGAAAACATTTTATTGTCCTTCAATATTAACTCAAAAACTAAGATAAACCTGCATCCTGTTGGTGTATGTAATTATTATTTATAAATAAAAACTACCGACTAAAATTACCAAACTAACAATCTATATGTTTGATAATGTCAAATAAGAAACCTTTTTTCACCAGCCAACTTAAAAACGCCCAAAATATTTTAAGCCCTTATTGGTTCCAACGTGCCAAGTATCACGACGTTTTCTAGCATACGCAACATAGCATGATAAGGATACCACGGAAACTCGACGCTTCGTAATCAATCCAATTTTGTGCATCCTATACCACACCTAATCCAAGAAATACTTTCCCATTAAAGGTGTCCCAGACGAATCCTTAAATAACTGGTCATAATTACAAGGCTTTACAGACTCGCTCGTTATACAACCAGGCTTAGACGGTGCAGAAAAACATCGGAACACTTCCTGTTACCCAACAGAAGCTGGTTTGGACGGAAACTCGTAATTTCAAGATATTTCTGACTGGTCTGGTGTATTTTTATGGGTCACCAGCTGCGACGGCTAGGCGAAGCGGCAACACGACGAGGCCAGTTTTTGCTAAACGTGTGCTGAGCTAATAGCTGGTTATAATTGCATGTGACTATGTGTATGCAGGTACCTAAGATATAAATGGGTGTATTACATCTTAACTAGTGAAGTGTAGAGTATGAATTCAGAAGAACTTCTATAAGGGTTGAGATGTTAACAGTCAATATTTTAGGACCTCGATCTCCTAAAGAGTGATATTTTACCAAGATGTTTTAAATCTGAGTTTATTACCTACCCATAGGTTTATTGTTTTCGGAAATTAGGTGCTCAGTTCAGCTCAACTAACCTGAATATAAAGTTTAGCAACGTTGCAAAAAGCTTTTGTGTCCGTAGTAAGTTTGAAGCAATAACTATCTTTCCTAGTGTCCAGTGATCAATTAGCCAATCAGTGATGAGCTATTCTCTCTATCGGTATACTGGGAAAATTTTGTCGACATATCTGTCCATTTTAAGCTCTATCAAGAGTCCAAGCGGTAACCGAAACATAGGTACCACTTATCTGGATCAAGGCGTTAACAGTCACTTTTGCTAGAGGCCGGCCCAGAATAACTATATTTATAAATAATGCAAGGGATTTACTTGCGCAAGTATTTTACACCAGACATAAACGCAAAGCTTATTGAAAATATTTTAAGCTGAATGAATTTTGCTACACACTATTCAACCAAAAACGGCATAACATTCAGAATACTAAACTAATTTCAAATAATTTTACATAACAGTTTTAAACATATCATGCAGGTAATTATGAGCTTATTACTTCGGTAACAAACTGCTTAATTAATGGTAAATGACTGAGCCTTTTGAGTCATATTTTGCGATTCCAATCTACGTTACCAGACGGCTTTTGGCATACCTGCATAGTGAGTTACATAAACTATTAAGAACTCGTCTGTCTAGGTATACTCTTAAGCAGGTTTACTCTAGACATATGACTATGGACAAACTAAACGTAAATGAAGTGACAACTCTTTACAAGATGCACTTAAAAAATAGGCAAATTGTGTAGTTGAACCAATAGCTATCAATCTTAATGGAAAGTCGTAGAGGCTTTTAAGACGCTGCAAAAATGTGACTCCTTGACATAAAAATCTAAAGAAACTTTCGTTCTACTTCCATTACAATTTTTTGTTAATACGCGTTTGTCCAAACAAGGTAACAATGGTGGTTAGTTTTGAAACGGTCTATTGTGCGTAACAGCCTACAAATGACTCTTCAAATCATGCTTATGAGGACGTTAATCACATGTCATAGGAAGACGCTTCATTACGTAAAATTACTTTGTCGACTGCCGAAGTATTCTGCAACACTGTAGCGTTAGAAATTGTAAATATAGTTATGTTTGCCGTTTAAAAGGTCTTTTAAGGAATCAAAGAAACAGTCTAGCAGGTATGTTATTATTTATATAGTTTTGATGGTGCAGTATTTTTTATCTCTAAATTTTGATGACGTTGAGTAGTCTCCTAACTCAGCGGAGGTATCATTAAAGTGGATAATTTTAAAGTAAAAGTCAGTAGCTACATTTCAGTGAATTAATAAGAATTATATTGGCTTTTAAACGCAATAAATAAACGTTTGCTAACTTAATTAACTATTTCCTTCCACACGTCTCGTTCGTTCCTTGGATTGATGACGTGAGTCTAAATAGACCGACTTTAAATGTTGCGCTCAGACTTCGTTCCGGCCACATCCCATCTAATAAGTTCGCACATCTAATGAAAAAAACAACTTCTCCAAACTGCCCTTACTGCGGAGTTATCGAGGACGTGCAACATATTTTGATGGAGTGTGTTCGGAAGTCGGACCTTAGACGATCCCTTTTTACATCGAATACCATGTCAGATGTTGGAGTATGTAACAGTATTCTATCAAGACCGTGTAGTGCTGAAGCAAAATTTTTATATAAATTAGTAGGCTAAGTTGTTATATTATGTTATAGGTGTTATATTATATTAGTTAAAATATGTCTGTATTGATATTTACAAGGCGATGTGGTCGCTAAGCGACAAAGCCTTACAAATAAATAAAAAATAAAAAAAATAAAAAACTATTTCCTTAACTTTAAGCATATTTTAGGATTGAAGAAAAAACCACTTAATTTACATTGCTGTGCTGTCTATTGTTTATAGTATACAACTTAGACAGCCATTCTCTTTGGGTTTTCTTAGAAGGAGTCATCTTAAAGAATCATTATATTTCTATTCGATAGGTGCAAAGTACATAATGTTGTAAACTAACTAGTAACTTTTAAGAAGAGAGTTTAGAAAGAGAAAGAACTACCATTTTTTATGTTATTTACTGATTTCGATGGAGCAGAGTAACTTAATTAAAAATAATTTCTGTATGATTCAAAAAGTCAGTCAGACAAAAGAAATACGAAACAGATATACAATGCGAAAGTGGAAGGATGTAGGTACCGGGGAAGACTTAGACTATTTTACCACGACCAAATAGACCGAGTATAATCTAAAGTACAAGTCAAGAGTCTCCGTAACCGGCCAGCGTGTATGAGACGAACTATGAGAGTGGAGGAAGCCAGAGGGGTATATAGGAAAAGGATCTGTTGGAACTCTGTACTCTCTGCCTACCCGCAAGGGATCTGGCGTGATGATATAGATAGATTAAAACAAAAACTGATGGCAGAGGTATACTAAGTACACCCACTTTTCGCCGACGATGTAAGGTCCCATGTAATAGGGCCGAACCTATTGTCATATACCGGGCACGATTCCAGACTCCGGACTCATACTGACTACTACATTTGTCCGGCCTAGGATTTGAACTTAAGACCTCGTGATTACACAGCGTTGCGCTTTGCCACTAGACCAACGACGCAGTATTCAGTTAGATAGGGTAATAAGGTAAAAAAATCACTATTTTGTAGATGACTTTTTGTGCTTTGCATCCGTCGTATTGTTCGTGGTTAGAATAACCCACCATTAGATAATGCCAGTAATTCGACGCTAAGATTAAGTTAGACTCACCAGGAATGCGAAGTGCCTATCTGTTACATCAAGATGGCACGCACTGTCGCCGCCATTATGTAAATGCGGTTTCGAGTGACTTGTACGTTTTCAATTACTTAGCAATAAATTTACAATAGAATAAACATAAGTGATTTGCGACTATATGTGCATATAAAATTTAATTTTATGTTTTACAGGTCACTTCATTTGTCTGTCTATATCATCACGCCAGATCCTTTGCGGGGTGTCTACCCGGCAAAGGATCACTGTCAACTCTCTCAACTCTCTGCCTAGAGAGTACATAGTACCAACTGGTTCTTTTATTGTGGATTCTCTGACTTCGTACACTCTAATTATAAGTTATGGTGTAGCAATATGCAGAGGCAGTATCCTATTCAACCCCACACTACCTGTGGTGTCTTTAAATGTTATGGCTAGCTTTTTTTTCTCTTTGTTATTATTTTTATTTATTATTTTCGTTATTAATTTTAGTATTTCTTTTTTGTTTTTGTTTTAAACGTAGTTTATTCCTGTGTCATGGGTGCGTTTACAAACATGAAAATACACATACACAAATACCCAGACCGAAACAAATAATTGTGAATCACATTAAGATTTGTCCCGTGCGGGAATCGAACTCGCGACTATTAGACACAGTGGGCGCAGCGGCTTAAGCTCTTAACCACTGCGCTAAGTCGTCCGTAATTATAATAATAATAATAAAGCGTTTATTTCTCCTCACATTGTGTATGTACAGGGTAATAATATAAGTAAGGTAAGAATTTTTATAATATCATAATAAATGAATGTGAGGAGCTGGTGTCTGAGTTAGGCCAAGGCCTGTATTACAGATCACCAGATATGTGAGTGTGGTTGAATAATGTCTTTTCTTTCTTTCTTTCATTATTTGTCTCACACACGCTCGCCGGTTAGGAAGGCTCTTGACTTGTCCGTTAGATATGACACATCGATCTCTTTGGGCATGGTATGTCATCTGTGTACTGTGTTTAATTCAATTTGCAATCCGCAATCTAAAAAAGCATCCTTGGAATCTCATAATCATCAGCAGACCGTCCGCTGCAGGATATAGCCAGCGTTATGTTGGTGCTGGCTTTTATCCGCGACCGTCACCAAGTCATCGATCCACCATGTACTGGGCTTGTCTACGCCACGTGTTCTGGTACATAGTTGGCAAGAACTTTCCTGCCTGAACAGCTGTTAGATCTACAAATGATGTACCCAGTCCATTGCCTCTTAAGTTTGGCAGTAGTGAGCGTTTTTGGTTGGATCTCGCAATCTATGAGTATCGAGCATTACCCTTTGGGATGTTTAGCATTTTCTTGAGGTCCATCGTGAGCGACCAATATATAAGACATATTGGACCGATCCCAGGCATCTGATATCTCCTAGCTTTATCAAATGCAAGGCCATGGTTCTGCATAAGCTCGGTAAACTGCCATGTCTAAGCGTACATCATTTCAATCCTAAAACGTAAACAAATCATCGTGTGTGAAATTTGGATTACAAACGACATAATGTCATAACTGCAAGCAAGATTAAGTAAAAACAGTTTTTTAGATGTTACAGTTATTGCATATTCAAATAATATATTTTTTTAAGTTGTGTAATAGGTTTGTACATTTGGTCGGCGAGATATAGGCATACAATGTTAAACATTGAGTGAAAAATGAAAATAAACTTCTCCTAGTTATTGTTAATTTTATATGAAAACCGAGTAGGAAAATGTAAGGCGTTATATACAACTATTTAAAAAAAAATCTTCTGTCATTTGTGACTATTACCTAATTAAGATAAAGAAGCTTGAAAGAACCAAAGGTCACAGTTTCTAAAAATATAATTATATTTTTTTGGCTTTTGAGTTTTGTTACAGCAAGAGTGTTGTTTATTTATGCACATAATGGAATTTGTCTGTATATAAACATATTGATATATATTTTTTTGAATAGACTTCTTCGTTTTTTGTATTTGTCCGGAGAACATCATGCAATAAGTACTAGGAAAGTAAATCTTGACGGAAGAAAATCACAGTCTTGTTTAAGGATGATAATAATTGAGATTAAAAAATAAATATATAGAACTGGAATATATACTATATATATATAGAATATATACTAATAAAGGTCAAGCAGGAATGGATAACATGTAAGATTTATGCAAGCAAAACCGCATGTAAAATATAGTTATATACGACAACAAAAATTTCGAGGTTGTTCTCTCTGGTCATTATACAGAGGACGTCAAGACCGTCATAAGTAAGAACAAAAAGAGGAGTTGAGTACATCTGCGCAACGTATACTCGGTTCGTCTCCGTGATGGATGATCGGTCACGTTACGTCACCGCGGTAACCTTTCACCGCATGCCTCAGCCACGCAGTGTGCGCATACGCAGATATGCGTAACCGTCGCCTATAAGGTGATGTATTACTGAATGATGTTTTAGACATGTAAGTACTTTGTTTTTAACGAAGGGCTATTGTAATTTTCTTAATACAACAACTTCTTTAAACTTAAATAAATTGAGTATATATATATATATATATATATATCTATCTATCTATATCATTAAGTCCCTTGCGGGGTTGGCAGAGAGTACAGAGTTCCAACAGGTTCGTTCCTTACATGCCTCTCGGGCTTCCTCCCCTCTCATAGTTCGTCTCATACACGTTCGCCGGTTACGGAGACTCTTGACTCTAGATATGTTACATCTATATATCTATATTTATCATTAAGCTTGATCCCTTGCTTGGTAGGCATAGGGGCACAGAGTTCCATCAGGTTCTTTCTTTACATACCTCTCTGACTACCTCCACTCTTATATTTCGTCTCATACACGCTCACAGGTTACTGAGACTCTTGACTTGCCTTTGAGATAAGACACGGTACATGTCACAATGCTATAAATGTGTTACAATCATTTTAAACAGTACATGGGTCCTTCTAGTAAGTTTTATGAGAAACATATGCCAGACAATACACTACAACACAACAATATATAATTTAAATTTAAAAAGCCCTTTTAAAAACAAGCTTATATTACAAACAGCGAAAATATCTTAGTTAAGAAGTTCGTATGGCTTCTTTTTGGCTCCATCATCGCCTTGGACACCATATGGGTCTAACGTACTCGTCAAGATAAATCCAACCAGCCCAAACACGGTGCGGTTATATAGTAGTCAGGTGGTTCCATTAGCCATCTTTCAACTTCATTATTAGACCCTGAACACTATCTGGTTGTAAAGTACTTGTCAATATCAAATCTAACAAGCCTAAACGAGGGGGATACATTCACATGTTCCTATGGCCAGCTTTCGACTTCATCATCAGACCAGCTCCATATTATTGCACTTTTATCGACTTTACATACGTATGCCAAATTTCAGCTCAATCGGATACCCGCAAGTCCTTGAAAAATGAATTATAAGATTTCAACTGGAAAGACAGACAGACATACGAACACTGAAAGTTAAATAAAAACTTGTAACAACAATAGCACTAAGATAAAAACGTAAATATAATTTTCCCATACAAAAACTCCAATATTACTTCTTCCGATATAGAATTCGGACCTCGTGATCACCACGTATCACTAAATCGTTCAGGCATCTGATAACATTGTGAAATTAAATTATGATAATTTATTTAAATAATCGCATAGCAGGGATTAATAATTCATAATGCGAAACTTCTGAATGCTACGGGTTTATTAATGTTGTGGTTTAATTATTTCTATATTCCAATTGGCTATAATTTTCGACATAACACTTTCTACTCTCATTTACACTTAAATATATCGATGTTTTCAAACGTAACCCTATACTAGGATGTAGTCCTTTGTCTTGGGTGTTTTTACAAATACAATATTTATATACACAAACACCTAGACCGAAAGAAAATAATGGTGGATCAAACAAAGATTTGTCTCGAACCCGTGACTACTCGACCCAGAGGGTGGAGCTCTTAACGACTGGACCAAGTCATCCATCGTTGTTTTGAAATATCTATGCAAATTTTCTTTATTACGCAAGCAGACCTTATTAAAAAAGTAGCGTTTTTCAATGATTTTTTTTCTCTCAAATTTCTATAGGAAATCTGTAATTATAACCACATTCTTAAAGTTCACTTCCTTCCTGTTACTTTCACTGAGAAAACTAAATTTAATTACCTACAGAATAAAATGGAAACATTTCATTATTCGTTGACCTTTTGCTGCTCCAAATGTTAGTTTCAACGTTTGATATTAAATGATAAATCTATCCGATGTTGATCAATAAATTTTGTAATTTCCGATTCTTGCAAAAAGCTTGCTTGCTTTTAGCTCACCGGCAACCTTTATTAAGCAACATACAAATATGGTATAGTTTATTGACGAGTTCTTAGATATACGCGAACATTACACAAGAAATAAAACTATTTTTCGGGTTTTATCGCAGTTAATTTGTGACTTTTAATTTAGTTTATTGTGTTTTGTAGACATGGACCCTGCTTTCATTTCAGGTACAGCTTTTATGACAACTCGCTCATAACGGACTTTTTCGTTCTTCTTCTTCTTTTGGAGCCTTATCTGGAGTTGTCATTCTCTCTTCATATTTTGCCTTGTCTTTTGCGAAGCGGAATAATTCATCGACACTGACTATGTCAATTTCTCTTATATTGTACTTATTGAAGTATTATTCTACGGCAAATTTTGTTACAAATATATGTTTTGATCTCGTGTTTCTAGCAAACTCGCAACTAGAAATCCTTTTTTGGTGAATTTGTGACTCCACATCATTCGTCTATTCGTCGTGTATTCTTCACCTAGGAGCTCCATGAGCCTCAACGATGACAACAAGAAAAATACCAAAAGATTTTCAACCCAGGGAAAGTAACCGTTTACAGCTAAATAGCATTATAAGCTCAAAGAAGTCCACAGTAGGACGAAAGGCGTACCTCAAAGATTCTCTACATCTTTGAGCTGTTCGCAACCAGCTCTTAACCGCGATCGCAGTTTGTAACAAAATATATAATAGCTAAATCAATAGCATAATCTTACCATAAGTATAGAAATAGCGGGCCCTACACGCTGGTACTTTCTCTCCGTAATCTCACGGCTCCAAAGGTCAACTACGTACTGCACGGGCGCAAGAATTTCACCCTGAGGGGACATCGCGCGATGATCAGGTGCGCTGACGTCGTATAGGCGTGTAGTAGATCTTCGAAACTCAGTTTATGTAGTGGTCGAGTGTTTGGCTTCTTGGCTATCAGTTGAGGATTTGCTTCTTTGATTTCTCCACGAGTATTTTATGCCATATAGGTGTTGATAAAACGGGATAATAATGTTATTCTTACAATTCACAGGGCCAACCTCGGTTCCATCGACAATTTGGCGTGGCGTACTAAGTGTCGGCCAGGTTATAGATGCAGGTCCGATCACAGTCTAAGATACAAAGCGAAATAATAGATATTTTCATGGTGCTGTCCAAAATTCATAGCATCAATGGACGGAGGCAGGAATGGGCTGTGTCAATACCATTTCCAGATGATGATAGTAATGCTGTTCAAAACTTGTGCCTGTCCCATCCAAATGGCTATACGATACAAATAGTTTATTCCAATTTACTCACCTGGACACAACAAGAAAAGTCTTATTCGAGACCGTACCTCGTATCGTGTATCATATGATAATAAAGATAAGCCTACAGTCAAATAGTGGTAAACTAGTACTTAGTACCTAATACGCATATATGTAGATAGATTAGTAAACGAAAAATGACTCATCTTCCTATTCCGGCACTCGCACTTGACTTTACAGCAAAAAGGTGTGAACTTGAGTAGAAAGTCATGCTTTTAACACTAATCCCATTGCAGCTATACCTTGAAGTACTTAACAAATCTAAACTTTATTCTTGAAGCAGTATAGTTGAGAAATACATTTGGAAAGTGCATCACTAAGTTTGTAGCTTGATCGTGGATACAAGTCTACAGATTAGTGAAGGTGTGCCTTCTTTGTTATGACTTTTGGAGGTTGTATGTTATTTGCAGTACTATTGTCGGTCTAAGAATACAATTAAACTGAGTAATTAGATGTTATTATTTCATCTATTTTTTTTCATTCTTTCTTTTAAAAAACGTAGCCTCACACTAAGATTTATTTCTGTGTCGTGGGTGCGTTTACAAACATGAAAATTCACAAACACAAATACCCAGACCGGAACAAATAATTGAGGATCACACAAAGATTTGTCCCGTGCGGGAATCGAACCCGCGACTATTAGACACAGTGGGTGGAGCGACTTAAGCTCTTAACCACTGCGCTTAATCGTCCTTCGTATATAAATATTATTACGTGCCAAGAAATATTTGTTCTTACGTAGATAGATGATCAATAAATTATTTGATAAATAGGAAATAGTTGTGCATTCATGTTCAATAAATTATTTTAGAAATAGTTTTAGCTTGTAGGTAACATTGTTTTATTTTGGGTTGTTTTACAAAATACCAATGACGAGGGTATCCCGTTCTTTCAATTGAATTTTATGCCAGTAAAGCATTTGAAACGTCATCGCGAAAAAAAAACAATAAAATCCGATCCAAAATGTTTTATTTCGGCAAATTCTCAAATCAGAATCTGGATTCCAGTATCGCTTTTAATAAAATAACTATGCCCGTAGTTCGGATCTTGCGCCCCTAAATTATGCAGCCGCTAATTCACAGGCATTATTTAAAATTGCCGTGTTTCGACCCCGCTAACTCTTGACAAGTGCAATGCAATGCATTGATTGATAATGGGATCTTTAGTTTTAGTGGTAAGTACTCTTAGGTTCATATAAATGCAAAATTGTCCAAAATGACCGACCACAGTAATCCAAAAGAAACAAGTTTTTCAATACTTTCTATAAAAATATAGTTGAATCTTCTGTTACATAAATAGAAACTGCGTATGGTTTCATATCGCTGCTGGAAACCTATTGGAGCGCTATTTTAGCGATCTGCATAATAATATTATTATGTATAATATCTCAGCTGGAAATAATGACATAATCCAAACTACACTTTAAGGAATAAAATATTGAGTCCAATTTTCAAAACGGTATTCTTAGCACTTGATACGTTTTAGCTTAATTGTATCGGTATAATATGTTATATATAGTTGTTATGTAAAAAGATGAGTGAATTTCTTTGATTATAAATGATATAATTAGTATTAAAACAGTGAATTATTAGTATTTAAAATCAAATAACGACACGAAAGCGAAAGAAATAATATTTAAATTAATTACATGTTTATACATTCTAAAGTGATAAATAAATATTAAGTGGACTCGAATGTTTAATATCTAAATCGTAGTGAATGAAATATCATTCGCCACAAACTAATTCAAATTTCTAAATATATTCTATCAATCTCTCTATATCAGATCTAGATCCCTTGCGGGGTTGCCTTTTCTCAAGCCAGAGAGTTATTTTCTTCTGCAGTTTTAATATTTTAATGGACACAGATATCGATACTTTGAGCCTTAAATGAGGGCGACAAAATCTATTTTTTGTCTTGATCTTTCCTCGGACGTCAAGTAAATAATTAATGTATTTTAAATAGAGCTAAGCGAAGGCCTATAAGGATATCCATGAGGATAATACACATTGTCATTCCGCAAGGCTTCAAAATCTATTTTTTGTCTTGATCTTTCCTCGGACGTCAAGTAAATAATTAATGTATTTTAAATAGAGCTAAGCGAAGGCCTATAAGGATATCCATGAGGATAATACACATTGTCATTCCGCAAGGCTCCAAAATCTATTTTTTGTCTTGATCTTTCCTCGGACGTCAAGTAAATAATTAATGTATTTTAAATAGAGCTAAGCGAAGGCCTATAAGGATATCCATGAGGATAATACACATTGTCATTCCGCAAGGCTCCAAAATCTATTTTTTGTCTTGATCTTTCCTCGGACGTCAAGTAAATAATTAATGTATTTTAAATAGAGCTAAGCGAAGGCCTATAAGGATATCCATGAGGATAATACACATTGTCATTCCGCAAGGCTCCAAAATCTATTTTTTGTCTTGATCTTTCCTCGGACGTCAAGTAAATAATTAATGTATTTTAAATAGAGCTAAGCGAAGGCCTATAAGGATATCCATGAGGATAATACACATTGTCATTCCGCAAGGCTTCAAAATCTATTTTTTGTCTTGATCTTTCCTCGGACGTCAAGTAAATAATGTATTTTAAATAGAGCTCAGCGAAGGCCTATAAGGATATCCATGAGGATAATACACATTGTCATTCCGCAAGGCTCGAGGAACAAATTTGAGCCCGCAACAACGTTGTAAGAAGGACAGAGATACTATAGTAACTAGTGGCCATTTATTGAAGAAAAAAGCCCCATTTCATTATAAACGGAACAATGGAATATTGTATATAAAGTGTGGTTATGTCTATACAGGTGATTCGGAGTTGGGGTATTATGCCGAAAGCTGTATAGAATTTTGTTATTTTGTAACGAAGTTCTTTTACGCGGCTTATGGTCGAGTGAACTGGCAGAAATCGTCACGTAAGGAAAAACCGTTATGCTGTTATATGTGTGCGTGCGAGTACCGAGATTTGAGCAGCAAGCGCTGTCAGGTGTATAAAGTCAATTATAAAGCCGTGTAAATATTATAGAAAGTAATGTTTTGTAATTTTTACTCAAAACTCAAACTCATACTCAAATAATTTATTTTGTATAAGCCATGCGGGGGCGCTTACAAATAGTCAATTTACTTACTCAAATCTACCACCGGATCGGAACGCGGCCTCCACTGAGAAGATCCGGCGAAGAAACTCAGCGGGCTTGTCTTTTTTTAATTAATTCTCTTTCTCTTTTTTCCATTCAATTTTTTTATGATGTTGTGTAGATACAATGTTTAGGTTACAATTAAATAGTTTACGATCTAGCTCCAGTGTGATGCCGTACGACCGAGATATGAGACTAATGAAGTTATTTATAAAGAGTGTCTGAAGGATTCCAGATGGACCAGTCCCCACGAGCAGCACCCGTACACGATTATGACTACTGGAACAGCCATCACTCCCCTCGACCATATTGGAGGGAAGGGAGTGACCCGCGCCAGACAGCCACCGCAAGCAAAGGCATTATAGTGAGCTGGTACTGTTATATGTGTTTTGTTATATATAAATACATAATTATGCACAATTATCTATCTATCTATAACCTTACGCCAGATCCCTTGCGGGGTAGGCAGAGAGTACAGAGTTCCAACAGGTTCTTTCCTTACATACCTCTCTGGCTTCCTCGAGTCTCATAGTTCGTCTCATACACGCTCGCCGGTTACGGAGACTCTTGACTTTTCCATCAGATAAGATTCAGTTTATTTGGTCGTGGTAAGATAGTCTAGGTCTTCCCCGGTACCTGCATCCTTCCACTTTCACATTGTATATCTGTTTTGTCATTCTTTCCTCTGGCATTCTTTCTATATGCCCGAACCAACGGAGCATGCCCTTTCTCATCTTTACACCGATACTATCTTTCATACCTACTCGCTGTCTTACTATGCTGTTGCTAATGCGGTCGGTCAGCTTCACTCCGCACATCTTCCGCAGAGCTCGCATTTCTACCGCATTTATCCTACTTTCAGTCTCCTTCTTACATACCCAGCTCTCGCTACCATATAACAGCGTTGGGACAAGAACTCCGTTATGTATGGCCAGCTGCGCCTTATGGCTTAAGTGCCGGCTCCCGAGTAGCTTTCCCATCGCACCATTCACTCTGTTCCCTGCACTCACTCTTCTCTCTATGTCAGCGGTGTATTTCCCATCCTTACTGAAGGCGCATCCAAGATATACAAACTCATTCACTTGCTCCAGCACATCGTTACCAACCACAATCCTTACATTTGCACAATTAGATATTTAATTTGTAATAAATGCTACAATTTCTGCATTATACTCCAATTGCAATTCCCATTTCCCTCCGTATGTCCTACTTAGGACATACGGAGGGAAATGGACAAAGGGTACACCAACTGGGGTACCACTTGGTGTACGTTTTGTGCACAACCACATTCCGCGGACAACATTACGTTCTAATGTAATAATTGGGGGTAAGCGTATTGCCACTATACTAGACAGTTCTAACTTCGGACTGCTGCTGATAGTTTTATAGTATATAATTCCAATAGCAAATTTTTCGATCTACGATTCGAATTCCCTGTAATCGCCAGCTGCACCATCTATCTGCCACTGCTACGAATTTTTAAATATTTTTTAATATCTGTATCTTTAAGGATGTAAATACCCGGGAAGACCTAGACTATCTTACCATGACCAAATAGACCGTGTCTTGTCTGAAGGACAAGTCAAGAGTCTCCGTAACCGGCGAGCGTGTATGAGACGAACTATGAGAGTGGATAAAACCAGAGAGGTATGTAAGGAATTTTTTTTTTTGATTTTACCGCAGTCGGTAAGACAATCACGGCTGCGTCAGATAGACCAATCAGCGTAACACAGCAAATGCGCAGCGTTCGCACGATTGCGCAACGCTAAGGCGTCATTGCTTTCCCATCACGCGTAACATCTAATTAAGGTGTAGTTTCCTAAGATAGCTGTCAAGAGCTGTCAATAAGCTGCTGAAACCTTTACGAAAGAGTAAGAAAAAGATCGCTGTTATGTTTTTTTTTTTTTTAACGTTCAACTTATTTTCTTTTTTTTTTTTCGCCTTTTTAGCTCCTTTTTTTGGCTAGCATTTTTGGCTATCCTACTCACAGTAGTAGCTAATTCTTCCCCTTTATATTTACACTAGTTTCTGCCCGCGACTTAGTCTGCGTTGCGGGGCCCTAACATTTATTTCCGGGATAATAACTATCCTTTGTGTTAATCCAGGTAATAAATTATTTTTGAGGCGGCGACGATCCTCGCCGGAACGCCTCCGTGGGAGCTGGAGGCCCAGGCGCTCTCCGAGCTTTATGCCTGGCGTAAGGATCCCAACAACATCCGGGATCCCGGCACCCCGAGAGCGAGGCGGACAGAGTTGCACCGAGCTGCGCTGGAGAGCTGGCGGTGCAAGCTCGCCCATCCCACTGCCGGTCACGCCGTCATCGCTGCGCTGCTGCCGGTCTTCTGGGAGTGGCTGGGGCGACGACACGGCGTCCTCACGTACCGTCTGACGCAGGTACTGTCCGGGCACGGTTGCTTCGGGCGGTATCTGTGGCGGATCGGTCGTGAGGAGGCGGAGCGCTGCCACCATTGTGCAGCCCCAGAAGACTCGGCGGCGCACACGATGCTGGTGTGCCCGGCATGGGATGCCGAGCGGTGCCGGCTCGCCGGAGCGCTCGGTGCAGAGGTACAGGCGCTATCGCTCCCGACCGTGATATCATCCATGGTTGGGAGCGAGAGCGCCTGGGCGGCAATGGCGGCCTTTTGCGAGGCCGTCATGTCCGCGAAGGAGGAGGCAGAGCGGTTGAGGGAGGAGACGTCCTCCAATCCCGCTCGCAGACGGCGCGTTGGGCGAAGGCGCAGGGACTACGCCCGGAACGACCTTCGCCCACCGTAATCTCGGCCTGCAGGCGTCGGGGGGGGCACCCCGGCGCCCTAGCACATAGCAGGCCCGCGTCGTCATAGCGCTGCGTCCACGCAGCCTCCAACAGGCGGTAGGGGGAGACCGAACTCCCCCCTACATTTGTCAAGGTCCGCGCCTATCTGCGGACCGAGCCCGCCGGTGCCACAGAGGTCATGCCAGTGACGATTCCTGTGGCCCGGCAAAAGGGCAGTAGGACGCCGGGGGGTTTTAGTGGGTGCGAGCCCCACATAACCACCCGGGCCGTGCCCTCGGCCCGGGGGTATGCGCTAGGCATTTCCCCCCGAAAAAAAAAAAAAAAAAAAAAAGGTAATAAATTATTTGTGTGCCAAATTTCATTCAAATACTACATACATCATACATTCAGGATGTTAGAAGGACAACGAATCACGAAGTACCCGAACAGGCGTCCAATTCATCGCGTCCAAACTTAAAAAGCGAATCTATATATAAAATGACTTGTCCTGACTGACTGTCCTATCACCGCTGGACCTAGAAAGCTGAATTTTTGACAGCGTATTCTTACAGTTACATAGGCATCCACTAATAAAGGATTTTTTGATATCCCGTCTCTAAAGTGGTGAAAATGGGGTTGAAAGATTAAATGGAAATACCATTAGTTTTGAAAATAGAGTCATGAAAAATAATATTTAGGCTGTTATATTTGAATAAAGAAACACCTATTTTAGGGTTTTTGATAAATCATCCCTATGGGGGTGAAATTTTGGTTAAAACTTTGTATAGGAGAATCGTTAGTTTCTAAGTAAGATTCATAGAAGTATTTAAAATGATTAAAATTTTTGTTCCAACCTTGCAATTATTTTAAATGTCGACTGCTCGATCCAGTTGCTTTGCCTGTAATTGTTACCTGTATGTAAATATAAAATGAACTCGTACGAAGCCGCGGGGAACGGCTAGTTAAAAATAATTGCAAGCTGCGTAGATAATTCGTACGAACGTAAACAAACAACATTCCTTACATAATTTTTGCGGTGCCATTCTTTTTGTTACCTGGGAATATAACTTTAAAATATTGCCTTTGTGCTTGTCATAATTTTTTTTTTTTTTTTTTTTTTTTTTTTTTTTTTTTTTTTTTTTTTTTTTTTTTTTTTTTTTTTTTTTTTTTAAAAACGTAGCCCCACACTAGGATTTATTCCTGTGTCGTGGGTGCGTTTACATACATGAAAATTCACAAACAAATACCCAGACCGGAACAAATAATTGTGGAGCACACAAAGATTTGTCCCGTGCGGGAATCGAACCCGCGACTATTCGACACAGTGGGCGGAGCAGCTCAAGCTCTTAACCACTGCGCTAAATCGTCCGTCAAATCAAAATTGAATTCAATATCAACTCTAGTGTCGTAGGTAAGCTAAGTGTAAAATTTAATTTTTTTTATTTTGTAAGCCTGTAAGGAAGGAACCTCTTGGAACTCTGTACGTGTAAGCAGAGAGCCCCGCAAGGATTGGGCTTGGTGATATAGATGTTGTAGGAAGATAAACAATCAGATACCTCCTTGGTATAGTGACGTAAAGCGTAAATGGTAAAAACAAGGTCCAGACTTTAACCTTAGGTCGAAAAAAGTATGGCTTTTTCTATCAAAATATCTTCAATAGCTGTCCGGAGTCTATAGGTCTGTTATTTTAGACCTAACATTGTCAGCGACATGTACACGGTACATCTCTGCCGACCCCGGTTGAGTTAACATTGACTACATCGTTGGTCAAGTAGCGCATAATGGACGTAGCGAGGGTCCTGGATTCAAATCCTAAGAAAAAAATCAGTATCAGTCCGGAATCTGGTCTCGCCCCCTATTAGTTTGACCTAACATCGGCGAAAAGTGAATGTACACAGTACACCTAACCCCCTGCTTGGGGAATAGGCGTGAGGGTGTTTTATTTTATTATTGTTTTAGGTGTAACGTTTGGTTGTAAAGAGCACTGATAGCCTAGTCGTTAGACCCTTGGACTGCAAAGTCAGAGGTCTCGAGTTCAAACCCAGGCACGCGCCTTTGTCTTTTCGAAAGCATGTTCATATTAATTATGGAACAAACATGTGAAGGAGGCGCATGTGGAGGCTAGGCTTCGGTTTCAAACCTGGTTACAGTACGGTAGGCCCGACTCCGGATCCATCTATTATCAAATGTGTGAATCTCGGAAAGTTTTTAAAGCCAAACTAAGGTGGTGTCAAAATAACCAGCAACAAATATTAATGGACATAATTGCTTCTCACCATGCAAACAAAAACTTTAGAAGCTTTTGGAGAGAGACTAATGCATTATGTCCGAGGTCGGGTCTACCATCTGCTGTGGAGGGGATAACGGGACCTACTGATATTGCTAACCTGTTTCAGCAACACTTTACAGTACAGTCACTTCTGAATCCGAGTAACCAAACGTCTTACACGGGAGCGACTGACGTAAGTGTACGTTTTACTGCTCGAGAGGTGGCAGCAGTTATTAAGAATATGACAAGGGGTAAGTCTCCCGGCTATGATAACTTGAGTATAGAACACCTACAGAACGCAGGTGTACATCTCCCAAGATGCCTTGCGCTATTATTCAACCTCTGTGTCAGTCATTCATACATACCGGCTGCGCTTATAAAGACAGTGGTGGTGCCTGTTCCTAAAAACAAAACTGGCG
The DNA here is from genome assembly GCA_905147815.2 of Phalera bucephala. Taxonomy (NCBI): domain Eukaryota; kingdom Metazoa; phylum Arthropoda; class Insecta; order Lepidoptera; family Notodontidae; genus Phalera; species Phalera bucephala. The sequence continues at coordinate 29,240,569 of LR990622.1, forward strand.
ACCTGTCTGATAAAAATAACTACAGGCCTATATCCTTAGCAACTGTTATAGCTAAAATTATGGACAGTTTGCTTGATAGTTGCCTAGGTAGGCATTTATCTATAAATGACAGACAGTTTGGTTTTAGGAATGGATTATCCACCGAGACAGCGATTATGACACTGAAAAACACAGTGCAATATTATACTGGGAGGGCGACACCTGTGTATGCATGTTTTCTGGACCTGTCTCGGGCATTTGATTTTGTCCCGTATGACATCCTATGGAGTAAGCTAGAACAGGAGACAAGTCTACCACCAGAAATCATACAAATTTTTCAGTACTGGTACAATAATCAGTTAAACTGTGTACGATGGGCAAACACCTACTCAGATGTTTATAAGCTCGAGTGTGGAGTGAGGCAGGGGGGCTCAACATCACCCAAATTGTTTAATATTTTTATTAATAAGCTGATCGATGAACTTAGCAGCACTGGTATTGGATGTTCGATAGATGGAGTTTCATTCAACAACATAAGTTATGCTGACGACATGGTGCTGCTGAGTCCGTCGATCAGTGCGCTTAGGAAGCTAGTAAAAATATGCGAGTGCTATGCGGAGGCCCATGGACTGAGGTACAATGCTAAGAAAAGCGAGCTACTAGTTTTCAAAGCCCGGAATAAAAGTTACGATACTGTACCCCATGTCTCGCTATGTGGAACGCCATTGAGCAGAACAACACGGTTCAAATACCTTGGTCACTGGGTTACGGAAGATGGCACAGATGACTGTGATATAGAAAGAGAGCGTAGGGCGCTAACTGTAAGATGCAACATGCTGGCCCGCAGGTTTGCGAGATGTGACAGTAATGTCAAGATTACTTTATTTAAGGCATTCTGCCAGTCTTTTTATACCTGTACCCTGTGGACCAGATACACACAAAAAGCATATAATGCCTTGCGCGTGCAGTACAATAACGCGTTTAGGGTACTGTTGTCGCTGCCTCGGTTCTGCAGCGCATCAGGTATGTTTGCGGCGGCGCATACTGACGACTTTTTCGGTATTATACGCAAAAGATGCGCATCCCTGTTGCGACGTGTTCGAGACAGTGACAACAGTCTGCTGAGAGTCGTTGCCAGCAAAACTGAGGGCCATTATATGGAGCACCTGTGTAGGATACACCTGGTGTAATGGTATATAAAAATAATAAATGTAAATTTACTAACATAGTTTAAGCAAATGTTTACTAACAACTTATGGGTTTGTTATTTTTTTGAGCATGAAATAAAGATGATTTGATTTGATTTGATTTGATATTAAAGAAATGAACTATCACTTGCTTTAACGGTGAAGGAAAACATCGTGAGGAAACCTGCATGCCTGAGTGTTTCTCGAAGGTGTGTGAAGTTCGCCAACCCGCACTGGGCCGGCGTGGTGGATTGTGGCCTATACTCTCTCAGTCTAAGGTCTCTAGTCTCCTAAGAGGAGGCCCGTGTCCAACGGTAGGACAGTTTCTCAACAGGGCTGATATTATTTATTTTTATATTTATTATCATAATCATCAGCCGAAAGACGTCCACTGCGGGACAAAGGCTTCCCCCAAAGATCGCCACAATGACCGGCTTTGTGCTGTACGCATCCAGCTTCTATCCGCGACCTTCACCACCTTGTGGGGGGGCTTGCCCACTCCACATCTTCCGGTACGAGGGCGCCAGTCGAGAACCTTTCAGCCCCAACGGCCGTCAGTTCTACGAGCGATGTGCCCCGCCCTGCCACTTAAGTTTGGAAATTCTATAAGCTATATCGGTGACTGGTTCTCCTACGGATCTCCTCATTTCTGATTCGATCTCGCATAGAAACTCCGAGCATAGCTCTTTCCATTGCCCTTCGGGTGACTTTGTGCCTTCTTATGAGGCCCATCGTGAGGGACCAGTATATTATTATAGGTGTAACGTTTATTTTTTTCGAAACAACACAATAACATTGGTTTCTTTGCTAAAATTTGCTTCTTCTTATGAGGTGAAAAGGAAAGGAGACTTGTTGGCTAATGACAACGCTATAATTAAGGCTGGTTTATTGATTTTATAGAAGATTTGAGAAAGTTACAAAGTTTGTAATAACTTTTGATGTGTAACATCTTTCCTCTCGGTTGCTGGATATTTTTTGTGGGAGTGATTTTGGAAAAGAGACGGAAATGTGTTACAGGAAGTCGGGGAAGCGCGCGCTATTTGATTTGACCTATGAGTAATCTCAATTTCATAGTAGGATAACATGTGAGATGTTACACATCATATGTGACTACTGTAAGGCTCGTTCGTTTTTTTTCTATTATTATCTTATATTTTAATTATGCTAATTTAATTAATATCTTGAGAAAATGCTTGTAAGAATTTAGTAAAATACTGTAAAGTTTGGGTTTTTACTTTTTTATTATAAAGTACCTGCTATCATTTATTTCTGATATTTTATTGGTATCTAGAGAAAAATAATAAGAATGTCAGAAGAAAGAACGACAAAAATGTGAAAGAATGTAGGTACCGGGGAAGACGTAGACTATCTTACCATGACCAAATAGACCGTGTCTTATCTAAAGGGCAAGTCAAGACTATCCGTAACAGGCGAGCGTGTATGAGACGAAGTATGAGAGTGGAGGAAGCCAGATGTCTGTAAGAAAAGAACCTGTTGGAACTCTGTACTCTCCACCTACCCCGCAAGGGATCTGGCGTGATGATAAAGATAGACAAAAATATTTGGAAGAAGTTCAAACTCAAACTCAAATATTGCATAAACCCTGCGGGTATGTTTACTATAGTCCTATTTACATTTTTTTTAACTAACTAACCTACCACCGGTTCGGAGCGCGGCCTCCACTGAGAAGATCCAGCGAGAAATTCAGCGGGCTTGCCTTTTTTGCCTAATTCTCCATTAATTTTTTTCATCATTTTCTGTATAAATACATACATTTTTATATTATACAAAATCATTTATACGATCCAGCTCCAGTGTAAAGCCTTACGACTGAGATATAAGACTAATAATAATATATTTAAATATAAGTTATAATGAAAAGCTAGAGGATTCTAGGTGGACCAGTCTTCACAAGTTATTCCATGTCCATTTAGGGTATTGTGTAGTTTAGTTTACTTTTATTCTATTATAATGTACTTTTGATTAAATATTTATGAGTATGACCACACCTAAAAATCTATCGAAATAAATGAATATATCATATATCAAACAATTCGCAATCTTACCCAAGAATACCAAATGTTTACTATCAAGAAAAAAATCTAACTCTACAATGGCATTCGACATTCAATTTTGCAAAATCTATAATCTATTAATGCATTATTAGGAAATTTATTTTTTAAAGATAACTATCAAAATTCGAAGGTTAGATTGCAGATTGTGTGAAAAGTAATCTAGAAATATCTAAATGAATTGAGTAATTCAATGATTTCAAATCAAATTTTAGACTATTAACTTAACGCGTATTTATTCACTACTAGCGATGCGCCCCGGCTTTGCACGGGTGGATTATACACATAAACCTTCCTCTTGAGTCACTCCATTCATTGGGGAAAATCGTATGAAAATACGTTCGGTAGTTATTGAGTTTATCGCGTTCAGACAGACAGACAGACGCGGCGGGGGGAGTTTGTTTTATAATATGTAGCGATTTAAGCTATGCTACTAGTAACAGTGACGCGAGGCCATTATGCATTTGTAAATAATGTTTCTTTCTATTTTATTTCATATTCCCTTTTCCTTTCGTTTGTAAATATATGTATAATTATACTTATTGCATATACCCCTGTGGTATAATAATAATAATATGAATAATATTCCCAGTTAAAAAACTGTCCCACCGTTGGGCACGGGCCTTCTCTTAAACTGAGAGGGTTTAGACTATAGTCCACCACACTGGCCCAGTGCGGTTGACGGGCTCACACACCTTCGAGAAACTTTAAGGCATGCAGGTTTCCTCACGATGTTTTACTTTACCGTTAAAACAAATGATAATTAATTTTTAATATGCACATGCTTTCGAAAAGACAGAGATGCGGTTTGATTCCGAGACCTCTGACTTTGCAGTCCAGTCTAACCACTAGGCTATCACTACTTAAGATACATACACTGCTAAAACTGTAACCTTTCCTTTTGACTTTACCGTAGTTGGTAAAACAAATTAGTAAAAACATAAGCCGTGTCTAGAACCACTTACTTTTTGACTAGAACAACGTTCAATTCTAAGCGGTACGATAATTTGTGGAAACTTAATGGAATTATACTTTTATTCATAGCAATTAACAACAGACATTAACGTGGGAACGAGACAAAGTAATGGCGTTTATGATTATTTCTATGGATATTAAAATTATTTTTGGGTACTGTCTTTTTGGGTAATGACAAATGTATAAACTGAACTATTAGCTAATTAATCTATATTATTGATGCTGACATAACACCGATTAACAAGGAATATTTGTGACATTATAATTGTAACTACAGTTAATTATCTTAACCACTGACATTTGTACGCCTCACAGGCAAAGTATAGAGATCTTTATAGTATATATATATATATAACATCAAAATGTACCTAAACTTGACAAATAAAATATTGATTGATTGTCTCATTGATCTAATGGCAAAAAATCCAGTTGGTAATTACGAGATTCTAGGTACAGTTTCTAAGTTAGAAAAGTGTTTATTCACAAAACATCTCTGACGAGTATGTTTGAGGAAAGTAAGCGTACTGGTGTTTGTTTAGCTTAATTAGGTATATCATTAAAATCATCACCATCTTCCTAGTTACCTCCTATTAGTTACATAAGAATCTGTTAGAAGGTTAACTTATTAATTAATTATTATAGTTATGGTAATTTCAAATTAATAGTTACATTCATTGCTTATTCCGTACTTCGAAACCTTATTAACATATCTATAAATTTATGAACATTTGAAAACTACCTATTATATTTTCATAAGGGAAGAATTATATAACAACGATAATTATTGCTGCTCATGGTATTGTGAGTTATGTAAATTCTTGACTCACAATCATGTTGTATAATTGTCACATATTTCAGTTTCAGGATATTTTGCGTGCGTTCACATATTTATTGCACGAAACGATTAACAGGCATGGGCTTCAAAATTCGATAAACCCTCGTGGTAGTTGTAAGAAATGTTATAATTTTTGACGTTTGTAAGCGCTGTTGTTGTCAAAATACTACTTTTTGACTGTTACTGGGTTTAACCCCAAGGACTATTGCAACACGGCAGAGGGCAACTTATTTGTTCTGTGATTTATCTCGGGCAATGCAAATGTCTAAAAAAAACTGTCAACACAAAACAATATAGCATACAAATAATGTAATACTCACTCGAGGCAGCGGTGTAGGAAATGCAGGAAGGCGGGGTCGTCGGTGCGTACGGCAGCAGCCAAAGTGCGCGAGGCCGGCCGCCGCTTGCGGCCCTTCGAGTTCGTCACACTTCGGGCGCAGCCTTTGGAGTCTATAAATAGTATGCATTTATTAACACGTACTCTTTCAATTAAATTACTGTTTAATTAAAATACATTAAAATGCCAGCGATATCTTATATCGCTCGCCCTTTATTACACAGTACAGTACAGAGTTCCAGCAGGTTCTTTCCTTACAGACCTTTCTGGCTTTCTCCACTCTCATAGTTCGTCTCATACACGCTCGCCGGTTACAGAGACTCTTGTCTTGCCCTTTACATAAGACACGGTCCATTTGGTCGTGATAAGAGTCTAGGTCTTTCCCGGTTCCTACATTTTTCGACTTTTGCATTGCCATATATGCAATGTAAATCTTTCTTCTGATATTCTTTCTATATGCCCGAACCATATCATAACCTTTCTCATCTTTACGATTTACGTTACAATCTTTCATACCTACACGCTTTCTTCACCTTCTTGTTTTTGTCACGAACACGATTTATTTTTATTTATCTAATACCTAAATTACACAAGGTACCTAAAGTTATAAAGCCTATCCTCAGACAATTAAATAGTCTACGAATATACATAAACAGATATTGCTTGCTGTTCGTTCTTCATATGAATGTTAAAATATACTCATAAGATATTTATGCGAAATAATTATGTAACATCTTTGGATTGTTGATCGTGCCTAAGCTGGCGACATCATAAATATCAATAATATAATACCAAAGAATAATCTCTTCCTGGTGGCATGGAGGAGCAAGTCAGGTGGTGGCGGGCCGAGCAACTCCATGATGCAGGCGAGCTGCTCCGCTTCGTTCTCCCCCGGGAACAGCGGGTACCCCGTGTGGAGCTCCGCAAGGATACATCCTAGGACCACAAACATTTACGTTACATTATCTTTAAACAAGGATGCCTATGAATTTAGATGATATGTGTTTGCGGTTTTATATTATGCAAACGTTAGATTACCCGTAATTATGTAATTAAGTTACTAAGGGTGTACTTCAACATTTACTTACATACCTGCCCATAACCCTACATGTCATATAATTTCAACTAGGTGCAACATCTACCTGATTGTAAATTATCTAACTGTTGATCAAGAAGGTCAAATGATATTTAATCTTCTTGACAATGCGGATGAAGTAAGCAAGAGAGGTATAAATGTTGAGCTCTGTACTCTATGCCTATCCCGCAACGAGTTAGATGTAATAATATAAATAGATATATAGCATATCCTTTCAGTACGTCTTTGTTCATTTTTATGTGTAAAATGCTGAAATCATATTTGCAAAACTGCATTAACAACGCAACTGCAATAATCATTGAACTTGAATCACGAGAAAATTATAGACTGAAACATATAAAAACCACGATTTCCGATGCGTATGCCATTCGAAACGGAAATAATAGCTCCTGATATTTCGGTGTAAAGCTTGAAGAGCTTCGAAATCTGGTTATCGGTATCTTCGCGAGCAAAACGAGTTACTTAATGAAACAGGTAACGTTCATCGCATTGCGTAAAGTCAACATTCTTTTATGAGTTTCGATATTGGCCGCGCGTATGTTTGGGGTCACCTTTCTCCCTCACTTTCTACAAACTAAGGATGTCTGCGAACAATATTATTTTTGTGCAGTTTTCAAGGTGCGTATGTTAAATTAAGTATCGAATTCGTTTTTGAATGTAGCGTTTGAAAGTTGCTTTGCTCCTTTTAGCAAGTACATTTTAGGTATGGTGACTAAGCGTGTGTAGCCGCTTATTTGTTTTTTAGATTGCGTATAGGTAATTAATGCATAAGTTCAGGCCCAATAGCTTTAGTGCTTAAGATATGAGAGATATAAATTCTAAGTGACCAAAAAATGTTAGAATCGATTTCATCAAAAGTTTTATGGCCGCGAACAATTTAAAAAAAAAAGTTGAACGTTAGATTTCAAGACTAAATCCATATTAATTGTCTAAAATGTAAAAAAATGGTTAAACAACTCAAATAATTTACCTACATATTTATTCATTTAAAATATTTACTAATTTCAAATAATACCTGAAAACTTCTGTAACCAGCCTTATATGACGTAACATTATAAGGTGTAGTGTAACCTTTTAATTCTCACTTCATTGACAATGTCTGTCTTCTTCTACACCCCAATGTCAGAGCGAGATAGGTCATGAAGATATCTGATTTTGTAAATTTTCTGCAGCACCTTTATGTCTAGCTACATCTATTTTAAATTCTTTTGGACTCATAACGTACGATTATAAATTTTAAAAAACACAATCTAAATTCTACGAATACTGTTTATTCCCTAAGATAATTTGACAAATGCATAATTTCGTCAACTTGATGCCAAAAAGTTTACGTAGTAAGTTTAGGTTTCAAGTTGCTGTAGTTAGGTATAAGAAGTGGATTACCATCATTGTAACTGATTAAATATGATTGACGCGTTTTTAGTGAAGTATAACGATGCACTAATTGTTGTTGGTAATGAAGCTTTGTTATGTAGCCTGATTGCTTAAGCAAATTAAACTTTCTTTTAATAATTTTCACAGGTCAAGGCAGAGACTTCTTGACTAACTCAAAAACTACATAGGCTAGTAAGAAAATTTAACAATACCAGAAGCTTTTGCGGTATACACCTATTAAGTTGCTTTTACAAAAAACCCGTAAGTTTATTTTTCTTTAAAAAGTAGTCCTACTAAGAATTATTCCTATGTCGTGGGTGCGTTGACAAACATTAAATTCGCATACACAAATACCCAGACCGAAACAAATAATTGTGGGTCACACAAATATTTGTCCCGTACGGGAATCGAACCCGCGACTATTAGACAGAGTGGGCGAAGCGGTTTAAGCTCTTAACCCCTGAACTAAATCGTCCGTTAAAGTCTTTAAAGAGTTTCCTAACGTAATCCAACTCACCCATACTCCACATGTCAATAGGCGTGCCGTACTGTAGGCCGAGTATGACTTCAGGACTCCGGTAGAACCTGGACTGGATGTAGGTATAGACCCTGGCATGCGTGTAGCATGAGCTACCAAAGTCTATCACCTTGATGGAAGAACTGCCCCTGGCTTTTAGGAGGATGTTCTCCTGAAAGATAACAAGAAGTAAAGATATGAATTATATTTTTAACCAAAAGTATATGAGAAGTCCTAGTTTGGACAACATGTTATTTTTCTGTCGGATAACTACTCTGGGTGCTGGTACTCGGTCTAATAGCATTACACTCGCCCCTTTACATTGGTGGGTAATGATATGTGGATGTATCCCAGATCTAGACTATCTTACCATGACCAAATAGACCGAGTCTTATGTGAAGGACAAGTGAAGAGTCTCCGTAAGCGGCGAGCGTGTATGAGACGAACTATGAGAGTGGAGAAAGCCAGAGAGGTATGTAGGGAAAGAACCAGTTGGAACTCTGTACTCTCTGCCTACCCCGCATGGGATCTGGTGTGATGATATAGATACATAGATATATGGATGCACACAGTATACCTCTGCTACCCCGGCTTTGTGAATGAAGGCGATGATGGTGTTTATTTATTTCTTAATGAATATATTTATGCATACATTCAGAGACGTGGTCTCTTACAATAGGTCTCATAAAAAAGCTCAGAGTTGCTCAGCGAGCTATGGAGAGAGCTATGCTCGGCGTTTCTCTACGCGATCGAATCAGGAATGAGGAGATTCGTAGAAGAACCAAGGTCACCGACATAGCCGTTAAGATTAGCAAGCTGAAGTGGCAATGGGCGGGCCACATAGCGCGTAGATCGGACGGGCGTTGGGGCAGAAAGATTCTAGAGTGGAGACCACGTATTGGCAAGCGCAGCGTGGGACGACCGCCTGCCAGATGGACCGACGATCTTGTGAAAATCGCAGGAAGTCGTTGGATGCAGGTGGCATCAGACCGGTTACGCTGGAAAGCGATTGGGGAGGCCTATGTTCAGCAGTGGACAAGTATAGGCTGAGATGATGATGATACATTTACAATAGCAATACTTTGAAGATTGTTCGAAGGTACTGAAATACTGTACCCAGACACTTCAATTTCACTAAAATTAAATTTTAACAGTCCACATAATGGGAGAGTAAATTATCGTCATAACAGTTTGGTACTTCTGTAGCCGCTTTTGAGGGATCCACAATAAGAAAAAGTGGCGCTATTCTAAAGAGCACTTAAGGAATTTTAGGAGGTTGAAGGTTAAAGGAGGAGGTTATGTTAACTCACCGGTTTCAAGTCACAATGTATAATGTTCTCAGCTTCTAGTAACCTCAAACAGCGCAACAGTGAACTAGCAAATCGCCTGATGAGGCTCAGACTGAAGCCTTGGTAGTTGTTCTTTTTGATGAGCTCGTACAAATTTATGCTGAAATTTAAAAGGTTTAATTATTTTCTGCTCAAGAGACTACAATTACAAAAGCTGGAAATTACGCATTTAAACCAGATTAAATGTACAATGTATGTTTATAGGGTTTAAAATGATAAGTATATAGACATCCATTTTGCACACCATAATGGCCCGATAAAAGCGTATGGTTTATTGGCACCTAGATAAAACAGTTTGTGGCTTTAATTGTGATCGTAAAGCGCCATCGTCACCATTCTCAGTATAAATTAAATGCTTGCCTAAAAATTGTCTTGTATGGATGTCATAATAATACATGGAAATATACCCTCAGGAAATCATATTCGACGACAGTCTAGTGGTTAGAGTGTATGCCGCCGGTTAGATCGAGTTGTCGCAAATTCGATCCCCACACGGGACAAATCTTTGGGTAACCCACAAATAATTGTTTCGGTCTAGGCATGGTCTGGGTGTTCGCGTATGTAAATTTCATAGTTGTAAATGAACACACGGCGCAGTAGTAATTCTCAATGTGGGGCTACGTTATGTTTTTTTATTCAGACTACACTTAATTAGGTTCAAAAAGGTAGGTTTAACTGGCCTCAAGCAAAAATTCCAACTTAATACTTAAACTCAGAAAAAGTTGATCAATAAATTCCATAAATCTCACCTCATAAGCTCAAAACTGATGCACAAATGGTTCCTAAAGTAGAAATAGTCAAGCATGTGTATCACATTGTGCGACTGGTCCTTGTCCTTTAGCCGGAGATGATCCAACACCCTCACTTCCACGAGGGCCTGGTGATGGAACCGTTTCTTGTTCCTAATGATTTTGATAGCGACCTGGTTACCGGTGCGGTGGTCCAAAGCTCTGATCACTTGGCCGAAAGACCCTTTGCCTATAACTTCGAGGATCTCGTATCGATATGCTATGTGATCATGAATTTGCTGAAAAGAAAGAGAAAAGGTAAGAGTCTATGAAGTGGGTTAATAGCAGCAATATCTGTGATACAAATGACGTAATAATGTCAAAGTAAACAGATGCTGGAACAAATGGATCTGTCTCTTGTTTGATGACCGAAATTATTACAAGTGAAAAGAAAGCAAAAGGCGTCGATAAAGATAAAGTCAATTGCTCTCTTTCTGTCCCGTAAGTATGTGGCATAAGCGTGAATAAAAAAGTTGAATTAGGAGAATTGCAATAAAGAATAATTACAAAGAACATCTGCATATTTGTCATTTTATTAATTTACTTAAACAAAACGGAGAGCTAATACAGAAAAAAACAAACCAATTTATCTATTACCTTATTTATAAAACTTGTCGCAAAGAGACTCTACATGATGTACACTTATATTTCCATGCAAGCCGCTGAATCTCAGTGAGATACATTATTATATTTCAAGACTTACAAAGTGCATAATATGAATAGTTAAATAACAACCTACGTTCGTTCTTCATAAAGGCAAAAAAAGCAAAGTTCTGGAAACAAGCAACTGCGAACTTATAGGAACTAGAAATGGGCAAAATGTAATCAGATTGATGATTACAATTGCATTTTGTGTACTCGTAATCGTTGAAGATTACAAAATGTAATTGTAAACGTTATTCATTAATACACCATCACGTCTATATTCCCCAAGCGGGGGTGGTTAATCATTAATCTGATTACATTTTGCCCATCTCTGATAGGAACTAAACTAGCGGCAACATACTATGGCACTTTTGACAGCTTTCAATAGTTCATATTCAAAGAAACTCATCATGCGTTGCCAATGCACGGCAAACAGCTAGATAGCTGGTCTATTAATCTGGCTCATCTCTGGCTCAAATTAATCAGCTAATCTATTAATGGTATTTATACATAGATATGTATGAATACTATTAATAGATGCTATCTATTCATGAAACTATAGAAAACTATTCAAAATTGCTATTGTACGGTGTAGTAACTTTAGTTCCCATAACATTGTAGTTGCCTATTTAGGAATTTTGCGTTCCTGCCTTTTAAAATATTTAACGTAGCTAGTTGCTAATGTACAACCGTGGCCATGACAATGCATTAAAATTTTTCACGCTATTAAAGTTTCGTAAATATTTTCTATTGTAAGCTGTGAAAAGTGCCATCATATGGGGCCGCTAGTTTAGTTCCAAGAAATTATTATACACTTTGACGAAGTAAAGAGCCGTATTATGCCATTCTTGATATGCCACTGTTGGAGTGGCTTTACCTCGAATCAGAGAGCTGGAAGCCATAATCTTGAATGGTTTATTTTCTTTCTGAAATACGACTCGACTCGCAAATGTAAAATAGATTTCTTGCCATCGCTTTTACCCTTACTTTTTAATCGCGAAATGAAGAATATGATATGAGAAGCGATGGCATTGATGGCAGTACTGCCTTTCCTTCTTACTATGGATATCGATCCATAGTAAAAAAGAGAAAGGCAGTGTAGAATTAAGTTTACTAAAAGGGTAAACGTCCTGACTCCAAGATTTCATTGGTAAAAACATTTGAATTTCTCACTGAACGTATACAAATAGTCCTCATGCTAACCTCATAGCTAATAATTTAATCGTTCTTCCTAGAGTTTTATTACGTTTTTCTGCTTAGTATTCAGTTCGCGATTTTGTCGCCGTTCCCACTAGTTTGTGAGATGACAAACTTTTATCCAATTCAGTAATGCTATGACACACTGCTTCGTAAGATAAATTTTAGTGGAAGTTAACTATTTAAGAATCCCTATTATTGGGATTGCTTGAAGAATAAATGACTAATTTAACCAGATGACTGCGATAACCGCTATACGTCGTTTAGCCAAATGGTTAAACGTTCCACTCGTTTCATTTGGCTGAACCATTTAGCCGCTCAATTAAATGCCGGCATTTTGATAATTAGCTACCTTTTACCCTAAGTCTAGTTAGACTTACTTTGAGCGATTGCTATTTCATTTGGATGACTGCGATATTCATGGTACACAATGAGCATTATCTGGTTCAAGTTCTGGTCAAAGACAATGGTATTCTAAACACCATTCAATACGCATAGCGTGCCGAAGTACGAGTATACCTACGAAAGCGCCTAGATAGGCAAGTTACGTCTTTTTTATATTTTCTCTTTGCACAATCGATAGCACCTTGTTTGACCTCGTGACTTTTCGTTGTAAAATCCATTCCGATCTCAGTCTCGATCCTATTCGCGCCTTTATTAAAAAAGCGACAACCCGATATTTCGCAAACGCGTGCAATCATAGGAATCTGTTAATCGTAGCCTCCGTCGAAAAAGCCCCCTCCTAACAGCCGCTACCGCCGTCCGCGGCATGTTTTCACCGACCCTCCCAATGCCTTCACACCCCTTCTTACGGATACAGATACCGCACACAGGATTCTTCAGGTCCAAAAAGTTGAATTTGCAAAATGTTGTATTTCCATTATGTTAAATTCCCAATATGTTGAATCGCAAAATGTTGGATTCCCAAAATGTTGAATTCTCATTATGTTGCATTTTAGAAATGTTGAATCCCAAAATGTTGAGTTCCTTTAATGCTGAGTCTCATAATGTTGAATTTTCATTTTGTTGAATTTTTCAAATGTTGAATCTGATGGGTCTGTTCTTATAATATTTTTCCCGTGTGGTTCCGTACTTAGAATATATCAACCCGTATTATCCCGTGAGTGCCCTACAAGGCGAAATAGAGAATACCTAAACCAGAAACTAGCAGCACCGTAATGACGAGAGGAAATATAACTTAAAAATAAAGGGAAACGGACTTCTAAAAGCAAAAAATAAATATTTGAAGTCGGTGCCGGTTAGTGCAGTCGGTTACTTTGCACTTCGGGTGGTGGTGGTGGTTTGCACTTTGCACATTACGGACTTTTGCATTTTTAAGTTAGTTTTCCTTTTTAAATTTTACAATTTTTTTTGATGAATGAATTATAATATTCTGTTTAGTTCTAAAATAAGGTACATACAGGATTGATGTAATACCCTTGCCGTTACTTATACTTTCAAAGTCCAAGGTTCAATACCGATTTCATTAAAATGGGTCCAACTCGAAGCTATATTAAACCAAAAATAATTATCGAAGCCAGTTCATAAAAAAAGACGTTATAAAAAACAGACGAATTGTAAACCTCCTTATTTTTTTAAGTCTTAATATTCTGGTTAGTTCTATAGTATGGTACCTATAGGATTATCACAATACTTATAATAACTCCATCTAAGTTAAGTAACGTCTATTTAAGTTACTTGTCGTTAAGGAGTCCCCTGGTGTATCTTCAAAGTCCAAGATCCAATACCGATGATTAAAATGGTTGATTGGATTAAAATTAAATTAAAATGGATCCACCTTGAAGCTAAACTGAACCCAATGCAAAAAGAATCATCAAAATCGGTCCTCAATTGACGGAAATATGGGCGAACATACATAAAAAAAGCATACATACAGACGAACATAGAACCTCCTCCTTTTTGAAGTCACTTCAAAAGAATTAGGATTGACGTTCTTGTAGTCAACGTAACAAATATGAATTCAACATTTTGGGACTCAACATATTGGGAATTCTACATTTTGATATTAAACATTTTGATAAGTTCAACATTGTGAGAATTGTTTGTTCAACATAATGAGAATTCAACATTTATGGACTCAACATTTTGGGAATTCAACATTTTGAGATTCAACATATTGGGAATTCAACATAATAAAAATTCAACATTTACCAAATTCAACTTTTTGGACCTGAAGGCACAGGATCAGACACCGATCTTGCCGGCGAGGTCGAAGAATCCCTTGCCCGCCGGCCGGTGCAGAGCATCACGGCCAGACACCTAGTATACGCCCTCCCCCATAGCGACTGCCCAAGCCGAGGCCGTTCCTCCTTGAGGCGCCCTTGAGCTAGTTGCCCCCTTGCCCTTCTGGCTCAGGCGTAGTGGTTGCACGCTCGCTAGTGTTGTAAAAATGAGCGCTGAAGTCGAGCGTCGACGCTCACGAGCGTTGATACACGTAGAAGACGCGAACGTTTTAAGCGCCCACTCGAGCGTTTTACGACACATACGCTCGCCTTCTTACTGCTAAAAGCCGCGGGACCAACAGCGTCATTCACACACACACACACACACACATTTTCCGTTGTAAAACGTCATTCCTGTACATCTTTACAATATTATATAGATATCTATCTGTTTATCTTTCCGGTTCAAAATTTAAAATCAATTTTAGAAGCGTTTTCTTGCGTCCGATTTCGCTGAATTTTGGCATATCTATGTAACTTCGGTAACACCAGAATATACTGCTACGGGGCTGAACAACAGTCCATCAACAGATTAGCCGGAGGAAGGTCATAAGAACTGTCTAAGATAGCTCTGTTGTGCTATAAAAGATTGTTTAAAAATACTTTTGTGTATTCCATGCTCCCTTAACGCTGCAGAGGGCTTACTTATATGCCTAATAAGGAAGGTATTCTTAGACTTTTTTGACGACAGCTTAGTCCAGCGATTATGGGCTTAAACTACTCCGAACACTGGATCCAGTAGCAGCGACCCACAAATTATGGTTTCGGACTGGGTGTTTCTATATGTGAATGTCATGTTTGGTCACTACCCAAACTGGACCAAACTAATTTCTAGGATAAGCCCTTGCTTTTTTAAAACAAAAATGAAATACAAACCTTGTTGTAGCTACCGTTCTCGTCATCGAAGCCACAGTTGTTGGGCAGGTTAGACCTAGCCTGCACCTTGTTGGCGTCCAGGCCTAAGAACCACACCTCTGGGTACTTCCTGATCTCGTTGCGCTCCCACTCCGACAGCCTCTCGCCGTACAGCTTCAAGGCTTCTGGAACAAACGTGATATTTGAAAAATTATCCGGAGTAGTCCGGAGCCCGGAGTTGTGACCGGTATAATGGCACTTGCTCCCTGTTACATTGGCACTTACATAGATGTAATGATTAACGATTACAATAACATTTTGTAATCTTCAACGATTACGATTACTCTTTTAATCTTGAATCATGATTGAATATTACAAAATGCAATTGTCATCTTTAATCTGATTACATTTTGCCCATCTCTGGGCACTTATGGGCAGCAAACTTTGCCGCGCTGCTTGAAAAATAAAAGTGAATGAATCTATCTATATTGTTTATTTTTTTTAACTATCTGCCGTGTAGTTATGTGGTAGTAGAAAAACGCCACTCTTAGGCAAATGAATGACATGATTTTTGATTTTGTAATTGATAATAAATCTAATAATGACGAATTAATGACGAAAGATTTTAAAGGGGCAATAACAATTACAACATAACGCATACTCTAGGACAAAGGCGACCTTAGCTTTGTGTTGTAAGGCATAGGCAGAGATTATACGGTCCATCCGACTAAGAGTCAAAGCTCTTTCTGTAGTAGGTAGTATTAGTATCCCTATACTATTATAAGATATGTTAAAAAGATAAGCATTCACAACATGCCACTTCAACACGTAGCAACGTCTCTCAAGACTGACGTTATACAGCCATTACCCGTTTGCAAATAATGTACAGAGGGATGAGGTTCGCAGTATCCCACTGACATTGACCCACTTCCCATCTCGTCGCGGCCCGACAGGACGTCAGCTTACGTCATCATACGTAATGACACGTGTCAAGTGCAATCAATCAATCAATCAATCAGCCTATCGCAGTCCACTGCTGGACATAGGCCTCTCCTAACACGCGCCATTGCACACGGTCCTCCGCCTTCCGCATCCAGTCTGTCCCAGCGACCTTTTTGAGGTCGTCGGTCCATCTAGCTGGGGGCCGTCCTACCCCACGCTTACCAAGTCAAGTGCAAGATATAGGTATATTATGTCTTCTCCATTAGTTATGTTATATAACCGGTAAATTTGTCCTTTAACTTAGCTCTGTTAAGAAACTGTTCCACCGTTGGGCACGGGCCTCCTCTCAAACTGAGAGGGTTGAGCCCATAGCCCACTACGCCGTTCCAGTGCGGGTTAGCGAACTTTAGACACCTTCGAGAAACTCTCAGGCATGCAAGTTTCCTCACGATGTTTTCCTTCACCGTTAAAGAAGTGATAGTTAATTTTTAATACGTACATATTTTCGAAAAAACAGAGGTGCGTACCTGGGTTTAATCCCGAGACCTCTGACTTTGCAGTTCAACGGTCTAACCACTAAGCTATCACCACGTTTTGGGCTATCACTCCTTTTTTAACCTATTATCTAACCTATTTAGGGCCAAGTCAATTTATTTAATTAGACGAAGGCGAAATACAGGTATCACAGAGTAGGCCATATCCCTCACGTGGGGTGTGCAGGGCCCCTACACGATAGTCCAGTGACCTGATGAAGGTCGCAGGTAAAAGATGGTCAGGTTCCGGTCATCGTGGCAATCTCTGGGAAGATCTTTGTCCTGCAGTCTTTTTTTGCCTGATAAAGATAATAGTTTGCAGACAGTAATGGGTCAATCCGTTGATCAAGGGTGAGTTGTGGATTTGACGGACGATTTAGCGCAGTGGTTAAGAGCTTAAGTCGCTCCACCCACTGTGTTTAATAGTCGCGGGTTCGATTCCCGCACGGGACAAATCTTTGTGTGATCCACAATTATTTGTTCCGGTCTGGGTATTTGTGTGTGAATTTTCATGTTTGTAACGCACCCACGACACAGGAATAAATCCTAGTGTGGGGCTTCGTTTTAAAAAAAAAAAAAAAAAAAAAACAAACTGACGGGACTAATATTTCTGCAATCTACGTAATTATATTTTTGCATTAGAATTTTATCTAATTGTCATTATCGTCATCTCAGCCTATACTTGTCCACTGCTGAACATAGGCCAATCGGTTTCTACCATAACCGGTCCGATGCCGATCACGGATTTTCACAAGATTGTCAGTCCATCTGGTAGTCGGCCGGCCCACGCTGCGCTTGCCAGTACGTGGTCTCCACTCTAGGATCTTTCTACCCGAACGCCCGTCCGATCTTCGCGCTATGTGGCCCGTCCACATCAGCTTACTAATCATATGGGCTATGCCCTTATCTAATTGTATTGTATAATTATAAAAAAATCTTTATTTATGAACATACCTAAACTAGGAAACTTCCCAAAAAGCAATTCGAAATCCCTTATACAAAATGTAAGAAAATCCATTTGCTAAATAAAATGAGTACTTAAACGTACCCTTATCGATCGTCCGCAAATTACGAGGCTCAAAGAGCGCCCTCGGGCTAATAATATAAATTCAGCTTGTGCTTCATAAAAAATAACTGAAAAGAACCTCCAATGCAAACCCGGGAATAAGCCCCGGGTAATGTTGCCAAATGTAATTTAATTAATATTTTTATTTAAAAATACCTTTTTAAAAACAAGTTTTTATTGAAAAATCACAGCATTCACACAACATCTTGCGGAGTTTCTGTGGCTTCCTTCTGGCTCCATCATCAGACCTTGGACACCATCCGGGTCTAAAGTACTCGTCAAGACAAATTCAACGAGCCCAAACGCGGCGGGGTTATATTGAGTAGTTGAGTGGTTCCATTGGCCACCTTTTGGCTTCATCATCTGAACCTGAACACTATCAGGTTGTATGGTTCTTGGCAATACCACTAACAAGCCTAAACACGAGAGGGCTACTTTGTATAGGTCACATGTACCTATGGCCACCTTTCGACTCCATCATCAGACCAGCTTCATGGTACCATATTATTACACTGTCACCGACTTTATGCAATATATATATACATATATTGCATATATATATATATATACACCAAACTTCTAGGAGATGAGAGATTTAGTTTAAAAATTTTTTAACAGATTATTCGCTAAATTGACCTGTTGAAATACTGTAATTGTCGGCGACTGCATGCGTCAGCCTCGCGCCGCGCCCCGCAGCGATGTATATATGTGTGTGCGTGTGTGTGTGTGAATGATGTACGCTGTTGGCCGCGTTGGCGCTGTTGGCACTTTACAGCTTCACCGAATTTAAAGGCGAGCGTGCAACCACTACGCTCTAGCCAGCCAGAAGGGCAAGAGGCGCCCTCGGTCGGGACAGTCGCTGTAGGGGGACGGGTGCACTACTAAGTGCACCGGTCAACCGCCGGCTATGGGAGGGGATCTACTACTACGTCGTCGTCGTCGCCCGTATTCTGAGCGGAAAGAAGGGATGGCAAAGCATCGGGGGGGTCGGTGAGAACATGTCGCGGCCGGCGGTGGCGGCAGGGGTCGGGGGGGAGATCGTAGTCGGCGGTGGCTACGATTAACGGATTACCATGGGCAGATGCGTTCGCGAAGTGACGTGTTGACGCCTTTTTAATAAAGGCGCGAATAGGTTCGAGACCTAGATCGGAGTGGAGGTCGACGTTCCGTACGAACCATGGGGCTTCTACGGCTTTACGGAGGAAGCGGTTTTGAACCGCTTGAAGTCTGTCGATGTGAGAGGGAGCCGAATGCCCAAACACAACACATGCATAAGTCATGATGGGACGAACGCAAGTTTTGTAAAGCGTCACCTTATTTCTAAGGGATATTTAACTCCGCTTGCAGATTAACGGATGGAGGTATATATGTGATTAGTTATTTCATATAGTATGTACCTAGATTAGGATTTATTTGTTAGTTGTGATTTGTTACCATTTTTATAAGATTAGTTCATATATTTATGTGTTAGAGATAAGTTGGTCCGCACTTGTGTCGTATTTCAGCCGTCGTCGTCAGCGTCGGGATACTCACATTCTTTCTTTACTTTTCTCTGTGCTCACAATCCCGCGTTCCCGAAGATATGCAGGGGAGTTATCCCCTGCATATCTTTGGGAACGCTTTGAGTATTCAGTTCCCAAGGAAAAACCCTGTCGCTCTTTATCATCTCTTCTTCTTAGTACTCCTCGGCATACATCGAGCCGGTATCATGGCTCATTCAGTGTACGTGCTGTGCGCTTGTGGAATTCTCTTCCACACTCCTTACGCGATAGCTCCACTCCGCAGATTTTCAAGAAAGGAATTAAAGAACATTTCCTATCTATGTAAGTTATATGTATGTATGTATTATATCAAGTAGTATATTTTATGTTATCGTATAGTGTGTAGTATGTTTATAGGTATATATTCTATCTATATGTATTATATCATTTTATTATCTAAAACTATTCCCTTCGTGTTGTACACTCATTGCTATTCTTATTTTAATGTTTTGTCTCTCTGTCACTCAAAGGTTTGCTGTCAGAGAACTCAATTTTGAGTTAAGCTCGCTTTTGTACATTTTATTTTATTATTATTTTTATTTTGAAACATCTGTGTGTGTAAAATACAGAATAAATTAATAAAGAATTAATATGTGTCTACTTTTTTGTGGATGTGTACCAATCTTTATATTCATATAACTGGTTTACTGATAAGGCTAGACATAGAAACACTTACTAAAATAAAAACAAAAGCACTTAATCAAAAAGACCGCATCCGCGTGAAATGGTGGCAAGAATGCTGGCTGCGTTTCCTCGCTGATTATGTACACGTCCGAGACTGTCCCAAGAGCGGCCCCTATAGTGATCTCGAAAGAAACACTAGTTTGGATTCGGGTCTGATCCGTGTTTCATTAAAAAAACATTATAAAGGCAACCAAATTGCATAAATAAAACCATACCGCGGGATAAATCGACGGTGGCGCCATCTCGTTTTACCCTTAGAACTAATCAATTACAAATGTTATCGATTTCCCAATTAGACAAGCCAATCTTTTAAGCGAGAAATTATCTAGCTCTCGAACTCCATGGGCCAAGCGTTTCTACGGCAAACGGTACAAAGATGTTTATGCTAATGTAATTTCCCATGTACCTACTTACATAATTAATAATATTGATTTATCTTCCCTATTCAGTCATGATACATGATGAATACTTCATTTTCTAAATTTCCAATTGTGGATAGACGCGATATAGATATGAACTAACTCGCATCACGCAAGCACAATCCATCATCGTTGCGACGACCGCTTAATTTATCTGATTGCAACACAGATTTATAATGAATGGTGATAAAATATAGCATATAAGCCCAATCTATTACTAATTCATCACTAACTGCCTACTTATGGACTGATATGTCTGAAATAAGAATATTTTTAATGGACGACACGACACGATTTACAATTCGCGACAATCATTAACAAACAATGTATAGACCATAGATATTTTAATAACAAATATACATAAACACCGTCACGCCCATATTCCCCAAGCGGGAGTGGCAGAGGTGCACTGAGTACAACCACTTTCGCCGACGATGTTAGTTACCATTTAACAGGGGCTGAGCCTATTGCCATATACCGGGCACAATTCCAGACTCCGGATTCATATTGGAAATTTTCGTTAGAAAAACTACATTTGTCCGATATGGGATTTAAACCCAGGACCTCGTGATCACAAAGCGATGTGCTTTGCCACTAGACCAACGAGGCAGTCTTTTAATTAACGACAGGAAATTTTCATAATTGGGCACTAAAAGTTGTAAGGCCGCGTGGTCTTGTCGCGTCATGAGAAAAGAATCACAAAATACTTTAGAACTGCGTGGACCAACGTGTGATACAGTCATAAAATTGCACTTAAAGGCAATGCAATTAATCGAAAAATACTTTTTCCAGCAATAATGTGAGTGCATGTGAGTCTCTGTCTATTTTTTCCAAATTGTGCATGAATGGCAAAGAGCGCGCAGTGGTCAAAATCGTGTGGTATTTACTTCTAGTGTTTTACTATAACAATTTTTGTAATTTAAACAGACACGTTATAGGTACCTAACCGTACTTCATACTATTCGCACTACAAATAGCTAATATATTCCTTAGTGAACGACATTTCTCTCGCTTAAGAAGAATCTTTTAAATAACCAAAGATTTGGAAAATGATAGCACAAAATTAGAACAATGAAAATTACGTAAACTCATTTTTACTAAAGATATGTTTTCACTGAACACAGAATTTGAAAATACGACCCCGTGGTCCATTTCTCTTCTGAATATGCAAATAAGCATACATTTAAACATTTATTCCGACCTTTTTGTTCAGTAATCTCGGCAAGTATCGCGCATCGCCCCTTACACGAGTTCTTTATTGAGTGTTAAAATATTGAAAACTAAGGCTTAAGTAGGTACCTACTACTTTAGTGTCCGAAGTTTTGTATTGCGTCTTGCTAATGGCCGTCCATTTAAGGACCTTGTGAAGGTCACGGGCTAAAAGCTGGATTGACAGCACATCGATGGTCGCCTTGGTGCCTTTGGGGGAGACATCTATCCTGCAGTGGACGTCCGCGGCTGATGA
The DNA here is from genome assembly GCA_905147815.2 of Phalera bucephala. NCBI lineage: Eukaryota > Metazoa > Arthropoda > Insecta > Lepidoptera > Notodontidae > Phalera > Phalera bucephala. The sequence continues at coordinate 29,262,668 of LR990622.1, forward strand.
TAATGAATGTCCGTCCGTTCATAACTTTGTATACCGTCACTGTCAGTTCAGAATGTCGTATGTGATAAAGGGATTCTTCTAAAAGACACAAATCAGATGTGGGATTAATCCAGGCACATCAGCAGCCACGCCAAGAAAAGGATCGGGGACCTTTGGCAATTCACAAACCATGGTCGCCCTGGATACAATCACAAACTTTAAAGGTTGGTGGACGAGTGATTTAATATACTTATTTTAATGACAATTCTACGCTGTCGGTTCCTTAGGTTGGTTCAAATATGGCAATTATGATTCTTTTTTTTGCATTTAGTACAATAAATAGTTTCATAAACAGTTCCCAAGAAAGAAACACTTAGAAAAAACATTATTTTTTATACGTTATGTGACTTTTTGAATGAAAGCGACTAAGAGCGATGATCTGGAATGAGAGAAAGCGAAGAAAGATAAGATTCTGTATTTTCTAATTCTTATATTATAAAGTTAAAAACTGCGACATATAATTCCATTTTCGCTAATTCGATTGGCAATACACCTCACTTCTAGGAGATGAGAGATTTAGTTTAAAGTAAAGTAATCTCTGCCTAACCTGCAAGGGATCTAGCGCGATGATATAGAATGATTCGCTAAAGAGAATTTTCCAAATTAATGTGAGTTGCTTATAGAGCTCCGTTTCTAGCGATCACCGAGATTACCTTATTAACGCTCGGCTCGATAACCCTGAGATGGGTGACCTTTGCGTTCTCGGTCCAGGTTATCATAAAATTAGGCAATCGTTAATCTTAATTGGAAGCAGAGATGGGCAAAATGAAATCAGATTAATGATTACAATTGCATTTTGTGATAATCAATCATCATTCAAAATTAAAAGTGTGATCGTAATCGTTGAAAGCCTTTAGCTATTTCGCCTTAAAGGCGGCTTGATGAGTTCCAACAGCAGGTGGCCACAAACCTGCCTCCACCAATCCGCACTGGGTCCGCGAGGTGGAGTTTGACCTAATCTCTCTCACCTCGATTAGTGAGAGAAGGCCTTAAGATTAGTTGTCCAGCAGTGGGCATTATAGGCTGATATTATAATCGTTGAAGATCGTTATTAATACACCGTCATGTCTATATTCCCCAAGCGGGGGTGGTTAATCATTAATCTGATTACATTTTGTGCATCTCTGATTGAAAGCCATTTACATGACTTGATAAGTTCGAAGCAGGTGGCGAGAAACCTGCCTCCACTTCGTTCCGAGTTTGGGAGTATGGCCTATTCTCTCTCACCTTGATTTTTTAGAGAAAGCCTTTGCTCAGCATTTTTTGTTCTACCAGTGCTCTTATATCATCACACCAGATCCTTTGCAAGTAGGCAGAGAGTACTGACTCAAACTCAAATAACTTATTTTGTATAAGCCCTGCGGGGCGCTAACAAATAGTCAATTTAAATTTTTTTTACATCTTATTTAACTACAAATCTATCACCGGATCGGAACGCGGCCTCCACTGAGAAGATCCGGCGAAGAAACTCAGCGAGCTTGGCGTTTTTTTATTTAATTCTCTTTCTCTTTTTCTTTACTATTTTTTTAATCATATTGCGTGAATACAATGTACTATTTAATTTTATCCTAATAAAATTAAATAGTTTACGATCTAGCTCCAGTGTGACGCCTTACGACTGAGATATGAGACGAATAAAGTTATTTTTAACGAGTGTCTAAAGTGACTGAGTTCAGGTTTTTTTTTTTATTTAAATTTAACTATGCAGATTTCTTGCAACAATTTCTTAAGTATATTATGGCTGAGCGGCGGCTGGAGGCTTGTTTATGACTCGCCAGGCCACAAGCGATGGATATTCAGGCCGACGGATTGATTGAACAGTCAGCCCTCTGGGTTCCTAACTTACCGGAGTTATGTATTTCTTGATTGAATATGATCAGAATATAGGAGGTCTAAGTCAGTTTCAATTTTTAACTATGAGCCCGTGTTTAATTCACTAGGATGCCATATTAAGCATTATTACAGCAAAAATGTTGTTACATGAATTCGCGTGGGAAACAAATAGCCAATCGAATTAGCGAAAATGGAAGGGTATATGTCGCAGTTTTTAACTTTACAATATTAGAATTAGAACATACAGAATCTCATCTTTCTTCGCTTTCTGTCATTCCATATCATCGCTCTTAGTCGCTTTCATTCAACAAGTCACATAACGTATAAAAATAAGGTTTTTGTAAGTGTTTCTTTCTTGGGAACTGTTTATGAAACTATTTATTGTACTGAGTTCTTAGATTTACGCGAATATTACACATGAAATAAAACAATTTTTTCGGATTTTATCGCGGTTTATTTTGATTTTTAAGTTCCCGACGTTTCGAGTGCTTTGCAGCACCCATGGTCACGGTGTATATAGTACTCTGTGGTCACGGGAAGGACTGAGGTGTTAGACGTCCAAAAGGCATAGTTGTTCCGGGGTACCCTCAAACTTCTTAATTATTTTTGTTTTTGTTGGTCCGATCTACGCAGAATGAGCTCACGGTGTCTTCAGGTCTTGCAGTGTTATGCTTGGTTTTGGATTTGATTATATTAATTACTGGATCCCAAATCGATGGAAGCACCCAGCCATCTTCTCTATTAAAATTAGGATGTTTTTTAATTTCAATAGCCTCGCGAACCATCCTTGGTAGGAATCGGTGTTCTCTCTCGAGGATTTGTGGTCTATCAAATCTGATGTTATGGCGGGTGTGGTCAATGACATGTTCACAGACTGCAGACTTCTTTGTGCGACGGTGTTTTAGGTCAGCTATGTGTTCTTTAACCCGAGTTTTTACTGGTATTTTTGTTGTCGGCCATTAGCAAGCCGCAATACAAATCGTCGGACACTAAAGTAGTAGATACCTACTTAAGCCTTAGTTTTCAATATTTTAACAATCAATAAAGAACTGGGGCGCTCGTGTAAGGGACGATGCGCGATACTTGCCGAGATTACTGAACAAAAAGGTCGGAATAAATGTTTAAATGTATGCTTATTTGCATATTCAGAAGAGAAATGGACCACGGGGTCGTCTTTCAAATTCTGTGTTAAGTGTTAATATATACACCGTCACGCCTATATTCCCCAAGCGGGGGTGGCAGAGGTCTAATGAGTACACCCACTTTTCGCCGACGATGTTAGGTCCCATGTAATAGGGGGCAAGCCTATTGCCATATACCGGGCACAATTCCAGACTCATACTGGGAATTTTTCGTTAGAAAAACTACATTTTTCCGACCTAGGATTTGAACCCAGGACCTCGTGATCACAAAGCAATGCGCTTTGCCGCTAGACCAATGAGACAGGAAATATATTTTTAGTGAAAATGAGTTTACGTTACCAGTTATAAAACTAACTCTCACTGTGTGATGGTTTATAATTTAGTCGATTTCATGAGAAGAAACAGGAATTGTGTATAAGTTTGAGAACTAGAGCATGTATGTCTGTGTAATTTTCATTGTTCTAATGAATAAATTTAAATGATTCTTCTTAAGCGAGAGAAATGTCGTTCACTAAGGAATATTTTAGCGATTTTTAGTGCGGACGTAGTTATAGGACCGTGTCTTCTTTCGCGTAGCAAGCGTTCAAAGGGTGCAAAATGCGTGTATTAGATTTTGCTATAAAGTGCCACCGCGGAGTCATATCACACCTTACTTAAACAAAGCTGGCTTACTTAATATGGAATCCAGGAGAAATCTTCGTTTTGCCGGACTGTTATGTAATATTATACGGAAGCATAAACCCAAATATTTATACAACAAATTTGAGTGGTATACCTTCCATAAATCGTATAATCCTAGGCGCGCTGATTGTTTTATTCTTACTACTCCATTTCATAAAACTAGAGCGTTGCTTTCGCTATCAGGCTACTAAATGTTGGAATGATCTTCCGCCACCACTGTCGAAACCGATGTCCAAAAGCACTTTTAAATCCCTGTATAAGACATGTCTGATAGCGAAACAAGCTGTTCTATAGCCCTGGACTTGATTTGGTTTTTACTTACCTCACTCCTGGTCTGATATACATTGTAATATTATATTGTATTAATTATATTGATATATTGTATTTTTTTCTTTTTTTTATTTATAATTAGATTCTGCGGGCCCGGTTTGTCCCGCATTATTATTTTCTTTCTTCTAAAAATTATTGTCCGATTAATTGTATTGCCTATTTAGTGCAGTTACAAGTTTTGGAAGACTTTCATACCAATTTTATCACTATCAAACGTTGGTCCACGCAGTTCTGAAGTATTTTGTGATTACTCGTATTTTCTCATGTCGCGACAAGACCACGCGGCGTTACCACTTTTAGTGTCCTATTATGAAAATTTCCTGACGTTAATTAAAAGACTGCCTCGTTGGTCTGGTGGCAAAGCGCATCGCTTTGTGATCACGAGGTCCTGGATTTAAATCCTATGTCGGAAAAATGTAGTTTTTCAAACGATAATTTCCATTATGAATCCGGAGTCTGGAATTGTGCCCGGTATACAGCAATAGACTCACCCCCTATTAAATTGGAATTAACATCGTCGGCGAAAATGGTTGTACTCGGTACCTCTGCCACCCCCGCTTGGGAAATATAGACGTTAAAATATCTATGGTCATGTTAATGATTGTTGTGAATTGTAAATTGTGTCGTGTCGTCCAATGTCAAAATAAGTTAAAAGTGCCGTTTGATTAAAAAATATCCTCATTTCAGACATATCAGTCCATAAGTAGGCAGTTAGTGATGAATTAGTAAAAAATTGGGCTTATATGCTATATTTTATCACCATTCATAATAAATCTCTGTTGTAATTAGATAAATTAAGCGGTCGTCGCAACGATGATGGATCGTGCATGCGTGATGCGAGTTAGCTCATATCTATATCGCGTCTATCCACAATTGGAAATTGAGAAAATTAGGTATTCATCATGTATCATGACTGAATAGGGGTGATGGACATAAATCAATATTATTAATTATGTAAGTAGGTACATAGGAAATTACTTAAGCAAAAATTACATCTTTGTACCGTTTGCCGTAGAAACGCTTGGCCCATGGAGTTCGAGAGCTAGTTCATTCCTCGCTTAAAAGATTGGCTTGTCTAATTGGGATAATCGATAACATTTGTAATTGATTAGTTCTAAGGGTAAAACGAGATGGCGCCACCGTCGATTTACCCCGCGGTATGGTTTTATTTATGCAATTTTGTTACCTTCATAATATTTTTTAATTAAACATGTATCAGACCCGATTCCAAATTAGTGTTTCTTTCGAGATCACTATAGGGGGCGCTCATGAGACAGTCTCGGTCGTGTACATAATCAGCGAGGAAACGTAGCTAAAATTCATGCCACGATTCCACGCGGATGCGGTCTTTCTAATTAAGTTATTTTGTTTTTATTTTAGTAAGTCTTAGTCTAAAAAAAATTCTTAGTGGAAATCTGAGTTGTACCCGGAATTATGACAATAACCTCGCCTCCTATTACATTTGTACCTAACATCGTCGGCTAAATGTGTATGTAGGTACAGTCAGCAACGTTAGTCGCTGTAAAAAGTATCCTGAAGTATAATATAATATAAGCCCTGTTAAGAAACTGACCCACCGTTGGGCACGGACCTTCTCTCAAACTGAGAGGGTTGAGGCCATAGTCCACCACGCTGGCCCAGTTCAGGTCGGCGAACTTTATACACCTTCAAGAAACTCTTAGGCGTACAGGTTTCCTCGCGATGTTTTCCTTCACCGTTAAAGCAAGTGATAGCTAAGTTTTTAATACGCACATGTTTAGTTTAAGCAGCGTTCGACTCGGTCGGCCTGAGATGGGTGACCATTTGTGGAATTTTCATATTTGACCGTCTCCGTGCTTCAGAAGGCACGTTAAGCGGTTGGTCCCGGTTACCACTTAATGCCGTAGTCGTTAAGCCGAGTTGGAAGCCTTAAAGGCGGCTTGATAAGTCCCAACAGCAGGTGGCCACAAACCTGCCTCCACCAATCCGCATTGAGTCCGCGTGGTGGAGTATGACCTAATCTCTCTCACCTCGAGTTGTGAGATAAGGCCTTTGTCCAGCAGTGGTCGACAATCGAAATACTTATTAATAACTGAACAGTATTTCTATAATATTAATGAGAATACAATCATACTAATATTTTAAATGTGAAAGTTTGTATGTTTAGATGTTGTTGATGTGACTCAATTACGCGAAAACGGCTAAACGGATTTGGATGAAAGGACATTGTCGAAAATTGCCCCAGAACCAACAAACATTTGACCCATGCCTACATTATTCATGTATTTTATTAAAATAATGGCAAATATCCGTATCTAACGGACAATTTGCAATCTAAAACGAATATTTCAAAGTATTGTAAGTACTTATATAGTAGTTGCCGGCATCTTTACTGAATGTCAACATACAATATAACCTCATATGTACCTAATTATAACCTGAAAATCTAATAATTATTGTGCAATATTGCGATTCCCCCGCTTGTCCGTTTAATAATAAAAGCCTTATGAGAATTTATGGGCAAGTTAAAATCATACAATTATTTTTTAATTGCTGTTGGTTCTGGGGCAATTCGTGTATGGGCGCAGAACAATATCCTTTGACACGCAGATAGTTGATTACCTAAATTAACACAAAGAATACTTTTAATCCTGGAAAAATGTTAGGTTCCTGTCTAAACTCAACGCGGACGAAATCGCGGGCAGAATCTAGTGTCATATATCCCTAAATGTTTGTACGAGTACAATACAAATATCTTCGATACAAAGTTCGTAACCAACCAGTGGGCGTAACTCTTCAATTCTGTCGAGAACAAGTTACGCTGATAACGCAGTACCTCCGGGCAACGGGAAAACAATTTAAACTCTAACCACCAGTGTTTAAGTTTCCTAATTGAATACACTTAGTTTGGGAGAGCACTTTAGACTGTTAGCCCTGACGGGTATCTGGAGGTAAGGGAAGTATATAGTGCCCTTTATTAAGTACTTGAGGCCCTCGTAGCGCTGCGCGACCACCGTGTTCTTAGCGATCACCAAGCAGCGTTCGACTAGGTTGGCGTGAGATGGGTGACTGTTTGTGGCATTTTCATATTAGAGCGTCTCCGTGCTTTGTAAGGCACTTTAAGCCGAGTTGAAATCCTTATAGGCGGCTTGATAAGTTCCAACAGCAGGTGGCCACAAACCTGCTTTCACCAATCCGCACTGGGTCCGCGTGGTGGAGTATGACCTAATCTCTCTCACCTCTGATTTGAGAGAGAAGGCCTGCGCCAAGCATTGGGACGGTATAGACTGATATGATTATTATTAAGTAGTTCGAGTTGTATAATGGGGTAAGAAAGATACGTAGTTTTGTTACTTAAAAAACGTGGCTCCACCCTAGGAATTATTTCTGTGACATGGGTGCGTTTGCAGACATGAATTTCACATACACAAATACCCAGACCGAAACTAACACTTGTAGGTCACATAAAGATCCTGCTGGAAATTGCAACTCTGCCTACTACGTAATGGATCTGATAAAGAATAATTACAATATTTTGAACATTGTACTAAGTACCAACGGTACTCAATTTTTTTTAAAGGAAGTACCTATGAGAATTTCAAGATATCTATCCTTTCTTGAAAGAAATGCGAAGTTGGCTTTTCTTTAAAACAATATTTTAATCAAGTTTTTGTTAAATGATTTAAAACTTTCTTTTGTTTTTTTTTGTAGTTTTGGTGGGAAATCGAAGAGTGATGTTGTCAATTTTTCCAAAACTTGTGTTATTTCGAATTATAATGTGTAATGTTGGTGGAATATTAACCATTATGTATTACATGTGCATGAGTGAAGGTAATTGTAACAAAGTGATAAAACGTGCCTTTTTGATTTCCCTCCAAACGGCCGTTGCAATTGGTATTCGTAAACTTTGTACAATGGCATAAAGTAAACGCAATTGCCACAAAAAAAACCTTTTTGTATATGTAACGTGCGTATGTATTTAACAACAGGTACGCCTGCACATACAAACATAGCAATACACTTCGCTCCATCAGCTACATACATTTTTCACAGTCAGAAGCTGAGCCTGTATAAAAAATTCAAACAATCTTTCGCACGTACAAAAAAAATACCATTAAGCCTACATTCCCCACACTAAGGGTGCTATGTACACCTTCATTTCGCCAACGATGTAAGTGGCGTGCGAATATATTTAGACGATTTATATCATCACGCCAAATCCCTTGCGGGGTAGGCAGAGAGTACAGAGTTCCAACAGGTTCTTTCCTTACATACGAGGACCTCTCTGGCGAATATATTGGGACCAACTTGGGCGAAATGTGGGTGTGCTAAGTACCCACTCTAGCTTAGGGCATCTAGGCATGGTGATGTTTATTCTTTTAATAAGCATTTATCTAACTTGCAATGTTCGTATGTCTGTCTGTCTGTCTTTCCGGTTCAAATCTTGTGATCCATTTTTTAACCATTTGCGGGTATCCGATTGAGCTAAAATTTGGCATACATATGTAAAGTCGGTGACAATGCAATAATATGGTACTACGGAGCTGGTCTGATGCTGAAGGTGGTCATAGAAACATGTGTACTATACAACGTAACCCCCTTGTGTTTCAGCTTGTTAGATTAGTATTAACAAGAACTGTACAATCAGATAGTGTTCAGGTTCTGATTATGAAGCCGATGGGTGGCCAATGGAACCACTAACTACGCAATATAACCCCGCCTTGTTTGGGCTCATTGGATTTGTCTTGACGAATACTTTAGACCCGAATGGTGTCTAAGGTCTGATGATGGAGCCTTAAGGAAGCCATAAGAACTCCTCAACGAAGCATGATATCTTTATAATGTTTTTGCTGTTAAAGATTGTTTTTAAAAAGGTCTTTTTAAATTAATAAACTAACTCTTTTTAAACTATATTTCCCAAGCGGGGGTGGCAGAGGTGTACTAAGTACACCCACTTTTGTAGGTCCATGTAATAGGGGGCGAGCCAACTGCTATATACCGGGCACAATTACAGAGTCCGGACTAATACTAAGAAGATTCCGTTAGAAAAACATCATTTGTCCGACCTAGAATTTGAATCCAGGACCTCGTGATCACCAAGCGATGCGCTTTGCCACTAGACCAATGAGGCAGTCTTAAGTCGAGTAAGTTAGTTATCTATTTAAAAAAAAAGGGACATAGGCCCACACTAAGAATTATTCCTATGTCGTGGGTGCCTTTACAAACATGAAATTCACATGCACACCCAGACCGAAACACACATTTGTGAGTCACACAAAGATTTCTGCCGTGCGGGAATTAAACCTGCGACTAGGCAATCCAGAGGGCGGAGCGATTCAAGCTCTTAACCACTGGACCAAGCCGTCCGTCAACTTACACTTAACCACCGTCTTAAATCCATTATCCGTTATGAGTGAGGTGCCGAGAGAGTTTATATGAAACGAATCTGTTGGAATCCCGTACTCGCTGTTTATCTCCTGAGGAACCTGGCGTGATGATACAGGTAAACATTCGCATTGTTTGAGCATTCGAACTGAGAAATGGAACAGAGAGTAGAGGTCAAAGTCCATACTAGCTAGACATGGCAAAAGTGCCTCACTGTTCAGATTCCATCATTTGTATCTAAAACAAAGATTCGAATTCCAATATGCCTCATTTGGAACATTTGAATCAGCTAAATTCAAGCGCAGTCGGCCCACCGACTGAAATCACGTCGCGTTCGTTCTATGAGACGGTAAGTTGAGTGAATGTAAGAAAAAGATTCAGATTGGAATGAACTATAAGGCATTGTTTGTTCTGTAAGATAGTCATACAAGTCATCAATCTTGTGGCACGCGACCAAAATCGGAACTAACGCTGTCTTCAAGTGAAATGTCACTTCATGACAGTATAGACAACTCAAAAATCTAAAAAATCGAGTTACTTTATATTTTGTTTTATTTATTTATTAATATGGATCTCCAACAGAAAATATACACATTTTCGATATTACCAATAAGATACTTGGGTCTCGTTTAAGTGTATTAATCCTCCAATTAAAGGAGACCACATCATGCACAACAAAAATTAAAACAACTAAGCTAACATTCTGTAAATTGTTGTTTTAAGTTCCATACACGATATTTGCTGACTAACTTTTCAAATATTTTTCCAAAGTAACTAGTATTAAGATTGGTTAGTCACCAAGTTTTTGTCTACAGATTTATATATAGGAACTACTAGCGCTTCTTTCCAACAAATTGGTATAGTACCCTCTTGTAAAGATCTGTTAAAAATTTGATATAGCGGGGAAACTAAACCTTTGGCACACCGTTTAATTAAAAACGGATGGGATCCCATCGCTACCCGCTCCTTTGTTTTCATCTAAGTCTTTTAATGCTCTTTGTATTTCATTGCTATTGAAAGCCAAGGTACAGAATGAAAGAGATGTGTTTGGAGAATGTATGTTGGTGATGTATTCGTAGGAGGATTATAATCCTGTGCGATATTCTCTGCGAATAAATTGCAAATGTCATTTGAACAAACTTTGTTGCTGTAATACATAGTTGCTGGATACGCATTACTTCCCTTTCTTTTATCCTTAATAAGTGTCCAAAATGCCTTTGGGTTTTTGGTTATAATACTTTCTATTTTATAAATATAGTTTTTATAACATGTCCTGATAAGAATGTTACAATCGCCACGCAGTCTCTCAAATGTCTCTAAATCTAATGGATTTTTATATTTACTAAATCACACGTGGTATTTATGTTCCTCCCTAAGTAGTCTTATTACGTCTTTCGAATACCATGGCGGGTGTTTCCTGCCACCACTCTTTTTCAATGGAATACATTCGGCAATTATTTTTCTTAATACTTTGAGTTACGGTCATAGAGGGCTATTAAAAGGGCTAATAAATATTAAAACAGCGGCGTTTTTATAGTAGAATTAAGCAATCCGATACTTCGCTCTCTTTCACTTTCCCTCCCTCTACCCGGTTCCCAAAAAATTGATTTTTTGAGATAAGTCACTACTATTCTGAACGTGCGACATGTCTAAACTGGGCCTTTTTTACACACGTAACGCGACGCGTTAAATTCTTGAAATGGTCGCTTGATGGTACTCCAATGGTAGACAAAATACCGATACACGACCATTTCACAAAGCTATCGTAACCCGCCGCGTTTGGTCATCTCATATATGCATAATATTATGCTAAAGATTTGTCTGTTAGTTTGTAATCGATTAACTCCAAAACTATTGAACCGATTTTAATAATTCTTTCACTGGTTTCACGTGGTTAGACCGTTGGACTGAAAAATCACAGCTCTCGGGTTCAAACCCAGGCACGCGCCTCTATCTTTTCTAAAGCATGTGCATGTTAAAAATTAACTATCACTTGCTTTAACGGTTCGACAACGTTCGCCAACCCGCACTGGGCGAGCGTGGTGGACTATGGTCCAAACCCTCTCAGTTTGAGAGGAGGCCCGTGCCCAACGGTGGGACAGTTTCTTAACAAGGCTAATATTATTATTAGAAAAGCACATTATCCAAAAGTAACATAGACCTGGTAGGTAGCGCTGTGGGCGACCGGGTAAGAACCTGCGGGAAACTGCTAGTAACGATTAAGGACCCTGAGTGAAACCATTCCTCTCAAGTATAATTTCAATTAACGTAACCTATAACTACACCAAATTTAAACTCCTTTCTTAACAAATCCAAGAATTCCCACAAAGATTTCCGAGAGTATTGCGTATTACTTTTTGTAACTTTCTAAGAAAAAACTTGTAACAAAATATTTATTGTGGGTTGGTATTTATTAAGAATTTCGTTGTTCTTTCACCTACTTAGGAGTTACAAGGTTCCCGAATACATAACCTTATTTTTTGTGAAGAAATTAGGTAATATCGTTTTATTATGTGACTGTTAGTGTGAACTAATTAGTTTACCTAGAACGTAGTAAGTAGATTTTTTATTAATCCTACTAATGAAATAAAACTATTTTTTCGGATTTTATCGCGGTTTATTTTTGATTTTTAAGTTCCCGACGTTTCGAGTGCTTTGCAGCACCCATGGTCACGAGAAGTGCTGAGGTGTTAGACGTCCAAAAGGCATAGTTGTTCCGGGGTACCCTCAAACTTCTTAATTATTTTTGTTGGTCCGATCTACGCAGAATAAGCTCACAGTGTCTTGAGGTCTTGCAGTGTTATGCTTGGTTTTGGATTTGATTATATTAATTACTGGATCCCAAGTCGATGGAAGCACCCAGCCATCTTCTCTATTAAAATTAGGATGTTTTTTAATTTCAATTGCCTCGCGAACCACACTTGGTAGGAATCGGTGTTCTTTTCAAAAACACCGAAAAAAATCATAAATAAACCACGATAAAATCCGAAAAAATAGTTTTATTTCATGTGTAATATTCGCGTAAATCTAAGAACTCAGTATGTTAATCCTACTAATTTAATAAAAATATTTGAATAATTGTTACTCAATCACGCAAAAATGGTTAACTAGTCTCGTCTTCGTCTGCGGTGACTTCATACAGCAACCTTACATTTCTCCGGGATAAAAAGTATCCTATATGTTCATACAGGTAACAAACTATGTGTGCCCAATTTTACCCAAATCCGTTAAGCTGTTTTTACTTGATTGAGTAACCAACACCCAAACATATATATAAAAACTTTCACATTTATACTATTAGTAGGATTAGTAGGAAGTAGGATTATAAAGGGAATTATACTTTATATAAACAATAAACTGTTATCGCCCCATAATAGTGCAGTGAGCTATTCACTATGAATTGTGAATGGAAAGCTTCAACGCAGATTCACCGGACGCTATTGAAATAGCAGCAGCGACGATTGAACCCTGCTCCAACCTGATACGTAGATCGCCTATTGTGTGCGGAATCGTACGCCAGTGTCGTTGTGTGGCTATATTTTACTAGAACAGAGCATTACTCCTCCAAACAGCCTCAAAACCTTAATTAAATGATGGAATGAGTGTTTCATGAGGTACGAACGAGCCAGATAAGCTTGATTAAAAGATGGGCAGAGACACTGACCACTATTTACTGACTGCATATTATAATATATATATATTCCATCACGCAAGATCCCTTGCAGGGTAGGCAGAGAGTACAGAGTTCCAACAGGTTTTTTCCTTACATATCTCTTTGGCTTCCTCCACTCTCATAGTTCGTCTCATACACCCTCGCCGGTTACGGAGACTCTTGACTTGTCCTTCAGATAAGACTCGGTCTTTAATTAAAACTTAAAAAATATATTGCTGGAAAAAGCACTATAATTTTAACAAGTAGAACGTTTCGTACTTTTTTACTTACACATAGTGTAAACCTATATAGTTCCCTCATTTACACAGAACTTTAACATTTTACACGTAGTGTCGCCGGCCAAAAATAATTAGTTGCACAATAGTTAGGGCAGGTGTCCGAATCCTTTTGCAACAGCCCAGTTTCATTTTACTTAATCCTCATTTCTTTATACGATTGGCCTTTTCAGTAATACTCACAAACCTTTTAACACAATAGCTGTTTCATCTTCAGTATCAATTTTTTTGTCGATAATTCGGTACGCCGAAATTCAAGATTCAAGACTTTGATGAAAACAAATTAGGAGCAAAAGTTTACGGGATTCCAGATGGACCAATCTTCACAAGCAATACCCATTCACGACTACCATTCACGACTGCTAGAGTAATCATTAACCGCTTAGTTATTTATTAATCTCTTATTTACTTTTACATCAGTTAACACTCAGAGATTCGCTAGAAAAGAACTCATTTGAGTCAAGCTCGTCTCTGTATATCACTTGTGAAAAATACAAAAAGAAGTACTTAAAATTAAAGATTTTCTTTTGGATTTTCACTGAGGTGTTAGGCGTCCAAAAGGCATAGTTACTCCAGGGTACCCTAAAACTTCTTAATTGTTTTTTGTCGGTGCGATCTACCCAGAAGTTTTATTCACCACATAGCCACTGCAAGCAGAGATTTTTCAATAAGCATATAAAGTACTAATTTAAAATCCGGGGAAGATCATTAGTCATCAGGCGTCCCTGAGTTCTCTGGAAGCGCTGTTTTTTTCTTGGTCCAATTAAGTGGGCCTCGACCCGTTGACCTACATCCGGGGTCTGCGCCGAGGGCCTCTCGAGATAAATGGTGGACCGGGTCCTCACCGCAATGTTACGTCGCTATCAATATTTTACTCGTGAAATTTAGAGGGCGGGATTGTATACAAAAAGAAAATATTTTAAACGCTCGAAAGGTGTACATAATACCGGGTGTATTTCGCAGAGGTATTTTTAGTCCCAATATGACCTCACACAACTTTTTCTCTGAGGAGGTAGCCAGTGATGTTCTCTTTGTTTTAACATAGTTTGTGCCAATTCCATTTTCAAACTTCTTCGTGCTTTGCAAGGCACTTAACGTGTTAGGTTGTTAAGCGTAGATGGAAACCCTACATGTAGCCACAGCTCTGCCCTGGGAAGGCAGGTTTGTGATCCTGTGAATCCGCATTCTGCGGGATAGAACATGATCTAATCTTTCCTCCCGCGATTTGTGAATGAAAGCGTTTACAGTATAGGTTAATTCATTAGTGTTACACGATTATTATTTCTATATTCAATTATGGCTATAAAGTATATAATATAGTATAGTATAATATAGTGGTCATGCTCAATAAAAAGTCTATGCTTGCAGTGGCTATTTCGTGTGGGTCACTTCCTTCCCTCTAATATGGTCGAGGTAGATGATGGCTGCTCAAGTAGTCGTACTCGTGAACGGGTGCCGCTTGTGGAGACTGGTCCACCCAGAATTTCCAATTTCATTATAACACATTTTTAAAAATATTATTATTAATCTTATATATCAGTCGTAAGGCATCACACTGGAGCTGGACCGCAAGAAATTATTTGTATAATATAAAAATGTACGTATCTATACAAAAATGATGAAAAAATTAATGTAGAATTAGACAAAAAAGACAAGCCCGCTGAGTTTCTCGCCGGATCTTCTCAGTGGAGGCCGCGTTCCGATCCGATGGTAGATTAGTAAGTTAAAAAACATGTGAATGTTTCAATTTGTAAACACCCCCGCAGGCAGGGTTGCAAAATAAACAGTTTGAGTTTGAGTCCAATTTTCTTAGTCGATCATCATACTCGACCATTACTCGATATTTGCTATATCAGTGTCAGAAAGTTAATGTCAAAAGTTGTTATCATTCGAATTTGAAAGATGTCCCTCCGGTTGGCCATTCTATCGGACATCAGTGTATCGCTCGTTCCAAGGTTGGCGAAAGACTTGTAGACATAACGATTTATATTGGATTTGCTTGCTTGTCTTTTTAAACCCGTTGAATGCAAAAGCAGTGTATCCTCAATACGTACGTATATAACTGTTTGCTTTTCAATTTAGGTATAATATACTGTTCTGGCATATTTAATCTGATATGTCAATTCAAATTGTCATTTCGAGTTGACAAATTGAAGTATTGTATCTATAATACATATAAAATGACTATTGATTAATTTAATATCCCTTTAGAAGGTGTATTACTAAATATAATTAGCGTTGCTTTCTGTGTGGCGTTGCATATTCCAACATTAACAAAATTAAATTCGCAATATGCCAAGTAAGAACAGGTCGGGTAGATGAACAGAAAATAATATTTTTGGCTAAATTTCCACTGGATAAAGATCGGTAAGTATGTTTATGTTATAATACTATGTTTTACGTTCATTTCAGTCATTATAGTTCTTGCGGTTCAGATAGTAATATTGAAAACAATAGTGATGTATAGTCATGTTATCGATACTTTTCATTCTTAATGTTAATAATATACATTTATGATACTAGAGCTTCTAGTACTATGTGCTTTTGTCTTTTTTTGACACGCAAACTTATTTTTACAGATGTAAACAATGAGTGGCGGTATGTGGAATGTGTAGACTTGATGTATACTTATATAAAAATCTGTATCAATTAAATAAATGAATAAAAATATATTACATTTTTGTATGGTAGTTAAAATGGTAACTTTTTCATTCTGTATATTTACATCGTTACGAATTCAGTGTGATTACATAACATCATTATTCTATTTTTTTTTTTATAAGCGGCAGTACTACCTGCGGAACCTGCTAAGCTACAGAACCCTAAAATGTTACATATCCATATCGATAGATCCATTAAATTTTACGCCAAGGCTACATCCCTATTCTTTATTTTATGTTGGCAGCAATAACATTTAATCTTATCATGGTGGTAGAACTTTGAGTGTAAGTTCCATACAATTTGAAATTTCGTGCTCCAGTATGAAGTTCCGCCTCTTAAATCGTAGTGATATATTCTCTTTGCTCGTTCCCAACGAGACGCCGTCGTGAACAGATGAACTGTGCTTTTGATAATTGTGATTTAGGTGCATGTGTTTATATTATCTTTAAAATCATTGCAAAATCGCTTTATTTTGCTCCTCTTTTGAGGCGTTGCTTTACAATAGTATTATAAGAATACAAAGTCGAATGTTGAAGCACGTAGACACGATCTGACCACCGTCTTTGGGGTTCTAGTTTGTCTTTGCGGTGGCTGTCTGGCACGGGTCACTCCCTTCCCTCCAATATGGTCGAGGGAAGTGATGGCTATTCCAGTGGTCATACTCGTCAACGGGTGCTGCTTGTGGGGACTTGAATCCTTTAGACACTCTTTATAAATAACATCATTAGTCTCATATCTCGGTCGTACGACATTACACTGGAGCTAGATCATAAACTATTTAATTGTAGAAAGAGAATTAAATAAAAAAAATGAAAATTGACAATTTGTAAGCATCTCTGGAGGGCTTATACAAAATAAATTATTTGAGTTTAAGTTTAATCGATTTTTGGGGTAGCCTTTGTCAAACAAGGTACAAGGCGCATTAAGAAAGGCCCCCAATATAGCACAAACACAGTTAGATAACTAGTATTTAATTAACAATGCCTTTATAGCTGAGTCTGCATTGGACACTACCGAGGTTGACCGGTGTTCTTGACGTATTATCGTTTAAGCCGAGCTCGGAGAGAAGTATTACGTCCTTTATGAATGCTCATTATTTTATGCTAAAAGATAGGGAACAATGTAGACGACGAAGGTACCTAGGCTCCATTGTTAAGACTGAAATAGGTCAACATCAAAAGAAGTGGATATCCGTATTTACGTGTTATAAATATAGACATAGATTGGAGAAGGCGTTATTCTTATTATTATACATTATACATATACATACATATATATTGGTCTAGTCTCGCGAATCATGTGCTTTGCGATCACGAGGTCCGGGGTTCAAATCATAGGTCGGACGAATCTAGTTTTTCTATCGAACAACTCCCAGTATAAGTCCGGAGTCTGGAACTGTGTCCGGTATATGGCAATAAGCTCGCTCTCTATGACATGGGGCCTAATATCGTCAGCGAAAAGTGGGTGTACACAGTACACCACTGCTACCTCCGCTGAGGGAATATAGGCGTGACGGTATATATACTTTACTATGCAGCAGTGATATAGCCTAGTGGTTAGACCGCGAAGTCAGAGGTCTCGGATTCAAACCCGAGCACGCACCTCTGTCTTTTCTAAAATATGTGCGTATTAAAAAAATAATTATCACTTGCTTTAATGGTGAAGGAAAACATCGTGAGGAAACCTGCATGCCTGAGAGTTTCTCGAAGGTGTGTGAAGTTCGCCAACCCGCACTGGGCCAGCGTGGTGGACTATGGCCTAAACCCTCTCAGTTTAAGAGGAGGCCCGTGCCCAACGGTGGGACAGTTTCTTAACAGGGCTAATATTATTATTAAAAAAGCACATTATCCAAAAGTAACATAGACCTGGTAGGTGGCGCTGTGGTCGACCGGGTACGAAGCTGCGGGAAACTGCTAGTAACGATTAAGGGCCCTGAGTGAAACCATTC
This sequence comes from Phalera bucephala, assembly GCA_905147815.2. Classification (NCBI taxonomy): domain Eukaryota; kingdom Metazoa; phylum Arthropoda; class Insecta; order Lepidoptera; family Notodontidae; genus Phalera; species Phalera bucephala. Next base: position 29,280,614 of record LR990622.1, read on the forward strand.
CTCTAAAGTACAATTTCAATTGATGTAACGTATAACTACGCCAAATTAAAACTCCTTTCTTCTCGTGGTATATAGTTTGGTTGACAACCATAAGGTCCTAGGTTCCAATCCAAGGTTGGTGCGTACAAAGTGTTATAAAAAAAATTCTTTCCATAAATTATGCCCGATTTAATTCCAATAGGCCCGAACTCTATTGCTTTCGGACCTAACTTATTTCGTTGACCTCACACAGTCAGCAAAGTGTGGTACACAGTACACCTTTGCCAACAAGCTTAGAAAATACGCGAGACAGTGTTTATTTTTAACCGACTTCTAAAATGGAGGAGGTTCTTAATTCAACTGTTATATTTTTTTTGTATAATAATATCAGCCTATACTGCCCACTGCTGGGCAAAGGCCTTCTCTCACAAATCGAGGTGAGAGAGATTAGGTCATACTCCACCACGCGGACCCAGTGCGGATTGGTGGAGGCAGGTTTGTGGCTACCCGCTGTTGGAACTTATCAAGCCGCCCTTAAGGCTTCCAACTCGGCTTAACGACTACCACATTAAGTGGTAACCGGGACCAACGGCTTAACGTGCCTTCCGAAGCACGGAGACGCTCGAATATGAAAATGCCACAAACGGTCACCCATCTCAGGCCGACCGAGTAGAACGCTGCTTAACCTTGGTGATCGGTAAGAACACCGCGATCGCACAGCGCTACGAGCGCCCTCTTTCTTTTTTTGTATGTTACGAGATAATTCCGCCAATTATGAATCGATTTTGAAAATTCTTTTTGCATTTGGTTCAGTATAGCTCCAAGGTGGCTATAGGCCAATTTTATCGGTATTGGACCTTGGATTTGGAAGATACTCCAGGGAACTCCTTAACGACAAACAATACGAATGCGTAGATTGTGATATTATGGGTATTATGTCAATCCCATAGGTACCCTGCCATAGAACTAATCAGAATATTAACCGACTTCAAAAAAGGAGGAGGTCGACAATTCGTCTGTGTTTTTTTTATAACGTCTTTGTTTATGAACTGATTTCGATGATTCTTTTTGCGTTGGGTTTAGTATAGTTTCGAGTCGGTTCCATTTTAATGAAATCGGTATTGAACTTTGGACTTTGAAGATACACCAGGGGACTTCTTAACGGCGAACAGACCCATTGTAGAGATTCCGTTATTATGGTTATTATATCAATCCAGTAGGTACCTTGCAGTAAAACTCAACAAAATAATATAATATAGGTATATAAATATTAGTAAATAATTTACTTGTCACTTAAAACTGTAAAATAAAAATATTAAAAAAACGACTTCAAAAAGCAAGAAATAAATATTTGAAGTCGGTGCCAAGTAACCGACTGCACTAACCGGTACCGACTTCAAATATTTATTTCTTGCTTTGTGAAGTCAGTTTTTTTATTTCTTATCTTTTTCGAGAGGAAAATCCTACTTACCGTCATACAAGGATCTTTCGGCCCGCGGCCAAAATCGGAACTAGGGCAAGTCAAGAGTCTCCGTAACCGGCGAGTGTGTATGAGACGAACTATGAGAGTGGAGGAAGCCAGAGAGGTATGTAAGGAAAGAACCTGTTGGAACTCTGTACTCTCTGCCTACCCCGCGAGGGAGCTGGAGTAATGATAAAGATAGATAGAGCGCTGTCATCAAGTGACATGTCACTTCATGACAGTCGCAGAGTTGCCGTTTGCTATGAAATTATACCAAGTTCTTTTTTAATTAGTAACAGTGCTGACCCACCTGTTGAAATATTTTCCTGGAACTTGGCAAATTTTACTAAATGGTAACCCTAATACACATCAACCCCCCTGTCAGTATCATCTACGGGCCAAAATATCCTTGTCGAACTATAGCACTTTCGCGATTCGCCCACGTCAGACTGCATTGATATACATGTCAGACTGCTACCGTTTTAAAACCGTGTTAAAACTTAACAGTGGTCGCCATTGTCCCTCAGTACTCTTAAGATTCGAAAGTAAGCAAGTCTTGTTTTCCACTTGCAATATATCTCAGTACCTGCTTCAACAAACTTCTAAACTTATGCCGGAAGTCAGTGTTGGCAACTTGGCAAATTACTCCTGGACGGCAAACATCGTAGCCCGAGTGGGGCGGGCTTTTGCCTACGTAAATACGCAACTTTGCAGATGATTCCAAGTTATAAGTATATTATAAGTATAGCCTTTTCCAGCAAATGTTGACATTTTGTCTTAACGGTTGAGACTCTGTCCTAATGCTTGTTTCTCATAGCCTTTTTTTACCTGAGGAAAACCCTGTATAGGGCTTCCGGAGGAGACTTGATACCATGCTCCTCCTCCCCACTGACTCGGTGCTCACGGTGACGTGGGCCACACCACGCCGCCGTGCTCCACAAGGTCGCTCGTGAAGGACGGTAAGGGCCCCGCTACTCGCGTTCGTGACCCCGAAGGCCTCCCCTACTGATGTTGGTGCAAGGGGGTCCCCAACCAAATATTAAGGCGGGGAACTCATGCACGTCATAAGATCTATTATATAAGAGGCTCTCGTAGCGCTGTGCGACCCCAGTGTTCTTACCGATCACCAAGGTCATGCAGCGCTCGACTCGGTTGGCCTGAGATGGGTGACCGTCTGTGGCATTTTTATATTCGAGCGTCTTGCTTTGGAGGGCACGCTAAGCCGTTGGTCCCGGTTACCACTTAATGTGGTAGTCATTAAGCCGAGTTGGAAGCGTTATAGGCGGCTTGATAAGTTCCATCAGCAAATGGCCACAAACCTGCCTCCACCAATCTTCTCAAGAGATTTTAGGTACCATTTGGAACTATCAAAGAGGAATTGAAAGTGTTTTTCGGATTTTATCGCGGTTTTTTTTTATTTTTATGTTCCCGACGTCTCGAGTGCTTTGCAACACCCATGGTCAAGGGAAGGGCTAAAAGATAATTAAGAAGTTTGAGGGAACGCCGGAACAACTTTGCCCTTTGAACGTCGAACATGGGCACATATTCCCAAAGGTCCTTCCCGTGACCATGGGTGCTGCAAAGCACTCAAAACGTCAGGAGCTTGAAAATGAAAAATAAACTGCGATAAAATCCGATAAATAGCTTTCTTTAATGTTTTTTTAATGTTATTACGAAATAGTTCTCATACATATTGTTCATAACCTCCCTCGCCAAACAAATCAATCCAAAAGCAGAACAAACCAATAATAATACGACCAAAGTAATACCGTAAAAACTCCACCCAGATTCAACTCCGGCTGTATTTGAAATAAAACTATTTACTCGGATTTTGTCGGCGGTTTACTTTTATGTCTGTTTCCGACCTTCATCCCCTTTCTTGTAAAAGGCAAACAAAAAGACCGATAAAAACTTGAGTAAAAGAACGCGTCGAGGACTTAAACCTACGTCACTAAAGAAGTTTGCAATCTGTATCAGGATCTTACAAACGCGAACTAAAGGATTTATTTTCCATAACATCAGAATCGATAGACCACATATCCGATTTAAAATATACCCTAATCAAAAACCCGTAAATAATCCATATTCTACAACGTCACTCCTTTATTCCCCAGAGGGGGTGGCAGAGGTGTACTGAGTACACCCACGTTTCGCCGACGATGTTAGGTCCCATGTAATAGGGGGCGAGCCTATTGCCATATACCGGGCACAATTCCAGACTCCGGACTCATACTGGGAATTTTTCGTTAGAAAAATTACATTTGTCCGACCTAGGATTTGAACCCAGGACCTCGTGATCACAAAGCGATGCGCTTTGCCACCAGACCAACGAGGCAGTCAGATAATCCATATTAATATTATAAACCCAAAAGTAACTTTCCGTCAGTCTGTTTATTTGTCTGTTAACTTTTTACGCCCAAACCGCTGAACATACTCGTATTTTGATCAAATTCGTTAAGGAAATAGATTTTATTCAGGGGAAGGACATGGGATACCTTTTGTCGTAAATAAAACTTAAGGGTGTAAAATACACGCCTGAAAATAACGACGACGTTGCAAGTACAGCTAGGATAATTAGATCTGATATATAACACTGCAAACCTTGAGACACTATGGTCTCATTTTGCTTAAATCGGACTAGAACAGAAATAAATTAAGAAATGTAGGCACCCCGGAATAATTATAATCGTTAACTAAAGGTCGTTTCCAATATTTAACTTAAGGATAGATTTGCCTACTACGGATAGAATTTTGACACTTTATGTATGGAAAACGCAACTAAAAATTAAGGACAGGGAGGAATTATATGTTTAATTTTTTTTATTCGTGTCGTTTCTATTCGGACATGGAAATCAAACACATCAGTCCTACCCGAGATCGCAACGCACTCGAAAAATTGAAAACTTAACCCTTAGCCTTGGAGGGTATTTTTGGCGTGTAATTTTTTTTGCCTACGTTTTAAGACTAAAGATAAGCCACGTCAAAATAAAGATAATAATTCTTTTCCATGTATAATATTCACGTAAATCTAAGGACTCAATATCTGGCTATATTTTATGAAACAAAAAAGCCAAAAATCTGTATTGAAAGCAACTATAGAAGAACATAACATATTGTCATCCTGCCAACATGTCACTGAGTTTAATGTTTTATCTTCCCCAAGGATTATATCTAGAACTCGGCAGCAAAGCAGGAAATACAGTTTTATGGAGTTTATTTTAGGACTGCTACATTATGAAAGGCGAAAAAACGTAATAGCGTACATTTCGTATTGGCTGGATAAGAGTGTGTGTCTTTTTCGACGGTCCTATAGAGCAAAGTAACATATACCAAACAAAATAAATGGCATTTGTGACTTTTGTGCCCGTCGATAAGGTTATTTATCCCAAATTTGAATACTGGATTATAGGACTTTGTTTTTGGACATGCCCTTATGTAAAAAGCATTATTTGATGTTACTTATCCATGTTGATTAGACTGATGATGTACAAAAAAATCTAGGATGATGTGAGAATAAACTTATGATTGCCGGGACCTGGGCAGTTACTAGAGCTCTTTCTTCTTTAACACTCACTCAAGAGGCGATTCATAATGGTTTGGTCACTCACTTCTGAGCCCTGTTTAAAGTTTCCAGAATCTAGCTCTTCGGGAAGTTAGTTAAAAATCAGTTGCATTTGTACCGCAAGGACAAATAGGCAAGAAAGCGAGTTATGTAATCAATAAAAGAGAATGGGGCGTTCGCGACCGTGGGGTTTTTACCAATCAAAATGGTTCAGTGGTGCTCGGCTCGGTCGGGATTGGTGAAATGGGTGACCGTTTGCAGCATTTTCATATACGAGCATCTTCTGCTTTGGAAAGTTACCACTTAATGTCTTAGCCGTTAAGCCAAGTTGGAAGCTTTATAGGCGGCTTGATAAAGGTGGCCACAAACCTGCCTTCACCAATCCGCATTGGGTACGCGTGGTGGAGCATGGCCTAATCTCTGTCACCTCGATTTGTAAGAGAAGTCTTTTACAGTAACAATAAAATCATCAAAATAACTATACGAAAACTCTCATAACGTGAAGGTTATAAATACAAGCTTAAACTCGGTCTGCCGCCGTTAATTATGAAGCATCGTTGCGAATTAACTAGGTGATAAATATTTAACTCCACCGAAAGGATTTGGGAGCTTATAAAGCGTAACAAGCCCCATTAACCGACAAAAGGGCGGTTTAAGATTTCATATTATTCCATTGTATTTCTTGTGAAAATTTCAGCGTGCCTTAACCTATACCAATCTAAGTTCTTTGATTTCATTCATCTCAGTAATTTTACTTAGGGTTGTAGTAATTTTACTTAATTGCCCTGCGGCAATCCGAAATTGTAATACTAGCAGATTGTATAATAGTAAACAAAGCTTAAAAAAAGAACAAAGTAGCGTTGTAAAAATGAGAGCTGAAGTTGAGCGTATTGTGCTGAGGCGACGCTTACGAGCGTTCAAGCACGTAGAAGACGCGAGCGTTTTAAGCATCGACTCGAGCGCTTTTACAACACTAATAATAAGGCGTTTGTAAATGTTATTTTGTGGTCTAAATAAAATAAGTGAACTTTTGAATCTGACCCACCACTGCGGAATTTTTCAATGTAGTAAATGTTCTATAGTATAGGTGACTCTTGCTATAAAGGATTAAAAATTTTCCCTCGCAGAAATAAAAAAATCGAGTATGTATTTCACCTTAAAATATCTTCTATTGCATCGGGATACATATATGAATTTAATTCGGCGATTTGTTATCGTCATCATTATCAGCCAAAAGACATCCACTGCAGGACCAACCAAGACCTCCCCCAAAGATAGTCACAACGACCTCTGTGCAATGGCTTTGTAATCTAGGTAATACCTACCTATAGTCCTTTTCACCAGTAATGAGCACGCTGACGTTTAGTATTTGACGTTTCTAGAAATTTGGTGAGTGTTCAATAAAATTGATTGAATATCCTACCGAGAAAATTTATAACGAAGAATGAATCGATATTAATATAAATAATATTGGAACAAAAAGAACACAAAAAAAAACATTATATATTTACGAATCAAGCCATTGGTCAGAAAAACCGACTGACAAACCGCTTGATTCAACGCTTACGTGTATTATTATTTAAAAAACTTATAAAACTCTCTGTTTTGATATGTCAAGAGAACGCATCAACGGTTATGTATTAATTTATAGACCATGAAAATACTAAATATTTCAGTCAAATATACAGAATAAGATATTAGTAAAAAAGTCGGCAAACGATTTTGTACAATTTAAAAAACAACGTATCTGTTATAACAATTTCATTGTGTCATTCCCTAAAACGCAAACCCTTACAATTTACATAATTGAATAATAGATTTTTATCTATCTATATCATCACGCCAGATCCCTTGCGGGGTAAGCAGAAAGTACAGAGTTCCAACAGGTTCTTTCCTTACATACCTCTCTGGTTTCCTCCACTCTCATAGTTTGACTCATACACGCCCGCCGGTTACGAAGACTCCTGACTTTTCCTTCAGATAAGACCCGGTCTATTTGGTCGTAGTAAGATAGTCTAGATCTTCCCCGATACGTGCATCCTTCCACTTTCACAATGTATATCTGTTTTGTCATTCTTTCTTCTGATACTCTTTCTATATGCCCGAACCAACGGAGCATGCCCTTTCTCATCCTTACACTGATACCATCTTTCATACCTTCCCGCTTTCTTACTACGCTGTTGCTAATGCGGTCGGTCAGATTCATTTCGCACATCTTCCGCAGAGCTCGCATTACTACAGCATTTATCCTACTTTCATTCTCCTTCTTACATACTTAGCTCTCGATACCATATAACAGCGTTAGGACAAGAACTCCGTTATGTATGGCCAGCTGCGCCTTTTGGCACGCTGTTCCCTGCACTCACTCTTCTCTCTTTGTTAGCGGTGTAGTTTCCATCCTAACTGAAGGCGCATCCAAGATATACAAACTCATTCACTTGCTCAAGCACATCGTTACCAACCACAATCCTTGCATTCGTTCTGGTTTCTTCCCTTTCAAAAACCATAAATTTGATTTAAAAAACAATATTATTAAATATAATATGCGTGAAATTGAATATGATCAAACGTCACCGTAAAGATGACTCGTTAAAAAGACTATAGTAGGTATGCTTCTAGTTTTGCCCACGATGCACTACATCATTGGTTCATCTTGTAGGGAGCCCGCCCAATCCAAGTATTCCGGTACGTGGTTACCACTTGAGGACTTCTGCTGATTGCGAAACAAGAATAAACACAAAATACTTGCAACTGGCCCAAGCTCGTTTGTAATCACAAATCAATATCCCCTTATTGCAGCATTAAGACGTCACATGTAAATTAGCCGCCAACCTTGCTTACGAAGCCCCGCAAGGCATCGAAGAACTGTGTTAAATACTTGTCTGCTGACAAGCGAAAATGTATCGATTGTCGCATCGCCAGCCCACTTGTGTGCGAGTCACATTGAGTTTGTTGTAATTGAATGTACTAGTACAGTAGCATTCATTACGAGTGCTGAAATGGCGCCGTGATTTGAAAAAGTGGTTTAGTATATATTTTGCATCTAGCAGTTTGACGAAAACGAAGCAGTAATAGCTTATAGTTGTAGGGGCAGCGCCGGCGCTAGGCCTTGATCAGAGTAGAGGGAAATTGTCTTTCAGCGCCCTTTAGTCCACACCTTTACTTCATGTAAATTGTACTCGGTCGGTTTTATGTTACTTAAATAATAATTTCCAAATTTTCAAAAACAACTCTTGTCGTAAACATCAACGCTGTTTGAATTTAATCAAAAGGCGCCAACAAAATGTTATTTGTTGTTGAAAATTATTTTTCGCATTTGGCTTTTTGGCGGTCCTTACCATCTGGCGCCTAAGCGAGCCCTCCTTTCGCCAGGGTACGCTGAGTAGAGCGATGGTCGCCTCCTATCCCTGAGGCTTAGGATTGAAGTCGCTATATATACACCTCTGGATATTGGTAGTTAAACCATTTTAGAAGCTTTACAGGTGACTTAATAAATTGTAACCGCAGGTGGTCAAAAACCTACCGCTATTATTGTGTGTATGTGATAAAGTATGAATAGCGTTTTGGCGAAACGAAGCAATGACGACTTAGTTGTAGAATTGTTGCCTTATATTGACATGGTTCAGGATTCAAGTCCCGACCCCTCCAGGTTTCTCAAGACCTATGTACGGAAGTGCTGCGAGATCTCGGTGTTCTAACAAGCAGCGTTGGATTCGGTCATTCCGGTTCGGTAATTGTTTGTCACTTTCTAGTTTCAAGCATCTTTTTGTACGCTATACCGTTGGTCCGGTTGCCGTTCTATTTGACAAATTTAAAAGCATCATGGGCGGCTTAATAAGTTCTCTCTCTTAAGGAGTGAGACAGTGTAGGTTGATTTATTTAATATAAATAACTTTAAAAAATAAGGGAAACCGACGTCAAACAGCCGGGTTAGTCGGTTATTTGGTTAACTATACTGAACCCGTGAAATACAGTTTGTGAATTTGCGTAATTATTTAAAAAACTTAAAGCTTTATTACTCAGTTATGTAAATTGGAACGGTTTGAGATTTAAGGACGGACACAATGAAATCGCATTGTTTTTTTAATGTACAAAATTGATTGCCGATTTCTTTACGAATATTATTCTATGTATCCGACTGAAAGACATGGTAAGCTCATAGTGAAGAAATTAATAAAAAACGTGAATGCGCCACTTGTCATATTAAAATTAATATTTTCATAGATTTTTAAGTAATAATTTACGTGAACGCCGAATAAAGCGATTTGCAGACGATTTTTCTAACCTATTGTAATTGTAAAATTATTGTATTTTGTTTTCCTTTTGTTCCTTAACTATTGTTATTAAAATCGATACATTCTTCGTTATAAATTATCTCGATACTATATTTAATCGATTCTATTTCATTCAATTTTGGTATAACCACATTTCTAGATATGTCAAATCCCAGAAGACACCGTACTCATGGCTCGTGAAAATGACTATAGGTTGATGTTCTACACCATTCGACACGCTAACGGAGAGAGGGTTAATCAACGTAACGAAAACAAGGTAACAGAAGCAATTTTATATAATCAGTAAGCAAAAAAATATTTTTTTTTTCTTACGACATGTGAAATGACACCGACAGATAATAACCGATCTTAATTTAAAATATTTCATACCCAACACATTGCGACAAGAAGAAAGAGAGACGACCTATACTAATCCAATCTAAATAGTCGGTAGTTACGCGATTCGCCAGTACTCAAAGAAATAGTGTCAATATTTTAAGGCAGAGGATATGTAACGCAGAAGCAAAACTGACATATTAATCATCATATAAAATATATATCTAAGCACTGTAGTTTTTTAAGCATTCGTACTTTTCTAAGGCTTCGCAGCGAAATGGAACCCTTATAATTTCTTCTTTTCCGTCCATATGTTACACGGCACATGCTAGCTCCGCTCTAAATATTGCAAAATCTGATTTAAAGTATGTGTTTCTTTAAGAAATGAAAGTTTTGGAAATATTAATCATTAAAATATTCCAATATGCTACTGTTATTAAGCAATTTAAATTACTATCATATAAACATACTTAGGCCAACTATTATAATAAGCTGCTTTGTTAGATTAGTGGTGCTTGGCGTGGTTGGCTGCCACGAGGTCCTGGGTGCGGAATCTTGTATCAGACAAAAAAAAATCTCAGTAGCAATCCGGAGTCTGGAATTGTGACCTAGCATTATCGGCGAAATATTGATGTACGGAGTACACCTCTTCTACTCCCGCTTAAGGGCGGAGATGGTTTATTTTTTAAGGAAATGTATTAAGTTAATTTCTAGTTCATAAAATATTAAAACTACTTAAGTCAATAATTTTTAGAAGGCTAGGTGACCAAAAAAATTTCTTCCTTTCACTAAGACCACGAATTATTTTCTAAAAAATTCCAAACTAAAGTCACTTTACAAATAATCTATATACAAATGACTATAAAATAAAAAAAAAACATTTTTCTTTTCACGTCTTTTTACCTAAGTTAAAACTTACGACAATGCATTAACATTTCCAAACCAGTGTAAGCATAAAATTAATCTCCATCTGTTTCGTATTGTTCAAATAACATTAGCTACATGTTTTATTTACAACGTGACACAGAACAACAAAGGTTATTATGTAAATCGACTTTTAATAGCTCCCGAATTCGTGCCAAGTTATTCGGGTCGTTTTTTCATAAAACCTCTGAGAGTTTCGGGTCATTTTTTCACAAAACCTCTGAGCAGTTTTACCCTCATTTTGCAAGAGCAAATTGATTGTGTGATGGATACCCAGTGACGGGTAGACCTCGTAATCCTGCCAGGTTTAATGGAAGTTCGCACCAATAATAGGTCCTAAGAACTGTGAGACACAGCTCCGTGACTTGGTATTTTTTTCGCTGTGTCGTCAAAGATCAGTTTCTAGAGACATGAAAAAGTTGGCCAGTTAGGTAAGGATAAAGTTTGATTATATTTTCCGAGGTAGCGTTGTTGATGAAAAGCTCGACTTGCAATTATGCGATTTGTGATTCACACTCTCATATGCAAGAAAATTTAAATACCTAATATCTAAATAATAGCAACCATCATCATCATCATTTCAGCCTATACTTGTCCACTGCTGAACATAGGCCTGAACCGGTTACGCTTTCCAGCGTAACCGGTCCGATGCCACCTGCATCCAACGATTTCCTGCGATTTTCACAAGATCGTCGGTCCATCTGGCAGGCGGTCGTCCTACGCTGCGCTTGCCAATACGTGGTCTCCATTCTAGAATCTTTCTGCCCCAACGCCCGTCCGATCTTCGCGCTATGTGGCCAGCCCATTGCCACTTCAGCATGCTAATCCTGAGGGCTATGTTGGTGACCTTGGTTCTTTCCCCTTCGCCCGTAATCCTTAGCCGAGAGTGGACGTGTTATCGGTTCCATTAAAATATTTTAAACAGTGTATACGCGAATCTAACTGTTAGGGTTAAGTTCAAGAGGCTATTGTTGCATCAAATAAGTTAATTATTTTTGTTTCAACTTCCAAACCTCTAAAGCTTCGCTAACTGACCACGCCCCTGTGCATGACAGAGTCAGTCGCCATAATTGCTATCCCGCTCGATACCTGCCGCTAAGTACACGCGCTGACCGCTTCGGTGCGTCGTATACGCAGCTTTCGCGCGGCGTAAACTCGCTCTTATAATCAGAGTGCTACGAATTACACTTTGCCAGCCTGTGTTACATGATGTCACGCGTGCAGAGGTCCCCGCCGAATTTATCTACAGCTAACAGGAAATTATTGCAAGTTTCGTCTGATTCGGATATTCCGCATACTGTTTCTAGTACCCCATTTGAGAATGTAAACATATCTAGCCGTCATAAGCGTACCCGCGACGAGTTATCCCCTACCAACGAACTGCAGGACTTTAAACACGAGATTATGCAAATGCTTACGACGTGGAAAAAAGAACAGGAATCTCATCTTAAGAAATTTTTGGATAATCAAAGCCAATCTATGTCGAAACTGGCTTCAGAAATTGCGGAATTAAAACTTCAAAATGCTGCTATTCATAAATCAAATATTGAAATTGAAAAAACAGTCGGATTTATTAACAAACAATACGAAGACATGTTGAAGCAAATCGATGTCGTACAAAAAGATAAACAGGGGTACAGGGATTGTATTAAAACGTTAGAAGCAAAAATTCAAGACATCCAGCAGTCGTCACGCTCATCCGCAGTCGAGATACGCAATGTTGCGCCTCTGAAGGAGAAGGAGTCTGTTGCCGACTTGACTGACATCGTCATTAAAGTAGGAGAGGCAGTTAACATGCCGATAAATACAACGCATATACGCGACATATACAGGCTTCCAGGCAAACCAGGGTCTATTAGCAAACCGATTGTTGCTGAATTTTCTAGTGTCCAGAATAAACTGCGACTTCTTGCATCAGTACGTGACTTCAACAAGAAGTATCCTAAGGATGAGCGTCTGAGTACCTTGAACATCGGCATAAATGGTGCTCGCCGCCCAATATATGTTGCGGAATATCTTCCGCCGAGCTCTCGAAGGCTGTTTCTCGCTGCAAGGGAATTTGCTAAGCTGAAGGAATTCAAGTTTTGCTGGACCAATAATGGGAACATATTTCTACGGAAAACAGAAGGCGCTAAACAAATTTTAATCAAGACGGAACAGTCCCTGCGTGAGTTGGAAGTGAATCAATGACTCTTAGTATTTATAATAATGTTAAGTTTTTTCAATTTTATTTGTGTATTTTTTAGCTTAAGTTTAGTCTCTCACACTTACAACAACACATGTAAGTCTTTCATATATACTACACTTGTGTATCGTCCCAAGCCTGACTATAATAATGTTTGCATAGAAGTAACGTTTTCTCCACCTCAATTAATTTTACATAACTTAAAGTCATGCTCATTATTAACTTTGATTTATTTTGTGCCTTATTGTGATGTTTTCTGTTTTATTTTTACGCAATTTTTTTGTGCCACGTTTTGGTTTATTATATTTTTTATAACAAATGGCTAACTTTAACAACATAGATCATGAACTGGACTTATTTAGTATAGCCAAATCCCATAAATGTCCACCGGAAAGTTGCTTGCGGTATATTACTAATCCTAACAATGGGCTAAAAATACTTCATCTAAACATTAGGAGTATAACTAAAAATTTTGAGGAAATCCCCGTGCTAATGCAGCTCTTGGGTTTTCAATGTGATGTTATTGTCTTGTCTGAATGCTGGTTAAGTAAAATAATTCGCCTACCAAATTTAGACGGTTATACATCCTATTCTACTAAAAATACCTTCAATCAAAATGATGGATGCGCTTTGTATATTAAATCCTCTATAAAACACAACGTAAGAGAACCCCATTTTCTAGATGCAAACTGTCTTATTTGTAATATTGATTCCGTCTCTATTATTGCTCTGTATCGCTCTCCTTCCTATAAAAATATTAACAATTTTATGGAAAGTCTGGATAATGTACTTGTGTCCTCCACACAAACTGTTATCTTGATTGGCGATATTAATATCGATATTAAAAACGGAAACAATGACAGTCACTCGGACGTGTATTTATCTTGTGCTGCCATGCACGGACTTTTGCCTGCTCACCTGTATCCCACACGTGTCTCTAATTGTTTGGATCACATTCTCTTAAAAACCAATTTATCCGCCACAGCAATTGTCATTGAGTCGTCTATTACTGATCATGAACCTCTGCTTCTATTTTTGCAAACTAATAATAAGTATCGTAATTTGCCTCGGTCCAAATGTAAAATTAACCATGAATTAGTAGTACAAACCATCAATGGTAATGACTGGTCTCCAATCTTGACGATGTCGGACGCTAATAGAGCGGCAGAAGAATTAATAGGGGGTCTCTCTTCTATCATAAAGAATAACACACATTCATATATTGTCCCTAGAAAACATAGATCCCTTAAGCCCTGGATTACTCCTGGCTTGCTACGCTGTATCCGTCACCGCGACCGCATGCACGCCAAATTAAAAAGAACTGGTAATAATGAAATTCTGAGAATTACATATACTCGCTACCGTAACTACTGTAACTCATTGTTAAGGAAACTTAAACGTGCGTATGAAAAGGAAGAATTCTCTAAGGCGAAAAACAACATTAAAACAACTTGGGAAGTGGTGAAAAAGGTATCTGACCAACGCTCGCACTGTCTTCCCCCTACTGAACTGCTGCATCTCTATGACTCTCCAAAATCTTCACTCAATACGGTCAACAGCTACTTTGCTGGCATTGGTAAAAGTCTTGCAACGAAAATAAAACCTGTATCAACTATGCCTTCAATATCAACTTCTAATTCAAGTGGGTCTATGGTTCTCCTTGAGATTACAGAAATGGAAGTTGAAGGCATTATTATGAGCCTAAAGTCTGACTCTGCTACTGGCTGGGATGGCATCCCCATGAGCATCATTAAGTCCACGAGAAAAGTTCTGGTTCCAATCATTACACATGTTTGTAATCTTGCCATTTCATCTGGTGTCTTTCCAGTAGTCTTTAAAAAAGCCGTAGTTCACCCAGTTCATAAAGCCGGTCGGAGGGACGACGTTAACAATTACAGACCTATCTCAATTCTTTCTTCTATGTCTAAGATATTGGAACGCATTTTAAACAAGAGTCTCGTCAGCTTCCTCGAAACTAATGATATTTTAGCTCCTAACCAATTTGGTTTTCGGAAAGGAAAGAGCACCGAAGATGCTATTATGGCTCTGTCTGACCACGCTGTTAGAACTATTGACAAGAAGCAAAAGTGCCTAGGTATCTTTCTGGATTTATCTAAGGCGTTTGATACCGTTTCGACGCTGGGTTTACTGAAAAAGATGGAGTGCATGGGAATTCGTGGCATAGTGCTGGAAATTTTTACGGACTACTTGAGAAACCGCTGTCAAATCACTAAAATTGGACAATGTGAGAGTGAAGAACTTCCCATTTCTTACGGTGTGCCTCAAGGTAGCATACTGGGCCCTACCTTATTTCTGATCTATATCAATGAGCTCTGTCAACTCCGCATCCAAAACTGTGAAGTATTTACATACGCCGATGACACTTCGCTGCTTGTGGATGGAGGAGATTGGGCGGAGTGCTATCAGAATGCTGAGAATGCACTGGCATGTGTAATGAAATGGTTGTCTCATAATTTACTTACTATTAACGTCAAAAAAAAAAAAAAAAAAAAATCTTTAGTGTAAACATTGTCCGCGTAGTTTTAGTGTTCCTAAAATTATATTTGTGCGTTAAACTGCACAAAACTGTGATATATTGGCTGAATAGTGCACAATAATCTATAATAAGTGTTTGCATAAGTGTACCTACGAGACTTTTGAACTTACATTGTACTGCTCAAGATTATCTTTGTATTAATACTGTTGACTCTGCGTGCCTGTGACATTTGTGTATTCATGACGGATGATGATTGTTGTTGGCTGTTTAGCTAAGTGACGGTAAGCTAATTCAATTTTAACGTTATTCTGGCCAACAACACTCATTTAATCACCGGCATAATACCGTTTAGAAAAATATTTTGAAGTTTGACACTTGCATTCAAAACAAAAGAAGCGCAAAGACAATCGTTACTCTGCTAGTGTTGCGGTGCAGTAAAACGTACTAAACGTGAGCGTATGAATAGTCATTCGACCATAAACAATATTATTTAATAGGCTTCTAAAATGGCTTCCGCTAACAAATGTGCTGGTTGCAAAGGTGTGATCAAGGGTAAAGAATTATTGGTGTGTTCAACTTGTGGGCTTAAATATGATCTATTGTGTTCCGCTATAAGCGAGAAGCAATTTAATGCTATGAGTAAGGAGCAAAAGCGGGTATGGAAATGTCCTGGGTGTCGTAATAAGCAGCCCAAAAAAGATAACACTAACACTCCCGTTCACTCAAATATCCACCCAGCCATGTCGCCGAACTCTAGTAATGCGAGTTCTCCCATAATATCGAACGAGTCCCCTCCTTACAATAATGTAACAAAGAGAACTAAGCCGCAACAGCCGTCAGAGAGTATAACATTGGAAAACATCAGGGATGTAATAAAACAAGAGATGATGGAAATTGTAAGAGCCCAAGTAACCGAGAAACTAAAGGCTATTAACCAACAAATGTTAAAGTATCACGAATCGTTGACCTTTATAAATGTTAAGTATGAAGAGCTAAAAACAGATATACAGGAAAAATCAGCTGTAATATCAAAACTAGTGACTGATAATAACATACTACTAACAACAGTCCAAGACCTCTCGTCCAGGCTTACTATAGCTGAACAACATCAGAGAGAAAGTAACTTAGAAATAAATGGGATCCCTGAACACCGATCAGAAAACCTAGTTAATACCGTGATACAACTTACTAAAACAGTTGGCAATCCGATTAGTGAATCAGATGTCATGAATGTTACTCGTGTTGCAAAAATGAACAAAGAAAATAACAAACCAAGGTCAGTGGTAGTGAAGGTGCGCTCCCCACTGCAGCGTGACGCCATTCTTGCCGCCGTCATCAAATTCAACAAAACCAATTCTAAGGATAAACTTAGCTCTCAACATCTAGGGCTAGGGGGCAGCCGAGTTCCTATCTTTGTCGCTGAACACCTCACACCAACTAATAAGGCTCTGCACGCGGCCACTCGCAAGAAAGCCAAGGAGAATAACTACAAATTCGTGTGGGTTCGCAATGGTCGAATATATATGCGCAAAGACGAATCCTGCCAAGCTCGGATTATTCGTAGCCATGATAGTCTAAAACTCATTTCTTAAATTATTTTTATGTGTATCTTATAAATAATGTAGTCAATGTTTTGGTGTATAAATGTTAAAATTCGATTCCATAGACATATATTATCAGAATGTTAGGGGTATCCGAACTAAGACGAATAATATGTACTCGACTATATTGCAATCGAACTATGGTATTATTGTTCTTACCGAAACATGGCTGAACTCTAACGTATATACTAATGAAATTATTGATCCTAGATATTGTACGTACCGTAGAGATCGGTTATGCGCAGGTGGTTCTAAAAAAGATGGAGGTGGAGTACTTATTGCCGTTTCGCGCAACGTCAAGTCCACTCGAATGGATTCTTGGCAGAGTGCTTGTGAAGATCTGTGGGTCACTGTCACACTCAATTCGAGTAATAAAATAAAAAAACTTGCAATTGGCGTTGTGTACTTACCCCCTCCTCTACGTTTAGAGACCCTCAACGAATATATCGATAGCGTTAGTGGTATATTGAGTGTCGTAGATGATGTGATAATTCTAGGAGATTTTAATCTCCCTTTTTTGAAGTGGTCGAAGCATGATGACGGTTATCACTTAAAACCCGATAACTACGACAATTCATTAGGCCATTCATTTGTTGACTTCATGTCTATTAATAATCTATATCAGTTTAACCATGTTTTGAATGCGGATAATCGAACTCTGGATCTGGTTCTTAGCAATCGACCAAATGTAATAGTAGAGGAATCCTTGGATTTGATTTGTAAGTTGGATACCAAACATCCCGGTTTACTAGTTAGCATACCCAATGTAATTGCTGATCAAATTCTTATTCCTTCAAATAATACCACCTTAAATTATTTCAAAGCCAATTACGAGTTAATTAATAGCGAATTAAAATCAAAAGACTGGTTGGCGGAATTTTCAGAGCTCAATGATGTAAATGGAATGGTTTCAGTGCTTTATAGTGTAATAAAAGAGGTGGTAAAAAAACATGTGCCTACGCGTAATTCAGTTAAAGCCAAATTTCCCCCATGGTTTAACATGGCTTTAATAAAGAGACTAGCTGAAAAGGAAAAAATCAGACGCAGGTATCGTAGATACAAAAATCCTCTTGATTTGATATCATACGAAGCTCTTCGTGAGCACTGTCACAAATTATACCAAACGTGTTACTCTCACTATAAACAAGGCATTGAAGCAAACATCAAGAAAAACCCAAAAGCTTTTTGGCATTATATAAAAAGTAAAAAATGCACTACAACGTCCATCCCAGCTAAAATGCACAATGATCAGAATGTAAACGCTAATACCGGTCCTGAAATAGCTAATCTCTTTGCTAGCCAATTTTCTTCTACTTTTGGTAGCTTTCAAACATACATTAATCACTTCAGCGAGTTGGACAAGCCTTTTCCTGACAATTGCTTAAGTAATGTCTCCTTTAGTGAACGCGAGGTACTCAATAAAATCAAGGATCTTGATGTATCTAAGGGCTCCGGCCTTGATGGCATTCCCGCCGTTTTTGTTAAGCGTTGTTGTGTAGCGTTGGCTTTACCATTAGCTATTATTTATAATCGTTCTTTAAAGGATGGCTGCTTTCCAGACGAATGGAAGAAAGCCAAAATAATACCGTTGTACAAAAAAGGCCCTCAGAGCAATACGAAGAACTATCGTCCCATTGCGATTTTGTCTTGCTTCTCTAAGCTGTTTGAGGCCTTGATATGCCCCATCCTAACAAGTCATGTCGACGCGGTTCTATCACCAAATCAACATGGATTTCGATCTGGTCGCTCAACTGTAACGAATCTTACCTCATTTGTTTCTAAGCTGACTGATGAGCTCGACAAAGGGTTCGAGGTGGACGCAATTTATACAGACTTTGCCAGTGCCTTTGATAGGGTTAATCATTCCATATTAATGCATAAGTTAAAGAGCGTCGGCATAATGGGTTCTTTACTTCACTGGTTTCAGTCGTACCTATCAAAAAGACTTCAAATTGTATCTGTAAGCGGACATAACTCGCACCCGTATTTTGTTGCATCTGGTGTTCCGCAGGGCTCACATCTTGGACCTATTTTATTTTCTATATTCATCAATGACATTACATCCACAGTACGCTACTGTAAAGTATTGTTATTTGCAGATGATCTGAAGCTTTTTAGAACTATGAACTCCACCGATGATATCAAATATGTCCAGGACGACCTGTCTAATATCAAGGAGTGGTGCGATCGGAACCAAATGGAGCTCAATGTTAACAAATGCTTCCATATGAGGTTCACACGGAAAAAGAAACCACTTGAGTCAGCATATAGTATCAATGGTGCACCTGTATTAAGGGTTAACTTTGTGAGAGATCTCGGCATTACTATGGATAGTGAACTTCGGTTTAAAACTCACGTCGATTTGATGGTCACTAAAGCCGCTCAGATGTTCGGATTCTTAAAACGCAACTCTAAGGGATTCACGCAAACATACACGAGAATAATTTTATACAATGCGTTAGTTCGAAGTTGTCTTGATTATGGTTCTATAGTTTGGAGTCCGTTTTATAGTGCTCACTCACAACGCATTGAGAGTATTCAGCGTGTATTTACAAGATATTTAGCTTTTATCTCTGAAGGTATAAGCCATCGATGCAGCTATGAACAACGTTTAAAATTCTTCAAAATGATCTCATTACGCGATCGACGAAAGTTACACGACCTTGTCTTTCTCCACAAAGTAATGAATAACAGCATCAATTGTGACGATATCCGAAACAAAATAGCCATCAATGTTCCTCGAAATATCCCTCGTTATTCTATGACTAAAATTTTTCATACCCCGTTGGTTAAAACCAACCTTGGTTTCAATTCGCCAATAGTTAGGATGTGCAGCCATTACAACACGCTTAATGGAAACGGCGCTCTTGATATCGACATATTCCACGATTCATTACCGACATTTAGAAATAAGTTACTGAAATTCTTCCATAGTTAATAAGAAAATATATATATATATATATTAGATTAAAACTTAATTTAAATTTAAGAATGCATTTGCGTCTTCTTTATGTTAAATTTCAAAATGTTAGATTTCAAAATTTTAAATTGATGTCATTATAGTCATTTAGTTTTAAATATTACTTTGAATTTACTTATGTACCAAATTAGAATAAAATGCGAATGTTGTACATACCTGTCATTGGTGTACACATCAGACTACCTACTTTAGCAATTTTTATCATGAATTGTGTAATGTGTATACTGTTGGTGTGTCTTTTTTAATAAATAAATAAATAAATAAATAAACGTCAGTAAAACTGTCTATTTGCCTTTTTCTATCAGATCTAATTTAAGCCCATCGCCTTCCCTTACTCTTAGAGCTCATACATGTTCACCTTCCACTAACTGCGACTGCCTTGCAATTTCTAAATCCGCTAGCGTCAAATATCTGGGCGTACATATTGATCAACATCTAAATTGGCATGTACACCTAGATATACTTTCTGGTAGAACTCGTAAGCTGATCTGCGTTTTTAAAAAACTACGTAAATCTGCTGATAAGGAAACTTTGAGAATGGTCTACTTTGCATTATGCCAATCAATTTTAACTTATTGCATCTCAGTCTGGGGTGGAGCTACTGAAAATCATTTTATCCGGTTAGAACGAGCACAAAGGGCTGTCTTGAAAGTTCTACATTCTCGGCCATTAAAATACCCCACAATACAGCTATATGTCGAATCTAAAGTGTTAACAGTCAGACAGCTATATGTCCTTCAGTCGATGCTCCGAAAGCATTTAACTCGCCCTCTTTTGGAGCCAACAGGCAGAGTTAAATATACGGTTTTTCCTCTAGAGTCGCACAAAACTTCATTTGCTAAGAGACAATATTTTATCACCAGCTCTATAATTTACAACCAGCTTAATAAAATATTAAAACTCTTTTCTAATACCAAATATCAGATCAAATCTAAGCTGCAGGAATATCTCTCTAAACTCACTTATCGTAATACTGAAGATCTGTTGCTGGGAAATTTTAAACATATAAACATTTAGCACTTCTATGAAAGAACACGTTTTACTAACTTTACGTACACCAACTCTTATTCACACATACATATATTCACAATCGTCAGGCACTAATCTACACATGAGAGACTTTTTTTCGCATATAATCCATGTTGTCACTTTAATTCTATTGTTTATTCTTTTTATTTTTTATTTCTCTCGTACTTGCCTTGTTTGATTATAGTTTCATTCGTATCATTCAGGTCCCATCTCGGAACAAATAAATAAGCTTATATGCACCAAGTATTTTGAAGGGACACTGGCTTCTAAGATACAGGTACATAAACCTAGTTTAGAAGTCAGAGTTTTTATGACTGTACTCTAGTTTAAGCTGTATTTATTTAATTTTGTATATTGTATGCATTTTTAGAGAAATAAAGATTTTTTATTTTTTATTTTATTATTTTCTACGAATCTCCTCATTCCTGATTCGATCACGTAGAGAAACGCCGAGCATAGCTCTTTCCATAGCTCGCTGAGCAACTTTGAGCTTTTTTATGAGACCTATTGTAAGAGACCACGTCTCTGATCCATGTGTCATCACTGGTAACACACATTGACTAAAAACTTTAGTCTTTAGGCACTGAGGTATTTTGGATGAGAAGATGTTGCGCAGTTTCCCGAACGCTGCCCAGCCGAGTTGGATTCGTCGATTGACCTCTCTCTCAAAGTTGGACCTACCTAACCGGACTGCCTGTCCCAGGTACATGTATTCGTCGACAACTTCAAGAGTAGAGTTCCCAACGGTGAGTGCGGTGGGTACGACATGGACATTAAACATTATTTTTGTTTTGTCCATATTCATTTTAAGACCCACTTGTTGGGATACTCTATTGAGGTCACCGAGCATTCGTCCTAGATCTTCCAGCGACTCCGCCATGACCACAATGTCGTCGGCAAATCGAAGGTGAGTGATGTATTCGCCATTGATGTTGATGCCAAGTCCTTGCCATTCCAAGAGCTTGAAGGCGTCCTCTAAGGTGGCCGTAAACAGTTTCGGAGAAATGACGTCTCCCTGTCTTACTCCTCTTTTTATGGGGATCACCTTCGTGCACTGCCCCTGTACTCGGACTGACATGGTGGCGTTATTATACAAGCACTTTAACACTTCGATGTACCTATAGTCAATGCGGCATCGCTGGAGAGATCTAAGAACCGCCCAAGTCTCGATCGAATCAAAGGCTTTCTCATAGTCCACAAACGCCAAGCATAGTGGCCGAGCATAGTGGCCGACTGAGGAGTCTCAGTCTTCTGTATAACCTGCCGCAGCGTATGTATGTGGGCTATGGTACTGAAACCTTTCCGGAAACCGGCTTGTTCGGGAGGCTGGAAGTCATCACGCTTTCGTTCGAGACGATTCGTAATGACTCTCGAAAACAACTTATAAACATGGCTCAGCAGTGTGATGGGCCTATAGTTCTTCAATAAAGAATTATCACCTTTCTTGAAAAACAGCACCACCACACCCCTGTTCCATGCTTCCGGCGTTTTCCCTTCAAGCAAGACGGAATTAAATAGCCTCTGAAGGACTTTAAGTACCGGCGATCCGCCCGCCTTCAGAAGTTCTGCAGTAATTCCGTCTTCACCCGGCGCTTTGTTGTTTTTTAGTTGTTTGAGAGCCATCCTAATTTCGCACAGGCTGATGTCCGGGATATCTTCAGTGCAGTGTCGGGTTAGCTTGGCTCTTGGGTCCTTTACCAAATCAACAACAGGTTAAGCTACTGAGGTATACAACTGCCCATAGAACCTCTCTATCTCCCTGAGCACCTCTGACCTATTTGACGTTACGTTTCCGTCCTCCGTCTTCAGCTTCGTCAACTGGCTCTGCCTAATAGACGCGTCTCTTGCGAACACTTTAGAGCCCTTGTTCTGCTCTATGGTCTCCTCAATACGCCTTGCATTGAAGGACCGTTAGTCGTGTCGCAAGGACTTCAATATCTGTCCATTAAGCTGCCTATAGGACTTAGCATCATCGGAGGTTTGGAGCGTCATGGAACGTCGCTCAGCCATGAGGTTTCGGGTGTAGTCAGATAGTTTTTGAGGCCTATTTTTACGGTTGGTCTTAAAATACTTGGACCCGACCGTATGAACAGTCTCTACCAGCCTGTTGTTGATTTCGTCCACTGATGCGCTGCTGTCTAGCAATTCGAAGCGGTTTGACAATTCGAGTTGAAAGTTCTCGGGGTTTTGGATATATGCATGAGTAGGTCGGAGCGTAGACCTCATCAGACGCGATCTTTCCATTTTGACATTAATATGTGCCTCTGACCATTCGGTGATCACTGCCGGTTTTTACCCTATGAATCACGGAGACATCATTAAATATTTGTCGCTTGGTGCTCATGATGAAGTCTATCTCATTTTTTGTGGAACCATCAGGGCTCATCCAGGTCCATTTCCTATGAGGCGGCTTCTGGAAGAAAGAGTTCATCATAAAGAGTCCCTCTTTCTCCAGAAATTCGGCCAGCCTCTGACCCCTGGGGTTGCGCTGCCCATATCCAAATTGCCCCACTCTCAGGTCATCATCGCCCCGTTGGCCCAGCCGCGCATTGAAGTCACCCATAACTACTGTAAAATGTGCTTTGGAAGTATGTATGGCTCTACTAATGTCCTCATACATAACTTCGACCTCATCATCTGAGTATGCCGAGGTCGGTGCGTAGACCTGTATGACCTTCAGCGAATATCTTTTGGATATTCTGAGTATCAGGTACGCTACCCTGCTCGACACACTAGTGATGGACACAACGTTGTTTATGAGTGACTTGTGGACGATAAATCCGACACCACCTTGGGACTGCTGTTCGCCCTCCCGGTAGTAAAACAAGTTGCCGGATTTTAAGGTTATCGTGTCCTCGCCCTCTCTTCGGACCTCCGATAAACCAACAATACTCCACCGCAACTTGTTTAACTCTTCTTCCAGCTCAACTAGCTTCTCATCTGTCCTCAATGTGCGTGCGTTGTATGTCACCAGGGCCAATTTTCGGTTTTGGTGGTAGCCAAATCTCTGCCGGAGATTCTTAGCACCCCTTGTCCTGTCGTTACCATGGCTGCTACCGTGGCCAGGACGAATAGGACCGCCGGGGACTAGGGGCCTGGTTATCCTACTTTCTTCCATAATTGGGGGTGTTTGCCATACTCGCCACGCTTGGCAGGCGGGTTGGCGAGCGCAGTTATTGGTCGTCGAAGTGTTAAGGGAACGCTGCTGCCCATTCCCTAGTTTTCCCTTAGTCGCCTTGTACGACACCCGATGGGATGAGATGGGTTGGTCCTATTCTAAGCCGGGAACCACGCGGCAAGCAACCATTTTACCCTAATTCCTAGGCGGCTATAAGGCAGGATGACATTGTTTGGAATAAGGTAACTATTTTAATGCAAGTTGAAATCGAATGTCTGAAGAAAGAATGACAAAACAGATATACAATACGAAAGTGGAAGGATGTAGATTTTTTTTTTATTTATTAAGGATCATCAACAGTTATTACATTATTACATTCAATTTACATCTAAGTATTTCTAAGGTTTTGTTAACTAAATGCACAACCACTTAAGGGTGACCTCAGCATGCAATATAATAGTGGCTAATAGGTATTTCTTAAGCGTCTTAAATTAAACTAAATTTATAAACGGACAACGCATGAACACTTAACATAAAAAGTACAGAAAAAAAAACAACAATGTGAGGAAGGTTAAAGCTCGATCTCAGAGGATGTGCAGTATAGTGACTAAGATGATTAGGTGAGCCTTAGGTGAGATGGCTGATGATATAGATAGATAGATAGATTGAAATCGAAATCGCGAGAGTTGGACCAACGCCCATTCTACTTAACACCAAGGCGTTTCATTGAACTTCGAGTGCACTACTACCACAAGGCATATAGCATTCAAAAGATTTTTTAACGAGAGCTTCGTCTACTGATTAGGGCATATGCCGCTTCTCTCACCGTATCTAGTAATCGCGGATTTGATTTCGCACGGAACAAGTCTTTGTGTGACCCACAAAGCCTTCACCGGGTATTCGTCTATGTGTATTTCATATTTGTGAACATCTTTCCTTAAAGAATTATTTTATTTAAGTTTCTGCCCGCACCACCGTCCGCGTTGGCTTTAGACAGGAAGATTACATTTCTCCGAAATAAAAAGTATCCGATGTGTTAATCCACGTAATAAACTATCCGTGTGCCAAATTTCATCCAATTCCGTTGAGCCGTTTGCGTGATTGAGTAACAAACATTTAAACATACAAATTTTCACATTTATAATATTTGTAGTATTATGGCAGGCATGTTGTGGCAGGATTTGTCAAAGTGAAGATCTTCCAGCCAGACGGGTGTTGTGTCTGGCGGGGCCTGCCACTCTCCCCCGAGAGTTGTTATCGGGGGCTTGTATATACGTTACACGTCGTGCGCACTCTAATATCCCATTCTAGACATGTATGGCGAATCGTCAGCACCATCTATTGGTATGTAGTCGCAACTATGTAGCTATGTATAGGGGTCGCTACTGCATAATCATTGAAACTCTATATTCTTTCCAACTTCAAAGGCTTATTCTTTGGCAAGTCCCAAATGTCAAATTACAGAGCCAAGCGATGGAGGCGCCAAAAGTCGAGAAGTTTTCGTAATCACTCTTCGAGTAATCCGAGCCCATTGAGCCAAGATGTTGGCGGATGGAGCCTGGAAACCTGTTTAAAACTAATATTTTTTCCCTGAAGTTTATTCCATAATTTCTTCACCTGCTGTAACAAGACTATCCTACTAATGCTTATAGTTAGTGTCCGACCGAAATTAGTTTTACAGCCGAAGCCAAAACCGAAACCGAACTTCGGCCTCTGTCTCAATTTCGGCCGAAACCGAAACCGAAACTTCCTTATAAGGAAATATATTTTTTAATTTTAACTTTGTTATGCCACATGCACTTTTCAGTATTTTTTATAATTTAAGATTATAACAGTACGAACAGGTATATAAATTATGTTATCTAACTGCGCGTTTTATGTTTGAATTCATGCTTTTTATTGAACTAAGAAGAAAATATCAGTTGGAAACATGGTCTCTAGGCTCAGTGTATATCACGAGAATAGCAAGGGGCATATGAAGGGATCCTACGTCAAATCGATAAAATTGTCGTCACATATTACGAAACAAATACATTTAAGGGGACGCAGCTTTGTTGTGATGAGTCATCGGAAAACGAATGTACTTTCAATAACACATCAAAATAACTTCTGTAAAATTTTGCTTTCATTTTTGGAACGCCACTTATATAGCAAAAAGAGTTATGACCCTAAATGTACCTTCTCAGCATATCCGCACAAGCATAATGATTGATTAAAACCAACATAATTAATATTAATAAAGTACACAAATATAGAATTACTCTTTTTTTGTAGCCGATCATCATAACATGCGCTTACTAGTAAAATACCAAAAATGATTTTGACCATACAAGAAAACTGAGGGTTATTGAAAAAAGTGCATATTTTAATGTAGGTAGGTAGTTAAAACACAATGACCTGTCAAAGTTCGTGCGACCACTACCACTGTTGATCAGTGATATGTGTTTGTCACCATAAATTCAGTTTATTTTTTGTAAAGTCAATCTTTTCAAGAATATTGACTGCGCACAACAAAACGAACATCGCACGATAGCGTTTACATGGGCGAGGGCGCCGTATGAGCATAATAGGCATGTCAATTTAAAAAAGAGTTAACGAATAAAATAATCCATCTATTTAAATTGATCTGAAGTACTGGATCGATTTAATGAATTCATTCAAAAACCCCTTGCATCGGACGGATTCACGTTAGCTACAATGATAAATAGTTATAATTAAAAATATCTCTTTAACACACGTATTTTTTGCAAAAAATAATCCAAAGAGTCCAAAATGCCCCAATACGATGAGATTATATTGGGCATTTAAAGTCGACCTTGATTCTTGGACTAACGATACCTTATATATATATAGATAACTTTTAAGTCTTAATTTGATCGCAAAGCGGTGCTAGTGTGTTCGATTAGAATCAATATAATGATGAATTTTTTTACAATTAATCGACATGCCTAAACGGTAGTTCAGTCGTCCCGACTCTCGCCGATTGTTCCCGAAGTTCATCCGAATATTCACGAACGTAATTTCGGTTTCGGCCCTAATTTAGGCCATTTTTCTGCCGAAACCAAAACTCCAATTCTGGGCCGAAACTGGCAATAACCGAAACCAAAACCTAAAAATAAATTGTTAGCCAAAAAACTTAAGGCGAACAATTCAGTCACGGATAGACATTTTAAGGTACTTTTTCGAAGTAAATGAACATTTCTGTTGACGCAAGTTGTTTTTACGTATTCGCTAGATGAATAAAAAGCAAGAAGTAAACCCCCGCCGCCAAATAAATATATAAGATGGCAATCACTGTGGAACCTTAGCAGTAAGTTTTACAATGTAGGCATAGTGATATTAATCTCATTACAAACAGCCCTTGGGAGATATTAAACCGAAGGTGTGGTTACATTATTATCTGTGCTATAAAGACAAACCCAGAATACCACAAGCGTGTGGGATGTAGGGGGAGGAACGACGACATCGACATTTTATTGGAAACGCGAGCTGTTTGCCCTCCGCTAGTGTCGTGGCAACTGCCATACGATATGATAAATTCTTAGCAATATATGCCATTACCTACTAATATACTGTGCAATATGACTCCTTAGACATAGTTATTATTGTAGGATGGTTTTTATTTTCCGAACCCTGAAACAAATACTTAATAATATCAGCCTACACTGCCCACTGCTGGGCAAAATATGACTCATAAGACATAGTTATTATTGTAGGATGGTTTTTATTTTCCAAACCCTGAAACAAATACTTAATAATATCAGCCTACACTGTCCACTGCTGGGCAAAGGCCTTGTTTCACAAATCGTGGTGTAAGAGATTAGGTCATACTCCACCACGCAGACCCGGATTGCGGACAGGACAGGTGCAGATTGGCGGAGCCAGGTTTGTGGCCACCAGCTATTGAAACTTATCAAGCCGCCTTTAATGCTTCCATCTCGGCTTAACGACCACCACATTAAGTGTTAGCCGGAACCAACGGCTTAACGTGCCTTCCGAAGCATGGAAACGGCCGAATATGAAAATGACACAAACGGTCACCCATCTAAAGCCGACCGAGTCAAACTCTGCTTAACCGTGGTAATCGGTAAGAACACCGCGGTCGCACAGCGCTACGAGCACCTGCAGCAAATACTTAAAAATTATGAAACAAGTATTTTTACACTTTTTTGAGAATCGAATGTTGTAACTATTATCACGCTTCATTTTAACTTCATTTACAATGTCATGTTGTATGCATACGCTTGATCGGATTCCTGAAAACACTCATGCAGAAATTTAACTACCTCGTTGGTCTGGTGGCAAACCGCACCGCTTGTTGACCGAGGTCCTGGGTTCAAATCCTAGGTCGGACAAATGTAGTTTTTCTAACGAAAAATTCCCAGTACGAGTTCGGAGTCTGGGATTGTGCCCGGTATATGGCAATAGGCTCGCCCCCTATTACATGGGACCTAACATCGTCGGCGAAACGTGGGTGTATTCAGTACACCTCTGCCACCCCCTCTGGGGAATATAGGCGTGACGGTGTTAATAGGGTAGAATAAACTTTTCCATAAATTCCACTCACACAGCTTATTTAATAAATTTAGTTACGCAAGGAGTGAAAGTATTTCATCAACTAGTGGCTTTAATTATAACTTATCGCCTTAAAAACACGGCAGACTAGTTCTGCCCGCGACTACGTCCGCGTTGACTTTAGACAAAAAACCTTACATTTTTCCAGGATCAAAAGTATCCTATGTGTTAATGCAGGTAATAAACTATACATCTGTGTGCTAAATTTTATCCAAATCTTTTTAGCCGTTTTTGCGTGATTGAGTAACAAACATCCGAACATCTAAACGTACAAACTGTCACATTTATAATAATAATGTCCGTCCCCTTTGAAATAGTCCGGTTTTTTCCATCAAACCTCATTTATATAGGCCTTGTTTTCTTTCCATAATTTACAATAGTCTTTTCACCTGCCGGGGTCAGTTCGCTGGTTATGTTTCTTCATTTTCAGCAAGTGATCTCAGCAGGTGGCTTACATAACATTAACTTCTTGCAAAGGGCCTCTACGTGTTGGACCCATGTCCCCATGCAAGCCTTTCAATGGTCCGGGTAAAGCCTGTGAATCTTAGCGATAATAATAATAATATCAGCCTATACTGCCCACTGCTGGGCAAAGGCCTTCTCTCACAAATCGAGATGAGAGAGATTAGGTCATACTCCACCACGCGGACCCAGTGCAAATAGGTGAAGGCAGGTTTGTGGCCACCTTTTTTTGGAAATTGGCATGCCGCCTATGAGGCTTCCAACTCGGCTTAACCACTACCACATTAAGTGGTAATCGGGACCAATGGCTTAATGTGCCTTCCGAAGCACGGAGATGTTCGAATATGAAAATGCCACAAACGGTCACCCATCTCAGGCCGACCATGTCGAACGCTGCTTAACCTTGGTGATTAGTTAGAACACCGCGACGAGCTACGAGCGTCTCACGTTTTATGCGTACATTTATCATAGTATAATAATATTAGTGGGATAGAATTGAAGAAGAAGAGTCCTCCTGTTTCCCGAAAAATATTCAATTATATTTCCATACTTTAAACTAGAATAGCAGAACCCTTTTTTAACCGACTTCAAAAAGGAGGAGGTTCTATGTTCGGTTGTATGTATGCTTTTTTTTTATGTATGTATGTTCAGCGATAATTCCGTCAATTGTGGACTGATTTTCATGATTTTTTTTGCATTGGGTTCAGTATAGCTCCAAGGTGGTCCTATTTTAATTTCATTAGCATTGGACCTTGAACTTAGAAGATACACCAGGGAACTCCTTAACGACAAACAATAGGCATGTGTAATTTGAGATATTATGGGTATTACGTCAATCCTATAGGTACCCTACTATAGAACTAAGCCGTATATTAGCCAACTTCAAAAAAAGGAAGTTCATAATTCGTCCTTTTTTATAACTCCTTTGCTTATGAACCGATTTCGATGATTCTTTTAGTTTTGAGGTGGTCCTATTTTAATGTTATTAGTATTGGACCTTGGACTTTGAAGATACAAGAGGGAACTCCTTAACGGCGAACAGCACGAATGTATAGATTCCGTTATTATAGTCATTATATTAATCCTGTAGGTGCCTTACTGTACAACTCAGCAAAATAATACAATATCGGTATATAAATATTACTAAATAATTCACTCGTCACTTAAAATTGTAAAATAAAAATCTTTTAAAAAAAAAGGTAAACCTACTTCAAAAAGCAAAAAATAAATGTTTGAAGTCGGTGCCAAGTAACCGACTGCACCAACCAGCACCGACTTCAAATATTTATTTTTTGCTTTTAGAAGTCCGTTTACCTTTTTTTTTAAAAGATTTTTATTTATTATAACGCTCCAATAAACAAACTTATAATACCCGAGTCTTGACTATCTCTCTAATCAATCAAAACTCTTAAGTTAAATTTAATATTGAAGAATCGCATCACTCACTCACATCACTCTATGGACAAATAGTTACAGATATAATCTAGTTTTATCTTTTAAGATGTATATATTTACTATGTATGATTGTAATTTGATTTGTGCGCCAAATAAATAAATAAATCAATACTTTGAAAAGTATCGACATTTCAGCGTATCGATTGTTCGCATCACTAGACACGAGAGGAGCGTCTAATAGAGGCGGTTTCGACACATTCGCCAGCAATCATCGTAAAGATTGTGTGCCGAGACCAAACAGACCTATTGATACAATAATACCTACTCAATAGAGAAAGTGAACGTGTAAATATATATATAGCAAATACATTATGTTATGGAGTTCTTTTGAATGTAAACGTTACCTACACTTTCAAGTCCTCTACAGTTATTCTAATTAAAATAAAATAACTGCTTCATATGTACTTCATAGCTCCAAAATCAAAATTATTTTTATTCATGTAGACCTAAAGGCACTTATAAATAGTCAGAAAGAGAAAAAATATTGATTACTTAAGACTCCCACTCGTTCGGAAAGTCATTCGTATGGAGAAGAAGGGCAAGAAACTCCAGGGTTACTCTTTTTAAAAATGAAAGTGTAACAATTCTTTTTGTATACATTGCATTTGTGGGGATATATAACAATGCAGAACGAGCTAAATAGATGTGCTTAAGTATAGATTAATCATAAGTGTACTTAGATTCATGGTATCGGTCTACATAGTCCTCTCATTTATAAAATAGAGATTTTGTAAAGGTATATAATAATAGTCATATAATAATAATACATCGATTATAACTAAAATTGGCTCGACAATACAAATGGAAATTCAACCCTCCGAGATTGGTCTCAGCTGCGGAAAACAGCCTATATATATATATATATATATATATAAGTGAATATCTTTCATCAATTACCAAAAAGCTTTTTTATCTTGCAAGACATAGATAGATAAATTCTTTATTGTTCACCAATAATATAACAGGGTTTCAGGTCTGGAAGAGGATGTTCGGATCAAGTCTTCTCACTCGGCAACATCGTAGAGAAGCATCTGGCAGTGGGGTGGAAGGTTTTCTGCGGTTTTGTACATCTGGAGAAGGCATTTGACAGAGTTGTGCGAAAGAGACTTTGGGACATTTTACCAGAGTATGGTATAGATGGCACTCTGTTGCGAGCCGTCCAGTCCACTTATGTGGACTGCAAGGCATGCGTACGGGTGGGTGGTAACAGGTCACCCTGGTTTGACGTTAAAATCGGCGTCAAGCAGGGTTGCGTGTTGTCCGCTAGACTGTTTATAGTATATCTGGACAAAAGTCTTCAAAGACTGAAAGCGATGAATGAAGGTGTAAAAATGGGTGACTTAGTGGTAAACCATCTACTTTATGCAGATGACGCGGTTTTAATAGCGCCAATAGCCACTGATCTGCAAACACTAGTCACAGTTATGAAAGACGACTGCATGATCAATGGCTTACACTTGAATGTGAAGAAAACCAAGATAATGGTTTTTGAAAGGGAAGAAACCAGAACGAATGTAAGGATCGTGGTTGGTAACGATGTGCTGGAGCAAGTGAATGAGTTTGTATATCTTGGATGCGCCTTCAGTAAGGATGGGAAATACACCGCTGACATAGAGAGAAGAGTGAGTGCAGGGAACAGAGTGAATGGTGCGATGGGAAAGCTACTCGGGAGCCGGCACTTAAGCCATAAGGCGCAGCTGGCCATACATAACGGAGTTCTTGTCCCAACGCTGTTATATGGTAGCGAGAGCTGGGTATGTAAGAAGGAGAATGAAAATAGGATAAATGCGGTAGAAATGCGAGCTCTGCGGAAGATGTGCGGAGTGAAGCTGACCGACCGCATTAGCAACAGCATAGTAAGACAGCGAGTAGGTATGAAAGATAGTATCGGTGTAAAGATGAGAAAGGGCATGCTCCGTTGGTTCGGGCATATAGAAAGAATGCCAGAGGAAAGAATGACAAAACAGATATACAATGTGAAAGTGGAAGGATGCAGGTACCGGGGAAGACCTAGACTATCTTACCACGACCAAATAAACCGAGTCTTATCTGATGGAAAAGTCAAGAGTCTCCGTAACCGGCGAGCGTGTATGAGACGAACTATGAGAGTCGAGGAAGCCAGAGAGGTATGTAAGGAAAGAACCTGTTGGAACTCTGTACTCTCTGCCTACCCCGCAAGGGATCTGGCGTGAGGTTATAGATAGATAGATAGATAGATAGATAATATAACAAATAGTGATTGGACATAAACAACATTACAAGTAACACAAAGGGCGGCCTTATCGCTAATGAGCGATCTCTTCCAGGCTACCTTAGGATGGAGAATTTTCAAGTGATAGGAATGTACGGTGGTGCACTAAATTAAAAGGATAGAAACGAGAATATTAGCATTACTTAAATACTATAAGAACAAAAAGATGCTAAGTAAAATAAAATCTTAATCAAAATACTAATAATAGTAGGATAAGCAGATACATATTTGAAAAGTGCGTAATTATAATGGAGGTGCTAATACCGAATCTGGTAAGCGGTCTGAGAAGAAAAATTCCTTAACTAGAGATTTCGTTAAACAGCAAAACTATAAGTTCTGTTGGTGTAAAAATAATAAAATATATTTGCGAAAAGAGAGATCGGCGATAAACAAATATATGTTAGATCCGAACAAAGTCTCGCTGATCTAAAGCCTCAGCAATGACTATATTTCATAAAAATGAAATCAGATTTTATACCTTTCATAATATTTTTCTACTATTACTATACAAAACAATTTACACACCAAATCATATTACACACACCTCTTATAAATTACTGCACATACCATACACAATTTATACACACTTTTCCATTTAAATCGACTATTCCTAAAACAATTTTAACTCAGGCCTCTATCATTCCTTTATACACGGACATTATTTTAATGGGTTTACCCGTTCAATGCCATAGTCATAACTCAAGGCTACCATTAATTAATGCTAAATATGATTATCAACATGCTTGACAAAATAGATAAAGTTGCTATGGATTTGGACTCTTTACAAGTTTCCAAATCATATAAAATTTCGATAGACGATTGCCAAAAAACTATAGATACTTATGTCACTACAAATCATGTTAAAATCCTACATCTGAATATACGTAGCATCAATAAAAACTTTAATAGCTTCATATCATTCTTACATATGTTAAAAATAGAGTTTGACATAATAATTTTAACGGAATGCTGGCTAAAAAAGACACTAACAACTCCTAATTTAAGAGGTTATAATATATATTACACAAAAAATAATATAAATCAAAACGATAGTGTTGTTATATATACAAAATCAAGTTTAAATTGTGTTGTTACCGAACCTGAGGTTACAGATTCGAACTGTTTGCTTTGTAAAGTTGAGAACAAGTTTGCCATCCTCGCTGTCTATAGACCTCCATCATACACCAATATCAACAATTTCATAAACACTTTGGACCAAAGACTACTTAAATTATTAAAAAATACAACATATAGCTCTAATTGGCGATATCAATATAGATATTAAACCCAACAACAAAGACCGTCGTTCAAACGATTATCTTACTTTTACATCTACTCATGGATTACTTCCAGCACACCTATATCCAACAAGATTAAACAACTGCTTGGATCACATTTTTCTGAAAACTAATAAGATAGGAACCACGTATGTTATTGAAACCAGTATAACTGACCACCTACCTATCCTCTAGAGTATAAATTTGGATTTAAAGGATCAAAGCAAAATTATGTCTCTAAAATAATTGACGTATCCAGTATCCAAAGAGACATAAATAATACTGATTTTACTCCAGTTCTCTTAGCAAATGACGTAAACGATGCTACAAATATATTGACGATGACTTTAACGCATATCATAATAAGCACACTCGCTACTCCAAAGTCTCTAGGAAAAATAGAAATATAAAGCCATGGATAACTCTCGGTTTACTCCGTTGTATCCGTAACAGAGATAAAATGCACCTTTCAATAAGAACACAGCCTGACAATGACATATTAAAATTGACTTATACACGCTACCGAAATTTTTGTAACTCACTGTTACGTAAACTTAAAATAAATTACGAAAAAACCGAATTTCAAAAACGAAAACATAGCGCTAAAGCCACGTGGGATTTAATAAAAACTGTAACATATACCAATCATGTGCCATCACCACCTAATGAATTATTACAAATTGGAATACACTCAGTAAACAATTATTTCGCAAACATAGGAAAAGGACTAGCCACTAAAATGCAACAGCGCATTAAAGGAATTAAACTTTCATCCCATATACCTTTCAAAATTCCTAATTCTATGTGTATCTTGGAGACTGACGAATTGGAAGTAGAAAATATAATAATATACCTTAAATCTGATTCCACCGTAGGCACAGACGGAATTCCGAGTAAACTTTTATAACTATCACGTAAAATCCCAATTCCATGTATAACCCATATTTGTAACCTAGCAATTACTTCGGGCAAATTTCCACATGCATTCAAAACTGCTGTAGTTCACCCCATTCATAAGACGGGAGACAGAGACAGTGTCAATAACTATAGACCTATATCTATTTTACCATCTATGTCCAAAATTTTAGAAAAAATATTAACCAACCGCCTGCTCGACTATTTAAAGAAACATAATGTCCTATCCAACAACCAGTATGGCTTTAGAGCAGGTGTTTCCACAGAGGACGCAGTTATAGCTTTCTCCAATAAACTAATTCAACAAGTGGAGGCTAAACAAAAATGTCTGGGTATCTTCTTGGACATATCTAAAGCATTTGACACTGTCTCTGTCCCAATACTTCTATCAAAACTGGAACACATAGGGATACGTGGCATACCACTTGCCCTTTGCCAGCATATAAAAATTGGCGATGTTATTAGCGAAAGGACTAAAATAGAATACGGGGTTCCTCAAGGCAGTATATTGGATCCGACCCTTTTTCTCATTTACATAAATAATCTGTGTACTTTGCCACTCATGAATTCCTCACTATACAGTTACGCAGATGACACAGCTCTACTTGTGCATGCGAAAAACTGAACGGAAACCGAAAAATGTGCACAAACTGCTCTTAATTCTATAATGGATTGGTTTGCAAGAAACTTGCTCACACTTAATGTTGACAAGAGTAAAATAATTACCTTCTCAGTGAGTAACTAAACACAACCAAATATATCACCTGTTATAAAAGTACACACTTGCTCAAACCATCTGATGCATACATCTTGTACATGTAAGGTATTGTCGATTGTATCAAATACTAAATACTTAGGAGTACTTATCGATAAGCACCTCAATTGGCATACCCATATAGAAAACTTAGTGGTTCGAACAAGAAAACTAATTTACATTTAAAAAAAATTATAATAAAAATAAATAATATTAGCCCTGTTAAGAAAACTGTCCCACTGTTGGGCACGGGCCTCCTCTCTAACTGAGAGGGTTTAGGCCATAGTCCACCACGCTGGCCTAGTGCGGGTTGGCGAACTTCACACACCTTTGAGAAACTCTTAGGCATGCAGGTTTCCTCACGATGTTTTCCTTCACCGTTAAAGCAAGCGATAGTTAACTTTTAATACGCACATGCTTACGAAAAGATAGAGGTGCGTGCCTGGGTTTGAACCCGAGACCTTTGACTTTGCAGTCCAACGGTCTAACCACTAGGCTATCACTGCTTATCACGGCGTAAAAAATTACGCCATTCTATTGATAAAAAAACTTTGATGTCAGTTTATGTTGCTCTCGGCCAGTCAATACTCCTTTCTTGCGTCACAGCTTGGGGTGGAACATACAAAACCTACTTTCTTAAATTGGAGAGGGCCCAGAAAACCATTCTTAAGGTCATATACAGTAAACCTTACATATATCCCACCGAACAACTTTATAAGGACTGTAATGTGCTGACTGTGAGAAAGCTCTTTGTTCTACAATCTATACTTAGGAAACATCGTGCTCCTTTCACAATGCCTACAAACCGGCGTACGGATATTGTCTTCCCTAATATGAAGCTTAAAACTACCTTTGCCAAGCATCAGTTCTACTATCTTGGTGATAAACTTTATAACAAAATTAATCGTATCCTTCACATGCATAAGCTAAACTTATACAAATGTACGAGTCAAGTAAAACTATGGTTGTTGTCACTAAATTAGGATGAAATGGAAAAATTTATATTTCCACAAACTTAAAGAATAGTCGCACCGCTCACACACAAATTCACAGACACACACACACACACAAGCACACACAGGCACACATGCACCCACACGCGCGCACACACACACACACACACACACACACACACACACACACACACACACATGCATGCACATACACACACACCTTCTTGGTTGTCATATTTTTATAATTTATATTAGTTTCAGTTATTTTAGTTTTAAAGTACATACATGCTAAAGCCAATAATGCTTTTCTTTGCTTAAAGTCACTGTAATCCGACGATCTCTATTTCGGTGCAACTGTTTCATACATAAAAGGAGGTACACTGACTTTCAAGTCACAGGTTTATAAACCTAGTTTTATAGTCAGGGGACCTATAATTTTTCTGTGTTACTGTACCCCATGTCATCAAATAATGTAACAAATATGTCAACCCTTTAGAAATAAAAGAATTTTGAATTTGAATTTGAATAGTAAGAGAAAAAAGGGGTTATTATAAAATCAAGTCAAGTCAAATACCACCATATGGCTCCAAGTCATCCTCACCTGCTCGTGGTACATCCTGCTAATCAACGAACGAGGCTTTGACGACCGAAAAATGGCGGTTTAACCATAACAAAAAAACTGCGTGACTAAATACCGCAGATCGGTGACGGGCAGCAGCGGCACCGATGCGAAGACTGCGCACGCACTGCGATCGCCAACCCGCCTGCCCAGCGTGGCGATTATGGGCAAACCCTCCAAATGGCAAGCCAAAACAAACCACGGCCCCCAGTTCCTGGCCGCCCTGCTATTCCGGATCACGGCGGCGGTCACGGTAACGGCAGGGTAGGGGGTGCGAAGAATCCCCGGGCTACGAGAGGCCGCCAAAATCAACTGACCTTGGCGAAGTTTAATGGACGCATGTTACGGCTTGACGAGCACATGGCGCAATTAGAATCCGAACTCGAAGGGATAAGGTGGCACGTTCTGGGACTGTGTGAAGTCCGTAGAAAGGGAGAGGACACCGTTACCCTAGAATCAGGCCACCTTTTGTACTTCCGAGAGGGCGATCAGCTATCCCAGGGCGGCGTAGGGTTCTTGGTCAATAAAACCCTCTCTGACAACGTTGTAGAAATGTCTAGTGTGTCGAACAGGGTAGCGTATCTTATTATTAAGTTAACCGATAGGTATAACCTAAAGGTTGTGCAGGTTTACGCACCGACTTCGGCACACTCTGACAATGAAGTTGAAGATATGTACGAGGACATATCGAAGGCCTTACACTCCACCACTAAGGCCTACTACAACGTTGTCATGGGGGACTTCAACGCTAAAGTGGGAGTACAAATTTGCAGCGAATCGGTAGTAGGATCTTACGGTTACGGTAGCAGGAATCATAGGGGGCAAATGCTTGTCAACTTTCTTGAGAAAGAGGGGCTTTTCTTGATGAACTCTTTCTTTAAGAAACGTCCCCAAAGAAAGTGGACATGGCAAAGCCCCGACACTAGGACTAAAAATGAGATTGACTTCATCATAACGGACAAGAAGCACATATTCAGAGATGTCTCAGTGATCAACAGGTTTAATACCGGAAGCGATCACCGACTTGTCAGAGGCTCACTGAATATCAACTTTAAGCTCGAGCGAGTCCGTTTGATGAAGGCCAGGCTCCGACCCAACCTCCTCCAAACCGTAGTAGGATCTGAAGCGTTCCAGTCAAATCTGGAGAACCGATTCGTTACCATGGAAACCACAAATGTCGTAGACCAGGCCCTCACAAATGTAGTTAAAATCCTCAGGGAGGAAGGTACGAGATTTTGTGAAACGCGACGTATTAGTAGGAAAACGAAGCTTTCGGAGGAGACACTGCAGCTTATGAAGGAACGACGTGTAAACCCACCCAACACTTCGTTAGAGCAACGGGCACTCAACAAACGAATTAACAAACTGGTACGACATGACTTCCGATGCGCTAATACACGCGCTATTGAAAAAGCAATCGAGCAAAATCGGGGGTCGAAAGTGTTCGCCATTGAGGAGCCATACATCTCGTCCTGATCCTGGAAATGAGGATCCTAGAGCTACATTAAGCCGGCACTTTACAGAAGACCTGCCCGAAATCAGCCTAAACGAAATCGTGATGGCTCTTGAACAGCTAAGGAATGGAAAAGCCTCTGGAGAGGACGGAGTTACAACTGAACTATTAAAAGCAGGAGGTAAACCCGTGCTAAAGGAGCTCCAAAATATCTTTAACTCTGTCCTCTTTAATGGGAGAACTCCAGAGGCTTGGGGTAGGAGCGTGATCGTATTGTTTTTCAAAAAGGGTGATAAGACCCAACTGAAGACCTACCGCCCTATTTCGCTCCTGAGCCACATTTATAAGCTGTTTTCAAGAGTTATCACGAATCGTCTTGCGCGAAGGCTCGACGAATTTCAACCCCCGGAACAGGCCGGGTTTCGAAGAGGGTATGGAACCATAGACCACATGCACACTATACGGCAGATTATACAGAAGACCGAAGAGTATAATCGGCCCCTGTGCTTAGCATTCGTGGACTATGAGAAGGCCTTTGACTCGATCGAGACCTGGTCAGTTCTGATATCCTTTCAACGATGCCAAGTCGACTGGCGATACATCCAAGTGTTAAGAAGTCTCTATAACGCCGCGACCATGACCATCCAGTTACAAAACCAGCAGACCAACCCTATCTCAATGCATCGAGGAGTGAGACAAGGGGACCCTCTCCTTATCTCCCCCAAATTGTTCACAAATGCATTGGAGGATATGTTTAAGACGCTGGACTGGGACGGTCATGGCATAAACATAAATGGCAGTCATATCTCACACTTGAGATTTGCAGACGACATCGTCATTATGGCCGAAACGTTGCAGGATTTACAACAGATGCTGACCAGCCTAGCCGATTCTTCCAAACAAATAGGTCTCCGCATGAACTTGGAAAAGACCAAGGTAATGTTTAACCGACATGTAGTACCGGAACCTGTTGCAATACATGGCGCTATTCTCGAGGTTGTTCAAGAATATGTTTACCTAGGGCAAACTCTGCAGTTGGGGAAAAACAACTTCAAGAAAGAGGTCAACAGAAGAATACGGCTGGGCTGGGCGGCATTTGGGAAATTACGTCGAGTATTTACATCGCCCATTCCACAAAGCCTAAAGACAAAAGTCTTTAATCAGTGCGTCCTGCCCGTTTTGACATATGGAGCCGAGACGTGGACACTCACGGTTGGAATGGTTCATAAATTTAAAGTCACTCAGCGAGCTATGGAAAGGGCTATGCTCGGTTTTTCTCTGAAGGATAGAATCCGGAACGAAGTCATTCGACAGAGAACCAAAGTTATCGAAGTGGCAATGGGCCGGTCACATTAGCCGAACAACCGATAACCGCTGGGACAAACGAGAGACCGCGGACTGGCAAACGTAATGCAGGACGCCCTCAGGCTAGGTGGAGCGATGACCTTCGTAGCGCGGCTGGCAGAAACTGGATGCGAGTAGCCGAGGATCGTACCCAGTGGCGTGCACTTGGAGAGGCCTATGTCCAGCAGTGGACTGCTATAGGCTGATGATGATGATAAAATATGTAAAGAGTGCGTACTTAATGCATATGAAAGTATATACAGTACTTATAAGAAAAGCACAATTTTTTAAAGTTTGGTCTGTCTGTCTGTTTGTTCCGGCTAATCTCCGTAACGGCTGGACCAATTTTGACGGGGCTTTCACTGGCAGATATCGGATGTTATAAGGAGTAACTTAGGCTAATTTTATTTAAGAAAAAAAATCTTGTTAAATGACACGCGGGCGAAGTCGAGGGGAACAGCTAGTATTAGTATAGAAGTATAGATTCCCCGTGTAACCGTGGTCATACTGCTTATTTCGATTAATCAAACGTTCCTGAGATGCACACATTTTACATGCACAATAATAAGACCAAAACAAACGTACGGCGCTCGAACCATTCGATTCGATTCATTGAATATAATGATATTAATATTATATTCAATGAATATAATAATATTATTATTATATAAGCGTATGCTCTGTTGGTTGGGGATATAGAAAGAATTTCATAAAAAATAATGACAAAACAAATATGCAATGCGAAAGTGGAAGGATGTAGGTACCGGGAAAGACCTATACTATCTTACCATGACCAAATAGTCCGAGTCTTATCTGAAATTCAAGTCAAGAGGAAGCCTGAGAGGTATGTAAGGAAAGAACCTGTTAGAAGTCTGTACTCTCTGCCTACCACGCAAGGGACCTGGTGGTGATATAGATAGAGATATAGACAGAAATAGAAATAGATAATAATAATTTAAAAAACGATTCACATGCGAATACGTAATTACAGATTGATAGATAACAATAATAGATCCCTGATCCCTGTATCTGAAGAGGCAGTGTAAATATAGACATACTCAGATCAGAATTGAATCCCTGATTTACAGTTAGCCCACACGCGCGGTAGTATGCAGGGAAATAAACGTGAAATTAGGTATTGTAAACTCTGCTAATTTTCTTACCCACTTTCCTGCTTATTGTAGCGATTTATATTCTCCCGCGTCAGCTGCTACTGTCGCGCGAAGAGTCTGACTGTAATCCAGTTAGGTACCTGCTGGTGTGAGGGGTCTGGCTCGGGGGGAAGGTGGTGGTTGCTGCGGCGCGTTGTGGTTGTCATCACGCGGAGCAGTCGCGACCGCACCCTCGGTATTGTTGTTGCCTGGAGGACCTGGACCCTCGCCGGCACCCGCTTCGATTTGCAGCTGAAAATAATAATGCTGTTAAAAAAATATGTCCACGAGCCGTAGAAAACCTAACGCAGTATGGTAACACACAATACAAAAATCGAGAATGCCTGGCCAGAAGGCGTTCAAATAAAAAAAACGGCATTCGAAGCGGATGTAACTTGGCGTGTGATTATATTCTGATTGCATCATTGTAAAATCAAAAAGGACTTCGTTCTACGTCCGTGGATTATTGGCCCCAGAACCAACAGCAATGAAAAATGCTTGTATGATTTTAAATCACCTATAAATTATCTTCATGTATATATTATTAAACGGACAAGCATACTCGCATAATTCCAAAACAAGTATAAGATTTTGAGGTTATAATTTAGTAGCCAACAATACATCTGTAAAATCGTTATATAAAAGTATATTAGCAATAATAAAATCGATTATAGTTAATTGTAATCGATTGAATATAACCGATTAATAGGACTGGCATCTCCAACTGCAATTCGATAACAACGTTGACGTTCGGTAAAGATGTCAGCGACTTCGATTTAAGTACTTACAATTCATTGAAATATTCGTTTGGATTGCAAAATACTCAAGGTTTCACTCAAGGGTTCACAATACTCAAGGTTTCGCCAAATAGCCGACGCAGCGCGGCGTTGGCGTGGCTTGGGGAGTTGTAATGTACTGAAATGTACGGGAGACGCCACACTGCGCAGCCCCGCTCGGCGCTCCGTCGGCTATTTGACCAAACCTTAAAGGAGGAAAGAATTTGAATATTTGCTGACCGGCGAATTGTTACTGCAACAGAATATTTGGCAGTTGATACTTAGGATAGTTAGCTATACAGTATTTGGGGATTATGCCAATGATGCCACTTCCCGCTTAGAAGTTTTATGACAGCGTCGTCTAAGTCGAACTGAACAGGCCCGCACATCAAGCGGGTCCGTCACCGAGCATAAAGGATGCTCGGTCGTCTCCATTCGTTAATCTGCAAGCGGAGTAAAATGTCCCTTAGAAATAAAGTGACGCTTTACAAAACTTGCGTTCGACCCATCATGACTTATGCGTGTGTTGTATTCGGGCATTCGGCCCCCTCTCACATCGATAAACTCCAAGCGGTTCAAAACCGCTTCCTCCGTAAAGCCGTAGGAGCCCCCTGGTTCATACGGAACGTCGACCTCCACTCCGATCTAGGTCTCGAACCTATTCGCGCCTTTATTAAAAAGGCGTCAACACGTCACTTCGCGAACGCATCTACCCATGCGAATCCGTTAATCGTAGCCACCGCCGACTACGATCTCCCCCCCGACCCCTGCCGCCACCGCCGGCCGCGACATGTTCTCACCGACCCCCCCGATGCTTTGTCATCCCTTCTTTCCGCTCAGAATACGGGCGACGACGACGACGTAGTAGTAGATCCCCTCCCATAGCCGGCGGTTGACCGGTGCACTTAGTAGTGCACCCGTCCCCCTACAGCGACTGTCCCAACCGAGGGCACCTCTTCGAGGCGCCCTCGAGTATGTCGCCTCTTGCCCTTCTGGCTGGCTAGAGCGTAGTGGTTGCACGCTCGCCTTTAAGTCCGGTGAAGCTGTAAAGGCCTCGCGGCCAACAGCGTACATCATTCACACACACACACGCGACAGGGTTTTTCCCTGGGAACTAAATACTCAAAGCGTTCCCAAAGATATGCAGGGGATAACTCCCCTGCATATCTTCGGGAACGCGGGATTGTGAGCACAGAGAAAAGTAAAGAAAGAATGTGAGTATCCCGACGCTGACGACGACGGCTAAAATACGACACAAGTGCGGACCAACTTATCTCTAACACATAAATATATGAACTAATCTTATAAAAATGGTAACAAATCACAACTAACAAATAAATCCTAATCTAGGTACATACTACATGAAATAACTAATCGCATATATACCTCCATCCGTTAATCTGCAAGCGGAGTTAAATGTCCCTTAGAAATAAGGTGACGCTTTACAAAACTTGCGTTCGTCCCATCATGACTTATGCGTGTGTTGTGTTTGGGCATTCGGCCCCCTCTCACATCGACAGACTTCAAGCGGTTCAAAACCGCTTCCTCCGTAAAGCCGTAGGAGCCCCATGGTTCGTACGGAACGTCGACCTCCACTCCGATCTAGGTCTCTAACCTATTCGCGCCTTTATTAAAAAGGCGACAACACGACACTTCGCGAACGCATCTACCCATGCGAATCCGTTAATCGTAGCCGCCGCCGACTACGACACACGGGCGCCTCTTCAAGGCGCCCTCGAGTATGTCGCCCCTTGCCCTTCTGGCTCGAGCGTAGTGGTTGCACGCTCGCCCTTAAGTCCGGTGAAGCTGTAAAGGCCTCGCGGCCAACAGCGTACATCACTCACACACACACACACACACACACACACACACACACTCGAACTGAACATAAACCGGTAATGAAACCACATGGCCGGTTCTTATTTACTTCGTATTTCAATCCTGAACTTAGATCTTCAGGCAGCGGTCTGTGATAGATCTCTATCTATTTATGAAATCTTGATGAATATTTTGTCCCCGAAATGATACTTTTTGCATAAAAATATTCTCAAACTGATTTAAATGCTACCTGTCCCATGTGCCTTACGATGCTACATCGTCTATTTCTTTTGTCTTTTGATTTTTATCCTCAAGTTTTTTCTGCTAATTTTCTTCCTCAAAGCAAAAAGGACCACTGGCACAACTGGACGACTGGCAAAACGAGGACGACTGGCAAAACCGACTGAGTTTATAAGCGCAATACATCGGCCGTGTTTGTACTGTCGGACCGGAAACATAACTACATGTTACGGCGGAAAGAGTCTAGTTGGTAAGTTCAACTGAACGAGGCAGTAATTTCAATTTCGTTCCTACTTTTCGCCACAGCAATAACAAATTTAAACTACATAGGTATATTGCTACAAATATATTTTGGCCCATGTACGACATTGACAGGTGAACGTTGGTGTGAAGTTAGGGTTATCACTTAGCAAAATCTTCCTACTTCCAGGGAAATATTTTAACAGGTAGGTCAGCACGGTTAATAATTAAAAATAAAACTTGAGTAAATTTCATAGCAAACGGCAACTCTGCGACTGTCATAAAGTGACATTTCTCTGGATAGCATGAGTTCCAATTTTGGCCGCGGGCCGAAAAATCCTTATATGACTGTATATACTGATAAAGCGTGTGTCCTTTTAATTATATTTTAAACAGTCACAATAATTGCAAAAACCGGCCTCCCTGACATGTTGACATACTGGATATTTTTGAACGACGAAGGGCGACGGAAAGGGTACGTAACTGCCACTCTTCACGTATTTTCCTTCTCATAATAAAACAGCCAACA
Source organism: Phalera bucephala (assembly GCA_905147815.2). NCBI lineage: Eukaryota > Metazoa > Arthropoda > Insecta > Lepidoptera > Notodontidae > Phalera > Phalera bucephala. Next base: position 29,325,373 of record LR990622.1, read on the forward strand.
AAGGAGGCATAACTACATATTAGTGCGAAGAGTCAAGTTAAGTAAGTTCCACTCAACGAGTTAGTAGTTTCAATTTCGGTTCTAATTTACTCCGCAATATCACACACACGATGTAAACTACACAATTATATACCCATATAGAGATGGTCTTAATTATAATGACTGTCACAGTAATTACAGAGCGACCTCCCTGAGATGTCTACACACTGGTTATTTATGAAATATTCCCTGCGCGACGGAAGGGGATGGAACTACCATATCATATAAATGTAATAACTGCGCGACTGCCTACTTGTTGGGAGAGTCTGGTGGCTAGAAATTGTAAGAGATATTTTATGCAAGTTCTTTATGTATAAACTAGCATACCACCCCAGCTTTTCTAGGTATCTACGGCCGGATGACATTTTGTTTTGGGTGGGTGGTGAATCCTTCAAAGAAAATCCGCTAGGTACAGGGAAAGGTGAAATGCCAGACTTATAGACGGAACTCAGAATTATACTTCAGTCCAGATTCCTTCTGAGATATTTTCTGTGCGAAAGTGTGAGGAATAACTTGGGGTGGATTGGCACAGGACCGCGAAGAATGGCACAAAATGGAAGAGGTTTAGGCCCTGCAGTGGGTTATAGAAAGTCGATGAAAATCATGCTCACTATAATGCCTTTGCTTGCGGTAGCTGTCTGACGCGGGTCACTTCCTTCCCTCAAATATGGTCGAGGGCAGTAATGGCAGTCATACTCGTGAACGGGTGCTGTTTATGGAGACTGTTCCATCTGGAATCTTTTAGATAGACTTTACAGATAAGCTCATTAGATTCATATCTTGATCGTAAGTATAGTGGAGCTAGATCGTAAACTATTTGATTGTAACCTAAACCTTTTATCCACACAATATGAATGAAAAAAAAGAAAATGAAACAGAGAAAGAGAAGCAAATAAAAAAGAAAATCCCGCTGAGGTTCTTCGCCGGATCTTCTCAGTGTAGGCCGCGTTCCGATCCGGTGGTACATTAGTAGTTAAATTGGATTAAAAAAATGTACATTGACCATTTGTAAGCGCCCCCGCAGGGCTTATACAAAATAAATTATTTGAGTTTAAGTTTGATACTGATTAAAACCTGTATAATTTGTCTTACACTAGTGTCACAACACCAACAAGGCGGTCAAGTTTTTTACCCGAATGTCCAAGAAGGAGGTTAATATTTCTCTATACAGTACTTATTCTATAAATAGAGTAAAAACGAACGCTAAAGGCATTTTTATTTCACAAACGCAACAAGAAGTCCTACGAATCGGAGTTCAAAGAAATGAATAAGCACAAAAACCTCGTTATAATTTCAAAGAAGCCTCTACAAAGCTCGTTCTATTTGTGTCGAATTCTGTGAAATGTTAGCCAATGTTATACATTTTTTTTTATTTTATTTCGAAAACTTACAGCTAATACATGAAAAATATAAAAACATAGATAGAGAAGGCCAATTACAAGTTTTCACAAATAGATACAGAATAGAGAAGAAACAGAAGAACTGAGGCACACACATTAAATACATTCCTTTTTTTCTTTTAGACAGATGTAGATAGATAGCAGTGTTTACAAGGGTAATTATAGGAAAAATCGGTTTGTCGATATAAGGAGTTCACTGAAGGGACGTGCAGTATGTCAGGTCTTCTCAGAAATGCAGAAGGTATACACAGTCCTATCTTGCTCAGTAACTCGGGACATTAATCGGTTATCCGGTCAGATATAATGAATAGGCCAAAGTGTATATTAATATTGTACTCATCGATTTTCGAGTTATGTCGAGTAGGCCTTAACTGTATTCATTACGTCGGATTAATAAAAAACAATAGTATTCTATTCAACTTATTAATAAGTATTATATTGAAACACCGTCACGACTATATTACCCAAGCGGGGGTGGCAGAGGTACTGAATACACCCACTTTTCGCCGACGACGTTACCATACACCGGGCACCATTCCAGACTCCAGACTTATACTGGGAATTTTTCGTTAGAAAAACTACATTTGTCCAACCTAGGATTGGAACCTAGGACCTCATGATCACAAAGCGATGCGCTTTGCCACTAGACCATCAAGGCAGTCAAAATATAATTTTTAAAGTAGTCAAATTTGTCCCATTTTTAATAATAAGCGTTTAATAATGACAGCTTTATGAGTGACAGACTTTCATAACTGACTTGTTGGTTTAGTAGTAAGTGCGGCTGTTGATCACGAGGATTTGGGGTCGAATTCTAATGGGACTAAGCCTCCCACACACCGGACACAATTTCAGTATCCGGACTAACACTAACAAGTTTTCGATAAAAAAACTACGTTTGTCCGACCTAAGATTCGAACCCAGGCCCTTGTGGTCGCAAAGCGCAACATCCACCGCTAGATAAACGAGGAAGTCATTTATACCTCCTTATAAAATGTTTATCTTTAACAACCGTTTACTAATTAATTTCATAAAACATTTTCAAAATTACCTACAATAATTAGCATTGCCGTTATAATAAATTTTCAGCTGAAAGCGAGTAATATTTAAAACAACATCGCGTGCCTGCAGTTGTCGCATGCTGAGCTGTAAACGGGGGAACGAGTACACCAGTGCCACGGAAAGCACAGGTTTGAATCCCAGTTACATAATTGACTAAAACCACGAAGCAACAATGCACAGAAGGCTAAGTCCGTACTTTCTTTTTTTATTAAGTTACCAGAAATTGAAGATAGTAGTTTAAAGAAACGTACTCAGTGGCGTATAATTGGTGAAACCTATACACAACAGTGGACAGCGATAACCATCAAACATGATTATTGGTGACTAGATTACCTATTGGTTAAAATCAATCAATTCACCGATAATCATGCGGTTATTTATTTGCTACTAATTTCTGTGCGCATTTTTTCCGCGTTGACTTTAAACAGGAACCTTAAATTTTTTCGATATAAAAAGCTATGTCTTATCCTATGTGTTAATCCAGATACTAAACTATCGGTATGCCGAACTTCCTCCGAATCCGTTCAGCCGTTTTTGCGTGATTGAGTAACAAACATCTAAACATACAAACTTTTACATCTTACTATCTATCTATCTATATCATCACGCCAGATCCCTTGCGTGGTAGGCAGAGAGTACAGAGTTCCAACAGGTTCTTTCCTTACAAACCTCTCTAACTTTCTCCACTCTCATAGTTCGTCTCATACACGCTCGCCGGTTACGAAGACTTACATTACATCTTACTAATATTATAAATATGAAATTTTTATGTTAAGATGTTCGGATGTTTATCAGATCAGATTTATTACTTTATATATAATAATATTAGCCCTGTTAAAAAAACTGTCCCACTGTTGGGCACGGGTCTCCTCGCAAATGCTATGCGCAATGCCCAGTGCGGGTTGGCGAACTTCACACACCTTCGAGAAACTCTTAGGCATGCAGGTTTCCTCACGATGTTTTTATTTACCGTTAAAGCAAGTGATAGTTAACTTTTAATACGCACATGCTTACGAAAAGACAGAGGTGCGTGCCTGGGTTTGAACCCGAGACCTCTGACTTTGCAGTACAACGGTCTAACCACTAGGCTATCACTGCTATTTATTACTTTAAATTACTCATTTTGTCAAAACACACTAAATGTCTATTTGCGTAGTGACCGTCGATATAGGTCCCAAATGAGCACCGTAACTTTTCAGAGCGAATCAAAAAAAGGAGCTTTATATTTTTGAAAAATAATGTGCTTTGAATATTGTGATTCTCTCGCCGCCATCCCATCCATTATTCCATATAAAACTTTCCCTATAACAACAAACAACGTTAATTCACCTATTTACAAATAAACTTTGTTATCTTACGGAACAAAATGGTAATCGGTTGGGTGCTGCCTACAAACTAATAAGGCAGGCGAGGTAATTTTTAATATTGACTTATAAAGTTATTAAACTGAGCTTAATGTGGACAATACACGATTTAGCGCAGTGGTTAAGAGCTTGAGCTGCTCCGCCCACTGTGTCGAATAGTCGCGGGTTCGATTCCCGCACGGGACAAATCTTTGTGTGATCCACAATTATTTGTTCCGGTCTGGGTATTTGTTTGTGAATTTTCATGTTTGTAAACGCACCCACGACACAGGAATAAATCCTAGTGTGGGGCTACATTTAAAAAAAAAATTAAAATACACGGAAATGTTTAATTCGAATACCATACAATCTATTTTGATTTCCGGTCGCGATATTTAGTGAGGCACCGTAACCATCGAGGTTGTATGAAATGTAATATGCGAGCGGAGTAAGCCAGATATGTCTGTAAGGAAAGAACCTGTTGGATCTCTGTGCTCTCTGCCTACTCCGCAAGGGATCTGGCGTGATGATATAGATAGATATTGAGTGAGTGCCTATAACCGACGAGCGTGTATGAGACGAACTACGCAAGTAGCGAAAGCCAGAGGGGTTTGAATGGCGAGAACCTGTTGGAACTCCGTGCCTTCTGTCTGCTCCGCAAGGAATCTGGCTCTCGCCAGTTAAACTATCTATATCTTAAGTAATGTAGATACATAGATAATCAGTAGTTCTTCAAGTTTCCTAAAAAACCGTCTGACAAAAACAATTAGCATTACTATTGTGTTTGCATATCTGTACTTGAAAAATTAAGTAACTTTAATGAAATTATAAAACAAACTAATGGTACAACTCTCACTTCGTATTCATGAGGTCCAACATTGAAATTTCGACTAGCATCTCTGCGCGATTGGAATGAAAACATCGTGAGAACATATTCTTTAAGTTTTAAATGCTTACTTATTTAACAAATAAAAGACGGACATTTGGCTTATGGTCTATTTTCTGTATTTAGGTGATATAGGGTGAGCGGCAGCGACCTCTCATCTATATTAATATTATAAAGAAGCAAGATTTGTAATTAAAAAGATTTGAATAAACTCAAAAACTACTAGACCGATTTCCATTAGAAAGTTACCTTATCCAAAAGTAACATAGGCTATAACATAGACCCGGTAGGTGGCGCTGTTGTCGACCGGGTACGAAGTCGCGGGAAACTGCTAGTCACATATAAAAATATCATACTTAGATCGACAACTCGCCTGCCAAGCGTGGCGATTATGGCAATCACCCCCCAATGAACGACACTAAAATTAAACAGCCCCAAGTCCCCGGCGGCCTTTCTAGTCCTGGCCAAGGTAGCGGTCATGGTACAGGCGGGACAGAGGGTGCTAACAATCTCCGGCATAGACCCAGCTAGCACAAACCGATGATCTGGTGAAGGTTACAGGTAAAAGCTGGATGCGTGCAGCACAGAACCGGTCGTTGTGGCGATCTTTGGGGGAGGATCATGATGATGATGATGATCTAGCAAACTGCTCGCTTCGAGTAGTCGTAGGTTCAAACCCTCCATAAGAATGTAAATATTTGTGTAACCCACAAACATTAGTTTTGGTATTGATGTTTATGTATGTGAAATTCATGTTTGTAAACTCACCCAAGACACAAGAATAACCACGGCACGGAAACGTTTTGTTAAAATAGAGGTTAAAAAGTACACCGCAGGCTTCAGGCAGCCACAACCAGGAGTGGTATTTGTAACAAAGTCCTTACCGAGACTCCCAACGGAACCATGAAAAATGTGTTTTTTTTTGACGCAGAAGGAAGTCTACACTAAAAATGAATATAGCATTTCTATTAATACCTAATTTACTAACGTAAAGACAGTTTCGTGTAACGAACATTTAACGGTAAATCACGAATAATTCACAAGCGCACGCTACTGCGTTTCCTGACGTCGCTTTAAGTTGACGTCAGTGACTGACGCGAAATTATCGCTACCGAAGTTTTATGCAAACTTGGCAAAGAAAACACATTGATGAAAACAAAATGAGTCGACAATTTTTCGTGTAATCTTTATTTGAATAGTTATGCAGGTCTGTTATGAAATCGGGGATGTATGCCAACAGGAAAGGAAATTTTCCCGTTGCTTTTATGTAAAAAATCAGGGGTGAAATTGTATCAAATAGTGAGTCGCTAAAACATGACTATATCAAAACAGAACTAGTATGTGGTGCACGTCCAAAAGGAAAATCGGGTAATGCCAAAAAATGGGTTGATGATATCAAAGGATGCCGAGAAGAGCTGGATGTAGCTGACACAAAATAGAAATGATGGGCGTAAGACTACTGGTGCAAACATATATTAACATTAGGCTTAAACCAAGCAGTGGGTGAAAACTGACTGTAGATAAAGATGATGATTCTCCATATTTTCTTAGTACCGCATCTACGGCATTCTTTTTCTTCGAGTTCCACTCCTATCGGAGGTTGGGCAATAGCAGGACAAATGATATAGTAGTGCAGCCAAACAACTCCCTCAAGTTTTTTAACCAGGTGTGCCTCCTCCTGCTGGCACTTCTTTTCCCCGCGATCTTCCCTTGAGCATTACTTAAACACAAAAATCTATACTATCTATAACTACATAAGTGTATCTATCTATCCATCTATTTCATCACGCCAGATATCTTGCGGGGTAGGCAAAGAGTACAGAGTTCCAAAAGGTTCTTTCCTTACAGACCTCTCTGACTTCCTCCACTCTAATAGTTCGTCTCATACACGCTCGCCGGTTACCGAGACTCTTAACTTGCCCTTCTGATAAGACACGGTATATTTAGTCATAGTAAGATAGTCTAGGTTTCCCCTACATCCTTCCACTTTCGCATTGTATACTATTATTATTATTATATATAAACCATATTATTATAACAAATATAAGCTTCGGACCACGATAAAGCATTAATAAATCATCTCATCAGATCCCCAGCATCTGCAAAGGTCATACATACACAGTCTTGTGAATCCTGAAACCAGTATTTTCATCAAAGGTTAGAAACTTCTTACTGTAGGAAGATTTTGAACTTTGTGTGTAACACGTGGCTACAAGCTCAGTAACTTCCCAATCGAAGTTTATGGCTCCCTGGATCGATCATTACGCCCCCAAAATAGCCTAATTGGCATCGATATGCGGAAACAAAGGTGTACATTAACTTTACGACAGGTCACAACTTGCAAGTTTATGGGACGTGTTGGGATCGATTTTGGAGACCAACGGGTGATTTCAAATTGAACATTTAATGACAAGCAATACCGTACCGATTCATTGCGTTAAATTCAACTCAAACTTAGTCTGTGCGGCTAAGAAAAAAAATATCGATGGCGCGCTAGCAATGCCAAGCGCATCTAGATACTAAATTGATGGTCTGAAAAAAAAATGGTTTTGTGTGTGTATGAATGATCTACGTTCTTGGCCGCGGGGTCTTTATAATTTCAACGGGCAAGCGGGCGAGCGGGGAACCACGCTCGAGCGAGAAGGGCAAGGGGGCAACTAGCTCAAAGGCGCCTCAAGGAGGAACGGCCTCGGCTTGGGCAGTCGCTATGGGGAAGGGCATATACTAGGTGTCTCGCCGTGGTGCTCTGCACCGGCCGGCAGGCAAGGGATTCTTCGACCTCGCCGGCGAGGTCGCTGTCTGATCCTGTGTGGGGTATCTGTATCCGAAAGAAGGCATGTAATGGCGTCGGGAGGGTCGGTGAACGTGCCGCGAACGACGCTGAAGAAACGGCTTGAAAAATAAGAATACAAGTATGAGTGTGGTTTTATATCGAATTAATTCGATCCAAACATAGCCAACGTAACGACGCTTAAATGCTCCGATTTGCAAAAACTACCATAGTAAAAGATCTGAGGCCATAATTTACAACTAATTACTTCAGTTGCTCTACAAGTAGGTAAGGCTGGTTTTGACAGTTATTTTGTTCGTGATCCGTAATTTAATAGTCATAATATATCGCTTGTAAAGTGCCACAAATGTTGTTGGCACAGCCATGGCTTCCAATCAAAATATTTTTGAGTTTTTTTTACTTTCAATGCAATTGGAGAACTTGGAAATAGTTACAAAATATTTTGACCCGCGCCGCGTGTCATGTGCCACATAACGTAACATTAGCAAATAATAAAGTGAACTGTTTTTTTTAATCATTTCACCAAGTAACACTTGATGGTGTATTTCTAATTTTATATTTCTTATTTCCAAACCTCAGAGAACATAGCACAATCGCATAGATATATATCCATGCACGAACGTCGATCTTTGACGTTAGCGTGATGCTAGCATTACGCTAAAGTGATGATATTCCATCCTGGTCACACTACAAATTTACTACATAAACATAAACGTGATAGCACGACCACTCGCTAGCAACACGCTAACGTCAAAAGTTTTCGTACTAAGCCTTCTGTAATCAAAAGCAGCAAATAAAAAATAAATCAAAAGTCGTTATATTGTCAAATCGATCCTAATTACCACCGGCACATGGTACATAAACGACTCTCCCCCATAATGTCACGTTTATACGCCTGTTGGGTATGGTTTATAGGCCGTTTGAAGATCGCAATCGGTAATTGAGTTTGTGTAAAAATCGTGCAGCAAACACATTTGTTGCCGTATTGAAATAAATGGGTATGACGACGAATATGGATACAAATGTATAACTTAAGCTAAGCTAATAAATGGAACTTCAGAAGGAATTCACATAAGCTAAGAATATAAAAGGAACAAAGTTATTGTTTAATAGCACTTAACGTAGATTAGAGATAAAATACCTTTTTAAGTCAGGGTAGATTAATACCAAGAATATTTAGGGTAAATATCGTAGAGGCTAAAGCATAGTTAGACTTTAAAGGTTTGATAAAAAAAAATCTGCCGCAACTAAAACTGTTAAAGATGGATTTAAAAATCAATCCGTGCAAGGATTTACAGATACAACAAAACTTAGTAAAACAACACTATCCCAAATAACTACGGGCACCTATTTGTGCCACAGTTAATGGCGAAATTCATAGATCTCAGCAAACCCAATATGGCTACCCGATAAATGAGTTATTAATAATCGCGTTACCGAACCCGTCGGCCGCTGCATCCAGCTCGCACGGTGACATATGGGAAATTCATATTGGACAGGAAATAAGAACGGAATTGGATTGCTATTTATAGCAGTTTCGATGGTCTTACAGCTGTCGCCATTATAGTTTTGTCTATAATATCGGCTAGCCTCAATAGATGGCGTAGATACAATAAAAGCCATGGTTGACGTACCAACCTAAATCGCGCAAGAAAAGTTAGCATGATTATTTAGAAGATCGAAAGAATTAAACTAGTAGGAGTCCATCGCTTAGGTAGGCCTTCATGGTCGCAGGACGAGAAGACAGAACTCTGAGTGTCCTTCACGAGTGCAAGATGGAAGGCGGCATGGAGTAATCCTCAGTGTCGTGAGCGCCGTATATCACACCGTATATTATGCGCAGGGCAAGAGCGAAATTAGTCTCCCCTTTGAAGGCTTACTCTTTGGGGCATGGCACAGGACTTCTCTCCGCAGTGTTAATACCCGTGCGTTTCTAACTCGTAGACGTTCAAGACGCCTCTAAAGTCCGCGAAAGTCTAAAAAGCCTAAGCTACCTTGAAAATAATCATTTCTATTCTATTACGTCTATAAATAAAATAGCCTTTTACGGCGAAATAATTATTTTAATGAAAGGCTTTCGTATTCAATGATAATACGCCACAAAAGACATAATATGTTACGAAATTTGAGCAAAGCGCTCGGTTTGTAAGGGTGAACCTTTCTAAGAATGTCTATACCGTCCTTTTCCTTTCGCCAGTAAAGACGTTCCAGCGAGCCCTTTTCAGGTCAATATGTCGGAGCACGGGCCCGTGACGTCAGAATGACGTCACCCGGGAACCGGCACGTGAAAGGAACAATTCTCACGTTAAAACCTCTCGTGTTTGTTATTCGTAGTTTGAAACAGTATTCGTGCTTGGAACTCCTTACCGTAGTCTACAAGCTGTAACATAATAAACGCAATACCTGAAAGTAGTTTGTTCTAAATCGGTAACTGAATCGATTCCAACAATTTTAAAGTATTTTAATTTTTTTTTAAATTTGCAAAAATTGATTTTACTCCTTCAGTGCGTTATAAAAAATCAAATTTATTCTTGATTCATAGCAAGTAGAAGATTCCAAACGCATTCCTAAAACGTATTTCTCAAAACGCACATATACATGTACAAGTTTCATTGTTAATTGGGATATAAAAGTGCTTTAAAAAACCTTTAAATTTGAAAATTTGGTTTTCGTTTTGACTTTATGAAGCAATTCTTTAATCGGGGTGTCTGATGTCTTGCGTTTATTATGTTACACCTTGTATAAAACGCTCGTAGTTGTGTTTTTTTTAATTATAATTATTATAATGAACTAGCTACCGCTTGCGACTTCGTCTGCGTATCTTTTAAAATTATAACCTACTAGCTGTACCCGCAACTACGTTCGCGTTATTTTTAACCGACTTCTTAAAAGGAGGAGGTTCTCAATACGACTGTATGTTTTTTGTATGTATTCTACGCGATCATTCCGCCAATTATAAATTGATTTTAATGATTCTTTTTGCATTGGGTTCAGTATAGCATTTTAATTCCATCGGTATTGGACCTTGGACTTGGAAGATACACCAGGGAACTCCTTATCAAGCATGTACTTCACACCCTTAAGCTTTTTTTGAGACAAAAGGTAGCTTATGTCCTTATGGGCTTACGGGCGTGAAAAGGTAACAGACAACAGACAGGCGCGACAAGTGCGCAGTCTACACTTTGATTCTAAAATAATATAAACACGTTACACCTTGTTTGAAATTTAAAATCGATTTGAATGCATCAGTTCTCGTTCCACGAGGGACAATAAGCGTCCCGTCTCTATTTACCTGCATACGTAGGCGTTCTAATAATCGGTCTCTGGATTCTGCGAATAGTCACGTGGTTTTGTCGAGTGTAGGCGGTTGTGAGAAAAGTTTCGCATTTCAACGTCCAATTAAATGCTAGTAAAATCCACCTGCGCGTGACTGAATATTTCCACAGAACAAAGAAAGTGGTAAATTCCACCAAAAAGATTGCGCGATATTGACGTATGACATAGTGTGTGGGTATGTATGTGTGTCATGTGTATATCTGCAAGAGTGCGTTTGTGTGTGTGTATGTAGTTGTACGAGTGCGTTTGTGTGTGTGTTTGCTTAGGTATCCTGCATGAGTGTGTTCAAATAAAGTCATAAGACGTCATAACGTCATAAGTTCAGTAACTTTTATAACACCCAAATCAAAGTAAAATAATAATACCCTTTTAACAATTTGTCTTCTACAGGAATCGAGCCCGAGGCCCTCTGCTTTGGTTTATTTAATATTGTTATAATGTTTCACCGTGATGTCGTGGGCAAGAGTGTCAGTGTAAATGCCATTACATGTGTATATAATTATGTGCCTTTACATACAATAGTTAAACATTTATTAGTTGACAAATTACCCTTATATGACAATGTATTTTTTCCACAAATAAAAACCATCCCACTCACTACCATACCAAGTCAAACAAACAAAAAAAGAAGTATCAATTCTCAAGTGAAATTGAAATAAAAAAACAATTCAAATAAAAAAAAACTTATCAAGTTCAAAAAGCACTCAACATTTCAAAGCATGATCTTTCAAATTCTCTCAGTCGTTATCTGACGCTCAGTACTACGAGTTTTCAATTAAAGTAATTTTAGACTTGATAATTAAATGATAAGACCAACGAAAACAGCTCTAGTTTACCCTTTTGATCCCTTGCCCTTATTTTAAAAAGTATATCGGTAAATAGATTATTTTTAAATTATCTTACGTTGCTAATGTCTGCATGCGTCAAAGCCTTTGACGCTATATATTACTACGCTTAAAAGATCTTTGGCAATATTTTCAAATTAAAGAGGTTTTTAAACTTAAATTAGTATAAGAGATAAGTTGTTTTTTAAGGTGTAGTAGTAACATAAAGTACCATAAGAGGTTTGATTGCATAACTATAAAAACGATTGTGCATAATAATTGGTGTGTCATTTGTTATATATAGTATGATTTTTAACCATATTTAATAGCTTCGCTGTCTACATCCAGCAGTGCATTGTAATCTTTGTTTGTAGTAGTAACAAAATTGATGCTCGTTAGCTCGTTCGGTTTCATACAGCTTGTTAGTGAATGCCAGCTTTATTTAGTATAATTTGTGGTTTGATCAGCTAATAAGAAAAACACTTTCAACCTCCCGCGAACTTCCTTTCCAACCTGTAATCGCAACATCGTCATGAAGCGTCCAGTCACAACACATTAGCATTTTTCTAATGCTGGAAACTCGCCTCGAGGCTAAAAGCAGCTTATATTTTCTTTCAAAATATCTAGAAAGTGCTTTTTGGAAACATACATTTCTCGGAAAGAGCTTCTTAAAAATAGAGAGAGTACTTGAAAGGCGACCATCTAGCAACCATTTCGTGCAGGGTTGCAACATCTGGAATGAACGTAATCAGCTGCTGGTGATTCCGCTAACAAAGACACTGCTGAAATATAAATATGTGAGATTCGGTGCTTGGGTTTTATTTTTAAGAACAAACTGCAGACTGCATTTATTAAGTAAAGAAGTGCAATAGTCGGTCGTGTATTTATAATATGATATGAATAAGGACAAAATGATTCCAGAGTATCTAAGTATTGAAATATGATGATGCAAAGGACTTAGGATTAGGATAATTACTTCCAAAGAATCAATACATTGTAAAAAAACAACGGAAAGAATAAAAGGCAGTTGATGGATGGAATTTCGTGATAAGAGAATATCGGATCATCACGCCAGCTCCCGGGGTAGACAGAGAGTACAGAGTTCCAACAGGTTCTTTCCTTACAGACTTCTCTGGCTTCCTCCACTCTCATAGTTCGTCTCATACACACTCGCCGGTTACGAAGACTTTTGACTTGCCCTTCAGATAAGACACGGTCTATTTGGTCATGGTAAGATAGTCTAGGTTTTCCCAGATACCTACATCCTTCCACTTTCGCATAAAAATGAAATAATATTACAAATCGAAAACAAATAATTGGTACCTTTACAGCACAATATTTTTCTTTACCGAACTTTTTATAATTCGTCCGCGTAAGGTCAAAGGTTATTACAATATTTTATTCTAATTTAGATGTTGCCTACTATCATTGTGTACTCTTTATTTTTACAAAGCATCCTCAGGCTTTTATTCCTCAAGCAGGGATGACAGAAAAATACTGGTACACTCATATTTCGCCGATGATGATAATAGCCATGACGCTGACTTAGGATGCTGATAACCGTATAATAATAATATCAGCCTATACTGCCCACTGCTGGGCAAAGGCCTCACAAATCGAGGTGAGAGAGATTAGGTCATACCCAACCAAGTGGACCCAGTGCGGATTGGTGGAGGCAGGTTTGTGGCCACCCGCTGTTGGACTTAACAAGCCGCCTCTAAGGCTTCCAACTCGGCTTAACGACTACCACATTAAGTGGTAACCGGGACCAACGGCTTAACGTACCTTCCGAAGCACGGAGACGCTCGAATATGAAAATGCCACAAACGGTCACCCATCTCCGCCGAGCGAGTCGAACGCTGCTTAACCTTGGTGATCGGTAAGAACACCGCGGTCGCACAGCGCTACGAGCGCCTCAGCCTGAGCTCGCCCTGATAAACGTAATCTGCATTTTATTGTCCCATCATTGATTCAAAAAGACAATAAAGAGACACCTTGTGTTACAGCGTATTATAGTATTTTTCACACAGGATGGGTAGTGACAGTTCTAAGTACCAAACGAAATTAATATTTAATTTAATGGTGTTAAGGCATCAATCCATAAGTATAGAAACCGGCCATGCCTCTTATTGCCATTGAATATGTTTTCTTTCTTATTTCTTTGACACTTACAACTGTCACAGTACCCACCTTACATGAAAAATACTATAGTTACAAAATAAAGGTCACTTACATCCACAAATCTTTTGATCCCTACCACACGTATTTTGATTGTAGAAATATTTATAGCAATAGCAGGTGCTTCCACCGCCATCCGAAGTAAACTAACGTAAAATTAAGCCTGTCTGTATCCACCCGCCGTTGACTTAATGAGGTCACTTGCCTCGACGGAACAAATTTTACGACGATAACTTTACTACAGTTTAATATCTATTGAGTTCCGAAACATTGATTCCATAAACGTAAAATGGAGGCAGACTGAGCCAGCGGGGGAATTTTTATTCGAATTTAGAATGCCTGGTGGCCACAGATGATTCTTATTGGCTCTCGGGACAAGATGGCGGTCGAAGAAGTCAGCTGTTGCAGCGGTATGTCATACTTTGGTGTATTTTAGTTTAAATTTTGCGATTCAAAGTGAATAGATAATAAATTTGCTATTATCAAAAATAGTAATGACGATCTATTCAAGTTTACACGCTATGTCTATGCTACATTTTTTCTGTCCTAAGCTATCTTTAATTATTTACTTTTTATCAAAATTTAATCAGGTACCTAAAACTTACGAAAGACAAGAGAAAACGAGACGAAAGATTTTCATAAAATGCATAATTCAATATTTTATTAAATGGCTATTCTATTGTAATCATTCAAATACCTGTACCAAATCAATCAATATACTTACTACATTACACCTCATATTTTACCTACGAAAGCCAGGGACTTGCCAAAAGATTTTTCCAATTCAATCATGTTTTTGAACTAACTTTATCAAAAAAACTTCAACCCCAAAAACATCTCAAACGTTTTACTCAATAGTTAAAATAGCCCAGATAACGTGTTTTCAGCCAAAATTAAGGGAGAAACCCCTTAAGTTGGGAGCTCTCTGTTAAATGCTACGAGTCTATGGTGGCGTAGTACTTCTACGCTGCCGTAGCACTACGTAGCTTAGGACGCGCTACAAATTTAAATCTTCAGTTATTTATAATGGCATCTCTCAAAAAAGACCTGAATTAAACATGTGCAGCCCGCACGTGCACGTACACTTGAATATTATTTTTAGAGATATGCTTAAATATAAAATTATTAAAGCACGTTTTACTTAATTCATAGTTATTTTTAATTTATTAATAATAATAAATAATAATAGGGGACGAGCCTATTGCAATAAACCGGACACAATTCTAGACTCCGGACTCATACTGGGAAGTTTTCGGTGGAAAAGCTACATTTGTCCGACCTAGGATTTGAACTCAGGACCTCGTGATCACAAAACGATGCGTCTTGCCACTAGATTAATGAGGCAGTATTTTTATATAAACCTTTATATAAACCATTATGTGATGCAGTGTCACTCAAGTTTGTCGAACGCTTGCCCGGCAATCATATTTGTAAAAAACAAAATAAAGCACACTAAATAAACCACCGTGTGGTATGATATAAAGAATTGACTATCATCCTTGAAGGATTTCGAGGAACGATATAAAGAATTGACTATCATCCTTAAAGGATTCCGACGCAAACCACCCTCACTTGCGGTGTATTTTGTTAACTACCGATCAAAGTTCAAACGAATTATCCATTAACCCGCATTGAACCAGCGCGACGGTGACGATAGTGGTCCATATCTCCTTTTACCTATCTGTATTATCATGCCAGATTTCTTGCGAGGTAGGCAGAGAGTATAGAGTTCCAACAGGGTCTTTTCTTACAGACCTGGCTTCCTCCACTCTCATAGTTCGTCTCATACACGATCCCCAGTAACGGAGACTTGCCCTTCAGATAAGACAGCGGGCGCGTGTTATCCCTTCAGAGCGCGGCACAAGAGGAATACCGGTGCGTTCCATACGGAGATCCCGGAGCCCCTCCAAAGTGCTAATCTCGGCCACCCTGGGATTTTTAATCTGTAGGAATACGACACGCCCCGCGAGCTTCCCCCGAGGCTCGCGGAAGTCCTATGCAAGATTTTCCCCAGGACAGAAAAAAAAGGATCTATTTGGCTATGGTAAGATAGATCTTCCCTGGCACCTACACTTTTCCATTTCTATTATATGAGTGAGCAGTGGTGAATAAAATAAGCGAATAAAAATGTAACATCTCCAAACAACGATATTTATCGAACAAAGTGCGTTTATATCGACAAAATAACTCATTAATATGTTTGCAAAGCCGCCTAGTCGCCGATGATCCCTCTGAGCCCCAATTTTGAAGGGATTACCGTATATTGATCACGTTGCTTGTGTACGATATTATACACGTACTAGATATTTCCCACGGCACCGCCCGCGCGCCCCATATAGGAAAACGTAATATATTTTGATGGAACAAAACCAGCGCCTATAGCCAAGTTGACAATCTACAGTCGTTAACGCTAATAGAAAGCGGAAAAATGTATGGGAATGACATTTTGCAACGAAAAGTCACGTGGTCAAAACAATGCGCTATCGATTGCGACAAGAGAATAGAAACAAAACGCTTGCAACTTGTCTAGGCCCTCAGGTAGCTTGATCTTCACTTTCTTTTCACGATACTTGGGTACGGTGACGTTTCATACAATTCCATTTCACGCATTCTTCATTGTGGAATATTTAAAATAAGGAATCCAGAAAAGAAACAATTATATTAAAATAAACCAAATATGACGTCTGGACGACGTAATGGACGCATTTCGGCTGATATTGCCACTAGACCAATGATTCTAGTTCAAAGTCTGTTCAGGTCCTGGGTTCAAATCCTAGGTCGGACGAATGTAGTTTTTCTGACGAAAAACTTCCCAGTATGAGTCCGGAGTCTGGAATTGTGCCGGGTATATGGTCCGGTCTAATAATAATATGCCAATAGACTCGCCCCCTATTACATGGGATCTAACATCGTCGGCGAAAAGTGGGCGTACTCAGTACACCTCTGCCACCCCGCTTGGGGAATATAGGCATGACGGTGTTTATTTTTTTTAATTCTATCATAATAACACATCAATATACAAGGTGTAATGTAAATAGCGCAAGACCTCAGACACCCCGATTAGATAATTGCTTCACAAATTCAATACGAAAACCAAATTTCAAAATTAATTTTTGAAGTAAAAATATTCTTTAGGCGCGTTGGACATTTTTGAGATGGGAAAAAACAATTGAATCGCGACACTGTTACCGTTACCGAGACCTCCGTATATAAGTATGTACATATATTGTGTATGTACGTACATAGATACACATGCACGTTGTTCAAGTTTTCACTTCTATCGGCACTCCCGGAGTGCCACTGTTGTTTTTTTTTTACCCCTTTTTTAAGCACATTTATATCCCAATTAACAGTGAAACTTGTACGTGTATGTGTGCGTATTGAGAAATACGTTTTAGAAATGCATTCGAAATCTCCGTACTGCTTTGAATCAGGAATAATTTTAGTTTATTATAGCGCACTAAAGCGTATTAAAATTGTTGGAATCAATTCAGTTATCGGTTTAGAACAAACTACTTTCAGGTCTTTCGTTTATTATGTTACACCTAGTAGATATAGTGGCGGACTTTGATTAAATCCAAAGTCCGGAACGTTGAAGCTCAGCGAAGCGCTGACCTTGACGCAAAGCGTGACGAATTAAAAGCCAGACCACCCGTGGCGATCATTTTTTCTTATATTAACGGCGTGCTTACATGCCCGCAATGTGCGAGGATCTTTACCAAAAAGATTGGCTACATAAGCCACATTCAAGCGCACGATCGTCAGCAACAACGGAGTTTATGTATTCGCCGTGGATCTCATCATCAGCCATTAGGAGGGACCCCCCTCCTAATGGCTGATGATGAGATCCACGGCGAACCTCTTTTGTACCCACAAAAGAGGTTGCTCGCAAAAATGACAGATCACCTGTTGAAGCTCGCGGGTGAACGCTGGATACGAAGAGCGAAAAGCCAGTGGTTGTGGCGATTCTTGGGAAGAGGTTTTATCCTATACTGGACGTCTTTCAGCTGATTTCTATCTGTCTTTACTATCACGGCAGATCCCTCGTTTGTCGGCTGATGACATCATTTTATTTCGCTGAGTATATATTCCAGTCAAGTAAGATTTTTTTTTTAATTAAGTTTTATTCAGTTCCAAGACAATTCAATCGCTTCCCGGGACACCCTAAGGTTCAAACCTTGGTCTCATCTAAGGAGACCATTATGGATTCTGGCTTACAGGAGTAACAATGGTGAGAATGTGTGGCGGGCTTAGTCCCATAAAAAAAATACCAGTAATTTGGCTATTGAATACAGTGAAGCTAAAGAAACAGATAAGTACACCTTCATTACTATGCACACCATTATCCTTTAGCTGCCAACTTTATGAGCAGATAAGGGTAGTACACAAACTACCTCATATAATAGGTCCATTAGTAGATCGTAAGATCCATTTAATATATACGTATACCCTGAACACATAACATGTAATTGTCCTTAAGAGCTCGTACACGGTGTTCTTAGCGATAAGGACAATATAGTTGTCCTATGCAAACACAAAATTCGTGTACTTTTTAGAGATGTGATGGGTTGAGTGCATGCAGGTTAGTATGAGGGCAACCGTGACAAAAGAGATATCTTGAATTGATAAACAGAAAGGTCAGCCGAACAAAACAACATAAGTTAAAATCCTAGCCCGCTGAGTTTCTCGCCGGATCTTCTCAGTGTGAGGCCGCATTACGATTTGATGGTAGATGTAATAATTTTAACGTTTTTAAGTGCTTTTTATGGGCCTACACAAATAATGACTGTGGACTTTAAGTTCCAGACTCCGGGCTCATACTGGGAATTTTTCGTTACAAAAACTACATTGGTCCGACCTAGGATTTGAAGCCAGAACCTCGTGATCACAAAGCGATGCGCTTTGCCACCAGACCAACGAGGCAGTCACTTGGGGAATATAGGCGTGACGGTGTGACTTTAAGTTTTAATAGAGGCCTGGTAAGGTAAGTAAAAAAAAAACCCCAAGCGGGGTCGGCAGAGGTGTACTGAGTACACCCACGTTTCGCCGACGATGTTAGGTCCCATGTAATTGGGGGCGAGCCTATTGCCATATACCGGGCACAATTCTAAACTCCGGACTCGTAATAAGTAAGTTTTCGTTAGAAAAACTACACTCGTCCGACCTAGGATTTGAACCCCGGACCTCGTGATCACAAAGCGATGCGCTTTGCCACTAGACCAACGAGGCAGTCGAGGTAAGTTAAGTTAAGGTAACCGCCCTTGTCTGGTCCTTCTTAGATTTCATATACGGCTAAGAGCTAATATGCTAACTCAAGAGTGCGCTGGTTTATAAGAACAATTGTGGCAAAGGAAAGGGGTTAACATAGGTCTTATATAAATTATATAAGTAGTTAATGATCCAATTTTCTTTTTAATTCTTGATAGCCAATGAAATATAATCTAGCTTGAATATTGAACTTTTACAACCATCTATGAAAGAGGCAAAGGACTTGTGTACGTAAGACCCTTGATAATTTATGAACCCTTTTATGAACGCAACTTTCGTGGGTCCTGGTACATCTAACAATTGCATAAAATGCTAAACTTTATAATTAGACTGCCTCGTTGGTATTGACGCAAAGCGCATCGCTTGGTGATCACGAGGTCCTGTGTTCAAAAAGGTTGGACAAATGAAGTTTTTCTAACGAATAAACTTCCCAGTATGAGTCCGGAGTCTGGAATTGTGCCCGGTATATACCACTCATTATTTTAAAGCCACATCGCCTTTTATATTCCGCTTTCATTTTCTACAAAAGGTACATTCATTTTGTCCTCGCGTCGACAAAAGAGCGATACTCGTAACGTTTATAATTCTTCAAAACCACTCTGGAGACTCGAAGAAATAAAAACGGCAAAGGTTCCCTGTTTAAAAATAATATTGCCCGACAAATATCAAAGTTATTGTTCCGAACTAAAATTGCTTTAAACGGATATCATACTGCATAGTATATGAAAATAAAACGATGAGATTAAAGAATGTAATTGAACTATACGACCACGACACCATTATACGTAAACCTGGCCTGATAATATAGTTATATTTAACTACTCAGGTGGCACCCCCGCTTGTGAAATATAGACGTGTCGGTATGTTTAACTACTCAGGTGTTATGGAGAAATGTGTGAAGAGATTTATGAACGTAGATGAAGCGAAAGAGGTGTGTCAGAATCGTAGTATTTGGCAAACTGTAGTCTCTGCCTACCCCAGTGGGATAAAGGCTTGAGTGTATGTATGTATGCATGTGTTATGGGGCTACATTGTAGTAAAGTGCGTTGTAGTACCTAGACTATCTTACCATGACCAAATAGATCTAATCTTATCTAAAGGGCAAGTCAAGAGTCTCCGTAACCGGCAAGCGTGTATGAGACTGGAGGAAGCCAGAGAGTTATGTAAGGAAAGAACCTGTTGGAACTCTATACTCTCTGCCTACCCCGCGAAAGATATGGCGTGATGATATAGATAGTTTGATATTTATAGTTTAAAAGACGATTTTTACATTTTTTTTATTGAAAATGTATCCCCGCATTACTAATTAATCCTGTGTCGTGGGTTACAAACACGAAATTTACATGCACAAGCACCCAGACCGAAACAAATATTTGTGGGTCACACAAAGATTGGTCTAGTGCTAGAATAGAACCCTCAATCCAGTGGGCGGAGTGACTCACGCTCTTAACCACAAGACCAAGCCGTCTGTGTCGATTATTTGACTATACAATATTTCGGGAAAAAAAAATAGAAAAATGTTTAATCAGCGACACAAAATACGGGATATAATATAAAATGAAAATTAGAAATTTAAATGTTGTATACATTAAAATTTCTACAATGTGAACAATGTTCCAAATGTCTCTAAATTCTTCTGGGAATGGTCCCAGATGACTTGATTTTTCTATAGATCCTATCTATCTGTCTATATCATCACGCCAGGTCACTTGTCGGGTAGGCAGAGTGCACAGAGTTCCAACAGATTCCAATGTCTTGGGCTTCTTCCACTCTCATAGTTCGTCTCGTAGACGCTCGCCGGATGCGGAGACTCTTGACCTCTTTTGGTCTATCTTCTATATAGATATTTGTGATTACTTGAGGATGCCCAAATCCCTGAAGCAAGTAAAGTAGATCCTTAGAAATGGCTACACATTTTTAAAATTGGTCCCTGCCAGGTATTTTAGTTTGTTAGTGCCATGGGTTTTTCTACGTACAGACCATTGAATTAGTCGGTCATAGAATGCTTAGTACTAAAGACTTCATTTCACATGCCACCTAATTTAAGACAGTAAAACGATACTAGAATGGTTCAGGAAGAGGTCATCCATAAAGCTGGCCCAAATGAAAAATGAAATCGTTACTACCAAACATTTTATGACCGTTCAATGCAGTGGAACGTGCGTAACACGCATGGCCCATGGCACTAAATGATTTCAATTCCAAATCCAGGAAATAAAGTATATACAAGGTGCGATATAGTAAACGCAAGACCTGAAAGCAGCTTGTTCTAAATCAATAACTGAATTCATTCCAACTATTTTTAACATGTATTACATTTTTTTTATAATTTACCGAAAGTGTTGTTATCCCTTAGTGCGCTATAATAAACTAATTTTTTTCTTGATTCAAAGCAATACGGAGATTTCAAATGCATTTATAAAATGCATTTCTCGATTCGTACACATACACGTACGAGTTTCATTGTTAATTGGTGTATAAAAGTGCGTAAAAGAGGGATTAAAAATTTTAAATTTGAAAAATTGGTTTTCGTGTGAGTTTTGTGAAGCAATTATCTAATCGGGGTGGTTGCGGTATTGCGTTATTTGCGATGCACCTTCTATATACAAGGCACGAAGACTAATCTTAGAAAACTACGAGTAGTTTAGTAATTTTTAAAGTCACTTGTAAATTCTAGTGTACGGTCAGCAACAGAAATAGCTAAACACTCTCAATTTTTCAAATAGCTTTTGTTTTGCATCTAACCCATCGTTTTTGTTAATCTGATTAATCTTTAATATCTTGCAAATAATTTGGTTTTGACATTGTTCACCAACATTTGTAACATAAAGAGTATTACTGATTTAAAAAACTGAGAATGTTAAGCAACTGACGTTTCTGACTGTACCTGCTACTAGAAATCATTACAATGTTCATAGAGTAAGAGTTTTCTCCTTTAGAACCGTGTATTACTACATCATCGTACTTAAATTGATGCTATCATATACAAAACAGTTTCAAAGAAAACATCCCCTTCAGTTTGTCGTTACCTTCTCAAGGTACCCAAAAAACATTTAGGGACATTATTTATTACGACACTTTAATCCGCTAAAAATAGACATAACATGGCGTACCTCCTGTAAAAAAATTATATTTGGACACAAATTATGTGCCACTTTTAAATTAAATACCATTTTTAATCAGATTGAAATAGTTTAAAAAGGCAAAAACGTTTCAATGTCTGTCTAAAGCTTTTCCGGGACCCACCGACACTTGAAACTCGATGATTTAATAGAAGTTAGTGTAGACCCCAGGTTTCAGGATCTATGCTAGGAGTGCGTGGTGGACTTGGCACCAAAAAATGCTTGTTAGGTTTTATTTACTGCAGTCTAAGTCTACTCACGTTTGGCCTCGGCTGGGGTAGGCTGTCGACACCCATTGTTGCACTTACGGACTAACTGTTCACATATTAATAACTGAATACTGACAAGGTTTGTGTTGTGTACTTTTTTGAAATATATTTTTTCAGCCGCAGAGCGGCCGTATGTCGTCCCCCATGGTGATCGGGAAAGAACTGAGTTTGATAGTGATGGGCTTAGTCGATATTTGGGAGCTGCGGTTTTAAGAGCAAGGAATTCATATAAAATTACTTTTCGGGAACATTCTTGTTAGGCTTTCAAATAACTATGAAGCAAGCACGTTTTTATAAACGGAATGTTATACCTGTGGAGAAACAGAGTAGGAAACTCCACAGTTACTTTTAGATCCTAGCACCAAATCAAGGTTCCAAATTAAAATCGAAATTGTTTTTTATTTTGCAATAGACAACACTTAATATCTTAGCTTCTGCATTCCAATCATTCACTACGAACATAAAACTCTTTCTATTCAGACATTAAGGTATTGCTAGTTATAAAATTGCTTAAAGAAAGACTACAGCTACACAGTACCTAATATCTATTCATGGAAGAATACATTTACGTATTAGGATGGCCACTAATCGTTGTGTAGATAGTCTGCAGGACTATCTACACAAAAGATTGAATCCCTTTCAATGTTGTTACGTCGCACAGTTCTAGTTTATGTATAATTGTATAATTATTTATATATGTATATATGTGTGCTATATATAAATACGTATATATGTATATTATCGTTATATTTAATTTATATTTATTAAGTATTATATATAGTTAATTAGTTGTTATTTTTTTTCCTTTACCCTCTTCAACTCGTGTTATTTCACACCTGCCACACTTGTCTCTACATCACCTTAAGGTAGACTGGCAGAAAATGGCTCAAGCATTAAGTCTGCCTTTGTACATAAAAGTGCATGAAGAATAAATAAATAAATAACTTTACTAAGTTTCACCTCCCCAAAGGTCATACATAAAGGTAGGTTTCAATATTATCGATACACTACCCTGCAATCCCTACGCTTCTTGATGCTGCGCGCGCCGTATTACCCCAAACGCGCCCTCACACCTCATCTCAACAATCCACCTAAAATCAAACCTTCACTCTCCACGATAGAGTCCAATTTTCCGCATTTTAGCCTCGTCCTTCTTTTTCGCGAGTACAAGTTATGATTGGCAGCGGTGAGGCGAGCTATCTTCTATGTTTTTGGTTCAGTAGACATAGAATGATGAGGTTTTAAATGCGTAATGGACAAAATATTGAAGTATATCTGGACATTTATTGCTTACCCACTTCACTTCGTTCTATCAATATCATAGCGTTTCTATGAAAGTACCTAAAAGTTTTATACATTACGTTATTTTTAGAACTCTGTACGTTAAAACATATGTGGTAAAAAGTATAAATGAAATGTATAACCAATATTTTATAAGTCAAGTTTATATCTGCCTACGCGTAAGGGATCTGGCGTGATATAGATAGAATAGAAGTTTATAGTTTTAGGTTACCAATATCAATTGAGTGTAGAGAGAAATATTATAAAATCACATCGTAACTATTTGAATTCAGCACAACGTTAAATCCGAGACAAATTGGACTGTAAAAATTTTAAAGGAATTTTCATAAAATCTGGATCGTATTATCTACCTATGGAGAAATTAACTACGAAAACTTTTAGTTAAAGCTAGTTTATCTGATACGCTTAGATCTGGTTTGTTCCGTTCTTGGAGTTTGTCTAGAATAATTTCATGTTTGGAAACGGTCCCGAGGCCAAAACCCATAAAATGATGTTATTTAGGAGTGGGGATATCTTAATAAAAACATGTATACTGAAAACTTTTTTAAAAGCCTTGTGGTACAGCTTGATAAGTTTCAACAGCAAGTAGCCACAAACCTATAGTTCACCAATCCGCACTGGCTCCACGTGGTGGTGTATGACTAGTGTTGTAAAACTGAGCGTTTAACGCTGAGTCGGCGCTTACGAGCGTTGAACACGTAAAAGACGCGAGCGTTTTAAGCGCCGACTCGAGCGTTTTTACAACACTAAGTATGACCTAATCTTTAGCACGTCGATTTGTAAGAAAAGGCTTTGGCATAGCAGTGAGAGAGTACAGATTGATTTAGTAAACTATTATACACTACATACTTTTCATTTGTGATTAAAATAACAACGACGAACGGTTTAGAGCAGTGGTTAAGAGCTTAAGCTCCGCCAACTGTGTCTAATAGTCGCGGCTTCAATTCCCGCATGGGGCAAAACTTTGTGTGATCCACAATTATTTGTTCCGGTCTGGGTATTTGTGTATGTGAATTTTCATGTTTGTAAACGCACCCACGATACTGGGATAAATCCTAGCGACGGGCTACGTTTTTTAAATAATAAAAAATATATATATATGTATCCTAGGTCGGACAAATGTAGTTTTTCTAACGAAAAATTCCCAGTATGAGTCCGGAGTCTGGAATTGTGCCCGGTATATGGCAATAGGCTCACCCCCTATTACATGGGACCTAACATCGTCGGCGAAACGTGGGTGTACTCAGTACACCTCTGCCACCCCCTCTGGGGAAAATAGGCGTGACGGTGTGTGTTAAAAAAATAATCAATCTCTCTCTCAACATCAATTGTCGTCTAACAATATTACCTGATCTCCCAAACGATTATTATATCTCATCTGCTCAAATGAAATATATATCTTCAATTTTCGAAGCACTCGTAACAAACAATCAGTACAAATTTCAATGAATCATATATTCTGATATACATATATCGATGCTTCGGTAATAAAATAAAATGAGATGCGGTGTACCAAAACGTACGTCAATTCAATTTCTAAAAGCTTCTTCAATACAATAAAGTTAACATTATGAGGGGAAATTCTGATGGTATGTTATTTCTTTATTTTAAGTAGGTACCTTATAAAGGTCTACCAAAATATATTGGTACAACATGGTTGTACTTTATACGCCCTTTTTAGGGTTAAAAGGTCTAAAAAATTGCTTGTCGCTCACATAGAACTCGGTCCAGTGATCAAGAGCTTAAGTCGCTCCGCTTGCTAAATCGACTAGACGCGATTTTGATTTCCGCAAGGGACAAATCTTTGTGTCTCCCACAAATATTTATTTCGGTCTAAGTGCTTGTATAGGTGAATTTTATGTTTGGAATCCAACGACACAGGTATAATTCCTAGTGGAAATACTTAGTTTTCTTAAAAAAAGAAAAAAATAAGTATAACGAAAGTCATGGCTATTCTTTGTACGCTTTTCCACTCCGATCTCGGTCTAGAATCTATTCGCGCCTATATTAAAAAGGCGACAACTGGATATTTCGCAAACGCATCTTCCCATGCGAATCCGCTAATCGCCGCCGCCGACTACGAACCCCACCTCTGCCGCTACCGCCGGCCGCGACATGTTCTCACCGTTCCCCCCGATGCTTTGACATCGCTTCTTTCCGTTCCGGATACGGACGATGACGACGACGAAGTCGTAGATCCCTAGCCTAGCCCGCCGACCGGCGCACTTAGTACACCCCCTTCCCCTGTAGCGACTGTCCAAACCGAGGCGTTCCTCTTTGAGGCGCCCACGAGTATGTCGCCCCCTTGCCCTTCTGGCTCGAGCGTAGTGGTTGCACGCTCGCCCTTATGTCCAGTGAAGCTGTAAAGGCCTCACGGCCAACAGCGTATATCACTCAAACACACACACACACACACTCTTCGTACGCTTCGACCTTTCAGGATTAAAAGGCGTAAGAAGTTCGCTATGTCGCCCACATTACGCTTAGTACTCGTAACTTGGCCACAGTACCGCAGGTCATAGCATTCACTTGATAGGATATAAGTACTTTTGTTCTGTGCCCTTTGCGTACCAGAGTATGTAGGTTCGAACTGGTGTTGCCAGGTTCTCAATAATAGATTAGGATGTCCCTTTTTTAATAATTATCTAAAGTTACAATAAATTCTAAGTGGCAAGGCATAGTCCCTACCAACACACATCTTTGGTAAATCTACTCAAATATCATGTGCAATTTTCAACACAATTTATATTTTTAAGTTTGTGTTTTTAGTAACGATAAAAGAATAGCGATGAAACTCATTACAAACAAATAATAGACAACCAGAATACGTTATTAATTATTATCCAGAATGACATCCAAATCAATTATCTGCCGATGTTCATTATTCTATTAAATTTTAAATACATTGAACCGATATCATTTGATGAAAATAACTACACAATCTCTCTATTCTCTAAAGTTCTCTAAAAATCGGAACGTCCTCATAATAAAGCATCTGGCAACACCAGCCTACGATTAGGCCCCCGTCGAAATGTCAGCGACACATAGATTGATATACATAACAGACGTTCGCCCTTTGTTTCGTGATTGACAAGTGATTTGATCAAGATTTGCTCTATTTTACGCATTTCTACCGCTCCAATATATCTCTATTACCTAATGTCACTTGCACCCACGTTCTTAATTTCCCATTGTTCCTAGTTTTGGCATCAATGGACATAAAAGTACCTCTTTACTGGGCCCTAATTAGCTATAACTTTCACACAACGTGGTGCGTTACGATAACTTCGTGAAATAATCATTTAATGGTATTCTGTGGTATACGGAATACCTTTGTTGGCTGCGGGGCCTTAACAGCTTTACCGGAAAAGAGGGCGAGCGTGCAACCACTACGCTCGAGCCAGAAGGGCAAGGGGGCAACTAGCTCAAGGGCACCTCAAGGAGGAACGGGCAGGCTATAGGGGATGGCATATACTAAGTGTTTTGCCGTGGTGCCCTGCACCGGCCAGCGGGCAAGGAATTCTTCGACCTCGCCGGCGAGATCGTTGATCCTGTGTGCGGTATCTGTATTAAAAAAAAAGAAGCAAGCGCATCGGGAGGGTCTGCGAGAATAAGCCGCGGGCGGCAGTAGCTGCTGATAGGAGGGGAGTGAGGTGCGTAGTCGGCGTCGTAGCGCGGCTACGATTAGGGGGTTTTGATGGATGGACGCGTTTGCAAAGTAGCGGGTTGTCACCTTTTTAATATAGGCGCGAATAGGTTCGAGACCGAGATCGGCATGGAGATCGACATTCCGTATGTACCATGGGGCACGGGGCACGATCTGTCAATGTGAGAGCGGGCGGCGTGCCCGAACACCTCACAAACGTACGTCATAATGGACCGTACACACCTTTTCTAAAGTGTTACCTTATTTCTGAGGGACCTTTTATCCCGCTTGCAAATTAATTAGACGATTATTTCACGAAGCTATTGCAACGCATTTGGTGGAATAAAAGCCCTGCTTATTTCAAGTAGGGAATTGTATTTTATGCATAGAATGGATCTGCTAAGAGAGACAGATCGTTAAACAAATCGCCGGCAATCTGCTGGCGAAAAAAAAATTGGGATTGCCGGGTTTGGTTATTGGCACGAAGATTGGCGATCGATCGAAAGATATGCAGCAATCTATGATTCTTTTTAATCTTAGTATAGTATTAGTATTAATACATTATTAATTTCGGGCGTTAGCCCACAGGGTCTACGTATAATAAGACAAATGATATCTTAGTAGAGAGTTTCGTGCTACGGAAGGCATGGTAAGTCAATAGTCTTGGTTACTACTTCACACGACTTCTGTGGGAAAATCCTCATGTACCTCGTCATCCTCGTTCACGACGGGGACGTGAACGGGTTATGTGGGACTTCTTGCTCCAGCGACGGTCGGCGTAACTCCGGCCGTCACGGGAGCAAGTCCTACCCACTAAAACCCCACCGTGTTCCATCGCCCGCTAAGCGGTGAGTTACGGGGATGCGGTCAAGCTTCCACGACCCGCCAGCGGCTGTCCGCTATGTCGGACCCGTCTTGTCAGGGTAACCCCGCCCTGGTCCTCCTACATGGTGAGGATGCGCCAGAACACTTGGCGCGTCCTCCAACCTCAGGGGCCAGGTATTCTGGATATTGCAGTGTTTGGATATTTTTTTGAAAGCGTGTAGTTACTTACTATCACAAATTACTACTTAACGTGATAGCTATTAAGCTAAGTTGGAAGTCTTATGGGCGGTCTGATAGGCTCCAATAGCAGATAGCTACGAAGGATCGGCGTGGCATAGTAGGAAATATTTTAATTTATGAGAATTCGTCTCTGCCCAGCAGTGGGAAATTAAAGGCCTACAATATGAGGCAACTGCAGACATACGTACATTATACAAAACTATCCGCGATTTCACACCAATTATACTGTTTCTTTTACTTGTAAATTTTCTAAACAGAGACCTGCCTGGAAACATTTATGGACATTATTAATAGAAATAGGTATTCTGTTTTTAAAGTCGGCCTGCATCGCCTAAATTTAGCGGTCAGCAACCCGCAGTCTGCAGGACGAAAGCAGTTTCCCTGCGGACCGTGACTGTTTTGAATAATCCCATATTCGCACCAGCGAAATAATATAAGACCTGCTAAGAAACTGTCCGACCGTTGGGCACGGACCTCCTCTCAAACTGAGAGGATTTAGGCCATAGTCCACCACGCTGGCCCAGTGCGGGTTGGCGAACTTCACACACCTTCGAGAAACTCTCAGGCATGCAGGTTTCCTCACGACGTTTTCCTTCACCGTTAAAGCAAGTAATACTTAATTTTTAAAACGCACATGCTTTTAAAAGAGACAGATGTGCGTGCCTGGGTTTGAACCCGAGACCTCTGACTTTTCAGACCAAAGGTCTAACGAGGCTATCACTGCTACCTTTTGTTACCTTGTAGTCCCTGTTTGCTACACGCTGAGGCTACACGGTTTTTATTTTTTTCTGATGGCATCCGTCAAAAATACCGCCACGTTCCTCAACCTCCTATTTCGAACCACTTTTTGGCCTGAATCGTTTTGAACACGGTGCTGGTGAGTATGACGTCATTATTGACGTGTTCGCAAGGTATGCCCGCAACGACCGCAGACGGGGCGAGTGTAACGGCCGAAGGGACGTCATAGACGATTTTGGTATCAAGTGGAACGTTCCCATCGCGGAGTGCGCGGTAATTTCGGAAATCTTACTCTACGAAACACGATATTAAGCTCACATTTCAATTACTTACGGCCTTAAGATCCATATCTACAGAAATCAAACCCGCACCTTTAAGTGCTCTTGTCTGAAAGCTACAGGGCGCGTGCTCTACCAGTATTGTGCGCGTAATTTTCAATATTAAATGTTAGTCGATAAAGTTGACTTCAGACGTATATATATATACTATAACTTAGGTAGTACCAAAATTGCCACAGTTAAATTCGTCAGGACCAAATTTTGTGTTCTTATCATTATGTCCAGTAAAGCCCTTTGTATTCCATCTTCGGCTAACGACGACGAATATACTTACATATACGAGGAGGGATCAAAAAGTAGTTACATAGTTTCCGAGTCTCTCTACACACCGAGTCCAGCGGTTTTCCAAGGCTTCAATCCCTTTCACAAAAAAAGTTTTGTCTTGGTCCTGCAAAAAGCTCTCCACGGCATCCATCACCTCGTTATCGTCTTCGTACCTGTTTCCCCTTAAGTATTTTTTCAGTTTGGGGAACAGATAAAAATCGCTAGCCGCCAGATCTGGTGAATAAGGGGGGCGGTCAACCAATTCGAAGCCAGCTTGCTGAATGGCAGCTATCGCAACTGCCGACCTGTGCGCGGGTGCGTTGTCGTGATGAAACATCACGCCCCTTCGAAGTTTCCCTCTCCTTTTTTCTTTGATGGTATTCCTCAACTTGGGAATTAAAGCTGCATAATATTGGCCTGTAATAGTGGTTCCACGCTCCAGGTAATCAATCAACAATATTCCTTCTGAGTCCCAAAATATTGAGGCCATAACCTTGCCAGCCGATGTCACGACACGAAACTTCTTCGGGGTCGGTGATGATGGCCGTTTTCATTGCGAAGATTGCTGTTTTGTCTCGGGATCAAACGATGGGCCCATGTTTCGTAGATTGTTACGAAACGAGACAAAAAGTTTTCAGAATCTTCTTGAAACTTGTCCAACAATATCTTCGAAATGTCAAGTCGATTTTGTTTCTGACTGTCGGTTAACATTCTCGGCACCCATCTTGCGGAGACTTTTCTCATATTCAAAGATTGTTTCAATATGGATTGAATACTTCCATATGAAATGCCCGTTTCTTGAATTAAGTATCGGATGGTAACTCTTCGATCGCTCAATACAATTTTCTCGACTTTCGCAACATTTTCTTGGGTGACTGACTTCGATGGACGGCCGCAACGATGTTCGTCTTCCGTGCTCGTTCTCCCTACTCGAAATTGAGAAGCCCACCTTGCGACAGTGGAATACGGCGGAGCAGACTCTCCTAATGTTGACTCCAAATCGCAATGAATCTCTTGCGTCGTTAACTTTTTTAAACAGAGGTATTTAATAACGGCTCGCACTTCGTTTTTCTCCATTTTCGAGAACACATTCCGACACGAAGCAAACAAATGACTACATTCCGAAAAAAACACAAGAGAATCGAAGATTTTTTTTTTATTAAATTTACAAATATGTATCTGAGCTATGCCTGCCAGTATTTTTTTTTTTACCTAGGAGTATGTCGTTCTCACTACTATTTGATCCCTCCTAGGATTTGGCTTCGAAGAATAAAAAAGCAACTTTAAGTTTTAAGTAAATTATAGTTTTTATATATTTATATAAGGTTAATTGATATTCACAAAAGTCATCATCATATAAAATAAATTAAAATTAGTTACTTACGTCGTACAGAATCATATCGAGCGTCGTTGTTTCGGTCACCTGTTGCACTGCTCTTACTGTTATTACTTCTATGATGCACACGATAAGTTTAGTAATGAATTAAGTTAGTTAGTTATTAATTAGGATATTTAGAATAATTAATATAAATCATGAAATTATTATAATGATCTTTTAACTTAATGTCTACTTTATTATCCTTTTTTATTTTTAAAATATTCAAAAGTATTTAATGCAACTATAAAAGTACCTACGGTAAGGTTTAGGGACGACAAAAATCAAACTTAATAATAACAAAAGAAATATTGCACCTCAAAATTGTCATTCAAATTTCAAAACACAACACAGACTAGGCAACACACAGTTCGATATTTGAATTCTAAGATAAATTTGAGAATTGTTTTATTTATGCCTTATTTTTATTAAGTTTTAAAGCTGTATTTTGTTTAGACTAAGCATTGATACGCGTAGAGACAAGTGTACGCTGCGAAAGCGCGGTCTACACTAAGGGCGGCTGGCCGCCCTGTTCTTGGGCGGGGCATGCCTAGAACTCAGACATTAATCCAGTTAAGTACTAATGACGTATAAATCGTAGCATTTGCAATTTAATTATTATTTAATGGAATCAAGTTCTTTTCATATTAAGTCAAAGTGACTTCAGTAAACCCCTATGTTAAAAACCAACAGAATAATAACTGAACTTAGCAAAATTAAATCACAATGTGAAAATACTATTTCCATTTAAAGTAAAGATTATACAGAACTGAATAATCAAAATGCCTATGTTTAATGTAATGAACGACTCAATTAACCAGCTAAACAACAGTTCACTTCAATCAAATTCATTGGAAACCCAATGTACCTTGTGATGTAGATAAAGTTATTTTTACTTACCTATCCGAAACTATCATTATATATTAAATTATATAGGTAGTAGTATAGATAAAATAATGACATTATAATTAATCCTCAGTCAATGCTTTAACGGGTTCTCGGGTTCAAACCCAGGCACGCATCTCTGTCTTTTCGAAAACATGTGTGTATTAAAAAAATAACTATCACTTGATTTAATGGTGAAGGAAAACATCGTGAGGAAACCTGCATGCCTAAGAGTTTCTCGAAGGTGTGTGAAGTTCGCCAACCCGCACTGGGCCAGCGAGGAGTTTGAGAGGAGGCCCGTGCCCAAAAGTAGGACAGCTTCTTAACAGGGCTAATATTATATTATTATTTTAATGCTTTAAAGACGAGGAGGTTCCACACTTATAACTGAAAGGATTTTCTTAGAAAAGCACACAGCGTAGCCACTTGCGAAGAGCATCAGCTAGGATAACAGTTCTAGTGTGACTTCAGAGTAGGGAGAGTCGATGTTTTTTATAATAAAATCATAGCATACGTTACACAAACGACAGTGAACCCGACATGATCCTCAAGGTATTATCCTTGAGGGTCATGTCGGCCCAAAACGGATGCCCAGAAGATGTAAATCAGGGGATCTGCTGGATCTGCTCGGACTCTATTATAGTACTATTCATGAGTAATATCATCTGTTCCAGGTTCTGCGCATCTGTACCTTCTACCCTGTGTCTGAACGCGCCAGTCGTGTAAGTTAATAAAAACAACACCATCACCTATATTCCCCAAGCGGGGATCGCAGAGGTGTACTGTATATACTCACTTATCGCTGACGATGCTAGATCCTGATGTAATAGGAGCGAGGCTATTACCCTGGGCACTTTTCCAGACTATGACTGAATTTTTCTGTTAGAAAAAACACACTGTCTAACCCAGGATCTGGTGATTGCATCCGGCACAATACGCCTCTATACCAACGAGGTTGAAATGCTTAACTTTACAAAATAAGTTTTGGGGGGAAGTTTCGGCGGGAAGTCGAAGAGTAATGTTGTCAATTTGTTTTAATTTTCAATACTAAGTAACCAAAGGTAATTGTAACAAAGTGATAAAACGTGCCTTTTTGTGTAATTTCCCTCAAAACGGCCGTCGCAATTGGTATGTAGAGTATCCATTGATTTACTATCCAGGGTGGGGTACATCACCAATTTTATTATCATCGTTGTCATTAACATCATTGGAGAGTACTTCGTACATCGTAACTTATATTTGAAACACGATTAAGCATCTCACTAGACACTGGCAAAATACACTTAAAATTAATGTGAATCCATAACTTAAAGAAGAAGAAAAAGAAGTTTAGGGGCGTACCATAAAGGCTAAGTACTCCATGAAATGCTAGCCGGGTCTAACAGCTTAACCTGCCTTCCGAAGCCCGGTGACGCTTCGTCCACTTAGATCCAATAGCGGGCTCGCGAATGCACTTTTTCACCTAGCTCGATAATGATAACGTCATAAGCGATAACCCATTTCAGACTGTCCGAGCCGAACCCTATTCGACTTTGATCGCAAGAAAAACCGTGGTAACACTACGAGCTAATAACGATTCAAAGTCAATTTCAAATCATTTATTTACTTCATTATTATTACCATGCAGTAGGTATATAGGTTATCATCGCTCCATCTAGATGATGGTCTACCTGTGGGTCTCTGTCCTGATCTGGGCCACCACTCTATATCATGGAATTAGTCCACCAGCTATCTTCCAGCCTTATCAAGTGTCCATCTCCTTTCATCTTGTGATCTGTGTACTAAAATTTTCAACGAACGATTAGCTGATATTTTTCTAACTTGGTGGTTGTATCTACCACCACCTATAAGTAACCCAGAAGCGTGCAAGGTCCCGTGCGAGCGAAGCCCGTGCCACGCGACCGCTCAAATCCAATTAGATTTCAAAACGTGCGCGAAGAGTACAAAGGGATTATTCATATGCGCAGCGCGCGCTTACTGAGATTTAAAAACATTTGAAACGCGAGGTGAATGGATGGGGAAAAATTTTTAGGCCCGAATAAAAAATGGCCGGTGATACGGTTTAATTAAAAACTGTAAGTTTTTAGCGAAATTGAGAAATTTACATTACGAAATTGATATTCTATATAGTTGTGCCTGATGCCGTGTATATTACGAGTAATATAAATTAGCCGTATATAATTTAGCTAAATGGCTAAACTGGTCTATATTGAACGACCAGATGATCTACATGATTGAACAAACTTTATCTTCTTCAGCCGAAAGACGTCCACTGCAGGACAAAGGCCTCCCGTAAAGATCGCCACTACGACCGGCTTTGTACTGTACGCATCCAACTTCTACCCGCGACCTTCACCAGGTCATCGGTCCATCTTGTAGGGGGCCTACCCACTCCACGTCTTCCGGTACATAGTCGCCATTCGAGACCCTTCCTGCCCCAACGGCCGTCAGTTCTACAAGCGATGTGCCCCGCCCACTGCCACTTAAGTTTAGTAATTCTGAGTGCTATGTCAGTGACTTTCGTCCTCCTGCGGATCTCCTCGTTTCTGATTCGATCCCGCAGGATAACTCCGAGCATAGCTCTCTCCATCGCCCTTTGGGTGACTTTGAGCCTTCTTATGAGGCCCATCGTAAGCGGCCATGTCTCAGTGCCGTAAGTCATCACTGGCAACACACACTGGTCAAAGACTTTTGTCTTGAGACACTGCGGAATTTTGGACGAGAAGATGTTACGTAGCTTCTCGAACGCCGCCCAACCGAGCTGGATTCGACGATTGACCTCTTTCTCGAAATTGAACCTAGCTAATTGGATTCTTTTTCCCAGGTATATATAATCGTCAACAACTTCGAGCGTAGAGTCTCCAACCTTTCTAGAAGTTGGTACTACATGGACGTTTGACATGATCTTCGTCGTGTCCGTGTTCATTTTAAGACCTACTTGTTAAGAGACAAACTTGTTAGACCTACTCGTTGACAACAAACTTTATAAACAATCATAAATATTTATGCCTACCCCGAAAGGGATCTGGCGTGATGATATAGACAATACTTATCATAATGCATGAAAAAGAGAAGTTGTGCTTTTATAGATTTACTTTTTCGGAGTTTCTCGCGCCTTTGCCTTTATCGGGTCATATATACCTAATAGGTACAAAATATCATCAGAATCGGTAAAGCCGTTTAGGATGAGAAGAATTACAAACACACGCACACCCAATTTTATATATAAAGATATTCTGGGACGAAATAATAGCAATAGACTTGCTCCCTGTTTCTATTATCTTTAAATATAAGTATTTTATAATCGCTGCCACCCCTGTCTCGGCAATGTCAACGTGACAGTGTGTCGCAGAAAACCTTTAGAAAACAAATCAATTTGTCAACACAAATATGTCCTCGCTTGGAATACATAGTATGTTTCAAGTTCAAGTTTACAATAATCCCCTAGCCAGTACTTATTACGCAATCCTCAGATGTTGCAATGCCACTATAAATGTACGCGAATAACAGCCAGGTATACAAATCTGATAATATTGACAATATTTGACGAAGGGATATGATATTTAAAGTCATAGTTATTTAAGGTGTAAGACAACAAACGCAAGACCTGAAAGTAGTTTGTTCTAAATTTGTAACTGATTTTTTAAAGGTTTTACATATATTTTTAAAACAGCAAAAAGTGCTGTTACTCCTTTGGCGCGCTATGGTAAATTAAATTTATTCTCGATTCAAAGCAAAGATTTTAAATGCGTTTCTGAAACGTATTTCTTAATATGCACACATACACGTACAATTTTCAGTGTTTAATTGGGAAAACTAGTTTTCGTGTCGAATTTGTGAAGCAATTATCTAATCGGGGTGTCTGAGGTCTTGCGTTCAGAGATGGGCAAATTGTAATCAGATTAATGATTAACCACCCCCGCTTGGGGAATAGAGGCGTGAGGGTGTATTAATTATTAACGATTGCGATTACATTTTGTAATCTTCAACGTTTACAATTACACTTTTAATCATGATTAAATATAACGAAATCCAATTGTAATCATTAATCTGATTACATTTTGCCCATCTCTACTTGCGTTATACTGCTGTAAATACCTATTTATATCTGTAGTGGTACTGAGGATGGCGTTTTCATTATTCAAGATTGATCGTTCGTCAATTCAGGTATCATTTGCTACTTGTCTTGATGACACGCCCTTACATTCACGGCTTACAAATAATATTATGATTTCTCGCCAATATTGCACAAATTTCGTAAATAACACATAAATATTAGTTTTATTCTAATAAATATTGACATTGTTCTTATATATGTGTAAACCAAGCCAATAATCCCGTGACAATTATATTTACTTATCGCACTGGACCGTACCCAAAATAATTTTGCCACATGGCACCACCAAATTGAAATGTCAAAGTAGTTGTCAAATCTGTAAACAAGTTTTCTAAATTTGTTTGTTTTTAACGGAATCTTATGTGAAATAAACATTAAATAATCGTGTTCGACATAGTAATAAGCTTCTTGCGTTTATTTTAGATGACTCTCGGACGCAAATACCAACAATCTTCCGGGTAAATGATTCCCCTGCCCTTGCAACGGTGGCCCTGCTTGACGATGCATGAAGGGTGCTTTATTCTTGTATAAATACGGCAAAATTGATTTTTCCCTATTTATAGGAATGCTGGGGAGGCTCGTAAGGTGTATTCTAACCAGTCGAAGGTCGGAACTCTGTCAGGTTGCTCGTCTTCTGTAAGTTTTTAACACTAATTGTGTATTCATATTGTAATCTATGAATCATCAGTTTTTTAAACTTTCCATATCAGTAGTGTGGGTTATGAAATGCTTACTAATTGTACGGTAATGGGATTGAGGTTACTGATACTTAAGTGAAACAGTTTAGTATTAAAATAACACAAATTGGAACTGGTGAGATAATGTCTGGTGAAAGTACATAATTGGATTCGCCTGGTTATTTTTTAACTGTGCCTACTTCTTAATCCTTGGGTGAACAGTTGTCCACAGTACAGTTTAAGCAAAGATTAACAAGTAATTATGGTACAGCAGGACAATATTGCAATGTTAGCCTATTGGTAAGACCGTTGGACTACAAAGTCAGAGGCCTCGGGTTCAAACCCAGGCACGCACCTCTGTTTATTCGAAAGAATGTGCGTTTTAAAAAATGAACTATCACTTGCTTTTACGGTGAAAGAAAAAAGCCTAAGGAAAGCTCATGCCTAAGAGTTTCTCGAAGGTGTGTGAAGTTCGCCAACCCGCACTGGGCCAGCGTGGTGGACTACGGCCTAAGCCCTCTCAGTTTGAGAGGAGGCCTGTACCCAACAGTGGCACAGTTTGTTAACGGGGCTAATATTATAGGACAGGGTCACAAATGTATTACCATATGTACCATAAGGCCCTTATTGTTCTGCTGCATTAGGTGAAACTAAATCTTATGTTACAAAGTGTGTAATGAATACTGGCTGTAGAAAAAAATATAGATTCTTATTGGATTCTCATTAACAAAAAGTTCTTAAGCTGTCAATTAAGGTGGTATTAACAGCTTAAAACTTTGCTGGGTACTAACCAACAGGCTAAAGTCATTTGAAGTAACGTTTTTAAATTCTCTTGCTCTGGCACAAATTTATGTTTAAAATGTAATATATTCTAATGTTATACTTTATATTTAAAAATTAATTATCACTTGCTTTAACGGTGAAGGAAAACATCGTGAGGAAACCTGCATGCCTAAGAGTTTCTCGAAGGTGTGTGAAGTTCGCCAACCCGCACTAGGCCAGCGTGGTGGACTATGGCCTAAACCCTCTCAGTTTGAGAGGAGGCCCGTGCCCTATGCTGATTTTGACCATCGATTGAACCATAAAGTACAGAATAGAAGTGGTGATAATGTAATGTAATTAGGTCATGAGCCTTTATTCAGGTTATAACGTTGCAGATGTGAGAAGTCACTTAGTTTGAATGGACCATCCTCACATACAATTCTGTTCAGTTTCAGTCATTTTTAAATGAGTAAATAGTTCTAGATGTATTTTTTTAGAATCAAAACTTAAACCTTTT
Source organism: Phalera bucephala (assembly GCA_905147815.2). Lineage (NCBI taxonomy): Eukaryota > Metazoa > Arthropoda > Insecta > Lepidoptera > Notodontidae > Phalera > Phalera bucephala. Next base: position 29,363,574 of record LR990622.1, read on the forward strand.
GATGGCATAATTTTATGTTTGAACTTCTTAAATTCATAATTTAAATTTAAGACAATTTTTCCATTTAACGACCAATTTGTTGCTAGAGACATCTGTTGTCGACAAGATGCATTCTGACTGCTATGACAGTGGAGCCAAGGTTGAGCTATTGCTATACCTCCACCCCAGTCACCCACACTCAGGAGGCACTTCTTTACATAGAAATTTTGCCTTGTAACATCTCCACTTCTATTTCTTACTCCATGGATTGAACCTATCAGCAATAATTAAAGTATTGTGTACTATAACCCTAATTTTTACTTTCTCTTCCCCCCAGATATCACTGTGCGACATGATTGAGCCACCGGACTACGAGGAGGTCTGCGACCGGTACATGGGCGAGCGAGACCCGCTGGCGTACCCGCCGGCCGACATCGAGCTGTGCAACGTACCGCGCCGCATCCGCACCCTCACACACGTGCTGCCTGATGATGACCTGTGAGTGGCCTGTACCTACCTACATTTAGACTTCACTTCGCTACAATTTCAGACACATCAATTAAACCAATGGAGATTAGGAATAAAGATTCCAATGAATCATTAAAGAAATGTCTATTTGAATATTTAGTAAAATGGTGTTATTACTCCATCACAAAATTCATACTGGCAAACAGCTACCAGGGCCCGATTTATTAAACTTGACCTTTTAATAATTACTGTATTTTGACAAAACTATAATGACATACTGTAGAATTTCGATTAGCATTGTATATTGACTTTTGAGAAATACTTTATTTTATTTTCCCTATAATATATACTCTCTGTAAAATTACTAACATAATTAAAATAATGCCTATATTTATAATACAACTCATGCCCAAATTTTGTACGCCTAATAATGGCAAAATATAACGGTCTACCTTAAGATATCAACATCTGTCTGTACACACTACCTATATTTACAAAAAAAATGATTGATTAAAAAAAATTGTCCAAATGATTGACATCCATGAAGATTAGGGAGAGTCCAGATGAAAATCAGCGCCTAGCACTTATACCCGGCGTTGGATACCTAATTTTGTGACTATTTCTGTGTAAGAGACAATATAGTTAAGCGGGATATGGAACAGTCATCGGCTCTTGTTATATCAGTTGCTAAATGCCACAAGCCGCGATTACGCAGACCAGACCAACAATATTTTTTAGTTGATACAAAATCTCTTATGCTGATGCATGATGTTTTTTTCCACAACCAGCACCAAAGCGTCGATGTTCGTGCGCGACTGCATCCGCTGTTACACCACCGACTACACGGTGGTCGAGTACAAGTATCGGGCGCACTCGGGCTCGTCGTGCGGCCGCGAGCGGCTCGGCGAGCGGCTCGACAGACTGACTGCGGGGCTGCGGCATCAGTATGAAGTGGACGCGGAGCACACTGCGTCTACTGAGGAACTGGCTTCACAACAGGTATACTTTCATGAATATTAGCCAGTTCAACCAGCAGCACTGATGTGGTCGAGACGATAAGTATCTACCATACTCGAATTCGGAGAGCAGCTCGACAGGCTGACCGCGGGCCTACGGCATCAGTACCATTTTTCTGTGTGTGCTAAACAGATGGAGATTATTCAAAAAATTCTTGTGGGGTATCTTCAAGTCAACAATCACCTAATAAACATTCAAGATATTTTATTTGAACATAATCTTCTTAATTAGTTCGAGTCCCAGCCATCAAGTGGTCGACAGTCAGTTGCATCTATCTCCTCGTCATCTTCCTGCAACGAGACCCTCACTCCTCGCGGATCGTGGGCCAGCCTGGACCTGCGCAGCTCGTCATCAGATCCCCTCTTACCAGACCTCTTCGAGCGGAAACCGCCTGAACAACTGGATGCTATAAATGAAGCTAGGAGGTAGGTCTAAAGGCTAGTACCTAAAGGTCGCATCACGGTTTATGAGCTCTCGGTGAAAATGGTAGTGAGATTTGCGCATGTCCTCACTCCCGCGGGGCACGGAAAGCGACTGATCACCCAATCAACCGCTGGCATCGGCTGACTTTTCTGTCCCGTACCGTTCCCCTACCAAACAGACCCAAAATTGACTTCTGCGCATTCAATATCAGCGCTCATAATCCGTGACACGACCAGTACCTTAAATATTGACCCAAACTCTTAAGGTTTCATAATTCCTTCAAGAGCTAATTATGATTCATTCCAATATTAACCATTAGAGTTTTTTTATAACTAGTTTTATCAATTCGTCGATAAACAAGCTAGACACTTTTAAAAGATACTACTAATAAAAATCTTTTAACAAAAAAGGTAAACCGACTTCAAAAAGCAAAAAATAAATATTTGAAGTCGGTGCTGGTTGGTGCAGTCGGTTACTTGGCACCGACTTCAAATATTTATTTTTTGCTTTTTGAAGTCGGTTTACCTTTTTTGTTAAAAGATTTTTATTTTACAATTTTAAGTGACGAGTGAATTATTTAGTAATATTTATATACCGATATTATATTATTTTGCTAAGTTGTAAAGTAAGGTACCTACAGGATTAATATAATGACTATAATAACGGAATCTATACATTCGTGCTGTTCGCCGTTAAGGAGTTCCCTCTTGTATCTTCAAAGTCCAAGGTCCAATACCAATAACAATAAAATAGGACCACCTCAAAACTATACTGAACCAAATGCAAAAAGAATCATCAAAATCGGTTCATAAGCAAAGGAGTTATAAAAAAGGACGAATTATGAACCTCCTTTTTTGAAGTTGGCTAATATACTGCTTGGTTCTATAGTAGGGTACCTATAGGATTGACATAATACCCATAATATCTCAATTTACACATGCCTATTGTTTGTCGTTAAGGAGTTCCCTGGTGTATCTTCTAAGTCCAAGGTCCAATGCCAATGAAATTAAAATGGGACCACCGCGAAGCTATACTGAACCCAATGCAAAAAAAATCATCAAAATCGGTCTACAATTGACGGAAATATCGCTGAACATACATAAAAAAAAAAAAAAAAAAAAAAAAAAAAAAGCATACATACAACCGAACATAGAACCTCCTCCTTTTTGAAGTCGGTTAAAAACCTGTCTAGATTGGAGAACCGTCAGGCAGATCTCCTGGGTCTGTACACGCCTTACCTGGATGAGGAAGAGGCTGTGGAACGGCGGCTGGCCGCCGAGATGCCCTGCGAGATCATGGGCCACAGGATATTAGTTGTGTGCCATCAGTTGAAGTGAGTATCACACAAAATTTGTGGCTACTTGTGGTTGATTCCCTAACTCATAGTTTCTTAGGAGTTTACGCCTGATTTCCACTAAAACAGAGAGAAATCTCTGAACAACCGACAGGATTATTTTTACTCAAAAGGTGTCTTAAAGATAGTGGTACTCATTTGTTGCTTTTGGTTACTAGATCGGAATACGTAGAATAATTTTAATTTAAAGAGACCTTTTTAAAAACAAGCATTTATAGCAATAAACAAATACTTTCCGGCTTCATCATCAGACCTTGGACACCATCCGGGTCTAAAGTACTTGTCAAGCAAAACCAACGAGTTCAAACACGGCAGGGTTATATTGAGTAGTAGGTGGTTCCATTAACCAGCTTTCGGCTTTAGCAGATCCTGAACTTCATCAGGTTGCATAGTACTTAATACCATTCAAACAAGCCTAAACACGAGGGGGTTACATTGTATAATTCACATGTTCCTATGGCCATCTTCCAACTCCATCATCAGACCAGCTCCATGGTGCCATATTATTGCATTGTCACCGAACTTACATACATATGCCAAATTTCAGCTCAATCGGAAAGTACTCTAAAAACGACTTTAAAAAAAAAAAAAAAAAAAAAAGAACTCTGCAAGTTAAATAAAAGCTTGTAAAAAGGAAGGAGAGGCCTCATTTTACAGTGGGACAATAATTATAGGCTTACAGTAATGATAAACAACTTTGGCAGCAACCAATACCGAAATCGATCTTTGTGCTTATCCGTTTCGAAACTCAGCAAGATAAACGGCCTTTTAGAAAGTTCCTGCCACATGAAATGCCCAACAAATATCTATACGCAAACATGTCCCTCTCTTACAGTCCTTACCCTAGTTATCTATGCTTATTCCAGACTAGAACTCGACGTGGAACCTCTCTTCGCTTCAATGGCGCTGTACGACGCAAAAGAAAAGAAAAAACTATCAGAGAACTTCTATTTTAATCTAAATTCCGAGTGCACGCGGCAAATGTTGGCCACACACGTCGCCCACGCAGATTTATCCACGCTTAGTCGAAGTGCCGTGTTCGATATCATGAACCCAACGCCTGATATGTTCCTAGTCGTCAGAGTCGAGAAGGTTCTTCAAGGAGATGTCAACGAGTGCGTCGAACCTTATATCAAAGATGACAAGGTAGGATTTTGAATAAATATATCTCTTTATAATTCGTAATTAGATGTGGCAACTATTGGCAACGCTCAGTCGAAGCGCTGAGCTCGATATCACGAACTCAACCCCTGATATGTTCCTAGTCGTCAGAGTCGAGAAGGTTTTTTAAGGACATATCAACGAGTACGTCGAACCTTATATCAAAGATGACAAGGTAGGATTTTGAATAAATATATCTCTTTATAATACGTAATTACCTAAAAAATAAAAATGTTTATTTCAATCACCTATAGTAATTTACATTGTCGGGTTTGTAATCCCCTTTTAAGCAAAGCATTGCTTGTGTTAGGAGATTACGCTCTTTCTTAACAGAGGCAGTTTCCTATAGGTATAAAAGTAAACCATTTAATATAAAATAAAAATAAAAAGAAATAAACATCAATAATATCAACAACATATTATTCTTATTTAGTCTTATACTTCCTATAAGTCTTATACTTATATAGAGGAACAATATTACAATTTAGAATAAATTTATCAAAATAATTAATAATAATTCAGTTTGTGTATATGTGTGTGTGCGTGTGTGTGTGTGTGAGAGAGAGAGAGAGTGCGTGCATGTGTATGTCTATTAGTCTTGAGTATGTATGAGCGATAATGTGAGTGTTAGTACATCGTTTGTAAGAGGTCCTCCACCTCATCATAAGTTTTTGTGTGTGTGTGTGTGAATGATGTACGCTGTTGGCCGCGAGGCCTTTACAGCTTCACCGGACTTAAAGGCGAGCGTGCAACCACTACGCTCTAGCCAGCCAGAAGGGCAAGAGGCGACATACTCGAGGGCGCCTCGAAGAGGTGCCTTCGGTTGGGACAGTCGCTGTAGGGGGACGGGTGCACTACTAAGTGCACCGGTCAACCGCCGGCTATGGGAGGGGATCTACTACTACGTCGCCGTCGTCGCCCGTATTCTGAGCGGAAAGAAGGGATGAAAAAGCATCGGGGGGGTCGGTGAGAACATGTCGCGGCCGGCGGTGGCGGCAGGGGTCGGGGGGGAGATCGTAGTCGGCGGTGGCTACGATTAATGGATTCGCATGGGTAGATGCGTTCGCGAAGTGACGTGTTGACGCCTTTTTAATAAAGGCGCGAATAGGTTCGAGACCTAGATCGGAGTGGAGGTCGACGTTCCGTACGAACCAGGGGGCTCCTACGGCTTTACGGAGGAAGCGGTTTTGAACCACTTGGAGTTTATCGATGTGAGAGGGGGCCGAATGCCCGAACACAACACACGCATAAGTCATGATGGGTCGAACGCAAGTTTTGTAAAGTGTCACCTTATTTCTAAGGGACATTTTACTCCGCTTGCAGATTAACGAATGGAGACGACCGAGCACAAATGATGCTCGTTGTTTTAAGCCACTTAGTTAGTCTTGTTTTGCAATCGAAGAATGTAAGAGAGTATATACCCACTTCTTTGTTTAGGTAGTTATACAAGTAAGAAGATTGTCTATCATACTGTCTTTTAGCAAAGGAACTTTTGACAGAGCAGGTAGGCGCAACTATGAACTTTCTTCTACCTTTAACTTTATGAATACAAAAAGGGTGGGACTTGTTTTTTTAAAATAAGATGGAGCACATATAATTTTCTTACACTCAGAACATCTGATGTTAAATATAGGCTTTCGATGGGATATCTAAAGGGTTTAAAAACAATACCTTTAATAATGATCTTTGGGCTCTCTCAATTTTCTAAGAATTTTACTTTTGTGGGTCCACCTCAGACTGGCAGACAATATACCAATACTAACTGAGCAAGGGAGACATATATCTAGAGCAGAAGTCTTTTTGTGGCCACGTGTCTTAAAGTTTTAAATATCCATATTAGTTTACGGACTCTACTCATAACTAGTTCCGAGTGCATGTGCCAGGATAATCGTTGATCGAGCATGACACCTAGGTATTTCGTGTGTTTTACCTTGTTTATTGTTACACATAATCATGAATTTTTGAGTGAAATTCAGCAGAAGGTTGAGTACGATCGTACATAGTGAAGGATTTGTAATTTGTTTTTGAAGCATTGAGCGTTAAAAGATTAGCGTCTAGCCAGCTTTTAATCTTCATAAGGCCGTTCTCAGTGGTTTTACGGACAACGTCTCATGTTTGTCCTGAAAAAATAATCGCTGTGTCGTCTGCATACGAAAAGATATGCCCATTATCGATTCTCATATAACAGAGGTTATTAATGTAAACGAGGAACAGAGTCGGGCCTAAAACGCTTCCTTGCAGCACTCCGTAGGTGATAGTTTCTTCTGTGCTTGTAATTTCTCCGATTTTGACCTTTTGTTTCCTTTCACTAAAATAATCTTTAAATAACTCTAGCGGCAGTCCTCGAATACCAATACCTTCAAGCATGTGCAGAAGAATGGGGACAGAAACTGTATCAAAGGCTTTTTAGGAATCTAGCAAAATCTAGGAAAACAGCAAGACACTTATCTCTATTATCTACTTTCTCAGTGACGATAGAGGTAAGTGCCAGGACTGCGTCCTCTGTAGACTTTCCGTATCTAAATCTGAAATGAGAGGCTGAGAGTATGTTTAGATTCGTTAAATATCTTGTTAAGCGAATATTTATTAATTAGTTTAAGGCCTATAGTTTGATAAATGCATTTTGCCTCCACCCTTATGCACAGGAGTTATGCGAGCATGTTTTAAAGCTATTATTTGCTAAGTAGTATTTATTATTTGCTAAGTAGGTTAATATTGGTACGACTAGATCATGCGAAATTTTTAAAAGAGTCACTGGTATTTTGTCAGAACCTGGAGCACTATCCGATTTTAGGCTCATCAATAGGGTGTAAACCTCCGTGGGGTCGGTATTTAGTAGTGCAAAAGATGATACTGGTGGGTTAATTAATTCATTTAGTTTGATATTTTGGTCTATCTTAGAGCTAGATTTCTTCTTATTTTCAAGGAGTTTGCCTATGTTACAGAAGTACTTGTTCACCTGGTCAGCTGATTGTTGCGGTGTCGTTCCCAATTCTAAAAGTTTCAAATTTTGTGTGTTAATTGGTTTTCTTTGTGTGATACTATTTATTGTATTCCATATTTTTTTAGGATTTTTGAAAGCTTTAGATTGCTGGTCTCGATCGAATTTACGTTTTTGTTTTTTTTATTATACAGTTACAATAATTTCGATATCTTTTGTCGGTTATTTTTAAAATTTCATTCAAGGGATCCGATTTTAATTTCTTTTGCATTGAATTCCTATTCCAGATGCATCGCAGAAGGCCAACAGTCATCCAAGGTTTAATAATTCCATTTTTTTGAGGTAATATTTTTCTAATAGTATTGTTTGATAGGGATTGTTGCAATATATTAATAAGGTTGTCTACAAGAGTGTTAGGGTTAGTAAATTCCAGTAATTTGTGTAATTCACTAGTTTTTAAATAGTCATGTGCTCCCTCTAGATTTAAAGTTATTTTGAGCTTGGTGTTTCTGTTTATATTAGTTTGTTTAGATAATGTTAACATTGTCATAAAATGATCACTGATAGACGTGTTTACGATTACTATTGTTGCCTTTTTATTTTCAGGTTTAAATTTTACAAAAAAGTGGTCAAGACAACTTTTATCTCGAGTAGGTAGTAAATGTCCTGGAAGTAGACCATGGGTTGCTAACATGTTTAAATAGTTAAGTCTATTTCTGCGGTCATATGATTTCTCGTTTTCTTTGTTTAATAAATTAATGTTTATGTCACCGGTGATTATTAGATTTTTACTAGCAGGGGAGGTACAGAGGAGGAGGAGAGGTCGTTTAAAGAATTTATGAAATCTTCTGAGTTCGTAACTGATGGTGTCCGATAAATACCCAGTATGATAAGGTTAGGTGCAATATTGACTTCTAGGCAAGAAGCGTGGGTTAATTTTATTTCTCTTACTTTTGGATGCTTTTAATATAAACAACTACACCGTCCGCTTTATTTATATGGTTCGTTGTTTCATAAGAAGTATAGTTGTTTATTTGGGGTGTGTCTTTGTTAGAATTTAGTCTGCGCTCAGTGAGGATAATTAAGGTCGGGGTCATTGTATAGATTTATTAAATTTAGTTGTTAGTCTTTAATGTTTGAATAAATACTTCTGATATTTTGTAATACAATCGTAAAATCGGCGGCTTTTAGTATCAAGTGCTTACTGACATCCTGGATAGTACAGTTAATCACTCGACCTATTTCTGTATCGTCTATTGCGTTAATAGTGATTAGGGTGCTATCCATAATCTTTTATTACGTAGGGACAATATGTCTTAGCTTTAGATATAAACTGTATGGAAGTGGAGGGTTGTGTAAATATGTATGTGTATGTATGCATGTAAAATTATGTGTCAAAATTGTATGCGTATGTGATAGGTTTTGTTTAGTTTTAAAAATTATAGGCTGATGTAGTGTATATGTATGTGTTACGTTTATACATTTTAACTCACTATACTCGATTAAGTATCCAAAATTATTTTACACCGTCACGCCTATATTCCCCAAGCGGGGGTGGCAGAGGTGTACTGAGTACACCTACGTTTCGCCGATGATGTTAAGTCCCATGTAATAGGGGGCGAGCCTATTGCCATATACCGGACACAATTCCAGACTCCGGACTCATGCTGGTAATTTTTCGTTAGAAAAACTACATTTGTCCGACCTAGGATTTGAACCAAGGACCTCGTGATCACAAAGCGACGTGCTTTGCCACCAGACCAACGAGGCGACGACCAAAATTATAATAATTTTTTATTGGAATTAAGAAACAAATAGCACATTTTGCATTCGATATTATATCTAGTCATTGTCGTCGCATTAGATTGTTCACTTGTGAATCATTTTTTATACTTATGATAGGCGTATTCTCATCTTTTCTAAGATATATTTTACCGTATGCAGTCCAGCAGAACTTATATGCCTTAGACTTCGCAAGATCCCGGGCAGAAAGTACAGACGGGCGCCCTTTGCAGTCAGCTGTTCAGAGACAAATATTGGGGTATATTCATCTTTCTTAATACCGAGGTGCTTTGCACATAATTTCTCTTTATGTTTTAGATTATATACCTTAATCATCTTCAATAGATCTGTTTTTTGGATAGTTGACGTCATTTCAACTATTATTGGGCTATTATTTGTCTGACTTCGTTTATTCTGTACTCGATATTTATCCTTAATGTTTTCTTTAGCAACATTAGAGTCTACAGCTTGGGATAAGTTGACAAGCATATTTATCAAATCTTCTTTCGATTCCTTAGTAATTTTTGGTACATTTTTTATTTCAATATTGGCCTTTCGGCTACCACGTTGAAGGTCTTCAACTTTTCCTTCCAATATTGCTGTAGTCTCGGTCTTTTGCAGATTGCAATTCAAGTTGCTCCATTTTATTTTTTAGCTCTTCATTTTGTGTAGAGAGGAGAGCTATTGCATTTTCTATGTTGCTGTTTGTGTTCTTAATTTCCATCAGTGTTGAGTGGAATTTTTTTATCACTTCTTGTTGTTTTGTCATTAGTTTCGAAATGAATTCCCTCATTTCCTCTTTAAAATTACAAATATCTGACTCGCAATCATGTTATCTGGCTCTTTTATTTCGCTGAGATACAAAGTTAGGTGGAGTGTATTGTTTTTCATTTGGCTCCGGAGTTATAGATTCCGCACGTGATTTAGATTCTTCCATTTCTATTACGAGTAAGTACTTGTTTTGATATAGAAACGTTAATAGGTTGATTAATATAGGGCTCAGACAGGCCCCGTGGTAGCGGTGAAGTAATATGCTACGCTAACACTTACAGCGCCAAGCCGTTCTAAATATAAACGGACTTATTTAGTACGGAGTGTTCTAGTTATGCTATAGAATTTTGAAATTAATAGGGAATTAGCTTATTCTGATTACTCGCAACTCCAACAAATTGATTTTAGACACACGTTGAGTTTAGTATTCGTGCTATATGATCCTATCTTCCAAAGAAAGGGATTTATAAATCATAATTAACTTACTATGCACCGATCGGCGGTTTATATTCACGTCCCGTTCAATTATCTCAACTTATCTCGTAGCGGAAACAGGTTTCGTAGCAATCGTAGCCGGGGCTAGTTGGGAGGTCAGTGCGTAAGCTGGATAGCAATTATTGTAGCTATTTCTTTCCCACGAGGAGGCGGGGCTTCGGAGGTGTTAGACTGCAATATTGCATAAAAGTGTTAGACTGCAATATTGTAGTTAATGCCTTTGTTTATAATCACTGTTTCCGCTTGTTAGAATTTATTTATTTAATGTAACAACGAACAACACGTCTGCGCTTGATAAGATCTCGGGCGAAAGAGGCATTAGATGTGGCAACTATTGGCAACGCTCAGTCGAAGCGCCGAGTTCGATATCACGAACCCAACCCCTGATATGTTCTTAGTCGTCAGAGTCGAGAAGGTTCTTCAAAGAGATGTCAACGAGTGCGTCGAAACTTATATCAAATTTCGAGTGTTAGTTGCGTTTTAACTGTGACAAATGCTGGCCACAAGCACTAAACTTGACCTTGCTCTGTCGGAGCGCCCTGTTCGATATCATGAACCCAACGTCTGATATGTTCCTAGTCGTCAAAGTCGAGAAGGTTCTTCAAGGAGATGTCAACGAGTGCGTCGAAACTTATATCAAATTTCGAGTATAAGTTGCGTTTTAACTGTGGCGAATGCTGGCCACAAGCATAAACTTGACCTTGCTTTGTCGGAGCGCCCTGTTCGATATCATTTTTATTTTATTTTTATTTTTATTACAAAAAACCTAACGTCTGATATGTTCCTAGTCGTCAGAGTCGAGACGGTTCTTCAAGGATATGTCAACGAGTGCGTCGAAACTTATATCAAATTTCGAGTATAAGTTGGGTTTTAACTGTGGCGAATGCTGGCCACAAGCATAAACTTGACCTTGCTTTGTCGGAGCGCCCTGTTCGATATCATGAACCTAACGTCTGATATGTTCCTAGTCGTCAGAGTCGAGACGGTTCTTCAAGGAGATGTCAACGAGTGCGTCGAAACTTATATCAAATTTCGAGTATAAGTTGCGTTTTAACTGTGGCGAATGCTGGCCACAAGCATAAACTTGACCTTGCTTTGTCGGAGCGCCCTGTTCGATATCATGAACCCAACGTCTGATATGTTCCTAGTCGTCAAAGTCGAGAAGGTTCTTCAAGGAGATGTCAACGAGTGCGTCGAAACTTATATCAAATTTCGAGTATAAGTTGCGTTTTAACTGTGGCGAATGCTGGCCACAAGCATAAACTTGACCTTGCTTTGTCGGAGCGCCCTGTTCGATATCATGAACCTAACGTCTGATATGTTCCTAGTCGTCAGAGTCGAGACGGTTCTTCAAGGAGATGTCAACGAGTGCGTCGAAACTTATATCAAATTTCGAGTATAAGTTGCGTTTTAACTGTGGCGAATGCTGGCCACAAGCATAAACTTGACCTTGCTTTGTCGGAGCGCCCTGTTCGATATCATGAACCTAACGTCTGATATGTTCCTAGTCGTCAGAGTCGAGACGGTTCTTCAAGGAGATGTCAACGAGTGCGTCGAAACTTATATCAAATTTCGAGTATAAGTTGCGTTTTAACTGTGGCGAATGCTGGCCACAAGCATAAACTTGACCTTGCTTTGTCGGAGCGCCCTGTTCGATATCATGAACCCAACGTCTGATAAGTTCCTAGTCGTCAGAGTCGAGAAGGTTCTTCAAGGGAATGTCAACGACTGCTTGGAACCTAAATTAAGGATAATAAGATAGGTTTTTAAATAACTATTTCCCTTTAAGAGCCAGTTGGCCACACGCCGCTCGTGCAGACCTGAGCACGCTCAGTCGATATCATGCGCCATTAATCAAAAATATTTAAATTTATCCATCTTCTGTAAGCTTAGCAAAAGACAGTTACGATTGATTCTCAGTTCACAAGCGATATTCGAATACAATATTTTATTTACTATTCATCTTTAAAGCTATCTTAATAGTTGCCGAATGCGATAGCTACAAAAGCTAAATTAAGTTTTGAATGTAAATAATATGCAAAATTTTAAAAAAGAGTGAACAAAGCAATAAAAATTAAGGATAACAAATTGTTTATAGAAGAGTTTCATCCGAATCCAGAGAATCCGCCGAAGAGCTCTATTGAGTGGTGCTTTCGCTAAGAGTTACTATAATAATTGTGTTAAACTCCTCGATCAAATATAGACACGCCCGCCGCACAAATAGTGGCACCACTTGAACGCAAATAAAAGTGGGCGGTACTTAAATACTAGCAGTGTTACGCTTTTAGTCGCTTACCACGCGACGAACATGCCGAAACGGGCAATTAAAAACTTTAAGAATTATACAAAAACGTAACAAAAAATGATGGGCTGTTTTAATTTAAGCAACTATCACTTAACATTAATGATATTCGATACTGTGTTGTTTTTATTCGCATTAAAGTAAGGCATTTTTCAATTATTTTGTTCATTTATAACATCGTATGCAATCCGCAACGGTCTCTTTGTCTTTTGTGTGCGGACCACTCACTTCGTAATCGACCGGTTGAGCTTCGGTCGTAAAATTTTATTGATTGTTGTTCATTGCAATGCAAATACAACTTTAAGTAACACAAGTGAGGTACAATATACCCTAATTTATGTTTATATCATAACTATAACCGTGGACCGTGGTGGTGGGACCGTGTATCTTGTTATAATCGGCGTTGTCAGATGAATATCTGCTATGTGCAATTTTTGGAAATATCGACATTTTGACTATTATGACTAGTTTACTAACCTTATTTTCGTTAAAACGGCTGCTATGTGAGTCTAAGCATTATACGGCGAACTTTGTCGCTAAAAAAATATCATCATTCATCATCATTTCAGCCTATACTTGTCCACTGCTGAACATAGGCCTCCCCAATCGCTTTCCAGCGTAACCGGTCCGATGCCACCTGCATCCAACGATTTCCTGCGATTTTCACAAGATCGTCGGTCCATCTGGCAGGCGGTCGTCCTACGCTGCGCTTGCCAATACGTGGTCTCCACTCTAGAATCTTTCTGCCCCAACGCCCGTCCGATCTTCGCGCTATGTGGCCAGCCCATTGCCACTTCAGCATGCTAATCCTGAGGGCTATGTCGGTGACCTTGGTTCTTCTACGAATCTCCTCATTCCTGATTCGATCACGTAGAGAAACGCCGAGCATAGCTCTTTCCATAGCTCGCTGAGCAACCTTGAGCTTTTTTATGAGACCTATTGTAAGAGACCACGTCTCTGATCCATATGTCATCACTGGTAACACACATTGACTAAACACTTTAGTCTTTAGGCACTGAGGTATTTTGGATGAGAAGATGTTGCGCAGTTTCCCGAACGCTGCCCAGCCGAGTTGGATTCGTCGATTGACCTCTCTCTCAAAGTTGGACCTACCTAACCGGACTGCCTGTCCCAGGTAAATGTATTCGTCGACAACTTCAAGAGTAGAGTTCCCAACGGTGAGTGCGGTGGGTACGACATGGACGTTAGACATTATTTTTGTTTTGTCCATATTCATTTTAAGACCCACTTGTTGGGATACTCTATTGAGGTCACCGAGCATTCGTCCTAGATCTTCCAGCGACTCCGCCATGACCACAATGTCGTCGGCAAATCGAAGGTGAGTGATGTATTCGCCATTGATGTTGATGCCAAGTCCTTGCCATTCCAAGAGCTTGAAGGCGTCCTCTAAGGTGGCCGTAAACAGTTTCGGAGAAATGACGTCTCCCTGTCTTACTCCTCTTTTTATGGGGATCACCTTCGTGCACTGCCCCTGTACTCGGACTGACATGGTGGCGTTATTATACAAGCACTTCAACACTTCGATGTACCTATAGTCAATGCGGCATCGCTGGAGAGATCTAAGAACCGCCCAAGTCTCGATCGAATCAAAGGCTTTCTCATAGTCCACAAACGCCAAGCATAGTGGCCGATTATACTCCTCAGTCTTCTGTATAACCTGCCGCAGCGTATGTATGTGGTCTATGGTACTAAAACCTTTCCGGAAACCGGCTTGTTCGGGAGGCTGGAAGTCATCAAGCCTTCGTTCGAGACGATTCGTAATGACTCTCGAAAACAACTTATAAACATGGCTCAGCAGTGTGATGGGCCTATAGTTCTTCAATAAGGTGTTATCACCTTTCTTGAAAAACAGCACCACCACACCCCTGTTCCATGCTTCCGGCGTTTTCCCTTCAAGCAAGACGGACTTAAATAGCCTCTGAAGGACTTTAAGTACCGGCGATCCGCCCGCCTTCAGAAGTTCTGCAGTAATTCCGTCTTCACCCGGCGCTTTGTTGTTTTTTAGTTGTTTGAGAGCCATCCTAATCTCGCACAGGCTGATGTCCGGGATATCTTCAGTGCAGTGTCGGGTTAGCTTGGCTCTTGGGTCTTTTACCAAGTCAACAACAGGTTTAGCTACTGAGGTATATAACTGTCCATAGAACCTCTCTATCTCCCTGAGCACCTCTGACCTATTTGACGTTACGTTTCCGTCCTCCGTCTTCAGCTTCGTCAACTGGCTCTGCCCAATAGACGCGTCTCTTGCGAACACTTTAGAGCCCTTGTTCTGCTCTATGGTCTCCTCAATACGCCTTGCATTGAAGGACCGTAAGTCGTGTCGCAAGGACTTCAATATCTGTCCATTAAGCTGCCTATAGGACTTAGCATCATCGGAGGTTTGGAGCGTCATGGAACGTCGCTCAGCCATGAGGTTTCGGGTGTAGTCAGATAGTTTTTGAGGCCTATTTTTACGGTGGGTCTTAAAATACTTGGACCCGACCGTATGAACAGTCTCTACCAGCCTGTTGTTGATTTCGTCCACTGATGCGCTGCTGTCTAGCAATTCGAAGCGGTTTGACAATTCGAGTTGAAAGTTCTCGGGGTTTTGGATATATGCATGAGTAGGTCGGAGCGTAGACTTCATCAGACGCGATCTTTCCATTTTGACATTAATATTTAATGTGCCTCTGACCATTCGGTGATCACTGCCGGTTTTTACCCTATGAATCACGGAGACATCATTAAATATTTGTCGCTTGGTGCTCATGATGAAGTCTATCTCATTTTTTGTGGAACCATCAGGGCTCATCCAGGTCCATTTCCTATGAGGCGGCTTCTGGAAGAAAGAGTTCATCATAAAGAGTCCCTCTTTCTCCAGAAATTCGGCCAGCCTCTGACCCCTGGGGTTGCGCTGCCCATATCCAAATTGCCCCACTCTCAACTCATCATCGCCCCGTTTGCCCAGCCGCGCATTGAAGTCACCCATAACCACTGTAAAGTGTGTTTTGGAAGTATGTATGGCTCTACTAATGTCCTCATACATAACTTCGACGTCATCATCTGAGTATGCCGAGGTCGGTGCGTAGACCTGTATGACCTTCAGCGAATATCTTTTGGATATTCTGAGTATCAGGTACGCTACCCTGCTCGACACACTAGTGATGGACACAACGTTGTTTATGAGTGACTTGTGGACGATAAATCCGACACCACCTTGGGACTGCTGTTCGCCCTCCCGGTAGTAAAACAAGTTGCCGGATTTTAAGGTTATCGTGTCCTCGCCCTCTCTTCGGACCTCCGATAAACCAACAATACTCCACCGCAACTTGTTTAACTCTTCTTCCAGCTCAACTAGCTTCTCATCTGTCCTCAATGTGCGTGCGTTGTATGTCACCAGGGCCAATTTTCGGTTTTGGTGGTAGCCGAATCTCTGCCGGAGATTCTTAGCACCCCTTGTCCTGTCGTTACCATGGCTGCTACCGTGGCCAGGACGAACAGGACCGCCGGGGACTAGGGGCCTGGTTTTTCTACTTTCTTCCATAATTGGGGGTGTTTGCCATACTCGCCACGCTTGGCAGGCGGGTTGGCGAGCGCAGTTATTGGTCGTCGAAGTGTTAAAGGAACGCTGCTGCCCATTCCCTAGTTTTCCCTTAGTCGCCTTGTACGACACCCGATGGGATGAGATGGGTTGGTCCTATTCTAAGCCGGGAACCACGCGGCTTAGAATAGGACCAACCAAAAAATATGTAATAAACTTTTTGCACATAGCAGATATTAATTAGACAACGACGATATATCGATGGTTCAACTCGATATTCGTCTCCAGAACCGCGAGAAAGTCCGCGCGGGCGCCGCGGCGGCGTGCGCGCGGCTGGGCAAGTACCGCATGCCGCTGGCGTGGAGCGCGGTCTCGCTGCTCAACATCCTGCGCGGCTCCAACAGCCTGGAGCGCGACCAGGACAAGGACAGCTTGGCGGGCTCGGCCTGCCCGAACACCAACAGCTTAGGTCAGTATTTTTTTAATAGCTACCCTATCTCCCGCTGGCCAATAGCCTCCCTTTGGAAACAACATGGATCGATTCTGGGCCAGTAGCATGTCTTTTCCGTAAAATTGTCGTTTTTGTTAAAGACACTTTACGATTATGTTTAAGATAGGTAACAATACGAATGGCTGATTTAAAGTCTACTTCACAGCTCGTTGCAACGCGACTAAATGCAAACCTAAAGAATATAGTATGAAAACAGTCAACATATGTTAGCAATAGAACATTTTAATACTAGCGGTTCGAATCCCAATCCAATTACCCAATTATCATGCCGATGTCTCTTATTTGCCGATGATATGAAGATCTTCAACTCCATATCTTCTGTAGAGGACTGTCTTTTTTTACAAAATGACTTATATTAATCTGTCTGCCTGGTGTAATCTCAACCGTATGGATCTTAACGTTAATAAGAGTTCCATAATATCCTTCACAAATACGCGCAATAAAATTACAAATAAGTATATTAGAGATGGTAAGGAACTAAACCGCGCTTACATTATCAAAGATTTAGGTGTTCTCTTTGATGATAAGTTCTCTTATTGGTCGCACTATCAGTACAGTACGTCTAAAACTAATAAACTCTAATAGCTTCGTTCTTAAGTCTACCAAAAACCTCAAAAAGCCCGACAGTCTACTTCTATTGTTCTTAGCACTTGTGAGAAGTGTCCTGGAATAAGCAAATCCAATATGGTCTCCTTTCTATAAAGCCCATATAAACGAGATAGAAAAATTCAAAAAACATGCATCCGAATTTTAGGTTATGGGCTCAAAGCAGGTCGCTCTAACACTTCTTACGAAATGAGACTGACTTAATTCGGCATCCAATCACTCAAAACAAGACGAAAAGTTTCCGCGTTCATTTATTTATACAAAGTGTTACATGCAATGATCGATTCTCCAAAGTTAGTTTCACAAATAAGTTTTAATATAAAATTTAGGGCTCGCAGGTCTAATAAAGCTCATCTTTTCACAATACAAATTCATAAAGATAATATTTCTTATTTCGATCCTCTAGTACGAATGCTTCGGCAGTATAATGATTTGGCCGAGTATAATCCTAACCTTGATATTTTTGAAAATCAAATCTGCAAATACATTAGAAGTGTAAAAAATATCCTCCATCGAATACATAGTTAGCATTATATGTAATAGTATTTTCTCTTCTTGCAATGTCGTACGTTTTAATTTTAATTCTTAGCACTCTCACGATAAGTTTATTATCGCCCATTCGCTAAATACTGTTTATGCTGAATGTACAGATTATGGTTTGCAATCTAGATCTCCACCAATCTGCACTGGGTCCGCGTGGTGGAGTATGATCTAATCTCTCTCACCTCAATTTGTGAGGGAACGCCTTTGCCCAGCAGTGGGCAGTATAGGCTGATATTATAATCTAGATCTATACTGACGGACGATTTAGCGCAGTGGTTAAGAGCTTAAGCCGCTCCACCCCCTGTGTAATAGTCGCGGGTTCGATTCCCGCACGGGACAAACCTTTGTGCACATCCACAATTATTTTTTTCGGTCTGGGTATTTGTGTATGTAAATTTTCATGTTTGTAAAGGCACCCACGAGACAGGAATAAACCCTAGAGTGGCCCTACGTTTTTTAAAAAAGAAAAAAAAACTAAATTTCTATCGATCTATCTATCTATAACATCACGCCAGATCCCTTGCGGGGTAGGCAGAGAGTACAGAGTTCCAACAGGTTCTTTCCTTACATACCTCTCTGGCTTCCTCGACTCTCATGTACGTCAAACTAAATTTGATTGTTTTATTTCCACCGGTTGTTAACTGTGTTAAAAATAACGCAAGCGGACGCGTACTCTATGCGGCTTCTCGGCAGGGCCCTTATTCGTTATCACCAATTAAACACGTAACGAAATTATCTTGAATCCCTTCTTCAGTGGCATACAAAATACCATTACACGGTTATATCACAAAGTTATCGTAACGCCGCGTTTGGTCATATGGAATACATTGAGTTATATCTATATCATCATTACCCGTGTAGATAAACAAGTAAACTAAATAACTTGATCTGATTGATTTTAATTTTTAAAATTTTCAAACTAAGGAAGTACGAGTACTTTAATCTCGCGACACGCTTTTATATCATATAAATTGTGTAATGACGTTATCCTCCTCCTCGAGTCGTTTTCCTCATGTCTGAGGGTCGTGACCTCCACCTCCCAGGAGTCTTGCTCTTGTGATGTTTCGCCATTCTCCCCTGTCCTCGGCGACATGCAGTGCGTTGTAGACTGTAGTATCCAGAGTGGTGCGAATCTGGTCAGACCATCGTGTTGGGCTGCGGCCTCGAGGTCGTCCATCGACCTTCCCAGTGATCATGAGCTTCTCTAAGTTATCACCGTCTTTGCTAGCAATGTGGCCAAAGAACTTTGGGATACGCTTGAGACAGATGGTAGAGTCTTGTCGTGACTCGTAGCTGTTTCAGTATCGATACATTAGTTCGATGAGCAGCCCAAGGTATCCTTAACATTCTGCTCCAGCACCACATTTCGAATGCATCACTACGCCCCCAGTCTGCTGCTTTAAGGGTCCATGTCTCCGCTCCATAGAGAAAGATAGAAAAGACGAGGGTCCGCACTAGCCTGATTTTCGTTTTAAGGCAGATTCCTCTGTGCTTCCAAATCTTTTGAAGCCGAGTCATAGCACCTTTGGCTATTCCGATGCGTCTTCGCACGTCGACTTCGCAGGTTGTCGACAGCCTGTAAGTCCGGTACACCAGTGAAGTTCAGTTTGTTAGCGCGGTCCACCACCATGATTTTGATCTTCGACCTATTAATGGAGAGGCCCAAGCCATTGCTAACCCCCTCCATCTTATTCAGAAGCAAGGACATTTCACCTTCACTTTCAGTTAACAACGTCGTGTCGTCGGCGTATCGTAGGTTTGTAATCTTTACTCCGTCAATCCGTACACCTTCATACCAGTCTTCAGACGTGTGCCGTATCATATACTCTCCGTAGACGTTGTATAAAATGGGGGATAGGATGCAACCCTGGCGAACACCTTTGCCAAAGCAGAAGGGTTGGGATGAGATTTCATCAATTCTGACAACTCCTTGACTTTTAAGTATAAGGATTGAAGCAGCGACGTTAGATGACTTGGTACGCCAAGGTCCGTAAGTACCTGCCACAAAGAGTTCCAGTTGACGCGGTCGAAAGCTTTACTATAGTCTACGAAGCACATAATAAGTTGTACATTATATTCACGGGCTTCCTCGACTAGCTGCCTAACATTTAAGATTTGCTCCCTCGTACCATTGCCATTCACCAAACCTGCCTGCTCCTGTGGAATCTGGCGGTCCAAGTAATGTCAAATGCGGTTATTAAGTATGTGTAGCAGAATCTTACTTGCAGGTTATATGAGTGCTAAAGTACGGTAATTTTCACATTGCTTCGTTGATCCTTTTTTGTACAACGGAAGGATTATGGACTTTGTCTACAAAGAACTAAAAGTGAAGTACTACTTTAGTAGTTGTAGTTTACTTCAAAGTCCACAATAAAGGGACTCTGCCAACTCCGAACTTAATGTGCCAGAACTGGAATGGCTCCATGATCTACAAATTGGAAACGACGATCGCCAAACGCACGCCAATTTATTCTCTGTTAAATGATGGTGTAAAATGCTTCTGATGCATTTCTCACTAATGCCCAACTCTTCACAAATTTCTTTACTTTGACGAGGTGATGAGGTGATCCGTGATGGCGATGTTTAAACCAGCGGGCGTCATGTTCTAGAGGCTCTCGATCTTGTTAATATAATCGTCCCCAACATTTCACCACGAAGTTTGAGGGTACCCCGGAACGTCTAAGCCTTGGACGTCTAACACCTCAGTCCCTCCCGTGACCATGTGTGCTGCAAAGCCCTCGAAACGTCGGGAACTTAAAAATCAAACTTATAAATCAAAAATAAACCGCGATAAAATCCGAAAAATAGTTTTATTCCACAGAAAATATTAATAACACGTGCAACCCACCACGTTATCATCATATTACCACATAAAAGGAAATAGAAAATAGTTACTGCAATAATTACGCGATTTTCATAAACTTATGGCTAATATTTCATTGTTTATAAATTGAACTGGTTTAAAGATTAAAGTGGTGAATTTTACAATTTTGCTTTAAGAGCCTTTTTGAAAATATAAGAGTTTTTAATGAAGATAATATACACATCTACAAATTTTTTGTTATACATGTTGCGCAATCTATGAAGGGGTGCACACAGTCCAGAATTTGTACGGCAAAGTCCTGTAGCCAATAACTGCCCCGCGCGCACCTCTCTCCTATGCACAGTCCTTGGAACGATATAAAACATTTTATTTTATAGATTATTATATGGTATCGTTTGGTGTTAGCGAATCAGGGCCAGAGCCCTAATTCCAGGGTGCCATAAATGTAGTATGTGCTCAGACCGCAAGGCGTCGTCGAGCTCGCTGGAGCAGCTGCGGCGGCGCGCGGGCGAGGTGGGCGGCTCGCTCACGCGCAAGGGCTCGGTGGAGCGCCGCGCCGCGCCGCACCTGCCCGACGAGCTGGCGCACCACCTCGACCAGTTCAAGCCCATCGTCATCACCGTCACCAGCTTCTTCAAGCAGGTATGTTTTGTCAAGGTTATGCATAAAGGTTACCCTATACTAAGTTATAATCCTATCGTCGCATCCAATTTGTAGATCATGGGGCCATTCCAGTTCTGGCACATTAAGTTCGGAGTTGGCAGAGTCCCTTTATTGTGGACTTTGAAGTAAACTACAACTACTAAAGTAGTACTTCACTTTTAGTTCTTTGTAGACATTATATTATAATATTTAATGAAAAAGGATAAGGGGGTGTGTTAAAATATTTTATAGAGGATTCTTTTCACTTGTAAATTTTTTTTATCCGACAATTGTCATGGTTATAGTTCTATCTCTCTCTATCTATATCATCACGCCAGCTCCCTCGCGTGGCAAGCAGAGAGAACAGAGTCCCAACAGGTTATTTCCTTACAGACCTCTCTGGCTTCCTCCACTCTCATAGTTCGTCTCATACACGCTCGCCGGTTACGGAGACTCTTAACTTGCCCTTCAGATAAGACACGGACAATTTGGTCATGGTCGGATAGTCTGGGTCTTTCCCGGTACCTACATCCTTCTACTTTCGCATTGTATATCTGTTTTGTCATTCTTTCTTCTGACATTCTTTGATTTTGATTACCAATGGAGCAGACCCTTTCTCATCTTTACACCGATACTATCTTTCATACCTACTCGCTTTCTTACTACACTGTTGCGAATACGGTCGGTCAGCTTTTCTCCGCACATCATCCGCATAGTAATAGTTGATCGTATTAATGGACACTATTACCTTTTCCAAGTTTTCAACAACTATCACTTACTATGTACTCTACAAGCCTCCTAAAAATCGCCATAAGGACTGATTATGTACTCTCCTCATCCGGCTATTTCCTGGAACCCTTAAGAAGTCATCGGTCCATCTTTCCGTATCTTGGTCTAGCCCTCCCACGTCTTCCAGTACGTGGTCGCCACTCGAGAACCTGACGGCTCCAACGGCTAACAGTTCTCCAAGCAATATTCCTTATATCAATGTTCTCTATATACCTTATGAATTCCACATGTAGATATTTTTAAATCCATCAGGAAACAGACAAACTCCGCGATGAGGATCTATACAAGTTTCTAGCAGAAATCAAACGGCCCAGTTCAGCTCCCAAGAAGCTGAAATGCATTCCCGGTGCGCTGAAGATCGAAGTGTCGCCGTGTCCCGACGAGATCAAGAACGGACTCACTCCAGAATTGGCCAAGCTACATCCTTATGGAGGTCAGTTTGATTAAGTTTCCTAAAAGAGACATTCTTAAAAATAAGTTGGTTAACCAAATTTATATTTTTTTTAATTTTAAGTTCACTATATCTTGAAAGCTTTGCAGAATCTATGGCCAATGATTATCTCTAATTGTTTGACGTGTACTTGCAACATTTAAAACCAGGAGCGCATTTATAAAAAATATTGACCTGGACTGTAAACTTACGACGTAAAACGGACGATTTAGCGCAGTGGTTAAGATCTTAAGCCGCTGCGCCTACTGTGTGTAATAGTCGCAGTTTCGATTTCCGCACGGTACAAATCTTTGTGTGACCCACAATTATTTGTTTCGGTCTGGGTATTTGTGTATGTGAATTTTCAATGGTGGTAAACGCTCCCACGACACAGGAATAAATCCTAGTGTGGGGCTACGTTTTTTTTTGAAAAGCTATTTCTGGTCTACTCAGGAATAATTCCTCGTACCCTCTTGGGTGCGTTTATAAATTATACACACACAAACACCCAGCCCGAATCAAATATTTTTATGCCACAAAACAGTTTATCCCACGCCGGTCTCGAACCCGTAACTACACGATGTGATGAACAAACAGAGCGATGTACAGTCAAACCATCAGACCAAAACGGCAACAAAATATTTGTTTTGGAAAGGGGGAAACTGTGCACCTTATTCTTCCTTTCTCGAGTCATGTGAAAAGTTTATCAGAGCTAATTTTCTTACAAGAAAAAAGTTGAAGAATCTGTACAGAATAAACGATTAAATATAGTCAAATTATTATTGTGTTGCTTGGTTTATATTATATTGTACTATATATCTGTTTATGAACGTAGTATTTTACTCTTTCGTTTAACATTCCACTCGATACGAGAACAAAAAAAGAATTAGAGACCCCATTTTTTTTGGATGAAACATCCTTCATATTAATTTTGTTCGTATAAAATGTAGCCTGTTACCCAGACCATAATATCAAATCGATTGACACCTTATCAACATCGGATAAGTAGTATAGTATTATTCCGTTGCTGTTTATACCAATCAGCAATATATGCCATTATAAACCACGAGTTTTAAACGAAAGTCGGTCACTATTTATTTGGTAATTAGTCTAATTGCTGCCCAACTACGGACCTGATTTCTGCTTGCTACCAAAGTCTGAATTCAGCAAAGACCTTCATCTCGCGTGTGAGCGACAAAGTACCGCGTTACCAGTGTAGTTAGTTGTAATGATTGTGAAACAACTAATAAATAAGTGTCTAGCAATCTAATTATTTTTATGACTGCTGAGTGCCCGGACCTAACAGCTTAAATATGAAAATGTCACAAACCGTTACCCATCTCAGGCTGAACGAGTCGAACGCTGCTTAACCATGGTAAACGTTAAGAACACTGCGGTCGCAGCGCAACGAGCGCCTACACGTAGTTGGGTCCTCCTCTTTGCATCGGTTTTCTCATTACTGAGGGTCGTAATCCTATTTTGGGAACAGTTTTCTACGAATGATGAGTCGCCCTCTATACCTATCTGCAGCCGAGTGAAGAGCATCGTGAACCGTGGTATCAAGAGCTTTGCGAATCTGATCCGTCCAGCGTGTTGGGCTCCTTCCTCGTGGTCGCTTCCCTTCAATTTTACCAGTGGCCGTCAGTTTTTCCAGGTGTGGTCGGGTAAAAAATGTCAGTTGTGTCTTGTAGACGACAACGTGCGGCCGTGCAAGGAGATGCTGGCGTTCCCCGCGCAGCCGCCGGCGGCGCCGCACCAGCAGTTCCGCAGCCTGCTGTACGTGGCGGTGCGCGAGATCAACCTCACCGCCTACACCTCGCGCACCGGCTCCGCCAGGAACATCACGGTGACAGATTCAAACAAATAAAATTAATTTAAAATCATTATCCAGAAGTAACATAGGCTATATAACATAAACCCGGTAGGTGGCGCTGTTGTGGACCGGGTACGAACTCGCGGGAAACTGCTAGTTTATAATATTTCTATACTTAAATGCATTTGAATTGTGCCCGGTATATGGCAGTAGAGGCTCGCCCCCTATTACATGGGACCTAACATGGTCGGCGAAACGTGGGTGTACACAGTACACCTCTGCCACCCCCTCTGGGGAATATAGGCGTGACGGTGTTAAATGCATTTGTAGGTAGTAAATCGTAATAGATCATTAAATTTCGGTGCTTGCTATCAACCATCGGCTTCGGCCAAAACTACGGCCTATTTTTTTTCGGCCGAAGGTGGTGCGAGGCCGTTGTCAACATGTTTCTTTGGCGATGCTTATATAAAGCCATTACCAAACAAAGTACCTTTAATATCGTCGAAGCTCTCTTACCGTTCGCACGACCTTTAAGCAAAATTTAACGACTGTAATATTTTGAATATCTATTATAATAATTATATTTGTAAAACAAATTTATTTTTATAAAGTCACGCTGGCCTTCTTATTTGACTAGGCATATAGAGTATGTTGCTAGTAAGCACAATTTCGAATAATGAGAATTTTCCGATAGGTATAGGATCTTTTTAAAAACACCTGGTTCGTACGGAACGTCGACCTCCACTCCGATCTAGGTCTCGAACCTATTCGCGCCTTTATTAAAAAGGCGTCAACATGTCACTTCGCGAACGCATCTACCCATGCGAATCCGTTAATCGTAGCCACCGCCGACACGATCTCCCCCCCGACCCCTGCCGCCACCGCCGGCCGCGACATGTTCTCACCGACCCCCCCGATGCTTTGTCATCCCTTCTTTCCGCTCAGAATACGGGCGACGACGACGACGTAGTAGTAGATCCCCTCCCATAGCCGGCGGTTGACCGGTGCACTTAGTAGTGCACCCGTCCCCCTACAGCGAGTATGTCGCCTCTTGCCCTTCTGGCTGGCTAGAGCGTAGTGGTTGCACGCTCGCCTTTAAGTCCGGTGAAGCTGTAAAGGCCTCGCGGCCAACAGCGTACATCATTCACACACACACACACACACACACACTTAATAATAATAATAATGGTACACTTTATTGTACACTAGCAAAAACATTAAATACAAACTATTTATAAACAGTAAATAAGAGCAAATGGCGGTCTTTTTGCTGATAGCAATTTCTTCGAGACAACCGTTGGGAAGATAACAAATAACGATAGAAGGGCAGTTGGTGGCGTACATTATTAATGATTTACGATACATATATCTATATACATACCTAATTGTACATACACATATAACAATACATACACAATTATATACCTGATTATGTAAGAAACACACATATTATAATTTAATCTAATACATATTATAGCTAAAACACTGGTAAAGATTACGACTGTATCAGATTTCCTTATAAACAAATACAAACAGTTAAATTATTGATAGATATTGATGTTTAACCATTGTTTTAATCGGAACCGACGTTTTTTGCACTTCTAAATGACATGGGCAATGCATTCTACAAAAGAACAGCTTGAATCGTTAATATTGTCTTATCTATTCTATCTATTATTTCTTATGTTTATGGCATCACGACGACTCGTATTTTGCCAATGTCAAGTATTACGAATATTCATTTCAAAATTAATCCCCCCGATGAACTTGATGATAAAGATGATTATGAAATTGATGAAGTGCCCCACCCTGGATAGTAAAGCGATGGATACTTTACATACCAATTGCAACGGCCGTTTGAGGGTATTCGAAAAGGAACGTTTTATCACTTGTTACAATTACCTTCACTCGTGCACATATAAGAATACATAATAGTTAATATTCCACCAACATTACACATTATAATTCAAAATAACCACAAGTTTTGGAAATTAAAAACCGCTAATACTCCTGGAAGAATACTTGACCGTCGATATAATAGTAGCTTACTGTTCTCCTTTCGTACCACAGGTGCGTGTCCAGCTGATGTCTGGCGAGAGCGAGGAGTCAGCGTTGCCCGCAATCTTTGGCCGCAGCTCCTGTCCCGAATTCACCAACGAGGCGTACACCACCGTCCTGTATCATAACAAGTACGTAGCCACCGAAGGGCTTAGCACAAACCATTTCACGTTATCGTAACGTTGCCGAGAAAGCGTGCTGTCCCGTCCAACTTTATTTAGTAAATGCTTGGTGGGAAAAGGATGGCATATCAACTGAATAGTGTCACGCCAACGTCAATCTGTTCGTGTTAAGCCCGATGATATCTATAAAACCGTTAGACCGTTGGACTGCAAAGTCAGAGGTCTCGGGTTCAAACCCAGGCACGCACCTCTGTCTTTTAGAAAGCATGTGCGTATTAAAAATTAACTATCACTTGCTTTAACGTGAAGGAAAGTACCGTGAGGAACCCTGCATCCCTAAGAGTTTCTCGAAAGTGTGTGAAGTTCGCCAACCCGCACTGGGCCTGCGTGGTGGACTATGGCCTAAACCCTCTCAGTTTGAGAGGAGGCCCGTGCCCAACGGTGAGACAGTTTCTTAACAGGGCTAATATTATTATTATATATATATAATTCGTGACCTGATAAAATTTAGTTGCATGAACACGGTTACGCAAGAATCAATTTCATGTTCAGTAAGATTCAAGTATAAATTAGATAGTAATAAAAATAATTAGAGGTCAATACCTAAATGTCAACCCTCCCAACTGCAAGCGACCACTTTAACAGTATTATTTTATATATATAACTTATATTCCCTTGTGTAAAATGTCGACGACCGTGACGACGAAATGTAAAAGAAATAAATATGGTTTTTGAACGGGAAGAAACCAAAACGAATGCAAGGATTGTGGTTGGTAACAATGTGCTGGAGCAAGTGAATGAGTTTGTATATATTGGATGTGCCTTCAGTAAGGATGGAAAATAGACCGCTGACATAGAAAGAAGAGTGAGGGCAGGAAACAGAGTGCCAAAAGGCGCAGCTGGCCATACATAACGGAGTTCTTGTCCCAACGCTGTTATATGGTAGCGAGAGCTGGGTATGTAAGAAGGAGAATGAAAGTAGGATAAATGCGGTGGAAATGCGAGCTCTGCGGAAGATGTGCGGAGTGACCGACCGTATTCGCAACAGCGTAGTAAAAAAGCGAGTAGGCATAAAAGATAGTATCGGTGTAAAGATGAGAAAGGGTATGCTCCGTTGGTTCGGGCATAAAGAAAGAATGTCTGAAGAAAGAATGACAAAACAGATATAACAATACGAAAGTAGAAGGATTTAGGTACCGGAGAAGCCAGAGAGGTATGTAAGGAAAGAACCTGTTGGAACTCTGTACTCTCTGTCTACCCCGCAAGAGATCTGGCGTGATGATACAGATAGATAGAAACAAATAGGTGACGTAATAAATAAATAAAAAAATCACCCTCTCAATCTCTCTCCCGCCTCTCTCTCTCTCTTCTGCCCCTCTCTCTCTCTTTCTCTCTCTCTCTTTCTCTCTCTCTATCTCTTTCTCTCTCTCTCTTTCTCTCTCTCTCTCTTTCTCTCTCTCTCTCTCTCTCTCTCTCTCTCTTCCGCCTCTCTCTCTTTCTTTGTTATCATAACTTAACGTCGCGCGATCAATGTCTTCTTTTACAGAAACCCTTCCCTGTACGATGAGATAAAGATGAAGCTGCCAGCCGACCTGGGCGACCAGCACCACCTCCTGTTCACATTCCTGCACGTTTCCTGCCAGAGGAAGCCCGTGGCGCCCGACCAGGAGAAAAACGTTGAGACGCCAGTCGGGTATTCTGTGAGTAGATATAGAAACTATATTACACGCACACAAACACGCGCAGGCACGCGCGCTAACACTAATACATGCATACGCGCAATTATGCATGCACACACACGTACGCTTACACACACTAACAGGCAGTGTGACCCGTATTTATGTACTTGAGTCGATGAGTGCACGTGTACGCATGGTTGGGTGGGTGCGTGCGTGCGCGCGCACGTGTGTGTGTGTGTGTGTGCGTGCGTGCGTACGTGCCTATGACTGTGGGTGGGTGAATGACGCGATCATCAACATGCATGCGGACTATAGTACATATGTAGAATTTATGCTCGCTACTTAAACAACCTAATACACAACTTTTCCTTTGCCAGTGGCTCCCTCTATGCCGCAACGGTAAACTAACCTGCGGCGACTTCAATCTACCGGTAATGCAAGAGGAACCGCCAGCTAACTACTCGTACATATTCCCCGACGTGCTGCTCCCCGGGACGCGCTGGATAGACAACCACAAGCCGATATTCAGCATCACCCTCGACGCACATACTACTGTGCACCCGCTGGTAAGTTACTAAACATCGTCACGCCTATATTCCCCTAGCGGGACTGGCAGAGGTGTACTGAGTACAACCACTTTTCGGCGACGATGTTAGGTCCCATGTAATAGGGAGCCTATTGCCATATACGAGACATGCCTCTTAAGTTCTGTCGTTTCCATATTTCCCAGCAATTTTGAATTTGGAACTGTTCTATATTCGAATGTGGTTTAATTTTGAATCTCAAAACAGTTGAAAGTATTAGGATTAATGCTATTGTTTAGTCACAGCGTTGATTGGAATCTGTCAGGTTACGTACGAAAATGAATTTTTGTAAGGTATATGTTCGTGCAATAATTTTCTACAACTTTAGAAGAGGCCTGACACGGCTTCAGTGTTTTGAAGAGCTAACATCTGTGTTCAGTGATGAAGCCCCATGTCTGCGGACTGTCGAACGCTGGTATTTAGAATTCCAGCGTGGACATACTAGTGTTAATGATAAATCTCGCGAAGGACACCCAAAATCCGCCTTCACTGAAGATAACATCATTGCTGTGAGACAACTAATTCTCGAAGATCGTCATGTGACGTATCGAGAGATAGAGGCTCTATTAGGCATCTCAGGGGCAACCATTCAGAAGATCTTGCATGAAGCGCTTGGTGTGAGAAAGCTAGTTTGCCGTTGGATACCGCATTTGCTTTCCGACAATAACAAGGCGGCCCGCGTCAGATGGTGTAAGAAAACTCTGCAAAGGTTCTTCCGAGGAGAGTCAAATCACGTCTACGACATCATCAGTGGTGACAAATCTTGGATCTATGCCTACGATCCTGATTCCAAAAAACAATCTACAATCTGGGTATTTCAAGACGAGCCAAAGCCGACTAAAGTTGTTTATTCTCGTAGCACTTCAAAGAAGATGGTGGCCACGTTCGTTGGAAAAACCGGCCATGTTGCGACTATTGCACTTGAAGATCGTAGAACGGTTAACGCAGAGTGGTATACCACAGTTTGTTTACCACAAGTCATCGCCGAACTTCGAAAATCTAACTCATAGCGACGTATCATCCTGCACCACGACAACGCAAGCTCACTCAGCGCTCGTCAAACGATTGACTATTTGAAGCAGGAAAAAGTAGAAATTCTTGACCATCCTCCATACAGTCCTGACCTAAGCCCTAACGATTTCTTTACATTTCCTAAAATTAAGAAAAGTCTTCGTGGTCAAAGGTTCCAGTCCGGTGAAGAAGCAGTCGACGCTTTCAAGTCAGCCATTTTGAACACCCCCACTTTAGAGTGGAATAAATGTTATAATAACTGGTTTGAGCGAATGGAAAAGTGTATTAAGCTACGTGGTGAATACTTTGAAAAACAATAAAAAGTACTATAAGGTTCTAGTTGTGTTTTTTTCTTCAAACGACAAAACTTAAATGGCATGCCTCGTACCGGGCACAATTCCAGACTCCGGAATCATACTGGGAAGTTTTCGTTAGAAAAATTACATTTGTCCGACCTAGGATTTGAACCCAGGACCTCGTGATCACAAAGCGATGCGCTTTTCCACTAGACCAACGAGCAGTCGTTAATTATTCTATTAATATCAATCAAACATTTTAAAAACGCTCGTAGCGCTTGTTACTGCAGTGCTGATAAAGATCATTAAGATTAATTAGTTTTTGATGCGATCAGTTTAAAATGAGTGACCGTTTGTGGCATTTCCATATTCGAGCGCGCGGAAGGCACGTCAACAGGCTACTCTCTCGTGGCCACTAAGCCAAGTTGAAAGCTTAATTGCTTGATAAGTTTAATAGGTGGCCACAAACATGCCTCCAGCAATTTGCACGTGATCCACGTGGTGAAGTATGACCTGATTTCTCTCATCTGATGTTACCGAAACATGGCGCTGCCGGAAGATCAGCGCTGCAGCATAATACGGCTGCGGCATTAGCTGAGGCAGGGACCAATTTTGGGTCTCACACAGTCACTGCTTTACATTTCTACTTTTTTTAATTATTACTCTTTGTCATGTTGATTACTTTTGTGACTGATTTCTTTGTTTTGTGTTTGGTTTTTTTTTCTTTTTTAAGCTTATTTATTTAGAGGCTTTTACCCTACAAGGTATGTCAGCCCCATCATACCCTAATCTAATATATATAACACTATTACACAATCAACTGAAGTTAGTTACAAAACAGATATACAATGCGAAAGTGGAAGGATGTAGGTACCGGGGAAGACCTAGACTATCTTACCATGACCAAATAGACCGTGTCTTATCTGAAGGGCAAGTCAAGAGTCTCCGTAACCGGCGAGTGTGTATGAGATAAACTATGAGAGTGGAGGAAGCCAGAGAGGTATGCAAGGAAAGAACCTGTTGGAACTCTGTACTCTCTGCCTACCCCGCGAGGGAGCTGGCGTGATGATATTGATAGATAGATAGAACTGAAGTTATTGTTTTGGAGAAAGAGGTAATGCTGCGTACCATATAAGATATTTTGCTGCATCGGATATAGGCTCAGACAAAACCCTTATAAAAGCTAAGTAATTAAATTTTTCTCCTACGTCGTATTTATTAACTTGTAATTTCTGCATCACTACTTCTCTTTCCCTCCGGTTCTTTTCACATTCCATCAACAAATGTTGGACATCTTAAATTTTACCACATACTTCGCAATCAGGCGATTCGACGTTTTCATCAGATATCCAAACTTTCTAGATGGGAAGTGACCAGAACGTAATCTATGTGCCATAACAACGCATGATCTGCTTATTTTTCCAATAAACCATGGGAACTGCGGAGGCTCACATTGAATGGTTGTGTATAGTTATGTGAGCACAAAAAAAACTAAATTCTTTAGTCCTTTTGTTCATCTCGATTTGTTAGCAGTACGAAATTATGGGATATTTATTATTATATTTTTTAAATTGTGGCTGCCTTGTCAGAGCAAAGTGATTGCCGTTGTTTAGGGGTTTTAAGCAACAGTAGGGTGTGCAAAACAAAGGTCTAGTAGACATCAATAACGACGTAATTATTAGTATTTTTAATCAACCTCTATCTGTATAGTGTTTATCGTCACAGGATGGTTACATTGAACGATTTGCGATGGCGTGCGAGGCGGTACAAGAAGGAAACATCCCGCCGAGGATCGGATTAGCTAACATGGAGTCGGAACTTCGAGCGAGGTAATTATAAAGTTTATAACTATAACTATCGATCAAACATAGGTATGTATTGCCGCACAAAAATGCCAAATGAGTACTAAAAAATTAACAGTTTTCTTTATTCGATTATCCGTGTTATTCCAATAAACAATTGGCACTCACGTTTCTCCTAAAAGTTCTGCCTATTCCTCAGCATATCGGAGCTACCGACAGCCAACGTGGACGTGCTAGCCCGGTACCTGCCGGTGGTGCTGGACAAGCTGCTGCAGCTGCTGGTGGCGCCGCCGCAGCTGGCCGGCCAGATGCTAAACATCGCGCAGGATGTGTTCACCTGCCTCGCACACCTCTTCACCGATATCTCGGTAATTTTTTTTCTTATTTAATAAGGCACACAAAACAGGACATAAGCCAAAATTATCTGTAATCATAAATATGTTATGTGCTAGACTATGTCCCTAAACATGTGTACACATCATGATTAAGCTAGCAGTTAATTTGTTACATTAAAGACCAGCTCCTTGGCATACCCACCAGACAATGATTGACTTAAAAATGGAACTTGTCCGCTGAAACTGTAAAGACCCCGCAGCCAACAGCGTAGATACAAATAGGAGGTTCGTTACACTGTTGATGCAGAGTTATTTATCAATATGAATTGCCGAAAAGACCGCAGCATTCTGAAAGAATAGTCATGACGTCTTTTTTAAATTTATATAGGTTGTGATGGAAAATTTCTACGTACAATGGTGTTTCAAAAGTAGTTCATTGTATTGTCGACACATTCTTACTAAGGGATGATTTATTGTTGGTATAAACTTGAAAAGAAAATGTATTAAGACTGTAAGAAATGTAATGGACCAACATCCCAGGAGCGCTAGACCTACATTATTTTATGAAAGCTAGAATTTTGTAAGAGAATAGCTGTTCACGTGTGAACTAAACGCAGCCGCAAGTAACCGTCGGACCCCCTATCTCTACTACAACGGCCTAGACATGGGTAACTCAGGGAAATTCCTTGCGTTAACTCAGTAACTCAGGTGCAGTTTACTGCGCGGGCTCATTGCGTTAACTCAACATTGCGCAACTAAATGGAACGCGCCAAGTGAGCAGCGAAACGCGCGCCATATGCAACGGCATTCACAGGTTCTTAGCACAAACAGCTCATAGCTTGCGCACTGCGTTGGCTCATTGTTCACTCGGCGAGTGAGTAAGAGAATTAATGAGATCGGGCGTATTGACACAACGTTGCCCGGTCCTGCGCTGTGCGCTAACAAATTTTGAAGGAGTGAGTTAACACATCCGGTTCATTGAACTTAGTTAGCGCAATTTCGCGGCGCAGCGCAGTGTTACCTTTGTTTACGGCGACACCCACCAACCGCGGCCCTTTATTATATATTGTAAATACACCTTTTTAATACAGTTCGCGCCTATTAATTCCTCTGAGCCCTAGCTGACTCATGCTCCGACATACATTCATAATTCGACTCTAACTACATATTAGACTATGGTGATCCCTAGATCAACATAGTCTCATATGTAGTTACGAATGTATGCATACTCGCTGGCTTCAAATCGAGGTCGTTTTAGACAAAACAGATACAAAAGGTGCATCAAAATGATGCCAAACCATGTCATAATATGGAAGCTCGTCCTTATATATCGCACCTCCGCTCAAATAGTGCCACAACTCAAAATTGTTTCTTTTTTTATCATTTCAAGTTACATACCCTGCAAGTTGCGGGAACACGCGAAAAGTCCTCGAAACGTCGTAATAAGCGGCCGAAATTATAAATGCCATTCTATAGAAATAAAAATCCGTTTGTAAAAATAGTTTTTTAGTTAGGATCCTAACATTTAAAATAAGAAAATACGTTTTTTTGACTTATGACACTATTTGAGCGGAAGTGCGATATGTTATACAGAGTACTCTTAAAAACCAACATACGAAAGTTCCTTACTGACAAACAAGAGTTACCAGGGTCCGATTCATTGAACTTGACCAGTCATATTTTTTTCTTATTTAATAATGACTGTATTTTGACAAAACTATAATAACATGCTGTATAATTTCTATTAGCATTGTATATTGACTTTTGAGAATTGCTTTATTTTATTTTCCATATAATATATACTCCCTGTAAAATTACTTAATTAATATGATGCCTATATTTATCAACATTTACAACTCATACCCATATTTAACTGGCAGAAACTGGATGCGAGTAGCCGAGGATCGTACCCAGTGGCGTGCACTTGGAGAGGCCTATGTCCAGCAGTGGACTGCTATAGGCTAATGATGATGATGATGATGATGACCCAAATTTAGTACGCCAAGTACTGGCAAAATATAGCGGTCTACATTAAAATATCAACATCTGTCTGTACACGCCACCGTTTACAAATATATTATTGATTGATACTTTCCAGTTAGAGCTCACTCGTAAATGAGGACGTAAATGCGAACACGATGATGATACGAATATTTCTTATTTCTTGTTTTTTTGTTCAACAAACGGAGCCCAACACTAGGATTTATTCCTGTATCGTGGGTGCGTTTACAAACATGAAAATCCACATACACAAATACCCAGACCGAAACCAATAATTGTGGGTCACACAAAGATCTGTCCCGTGCGGGAATCAAACCCGCGACCATTAGACACAAAGGGCTGAGTGGCTTAAGCTATTAACCGCTGCGCTAAATCGTCCGTCATTTGCACTCTAATTCCAAGATTGATTACAGAACATGAATGAGGGTTCCACGTGCGATGCTCACGGCCGCAGCGGGTTGATCAGCGCCTACATACAGTACCAGTGCACCATCCCGCGACCTTCTCTCACTGATAGAGACATCGGCCTGCCTTTGCCACCAGCAGGTACGTTATATGGACCTTACTGCTGTTGGACTTAGCCCGTTCTCGCCTCTTCAACATAACCTTAGCTCAAACAAGAGGTCATGATTCCCATCCTTCTGGGACCGCAGCTTGTAACGGTGTACAGGGAAGTAGACATGAAGATGAGCAGCATGCCTGCCTTTGCCATGCCAAGAATGTGTTGAGAATATACAAGGTGTAACATAATAAACGCAAGACCTCAGACACCCCAATTAGAGAATGGCTTCATATATTCAAAACTAAAACCAAATTTTCAAATTTAAAAGTTTTTACCCCTATTTTTAAGCACTTTTATACCCTAATTAACAATTAAATTGTGTGCATTTTGAGAAATACGGTTTAGGGATGCATTTGAAATCTCCTTATTGCTATGAATCAAGAATACATTTAGTTTTTTATAGCGAACTGAAGGAGTAAAAGCATTTTTTGCAAATTTAAAAAAATTGTAAATTACATTAAAAATTGTTGGAATCAATTCAGTTACCCATTTAGAACAAACTACTTTCAGGTCTTGCGTTAATTATGTTACAGCTTGTATATAATTGATTCCCTGTCCGCAGTGATGACGGACGGCTCGTGCAAGATCCTGCACGAGGAGCTGGCGCTGCAGTGGGTGGTCGCCAGCGGCGCCACCAGGGACCTGGCCATGCACAACTCCTGGTGAGTACCTGTACAGCATGACTTATGAGATATTAGTCAGTATCTATTCAGTTTTGGTTCTCGAGTGGCGGCCACGTACCGTAAGATAGAGTGGGTTTCAGGCTTAGAATAATATAGAAGCCGCGCGCAGTCATAATTGCACGTCGCGCGGTGAAGCCACAAATTCAACAAACGCCCCGCACTCACCGCACTTAACACCCGCGTAATGTTGGCAGCGCGGAAAAATTACCACTTTTTGGGGTAAATGTTGATGTCATTAGAGTACATAATAATAAAATCGTAACGTGTATTTTAATGCAAATTAAATCCATGAAATAGATATACTTGTACTATTAAGGTTTGTAGTAACTTAATGTGGGGAAAATATATTTTCATCATCTTAACTAAATATTAAAACCATGATGTTGCAGTTAACTATATTAATACCATTTAATACTAGAACTTATAAAGTCTTTAGCAAATACAGGTAGGGAAAAATTAAATTATTATACTATTAACACTTGAAAACAGAAAAGGAAAATTTGAAACAAACCCTATACCAACCCGTCTGGCCAGCGTGGTATAGTAGGCCAAAAACCTCTTAATATGTTAAGACACCAAACGCAAAGGCCCCCAGTTCCCGGTAGTCCCGCTGTCCGCTGCCACGGTAGCGGTCGCGGTAACAGCGGGGCAGGGGGTGCGAAGAATCTCCGGGCTACGACACAAGGCTACCAAAAACACCTGACCCTGGCTACGTACAATGGACGCTCTCTACGGCTGGACCAACACCTCGCTGAACTCGAGGTAGAACTAGGTCGCATAAACTGGCACATATTGGGGTTATCCGAAGTCCGAAGACAGGGCGAGGACACGATAACCCTTGAGTCAGGCCACCTGTTTTACTTTCGGGAAGGTGATCGGCCCTCTCAGGGCGGTGTCGGTTTCCTGGTCAACAAAGCTCTCACTAACAACGTTGTGGAAGTCAGCAGTGTGTCGACACGGGTAGCGTACCTCATAATTAAAATCACCAACAGGTACACCCTGAAGGTGGTACAGGTATATGCGCCGACCTCGACATACTGCGACGACATAGCGGAAGCCATGTATGAAGACATAGCCAAGGCATTACATGGCACCACCAAGGCTCACTACAACGTTGTTATGGGGGACTTCAATGCCAAAGTGGGAGTACAAGAACGCGGCGAAACGATAATCGGACCCCACGGCGTGGGGCGCCGAAACCACAGGGGGCAGATGCTGGTCAACTTTCTGGAGTCGCAGGGGCTCTTCTTGATGAATTCGTTCTTTAAGAAGAAGCCTCATAGAAAGTGGACATGGCGAAGCCCCGACACTGTGACGAGGAACGAGATAGACTTCATCATGACTGACAGGAAGTCTATATTTAGAGACGTCTCCGTGATCAACAGGTTTAATACCGGCAGCGATCACCGACTTGTCCGAGGCGCTCTAAATATAGACTTCAAGGCCGAAAGACGTCGCATGATGAGGTCTACTCTCAGACCTACTGCGCCTCAAATAGCTTTAGGGTCCGAAAAGTTCCAACTGGAGCTTCAAAATCGTTTCGACCTGCTGGAAACCGAAGGCAATGTTGACGAGAAAACCGACACAGTGGTCAAAACGCTACAGGATGTGTCTCGAAGGGTGTTTCCCGGCAAAAGCGGTAACAGAGAGTCTAAACTCTCGCTCGAGACTCTCGAACTTATGAGGCAGAGACGGGAAATGTCATCCACGCAGGCGTCTTCGCCGGATGGGAGGAACCTCAACCGGAAGATCCGGAAGCGGGTGCGACGTGACCTCCGATGTTCCAACACCCGCGCCATCGCGGCTGCGATTGAACAGAACAGAGGCACCAAAGTCTTCGCTCGCCAGCTAGGTAGATCCCATCTGACGAAACTTAATACAGCGGATGGCAAAACCGTGACCTCCAAGTTCGAGATACTCGAGGAAATTGAGAGTTTCTACAAAGACCTGTACGCATCACGGATGGCTAAACCCTCGAGACCCAGCGCTGACGACCACAGAGCCCCACTAGCACGCCACGATACGGAAGACATCCCTGATGTCAACCAGGACGAGGTCAGAGTGGCTCTCGAGCAGCTCAAAAACAACAAGTCGCCAGGCGATGACGGAATCACCACTGAGCTCCTAAAAGCAGGCGGGACTCCAATCCTGAAAAAGCTAGCGAGTCTCTTTAATTCCGTCATCCACCAGGGCTTAACACCTCAAGCG
This sequence comes from Phalera bucephala, assembly GCA_905147815.2. Classification (NCBI taxonomy): domain Eukaryota; kingdom Metazoa; phylum Arthropoda; class Insecta; order Lepidoptera; family Notodontidae; genus Phalera; species Phalera bucephala. Next base: position 29,401,304 of record LR990622.1, read on the forward strand.
TGGAGCGGGAGTGCGGTGGTTCTGTTCTTCAAAAAAGGTGACAAAACCTTGCTGAAGAAATACAGACCCATCTCACTCCTGAGCCACGTCTACAAGTTGTTCTCGAGAGTACTCACAAACCGCCTCGCCAGAAGACTTGACGAGTTCCAGCCACCGGAACAAGCCGGGTTTCGAAAAGGCTACAGCACCGTAGACCACATCCATACTGTTCGGCAGATTGTACAGAAGACCGAAGAGTACAATCAGCCGCTGTGTATGGCTTTCGTGGACTACGAGAAAGCCTTCGACTCCATCGAAACCTGGGCGGTTTTGGATGCTCTGCAGCGATGTGGCATCGATTGGCGCTATATCGAGGTGTTGAGATGTCTGTATGATACCGCCACAATGACCGTCCAGCTCCAGGACCAAAAGACCAACCCGATCGAGCTGCATCGAGGGGTAAGACAGGGGGATGTAATATCCCCCAAGCTCTTCACCAATGCACTCGAAGACGTCTTCAAGACGCTGGACTGGACTGGGCGGGGCATTAACATCAACGGCGAATACATCTCACACCTTCGGTTTGCCGATGATATCGTCATCGTGGCAGAGTCACTGGAACAGTTGAGCGGAATGCTGCATAGCCTAAATGGAGCCTCTCGAGGTGTCGGTCTCGGCATGAACTTGGATAAAACCAAGATCATGTTTAATGAGCATGTCACGCCGGGACCGATCTACGTCGATGGTTCGATGCTCGAAGTTGTTCGGGAGTATGTCTACCTTGGACAAGTTGTCCAATTTGGTAGGAACAACTTCGAGAAAGAAATCAACCGCAGGATCCAGTTGGGTTGGGCAGCATTTGGCAAACTACGTCACGTTTTCGCTTCGCCTATACCGCAATGCCTGAAGACTAAAGTCTTTAACCAATGCGTTCTACCTGTTATGACTTACGGGGCCGAGACGTGGACACTCACAGTGGGACTAGTCCACAAACTCAAAGTCGCACAGCGGGCTATGGACCGAGCTATGATCGGCGTCTCTTTGAAGGATAAAATTCGTAACGAGGTAATCCGACAAAGAACCAAAGTTACCGACATAGCTCGCAGACTCAGTAAGCTAAAGTGGCAATGGGCTGGTCACATCTGCAGAAGGACCGACGGCCGATGGAGCAAGCGTGTCCTAGAGTGGAGACCGCGACTTGGTAAGCGTAAGGTAGGACGGCCCCCAGCTAGATGGACCGACGACCTCAAGAAGGTCGCTGGGACGGACTGGATGCGGAAGGCGGGGGACCGTGTGCAATGGCGCGTGTTAGGAGAGGCCTATGTCCAGCAGTGGACTACGATAGGCTGATTGATTGATTGATTGATTGACTATTAACACTAACAAAATGGACGCCTCTTTTACTATGACAATTACAGGCGGAAGATTAATTCGATATTTAAATAATACGGCACCTAAATGCGTTAGATACGTATGAAATGTGATCCTACATGTTTCTTTTTGAGCTCAACAGCAATTTTGCAGGCGGGAATGACACTAGACGGCATATTTCAATTTAGTTTGAGACGCACAGAGCACGTTATTTCGTACGACGGTCACAGAGTGACCACGCGTGACGTGTGACTACCTGCGAAGCAGGTAGTAATTGTTACTTCAATTTGATGCGCGCCCGCGGCTTCTAGATTATATTTATTCTGAGGTGTCAGGTAATCTACACTAATATTGTAAAGGGAAAAGATTTGTATTTTTGTATGTTTATAACGAATAAACTCAAAAACTACTGGACCGATTTCAAAAATACTTTCACCATTAGAATGTATATATATTATATGGAAAAAAATAGGATCCCTACTTAAACTTCAATGATGTCCACGCGTGAGAAGCCGGGACGTGCCGCTAGTATGGGAATGGGTAGAAATATGCAAAAACATCTCAATCTCATTTAACGTGACAGGTGACATTCGAAATAAAACTCTAAAATTTAGCAATAAATTTCAAATTATTGCTGCAAATTAATATACCTGACCCTGTGTTGTTGGTGTGCAGGACGCTGTTCGAGCTGATGGTGAAGTCGATGGTAGAGTACCTGTACTGGAGCGGCGCTCACGAGGCTCCTCGCAAGGCGCGCTTCCCGGACCAGTTCACCGACGACCTCACCACGCTCGTCAACAACGTCACCTCCGAGATTATCTCCAGGTCCGCACCAGGACCACTAGTTCTACTTACAAAATATCGCTAAAATTCAATCTTAACCTGTCTTACTCTCTCTCTTTCTCTCCTCTCAAGAGAGAGAGCTCTCTCTTACTCTCCTCTCTTTTCTCTCTTCTCTCTTCCCTCTATCTCACCTCTCTCTCTTTCCTCTCTCTCCCTCTCTCCCCCTCTCCTCTCCCTCTCCCCTCTTTCTCCCTTGCTGTGCTAATCTACACGACAAAACGGCGTTGTTTAACATCGATTAAAATTCGGATTTAGCAGATTTTTGTCCGTAAAATTGGGACCTAATCCAATGACTTGTAAAGTCACGCAGAGGCCTCACAAGTCGGTGATAGTTCATACAAAAAAAATGTAATACAAAGAACCCCGTAAAAAATACGTATTGGACACACACATAAAATACTAGACACAAACACACATAAAATATTATTGACACACTAAAATACCGGTCACACGCACATATACGCTTTATAATAGAGGACTGCGCTGCTTGTCAAAACGGGGAAGGCGTTGAGTAACAAGAACTACCGAACCGAACCCAGGCGAACAACATCAGCAAAGATTTTCATAGCAACTTTATTAACTTTGATTTCGATATTTATATCGGAATGTTATGCTTGTATTTGTAAACGAAGTCGCGTCACAAAAACAAGTAACTCCTAGCGTTCAGTAACTTCTTATTAAAAAATTGATAAGTGTTTATTTTCGTTAGTAATAATTGCACAACTTTGATGTATTAATAATGTTTCTTACACTTTGTGTAACTTTATCGTCCTTGCCGGCCGGCACGATCCGTTGCTTCTTGTTATCCTTGACTTGCAGTGTCAAAAAATAAAAATATGGCAGCGCACCTCTACGCCTTCCGGACTATTAAGCTTAAGCCGCAATACTAAATTTACCCTAAATATTTCCCACCACAGATACGGCAAGGACAGCCGCCTCACTCAGAGCCTTAACAATAGCCTGGCGTTCTTCCTCTTCGACCTTCTGAGCATCATGGACCGCGGTTACGTGTTCAATCTTATCCGTAGTTATTACAAGCAGATGTGCGCGAAGATCGCATCTCTACCCGACGCTGTACCCCTGGTACATTACAAGGTTAGTACAAAACTGGAGGGGAGGTGCTTGTAGCGCTTTGCGACCGCGGTTTTCTTAACGATCACCAAGTTAAAATAACGTTTAGCTCGCTTCATTGAGATGGATGTGAGTGTGTGCGCAAATGATCTACGCTGTTGGCTGCGGGACCTTTACAGCTACACCGGACAAGAGAACGAGCGTGCAAACACTACGTTCGAGCCAGAAGGGCAAGGGGGCAAGTAGCTCAAGGGCGCCCAAGAAGGAACGGCCTCGGCTTGGGCAGTCGCTATGGGGGAGGGCGTATACTAGGTGTCTCGCCGTGGTGCTCTGCACCGGCCGGTGGGCAACGGATTCTTCAAGCTCGCCGGCGAGGTAGATATCTGCCCTGTGTGCGGTATCTGTCTGAAGAAAGGATGTAAGGGCATCGCGAGGGTCGCTGAGAATATGCCGCGGACGGCGATAGCAGCTGATAGCGATGGATGACTGTGCTATCTCATATTAGTGTCTCATATACTGACGTTATAATATATCGGTTCATATCCTCTTCTTTTGCTCCTTGCAATGTGAATGGATTGAAGGTTCAATTTCACCGGCGAGGCTAGGAATGCTATGCGCGATTATCAAAATCTTGTGGACACTTATCCACCGAAAGATGAATACAATATATCGCGATCTCGCATTTTTTCACCTTGATGTGCTGCATGTCGATTGCATTTTCTTTTTATATATCACTAACTGCTGCGCACACGCTTATTTTGTAATTGGACTTAGATAGGTAGGTCTTTCTAAGATAGCATTACTCTAAGAGTTAATATGGAGAAATAAAAACTATTCCTCGGGTATCTTGTATTTTGAGAGTTAAAAAGTAGTCTTAAACAATCCCTGAAAAATTCAAAATTTTTAGTGATAGTCTATTTAAAATTAGCTCCACCGTTCCGTATATGAACACGGATAAACAAACGTTTATTTATCGTGCAAATAGTTATATGAGCTTAACATATCTTTTTATAAAATCTCAAATTCACATATCGATTTTGTTTATTTGTCGTTGATCGTACCTACAACTACAAATTAAGTTGAGCGGTCTACATTTTGCAAAAGCGTCTAAAAAATCAACTTAAAAATTAGTAAGTTTTCGTTGTAAATTAATTTTAACAGCTCCCTAGGCATTAAGCGTGAAGGAAGAGGGAAATCGAAGGATTGCAGTGCTTTTATATAGTTAAAATAAGAAAGATATTTTTGAGCCTTCATGCAGGCCGGTTAAATTCAAATACATATGGTGTGATTTTACCACTCAGACTTATACGGGTAATATTGGCATGATGTAGTGTGTAATCTATACCCATTTCAGGTGAGTCCTTTTAACTGCCGAAGATTTTCTCTTGAGGACACGAATCTGAGTACATTGCAGCTCGAGAGTAACAATTATAAAAATAATGACGTTTTATGGTTTCTCCACGATTATTCCGGATTGGTTCTTGTTCTAGTATAAAAAGTATTTATTATTTTATATTAGAGTTTAAGTTATACCATACCGAGTTTCATTGAAATGCATTCGGGAGTTTTTGAGTGATTGAAACACAAAGAGCTTTTAGCCTCTATATCGATAAGGAAATGTAACCAAATTATAATTTTCGAAAAATATTACAGTCAGTCATATCGGTTACAGTTTAATTATATGTATAGATTACCACGTTTTGTAAAGAAAGAAACAATGTTATTCTCCTCATCCTGTGCGATCACCGTTCGGCTAAAACTTAGAAACTATAATTTGTAGCGATGTGTCTCGCCGTTACGCGATGTAAATACATCACGAGTTGGCGCGAGGCAATTTTGAATGGTTTAGGAGGTTTTGCAAAGTAATAAATACCCCATTTGGAATAAATACCCATGGCAGTAATATAGAGTTCATCGTTGTACCAAAAATATTTCAATCTTCACGCATTTATAACTCTTCCACCGAAGACGCGCGGCAGCTTAACATCCACGTTCTCGCGCACCGCATTCATTCCTCGCTGGTGGGAAACCAGCTTGAATGTAATCCATGGGCTATGTGTATACGTGTATGGTCTCCGCAGCTGGCGTTCCTCCGCATCGTGTGCTCGCACGAGCACTACGTGTCGCTGAACCTGCCGGCGGGCTGCGGGCCGGGAGGTGTGTCCCCGGCCGCGTCCTCGCAGTCGCTGGGCTCCGCGTCCAGCGCGCCGCCGCAGCACCAGCTCACGCACGAGTTCAGATCGCGCCATTACTTAGCCGGCCTGCTGCTCGCCGAGCTCACCAACGCGCTGGAGCTGCAGTGAGTACAGTTAGCTATTAGATCGCCAATAGTAGCTTTGTCTTTTGTTTTATATTGTTACGACTTCAATACACCCCGACATTTCGTGAACCCCTTGTCGGGGATGTTGATTATGAAACGCATTACACACCCATAGGTCCATCGATCTTTCAAAAGAGACACTTAAGTGCTTATCGTCTAGATGGTCCCTCCCCTTTAATTATCGCCGGTGCGCGGTCGCGGTAAATAAGTACCTACTTATTCATGTACAAATAGGTATGTAATAATAATACCGCTTTGTGGGGCGCGCCGGCTATCTTTCGATGTACTTTTCTATCGATGTACGTTAAGGGTTCACGTCCATTCTAGAAGTTTTATACGAGTATAATAGGAACATTCAGCGCGGCGACAGACATGGTTTTTTTTTGGGAAACGACATAGATCAAATCGAGAACAAACGATCTAAGTGGAAAACACCGGCGACCTTAGCAACGATATACGGTTACTACGGTTACTACTTACTACTACAAAACAGCTTTCTCCGCCTGTAATTGGTCTTAATCAATACCTGTGCCTATACAAATATAGTGTAGAAAAGACGTAGCCAAGATCTATATATCATCACGACAAATCCCTTGCGGGGAAAATACGCTTAGAATAAATATAATGTAGAAGCCGCGGACGCACATCAAATTGAAGCAACAATTACTACCCTCGAAGCAGGTAGTCACACGTCACGCGAATAGTCCCTCTTTGACCGTCGTGCGAAATAACGTGCTCTGCGCGTCTCAAATTTGCGCGAATTTTTGGCTTCACCGCACGGCGTGCAATTATGACTGCTTGCGGCTTGTATATTATTCTAAGTATATACGTTAACTTGAGGCCTCAATTCCTCCACCACCAGGAGTCCTATACTGCAATGTGCGGCAGTGAACGGCGTGCTGTCTCTGCTGACTGCCCACGACGCCGACCCGCGGCTGGCGGCCGCCGACGTGAAGGCGCGGGTGGCGGCGCTGTACCTCCCATTGCTGGGCATCGTCATGGACGCGCAGCCCCAGCTCTATAGAGGTTTCTCCAACAGCAAAGGTACACAGATATTCAAAGCTGCGTGTCGAGTGAAAACGCAGGAGTGCAGTATGAAAGTTCGTTTGAAAACAAAAAACGTAGGCTCTACACTTGGAATTATTCCTGTGTCGTAGGTGCGTTTACAAACATAAAATTTACATACATAATCACCCAGACCGACATAAATATTTGTGGGTCACACGAAGATTTGCCCCGTGCGTACATTGAACCTGCGACTTGTGGAGCCAGTAGGTGGAATGGCTTAAGCCCTTAACCACTCAGCAACCTACCGTCCATCATTCAGTTCTTCTTTAAAAAAAATAACCAGCACATGACAGGTATAGTTGCCTTGGACTTTCGCGTCCTTTAGACAGAGCAGCAGAAGACTGCCGGCCTTATGATCGTCAGCTGAAAGATGTCTACTCCAGAACAAAGGCATTTCTCAAAGATCGCCAGGATGTGCTGGACACATCTAGTTTTTACCCGTGACTTTGACCAGATTATTGGTCCACCTTGCCGTAATAAACTTAGTTGAGTTGAATGTGATTTAAGACTTTCTATAATTCATATATGAAAAGTTGTCTGTATTTTGTTGCAGAAATACTTCAATTGGACAGTGAAATGGGACAGTTCAGCAGTTTGTATACAACGTCATCGCCAGAAGATTTCAAACAGGTAAATTTGTGCATAGCTCAAAATACGAGAGGTTGTAACTACAGACATTTCTCTGTTCATATTTCCGTCTTGTACCTTTTTTTAAATGAGGGAAAGCATTATAGATTCCTAATAAGGCGCCAAGCGTCTAAGCACACGGTGGCCGGATGCGTCACTGAAGGTGGTCCGACAACTTGGCAAGGACTGCACCACTCGTTAGAGCTCCCCTCAAGAGGGAAAGACCTATATGGTGTGACCATACTGCCGCGCCGTAGTTCACATCTCGCCATTGTCCTCCTGGGACACCTAGGGGACACTCAGGGTTCCATATTTGCCATCTGTAGGTTCCATATTGTACTGTACCCGGTCCGTGTCCCCCAGAATGGTCAGCCGCCGTTCAACAGCGAGACGAGCCGCAACCTGCCTGGTGTGAGTGCTCAATATACCAGCCGAAGTACAGTCCGCGTATTATTTACATCCTAGGGACTATACCATATGGTTAAGACTTCAATATTCCCCGATATCTCGTGAACCCCTTATCGGGGAATGTTAATTTTAAAACGCATTACACACCTTTAGGCCCCCTATCGATTTGTCAAGAAAGATCTAGAATCCGCGTTTAAATGCTAAAACGTCTAGAAGATTTCTCCCCTTTATCGCCGGCGCGCGGTCGCGCCATACAAGCACCTACTTGTTCACGTACAAATAGGTATGTAATAATAATACCGCTTTGTGGGGCGCGCCAGCTATTGTTCGATGTACCGATAGAAAAGTACGTACATCGACATAGAGAAGTACTTAGAGGGTTCACGACCATTCTAGAACTTCCATACAAGTATAAAAGAAACACTCACCGCGGCGACGAACACAGTCTCTTCTCGAAGGCGACAGCGATTAAATCGAGAACAAGCGATTTAAGTGGACTACACCGGCAACCTTAGCAACTATCCACGGATTCAACGAGTGACTCAGCGATTTGGAAGCAGTATTTGGGTACTAGCGAGAGTAGTACTAATGCGTGTTTAGTACTTGCGTGTAGTAGTGTTTGACGAACTGTTTCGTGCGCATAGCGCCTAATAAAGTGGTTCGCACATTATTCGGCATTTAATGACCCCGCTACGTACCAATATGTATAGCCCCGAGTTGTACTGTACCGGGCCGCGTCCGCAGAGCGGGCGGCCGCCGTTCAACAGCGAGACGAGCCGCAACCTGCTGATGTGCCTGGTGTGGGTGCTGAAGTGGACGGAGCGCTCCGCGCTGGCCGCCTGCGTGGCCGAGCTGCCGCCGCCCAAGCTGCACGCGCTGCTCGCGCTCGTCGACCTCTGCTTCAAGTGCCAGGAGTACAAGGTACCACCACAGCTATAGGGAAATTTGTTACCTATAATAATATAATATTAGCCCTGTTAAGAAACTGTCCCACTGTTGGGCACGGGCCTCTTCTCGAACTGAGAGGGCTTAGGCCGTAGTCCACCACGCTGGCCCAGTGCGGGTTGGCGAACTTCACACACCTTCGAGAAACTCTTAGGCATGCGGGTTTCCTCACGATGTTTTCCTTCACCGTTAAAGCAAGTGATAATTAATTTTTAATACGCACGTGCTTTCGAAAAGACAGAGGTGCGTGCCTGGGTTTGAACCCGAGACCTTTGACTTTGCAGTCCAACCGTCTAACCACTAGGCTATTACTGCTGTTACCTATACGGATTATTATTTTGGATTCTTGCAAAAGTTATGGTGTACAAAATAGACAGAGTTCATAATTATTCTACACCAGTTAAAACTGGCTATGTTTGTTCCTAGTCTATATTTTACTATACTTATTTGATAGTAAATAAATACATACGTAGTCCTGATCTATACAATACCAGACTATCGGACATTGATATTTTCTCAGAGAATCATAATTCATTTCAACGTAAAGCAATATGAAAGTTGAGATGCAAGCAAAATAAACGATGTGTTTTAACAAGTAAACTTGTTTTTTTCTAATTAATTAATATATTGGCACATGTTTCTTTTCATTGATGCATGATACTATAGCTTTGTTTCATTTCATTTAATTATGTTATTACATTTGTATTGTGACCGTTTGTATTATATTAAAATAAAATAAAAATAAAAGCTAGTTATGCGAAGAATACCTTACCACGTGGTAGATATGTAAATAGTATTGCATACTTTCCTCGGCCCGACCGCGTGGTCGGGTATACAATACTATTTACATATGCTTTTACATATGCTTTAGGGCTGATTATCATACACGTAGGGCAACAGAACAATAGTAATCGCTACACCTTGATATTTATTTCATGCTCTCCACGTTTTTGATTGAATATTATTTTATACTGTTTACATTGAGTTTATTATAGGATACGTACGAAAGAAACTATCATTATCATCACTTCCAGCTTATTTCACCCAACGCAGGGCATAGAAGGAGAGAAGCTATGTCAAACAAAAATTGACGCGCAACTTGATGATCGCGAGATTTTTTTTTATTAAAACGTAGCCCCTTGGATTTATTCCTGTGTCGTGGGTGCGTTTACAAACATAAAAATTCACATACACAAATACCCAGACCGGAACAAATAATTGTGGATCACACAAAGATTTGTCCCATGCGGGACTCGAACCCGCGACTATTAGACGCAGTGGGCAGAGCGGCTTAAGTTCTTAACCACCGCTAAATTGTCCGTCAAAAGGTTAACAGGGATGTTTGTATTTTCATAGATTGTTTTGTATCTGAAGTTGTTTAAACAGAATCTCAATGCACATGAAGGCATATTTTTGAAATAAAACTTAGTACTCGTGGGTATCACGCTGTGGGACGCATCTGGTACAAAAGGAACTAGAGTGTATGTACTCCAACTGTTGCTACAAAATATTTACTTTAAGTGTATTCTCTCGTACCTAATAACTCAAGATTATTTAGTCCATTTTAGAAAATGTGGTATTATTTTTTTAGGGTCGAAAGGAGATAATGAAGTGCGCGCATCAAAACGTGCGCAAGACCACAGACATCAAGGCTAAATTGGAAGATGTGATACTGGGACAAGGATCTGCGCGATCAGACTTCATCATGCGACGCAAAGGTTGGTACAACATAGTGTCAGAGTATTTATTTATTTATTAGATCACCAACATTGTGTACATGCACTCTATTTATAATATTTTCCAGTACAGGATATATATCTCGCTAAATGTCACAATAATTATAGGCGAAGACAGCACGCAATATACATAATTTCATAGTACAATTAAAAAATTTTAAATGTCACATGTCGTCTAAATAAATACATTTTGTCAAGGAATATTAAAATTACGTGCCAGTCCGGCCGCTGGAGCATTATGACCAAGATTGGAATTGGAACCTGAGACATAGAATAAATTAAATCTTGAAGCTCTAGGCAAATTTTTTTTGTGTAGATAATTGCAATTCTGATAGTAATTCAGGTGTATCCGTGATTCCATTTACAATCTTATAAAGAAACATGCTATCAAGAACCTGTCTGCGATGCGCAAATGATGTTAATTTGAAATGAGCTAACCTGTCTTTGTACGTCAACAATTGTTTGCTTAATTTGCCAGAGTAGGTTAAGTGCCACAGAAACCTCCCTCGTATGCGTTCTAGTCTCTTACTGTGAACCTCGTAAAAGGGGTTCCAGACTACACTACAGTACTCGAGACTACTGCGAACAAGTGAGTAGAATAATGCAATCTTGGTAAGAGATGACCTAAAGTGCCTACAGTTTCGCAATACGAATCCGTGGCTTCTAAACCCTTGAGATGCTATGTGGTCTACGTGTGCATTGAAGCGTTACTTATTGTCTAACAAAACGCCAAGATCGCGAATTTGTTCAACAATACTAATCTTATCATTTCTTATAAGGAAAGTGGGATAGTCGAATTGTTTTTTTTACTCAACTGCAGGCAAAATCAATTAGACACATTAAGGTTCATGCAATTTGTATCGCACCAAACCACCAATCGATTAATGTCTTCCTGCAACTTTATACGATCGCAGTCGGAATTCAAAGTGCTCAAAAACTTAAGGTCATCTGCAAAGAGGTAAAAGTTTGAGTGGACGAAGCAATCACTGATGTCGTTAATGAAGATGTTAAAAAATAATAGCCCCAAGTGTGAGCCCTGTGGCACCCCCGACACATCCGGAAAGGTTCCGACGAGTCTCCGTTCACCACAACCCTAGATTCCCGATTCAGCAGGTACGACCGACACCAACTGAACAAGGGCTCTGCGATACCAAATTTGGAGATATTTGAAAGAAGAGTATCATGATCAACTTTGTCAAAAGCCTTGCTGAAGTCGGTATACATCACGCCCACCGATGAGCGTTGATCAAGTATATGAGACACGTCATTAACAAATGATACGACCGAATGCATGATGAAGTCGACCTACGCTTCGCAAACCCGTGTTGCTTAATGCTAATAAGGTGCTTAAAATGCTAAGAAAATATAGGGCACGATAACTTTTCGAATATTTTAGCAAATACGGGCGAAATAGATATGGGCCTGTAGGTGCTAACGAGGTGCCGGTCACTATTTTTATGTAAGGGAATCACCAGAGCCATCTTCCAGGCAGATGGGAAAACACCAGTGCTCAAAGACTTCTTAAAAATAAGACGCAGTGGATGCGCGAGGGCTGATGCACACCTAGCTACAAAGATCGATAGGATGCCATCTGAACCCGCTCCTTTGCAAGGGTCAAGTCTTTTTAACATCTTCAAAACTTGGCTGTCCTTGAACTTTATTAAAGAAAGAAAGTTACTGGTAAGGTTAGGTATACTATTTGCATCATTAGGTCCTACTGGCTGGTTAATATTCGTATTATAAACAGCAGAAAATTTTTGAGCAAAGAGATTGCAAATGTCTTTGCTATTAGTTGCCGATCTGTCTTTTAAATGCATTTGCGCCGGATAGTGACTATGATTTTTACGTTTATTTTTAATGAACGACCAGAATAGCTTAGGGTTAGAGCGCAAATTGCACTCCAAACGTGTCATATATTTGTTGTAGCAAATATTCATGAGGCTTAACGATCGAGACTTGGCAAGGTCGAAGGACAGTTTATCTCTTGGATTATTATTAAATTTACGTAGTTTTTGGTGGTACTTGTATTTTTCTCTAAGCGTGCAAATAAGTTCTTTAGAGAACCACACAGGGTACTTATTTGAACGAGGCCTAGATTTGGGAATATTTTTTAGAATCAACTCATGAACTGGTTCGTAAAATATTGAAACCATATCGTCTACATTGCTAACTGAACAAAACTTGCTACTCCAGTCAGTGTCATTCAGCTCATTAATAATCGCTTCGTCGTCTCCTTTAAAAAAACAGAATCTCAGTTGGTTGTTGGGTGGAAGAGTGTTGTTAAACGAAAACAAAATACTGAACTCCAGCGAAGGATGCAATGGATCTATAATAGTTAAAGGGGTAATACATTCTGCAACGTTATCAACCTTAGGGTAACTTAATATTAGATCCAGTATTTTGCCTTTGTTGTTGCGTATACAGTTATATTGCTTAAGATCGTTAAGCGAGACAAAATCTTTAAGCATAGTGACATCCTATCCATTGTTATATTCAAAATTATCAGTGTCATCGTACTTCTCTTCAAATTGCCAAGAAACGGAACTCAAATTAAAATCACCTGCAAAAACAACATTATTAATTCGATTCCGTTCAATAACACGATTTGCGTTCTCCAGAAATTCAGTAAGAATATGTTTTTGTATGGGCGGCGGGAGATAAACTGAATACAAGTAGAATTTCTCCTGTAAACCATCAAGATTGCAAATTTCAAATTCTCCAAAGGTCCTCACATTTAGATTCAAAGCTCAACATGCGTAGAGCTCAAGCTTTTAGACACTGTAATGAGAACACCTCCACCGTTCTTTTTGCTATGAAACCCACTAGTTTCGCGGTCTCTCCTGTATACGACATAGTGATCATCAAAAAGTTACGCATCGCAAACACTTTTATTAGGCCACGTCTCAGTAAGTATAACTATGTCATAATTACAACAAACTATATTGTTAAAAAAATCAATGTTTTTAGTTCTTAACCCTCCGACATTTTGATAGTAAACGTAAACATTTTTTAACTATATATGTATATACTGAGTTCTTAGATTTACGCGAATATTACACATGAAATAAAACTACTTTTTCGGATTTTATCGCGGTTTATTTTGATTTTTAAATTCCCGACGTTTCGAGTGCTTTGCAGCACCCATGGTCACGGGAAGGACTGAGGTGTTTAGACGTCCAAAAGGCATAGTTGTTCCGGGGTACCCTCAAACTTCTTAATTATTTTTGTTTTTGTTGGTCCGATCTACGCAGAATGAGCTCACGGTGTCTTGCAGTGTTACGCTTGGTTTTGGATTTGATTATATTAATTACTGGATCCCAAGTCGATGGAAGCACCCAGCCATCTTCTCTATTGAAATTAGGATGTTTTTTAATTTCAATAGCCTCGCGAACCATCCTTGGTAGGAATCGGTGTTCTTTCACGAGGATTTGTGGTCTATCAAATCTATTGAAATTATAAAAAAACTTGTTCTGTCCCGTTAAGCAAAAGGCTTTCTCTTATAAATTGGGTGGAATAAGGATAGGTCCGATGTCCACTGGGCGAACCTAGTGTGAATTGGCGGAAGCAAATTGGTGGTCGGTGGGAGACATTCAAAAATGGTAATATGACAAATAATTATCCAGCTCAGTCTGTCCAAGCTGACTGCTATTTAATTTTGTAATCGCTAAAACACTGAATTAAGAACATCTAAACTGAAATATACTTTATCATAATCACTAAAAATGGAAGACTGCAGGACAAAAGTTTTCCGTAGAGATCGCCATGATCAATGGCTTTATGCATCCAGCTGAGAGGTGCCATCACGTCGAGCGCGTCGAGCGTTAGGGACTTGTACTATTCTGAAATGTAAGGGAGACGCCACACAGCGCAGCCCCGCCCGACGCGATTGCAAACGACACACGGTAGGAGCAAGATGCCAATACGCGTGCAAAGGGGATGCTAGTATTGAGCAGCGCGAAGTCGCGCGCGCGGCGTGATGTGCGCGCCGCGCTGCCGAGCGCCAGCCGAGCGCCTCCCGAGCGCTCCGTCCACTATGGAACCAAATCTTTAATAGGTTCATGACATGTTCAGGCGGTGCTGGCAATGTGGGCGGGTGCAAGCGCGAGCGCTGGCGCAAGGAGTGGGTGCGCGGCGGCGCACGCGCAGAGCAGCCCGCGTCGCCCGCGCACGCGCAGCCCGACCTGTCCGCCGCGCTCGCCGCCGAGGTTGCGCTCACGCTGCTACACGCGCTGGAGACCATCGTGCAGGTACCGAGCAGCTGCAGCATGACTCCTGGTGCAGATACCGCCGGCTGCGCTGGAGACCATCGTGCAGGTACCGAGCAGCTGCAGCATGACTCCTGGTGCAGATACCGCCGGCTGCGCTGGAGACCATCGTGCAGGTACCGAGCAGCTGCAGCATGACTCCTGGTGCAGATACCGCCGGCTGCGCTGGAGACCATCGTGCAGGTACCGAGCAGCTGCAGCATGACTCCTGGTGCAGATACCGCCGGCTGCGCTGGAGACCATCGTGCAGGTACCGAGCAGCTGCAGCATGACTCCTGGTGCAGATACCGCCGGCTGCGCTGGAGACCATCGTGCAGGTACCGAGCAGCTGCAGCATGACTCCTGGTGCAGATACCGAGCAGCTGCAGCATGACTCCTGGTGCAGATACCGCCGGCTGCGCTGGAGACCATCGTGCAGGTACCGAGCAGCTGCAGCATGACTCCTGGTGCAGATACCGAGCAGCTGCAGCATGACTCCTGGTGCAGATACCGCCGGCTGCGCTGGAGACCATCGTGCAGGTACCGAGCAGCTGCAGCATGACTCCTGGTGCAGATACCTCCTGCTGCGCCGGAGACCATCGTGCAGGTACCTCCCGTTGAAGATACCAAGCAGATGCAGCATGCCTTTTGTTGCAGATACCACGAATTGAGTACAATTATCATTGAAAGAAAAATTGAAAACAATGAAGAAAATACCTAGTTAATATTGAAAAGTTATTGCGTAACCGCGCTCACTATTATTGTTTGTTTCCTAACTTACAAGTTAGTGTGGCCGCTTTCTGGGCCACATCCATATAATTTGTGTCACGTTTGCCGCCGAAACGCTAAGAAGAGAAGAAGTGTAAAAATCAAAATAAAAATACGACATGCATCTAATAAAACAACAAACAAACTCAATACATATTAAGTTCTTAGGTTTACGCGAAATTTTCACTTGAAATAAAACTATTTTTCTGATTCGAAACTTTGGAAACTTAAAATCAAGAATAAGCCGCGACAAAATCCTAAAAATCGTTTTATTTCAACGCAATACATATTGCATGGTGTGATTCCAGCTTATTTGTTTGCATCAATTTCTTACGATGATCACACAATCATCCAACAAAAATACTTTAAATGTCAGCAGCACAAAACCTTATATAAATGTTATTATTAGCCATTAAATGTTATTACTACCCCCCAAACAAACAACGTTTCTAACGAGAATTTATTGAGTCTGAAACTGACTTGTCCCACAGTCGTGTAGCAACCTGGAGTGCGGGCAGAGCGTGTGCAGCGCAGCGTTGCAAGTATTGTTACGCGCGCTCCAGCGCAACCAGAGCGTTACGGTGTTGCAACACATGTTCGCTACGTTACGCGCACTCATCGTTAAGGTATGGTGTTTAGATTATCTTTATATGGAATTTTGTTCGTATTTTTCTTATATCAAGTGTAGTATAATATTACTAAGAATAAGTTTTTTGTTTAATCATCTCGTTTCTCTAAATGTATTAGTAAGTGTGGACGAAACGTGAGGTGACTTTATTAGTTCCAACAGCAGATGGCCACAAAGCTCCTCCATCAATTTCAATTCAGTCAGAATTTCGTCTGAGTATAAATTAGGTGTAATTTAATTAGAAGAATTGGCTTTCTGGGGGCAGTATAGTCTAATTCGTTGATTTGGGGTACAACGGACGATTTGGCGCAGTGATTAAGAGCTCAAGCCGTTCCGCCTGGGTCGAGTTGCGGGTCGATCCCGCACTGGACAAATCTTTGAGTGACCCATAATTATTTGTTTCGGTCTGGGTATGTGTGTATGTGAATTTTCACGTTTGCAAACGCACGACACAGGATTAAATCATAGGGTCAGGCTGTTTTCATTAAGAAAAATTAGTTTGATCGGTTGATATCTGAGGATAGTACAGTGTGGTTGGTGTTTGTGTCCGGCAGCTGGGCTGGGCGTGCTGCGGCGAGGAGTCGGGCATCTGCCGCGTGCTGCTGCGGCACTGCGCCGCGCTGGGCGCGCACACGCGCGCGCACGCCTCCGCCACGCTGTACGCGCTCATGCGCCAGCACTACCAGCTCGGGAACGTGAGCACACGCTTCATATTGTCGTGATCCTGCCCCAACCATTCCATTATTATGAAATGCATACTAGAAGAGACACCTCAACAAAAGCTTTTAGCACGAGTCAAAATGCATACCCTTTATCTGTAGAGATGACGCCTCAACATATTTTTTTGTCATTAGTCAGAATGCATACACTTTGTCGGTCTTAAGTGCTTTCCGTAACGTAACATGTTTTATTGATAAGTTTTATTACAAAAATATACCTCCATGTGCTCTCGGATATTGTTTAAACAAACTCGAGAAACATAAAATTATTATCTATAAAGATACAAACACCCCCGCTCACCACCGCAGTCAATATGTTACGCGACATTATTTCTATGAAAAAGTTTATCTTGTAGGTGTTATATAATAACTCAATGACTCCACCGGCTTTAACTTAAAAAAAAACTAAGTGTCTAAAAATCATGTTTTCCCCCAGCTTTTTTTAACTCTAAATAAATAAATGAGAACATGGAATTCTGTTAGAAAATTAAATATGATAACTTCGTGTAAAATAACTTTCAATTTTTTTTAAATTCATCAAATCATTTATCTAATTTTTTAAACAAATTCATATCAATGTGCCTAAGGAACAAAGCCTATAGGACTAGTCTACTAGACTAGTAGACTATCCAGTATTTACATTTGGCATAAATAACCTTATCGACGGGCACGAAAGTTACAAGGATAAAAACGGATGTACGGACGGGTTAGAATGTAATCACCGTCACGCCTATATTCCTCAGAGGGGGTGGCAGAGGTGTACTGAGTACACCCACGTTTCGCCGACGATGTTAGGTCCCATGTAATAGAGGGCGAGCCTATTGCCATATAACGGGCACAATTCCAGACTCCGGACTCATACTGGGAATTTTTCGTTAGAAAAACTACATTTGTCCGAACTAGGATTTGAACCCAGGACCTCGTGATCACAAAGCGATGCGCTTTGCCACCAGATCAATGAGGTAGAAAGTAATCGTACATCGTTTTTTTAAGATGATAAAGGTTACACTCACATTGTTATAATTAAAGTTAATTGATAGTGTGGCAAGCTCAGGCGGGCGGCGTGGGTTTCGTTCACCGTTGGTTTGAAGATAAACTACAACCATTCCTTTCGTAACGTACTTTTAATATTCCTGAGTATTCTTACAGAACCGTGGTAGGTAAACTAGGGCGCTAGTATCTAAATTATAATCGTATCGAAACAATTGAGCGCGTCTAGGTCCGGTAGCGTGCGGGGCGGCTAATATCTCTACGGCACGACCGGCGCATGCGGGAGCTTTTGGCGACTGGCTCATGCGGGAGCGCGGGATGCGCGCACGACGCGGGTGGCGCGGCGGGAACTAAGGGATGCGTTCGGGAAGTGGAGGACGGCGTTATAATAGTCCAAATTATCACTATTCTATGATTTGATGATAAATGAGAATTGATATATGTATGTATATGAGCCCGCGCGATTCTCTTGCTAACCGATTGCGAACTGATGATCGTAATTAATATAAAGTGCATGTGGCGTACAAATGCTGACGATGCAAAATGGACGGGCTGGCCCGTACATGGCATTTATTTTATTTGGCATATGTGACTGTTCTATGGGACCGTCGATATCATTGGAATATCTACTTTAACATGTAGAGTATATTTTTTTAAAACTACTAAAATTTAGTGTAACATCTAGAACAAAAAATCCTACCTTAAAATACCTATACTCCGTATGCCTCCAGAACTTCAGCCGCGTGAAGATGCAAGTGACAATGTCTCTCTCATCTCTGGTGGGTACATCCACCACCTTCAGCGAGGAGTCGCTGCGGCGTGCGTTGAAGACCATTCTCGTGTACGCCGAGCATGACCACGACTTACAGGACACCAACTTCCCTGAACAGGTACTGAGCAATGCCACCATGGATAATGTTGTACTTCGACAGGAGAACTTCAACAGGGGAGAACTCGCAGGATGCTTTAGATATATTTTCCGATTTGTCTAAGGCTTTTAAGGGGTGCATCATCAAAGTCTGCATTAAATTACACCACTACGGAATTAAGAGCCGGGCTCTCGACCTCTTGACTTCTTATTTGTGGAATAGGATTCAAAAGGTCGATGTAAGTGAAAAAAGATCTTCCGGTTGTAGAACCGCGACAATGGGTGTCCCTAAGGTTTTAATTTTCGGTCCATTTCTCTTTCTCATATACACGAATGTCATAGCCACGTAGGGAATAATAACAACGATACAACATAGAAAAATCCACACTATGTCCGACCTGGGATTCGGATTTAAAAACTCGTGATCTTCATTATGTTATAATACTTGAAATATTTATTATATTTTTTCTTAACTCGAACTTACGACCTTCAAACCGAGGCTGGTTAGACCAACAGACCGAGGTAGAATAGGGAATATGCGTGTATTTTTTTATATTTTTATACGATACATCAATATATAACTGCAAAAAAATATTTAAGCGTCAAAATCAAAATGAAAAGGGCAAAAAAAATGTTGAAGATAGCAAACAGATAAGAGCACGTTAAACGCCCGCCATTTTGGCGTGCTTGGCGTGACGTCAAAGTCTATAATAACAATCAGTTAGTGAACAGCTGTAGAAGTATTTTATTCTGTAATTTATTTTTATTGTGTATTTTGCGACTATTATACAATGAAACAACACTATGTTGTGCCTAGGTGTAAAAATATCTCCATCAACTTGTTTATATTGCTGTGAAGATTACTTTAACGTAAGAATGAACTTAAATGATTTAAACTAAAATTTGGTCTTTGTGTAAATCGACAAAAAAAATAACAATAAAACTAACTCAATAGCAAACATCCAACAAATATGCACTTGTTGACATTTGTATTGCAGACTTTGACGTCATATTCGATCTGACCAATAGCGTGGCGGTCCAGCTACTTTGAATTTCCCACTCATTTTTTTTACTTTCAATTAATATTTTCTTAATAAAAAAGGATTGGGATTAAAAAAAATATTGGTATAGACATTATTCTAACGCGATAAAGTTTGTAAAAAAAATGACCCTTATTTGAACTACACGCATATTCCCTATTACCAACAACGTACTTTAAAATTCCATCAATCACGCCAGATCTCCTGCAGAGTAGGCAGAGAGTAGAGAGTTCCTACAGGTTCTTTTCTTACAGTCCTCTGGCTTACACCCAAATACCAAAGAAAAACTCTCACCATACTTTTTATTGTTCCAGGTGAAGGACCTGGTGTTCAACCTGCACATGATCCTGTCGGACACGGTGAAGATGAAGGAGTTCCAGGAGGACCCGGAGATGCTGCTGGACCTGATGCACCGCATCGCGCGCGGCTATCAGCACAGCCCCGACCTGCGGCTCACGTGGCTCAACAACATGGCGCAGAAGCATATGGAGGTCCGTCGCAGGGAATAACAATTATTTGGAACCGCATATCTAACTCAAATCAATTATTCTGTATATTTGCCTTGCGGGGGGGGCACTGCCAAATTGTAAATTTTACATTTTTTTTTACTAAAGCAGAAATATCTAAAATCGAGAGCATGGTTCCTTGTTCCATAAGTCCCCATACTAGTCGCTTTTAATGTTACTCGATCTCTCTCCCCCTCTCTCTCTTTCTGTATATTAAAAATTAGTATGATCCAAGAACGGCGAAGAATGGCGTTTCACAGGGTTCTACCCTGTGAAACGCCCAAAGAGACCTCGTATCCATTGTAATTTCTCGCCATTGATAACAACTCTCTGAATTTTATTATTTAGATTCGATGGCAGGATATCGAATGCGCCAATCCTGATACCGTATTGGTATTATTTCTTTAATAGTGTTTCATTATGCACGCAATCTAACACCTTGAATAAACCATAGAATATACCAAGAGCAAGTTACTTTACCCGGTCATCAAATATATTCATTAACAATTTTACTCCCGCATCTATTGTTTATTGTACAAACAAATATTTGTAGATCATACACAAAAGTGTATCCTGTGTGACGATCTCACTTGCGACTACTCGATCCACCGTAGCAGCTTAAGCTCAGACAGTAGATGAGATTTACTGGAATTAAGTTCTATCTGGGTATTGCGTGCGTGCGCTATAGTGAGTGTGAGCTCAGATCCTGTATTAAACGTATAAGTACAATAGAGAAAAATAAGGACTACGTCCAGTGCCACAATTCTATCAACAAGATTGCGCCGAAATCATTCTTATTCACCGCCGATATATGTTTTTATATTGTAGTAGAAAGGAGGCCTTTTTCCAGCAGTAGACGCCTTTTGGCTGAAGATGATGACACCAAAACAATTAAATTCCGTTGATCGGCCGCGGTTGCGATTCGGTATTAGTGGAATTAAATATAGATTAATAAAATTGGTGTCCTATTTGTGTGCAGCGTTCGAACCACACGGAGGCCGGCATGTGCCTGATTCACGGCGCAGCGCTGGTGGCCGAGCAGATGGCAGCTGGCGGGCGAGGAGCTGCTCTGCTGGAGCGCGTGACGCACAACGCACTCGATGAAAGCTGCGCTGATGCACTGCACCACCACCTCACGCACCTGGAGCTGCAGGTACCTACAGGCTACTTACAGACCACTACACAGCAATCACGGGATCTATACTTTCACAGTGAATAGGCTATTACTGGGTGAGCGATCCATATCACGCCAGGGTCACCAGTGTGGCAGGAATGTCGTGGCTGTATTCGTCAAAGGGAAGATCTTCCAGCCAGAAGGGTGTTGTATCTAACGGGGCCTGCCATTTCCCCGAGAGTTATTATCGGGGGATTATATATAATATATGTTACGCGTCATACGAACTCTAATATCGCGTTCCAGACATGTATGTCGAATCGTCAGTGCCAGCGATGTAAAGGGTTCGCTACGTGCCCTTTCCCTTAGGTGAGATAGGGATCAATCGCTGTTTAGTCCTCATAAGAAAACACTCTCCGCTAAACGGCATAGCTAGGCGCACTACGCTCTACTATTTCAACAACAGTTTCTAGTAACAGATACCGTCAGGTGCTCTGGAAACCAAATGAGGAAATCGAGTCCCTTGAATGAAAGAAATCCTGGCAAAACGACTACAGCAGAGCAAAAGCCTCCCCAAGAACGACTTTCACCATGTCAACGGCCTGTATTGTGATAAGCCTACCCACTTTTCGTCATCTAGTACGTGTTCGCCAATCGAAAACCTTTCTGGACCAACGGCTTTCAGTTTGATTTTGGCAATTCTGCTGTGTCGGTGGAGATTCTTGCGAATTTCCTCAATTCTAATTCCACCCCACAAGGTAACTCGGAACGTGTTCTTACGTTTCTCTTTAAGACACGTTGAGCATAATGATAGCGCAGTTACATTAGGTCGGCAACAGAATGCATCGGCCGCGTTTGGTTTACCGAATTCCCCGACCGATCGCTAGTTATCACAAGTCACTTATGACCGAATGCTATCAACCGAAACTACTTTTATATGAGGACGGTCACCGAAAACGGCTGCAGTGGAATACGGCTAGATAGACCTAATTTAAACACGCCTTAGCGTGTGTATAACTGTCACGGCCTATCGTGAGCGAATATACGTAAAGTAGCTACTCCACCTACGTTGTAATGCGCTAATTAACACGCTAACAAAGACATTACGCATATGTAGCCCATGTGAGGGGACAGTTTTCCGGCAGCCAGGGAGGTAGAAATAAATAAAAAACTTTGGATAGCTTAGAAAATGCTCCAGCGCAGCGCGTGCTCGTGCACGTATATGCGGACGGTAAGGAACGTACGTAGTCGACTACCCGCTAGACTTAGATAAAAAATATAGATATATATCAAAATATCGTTATTTTTTACTCTACATTTGTCGATTCTATTTCTAAATAAAAATAAATAATAATATTAGCCCTGTTAAGAAACTGTCCCACTGTTGGGCACGGGCCTCCTCTCAAACTGAGAGGGCTTAGGCCATAGCCCACCACGCTGGCCCAGTGCGGGTTGGCGAACTTCACACACCTTCGAGAAACTCTTAGGCATGCAGGTTTCCTCACGATGTTTTCCTTCACCGTTAAAGCAAGTGATAATTAATTTTTAATACGCACGTGCTTTCGAAAAGACAGACGTGCGTGCCTGGGATTGAACCCGAGACCTTTGACTTTGCAGTCCAAACGTCTAACCACTAGGCTATCACTGCCTTTCTAAATATCGATAAGATAAATATCATTTCTTTTTCATCCCTACTACCCGCACCCGGCTGCCCGGACCTCAGGCATCGCGCGCGTTCACCCCTTTTCACAGCGGTCGGCATTACAAAGCAAGCGTCGCACCTTCGCGCCTTTATTAAAACTAAATCAACACTTACTTACAATACAATATACTTTATTGCACACAACAAAAATACAGAAAGAAAGAAAATTAGTGGACATAGTTATCGGTACAGTAAGGCGGCCTTATCGCATAAAGCGATTTCTTCCAGGCAACCTTCAGGTAGAGGACAGAGATGCTTACAATAAAAATCGCTAGAGTGCAACAATCTAAAAGAATTTTAACTAAAATAATAATAAACAATTCAAGCGATATTCATAAAAAAGCCAAATATACCTATTATACGTAACATAAATAAATTACAGAATCAGTATAAGAGTTAAGAAACGAAACCAGTGAAATAGGAGCGAAGTAGGAATTCGAGAGGGGAACTTAATTAATACGATACAATAATTAGATAAGGTAAACCCCAAATCATTTTGTATCTTCAACATCATTTTTAAAGCGTTAACTGAGATGCGACGACGTAATTTCTTGCGCTTTTTTTAAGCGTATTATGACGCGGCATCGGCATCGGCATAGAGTTATCTAACGTTAGCACTGGTGGGGCTAAAGCGTAATAGTAAAAATATACCACTACCTTCAGGCCTTGCTGGAGCACGCGGCCAGTGAGTTGATGACGGCGGGCATGTACGAGACTGTTAATGAGGTGTACAAAGTGCTCATACCCATCGCCGAAGAGCACAGGGACTACAAGAAGCTGGCCAACATACACAGGTATGTTATAGCAATTTTATCAGGTCTACAAACTTTGGACAGAAATTTATAAGTGTTTTTCATATAGGATAAACTTTGATATACTGTGAAATAAAACATTTCGTTAGCCTAGTGTGAATTCTGTATATATAGAGATAAATGCGTTTGTGTATAGAGTCTAGTGATTAAGAACTTAACCCGCTCCGCTCACTTGCTCGTGTAGTCACGGGTTCGATCTCCATATGAGAGAATCTTTTTCACAAATATTTGGTCTGGGTGTTGTGTGGTGAATTCCATGTGTATACGCACCCACGACACAAGAATAATTCGCAGTGTAGAGCTACGTTTTTATCTATAGAAAAAACTACACCACCAATCAGCACAGGTTCCGCGTTAATATGTATGATCTATTCTCTCTCCCACTTGTAAGATACCTTTGCCTACCTGTGTGACAGGAACAGACTGATGTATCATACTTCATTAGTCACCCATTTGAACACCCCTATAAAAGAGTAACACTGTTCTATAATAAGAGTGAATCTGCCAACAAGCATCTCTGTTCGTCAGCAAACTGCACGAGGCCTTCACGCGCATCGAGCAGCTGCACGGCAAGCGCGTGTTCGGCACGTACTTCCGCGTGTCGTTCTACGGCGCCCGCTTCGGCGACCTGGACGGCGAGGAGTTCATCTACAAGGAGCACGCACTCACCAAGCTGCCCGAGATCTTCAGCAGGCTGGAGGTAACTAGTATTTTTTTTTTAAGTGAAAACTTCTTATGGGAGGGTAAACTGCTTCGTAACGTAACGGCATGTTCTTCCTCTCTCACTCTAACCCACAGCGCTCTTCCCTTTCTCTCACGCATAAGGCAGCAGTAGGCAGGCTCTTCTTCTCTCACTCTAACCCACAGCGCTAGTTTAACCCTTACTCTCGGGAACGTATGATTTCATACGTTGAGGTAGCCGATGGTGTTTTCGATTTGTTGTGGGCCAACACAAAATAATAACCATAGACAATGTTCTTACGAAATGTAGACGATAAAATTTACGTTCTGTTGATGTATAATAGTTGGTAGTTTGTGATTACGTGATCGGATAACGTAAACATCAGTCAGACGTGCGTTCCCGCTATGAGCGTCTCAAGTGTCGCGCGTATAAATAAACAAATTCGTGATTCCAATTGAATTTAGAATCTTGTTAGAATTCTTAAAGGAACTTGCTAGTAATAGTTTTGTGTATAAAATGGTACAAGCCCGTGAAAAGTGTGAGTGATAAAAAGTGTTTGTTTGAGATTCTTAACGAAAAGAGTAACCTTATCTTCGGTAAGTCACCTCTGTCTCAGTTTAGGTTTAATTACGTAAAATAAACGTGTAGTTGTGTCTATAATAGTAAAATAGGATGTATTCTTTCTATTTTGCTAAAAATTAAGTCGGAAACCTTTATATTATTGTAAAAACTTTTCCCTAGATTTCGGCCTATCAAAACAAGAAATCCAGGCAAGTTTTTTGGTAGCTTACGAGGTATTTTTAGATATTTATTTGTTTAGAAGACCTAAAATTATATAATAGATATGCATGCTTATTTATTAGTTATTTACGATTAAAAAATGCAATAAACCATTTGTCTAAGTGTAATGAAAAATTTCCTAAAAATATTTGTTTACGTGAAAACAGGGTATTTTTTTGAGATTATTCTGATATTTAGTTTGAGCTAATAATGTAAATAGTGCCAGGGTACAAACTTTTTAAAATTGTACGTCAATAAAACACGTCAATATAATAGAGTATTTTACTTTTTATTTCAAGTGAAAGTTCGCTACAGTTTTTTAATTATCATTTTTTTGCCAACGTAGGCAAAAAAAAGCGCACGGCAAAAATATCTGGCGAGTAACTCCGAGTGTAAGGGTTAAGTTATCACTTCTGTCGGGGGTCCCGAGACGCACAATTTTTTTTTTAATAATAAACTGGTAATGGTTAGACCGTTAGACTGCAAAGTCAGAGGTCTCGGGTTCAAACCCAGGCACGCACGCTGCCTATTCGAAAACATGCTTATTAAAAATGAATTATCACTTGCTTTAACGGTGAACGAAAACATCGTGAGGAAACCTGCATGCCTAAAAGTTTCTCGAAGGTGTGAGAAGTTCGCCAACCCGCACTGGGCTAGCCTGGTTGACTTTGGCCTAAACCCTCTCAGTTTGAGAGGCGGCCCGTGCTCAACGGTGGGACAGTTTCTTAACAGGGCTAATATTATTATAAACACTGGTCAGCGATTGACACCTATCTCGCCTGATGGAAAGTGACGATGGGGTCAAGGGGTCGCCGACTCAATAACAGCTTATTCATATTGAGCTTATTCTTCGATTTACGCGAATATTACACGTGAAATAGAATCAGAGTGAAGGAAACCAGAGAGGTATGTGAAGAAAGAACCTGTTGGAACTCTGTACTCTCTGCCTACTCTGCAAGGGATCTGGCGTGATGCTATAAATTCCCAACATATTTTGGGCAAGAGACCCCTTTTCCAAAATGAACTGATACCTTCTGAGATATATAGGATTTGAACCCGGACCTCGTGATCACAAAGCGATGCATTTTGCCACTAGACCAACGAGGCAGTCTACTATTGAATTTAAAAGGCAAAATAATCAATATAACGTACTGTATACCAGTGTGGGGAATAGCTATGCTACATATATGTTATGGTTAGAGAGAACCCAAAGAGTAGTGCTAATGGTACTCCTAAAAAGGCCCCGGGAATATCCAACAACTTCCCTCTATAAGGAAGCTTCCGTCCTAACAGTCAAACAACTTTATCTTCTTCATACAACATTATAATATCAGCCTATACTACCCACTGCTGGGCAAAGGCCTTCTCTTACTAATCGAGGTGAGAGAGATTAGGTCATACTCCACCACGCGGACCCAGTGCGGTGCGGTGGGCAGGTTTGTGGCCACCTGCTGTTGGCACTTATCAAGCCGTCTTTAAGGCTTCCAACTCGGCTTAACGACTACCACATTAAGTGATAGCCGGGACTAACGGCTTAACGTGCCTTCCGAAGCTTAGAGACGCTCGAATTTGAAAATGCCACAAACGGTCACCCATCTCGGGCCGGCTTCATACCACATTACGCACACATAAATCATCACCTTATAAGAAATGCGATAAGCGAAGAAAAGATATAATATGTGATATCAAGCCTCATAGAACAAGCCTAGCTAGCAGAGTCTTTAATATAGGCTGCTCTCATATACAAGCTATGAGTAGTTTCTTCTAAATCGGTAACAGAATCGATTCCAACAATTTCTAAAAATAGTTTTTCTTTTTTTTATTTTCAAATAATACTGTTACTCGTTCTGTTTGCTGTTTTAAACAAAATTTAATAATTTTTCAAAGTATTACGGCTATTTTAACTGTATTTCTATTACATACACCTCAATACGCATACAAAAGTTAATTATTTATTAAAGTTTATGGTTAATTTTAGTACCAAAGAGCTTAAAAGTATGGTAGAAAACTTCTTACAATTGGAAGTTTGACTTTTGTATTGAATTCGTAAAGCATTAATCTAATTGGGGTGTCTGAGGTGTTGCGTTTTTTATGTTACACCTTGTATATAATCGCATCAACAAAATCATGTTTCTGCATCGACAAAGAAATGTTAAATGAAACTTCAAAGCTGGTTGCTAAAGCGGACTTACTCGGAGATAGAAAATTTTCTAAACATACCATGCTAGCTTCTACCTTTCCAACGTCCGTGTACACAGACACACACACGTACACCGCACACACACACACATACAATAGATGTAATCTTTCATCATCATCATCATCATCTCAGCCTATACTTGTCCACTGCTGAACATAGGCCTCCCCAATCGCTTTCCAGCGTAACCGGTCCGATGCCACCTGCATCCAACGACTTCCTGCGATTTTCACAAGATCGTCGGTCCATCTGGCAGGCGGTCGTCCCACACTGCGCTTGCCAATACGTGGTCTCCACTCTAGAATCTTTCTGCCCCAACGCCCGTCCGATCTACGCGCTATGTGGCCCGCCCATTGCCACTTCAGCTTGCTAATCTTAACGGCTATGTCGGTGACCTTGGTTCTTCTACGAATCTCCTCATTCCTGATTCGATCGCGTAGAGAAACGCCGAGCATAGCTCTCTCCATAGCTCGCTGAGCAACTCTGAGCTTTTTTATGAGACCTATAGTAAGAGACCACGTCTCTGATCCATATATCATCACTGGTAACACACACTGACTAAAAACTTTAGTCTTAAGGCACTGAGGTATTTTGGATGAGAAGATGTTGCGCAGTTTCCCGAACGCTGCCCAGCCGAGTTGGATTCGTCGATTGACCTCTCTCTCAAAGTTGGACCTACCTAACCGGACTACCTGTCCCAGGTAAATGTATTCGTCGACAACTTCAAGAGTAGAGTTCCCAACGGTGAGTGCGGTGGGTACGACATGGACGTTACACATTATTTTCGTTTTGTCCATGTTCATTTTAAGACCCACTTGTTGAGATACTCTGTTGAGGTCACCGAGCATTCGTCCTAGATCTTCCAGCGACTCCGCCACGACCACAATGTCGTCGGCAAATCGAAGGTGAGTGATGTATTCGCCATTGATGTTGATGCCAAGTCCTTGCCATTCCAAGAGCTTGAAGGCGTCCTCTAAGGTGGCCGTAAACAGTTTCGGAGAAATGACGTCTCCCTGCCTTACTCCTCTTTTTATGGGGATCGCCTTCGTGCAATGCCCCTGTACTCGGACTGACATGGTGGCGTTATTATACAAGCACTTCAACACTTCAATGTACCGATAGTCAATGCGGCATCGCTGGAGAGATCTAAGAACCGCCCAAGTCTCGATCGAATCGAAGGCTTTCTCATAGTCCACAAACGCCAAGCATAGTGGCCGATTATACCGATGTAATCTTTGCTTTATCTTAATTGGTATGTAATTTTATTTCTTGATCAAATCGTAATCTGCGCATCCTTACATAATCTCTCAACTAGTCACACTTATGGAAGGCGCTGATACCTGTGTTACAATGAATCTCCATTAGTACAGGTATCACCGTAAATTTATTTTGTTAAAATATTATGTTTAGATACACCTACCTTGTATTCATATGATGTAACATTTTGGACCTAATAAACTTTCATCACACCGTCACGCCTATATTCCCCAAGCGGGGGTGGCAGAAGTGTACTGAGTACACTCACGTTTCGCCGACGATGTTAGGTTCCATGTAATAGGGGGCGAGCATATACCGGGCACAATTCCAGACTCCGAACTCGCACTGGGAAGTTTTCGTTAGAATAACTACACTTGTCCGACCTAGGATTTGAACCCAGAACCTCGTGATTACAAAGCGATGCGCTTTGCCACTAGACCATCGAGGCAGTCAACTTTAATTTTCGCTGAGATTCATGGGCTTTACCCGGACCTTTGAAAGGCTTGCATGGGGACATGGGTCCAACACGTAGAGGCCCTTTGCGAGAAGTTAATGTTATGTCACCTGCTGAGATCACTTGCTGAAAATGCAGAAACATAACCAGCGAACTGACCCCGGATTACTTTTATTATTATTATTAAAAATAGACCGGGTCTTATCTGAAGGACAAGTCAGGAGTCTCCGTAACCGGCGAGCGTGTATAAGACGAACTATGAGAGTGAAGGAAGTCAGAGAGGTATGTAAGGAAAGAACCTGTTGGAACTCTGTACTCTCTGCCTACCCCGCAAGAGATCCGGCGTGATGATATAGATAGATAGATAGATTATTATTATTTTCCTTATTTCGCAGAATTTCTACGGGCAGCGTTTCGGCGCAGAGAACGTGGTGATCATAAAGGACTCGAACATCGTGGACGCGAGCACGCTGGACCCCGACAAGGCGTACATTCAAATCACGTACGTGGAGCCCTACTTCGAGCCGCACGAGCTGCGCAAGCGCATCACGCAGTACGAGAAGAACTACAACATCAGTGAGTTCTCTATTGTTTAGATATAAAAGTTTTATTTATGTATTTAAAAGCCACACAATCGACAATTCACAAATTTTACATTAATGTATTATTGCCATTTATCATACTATGTGAAGTATCTTTTTAGGTGTGTACAACACTCTAATGCGGGTACTCAAATTATAAAAATTATATAAAGTTACAGCATAAATATAAACAGATTACAAATCACAACAGATATACAGTGCGAAAGTGGAAGGATGTAGGTACCGGGGAAGACCTAGACTACCTTACCACGACCAAATAGACTGGGTCTTATCTGAAGGACAAGTCAGGATTCTCCGTAACCGGCAAGCGTGTATGAGACGAACTATGAGAGTGGAGAAAGCCAGAGAGGTATGTAAGGAAAGGACCTGTTGGAACTCTGTACTCTCAGCCTACCCAACAAGGGATCTGGCGTGATGATATAGATAGATAACAGGGATAAAAAAATATATTATAACAAGGAATAACCGGGTCGCCGTCGAAACGGACTTATTTAACTGTACTCTTAGTGAATTCACAAGGGTAACAACATATATGTCGTCAGATGGCCAAACTAACTAGCACAAGAGCTCAATCTTCTGACTCAGACATGGGCGGGGTTAGGTTTTCAAACAGCTAAACTTATTATGTAGCTAATAAAGCTTATCGGAACCTTGGCTTTGTTCTGAGGGTATGTAAACCATTCTCTGATATAGCCGTTCTAAAAACAGTTTACTTTGCGTATGTGAGAAGCATCCTCGAATATGCGAGCCCCGTGTGGTCTCCTCAGTACATTATATATAAAGACTGCCTGGAGAGAATTCAGAAAATCTTTATTAACCATTTAAATTACCGTAAACGTAACAGTTTGAATAATTACCAAAGAAGTTGCCGTATACATGATCTGTTCCCATTGGAGCAGAGGCGCATTATCTTGGATATGTGCTTATTGTTTGACATAGTTCATAGTAATATAGATTGTTCCGACCTCGTATCTAAAATTGCTTTTCGAGTGCCTTTGTATCGCACACGACACACCTCTTTACTTGACGTACTCTTCCATTGTACTAACTACGCTAAAAACACTGTATTATCGCGTCTTACTCGCACTTATAACACTTTATTTAGCCGCATCGATCTCTTTGCTTGCTCAAAACTTAAATTTAAAAAGCACGTCGTTAGCACTATCGCAGCTAGTAATATAAATTAAAACTAAAGTAATAATTATATTTCACTAAACAGTATGTTTTAAATCAACGATGGCGATATTATCATAATGTCATCTTTTCTTTTTAAATTCATTTTATTCACCCAACAATGCCATTACTTGTATACACAGTAAGGAAAACCTGTTATTGGCTATACTTGAATACATAATCTTAGTATGCAATAATTGTATAACGCTGTTGGTTTCTGAATAAATAAATAAATAAACACAATGATTGCCCATCAGTTATTTAATCACATAACTTATCCACATGAAACACAATATCAACTATTAAATTATCAAAAGGCAGGACGACCATCTTGGCACGTCGTCATCGCATCGTTCTCAATGATCTGTTCATCTTCCTAATTCAAAATCCCGTTGACTCTCGCGTTCCGTCAGCACGCAGCCGTAGCGCTGTCTAGCGGACGGCCCGCGCACTATTTGCCACAGATAATAACCACGCCGACATATAAATTGTTACAAATAAAAAGTATCAAAATAAGATGTCGACACTACTGTATTGGGGTAATATTCTGTAAAAGTAGCTGTAAGAGTGGAAAATTAATAAATAAACATATTAAACATCGTCACGCCTATATTCCCCAAGCGGGGGTGGCAGAGGTGTACTGAGTACACCCACGTTTCGCCGACGATGTTAGGTCCCATGTAATAGGGGGCGAGCCTATTGCCATATACCGGGCACAATTCCAGACTCCGGACTCGTACTGGGAAGTTTTTCGTTAGAAAAACTACACATGTCCGACCTAGGATTTGAACCCAGGACCTCACGATCACAAAGTGATGCGCTTCGCCACTAGACCAACGAGGCAGTCAAACATATTATAACAAGTAATTACAAAAACAAAATAAAATGATAAAATTAGTACGTTGTAAATAATATATATGAATATAAACACACACACACAGACTGCCTCGTTGGTCTAGTGGCAAAGCGCATCGCTTTGTGAACACGAAGGCCTGGCTTCAAATCCTAGGTCGTACAAGTGTAGTTTTTCTAACAAAAACTTCCCAGTACGAGTCCGGAGTATGGAATTGTGCCCGGTATATGGCAATAGGCTCGCCCCCTATTACATGGGACCTAACATCGTCCGCGAAACGTGGGTGGACTCAGTACACCTCTGCCACCCCCGCTTGGGGAATATAGGCGTGACGGTGTGTATATATGAATATATATGATAAAATTAATAAGTTGTAAGTTGAGGGACGATTTGGCGCAGTGGTTAAGAGCTTAAGCCACTCCGCTCACTGAATAATCGCAGGTTCGATTCCCGCACGGGACAAATCTTTGCGTGACCCACAATTACTTGTTTCTGTCTGGGTATTTGTGTAAGTAAATGTTCATGTTTGTAAAGGCACCTACGACACTGGATTAAATCTTAGTGTGGGGCACGTTTTTTTAACCGACTTCTGAAACGGAGGAGGTTCTCAATTCGACTGTATGTTTTTTTTGTATGTATGTTACGCGATCATTCCGCCAATTATAAATTAGTTTTTGATGATTCTTTTTACATTGGGTTCAGTATAACTCCAAGGTGGTCCCATTTTGATTTCATCGGTATTGGACCTTGGACTTTGAAGATACACCGGGGAACTCCTTAACGACAAACAATACGAATGCGTAGTAGGGTTGAGATATTATGGGTATTACGTTAATCTTATAGGTACCCTGCCATAGAACTAATCAGAATATTAACCGACTTCCAAAAAGAGGGAGGTCGACAATTCGTCTGTTTTTTTATAACGTCTTTATTTATGAACTGATTGTGATGATTCGTTTTTCGTTGGGATTAATATAGTTTCGAGGTGGTCCCATTTTAATAAATCAGTATTGAACTTTGGACTTTGAAGATACATCAGGGGACTCCTTAACGGCGAACAGCACAAATGTATAGATTCCGTTATTATGGTTATTATATCAATCCTGTGAGTACCTTGCTGTACAACTCGGCAAAAACTGACTTAAAATTGTAAAACAAAAATCCTTAAAAAGAACCGACTTGAAAAAGCAACAAATAAATATTTGAAGTCGTTTCCAAGTAACCGACTGCAAAAACCGGTACCAACATCAAATATTTATTTTTTGCTTTTTGAAGTCGATTTTCTTGTTTAAATATTTTTTTTAAGCATTTGTTCCAGTAAAGATTAACTTGTCTAGACCATCTGGAGTGCACACATGCCCCATCCCTGCCACTTTTGTAATAATTGAAAGAGTATAATCACATCATGACGCACTCGTAGCGCTGTGCGACCGCGGTGTTCTTACCGATTATCAAGGTTAAGCAGCGTTCGACTCGGTCGGGCCGAGATGGGTGACCATTATTGAGGTTGGTTTCTTCTACATGTAGTATTCGTTAAGCCGAGTTGGAAGCCTTATAGGCGGTTTGATAAGTTAAAAGTGGTAGACGAGACGAAGGCTGCGGCAGGTGGCCACAAACCTGCCTCCATCGCACCGCACTGGGTCCGCGTGGTGGCGTATGACCTAATCTCCCTCACCTCGATTTGTGATAGAAGGCCTTTGCCCAGCAGTGGGCAGTGGGCTGATATAATATTGTCATTATATCGTTGTGCGCAGAGCGGTTCATGTACGCGACGCCGTTCACGGTGGGCGGGCGCGCGCACGGCGACCTCGGCGAGCAGTGCAAGCGCAAGACCATCCTCACCGCCGCGCACCACTTCCCCTACGTCAAGACCAGGATACAGGTCACAGCGCGCCACTTCACACCTTCCACACACAAAAATAGACGATTTAGCGCAGTAGCTAGGAGCTTAATCCGCTCCGCCCACTATGTCTAATAGTCGCGGTCTCGATTCCCGCAAGGGACAAATCTTTGTGTGATCCACAATTATTTGTTCCGGTGATCAGGTAATACCCTGAGGTATTTGTGTATGTGAATTTTCATGTTTGTCAACGCATCCGCGACACACGAATAAATCCTAGTGGGGAGGGGGGGGGGGGGGGACTACGTTTTTAAAAAAAGAAAAAAAATACTTCCACACACAAGCTAAATCACTCTTGTTGCTTATGAGACTAATCCTTATGTAAATGAAATACCGAAATGAATACAACTTCATACCGCATCGATAGATGGCGGCAGCAACAAGTCGCACAATAAGAATTCTCATAACGATTAACATATAAACACCGGGTTTCGACGACAATAGTTAAAAAAACTGGCTCCATCTATTATTTCTTGCCTAACAAGATAATCTTATATCCAATTTCTGCTTTATTCAAATATTAAACTTCAGCCTCGTTGGTCTAGTGGCAAGTCCTGGGTTCAAATCCTAGGTCGGACGAACGTAGTTTTTCTAACGAAAACTTTCTAGTATGAGTCCGGACTCTGGAATTGTGCCCGGTATATGGCAATAGGCTCGCCCCCTATTACAAGGGACCTTGGATGTACTGTTTTAACCTGCAGTTATACATTGTTTAATTCAAGACGCGCCCCACACTTTCTACTAATCGCTTACAGAGCAAGTATACAATGTTGTGCTAGTGATTTTGTTTTATCGCTACACATGTATATCTATAATTTAACGATGTTTGTTACGATAAAACTGACCCTCAGAACATTAACTTGCATTATTAACCATTAGGAGAAAAAGTGCGACGAATTAAACTATTTTTATATAATAAATAAGTATGAGAGTAGAGAAAGCCAGAGACGTATGTAAGGAAAGAACCTGTCTGTACTCTCAACTCTCTGTCTACCCCGCAAGGGATCTGCTGTGATGATATAGTAGCATAAATGTAATAAAATAGCTACTTTATTCATACCGATTCCAGGTGGTGCAAAGGACACAAATAATTTTGTCACCCATTGAAGTGGCAATTGAGGACATACAAAAAAAGGTAACCGTAAAATCCGAAGTGAAAATAACAGTAAATATAGTTAAGCGAAAAAACTGTTTGACTTTATACTCTGCCGACGCTCAAGGGATCTAGCGTGATAGATAAATATATTATGCTTCCATAGTATTAAGTAGGCATGTCGTCTCACTTTAAAAAAAAACGATTTTCGGATCGATTCAAATCGAACGCACTAGAATTGATTCTCGATTAAATCAAGGATTAAAAGATCGATTCTAGATTAATCGATTGGAAGTCAATTCAAGAATGTAATTATTTTTTTTGAATCCCACTGTTCGTATTATTTCTCGATGCTTTCAATTCAGAGATTATCAAAAAGACAACTGACTCAAAATCAAAACTAAGTTTGGTTTATAGTAGTTTTAAGAATACGCGTGGTTTATTTACTATTATTAATATCTTTGTTTTATACAATCGATTCTATGAATCAATTCAGTGCTTTAGATTTGTGATGGTCTCGACAAAATCGATTATTTGATTTTAAATCGACATGCCTAGTTTTAAGTTTTTTAAGACTCTTCTGCTTTTGTAACATGGACACTACCTATACTCAACCTCGAATCATATTGTATTAACAATTTGTCAAGGTTACATGTTTTTTAACTTACCTATTAATCTACCGCATGCCGCATTGACTATCGGTACATTGAAGTGTTGAAGTGCTTGTATAATAACGCCACCATGTCAGTCCGAGTTCAGGGGCAGTGCACGAAGGCGATCCCCATAAAAAGAGGAGTAAGGCAGGGCGACGTCATTTCTCCAAAACTGTTTACGGCCACCTTAGAGGACGCCTTCAAGCTCTTGGAATGGCAAGGACTTGGCGTCAACATCAATGGCGAATACATCACTCACCTTCGATTTGCCGACGACATTGTGGTCGTGGCGGAGTCGCTGAAAGATCTAGGACGAATGCTCGGTGACCTCAACAAAGTATCTCAACAAGTGGGTCTTAAAATGAACATGGACAAAACGAAAATAATGTCTAACGTCCATGTCGTACCCACCGCACTCACCGTTGGGAACTCTACTCTTGAAGTTGTCGACGAATACATTTACCTGGGACAGGTAGTCCGGTTAGGTAGGTCCAACTTTGAGAGAGAGGTCAATCGACGAATCCAACTCGGCTGGGCAGCGTTCGGGAAACTGCGCAACATCTTCTCATCCAAAATACCTCAGTGCCTAAAGACTAAAGTTTTTAGTCAATGTGTGTTATCAGTGATGATATATGGATCAGAGACGTGGTCTCTTACAATAGGTCTCATAAAAAAGCTCAGAGTTGCTCAGCGAGCTATGGAGAGAGCTATGCTCGGCGTTTCTCTACGCGATCGAATCAGGAATGAGGAGATTCGTAGAAGAACCAAGGTCACCGACATAGCCGTTAAGATTAGCAAGCTGAAGTGGCAATGGGCGGGCCACATAGCGCGTAGATCGGACGGGCGTTGGGGCAGAAAGATTCTAGAGTGGAGACCACGTATTGGCAAGCGCAGCGTGGGACGACCGCCTGCCAGATGGACCGACGATCTTGTGAAAATCGCAGGAAGTCGTTGGATGCAGGTGGCATCGGACCGGTTACGCTGGAAAGCGATTGGGGAGGCCTATGTTCAGCAGTGGACAAGTATAGGCTGAGATGATGATGATGATGATGATGATGATGATTAATATACCACTGGATAGGAATGTGTCCACAATTGAGTAGATCCGGCGATAAACTCAGTGAACTTGACTTTTTTTGTCTATTTTTTCATCATGTTGCATGGATACGATGTTGTTACTAAATTAAGTTTACGATCTAGCTCCAGTATGTTGTCTTAAGTCTGAGATATACACTACAAAAAGACGTTTTGCGAGCTTTTAATAAGACACTAAAATTAGCAATAATGTGCCTACAGATAAATGAGCTAGCAGCGGCCACAAGCCAGGAGCCAGCCGACCCCAAGATGCTGCAGATGGTAGTCCAGGGCTGTATCGGCACCACCGTCAACCAGGGACCACTGGAATTGGCACAGGTGAGGATTGTAGCTCTACAGAAGCTTCGACTATCACTGGCCGAGTACCTAGAATCATTGAGGAGTATAGTAGCTGATGAGCCTCATAAGAAGACTCAGGGTCGCCCAAGATTCAATAAGCAAGGAGTAAATCCATGGGAGAACCAGCACAAATGACACTTAGAATGACCAAACTTAGTGGCTGTGGGCGGCGTATATTGCTTCTCCATACTGACGGCCGTTGAATCAAAGGTTCTTCAGTTGGGAAGATACTGACGGCCGTTGGGGATACAATGGTTCTTAAGCGGCGAAGACTTACCGGAAAACGTGGAGTGGACAATCCCCTACAATATGGATCGATAATTTGGTGAAAAGAGTGCGGCTTAAATATCTGGACGTAGTTTTTTTTTTAAATAACGTAGTCCCACACGAAGGATTTATTCCTGCGTCATGAGTGCGTTTACAAACATGGAAATTCACATACACAAATACCCAGACCGAAACAAATAGTTGTGGATCACGCAAAGATTTGCTCCGTGCGGGAATCTAACCGGCGACTATTAGACCCAGTGGGTGGAGCGGCTCAAGCTCTTAACCACTGCGCCAAATCATCCGTCTTTGAGGAAGGTCTTGGTCCTGCAGTGGCCATCTGTCGACTGATGATGGATAGTGAATCACTTTTTGATAACATGATTCAATATTTGTCTTTTTCAGGTGTTCTTGGCGCCTGTAGCAGAGGGCACGCAGCCACCGACGAGGCTAACTAATAAACTACGGCTCGCCTTCAAAGATTTCTCCAAGAAGTAAGTCAAATTGTTACATATAATAGTCCAAGCATGATTAGCTTGGTCTGTGTTACGTAACTTGTGGAGTGATTATTGCAAAGTAATTATTTTCTACAGTGGGATATAACTATGTTTGATAACATTTGATTCTATAGTTGCAATCTTTGGAGAAAAGAAGCATCGCTACCTAATCCTTTTGTCACACCTGCTGAAAGCCTTCCCCCTGGACATAAATTGCCATGGCCGGTCTGGAAGTCTTTAAATAGACTTCGGACCCAGGTCGGTCGAAGCAAGGAAAACATGCTAAGGTGGAAACTCACTCACAGCACGAATCTGAAGTGTTTGTGTAGTGCAACCCAAACGATGTCTCACCTTGTACCGTGTCCTGCGTGCCCTAACTCCTGCACTCAGGAAGACTTGATGTCTGCTTCCAAAAACGCAGTTAGTGTGGCCGCTTTCTTGGCCTCATCCATATAATTTGTATCACGTTTGCCGTCGTAACGCTAAGAAGAAGATAGTCTATCCAAATCAAACTTTAAAACTTTGTAAACAAAGAAACGTGAATGCCCTCAATCGGTTTCAGTGGTGTGCCCATTGCATATTACAAAAAATGTGTTCGGAGTTCTCTCCAATAGTATGATTGTCGTTTTAGGAGCACCGCCTCATATTCTTGCGCCGTAGGATATAACCAATTGACATATGGTGAAATAAACCATTTTCAGTATCCCAGTATCTGCATAATGTCGAAGGTTATTAAAAATTGCGATAAGATTTCTAAGTTTGGAGGACAACGTATTAATTTTCAATGTCCGTGATACCAGAGGCTATTACATTTTCAAAGTATCTAACCTCAGGCGTTCTACTGAGGGAAGGACATGTGCACCCAGGGTGTGAGGGATTTGATTGCGTATGACTAGAGTGAGCTTTAATTGTGTACGAATCATCCGGTTTTAAAAGAGATTTTGTAATCATTATATTAATACGTGAAGCAAAAACTTTGTACCCCTTTTTACGAAAATTGCGCTTACGGAGGAGTATGAAATTCCCCACACTTATAGAGAAGGAGTGCAGAATGCTAATATTTTTTTAAAATTATGCATAAAACATACATTAAATCAATAAAAAAACATTACATACACTACCATGTATTTGACTCAATACACTTCAAATTATTTGTCTATAGTCTTACTGAATGTCAAACATAAATAGCAAACGATGAAAGAGTTTTTACAAAAAAAATCGCTTACAAAAAGTTTTGTATCATTAATTAAATTATCGAAAACATGTATGTCAAGTTCAATGGACAGCATTTTCTTTATCGCATGGTTTTTTGTTACAATAAAAAAAGGTATTCTTTATTTTAATCATTTTTGTTTTTTTTTCAATTTCATTTAATTTGTTTGAAAATAATAGGCAAATTAACAGTGTACCCTCGGCGAAATCTGTGACTATAGAAGTATAGTCTTTGACAATAGAACCTTATGTTCAAACTTATAATTTAAATTAATTATGGTCGAATTTCGACCAATGGGCGACCACTAGTATAGATAAATTCATATCAGAAAAAGTGCCTTACTACAAATACCAACCAGAAGCTGTATTACAAAATGATAGCCACCGAATCTACTGGGACAGAACAATTATAACTGACAAAACCATACGAAGTAATAGACCGGACATCCCAATCATGGATAAAAATTATAAAACCGTTATCTTAATAGATATAGCCATCTGCAACACTCATAACCTTCTC
Source organism: Phalera bucephala (assembly GCA_905147815.2). NCBI lineage: Eukaryota > Metazoa > Arthropoda > Insecta > Lepidoptera > Notodontidae > Phalera > Phalera bucephala. Next base: position 29,440,637 of record LR990622.1, read on the forward strand.
ACCACACACTGAAAAATATCCAAATATACAGATCTTTCCATTGAACTCCGAACACAATGGCAGGTCAGCACAGCGAATACTATCCCAATCGTTGTATCCACTACAGGCTTCATACCAAACACTACACACAAATCTCACTACTCTCGACATGTATCCATCCACCTTAGGACTTATTCAAAAAGCTGTCATCTTGAAGACCTGTCGCAGTTATTAAATTTTTATCATTGTAAGCACTTGCACAGCTTCGGCCCGTGCCTCTTGTTCACCTCTTCGGAGAGAAGTAAAACCATACATACATATAATAAAAATCTATTTATTTCAGGCATCAGAAATTGTACAATTTACAGGCCCATATAATATATACCTTACAGACTAACTTACATGTCATATATTAAACTTATAATCTAAGCAACATGTAATTTCGGCGACATGTTGGGAATGTTGCAGAAGACTGCGAGACGCCTCTGCATTGGTAGAGGCGTCTCGCAGTCTTCCACGAAATCTCCTGAAGATGACACCGTTCGGCCAGAACTCGCTTATGAAGGTCTCCAGCTTGACAGTGGGAACTCGCACCTCAAACGCCGTTTAAATGCCGTATTGTTTTGCGAGTTCACCTTCTCGACTCAGAATGTACATGGTCTTCTTACGGGCTTACTCCACAATGTCATCGGCTTTGGTGGTGTAATGTAACCGTGACACGTACAGCAGCGTCGTTGGTACTGCTGAACGGAGGAGCATGCCATCATCGACGGGCGCAGTCCCACACCGGTTTTGTCAAGGTTTCTTCTTCCTTTCCAACGTGATGAAGTCTTCCTCATCCCTTATTTTTAATGTATTGAAACGTACCCTACACTAGGATTTATTTCTGTGTAGTAGGTGCGTTTACAAACATGAAAATTCACATACACAAATACCCAGACCGAAACAAATAATTGTGGATCACACAAAGATTTGTCTTGTGCGGGAATCGAACCTGCGACTATTAGACACAGTGGGCGGAGCGGTTTAAGCTGTTAACCACTGCGCTAAATCGCATTGTGGCCTGAGGCACCTTAATGTTAAGATTGCGCCTAGAATTAAAATTTATGGTAACATATTTAGCCGAAACCTAATTATAAAAATTTATAAAATAAAATTGTGAAGATTTGAAAATTTGTAACAATAAAATACAGGTTACAAACAGCGGAGGGTAGGTCGCCAAATGAAAAAGGATGAAAATCACTATTGTAGACCATAATAGCATGATTTTCAAAAGAAACAACTAACTGAACACTTGATTTTTCTTAATTGGAACTTTCTTATGACATTGTCAGGTGTCACGACGCACTACGCAAGAACAAGAACCTGATCGGCAGCGACCAGCGCGAGTACCAGCGCGAGCTGGAGCGCAACTTCCAGCGCTTCACGGAGCGCCTCGCGCCGCTCGTGCAGCACACGCCCGGGCACGTCGCGCAGCTCAGGTCACTGACACACCCCGCACACAAATACCCACAGAGGAAATCAGACGATTAGTTCACAATAACAGACCGCTAAATCAAAGAACATCGCAAGTTGACATTCGAGAGCAGATGACCATGGCTGCTTCAATCATTGAAATCTTCAGATCACACCGTGCTGTTTGTCAAAATGTTTGATGTTTCAAGTTATTTCTCAACTGTCTGAACGTCCATAGTCATAGTTCGCATCTCTGCTCGAATAGTCTCAACTCTATTTTTTTAATATAGGGTTACCTACTTGCCGTTTTGTATAATGTCAAAAACTTAAACTATTTAATAAATTATATAAATTTGTTCCACTGTGTATTCTAAGAGATAGGGCGTAAATTTTATAAAACCAGATTCGATCATTATTTGACTTATTTAACTATATAAGTTATATTTGAGTAATAAAACTGCAATCTTTTATATTCCAGTAACGGGCTGAGCAAGCACGACTACAAATACCAAGCATAAACGAAACGAGCAAACACATCCACGACGAATACCACCGGATCAACTTTACGCTAAGACAAACTTATATATAATACGTATATTTTATATTCTTCGTCTTATAGTTTCGACGGGAGACATGCTGTTATAGAAGCCGCCCAGAACGCGGCCACTTCGACTGCATTATCGAAGGCAACCATCAAGTCCTGCTGCGTGCAAGACATGTGTTGTCTGTACTACCTCTTTACATAAATAAAATTGTTGCTCTGCGAAACCTCTGACCCACACACGAATCACGCTCCTGCTCAACCTGCGTTGTGACGCGTTATGTTAACTACGTCATCACGTAGAAGTAGTCGATATACGTTGATTGGAATGTTGTAAAACACACATTTTAGAGCAGACATTAATACAAGTGGAGAAGTAACATTATAGTAACATTATATCGAGAAAATTTGTAAGTTATAATAAAAAGCGTTTACTTATCCCACTGCTGCACGCTTTTGAAACTTATCAATCCAACTCGAACTATTTTCTTTTGTGCTCTTTATCCTGTCGCAGTGCTAAAACAAGTCGGTGACCTTTATTTACTAAACCTGTAGGGTTGTCAACTCGATATCGTTATTACAGGCCAAATAATTCGCGCTTGAACCTGATTTCCTGTGCATTATCTGTGGAATGAGTATAATAAAATTAAAACCTTTTTTTATACGGAGTGGAATATAATTCTTAAAGTTCCTCTTGGTGCATCTTCTCTGCTAGCATTTGTTAGCAAAGTATTCTTCGCTAGCGTATACGTTACAAACTTTACAGCAAGTAAATCATTCGATCGAGAGCAATGACGGTAGTGTTTATTGCAACGTACTCGCAGACGAACTTCGTGCTCGCATGCATGTGGGTTTAACGTATCCATTGTTCTAGTTCTCATAGCCGAATTTTCATGTGCAAACGCTCGCGGTGGAGATGCGCCTTTACTTGAAAACCGTTTGTGTCCACCAACCACTTAATAACCGGCTGAGAATATTCAAAATTGATACCAAAAGAGACTAGATATTAAGTTTCAAAGATCTGGTAAATGTAAGGAAGTTTCATACTTTATTCAGTATTTTTGTGAAAATAATATTTTTTATAGTCATAACTCTTATTCCAAATATAGTTTCCTTTCTATAAATAGATATTGTTCATTTTCTGTAATTCGATTATTTATTAATAAAACAACATTTACTTTAGAAAAGTCATTTTAATCCTATTTCAGATATCGAACTCGCGTTCAAGTTACACTTAAGTTTCAAAATGTTTAAACAAAATTTACAAAAGATGAAACATTTGATACATAACTTTCATTAAGACTGCGATACCTTGGTCTCCTCAACCTAACATTAAATACTGCCTTCACGGTTGAGATTTATGTTTCATTAGTATGAATGCCTACCCCACTTTCTCCAAACAAAATTCAAAGATTATTTAAAGCGAACATTGTGATAATTTGTGGAGAGTATCAGTCAACCCCCAAATATCTTTTGCTTAAATAATGGCAAGGAGTTTCAATATCAACATCGGCAACCATAACATACTTAATTTAAGTATTCATTTGTGATAATTTATTATTTGTAATCCTGTGCAGTTATTGTAATCATCGCTTTAAACAATCTTCCTTAATCTAACTATATAATAAATATAATAAGACAATTAAATAGTTACCACTTTCTCCATATTATACTTATACAGTAGGGGAAAATGGCAATTTATAACACGTGTACTCTGCGTACTCATGAAATCATAATTTTTCGTCACCAACTAGGAATTGGTTACAAAAATTATACATATAATTTTTGATAACTCCATTTTAAAGTGAAGCTTTTGAACCAAACGAAAATATTCTTTTGTACAAAATATACAGGAAAAACGCAGTAATTATAAATTTTACCATGCTCTATCTGTTCTTGGGAATAAGTACATATTTCCCTTATCTAAATAACTGCATCCCTCATTTACACAGATGTTGAGATTTAAGTTTATTTTCTCACCTGTGCCCCAAGTCTGCTATTTTTTACATGTTTTGTAATTATGACATGCTACAAAAATCGATCAATTACAATCGTGCCGAAAGTCGGCAATCATTTGAACTGGTACCTACCACTATAGAAAGCCATAAGAATCATTGATAGGTACCATAAGAATTGGAAAGCATTGAATTAGTGGATTGAAGCTGTCAGAACTAACAATTATGATGTCAATGTTCAACAATTTTATTAAAATTGCAATAACGGACTTGGGGTCCTGATCCCCACTATTTCCATTCAATGTCCCCTACATACATAAATCATGTTTTCTTATATTTCTATTACATACAACACATTCACATCGAGCTGGATTTACCAGATAAGTGTAATATAATAGAATATAATAGACACATGACTTAATTACACTGAAAGAAATATACTTTAACTTACACTAATTAAATGTAAATCTAAACCCAAGAGCGCAGTGTAGCACTTACAGTCCGTTACGTTTCCAAATAGACCTCGTTATGAAAATGTTTCCACACCAAAACAATTTGACAAGTAATGTTGCCAGCTGCTCTGATCATTCTAGTAGAACAAACAGAGTTGATGCAAATACTTGACGGAAAAGACGATGCTTTAGCTGCTGGATGGAATAGAGTTTTCATTATAATTCTACTCAAAACACTAGTGTGAATTAGTTGTGATAATATGCAGTAGTGTTAAAAAAGTTTGCATATGCCAGTTTATAAACAACAGTTTGTTTATAAACTGGCATATGCAAACTTTTGGTATTATGTAAAATTAATTACACTATGTTATATTTGCAAAAGTCCAAGAATTCATCTGACAAAATCTGCCGCAATAATTGCTAGCTAGCTATTAAATGAAGCCTCTAGAGCGCGGTATACTGAAAGTCTCTCTTGCAGTTTTTGATGTCAATGAATAAATAAACAACTATGTGGGTATTGGACTTTAAAGTTTCTGCGCGTGCCCGAGCACCCAGTCGCGGGATTGCAACTAACAGGAAATTTATTCCGTTTGGTGTCAAATTGAAGACCAAACGCCAGCACCAAACGATCTTCAAAGACGGATGTTCTTAAATTTTCAACATTTCTTTACTGACTTAGATAAATCTTCTTATATTTCGAAGATTACACCACCAATGTGGTGGCCACATTTATACTAATTTGGTAAAAAATTAAGAACGTTGGAATTCATGAACTTACGAAAATTAAATACAGTTAGTAAATAAATTAGCCAAGTAAATAGATAAAGTTACGTGGTTGGAATCAAGCGCTATCAATTGCGGAAAGAGAATAGACAAAACGTTAACACTTTGGCTAGGGGGCGTCCATTAATTACGTGAGGTGATTATAGATTTCTGGTGAGATTTGGCTCAACCCCCTCCCCCAACCCCCCCAATCGCACGTGAGATTTTTCAAAATTCATGTATCTCGCATCGGATTTTATTATCGTATATATATATTCGGATTTTATATATTTTATTTAAGACTAACAAAGACTACTTTTTAAGATTTCTGAGAAAGTAGACTAGTATTACAGTGAAAAGTAAAGAATATAAAATACTTAAATCGTTTAACGATTTGTGCAACTGCGGCGTTCGAAAAATCTCGTTAAGTATTATTGAATATGATTTGGCCATATTTTAGTAAATCTTTTAATTAAATAAATACTATTTTCTCACAATTTTACTGTTTCTTGCGATAAAAATTACGTGTTATTTGCCAAGACCCACCTCTCCCCAAAGTAAGATTAGATGAGATTCGACCCGACCCTCCCCCCCTTGAACACCTTACGTAATTAATGGACGCCTCCCTAGGCCTGCAGTATAGTGCTTTCAAGAACAATGGACCTATTCTTAGCAATTTATATATTATTATGAGGTAAATAATAATATATGAAATAAAAGTAAGTAAGAAATTGAATCTTTTGATTGTTTGTAGATTGTTTTATTCTGCAGCAATCTGATTAAACATATGATAAAGGGAGAATTACAACTGGTTTTTACAGTTTGTTTTGTTATTATATAAAAAAAAAGTATGATCAGGAGTATACTAGCACGAGGTGACTAAATTAATGAATGAAAAAGAAAACCACGCTACTATCCAAGACATAATGTACCGTGAATAAAATCTGTACAACTTCTGGAACATACGGGCCGAGAAAGATCTTACAGATAAAATAAGGGAAAGGACAAACGTCGGTGTGGGCAACACCAGTTGGAGAATGTGACAGGCGGCGGCGGAGGCGCGGGCCCCGGCGGTGGCGCGGGCCCCGGTGAAGGCGCGGGCCCCGGCGGCGGCGCGACCCCGGCGGTTGCGCGGGGCCCCGGCGGCGGCGCGGGCTCCGGCGGAGGCGCGACCCCGGCAGTGGCGCGGGCGGCGGCGCGGGGCCCGGCGGTGGCGCGCGCCCGCTAGGCGGCGCCAGGCGCGGCGCAGCTGCAGCACGGCGGGGCCCCGCGGCCGGCGCGCCATCACTCCGTCTCGGCCGGCGTGTGCCACGTCAGCCGCTCCTCGTAGAACGCTATCACCTGCACCACCACGGGCTTGCATCAATTACTTGTCCAGATCAAACATTGCGCGCGGAAACGGATTAAATTTATCTCCCCATAGTAGGATAGATAGATTCTAGTACGTACACGCACGCACACGCACGTATTGACAACTTACGAACAAATTTTCAAAAAATCGAAAACCACGCACACATAATTAATGCCGCTTTTGGCGCCATTTTTGTAAAAATGCTCCGTTTAGACAAGTCTTAGTCTAAGAACGCGAGATATTTAATGCACCTGACAGGTGTTAGAACCAGAAAGCCAATTCTCGTAATTAAAAGTGTTTAAAATGTAGTCTCGATGTAATCTCAATGTCATAAATCTCACAAATGGTATTCTCGTAAAGTAACCACATCGACCGAACCGAGATTGGACCGAAAGTTAATATAATTTTGAACTGACATGAACAACAAATATACAAATGAAACAACAAATTGCAGATTTCATTACGCATTTTTATTTAGACTGGCAGCTGATATGTGGGCAACACATGATCAATAATATATTCTAAATGAAATAGCTTGACACAAATTAAACTGAGATGATACTGAAATCGGATCTATATTTGATAGTGGAGCAGAATACCGAAAGTTTATTTTTTTAACGTAACGCCACACTAGGATTTATTCCAGTGTCGTGGGTGCGTTTACAAACATGAAAATTCACATACACAAATACCCAGACCGGAACAAATAATTGTGGATCACACAAATATTTGTCCCGTGCGGGAATCGAACCCGCGACTAATATACACAGTGGGCGGAGCGGCTTAAGCTCCTAACGTCAGTTAATTCATAATAAAATCTCAATTCAGTAAATATTTAGTGTCAATTAATAACAAAAATTGGCATTCAGGGTTGTCGCGATTCAGATATCAGTATCCGCGATTGACTAGCATTTTTTTTAGCATCAGCATCTGCTGATGTGTAAAAAACCTGCATCAGCAACAATCCTGTCTGGAACCTATGCTAGAGAGGGGTATTCATTCCCCTAGCCCAATACCTATGGCCAATCTTTTGTGCAAGATGTAACAAATTTATTTGACAGTAGCCCATTAGAAAAAATATAAAAGATTTGTTTTGTTGTAATCAATTGTTTACAATAAACCGATAATTAAATAAGACAGTTGAGTGGAATACAGCCCTAATAAAATGGACAATAACAACCGTCACTTTGACTAATTTGTCAAGGGCTCTTGATCAGTAAAGTATGGGACACATAATGCTTCATTAAATAACACATATAACAGTTCTGTAACATTTTGAAAAATCGGGTAGTATAAAAGTCACAATCCTATGTCCCTTGATTGTCATTAAAGGCGACAAAAGAGTTACATTTATTTAAAATCAATCATTTATTTAAGCAGTGTCACAGTTACAGACACGACATGTTCCGGCCTATTTCATAAGAGGTTGAGAGATAATGTCGGAGAAATATTGATGTTTGCAACATGTTCCGGATTTCTTTGACCATCCCTTTTAAAAGTAGGATGTTGTTTGTATGTAAATAAAGGACATACAAAAAGAACGAGGCTCAAATAAAGCATGGTATGGTCACGCCTATATTCTCGAAGCGGGAGTGGCAGCGGTGTACTGTGTACGCCCACTTTTCGCCGACGATGTTAGGTCCCATGTAATAGAGGACGAGTCTATTACCATATAATGGGCACAATTCCAGACTCAGTACTGATTCGGGGAGTTTTTCGATAGAAAAATTACAGTTGTCCGACCAATGATTTGAACGCTGGACTTCGTGATCGCAAAGCACATTATTCGCCACCAGACCAACAAGCCAGTCAGCATAGTATGGTATGTGGTTAAAAAATACAACTTACTTGTTGTGGGCATTTGACATTGGCAACCTTGGCAGGCACCAACTCAGCCTCATCGGAATCGGCCCACTTTATTAAAAACATCAGCTCGCCGGTAGCATCTGATGCACCTGGTGGAAACAAAAAGTTACTATCTCAGTCATTCAATTACAAAGCACTTAGTTATTATATGGTCAGGGATGCATTTCCCCTTTCCTACTTTAAAATCTCCTTCCTTCAATATGGTCAAGGGAGGTGATGGCTGCTCAAGTCGACATACTCGTGCACGGGTGCTGCTTATGGAGACTGGTCCACCCAGAATCTTCTAGCTTTTCATTATAGCATATCTTTAAAAATATTATTATTATAGTATTTTTCACATTGGATGGGTAGTGACAGTTCTAATTGCCAAACGAAATTATACTTTATTCAATGGCAATAAGAGGCATGACCCGTTTTTATACTTATGGTTTTATGCCTTAACACGAGCGTCCATTGTATTAACATGTATGGCTTAATTCAATGGAATTAAATATTAATTTCGTTCGGCAATTAGAACTGTCAGTACCCATCCTATGTGAAAAATAATATAGTCTTATATCTCAGTCGTAAGGCATCACACTGGAGCTGAATCGCATAAATGATTTTGTATAATACAGAAATTTATCTATCTATAGAGAAAATGATGAAAAAAATTAAATGGAGAGTTAGATAAAAAAAAGACAAGCCCGCCGAGTTTCTCGCCGGATTTTCTCATTGCAGGCCGCGCATTCCGATCCGGTAGTAGATAAGTTTAAAAAAAATTACAATTCGCAAATACCCCCGCAGGGTTTATACAAAATTAACGATTTGAATTCGAGTTTAAAATCATAGTTTTCTTCACTTTGTATAAGTTAGTTGTTTATTTTTGCTGCATGCAGAATTCAGCAGTAGATTTAAAGTAGTGTCAGAATTCGGTAACAAGCCTAATTTTATGTTACCATATGTATAATCTTCTCAGCTATGAGTCCTTTGTCGAAGCTAAGTAGTTTTAAAGCCCTGTAAACCTACGTGTGCATTAGGTGGCTAGTATTTTTAATGTTATGGTCGCTGGCTGCTTGTCGCCAAATGCAGGCAGCGGAAGAGAAGACCTGAAGACCTATAAGCCTATGCCTAGCAATGGACTGATGCAGACTGATGATGATGACGATATTGAAAGAATTTAGTGAAACAAGTGTCCCCATACCTATAATCTTCTCAGCCTTGAGTCCCTTGTCGAAGCCCGACTTGGCCTTGTCGTCCTTGCGGTCGCGCTTGGCGTCGCGCAGTTCGTCGGCCGAGGACACGCTGGTGCCGCGCCCCTTGCGGCCCGACGCCTCCTCGCTCGACTCGCGCACACGCTTCTTGGCGCGGTCCTCGGGCTTCTTTGAACTTTTCTAAAAAACCAATTTTATCTCCATCAATTTATGCCCGGTTTCAATATTTAACTAATTAAATTATTCGTCAGAGAACCAGGGCTACAGGCATAGATCAGCAAATTAACAGGCTGAAGTGGCAGTGGTCAGGTCACGTATGCCGCAGAACCGATGAGCGTTGGTGCAGACTGGTTCTTGAGTGAAGACCGCGTGTCGGCAAACATAGTGGTGGGCGCCCTGTAGCTAGGTAGGGCGACGATATTCGTAAGGCAGCGGGCAGGGATTAGAGGAGGAGAGCTGAAGATCTTGGTCAGTGGTGTGCCTTGGGATACGGGCCTACGTCCAGCAGTGGACTGACACTGGCTGATGATGATAATAGATATATTTGCTAACAGAATTTGGACAGATTTTCCATATAAAATGTGTCAAGATTACAACATTATTTACTGATAGTAGGCAAAGCTATCCTTGAGCTAAATCTTGCAACTGGAAATTCAGTGGGTTCGAGGATACCCCGGAACAACTATGACTTTTGGACGTGTAACACCTCAGTCCCTCCCGTGACCATGGGTGCTGCATAGCACACAAAACGTCGGGAACTTAAAAATTAAAAAATAAACAGCAATAAAATCCGAAAAAAGTGGTTTTATTTCATGTGTAATATTCACGTAAATCTAATAACTCAGCAAGTGTAGTTTTTCTATCGAAAACTTCCCAGTACAAGTCCGGATTATGGAATTGTGCCCGGTACATGGCCATAGGCTCGCCCCCTATTACATGGGACCTAACATCGTCGGCGAAACGTGGGTGTACTCAGTACAACTCTGCTACCCCCGCTTGGCGAATATAGGCGTGACGGTATTTTTTTTTTTATATCGTTTAAATCTCATCTGTGAACGCTAAGTTCACAGATGATATTTGTATGAAAATAATATTATGTCCTATAATTGCAGGGTCAAAAAATAAATATTTTAAACTATATCTATCTATATCATCACGCCAGTTCCCTTGCGGGGTAGGCAGAGAGTATAGAGTTCCAACAGGTTCTTTCCTTACAGACCTCTCTGGCTTACTCCACTCTCTTATACACGCTGAGTCAGTCTTATACACGCTCGCCGGTACTCTTAAATTGCCCTTCATATAAATAATATCAATAATGAATTAAGTACAAAAATTTATTAGAGATATAATTAGAGAGCTTCAGTGAACATTCAATAATCATTGACTGAAAAATAATCTTTTTACCTCTTTCTCCTTCCGGGCATCTTCAAATGTTTTAATGAGTTCCTCACAGTCCAGATTCTCGACAGGCTCCCAAGTACTCTCCTCTTCTTTGTAACCTTTCCATTTTAGCAGATACTGGATCTGTAACCCATACAACATTATCTTTAAAACATGTACTACTCTTTTGAGTCTCAAAATCAGCAATAAATAAACTATAGAAATAAGCAGTGATAGCCTAGTGGTTAGACTGTTGGACTGCAAAGTTAGCGGTCTCAGGTTTAAACCCAGGCATGCACCCCTATCTTTACAAAAGCATGTGCGTATAAAAAATTTATATCACTTGCTTTAACGGTGAAGGAAAACATCGTGAAGAAACCTGCATGCCTAAGAGTTTCTGGAAGGTGTGTGAAGTTCGCCAAACCGCGCTGTGCAAACGTGGTGGACTATGGCCTTAACTTTCTCAAATTGAGAGGAGGTCCATGCCCAACAATAGGCAGTTTCTTAACAGGGATGGACAAATCAAAACAAACACTCATCATCATCATCAATCATCATCAATCATTCTCTTTATAAACCTGAAGGCACTAAGATAGAAAGTAAAAATAAATAAATATTATCAATATGAATATTATGTATGTCTTACTATGCTGTTGCATTAGCAACAGCATAGTAAGACAGCGAGTAGGTATGAAAGATAGTATCGGTGTAAAGATGAGAAAGGGCATGCTCCGTTGGTTCGGGCATATAGAAAGAATGCCAGAGGAAAGAATGACAAAACAGATATACAATGTGAAAGTGGAAGGATGCAGGTACCGGGGAAGACCTAGACTATCTTACCACGACCAAATAAACCGAGTCTTATCTGATGGAAAAGTCAAGAGTCTCCGTAACCGGCGAGCGTGTATGAGACGAACTATGAGAGTCGAGGAAGCCAGAGAGGTATGTAAGGAAAGAACCTGTTGGAACTCTGTACTCTCTGCCTACCCCGCAAGGGATCTGGCGTGAGGTTATAGATAGATAGATAGAATATTATGTATAAAGGTTTATGAATGAATAGTGAATGAGGGCAGATTGTTAACACGATTTGTTGCGACTTGAGGAAAAAATCTCACAATTGAAGCATGTTTAACAAAATCATCACTGCATATTATAAAACAAACACCCCCGCTGCGTCTGTCTGTCTGTCTGAACGCGATGTCAACTCAATAACTACGGAGTGATTCAAGAGGAAGGTAATAAAATAATGTACGAAGAATTCTTTGCCCGCCGGCTGGTGCTGAGCACACGCACACGCACGCGCACGCACACCCGCCCACGCCCACACCTACACACACACACACACACTCACACACACTCACTCACATACTCACACACACACACACACACACTCACTTACACACACACACACACACACACACTCACACACTCACACACACACACACACACACACACACACACACACACGCACTCACACTCACACACTCTCACACTGACTCACACACACACACACACACACACACACACCCCCACACACACATACTTTACTGTGACAATGTGTAAAAACTACATACACACACTACACTACTATAACGTAAGAAAGGGATAGTCTATAATATTTTCAGGAAGTAAACTATTCTTTCATCATTTCCCAGTATACATTTGCTTAAAAACACTGAATTTCATTTGCCATTCAAATAATTGTATAAATAAACCAGCATAAAATATGCAGCACAGCGTCTTGTGCACGTCGCCAGAGGCTGTATAATGCATTTTAAAGTAAAAACAAGAATAATAATAATAATAATATCATCCCTCTTAAGAATCTGACCCACCGTTAGGCATGGGCCTGCTCTCAAACTGAGGGGGTTTAGGCTATAGTCCACCACGCTGGCCCAGTGCGGGTTTGCAAACGTAACACACCTTCGAGAAACTCTTAGGCATGCAGGTTTCCTCACAATGTTTTCCTTCACCGTTAAAATAATGAAACACGGATCAGACCCGAATCCAAACTAGTGTTTCCTTCGAGATCACTATAGGGGGCGCTCTTGGGACAGTCTCGGTCGTGTACATAATCAGCGAGGAAACGCAGCCAGCATTGTTGCCACCATTTTACGCGGATGCGGTCTTTTTGATTAAGTGCTTTTGTTTTTATTTTAGTAAGTGTTTCTATGTCTAGCCTTATCAGTAAACCAGTTATATGAATATAAAGATTGGTACACATCCACAAAAAAGTAGATACATATTAATTCTTTATTAATGTATTCTGTATTGTACACACACAGATAATAAAATAAAATGTACAAAAGCGAGCTTAACTCAAAATTGAGTTCTCTGACAGCAAACCTTTGAGTGACAGAGAGACAAAACATTAAAATAAGAATAGAAATGAGTGTACAACACGAAGGGAATAGTTTTAGATAATAAAATGATAGAGATAGGTGTACGGTAAAATTATTGAACGGAGAATGCGCGTGAAGTCCGATGGAATGTTGTGCGAGGCACAAGGGGGTTTCAGGTCTGGAAGAGGATGTTCGGATCAAGTCTTCTCACTCCGCAACATCGTAGAGAAGCATCTGGCAGTGGGGCGGAAGGTTTTCTGCGGTTTTGTAGATCTGGAGAAGGCATTTGACAGAGTTGTGTGAAAGAGACTTTGGGACATTTTGCCAGAGTATGGTATAGATGGCAGTCTGTTGCGAGCCGTCCAGTCCACTTATGTGGACTGCAAGGTGGGTGGGTGGGTGGTAACAGGTCACCCTGGTTTGACGTTAAAATCGGCGTTAAGCAGGGTTGCGTGTTGTCCGCTAGACTGTTTATAATATATCTGGACAAAAGTCTTCAAAGACTGAAAGCGATGAATGAAGGTGTACAAATGGGTGACTTAGTGGTAAACCATCTACTTTATGCAGATGACGCGGTTTTAATAGCGCCAACAGCCACTGATCTGCAAACACTTGTCACAGTTATGAAAGACGACTGCATGATCAATGGCTTACACTTGAATGTAAGGAAAACCAAGATTATGGTTTTTGAAAGGGAAGAAACCAGAACAAATGTAAGGATTGTGGTTGGTAACGATGTGCTGGAGCAAGTGAATGAGTTTGTATATCTTGGATGCGCCTTCAGTAAGCATGGGAAATACACCGCTGACATAGAGAGAAGAGTGAGTGCAGGGAACAGAGTGAATGGTGCGATGGGAAAGCAACTCGGGAGCCGGCACTTAAGCCATAAGGCACAGCTGGCCATACATAACGGAGTTCTTGCCCCAACGCTGTTATATGGTAGCGAGACTTGGGTATGTAAGAAGGAGAATGAAAGTAGGATAAATGCGGTAGAAATGCGAGCTCTGCGGAAGATGTGCAGAGTGAAGCTGACCGACCGCATTAGCAACAGCATAGTAAGACAGCGAGTAGGTATGAAAGATAGTATCGGTGTAAAGATGAGAAAGGGCATGCTCCGTTGGTTCGGGCATATAGAAAGAATGCCAGAGGAAAGAATGACAAAACAGATATACAATGTGAAAGTGGAAGGATGCAGGTACCGGGGAAGACCTAGACTGTCTTACCACGACCAAATAAACCGAGTCTTATCTGATGGAAAAGTCAAGTCTCCGTAACCGGCGAGCGTGTATGAGACGAACTATGAGAGTCGAGGAAGCCAGAGAGGTATGTAAGGAAAGAACCTGTTGAAACTCTGTACTCTCTGCCTACCCCGCAAGGGATCTGGCGTGAGGTTAAAAAAAAAAAAAAATCTATCTATCTATAACTTTGAAATATTGAATAATAATGTTCTCTGGTAAAATTTTATATGAAGCCTATTTTTGATGCATCCACCATTCACTGTATATTGCTTAGAGAGATATAGCTTTCTCCTTCTTCTGCAGCAGTCTTATTATACTAAAATTATGTTAGTAAACTAGTCATAATAGCCAAAATGTTGAAATCTCCAAAAAGTGCACATTGCAGATATTGGTTTGACAATGGTATTGCGTATTGTGGGACCAATCCCACATCACCATAAATGTTACATGTTCATTAACAACATTATATTACAATAAATTAGAGTACATTATGTAGAGCATATGATTTAATCAATTCACTTGGTCTACCGAATTAATCATACGAACCAGACACAAAAGGAAAACAGATTTTTTCACAAAGTTCTGTGTGATAACAGCTTAAGAAAAAAAAAACAAGAAGCAAATGCAGGTATATTTTTTATCTACATCTTCCTCCTTCCCACTATGATAATGCCATATTGATTCTCAAAAGAAGAAAGAAAGCCTACCCACACATTGTGATTTATGGCTGTTTTTATGTCATCTGATGGTATGTATATCAATAATAAAAATAAGTTATATTTACGCATATACGCCATATAGGCATCAAAATACAATTCAATCAAACTGTAATTAATTATTATACCTAATTATCGACACTGTAATAGGTTACCGCTAAGCCGAACTGAGGATGTTCCCATATGCGCAATGTTTTGTAAACAATTTTAAGGTGTTATTATGACCTTTCTAAATCATCTATGACTCTATAAATTATTACATGAGCGCTGGATGAAAGGGGCTCTAAGCCCTGAAAATGCGTAACTTTTCACCAAATATCAAAGCCAAGAACTAACCTTTCCTTTCACCGTCCTCTTATCGAGTACTTTCTCAACCACGTACTCTTCTTCACTAGATTGCTCACTGGTATCACCTTTTTTATCCTTCTTACCCATTTTTAGAAATAATTAAAATTAAAACAGCACACGCGTATTATCACTGCACTGTAGCGTCACTCGAGAAAATCCTCAAAATGGCGCGTTCAAAATAAACATGGCGGTTAGCAAGTGCTGCCAATGCACAAAATATCAAGTTATTGGAATTTTTTTTGTAGGCGCCGCAATGGTGAAGATTTAGTTCAGTGGTCTAAGCGTGGAGAATTCCTGCTTTATAGACACAATCTGACCACCGTCTTTGGGGTTCTGCTTTGGTCATGCTCACTAACATGTCTTTACTTGCAGTGACTGTCTGGCACGGGCCACTCTCTGCTCTCCGATATGGTCGAGGGAAATGAGGGCTAGTCCTACTCGTGAACAGTTGCTGCTTGTAGAAGAGAAGAAGAAAAGAAATAACATCATTAGCAAATCATTAGTCTCATATCCCCGTTGTAAGGCATCACACTGGAGCTAGATCGTATACTATTTAATTGTAACCTAAACATTTTACCCACACAATATAATTGAAAAAATACAAAGGAAAAAAGAGAAAATGGATTGAAAAAAAAAGTGCGCTGAGCGCTTTATCGGTTCTTCTCAGTAAAATCCGCGTCCCGATCCGGTGGCAGATTTGATAAAATGTAAATTAACATTTTGTAAATGTCCATGCAGGATTTATTCATAATATTATAAATGGTTTGAGTAAATGGACCACATGGTGCAGGGCATAATCCAGAGTAAAAATTTCTTTTTTAGAAAATTAAGTATGTCTATTGAACGATATATGGTGCGAATGAAAGGCACTTGGATATATCATATTTATAATAATAATAATAATATATCGTTTCTTTACTGACTCAGGTTACTATATAATGTATTTCTTTTGTCGTCTTCAAATAATATAAGCTCCAAGCACTATTATATGTCTGTGACTCGAAGAAATACATACATATTATTTGTACGGTCTTTGAGTCCCCGAAAATGAATACTACCTACCATATATGAATGAATACTAATCCATATCATACGTATGAGATAAACGATAAGAGTAGGATAGGCCTAGAGTATTAAAGAAGGGTAATAGACATAGATAGGTCACCAGGCGTTCCTTATTAATATTACGTAGCCATGCGTGTGTAATTGTTATACTAGCAACACTAACAAAATGGACGCGTCTTTTACTATGACAATTACAGACGGAAGAATTAATTCGATATTTAAATAATACGGCAGCTGAATGCGTTAGATACGTATGAAATGTGATCCTATCATGTTTGTTTTTGATCTCAACAGCATTTTCACAGGCAGGAATGACACTAGACAGCATAATTCAATTTAAATTAAGACGCGCAGAGTACATTATTTCACACGATAGTCACAGACATGTCACAGAGTTACTACTCGCGTGAACGTGTGACTACCTGCTTCGCAGGTAGTAATTGTTGCTTCAATTTGATGCGCGCACATGGCTTCTAGATTATATTTAATGTAAAGGTGATGTAACAAAGTGATAAAACGTGCCTTTTCGATTTCCGTCAAAACGGCCATCACTTTACTATCCAGATGCTTCATCAAGTTCATCGGAGAGTTAAATTAATTTAGAAATTGTTAAAAACATTATCCTACATATACGACTGAAGGATTAATACTCATGGTCAAAAAACTATTACAAAAAAAGCTAGGCAATCTTATAAACTGGCAAGAAAATTATCATTGATCATCTATCTTTGTCTAATATTGTGTTAGCATTTTATTTTATGCTTTAGATCTTACATTGCTTATTATTGCACATAATGGATTATTTATACGTAATATATGTGATTATCGGTATCTCTTTACCGTAGAAATATCGAAAATAAATTCGTAAAACATGTAACATCAGCAATGAAAGAAAAGGATCGAGATATAGTTCATGCGACAAACTTCACAGTAGTTTCATTCATTTTTTTTGGAATATCAATCAAAACACGTACACTGCACAGTGACCGTGGTCCGCTCCGCAAATCGTAGCAACTTTCATGTCAGTTAGCCAGGCAATCTGTCGAATTGAGCGTGTGTTGCTCACTTGCGAGTAATTCACGTAATATTTTTGTGCAATTCGTTAAAAAATAAACATTAAAAGTGATGTTACCGTGTTGTGTAAACACATGAAACTGTGAGTTACATTGAATAAACATCAAATTTAATAAAAAAGTAGTTTTGTGTCGACTCGAGTGGTTTCAAATTGACTTTTGACGTCATTCGCGACAACCAATCGGTTGGCGCCAAAGAATAAATAAATAACTTTAGTAACCCGTACATGCGGTTATCTTGGTTAGCGTACATAGTTTTTATTCAATCGGATGGATCGTGATAAGTGAATGCTGTTACTACAGTTGAAAATATGCTTTTAAAATGTACTGCAGACGGGAGACCGATCAAAGTAAACGGAACACCAGCCAGTCACGGGAATGGTGCGAGAGGTAAGGTCCGGCAAATAATAATTTACTTACATTTTATCCACTTACTACTTGCTTACACAATTTACAAAACCATCTCACTCATTCATACAGCTACAAAAATTATCCACTGCTTTACATCATACCATTTCTTTTTCCCCTCTATTTTTATTATACCTAAAAATTGTAGTTTGATTTTAGTAGTTGAAAATAGGTATATTGCATGTCATTATTTTAAACCCATTCTCTTTTCAGACAACAATATCCGTGCATAGATTCGAAGAATCAGCTGATGCGTAATAACAATTTTGACACAATACCTATATAGTTATATAGCTCCTATGTAGCAATCTTTTACTGACAACGTAAATTGTGTTTCTTCTTTTATATGAACAAATAAACTCTTTATACTAATCATGGATATTTTAATATATATATTAATATTGGGATCGGGGTTTCCCTCTTGGACTATTTATACGCCGTTGATCTATAATTGAAGATTTCAGCCGTTTTGACTTTCTAAGCTCAGGAAAAAGATAGAAAGCGTGACAACATATTACTTCCGTCTTTTGTGTATGGGCATATAAGATTTCATATATAGGCGATATAATGATTAGCTATCGGTTTCTGAAAGATTGATTATGCAGCAGAGCTGAAAACTACTCGTAGAAAAAGGCCCGTGTAGGGCTACAACCCCTGCATGAAGTTGAAGTATATAATCACGTTTTAACTTGGTGATGTTGTCAGAAATACTACCGACAATTCACATATCAATAGTGCCACCGACAAAAATATAGGCCATGTTCGTTGTCTAGTTGCCATCCTATCGGAAGCTAGTGAACTAGGAAATAATTAACGTTTGTGGTCACATAGATACGCGCAAATATACTAACTAGGCCTGGCAGGATTGGAAACTATAAGTCAAGTAATACGATGCAAGTTAACCGTGCACTGTAAGAACTAATTCAAATGCGGTTCTGCTTTAGGATAAATAATTTTATCACGCCAGATTTTGGATGAAAATTGTTGTTAAAAATACAAAAATAGAAAACCATTGCTGATATTTCTAAGCAATAGTAATTTAGACTTAACATACCTAATTTAAATGTGTTGTAATTATGAGATAGGTAAAGCGCATGAGAGCTGTCTGAATTATAAACTGATGTCTTAATGAAACGAGAAACGATTACACAATATGTATCTACTTTCTGACCCATACATTTACAACTAGATAAGTAAGTTGATAATAGCGTGATAAGATCGTTGGCTGTTTGATAT
Source organism: Phalera bucephala (assembly GCA_905147815.2). NCBI lineage: Eukaryota > Metazoa > Arthropoda > Insecta > Lepidoptera > Notodontidae > Phalera > Phalera bucephala. Next base: position 29,459,997 of record LR990622.1, read on the forward strand.
GATAACGGCATTATCATATTACGAATCAGTCAACATTTCGCATTAATTAACAATAATCTGCAATTCTAACCACATCTTTTGCAAGACAGTCTAATCTGAGTTTAACCCAAACTGAGCTATATGGAAATAATATCAGCTGTGCTTGCATAGAGTACTTACATATGTCCTAAAGAAAATACGATGCCCAAAAATTAATTTGCAAAGAATACCTGTACATTTCTTACGTGTCTTGGAGCATCGTGTTCCAAGAAAAAAATTACAGGTACATTATCAGATCTCTATCTAAAATTATAGTAGGTACTATCAAGACAAGCTCAAAAACGAAAATCGATTCCAGTGCAATCGATTAGAATTAAACCAAAGATAGATTTTATTAAAACAAATCGACATGCCTTAGTTCAGTCATTTTGACACTCGCTTATAGCGTGCAAAGGCCACCCGGAAGCTCTCGAACGTAGTTTTGGTTTCGTCTGGTTTTCTGCCGAAATTGAAACTACAATTTTACGCTAAAACTGGCCGAAACCGAAACCGGTACGGAACTCTGAGCGCGAGGCCTACTCGCACTAACCCAGTTATTATTAATATAATATATTAATAGCTACCCAATTAATTCATTCTTCCTTTCTTCTGAAAGAAACCCCTTCTTATTGAGCTTCTTACTACAAACTCTGGTTAAACGTAAGATAATACTGCAGACAGGTGTAACTTAAGTTGCAACATATCCTATCGCAAAAGCAGGCCTAGTTTGTAGGGTTAAAAAAATCAAAACCTGTTCAGCGGTTTGGTGTGAAAAAGTAACAGACATTCAGACAGATAGACCACATTATTAACACTATGAATTAACTAAATAAACACTTCAATTAATCAAGAATAAATTTACTTTTTTAAAGCGCACTAAAAGAGTAAAAGCATTTGGTTCAAATTAAAAAAAAAGTGTAAGATATACATTAAAAATTATTGGAGTCAATTTAGTTACCGATTTATAACAAACTACTCTCAGGTCTTGTGTTAATTATGTTACAGCTTGTATAATAAAGGTAATATAATTATGAAAACTAGTAAACATGTAACTAGTAACAAGTAGTAAATCTTTATTTATGTATAAAAATGTAGGGTATATTGATAAGACGCGTCGTATGGCCCGACAATAGCATTGTTATCTCATTCGAGTTCTTTATTTAAAGAAAGCGATTGAACCGTAATATTTCGATAAGTGAACTGTTATACTTTGGTCCGAAATAATTTATTTACGTAAGCTGGGGCATGTTATGACTAGGTATTCTATTCGTCAAAAACTTTTGCCTGTTATTATATATATATATTTTTCCCATTTTTCCCTTCGAAACCCAAAAAATAATTTTTGGGTTTCGAAGGGAAAAATGTTTCGAAGAATGTCCTTTGTAGGGAAGAGAAGATATGTGAGACTTCGCCACAAAAACTGGCTTCCTTTGTCACGGCAGAGTGACTCCAAACTTCCCAAGCAGAACGCACCAGTGCCCCGCTTCGTCAATTAGAAGCCAGCGGCCTATACCCTAGACGATTCCTGGAGCAGGCGGTCCTTTAAAACCTCTAATAGTGGGTCAGCTAACTAATTACTATTTTTATTGCCATTTTGGCCGTTTAGCAGTTTCTTGGATGAATTGAAATTATATGAGATGAAATAAAATTATTTCACATTTGATTAAAAATAACATTCTTAAGGTATGTTGAAACATCCCGGAATCAATGTCGTATAGAACTGAATACGTGTTTCTAGAATTATTTCTGGTCCTATGATAAAGTTTCAAAATACTATGTGTACAATGTAATAAATAAAACTGTACTGTTTACGTGAAAATTGGCTTTATTACCTGGATTTATGTAATTCGAACAGGTCAACAACTCAAACATTGTGTATGTATATAAAACGATTTTGAATACATTTATTCTGCGTTCTTTCCTGCAACGAAGAAATGTTATATTATATAATATAAATCAACCTATACACACTGCTAAGCAAGAGCCTTCTTTCACAAATCTAGGTTAAATAGAATAAATAGGTATTACAGCACGCAGACCCAGAGTCAGCAGCGAGAGACCCAGTTTCTGGTCACCTGAACTTATCAAGCCATTGCCGCCAAACGAATAAGTACCTAATATAAATTCATTACTAAATTTAATGAAAATAAAAGTATCGCAAATCATTCAGTGTGTAGCGATGTCATCTGTCAACCGTGAAGGTAAACCATGAGGATACCGCCATGTCATGAAAAATAACTTGAATCAATCCAAAACCAATAAGGCTCGGCGAAATGTGCGTACATCCTACTGCTTACTAATATTATGAATTGTATGTTTGGATATTTGTTATTAAATTACGCAAAAACGGCTGAATGGGTTCGGATGAAATTTAAAAAAGAATTTACACAGGTTATGACCTTAAATCCATCATCAGTCGAAAGTCGTCCACTGCAGGACAAAGGCCTCCCCCAAAGATCGCCACCATGCCCGGCTTTGTGCTGTACGCATCCAGCTTCTACCCGCGACCTTCAGCAGGTCATCGCTCCACCTTGTGGGGGCCTGCCCACTCCACGTCTTCCGGTACGAGGTCGCCACTCAAGAACTTTTCTGCCCCAACGGCCATCAGTTCTACGAGCGATGTGCCCCGTCCACTGCCACTTAAGTTTGGCAATTCTGAGAGCTATATCGGTGACTTTGGTTCTCCTGCGGATCTCCTCCCCAAACTGTTTTTCGCCGTGCTGGAGGACGTTTTTAAGCTTTTGGACTGGAGAGAACATGACATCAATATCAACGGCGAGTACATCTCTCACCTTCAATTTGCCGACGATATCGTGGTCATGGCTGAGACCCTGGAAGACCTCGGCACTATGCTCGATGACCTCAGCAGAGTCTCTCAACAAGTGGTCTTAAAATGAATATGGATAAGACGAAAATCATTCAAACACCCATGTTGTACCCACTCATGTGAAGGCTGGAGACTCTACACTCGAAGTTGTAGATAATTATGTATACCTAGGACAAACAGTCCAATTAGGTAGGTCCAACTTCTAGAAAGAGGTCAATCGTCGAATCCAACTCGGCTGGGCAGCGTTCGGGACGCTACGTAATATGTTCAAGTCCCAAATACCGCAGTGTCTTAAGACAAAAGTCCTTGACCAGTGTGTGTGTGCGTCCTTAGCAATCTTGCAAAGACCCAAGAGCCAGATTGACCCGACATTACACCAAAGATATCCCGAACATCAGTCTGTACGAGATTAGTATAGCTCTCAAACAGCTCAAAAACAATAGGGCGCCAGGCGATGACGGTATGACAACTGAGCTTCTCAAGGCTGGTGGAAAGCCGATACTAAAGGAAGGAAGGAAGAAGCTCTTTAATTCCGTCATTTTCGAGGGCAAAACGCCAAAGCCATGGCACAGAAGTGTAGTGGTTATCTTCTTTAAAAAGGGCGACAAAGCCCTATTGAAGAACTATAGACCCATATCACTACTGAGTCATGTCTATAAGCTATTTTCGAGAGTCATTACGAATCGTCTGACACACAGAATCGATGACTTCCAGCCTCCCGAACAAGCCGGTTTCCGAAAATGCTTTAGCACCATAGACCACATACATACGCTGCGGCAGGTTATACAGAAGACAGAGGAATATAACCGGCCACTATGTTTAGCGTTTGTGGACTATGAAAAAGCCTTTGATCCGATTAAGACATGGGCTGTGCTACAGTCTCTCCAGCGGTGCCAAGTAGACCACCGTTATATCGAAGTGTTGAACAGTTTGTATGATCTTAATTAACACAAGAATATTTTTAATCGCGGAAAAATGTTAGGTTCCTGTTTAAAGTCAACGCGGACAGAGTCGCGGGCAGAAACTAGTTGTCTGTATGCCTGCCGACGCTGCCAGGTATAACAGGCGTAATCTGTAAGTGCCTTACAATTTAATAATGATTAAACAATCATCTGCGCTGCATGCTGCGCCGTTCTACCCAGAATAGCAGAAAATAAATCGTAGGAAAGAGCAGCTGTTATTTGCGCAGTTCATCTAGGATTCAACAAACCACTTCCTCTTGGGCTTCGATTGATGTAAAAGATTCTGCACCGAGAACGGAAGAACAAACAAACAGTATAATTTAAGCGATAGAAGCAATAATATTTATTTATTTGAGGAGTTTATATCGATCAATAACGATTGGCTATAATTATTACATCAAAGAGCGAGAAACGCGTACGAAAATCAGGTTCCGCTTGAAGTGTTCGAGAAATCGTAACAAACAGAACTGCTTTAATGCTCCGCTTGTCGTCGGCGTTACCTTTTGCCAAGGCCCTAACAATATTGTTGTCATGAGACTGCAATAAAAAACATATGAAAACGAGATGACAGATGGCTAAATTGTCTTTAGATAGTCGTAAAGTAGTTTCAAAACGGTAAAAATGATGTCGGTGATGTTACGTATATAGTCATTTGATGCGGAATTACCGGAAACAGATTTAAGGAATTTATTTAAGGCCGCTTTAAAAATACAGGTACCTAATTTCGTCACGAAGTATCTGTAACATGAACGGTGAAGTTATACTTGCAAACAATGGTTTCCGAGAGACCAATGCTATTTTGTTTGCGTAGACGTCTTATATTACCTGCAGTATAGATATAGTATAGTACTAAACTATATCTATTACTTGCACATATATCAGCTGCCATGTTGTGGCTCCGTTGCCTTCGAAATTCCAAGCCTCATAAACAGCATATTCAGTCCCAAAATGCATATAAAGGTACTTTGGAACGAATATAGATGAGACTAATCATGGAATGTGATGCCTGCTAATGTATGTATGCTAGAAGCATGTGGAAATGATACATGGTTGTCCCAAAATAGATGTTCTTCACCGCGAAATGTCTGCATATATTCTAAAATGACTTATAAGTGTTATTAGGGTTTTTTATCGAAAAATTCTTAGTATTAGTCCGAAGCGCGGAGTCGTGCCCGGTATAGTGACAATAGGCTCGCCCCCTATTACATTGTGACCTAACATCGTCTGCGAAATATGTGTGTTGTAACACTCAATTACACCTCCACTAGGGAATGTTGCTGTGAAGATATGATTTATACAAAGAATTTGGATTTTTTTTTGATTTGTACTTACTTTCAAGCCCAAACGTCATCAAGTCGTTCCAAAAAGGCTAGTTCATGATCTCCACATGTTCTAAAACATTTATTTTTAATCTTCGACCTTTTCTCGGCCAGGTTTCACTCATGTTTCTAAGACCCTTATTTCCTTACTGTTCTGTTACCAAAGTCGTACCAGTCGTAGTAACCAGTGTTATTGCGTTAAATTTCTAACAGAGTGAACTTTTTCGTTTAACACTCATATTATTTTCAACCTCAATTGGTTGCTATCCAAATAAATACCCGATAATACTATCGATAATTGCGTAATAATTAAGCAAAATGTTTTATTTTTTTCGCACGTGACCCTGTACAAATGATAGACACCGACAGATTCATCCAAAATGTAATATAACCTACGATACGTAATCTTTGAGACGATACCTACATCACTTAAATCGACCAAGTATAAATGATGTCGAGTTTGATATTGTTTTGTGTGTTTGCCATCAATACAAATAAGATGCGTTGCCAGTGGATCGACCTCGTGTTATCTGTGTTATCTTGGGTCAGAAGCGGCGCCCGCGCACTCCGCTCCGTTTACAGAACCGATATGCGCACGCGACGATTGTATGATGGGGTAACTGGTTCGGACTGAATTGTTCACCTGATGGTGTTTTAAAAGTCGTTGACTTTTGGTAATTGCTTTAATTATTATCTATTGGATAATCATGAGAAACGTTTTTGTTTTGGAACGTATTTTTAGGAAGTAAACAAATTATAAGCCTTATTGATCCATTGACGCATAGTGCGGCTGGCGATCAAAACGGATTCAAATAATAGGACGAACAAGGGTTGGGGTTATTCTTTTTTAATATTTTTTCAGTAGCGGTAGTCATGAGCCTGGAATTATGCCTAGTAGTATAATGAACTTACATACTACCGCCGGCGAAATGTGCTCGTACTTTGCTTGTACACAATACTTTGCCATTACCGGTTTGAATATATGTAGGTGTGACGGTAATATTTTTTATCATAATATTATGTATCTACTTGGAAAAGTTACAAATTTTATGTATAAGTTAATCTAATACATTAATTCAGCTTTTTAAGTGATGTTTTTATATGTTTCAAGCCCTAAAAGGAATATTAAGGATGGTATAACTCAATAGACGTTTTTAGAAAAACGGTATTAGGTAGTTTTCCTTTGATTAGTCTTTATTTGAAAAATAAGTTTAATCCACGAAGCTAACGCTATTTTCTTATTCCACTCAAATGTCTTTAACTTCGTAAAATATTATACAGGTTGGTTAGAGAAGTCTTGGAAATGTGGAACTTCATATTGCACTGTTAGGCATTCAAATTGTTGCACAATCTTATCAAATGTAGAGATAATTGTTGCGTTTGCAGATTGGTATGATAGAACCTATAAAATAAACTTTGACTGTCGGAACACGTAAGTTGTAGATAACGTCAAGGATTTACAGAAACAGCGACAGCAAGCATACATTATGTCATAACTAGTACTTCATCTTGAAAATGTGTGCTTATAAATATATGATTTGTACAAAAAAAGTTAAATTTCGAAGGAGATTTATACCAGAAATTGCCAATTATAGATCTACTTAAATCGTTTTAGGGAGGGCTTTGCCCAGGTGTGTTAAAAAAATGTATGTTTCTTCAAAATTGGACTACGATTAATTCAGTTATTTCGAGAATGTGGAAAAAGGAACATCTTTTATTTATTAATACAAAGGAAGAGTTCTCGATTGGCAAGGGATGATGGATGAAGTGACGAATTGAGGTTGGTATAGGATATGCCAAATTTAAGCGTCTTTCTGAAGACTTGATATTTCCAGACGCCCCGGAATGTATCTCCCATTTTGGTAATCAAGGAGGGGCATAAAATGTGTCTAGTAGCGCGATAATAAAACATCATATACAGCTGTATCTTACTGTATCTAATTAAACACATAAAAGGGAAACCAACGATAAGATAAGCAATTTAGGTCTATCCATGAATGAAATGTCATTGACCGGCGAAACGGGTCGATATGTAATTATTGTCTTGTCCAAGAGTTGTGAAACAACGTTGTTTGCTCAATTACAGTTTCTGTCGAGGACGTATGAATAAAATAGTTGTTTAGATAACTACTGGACTTCGTGCAGGGTTCACTAAGTTTGCTAACGTCATGTTGTATAATACGTTTCCCGGCAATACTTAGACATCCATATATCACCTGATTAAAGAAATACGCTTGTGTAGCTTTGCCACATCCCTCGTATTACTGAGTAGTGAAATAATGCCACTCTTTCTTTAATCTTTTCAGTAAACAAAGTACTTTAAATCAAACAAGCGCCACCTATTGTGTGGGTAGTTTGTGTTTAAAACCAAGTGCTTTCGGGGCTTGCAACGTAGGAGCAGAACGAATACATTAACCGAAAACTTTATTATTTATTAATTAGACAGCAGAATAGCAACACTACTTACTATAGTTTTAAGCGAAGAAGAATACTTAGATATGATATTAAGAAGAACACTTATACCCAATCAGTTTTCTGAATGCATCTAACCACAACTGCAACCACGTTTTTAATATACCTATACCGCAAATGAACGGGCTTAGATATCAATCTTTTTAATGGAGATAGTGATAAGTAATTACAGCTCGAATTATTTCATGGTCCTGTGAAGATAGTTGAGCGTAATATGCCGTTATAGTTTAATTCATTGAGATAAATTATAACTTATGAACTTAATAGTGTATCCCTTCAAAGAGTCACAGGATTCTCCTGTCTTTTGAGATGTAGCGCGGTTACATATTTTGTGTCGTATCATAGGAATCGTTATTTATATATTTTATATAGCTAACGGAATTCTCTCTCAAAAGTTCTCTCATCAATTAGTGCGTAAATTAGCGTAATAGTTGTAAATCCAAATTGTCAATTTAGCTTAGTATCATTCATCAGCACAGTGTCCGTTTTCCTCCTATTAAAATTAACGTCGTCTAAAACACAGTAAAACTATTGTGAAATAAAGTGCTAAATTAATTCAGCAAAAAATGAAATTGAGTTCCCGTATTACATTTTTGTCCTTAGAGATAAATGCACTCGTATCTGTAGCGTTGTCGTGGCCATATCTGGCTACCCAGTTATACGATGTTATGATAACGCGAGCCCCTGTTAACATGCCTATGATAATAACTTTACCTATGTTATCTGCAGAGCGGTTGATAATGATAGATAATTGGGTGAAACTTCGTTCGCTGTACATAATGTTAAGATTTAATCGGCGTGAAAAAGGCAATAAAATTATAATAATATATGTATTATTATAATTTCGTAGGTATGCCTACGTCATATTTATTAAATAAGGGACGAACTATGAAAGTGGAGGAAGTCAGAGAGGTATGTAAGGAAAGAACCTGTTGGAACTCGGTACTCTCTGCCTACCTGTGTCTGTTTTGTAAATTAAAGATTCTGATTGGCAAATTTCAAGATGGTCTAATAATTTGAGCGTGAGCCGGTCAAGTCTTTATATGGTCTAGATGTTTGTGAATGTGAAATTTAAGTCTGTAAACGCATCACCACACAGGTATATTTTATAAGGTAGTACAATTGTTGAACAAAAAAGGCATTTACTATGTGTAATTTCAGCTAAGTACTAGGTGTAGTTTTAAGCCTAATAAAACGATTGATTTGTCTTGTCATGCTTAGTATAAAGATTACACAAAAAACGTTTTTTTGTTTATCTTGATCTATTGCATGAAACGGAAATCTTCTACGCAGTAACGGTTTTTATAGTCACCTTAATGAAAAACATAATGTAAGAAATAGGACGTACGTCACGTATAAAATGCTAACTTCCTGCGCCGGCGCACCTAGAATATTGGACTTGATCTAAAAATAAGGAGGAATAGTGTTCTTATTGCATTAGGTGTACATTGCTGGTTGATGGATGGCACTTCACCGTATAACACTTAATGTTGATGATGTCTATGTTTAAAGGAAGTGTTAATTCCTTAAATCGAATTGGATCTTAATGCACATAGATTTAAGTTTGTATCAAAAAAGAACAAGGTTAGTGACCTACAGAATAAGATGTAAAGTATTGTTTTATAGGTAATTATCAAAGATGCCCTTTGATCTTCGCAGTTCATAGGTCCTTGCTTCTTCGAAACAATTTTAACGATCACGAGACTTGATTGAGAATTGTTTTATTGGGACTGACAACAGATTCATGTACTCAAGACATTTTAGTGGAGTGTAAACTGTGGAACACTTTTTCTAAAATCACATTGAAGTGACTTCCGCATAACATTAAGCAATAAGGAAACAGATGCAGTTCATGTAAAAAGTATTCAATACAATGTTTTCTAAACAAAAATAGACAATCCGCTTTTTTATTGACATATTTTTTAATTTATAATATTAATCTCAAAGATTATGTCAAGAATCTTTTAAATTATGATATAGTGCGACAGAGCGACAATGATATTTTGGCCGTATGTATGACATTGACAGGGGGGCGTTGGTGTGAAATTATTTGGAAATTAGATTAGAATTTTCCTACTTCCAAGGGGATACTGCAACAGATGGGTCTGCTCGGTTGCTAACCTAAAAAAGAACTTGGGTAAATTTCATAGCAAGCGGCAACTCTGCGACTGACATGAAGTGACATTTCACTTGATGATAGCGTTAGTTCCGATTTTGGCCGCGGGCTAAAAGATCCCTGTACGACTGTATTGTGGTATAGTCAAACGTCATTATCATCATCATCATCATTACCTGAACCTGTCTACTGCAGGACAAATGCCTCCCCCAAAGATCGCCACAACGACCGGCTTTTCCGGTACGAAGTCGCCACTCGAGAACCTTTCTGCCTCAACGGCCATCAGTACTACGAGCGATGTGCCTCGCCCACTGCCAACTAAGTTTGGCAATTCTGAGAGCTATCGAGCTGTATATCGGTGAGTTTAGCTTTCTTGCGGATCTCCTGATTTCTGATTCGATCTTGCAGAGAAACTCCGAGCATTGCTCTTTCCATTGCTTTTTGGGTGACCTTGAGCCTTATGAGGCTCATCGTGAGCGATCATGTCTCGGGCCGTAAGTCATCACTGGCAACACACACTAGTCAGAGTCTTTGGTCTTGAGACACTGCATTATTGTCAAACACCATTTTATATTACAAGAAGTTGGTATTTCATGTCTTAATACGTTATTAAGCAAGCTAATGACCATCTATTCATTTTCAATATATCAATGCCTCGTCGCCAATGAAACTAGCCACAACGATTTTTGCGCACCGAGTCCCGAGTATTATAATCAAATTTGACAAACCCAATAATTATACTTGGTGTAACTAATACTCAATAACAGTAAATAATAATTATAGTTAATAAATGCGGCACGTCACAGGAAATCAGCAGATTTCTGATTTCATAATCGAAAATAACCGTCTCCTAAGTAGCAATCTGTTATATATTTATGATTATGCAATACTCATATTAGGATTTTAAATCAAATTGTGACATAAGTGAAACAAGAAGACTTTAATAGTAGCTATTTAATTTATTGTACCTAGTCGTAAACTCATAAAATTCTTAGATATCTACGAGATGAAGACATTGGACTTCAATAAATTAAATATAACTAATATTTTAAATTTCAATTTATGTCCTATGGTAAAATTTATGCAGCCATTTGCGATATAGGCATATTGTTATAATGTATCTAATTCAGCTTAACTTAGCCCTCATAATAACCATTAGTAACTTCGCTGTCTTGTCATAGATTGATGTATATCTAAACAAAAACTAATTTATGTAATGATATATTTTCAGCCACGGAATGCGGACGCCACTGAAGTCTTGTGATGGATCTGTTAGGCAGTTTGCGATCGCCCATTCATTCTGTATCTCTTACTAATTGATACGTGCAACGTATGTGTGAGAAGGATAGCTAGTATTTCCGCGTTGTGGTGTAAAACATGTGCAAGCGCCGCGTTCTAATCAGCCTTGACCTTGTGGTGAATCAAGATATTGTACTCTGAAGTAATTCACAATTATTGATACATATTGTATGTAGTAGTCTAGAAAACTGGTTGGAAAAGGCCTCAGCAAATAATTTTGCCTTGAATCCACATTTCAGATATTGTTCTCTACTATTTGTTTAATGTAATGTATATGTAATCTTATTTCTAGCTTATTGCGTAGAATTCTTTATGTATTTTAACAGCCGTCGGCGTCGTAATGATAAAATATGATTTACTTAGTAATTTATTCGCGTGTTTCATTTTACTTTGCGAATTTATTATGTGTTTGATGTGACAATTTGATGTAAAAACTTGAACAGCTGATCTTACATGTGCAGAATTTTATATCCAATACATTGGATAGCTTCAAAGGTTTTTAAGGATTTCGTTAATAAACAATACACAGTCAATGCATAGTGAATGTGTATATTTTTGTACAGACTGTCGACATCTTACTATTAAACTTTATTAAAAAAAAACACCGTCACGCCTATATTCCCCAAGCGGGGGTGGCAGAGGTGTACTGAGTACACCCACGTTTCGCCGACAATGTTAGGTCCCATGTTATAGGGGGCGAGCCTATTGCCATATACTGGGCACAATTCCAGAATCCGGACTCGTACTGGGAAGTTTGCTTTAGAAAAACTATACTTGTCCGATCTAGGATTTGAACCCAGGACCTCGTGATCACAAAGCCATGCGCTTTGCCACTAGCACAACGAGGCAGTCGTACTACGTAATTTACTTAACTACATACCACCTTTACATTTTGTCTTTATTCCTTGCTTAATTCTTTTTTATCAGTCATATTTGGGTATCCTATCTTATTCCAATAATAACTTTATTATTTCAAAGCCTTAACAATCGTATTAATAAACGACTTTCTGGAGTTCGACACAAACCCTACGCTTGTATCGAACTCCAGTAAGTCGTTTAGGGCCTCCATCTCGGCGTGTCCTTGTCGATCGAGTGAAAACTTGAGGAGATCTGTAGTAATGTCGGTTCTACTTTGTCCCAAAAACTGACAAGTTTTATTGAACAGTCATCGATATAACACTTTTGTCATCTTTTAAACAGCTGGTCTTGACAAGTGTTGTGGTATTGTGCAAGTGTGTGCAACTTTTATTATTTAAGTTGCATCTTATCATAAGTGTAATAATGTGATAATTATTACAGACTCTACTATTCTACGAGCATTGCGCTATGATATAAGTATTGCGATTGTTTTATTACGTGAATATAATGTTTTAATGTCTATTGTGTGAGTAGACAGACTATGAATTTCATCGAGAACGGTCTTGTGATTTTATTAAAATACAAGCCATTTCACGCAGTTGTGAAATCGCAAAAGTCGTCTAACACCTATTATTCGCCAAAGAACAAGCCAAATGGCCGGATTTTGGGGTATTTTATTCGTTATGATAACGAGCTAAGTTACTTCAATCACTCTGAATTCACTCTATTTTTATGATCTATACATCAGCTTTGACAAATTTAACACTAGTGACGTCAAGAAATTTCGATATTCTATTAGTACATATTTGCAATAAATTATCGATAGATGTCATTTGCTTAGTGATCTTAAAATGGCTAATCACACACCTGAGGAATAACATCGGATCGACATGCAAGGTAACCCCTAACAGAAATTCCCTTTGGTGTTTCTCTGCAATCTATCTTCCAGTTCTACCACATGTACATACAACATTGCCGTCGGAAGGTTCAGAAACATTTAAGTCGTTTCATCAGGTTTCATTTAAACTTCCATCTCAAATTGCAGACGCAAATACGACCGCCCGTGTTTCATGCGTCTTCCATTGTTTACACGGTTAAATAAGTTTTCATTGAGGCCTTCTAGGGTCGTCGACGGTTCTCCTAACATTAGATTGTTCCTTTTTTATATATTTTCAGCAAACCCCGTAAGACTTCGCAATGTAATAAAGCCATTCTTTCTCTTGTTGCCAAAGTTAATTACATAATGAACTTTAACAAGCAGAGTTTGTTTTTACCAAATATATATTTTTTCGCGGAGCTGTTTACTGTTTTGGTATAGATATGATAATTACGTAACTTATTGCAAATATTATATTAAGTTTGTCGGGGATATCGGTTCTGGTTTTTACAAAGACAGTAAAAGTGTTTGTAGCGTTCTTAGGTCTGGCCTTAGATTCTCAAAACACACTGTCAATCAGTCTGTTAGGGTTTCATTAGGTTAAAAATTACCGAATAAGTTGGTCGTTATAATTAGAAAAAGAAAATAACTTTATTTTCTGCGAGGCCCATAAAATTTCCTATAATATTAACTGGTCACCTTAACGGTAACTTATCAGAGACACAAAAAACACCTCAGTACAGTTCTATGAATTAAGAATGCGGTTATATTGCTTAATGAATATTTATTGAGGTAAAAACAACTTTGGTTTGAAACGCAACGGTTTCTTAGAATGTTATGCAAGTAGCAAAGATTACTATCTAACGGCTATTTTAATTATAATAATATTTTTTAAAACGCACTGAAAAGTATAAAATAATATACAACGAAAAACGTGGGATGCATGCAATAGTAAGAAGCCTAATTCTATCATTACGAATATAATAACGATAATATAAATCGTTACACCTGAGCAGTGTGTCACGATAGCACTAACACACTAGTAGAACATTCCACAGTTTTATTGTTAGCGATTAGGAGGGAAGGTTGGGCGGGTCTAGGAATATTAAACGATATATATGATATAGTCTGGTTTGGTAATTACCAAAACCTTGGCTCTGAGCTGATCCCTGATTACTTGAACTTTTCGAAAACGATGTGCTCGAAAATTATGCTTAACATCGTGGCATAGTGAGGAACTTTAGGGTCCTGTGAATTTTATGTGAATTGAGACAGGGACGATAATATTACTTTGTACACCCCTGCTAAGGGCAGCCGCAGAGGTGTATTTTAGTACAAGCTAACTTCTATAAGCACTGACAAGCGAAGTCTTTGACTATATGTTGAGCTGGTTTGTCTGTCTTTTCGTCACTCACACTATTGATAACAATATCGTCTAGATACGAGGATGAAAAACGTAAGAGGGATTCAAAATATTCGTTGAATGAATACGCAGTTTTTTGATTTGCCAAGATAGCAAACCGAGAGAGCTTATGTGATTATTAATGGTCAACGCTTAAAAATGGCACAGGATGGTACGGCATAAATAAGATTTAAATATATTCAATCTTATTACAATACCCTTATTACTCGAAATTCCTTGATATCTTTATAATGGCATTGAAATATTGGCGCCTGTCGGTACCATATAATAAACTACGTTGTTAGTCTAGTGCATAGTACGATTTGAGATTACGGAAGCTCCTGGGTTAAAATGCTCTTGGTTTTTCTATCGAAAAATTCTCGATAGTACCCCGGAGCTTACTAGGTCTTCGGTCTGTCTTGTGGGTTGCCTGTCCACTCTACGTCTTCCCACAATATAATCGCCTCCTATTAGGATCTAAAATCTGTTTTATCCACAAGGTGTAACATAATAAAGTCTCAAACACCCCGATTAGAGAATTGATTCATAATTTCAAAACGAAAACCAAATTTCCAAATTTAAAGGTTTTTACCCTCTATTTAAGCACTTTTATACCCCAATTAACAAAGAAATTTGTACGTGTATGTTGTGTTCTGAGAAATATGTTGTAGGAATGCATTTGAAATCTCTTTATTGCTATGAATCAAAAATAAATTTAGTTTTTTATAGCGCACTGAAGGAGTAAAACCATTTTAGGCAAATTTAAAAAAAACATGTAAGATACATTAAAAATTGTTGGAATCAGTTCAGGTACCGATTCAGAACAAACTACTTTCCGGTCTTGCTTTTATTATGTTACACCTTGTATATCATCACATCAGATCCCTTGCCAGGTAAAACAATCGCTCAAATTTGGGTGCATACAGTACTCCTCTGTCACCCACGTTTGGGGAATATACACGTAATGGTGTTTTAAAAATAAAAAGACTTTCCTGGCTAGTGCAGCACGCCCACTATTTACGCGTCTAAATACGAGTACGTGATCACACGCGGCTGGTATATCGATAGCACATATCAACACGCGTGAAATTGAACAATAGCCGAGTGATTACAATTTCATAATTAGGATGCCAATTATATATTCGCATTGTGACGTCACATTTATAAATACGTGTTCATTTTACGACCGTTGCATAAAGAATCGGTAGCCGGAGATTTGATACATACTCACAGCCTCTTGATAAGACGCGTGAAGGAAACGTTGATAAAGAATTGTCGCTATACAACGAGGTAGATATTTAATCACATGTTTTTGACGTTTTGAAACCTATATATGCACTTCACGACCGCCATGGTTCCGTTAATAGTCTCCAGCCTAGTATTTGTCCGCTAGCAACAATCAAATATTTGCCAAAGTCAAAGACAAAAAATATTTATTTGCATTGGTGAATACAATAGCTCTTACAAACATAAAGATTATTACATTTTTTACATCTGTGGTAGTTGTATGTGTGACGAATCGGAATGCGGCCTCCACTGAGAAGATCCCATTTTTCGATCCGATTTGCATATTGCATTTTATGATTTTATACTCGGTACGAGTAGTCTATCGCAGGATCAACTGGTGATGTTTGTTAAAACGCATTCACCGAGGGATTCCTGTGTTCGCGTAGAATAGTTTTTGAGCCGTTTGGGAATTTCCCTGTATGTCCGCGGTGTAAACCCACCTTAAAGAAATCCAATCCAGTCGATCACAACATAGTTTTTTTGTTACTCACGTATTCGCTAGAAGCGTCGCATATCTATTTTTTCGAGCTCCATGTCGACAGTGAGCTTTGTACAACTACTTAATGTATGCTCGATGATGATTTTACAATTCTAATTCCGTACGTGATACCTACACCTTACCCGAATATTATTAGTGTCCGGCCGAAGGTCGATTTTTGGCAGAAGCCAAAACCGATTAAGGCCATCGCCAAAACCTCCGAGCGTAGCCGAATGTTTAATAACCCTAAGAAATTTGGTTTATGTTGGCTAAATATTTAAAAAGTTATGGTGACTGTATATAACTTAACGAGATGACTAAAATTACCTACGCTGGCTAAAAATAATAACACTGAAATAGTATAATCTATATACAAGCTGTAACATAATTAACGCAAGACCTGAAAGTAGTTTGTTCTAAATTAATAACTGAATTGATTCCAAGTATATTTAATGTATCTTAATTTTTTTTTTTTCCAAAATATGCTATTACACCTTCAGTGCGATATACCAACCTAAATTTATTCTTGAATCAAAGCAAAACTGATTTCAAATGCATTTCTAAAACGTATTTCTCAATACGCACACATATAAATACAAGAATCATTGTTAACTGGGGTATAAAAGTGCTTAAAAAGATATATTATATTTGGAAAATTGGTTTTCGTATTGAATTTGTGAAGCAATTATTTAATCGGGGTGTCTGTGGTCTTGCGTTATTTACGATACATCTTGTATATAGAAATGAATTGACGTTTGTTAGTCTCACAAAAACTCGAGAACGGCTGGACTGATTTGGCTAATTTTGGTGTTAAAATATTTGTAGAAGTCCAAGAAAGGTTTAAAAGGTGAGGAAATATAAAGAAATTGCAAGGAAAGTAGTAAAATCAACTATTTTTTGTCGGTACGAAGTTCGCCGGGTCAACTAGTTTATAATGTTTATTTACATCGTAATAGATCGTTCAATTTGCTCGGTGGGAACCCTCCGGCTTCGGCCAAAACTTAGGTCCATTTTGGCCGCAGCCGAAGCATTGGCCGAAGGTGGCCGAAGCTTTGGTCGGACACTAAATATTATTATAGTTCTTAACCTCGTTAACATCTGGCGATATTTTCTATCTATCGATCTGTCTATTTATGTCATCACGTCCAATCACTTAGAGAAATTTATGTGTGCCAATATCTATTCTGTGCATACAGAGAAGTTATATGAAACTTAAATTGTAACACCTTGAACGATGTGCTTTAATGCACCCAACTTGTCCCAGGCTGTGTTTCGTACCAAAACGTATGAAATATTTTTTCTTTTATTACTGCTTATTGTTTTTGATGTTTTGTCTCGGTTGCTGGAAAAGGGACGGAAATGTGTTACAGGAAACCGGGGAAGCGCGCGCTATTTGATTTGACCAATAAGCGCGCGCTATTAAAGTTGACTAATGAGCGCGCGCTGTGGAACTGGGGAAGCGCGCGCTATTTGATTTGACCAATAAGTCATCTCAATTTCATAGTAGGATAACATGTCAGATGTTACACATCATATGCGACTACTGTATTGTTTTAGATTTTGGGTCTCAGTCCTTTACACACTGTTTATGTAGAATGTTGGTAGACAGCGATCACCTACTGATAGACATAAGCCTTGAAATGGCACGCGATAACGGACATAAACTGCTCTTTCTTATTCCTTCTTTCTTAATTTTACATATCAATGTTGCCTTTTCCTTGGAAATAGATATAATATATCGTGCACTCCATAAGTTTATCTGTCCAAGGAAGATAAGGATCACATAATTGTTAAATAATAACACCATAAAAAATCTAGTTTTTTTCTCATTACATATTCAACGACGTTTATGTTTTGAATCTCATATCTTTAGTTGCCTTTTTCGCCAGCTATAGACGACCAAAGAGTAGAGTAACGATTATACGTTTTATAGACGACTAGACTAGAACGGTATTGTTGCTTCTCTTTTATATGAGCCATAACGACATTGATACCTACTGGAGCGCGTTCAATTTGTCTAGACGTCTTATAAAAACTAAGATAAATATAATCCAGAAGCTGCGGACGCGTATCAAATTGAAGCAATAATTACTACATGCTATGCAAGTAGTCACACGTTCACGCGACTAGTATCGCCTATGCCGTCTTGTATCGTTCCTGCCTGTAAAAATACTGTTGAGTTTAAAAAAAACAGGATGAAATCACATTTCATATCTAACTAGCGCATTCAGGTGACGAATTAATTCTTCCATCTGTAATTGTCATGGTAAAAGACGCGCCCATTTTGGTAGTGTTGCTAGTATAACAATTTTATTTTTCCCTACTTTTATTTTCTGAGGACTTTTTTAGTTCTAGTATTAAACGGTATTCATTTAGTTAACTACTACATCAATATTGAGTTCTTTGAATTACGGGAATATTACACATGAAATAAAACTATTTTACGGATTTTATCGCGGTTTATTTTTTATTTTTAGTTCCCGACGTTTCGAGTGCTTTGCAGCACCCATGGTCACGGGAGGGACCATGCACTCGAAACGTCGGGACCTAAAACTAAAAAATAAACCGCGATAAAATCCGTAAAATAATTTTATTTCATACTACATCAATGTTTTAATATTTAGTTACGATGATGACAATATATTTTCCCTACATTAAAAACCCTTGTGTGGTTTTATGAAACCACGGTAAAAGTGAAAGATATTGGCCTGGGCTGCTCTGGCGAGCGCCTTTCACTTTATCCCTACTCCGCGGCCGACCGTCACGCGACATGCAACACACAGACCAAAAAGTTTGAAACGATCTAATAAAAGTTTCACTTTAATTACTATAAGCCTTAATAGTTCAAGTATATCTATTTCTTGAGTTTAATGTGCATTAAAATACACGTTACCGCAACAATGATTTTATTATTATCTAATCTAATGTCACCAACGTTTACCCCAAAAAATGGTAATCTTACCGGGCTGCCAACATTACGCGAGTGGGAGGTGTGGCGAGTGCGTGACATTAATTGAATTTTTGGCTTCACTGCGCGACGTGCAATTAAGAGTGAACGCGGCATTTGGATTATATTTCATATTCTAAGTAAAGAAGTTAAAATTTTGCTTCGAATATCTTATTCCTAATCTTACGCGATTTCTGATTTAAGAATTTAAAGTTTAGTGTCGTTTTAAGTAGCGGACTCAAACTCTCACACTCAAGTTTTGTATTGCATTGACTGTTTGGCGAGGAACCTTTTATAGCTTCACCAAACCACAAGACAACAAAAGAACGTACGAGCATCAACTCCGCTCTAGCCATATCCTGAGCCAAAGATATTTTCTTTGCTATAATAATATCAGTGGATTCAAGAATTTAGATGATCCACGATGACTTGGCTAAATGTAGACTACATGTATAATATATTACATAATTGTATTATTATTTTTTAGCAGTTTGGTGTTCAAGGTCTCAGTAAAAGGTTAGGATTGTCTATAAATTGTCGTTAATAAAATGTTTTAATGAATTAATATAATACTATATTTATTTGATGTAAACAATTTTAACAATGGCTTGGATCTATGTAATCCTATTTTAGTTGCTAAAAATCTACTAAATTGGCCTAAATTTTTAACTTATTGTATTTTCGTTTTGTATCTCCAAATCTGGCATAAAGCCAACTCTTATTGGAGAACTTGGCAACAAGTTGAATTGTATTGACTGACAGGCGCCTAGCAGTCAGAATTTTGTTAGCTTGGCATGTTAACGGGTAATATACAGTGTGATACTTTACCAACTGCCATATTAGGGCGTAAGACCACACCTCGTTTATAAGTTTTATCTAACTATATGCTTAAGCTTCTAAGCATCCTGACTGTGGAGCTAACTTTTGCGAAGTTTTTTTTTATACTAGATAATGCCTACAACCATTATTGAGTTATAGACATTTAACACCCTAGTTCAGGAAACTTCGGTGTAATGGATATTGGAGCAATTTTATAGGCAATATCATTATTATAAAGTATGCAGAGTGTTAGTCGTTTTACAAATCTTTTTATTTTATTAAACACAAAACAGGTTACATTCCAATTTGTACTACATACGTATAAAATAAGGATTTTCTTTGATTTAGAGGCTGTGTTTGAATCTCCCCCCTAGAACACTAGTTGCAGAGAGCTTGCCGAAATAATGGTAACGGTTACTGTCCTTAGAAAGAAGTTTAAACTCCATTATAACTTTTAATAGGTCTATTAGATATCCCCAACAAGATATAGCAGCGGAAGCGTACATCCACAGCTATTTGATCAGTTACTTTGATCCGTAGAAAACTGTTGGTCAAGACCAATTGTTAAATATATTCCTGCATATGGTCCACATATTGACGGTGGTGTTTACATATGGGCAGACACGAGAAACTGTCTGAACAGACAACTATCGTACAATAAAATCGTGTGTACCTTATCCTGGAAAGGTGCCTAACTCTTTCCACGTGAATTCAAGCAACCGAATTATCGTAATACAGTTATAATGTAAAAATCAAACCAAAAATGTGGCAGATCTTGTTTGCATCTTTATCTAATCATCATTTATCGGGCAACCTTGGATCGTTCCGTGTCTGGCCACACTCGCGCCGACGCTGAAAACTGTGATAATTTTGGATTCGCCATCGAAAATAGATAACTAGGTGAAACATATAATGGTTTTGGCTGTGGTTTACGGATATAGTATGCCGGGATGTTAGAATTGTGATCAAATGGTGGTATGTAGTTATAGAATACGCGTGAGTGATAAAGTTCAATATCATTTGATCTTTGTACCGAGTGATTGAATGATTGATACATGTCGTGTCTATTATGTTTCCCAGTTCTAGTACTTAGCCGACTAAGTCTAGTCGGCTAAGTACTATTGTATAGCAATCCGAATTGCTGCCCAGCTATATACCAGGTTGCTGCCTGCCGGCTGACTCACTAATAGAACTAATATACCAAAGGGCTAACCTTCAGGTGGTCTCGCGTGTGAGCGACCTAAGCATAACCATATTTTGTACTAAATATTGTAACTCAAATCATTTACTTACTATTTTCCAATCTATCTGCTAATCCACCAATGAATCGGAATGCGGCCTTCGCTGAAAAGTTCCGGCGGGAATCCCAGCAGGATTATCTTCATTTATTTAAAATCTCACCTTTTTTCTCCTGATATACACATACGAGTATTGTATGATACCTCACGAGTACGTTAAGGTGTAAAATTATCTGCGTTTTGATCCGCCAAAAATCTTCTGACTTAATACTAGTACATTACATCAAATTTTAGCAATATATCTAGTCATTCAGTTCGCACATCCGTCACCTCAACATACATTAGCTCATTGCCCTCGAGCGGCTCTATATTTACGTACTTTTTGTATCACTTTCTGGTCTAAGAAAACACTAATTAACAAAAATAGATCTTACCAAGAAACGCCGATATTTTTTACTCGTGTTTTTGTCAATCTAAATTACGCTTTGATCGTGTAAGAATAATGATTAATGTGTTTTGTACGTAAAAATAGCTTTAAGTCATGTGTTTAGTCAAATAATTACAAATAACTTGGAAGTTGTAAATGGAACTAAGATTTCTAGCGTCTAGACAGGGAATGTAGCGGTTATTTAAATTAATAACAACGGCTCGAGTTTTGAGCCTTTATTGTCTATTTTGCTTTTGGGTTATTATTGACGGAATGAATCATATATCTTAGTAATCATTTACGGTTTTAAAAACGATTTGGCAGTAATTATTGCAACATACTCACTAAATAAAAAAAGTTTTTAAAAAAAAGGGAAACCGACTACTTTAAATGCCCGGCAGTCGATGCAGTGGGGAACTCGCCACCGACTTCACACATTTATTTTTTGCACTTTGAAGCCGGTTTCCCTTTTTTAAAAAAATAATTTTAGTATACATATTTAAGTAATGCGTAAATTAACTATTAATATTTATATATCTATATTATATTATTGTGCTTAGTTCTATAGTAAGGTAACTACAGGATTGACATAACACCCATAATCACTCGTGCTGTTTGTCGTTAAATAGTTCTCTAGTGTATCTGCCATGTCCAAGGCCCAATCCCAATCAACTTAAAATGGAATCAACTGGGAGCTAACAAACTCAACACAAAAAGAATCATCAAAATCGGTCCACAATTGACGAAAATATCGGTAAACATGCATAGAAACAAAATACACACAGACGAACATAGAACCTCCTCCTTTTTTAAATCGGTTAAAAAGAGCTGCCCGAATCCTTACAGCTAATTGTTGATTATGCACGAAAGTTCGCTGTTTTGATAATTTTATATAAAAAAGTTATACAGCGCCCCTAGCAAATACGCGAGGAACAAAAAAATTGTATTTTAAATGGTTGATTGTTATAAACTTCAGGAAACCTTATTATTTTAAGAGCTTTTTGTCGTCCCTGTTAAGAAGGGTCCAGATAAAAATAACCGCCACGTAACTTGTAGCTAACTAATGTTAGCTACAAGTTACGTGGCGGTTATTTTTATCAGCCTAATGGCTGATCTGGATGCCGTTTGACTTAGCGGAATGTGTATTGACATAATCTCCATTATTGTGCCCCTTTTTTGAGCTGTTAAATATACTTTTATTTCTTTTCTTTCTGCGCCAGAACACACACAGAGCTTGAACTTAAACGTATAAAATTAGAATTAGAGAGTAAACAGAATCCATTGCATAAATAATAAAAAGCAACATTTGCGAGCGTCTGAAAGGCTCATGATAAATAGCTGTACAAATAGAGCGTTTTATCGGACGTATGCCCGGGTCGTTACTCTCACAAACGTATTATCAAACAGCAGTGTGAGCGAATATGATGCTGTGTTTACGCCACTGTCACAACAGGAAATACATAGTATATGTAAAGGACGAATAAAGTGACTATCAAGACGCACTCTTCTTTTGCATTGGTCGTTAACTTCAAGAACTTAAAGATAGCAACCGCTACAAACGTCCACTGCAGGAGAAAGGACTCCTTCATAAATCACCACGACGATTGGCTTAGTTATGTTCACATCAAACTTTACCCGCTACCTTCACTAGGTCTTTGGTTCACCTGTTTGTCCTTTTTTGTGTGTGTGAGTGATCTACGCTGTTGGCCGCGGGGCCTTCACAGCTTCACCAGACAAGAGGGCGAGCGCGCAACCACTACGCTCGAGCCAGAAGGGCAAGGGAGCAACTAGTTCAAGGGCACCTCAAGGAGCGACGGCCTCGGCTTGGGCTGTCGCTATGGGGGAGGGCGTATACGAGGAGGGATCAAAAAGTAGTGAGAATGAGATAGAATATAATGACTATTGATAACTTAGTAATTAATTTTTCTACATAGTTTCCGAGTCTCTCTACACACCGAGTCCAGCGCTTTTTCAAGGCTTCAATCCCTTTCACAAAAAAAGTTTTGTCTTGGTCCTGCAAAAAGCTCTCCACGATATCCATCACCTCGTTATCGTATTCGTACCTGTTTCCCCTTAAGTATTTTTTCAATTTGGGGATCAGATAAAAATCGCTAGCTGCCAGATCTGGTGAATAAGGGGGGTGGTCAACCAATTCGAAGCCAGCTTGCTGAATGGCAGCCATCGCAACTGCCGACCTGTGCGCGGGTGCGTTGTCGTGATGAAACAGCACGCCCCTTCGAAGTTTCCCTCTCCTTTTCTCTTTGATGGCATTCCTCAACTTGGGAATTAAAGCTGCATAATATTGGCCTGTAATAGTGGTTCCACGCTCCAGGTAATCAATCAACAATATTCCTTCTGAGTCCCAAAATATTGAGGTCATAACCTTGCCAGCCAATGCCACGACACGAAACTTCTTCAGGGTCGGTGATGATGGCCGTTTCCATTGCGAAGATTGCTGTTTTGTCTCGGGATCAAAATGATGGACCCATGTTTCGTCCATTGTTACGAAACGAGACAAAGAGTTTTCAGAATCTTCTTGAAACTTGTCCAACAATATCTTCGAAATGTCAAGTCGATTTTGTTTCTGACTGTCGGTTAACATTCTCGGCACCCATCTTGCGGAGACTTTTCTCATATTCAAGATTGTTTAAATATGGATTGAATACTTCCATATGAAATGCCCGTTTTTTGAATTAAGTATCGGATGGTAACTCTTCGATCGCTCAATACAATTTTCTCGACTTTCGCAACATTTTCTTGGGTGACTGACGTCGTTGGACGGACGCAACGATGTTCGTCTGCCGTGCTTTATCTCCCTACTCGAAATTGAAAAGCCAACCTTGCGACAGTGGAATACGGCGGAGCAGACTCTCCTAATGTTGCCTCCAAATCGCAATGACTCTCTTGCGTCGTTAACGTTTTTAAACAGAGGTATTTAATAACGGCTCGCACTTCGTTTTTCTCCATTTTCGAGACCACGTTTCGGCACGAAGCAAACAAATGACTATATTCAGAAAAAAACAAAAGAGAATCGAAGATTTTTTTTTATTAATATTACAAATATGTATCTGAGCTATGCCTGCCAGTATTTTTTTTTACCAAGGAGTATGTCGGCACTACTTTTTGATCCCTCCTAGTACTAGGTGTCTCGCCGTGGTGCTCTGCACCGGCCCGCGTGCAAGGGATGCTTCGACCTCACCAGCAAGGTCGGTGTCTGATCCTGTGGGATCTGTATTCGAAAGAAGGGAAGTAAGGGCATCGGGAGGGTCGGTGAGAATATGCCGCGGGCGGCGGTAGCGGCTGATAGGAGGGGAGTCCACGTCTTTCGGTACATGATCACTACTACACAATCTTTCTTCGGACGTGAGTTTTACGAGAGATAAATAATAAATATGGATAATGGATTCCGTGTTTTGAAAAAGTTTAGGAATAAAATTATATAGCAACATAGAGAATTTTAGACAGGGCCCTACTTAGGGTATAGGTCTCTTCACACTATCTCCATTCAGTCTCTTGCTGTGTGTATCCAGACTTTAGATTTCGACGATTTAATCATTCGGTCTGCCTCGAGCTTTTTTCCACTAAGATCTTCTTCCGCCACCTGAATCTTTCTGTGTCCATCTTCAATCTGAAATAGGTACTTACTTTATTGTGAAATAATGTTCTAATGACTCTATGAGTTGGCTCATTGGGTCGTACTGATATTAGTGGTCGTACTGAGATTACGCCGCCGCTGCCGCCCGCGCACCAAAGAGGACAACAGAGAAGGCGCCTCAGGCCACAATGAAGGGCCGAAGTGATGAGGCAGGCCTCATCAAGTTAGAAAGGAAGAAGCCTCCTCGACAAAACCGGTGTAGGACCGCGCCGGTGGATGATGGTATGCTTCTCAGTTCAGCAGTTCCAACGACGTTGCTGTACGTGTCACGGTTACATTACATCACCAAAGCTGATGAAATTGTGGAGTATGCCCGTAAGAAGACCATGTACACTCGGAAGGTCGAGAAGCTGAACTCGCAAAACAATACGGCGTTTATTTCGTTTGTGGTGCGAGTTCCCACTGTCAAGCTGGAGACCTTCATGAGCGAGGAGTTCTAGCCGAACGGTCTCGTCTTCAGGAGATTTCGTGGGAGACTGCGAGACTGCCCGTGCACAGCGCAACATGTCGCCTAAAGTACATGTTACTTAGATTATAAGTTTAATATATTATTATATGTATGTTAGTCCGTAAGGTTTATATTCTATGGGCCAGTAAGTTGTATAAAAATATTTTTGTCAATTTCTGTTGCCTGAATTAAATAAATTATTATTATTATTAGTTACACGGCCCTAAGAGACAATCGTTTAGTAGTTTTTTCAAGGTTAAAAAAACATTTTGCACAATTTTACGTAGTTGCCATTTTTTTTAGGTATTCTTGGGAGACTCTAATTATACGCATAATCTTTACGTGCGTGGCTGCGTACGCGCATGTTATGAATGCGAAAATATTCGTTATTTTTACACCTTATAGGCAATTTGATCTTTAATTTATTGTGAATGGTATGTTGTATGTTACTGATAATTTATTAGCGATTTTTGTCGGTAGTGAATGGAATAAAAATTACTTATTATAGTAATGCCCACGCGCTATGGTGTGTTGATGTTCAGCTTACTAAGCACTTATTATTAACTAGACTTTGGCCACAGCATTGCGTTGCTTGCCTTAATCTAGTGCTTGAAAAACAGTTTTGGATTCTGCAATAATGGTTGGCTCCAAAAAATCATGACTTGTATCCGCCTGCATACTATGATGAGGTCAAGCTGTATATCTGGCCCTTTCCATCCGAATTACATAACATATGCAATTGTTTTAAGTAAGCTATCAATGCAAAAGCTTAGTCAACATTTGTTTAGTGGTTCCGGTAAGCCACTAGTAGAGAACTTTTCTGCCCCAGCGGCCATAAGTTCTGCGAAACGTTGTGTTCCGATAACCAAAATTAAAGTAATATAACTTAGTACTGGTTCGGTTTTACCCGCATCCTTTTCTAGGTATCGGCCAATCATGTGGGTAACTACCTGCTCCACGTGTTCTCGTGTATGATCGTCGCTCAAGAACCTTTATGCTCAAACAGCAATCAGTTCTGAGAGCGATGTTCTCCGCCCAGTACCATTTAAGTTAATCATTTCTGAGAATGACGGTAGCTTAATTCACCTGCCAAATAACACAGACTAAAATAAAAAAATGCGGTTGTAGCCGCTTCTGCAAATTCTAGCGTACATAGTAGAACATAGATATTCAAACAATATTATATTTTGGTATAAGTAAATGTATGATAAGGAGCGCATGTTGAAGATTAGTTATGTTAGTGCAAATATCTTGTCACACCTTTTTACTTGAGAAGGCGTAGGTAAATATATAGACGATAAATATATCGTAGTTACATTCTTGTTATGGCATAAGAGTTATGTAAAATAATTCTTTACTATGTATATACTTCTAAAAATACGAATATTAATTATAAATTTTACATTACGTATGAAAACCACTGCCACGAATAAGAATCCAAATACCTACTCGTAAATATTGTACGTACATCTTCTATACATAATAAAACTGTAACCAAGCCGAATCTGTGCATTGAATATTTTTTAGAACTTTTTATTGGGGTACACTTCCTTATCAATAGAGAGGCCGAAACAATTATTTTGAAATTATTGTTTGTCTGTCTGTCTGTCTCTTTGTGTTTCAATCACCCATAAACTACCAAACGGACTTCAATGAAATTTGCTATGGTTATAACTTATACACTAACTTAAAATATATTTTTTTTTAAATAGCCTATCCTGTGTCCCACTCCTGGGCAAAGGCCTCCCCTTGACGTCTTCATATAGATCGATCCTGGGCTAGTACCACGACTTTTCTGCAAAAATATCCAAGTTGTCACGCCATCTTCGTCTCGGTCGACCACGACACGTGTAACCGTCTTCGGGGATCCATACTGTGACCATGTTTGCCCACCTTTGCGGGTCCATACGCACGACATGTGTATGGCCCCGCCCAATCCAACTTCAGCTTTGCCGACTTTAAGCCTACATCTGTAATCTGAATCATGGACCGCAGTGTAGTGTTTCTGACGCGATCCGTGCGTTTAACACCTAGAATGCTGCGTTCCATTGCTCTTTGGAAGACCTTGAGTATGGATTTCTGTTGTTCAGTCAGCGACCAAGTTTAAGCACCATAGGTTAGGACGGGCAGAATACACATATCCACGAGTTTACGCCTCGGGGACAAGGGAAGGTCGCCCTTCATCATATCCCTCATGGACCAGAAGCTCTTCTATGCGTTCTCTATCCCTCTAAATAATGAATACTTTTATTCCGAAAACAAGAACCAATCCGGAAAAATCACTAGATAAACCCTAAAACTTTATTATTTTTATTATTGTTAGTCTCGAGCTGTTGAATGTAACATTAAAATGCGTGATCTTGCCTACACATGAATTTCGCTATAAACTGATATTGGATCCAGGTTCGTCTCCTCACGAGAAACTCTTCGGTGCTTTTAAGCACTCACCTGAAATTTTTCATACACCTTTGATTTAAACACAAACATGATTTCGTGCATGAATCGATAATACAGTCAAGATTACCTCTTCGGGAATGACCTCTAACGATGAATGACCTAAACACGAAATTTTGCATATTCGTTCGTTTAAGGCACATAAACATTTTTTGATCATGACTATGATCTGTGTATTCTTACGAGAAGATTGGCGTGATATGTACTGACAAAAATTTGATACATACTTAGCTCTCACACAAATAAAAACGAACAATCGTCGGTGCGCGATACTGACTCTTATTATTAATTTTTTTTTAATATTAAAACTCCCGATCTTTGGCAGGGTAGGCAGAAGGTTTCAATCAGTCATTTTACCAAAAATTATGATAATAAAATCTGGTAATCCTTCTCAGGAAGAAAGTGCCCAGGTATTGTGTATAAAGTATGAGTTTTTTAATGTGATGGCGTGAGCGCTGAATAAGATCGCACTGTAGCTTAGTACCTATTCAGAATCAGAATCAAAAAAAGGTTTTATCCATGTAAACCATTACAGTATTTATGAATCGTCAGAATACTAACAAAGTCTCTACCAACACATCGGAATGTCATTCCTGTTGGGAGGAAGGGCAAGAAACTCCGCGGTTACTCTTTTAAAATAGTATCTTTACAATTTTTCCATCTACATTTTGCTGTGGGGTATGGGATAACAATGTAGTATCAGGTGAGTCTAAATTAAATTAACCAAGTTAAACTATTCATGAGAATGGTACATGGTTCTCTCATTTACCGATAAAAAAATGAGGAAGAAAAATGATCAATTTTATTAAACTACTAGAAGGAAGAGAGGGAATAATAATAGCTGAACATGTTATCCACAATCTGGTGAAGTTGGAACAGCACCTATCCAAGCATTTTTATCTTTTAAATAATCATCTAGAGTATAGTAAGCTCGCTTGCAGAGCGTACGTTTAATACAAGATTTGAATTTATTTTCACTAAGATTCGTCACTCACGTCAAGTAGAATTTTATTACAGAATCTCACACAGAATTATTTTACAAAGACCATCTGTACAGGCTATGATATAACCCGTTGATTTTGAAACAAAGAATTTTTCTTAAGCTGACTAGCAAGCTAAGGCAAGCCCAAACAGGGGTTTTTTTTTTAATTTTCATTGTCCGTTTATTCCGTCGTTATGTCCGTGCTAATCTCAAGAAACTAAGTATGGAGGTGTCTTAGGTCTTGGAATAATGTACAGGATCGGTACTATCGCGGAATGACTGACCTACCTTTGCCAAAGTAAACGCGTGCCTCGCCGCGGGTAACAGCCTAGTCTACTAGTCCTAATATAAATATGCATACATACGTTTATTTTTATTAAATACGGTTATTTCTGCTTTATGTAATTTTACTTTCTTTGTTATAAATTCAAAAAGTGTGCCTCACAATGGCCCCACAAGGTAAATTCCAAGGAAACGTAACAATTTAAGATCGGTACACCAAAGTTACGTTACACTGGAAATTTTAGCGTAACGTAACAGTACGAATTCCTGTACGTATCTCTCTATCTTGAATAAGTATCTATTGCACAATAGGGGACGGAATACAATATGTTCTTCAATTCTAGCAGGCTCTTTCGGTTTGAGGGCCCTTGGGGTCGTGGGACGTTGGGGCGGGGTCCTAAGCGTCCTTTACGCGCGACCCCGAAGAGGATAGCGGCGTGGTGTGGCCCATGCCGCCGTGAGCACCGCGACGGTGCAGGGGGGGGGGCGGATCCATAGGCTCCCCCCTCGAAGGCGGGCTCTTCGGAGCACTACACAGACGGGCACCGCACCGGTCGATTCTAACGGAGATCCCGGGCCCCTCCCCGAAGTGTCGATGCCGGCCACCGTGGGGTTTTGAGTCGGTAAGAGTCCGACATGCCCCGCCAGCCTCGTAACGTAACAGTACGAACTCCTGTACGTATCTCTCTATTTTAAATAAGAAGCTATTACACAATAAGGGGCGGAATATGTTCTTCACTTCTACCTCACAAACTCAATTCAACGCCTAATCGTTACTCTCATCACGCATAAATTTCTTCATCTAGACATGCGCTTACACAGCCCATCGAATAACACCTTAATCTATAAAAAAAAGACAACAAGTAAAAATCTTGAATAGTCTTGCGATAGTATTGTGGATAACCCTGCGTGCAGTGTTTACAATCGCAGGCGCATCTGCGTTGTATTAACTGCATGGCGGCGCACGCGCACGTGGCGCGCTCTATAACTGGTTGTCATCAATTATGTGCCACGGATACGATGAAGGTTATTGCACATGTACTTAGTATTAAACCCATGTCGTTATTATTGTTACTTATCACTAAAGTTTTTAGTCAATGTGTGTTACCAGTAATGATATACGGATCAGAGCGTGGTCTTTTACAGTAGGTCTAATAAAAAATATTAGAGTCGCTCGGCGAGCTATGAAAAAGCTATGCTTAGCGTTTCTCGTAATCGAGTCAGGAATAAGGAGATTCGTGGAAAAACCAAGGTCACCGACACAGCCCATAGGATTAGTAAGATAAAGTGGCAGGCCACATAGCGCAAAGATCAGACGGCCGTTAGGGCCGAAAGATTCTAGAGTGGAGACCAAGTATTGGCAAGCGCAGCGTGGGACGGCCGCCTGCCAGATGGACTGACGATCTTATGAAGATCGCAGGAAGTCTTTGAACGCAGGTGGCTGGAGCTGGAGTTGTTGTGCTGGAGAGCGATTATGGAGGTCTAGCAGTGGGCGAGTATAGGCTAAGATGATGATGATGGAGTTCCAAGAGGTTCTTTCCCTACCTAACTACTCTGTACTCTCTGCCTACCGCTCTGCAGGGATCTGGCTTGATGATATAGATTGATAGATAGACAAGATGGACACATTCGTTAGTCGTTTGGTTTATGGTAAGGGGAGAGTAAAGCAGGATACTGAAAAGAATGTAGAGACCACAAAACGTAACTCAACTCAGATTCTTTGCGGGATAGGTTAGGTGAGGTTAGAGATTCAACAGGCTATGTCCTTTTAGACTTCTCTCACTTCTTCCATTCATAGTTCAAACACGCCGGTTACAGTATGGTTATCTATGTTTATAATTCGATATACTATGTGAGGAGTGTGTCTAATTCAGTATTTACTTTTTTTGGGTGTTAGTATTATTCGCTCTAAGGAGCGCGACCTGTAGAAACTAAGATTCCTGACTTTGTGAGGCCTAGTACAAATGCTTTTACTGCAGTAGATGCGTAGGACCTATTTGTAATTAATCTACTATTGTAAAAACGTAATATGGTTACCTTCTCTTTAATTAATGTGATTTGTTTTTATTTTACAGGTAATGACCGCTTCTGACAGTATCTACTGTACCTACTTTTAAATAATTTTGTAAGTAGTTTAAATAAGTATCGCGAGATAAAGACATCCGTGTCTTTGAATCATCTCTTGTACCTACATAAAAGTGTGCTCCAGAGTTACCGGAGTCCCTCTATCAAGCCGAAGGAAGCCTTTGGGAGGGCGGTGGAATTTTATTTATATTCGCTGGTTACAAATACCACATACATATACACCCACTTCCGTCTTCTCCACAGAGTTTTGGGACTTTTTTAGAGATTTTCTCACGCGAAAAAACAAGACCACGCGGGCCCATTAGATATCCTATCATACGCTAGCATTTGTAAAGATTTTCATCCATTTTACCTAGTATTAGGATCTGCTATCAGTTTCACTTGTAATAAAATAATAACTTGTCCAAAAGTAGGTCCACGAGCCGGCCTGTCTGTTACTTGATATCGTATCAATTTAATAATTAGTTTAAACGACAAACACCGGCTCCGGCGGCCATTAGCCGGACTATGGACCGTTTAATGAGTTTTCACATTAATATGTTCGTCGGACAACGTCTTTGTTGATCCAATTATTTTAAAACTTGTATTTTGAGTTTGAAAAACATGTGTCGGATTATTGGTCGATATGGTCATTGCTGTTCAGAGGCTCAAGCAGGAATAATTTGGACGTCTAAGTACCTACTTAATGTCGTCCCGGTGCCATCCTTCTCACACTACTAGCTCAGTAAATAAAGATGAAGAAGACAGCGTGATTTCCTGGTAATGCTATTATATGTAACGTTATTCATGCTAAGGTAATTATAAAATAAGGTTAAGAAATAAATTCATCACTATATTCCTAAAAAAGTGATCAAAGACTTTGGGACAATATAATTCATTGCCAAAAAGATCTCAAACAGCTCTCGTAAGACGACTGATTTTGACTCCTTTACCCGCTTTTACGATATCTATAGGTATAGGTAAACTGTAGATGTCTTGAAAAACGATTAGTCTAATCAGACAGTAGGATACTGCCACTCATACGAGTAACATTACCCTACTGCTGTTAAACTGCCCATAAACGCCCTTCTATATTTAAAAAAACTATTGAAGAATAAAAAAGCAATCATTAAGATCCACTTTATAAAATAAAAAAGTCCTTGTGACTACGTTTGATTATATTACGAGCAATCTAATTATTATTGATCGTTGATTAGGTAATTACACGAAGACAATAGATCGCCGCTCGTATAATCACAAAGGAATTCTCGGAGATAAATCTTTGAATACTGATTTATTCATAGTACCTACTTACTGTTTTGATAATATTAAAGTTTCACGAGGATTACATGATAAATTATCAGTTATTTAATTGATTTAGATGGAAATATTAGCAGCTTTTGTTGGATATATACGTTGTAGACGATTTATCATATCTGAATTAACTAACGTTACATGATTAACGAAATTTTGTGCTATTTTGGACAAAATGTTGGACTGTATTTCTTCTTTTCTGTGTATTTCTTTGATTGACCTTTTGAGAATATGAGGATACTGGCATGTGAATGTTGCATAACTAGATTTAAAGAAAGTTTGTGATGGCCATATGAAAAGTCTACTAAGCCCTAAATAGATATTCTAAATCAATGACGGACGATTTAGCGCAGTGATTAAGAGCTTGAGCTGCTCGGCCAGGAAGAAATCCTAGTGTGGGGCTACGTTTTTTTAATGAAAAAAAAGTCGATCACATTATAATGCTTAAAGTTTACCCCTCATCATCATCATCATTTCAGCCTATACTTGTCCACTGCTGAACATAGGCCTCCCCAATCGCTTTCCAGCGTAACCGGTCCGATGCCACCTGCATCCAACGATTTCCTGCGATTTTCACAAGATCGTCGGTCCATCTGGCAGGCGGTCGTCCTACGCTGCGCTTGCCAATACGTGGTCTCCACTCTAGAATCTTTCTGCCCCAACGCCCGTCCGATCTTCGCGCTATGTGGCCAGCCCATTGCCACTTCAGCATGCTAATCCTGAGGGCTATGTCGGTGACCTTGGTTCTTCTACGAATCTCCTCATTCCTGATTCGATCACGTAGAGAAACGCCGAGCATAGCTCTTTCCATAGCTCGCTGAGCAACCTTGAGCTTTTTTATGAGACCTATTTTAAGAGACCACGTCTCTGATCCATATGTCATCACTGGTAACACACATTGACTAAACACTTTAGTCTTTAGGCACTGAGGTATTTTGGATGAGAAGATGTTGCGCAGTTTCCCGAACGCTGCCCAGCCGAGTTGGATTCGTCGATTGACCTCTCTCTCAAAGTTGGACCTACCTAACCGGACTGCCTGTCCCAGGTAAATGTATTCGTCGACAACTTCAAGAGTAGAGTTCCCAACGGTGAGTGCGGTGGGTACGACATGGACGTTAGACATTATTTTTGTTTTGTCCATATTCATTTTAAGACCCACTTGTTGGGATACTCTGTTGAGGTCACCGAGCATTCGTCCTAGATCTTCCAGCGACTCCGCCATGACCACAATGTCGTCGGCAAATCGAAGGTGAGTGATGTATTCGCCATTGATGTTGATGCCAAGTCCTTGCCATTCCAAGAGCTTGAAGGCGTCCTCTAAGGTGGCCGTAAACAGTTTCGGAGAAATGACGTCTCCCTGTCTTACTCCTCTTTTTATGGGGATCACCTTCGTGCACTGCCCCTGTACTCGGACTGACATGGTGGCGTTATTATACAAGCACTTCAACACTTCGATGTACCTATAGTCAATGCGGCATCGCTGGAGAGATCTAAGAACCGCCCAAGTCTCGATCGAATCAAAGGCTTTCTCATAGTCCACAAACGCCAAGCATAGTGGCCGATTATACTCCTCAGTCTTCTGTATAACCTGCCGCAGCGTATGTATGTGGTCTATGGTACTAAAACCTTTCCGGAAACCGGCTTGTTCGGGAGGCTGGAAGTCATCAAGCCTTCGTTCGAGACGATTCGTAATGACTCTCGAAAACAACTTATAAACATGGCTCAGCAGTGTGATGGGCCTATAGTTCTTCAATAAGGTGTTATCACCTTTCTTGAAAAACAGCACCACCACACCCCTGTTCCATGCTTCCGGCGTTTTCCCTTCAAGCAAGACGGACTTAAATAGCCTCTGAAGGACTTTAAGTACCGGCGATCCGCCCGCCTTCAGAAGTTCTGCAGTAATTCCGTCTTCACCCGGCGCTTTGTTGTTTTTTAGTTGTTTGAGAGCCATCCTAATCTCGCACAGGCTGATGTCCGGGATATCTTCAGTGCAGTGTCGGGTTAGCTTGGCTCTTGGGTCTTTTACCAAGTCAACAACAGGTTTAGCTACTGAGGTATATAACTGTCCATAGAACCTCTCTATCTCCCTGAGCACCTCTGACCTATTTGACGTTACGTTTCCGTCCTCCGTCTTCAGCTTCGTCAACTGGCTCTGCCCAATAGACGCGTCTCTTGCGAACACTTTAGAGCCCTTGTTCTGCTCTATGGTCTCCTCAATACGCCTTGCATTGAAGGACCGTAAGTCGTGTCGCAAGGACTTCAATATCTGTCCATTAAGCTGCCTATAGGACTTAGCATCATCGGAGGTTTGGAGCGTCATGGAACGTCGCTCAGCCATGAGGTTTCGGGTGTAGTCAGATAGTTTTTGAGGCCTATTTTTACGGTGGGTCTTAAAATACTTGGACCCGACCGTATGAACAGTCTCTACCAGCCTGTTGTTGATTTCGTCCACTGATGCGCTGCTGTCTAGCAATTCGAAGCGGTTTGACAATTCGAGTTGAAAGTTCTCGGGGTTTTGGATATATGCATGAGTAGGTCGGAGCGTAGACTTCATCAGACGCGATCTTTCCATTTTGACATTAATATTTAATGTGCCTCTGACCATTCGGTGATCACTGCCGGTTTTTACCCTATGAATCACGGAGACATCATTAAATATTTGTCGCTTGGTGCTCATGATGAAGTCTATCTCATTTTTTGTGGAACCATCAGGGCTCATCCAGGTCCATTTCCTATGAGGCGGCTTCTGGAAGAAAGAGTTCATCATAAAGAGTCCCTCTTTCTCCAGAAATTCGGCCAGCCTCTGACCCCTGGGGTTGCGCTGCCCATATCCAAATTGCCCCACTCTCAACTCATCATCGCCCCGTTTGCCCAGCCGCGCATTGAAGTCACCCATAACCACTGTAAAGTGTGTTTTGGAAGTATGTATGGCTCTACTAATGTCCTCATACATAACTTCGACGTCATCATCTGAGTATGCCGAGGTCGGTGCGTAGACCTGTATGACCTTCAGCGAATATCTTTTGGATATTCTGAGTATCAGGTACGCTACCCTGCTCGACACACTAGTGATGGACACACGTTGTTTATGAGTGACTTGTGGACGATAAATCCGACACCACCTTGGGACTGCTGTTCGCCCTCCCGGTAGTAAAACAAGTTGCCGGATTTTAAGGTTATCGTGTCCTCGCCCTCTCTTCGGACCTCCGATAAACCAACAATACTCCACCGCAACTTGTTTAACTCTTCTTCCAGCTCAACTAGCTTCTCATCTGTCCTCAATGTGCGTGCGTTGTATGTCACCAGGGCCAATTTTCGGTTTTGGTGGTAGCCGAATCTCTGCCGGAGATTCTTAGCACCCCTTGTCCTGTCGTTACCATGGCTGCTACCGTGGCCAGGACGAACAGGACCGCCGGGGACTAGGGGCCTGGTTTTTCTACTTTCTTCCATAATTGGGGGTGTTTGCCATACTCGCCACGCTTGGCAGGCGGGTTGGCGAGCGCAGTTATTGGTCGTCGAAGTGTTAAAGGAACGCTGCTGCCCATTCCCTAGTTTTCCCTTAGTCGCCTTGTACAACACCCGATGGGATGAGATGGGTTGGTCCTATTCTAAGCCGGGAACCACGCGGCGTTTACCCCTAGCGTTACATTTTTTACTGGTTAGTTAACGTTATCCAAACCAGTTTTTGCATCGTTATTATTTTAAATATAATCAAAAGCAAAAACAATCAATATTATTTTCTCCAGGGTCACTGACCTCAAACCTAGTTTCCTTATTCTAGAATGTTTCCCCCTGACCCACGTTAGTCAAGGTGCGAGTGATCAATCAAGTTTTCTGTTGCATAATATAATAAGCACGCATACATTCTTGACGGAAATTGTTGTAATAAGTTGCGTTTTTAATGAATGAAATTATTATATTACAAGATCTTAGTTGCACTCTCACTTGAGTGTCACATTTTTCATCTGTAGATCTTTGATGAATCCCGTCTCTACATCCACGGATTATGTGTGCCGAAACTGTACGTTAAATGAATTTTTCCAAAGTCTTTTTCGATGAAAATTTAGACTCATATGCACTCAATTGTATATGTTATTATTTATCTCGCATGCACGAGCTTTTTATGTAGTTCACCTGCCAAGATCAACCGCTGAAAATATAAGACTATCGTCAACGAATTGATCCAATTATTGTGCACCGATCCAGAAGATGATTACTTACATGAATACTGGACATTATGATCCTTAGTATGTGTTCGAATTCTTGAATGTTGTCACCTCTTACACAAATCTTCACAGGCCTATATCTACAAAATAGTTAACACATTTACATATGCTAACAATATCGATACGAAATCTCGCACAGTGCGTGCTAAAAACTATTTGCCACTAAGTGGAGTTGACATGATCGTTTCCTGAACATTGCGGTTGTTTTATCTGTTTTGTAAACACAGATATGGGAATCGTGTGAACTGCTGTATATAGCGATGTTTGATTTAACATTTGTGACGATCTGCAGTAGGAATTAACGTCACTTCCTGATCAAATAGTGTTATAAAATTATAAAGAGAAAAGAGTTATATAAAATAAACCACCGAGCGAGTATGCGACGGACTATGAAAGTAGAAGCCAGAGAGGTCTGTAAGGAAAAATCCTGTTAGAACTTTGTACTCATTGCCTTGCCTACAAGAGATTTCTGTGATGTAATTGACAGAAGGATAGAAATAAAAAAATCAATGGAATAATGGCATCAGCATTGTGAATGGCAACTAAAGCTTCTAACAACTTAAAAGCGACGGGTAAGTCTGAGGAAGTTTGATTAGATACTATAATTATGATATTTTTCGCATTACTACCACGTTGGTCTAGTAGAGCGGCGATTACGAGATCCTTGGATCAAATTCTAGGTCGGTTTTACTATCTGAAAAATGTCAACAGCAATCCGGAGTCAGTATAGTTAGCTTCCCATTATATTGGGACCTAACATTGTCGGCGCTATTTGGGTGCACACAGGATACCTCTGTACCCCCGTTTGGGGAATAAAAACGCGACAGTTTTTTTTTCTTCACGCAGTCGTAGTTTCTCTAAAGGTTACCCTACGTTCTCACGAGCGCTTTTTCAACGCGCGTTAGTTAAGTGCTAGAATGAAATAAATGGCTAACAATACATCTTTGAAAGCGCTGTACAGCGCTTCAGAAGCGCGTGTGTTGAAATAGCGTTCTTTCGAACGAGGGGTTATTTCGTAACCCGGAACTCATAAAATTATATAAATAAAGATCTACGTATTTTCCCGCAGACGTTGTTATAACCACTCTATAATCTAACCAGTAGGCTATTGGCTGTCAAGATTGCGTGCAGTGGGATGAAAATGCGCTGTGACTCATTGAATTCCTTCGTGGGTAAATGGCTTTTCATTTTAGCCGATTACTACTTAGATTGTTAATCTCGTAGCAGATGCGATTTAATTGACGATCTCTAAGAAATAAACAATGTGTGTTCGTTTCTGGAATTGTCTTGATATATGTGACAATGGTGACACATGACTTAAACTTACGTCAGTTTAAGTCATGTGTAGTAGTTTTTTTTTAATTTTTTTTTATGTTTATGGCATCTCGACGACGCGTATTTTGCTAATGTCAAGTATTACGAATATTCATTTCTAAATCAATTCAACTCCCCAATGAACTTGATGACAAAGATGATTATCAAATTGATTAAGTGCCCTACTCTGAATAGTAAAGTGATGGATACTTTACATACCAATTGCTACGGCCGTTTTAAGGGAAATAGAAAAGGCACGTTTTATCACTTTGTTACAATTACCTTCACTCATGCACATATAGAAATACATAATGGTTAATATTCCGCCAACATTACACATTATAATTTGAAATAACACAAGATTTGGATATTAAAACAAATTGACGACATCACTCTTCGATTTCCCGCCAAAAAAACAAAGTAGCCGTAGTTAAAAATAGGTTTCTTCGTTATTTTGTTTCATACTGTCTAATTTCTGAGCGAAGGTAAGCGTTGGATCAACTTTGGCATTGTACTGAGTAATGCCCTTGCCGAAATTTGTAAACGATATTATTTTAATTTTCAAATTAATTTACTTATAGAATTAGTTTGAAAAAAAAAAATTGTCAACGGCTCTGTTCTGAGTACGTCAAGTGAATGAGTTAACAAAATAAATTATTTCAATCACTTGCGGTTTACTATTATTTTCATCACAACCAGCCCACTCAATCTTCAACCGATACTCAACAATATACCAACAACCTTAGATCTCAGAGAATTGCAAATAGCCTTTATCAGAACCTGTTAAAAAATCACAAGCGATAGAATTAGTGTTTCTCCTAAATAAATCCAGAAGGGTAGCTACAATGCCATAGGTACCATTCCTTCGGCTATTTCTCCTGATCTACATTAGGAAAAAAACAAATAAAAAAACCTTTGAAAAAGGTTCCCATTTCCTCATCATGAAAAGCCGTAAAGCCTAGAAAAAACTTTTCTAATATAAGCCTTGGAAAAAGAAGTGGTACAAACTGCTCAGGTTAGAGATAAAGTTATCCTCGCGGGGCCACAGCCAATATTAGTTTACATTAAGGTAATTGAGATGAACAGCTAACCCCCACCACGAGTGCACCTCGCAAACGCTCGATCGAGTCGAATACACTTTCAGTATAGGTGGTTTACTGGGTCCAAAATAGCGAGCTTATTTGGTTTTTATAAAAGCCCTTGTGACACTATTAGTTGTTTTCATAGTACTATTGACTATAGACACAACTAGTATAGTGGCTTAAGTGTAATAGTGACAAAATTATGATTTTTGAAAGTTTGGCCTTCTATATATTTATTTCTGTAAAATGTAGGCGACTGCGATGCACCTCCAACTTACCAAAATGTGGGTGTTATATAAACTTTTGTCTACTTCTGTGGGAAAACAGGCTTAAAGGTTGAAAATAATAAATATGCTAAATTATTAAAAGGGACTGTGAAAGGAACACAATCATCAGGAACCATATCAACTAGATGCACATACAACTTGTAAAAAGACCAACTCCGACAGTATCATATAATGTTACATTACATCACAATATTATGTAAACCCTGTAAGCCCTCGAAAAAACATGTTACGGTCACGTTCATTCTTATTTATTTATCTGTCGCGCGAGCAGGATAGCATGCGTACGCAATGACGTTTCAATCGTTTCGTACTTGATACACAAAGACCCTAAAAAGTTGATAAGCAACCATAGTTGGGGTCGCTGGGGGCAAAGCCGTGCCCACAGTAACATTTCTAAGGAAACAGTCGTATAACGCCCCATAATGGCG
Organism: Phalera bucephala; assembly: GCA_905147815.2. NCBI lineage: Eukaryota > Metazoa > Arthropoda > Insecta > Lepidoptera > Notodontidae > Phalera > Phalera bucephala. The sequence goes on from LR990622.1 coordinate 29,499,879, forward strand.
TCTCTACGTCACAGCGCCTGCGGTTTTCGCGCAATTATCTTCAATTAAATTTATATAATGGTGTTTACCTCGTTCTTACTTCGCGTTCAGTTTACATTTTACCACCGTTGTGAATGCAGCGGTCGCATTGTGTTTGTCGCGAGTGAGTGGATTCTTGTTCTAGAACTCTATTAAGTGCTCGGATTTTAAAATTGTTTATTGGTATGTTGTTCTACAATGATTCTATTACATTATTATTTTTTTAATTTGAAATTTTGTCCAGTTTTAAGTAGGTAATATACGTATTATTATTTTTGTCGTTGTGTTTATTTTTTGAATCTTAAGGGGAAACAGGGATTCGTTCATGAAATCAATGTCCTAATTTTATGTAAGGCTTCAATTGAATTACTTCTTGTGTACACGTATAATTTATATAGGTATTGTATACAAGATTGGAGGACTCCACCACATTCATGTTTCGATCTTCGATCGTTAATGGTCGATTCCAAAACTACATTTTGTTTACAATCACTAACACTTCATGTATGTCGGAAGTGAGAGATCTCAGTCGTTTCAATAGATGACTATGATATACAGCCAAGCAAATATAATGCTTTAAACCATGGTAACCATATTTTTTTAAAACAATACTCGTTTTCGATTGAAAATGATTATTGTTTAAAAAATGTTTGGATCGAATAGAATTTAAGGTTCAAAATGATTTGCAATTTAAATGTTGAAACGTTATATGCTTTCAGACACGAAACTTAGACAGACAGATTCGTGTCTGAAAGCAAAATATAACGTTTGAACATTTAAATTGCAATTAATTTTGAACCTTAAATTCTATTTGATCCAAACTTTTCTAATTTCAACTAGATTATCTGTTTCGAGTATACAACTGGTATATGAGAGTATAAGATTTAAGAATTCAAAATAAATATTACTTGAAGTTTTTATCGCTATCCATAAATTTTTAATTTCGAAATTGGTCTTTTTTTTAAAACGTAGCCCCACACTAGGATTTATTCCAGTTTAGTGGGTGCGTTTACAAACATGAAAATTCACATACACAAACACCCAGACCGAAACAAATCATTGTGGATCATACAAAGATTTGTCCCGTGCGGGAATCGAACCCGCGACTATTAGACATAGTGGGCGAAGCGGCTTAAGCTCTTAACCACTGCGCTAAATCGTCCGTCGTGATCATGCTGCTCTTGATGCTGAATTTAAAAAAATTTTATTATTTGAAATATGAATTGTAGAGGTTTATATAATATTAATATACTCAAGGATAATTCGCACTCATCAGAAAGAAAAACACAGATTTCAAAGAATTAAATAATCATACGTAAATGTTTTCATATGTAAATTGAGTATTATGTGAATTGAAACGTATCCAAACGTTATTTTAGATTTTTATTATTCTTCATTCAAGTGAGGTATAATAGTAAATTTTATCAATTTTTTAATTTAGTGTTGCAGTGGATATCAAGCTTTTTAGTTGTTCAAATTTAAAAGTGCTTATTCAAATAATCACAGCTTAGCCATGGCCCATCCATTACTAAATTCGACCAATATATAAACATTTATGTATATGATTGATTTCTCAGAAATTACATTTGTCAGCAGTTATACTAGCCTACAAACTACAAACAGATATTTGCCTATTTTGTGGCCTTGGACACGTGACGTCACACTTCAGAAGGATTACCATTACTAATTTTACAGGAATCGGTATCGCGTCAACGTTTTTGCGTACACTAACCTTCAGCATATGGTCAATGCAAAATTGCCTTAATTAATACAGTGGTGCATGTAATAAAGCTTGTAAATCGCGTGGCACGGAAGCTAATGATTCATGGATCAGTGTGGTCGGCGAGCTATTTAATGGGGCTCTACGATAAGCGGCGCGCGCGCGGGTTTGTACAGCGTATCAATTCTGTTAATTATAAAGATTTCCGGGAACTTAGAACATGGAATGCAAAAACAAATATTTTTGAAACTGATTCTGAAAAGCAAAGCGTTAGATAAATAATGATTTATATAATGTTTTAAGTATTAACAATCTTTATCACTCGTCCTTCCGCGTATTGCATCCCCGCTCGAATAATGACTCAACGTTATTACCGAAATACATAATATTTAGCCAAATTTATTGAATAAAATTAAATTTGAACACATTATAAGCATACATGCTTAGGGACTACATAACTATATACTAGAGATATTCTATCTTCTACGAATTTACAACATAATCTTTTTTAATCAATTTAAAAGCATATCAGTATTGCCATATTAGTAAGTAATATTCTCAATTTGCTGTCTAACTACGATTTACATAATAACATATACTAGCTCATTGGTCGAAATTTGACCATAATTAATTTAAATTATAAGTTTGAACATTATTAAGGTTCTATTGTCAAAGACTATACTTCTATAATCACAGATTTCGCCAAGGGTACACTGTTAATTTGCCTATTTTTTTCAAACAAATTATATGAAATTTAAAAAAAAAACAACATGTTTAAAATTTAGAATACCTTTTTTTTTATGTAAGAAAAGAACCTGTTGGAACTCTGTACTCTTTGCCTACCCCGCAAGGGATCTGGCGTGATGATATAGATAGATAGATAAATAGAATACCTTTTTTTTTATTGTAACAAAAAACCATGCGATAAAGTAAATGCTGTCCATTGAACTTGACATACATATTTCGATACTTTAATTAATGATACAAAACTTCTTTGTAAGCGATGTTTTTTGTAAAAACTCTTCCATCGTTTGCTGGTTATGTTTGACATTCAGTAAGACTATAGACAAATAATTTGAAGTGTATTGTGTCAAATACATGGTAGTGTGTGTAATGTTTTTTTCATTGATTTAATGTATGTTTTATGCATAATTTAAAAAAAATATTAGAATTCTGCACTTCTTCTCTATATAAACTGTAAGTGTGGGAAATTTCATACTCCTCCGTCCGCGCAATTTTCGTAAAAAGGTGTACAAAGTTTTTGCTTCACGTATTAATATATAGATTATATATTTAAGCGTTTTTAAACTTTAAAATTATTGAATCAACACTTTTCAACGATATTTATCTTTCATTTTGTATAATTAATAAAAGAAAACGAGCTTCAAAGTTGCATACTTTTCTCTCTGTCAAAGGCCAAACACCTTGGTATAATAACGGGATCACGTGATAAGCCACCATTCCAGAGTAAACGACAGCAATTACTTGGACACCTATTCTTGTTGCTTGCTATTAAAACAATGTTGTTTATCAGACCTTTGACCTTCGTCCTGTACACTTCTACCTGTCTTTTTTAACAAGAGAAAAATAGCCTTCTTTTTCGGAAATTTGGGAGAAATTAGAAAAAGGATGAACTTTTGACTCCCCGCGGATTGATTGACATGACCAATAGCAGTGTTTGTGTCATTCATGAAAACTTCCCCTCCTATCAGCCGCTACCGCCGTCCGCGGCATGTTCTCACCGACCCTTCCGATGCCCTTACATCTCTTCTTTCGGATATAGATACCGCACACAGGATCAGACACCGACATCGCCGGCGAGGTCGAAGAATCCCTTGCCCGCCGGCCGGTGCCGAGCCCCACGGTGAAACACCTAGTATACGCCCTCCCTCATAGCTACTGACCAAGCAGCCGAGGCCGTTCCTCCTTGAGGCGCCCTTGAGCTAGTTGCCCCCTTGCCCTTCTGGCTCGAGCGAGGTGGTTACACGCTCGCCCGCTCCGGTGAAGTTGTAAAAGCCCCACGGCCAATAGCGTAGATCATTCACACACACAAAATAAATGAAAACTCTTTTAGCGCGTTGTAGACAATTTTTATCAAAATTTCTCGCGACTGTCTTTATTTCACATGTATGTATAATTTTTTTTCTAAAATTTGACCTTCACAGTCAGAGACAACCCGCTATTTTAAATTTATCAAACCGCCTTTAAAGCCTCCAACTTGACTTATCGATAGCCAGATCAACTGTAAACCGGGACCAATGGCTTCACTTGCCTTCCAAAACACAGAGACACTCGATTACAAAAATGCCACAAACTGCCGCCCATATCAAACCGACCGAATCGCTTCTTCACTTGTATGATCGAAACGATAAGACTAACCGCTCAGCTTATCAACCTGCCAGCATTGGCGCCACACTTGTTGGCGATTAGCCGTCTAGATGTTATGTCATTTTAAATAAACTATGTCCGCATTACGATATTACGCAGTATTTTACACGAACGTTCTTTGAACTAATAGTGATAAATACTATAGAGCTACCTACTAGGCACGACGGTGACGATATAATCGCTGGACAAATTAAATAACTTACAAAATAAACCACTGTTATGCCTATATTCCTCAAGCGCAGCCCCGCTTGAAGAATATAGGCAATTTTACATACGTACGTGTGTTAATATACAGAAATTTACACGAACTTACCTAACACTTGTAAGGATAAATAAATACCCAGGCAAAGAGTAGCGGAGGTAACTATATAATCGCTGGACTAATAGAATAGTGACACCAGTAGATATACTTAATAATAAACACTGTCACGTCCATCGATCAACGATGGTCACGTCTATATTCCCCAAGCAGATGTGGCAGAGGCGTACTGTGTACACCGACTTTTCGCCGACGATATTAGATCCCAATGTAGGTTATAGGGGGCGACTATTGTGAATTTATCGATGTAAAAACCACAATAAACTAGCCCCCAATCTAGTATTCGTACACAGAACATCGTCATCGCTTATGTACCACTAGACCAACGAGGCCGATCGTAAATTACACACAAAATATCGCTCTTTACTGCCTTAAGAGCGCGTTACAGTTGCCTTGCTCATGCAGGCTTCCTACCCCATATATCTTTTACGAGGAAACGACATTTGCTGGGTAACTTAACATACATCTCATCACCTGAGATAGAGATCTACACATTCAAACATTTGTATTCGCGACAGGCGACATTATACTGGATGTTAATCATTCTGTCGGTTCGTCCGTTTTTATAACTTATAAAGGCGCTTCCAAAACTGATGAGATTGTATCAAAATACGTTTATTGGAAGGATGCTTGTTGCGTTAATCATTCCTTTGTAATATGAAGTTCCTCGTGGCTTTTGTATGAGTAAGATAAACGGTAGATTTCACTAAAAATTATCTACATCAAGTTAGTCTAGTCAGTGTGAAAGTCGTTAAGCAACGTAGAAAGGCCTATAAGCAACTTACAGGTGGCCACAGACTTGTGTGTGTGTGTGTGTGTGAATGATGTACGCTGTTGGCCGCGAGGCCTTTACAGCTTCACCGTACTTAAAGGCGAGCGTGCAACCACTACGCTCTAGCCAGCTTGAACTCGACAGACTTGCCTCCGCCGCACCGCTTTGAATCCGCGTGGAGGAGTATGACCCAATCTCCCTACATTGATATAAAAAAAATTATATCAATGTTTCCCCTCACCTCGATTTGTGAGAGAAGGTCTTTGGTCAGCAGTGCCATCAGCGAGATAGTAATTATATTTTAATAACAATATTAGCCCTGTTAAGAAACTGTCCCACCATTGGGCACGGGCCTCCTCTCAAACTGAGAGGGTTTAGGCCTTAGTCCACAACGCTGGCCCAGTGCGGGTTGGCGAACTTCACACACCTTCGAGAAACTCTTAGGCATGCAGGTTTCCTCACGATGTTTTCCTTCACCGTTAAAGCAAGTGATAATTATTTTTTAATGCGCACATGCTTTCGTAAAGACAAAGGTGCGTGCCTGGGTTTGAACTCGAGACCTCTGACTTTGCAGTGCAATGGTCTAACCACTAGGCTATCACTGCTGATAGCGAGATAGTATACACTGAGATTTATTATGGCACATCAAGTTGATATGCATGAGAAGATTATGTTTTGTGTTATGTTTGAAATGAAGCAGGAAGTTTTTACACATATCAATTTGGTCACTATATTGATTGATTGACACATACACAAACTTCCAGATCGAACCAAAAAAGACTGAGCTACATAAAGATGTATTTCACAACAAGTTGCTGTTTAAGTGTAAAATTGGAACTTACAAGCCGCAATTCAAGAGCACTCTAAGAGAGGAACGGTCTTCAAGAGTACGGTCACGTAAGAAGTGAGAAGAAGATTATATAAAATGTAGGTTTTATAGCTATTATATATTTTGTAGCTATGCGTACGTGAATATTATACAATATAGCAGCCACATTCATACATTTTTAACGAGTTAGCGTCCGCGGTTTAATGCTAGTCACTTTTGTAATAAAGATTTTAATCAAATTAATTATGCGTTGAGGAAAATGTGATTTTGTTTACATTTCAAATCATGAATGAATATTATCTATGGTAATGTAGTTACATCATGTGCCCTCGCCCTAAATGTAGAGTAAATAGAACAGTGACGCAAAAGCGCATTCGTAGATTGTGTTTCAGCACAATATTGAGTTTCTGTGTGAAAAGCTTGGATGTTTCAGAGTATATACGTAGATTTTCCCCGTTTTACGATCGCCTGGATGTAAGATGTAGATCGCGTAATCCTTGTATTCGCTTACAGTGCAAAAATCAAAAGTTTCTTATCCATGTAGACCAAAAAGTACTTATCGTACCTTTAGAACAGTAGTGACTTATTTCAAAAAATCTAATTTTTGGGAAACTAAGAGTAACTTAAGTAGAGTAATTTACACGGTTACAAATTAATTTAAAAAGGATATCAGCTCCTCAATCAGCAATTTCCTAAACAAATACTGTAAAATAAAAAATACTTTTTGAACAATTTCTTCTGCTGTAACTGATACAAAAATTCTTTAAAATGCTTCGTTATGCGTACTGTAATACAAGTCCACATAACTTAGTAATATTTAAAAAAAACACTACAAAAAAACGTAAGGCTAATCGAATAATAATTATAAAGAGGTCGGTTAAGTAAAAGACTAAACTGTTGAGTTTTTCGCTGGACCAATGTAATAATGTTGACGTTTGTTCAGGCGTACAAGGATCTTTTGGCCCGCGACCAAAATCGAAATTAACGCTGTCATCTGAAATGTGAAATGTCACTTCATGATAGTCGCAGAGTTACCGTTTGCTAAAATGAAATTTACCTAAGTTCTTTTTAAATTAATAACAGGTGGGCGCTTTTTTAAATATGTTCTGGGAAGTAGGAAAAATTTACTAAATGGTAACCCTAATTACACACCAACCTGTCAGTGTCACCTCTGTCAATGTCATTCTTGTCGCACTATAAGTGGCTTTTTTGGGCTTACCCATGAATGATTTTTTTCTTGTTTAACTTGCTTTATTAACTTACCTTTCGCAACGAAAATCAAATAATAAATATCAGGGCGACGTAAACATTTCGCGGTTGACCCAGACAGAATTCTTTAAATGCCAATTCCACGCGCCCGTACGATCTGTGGGTACTTATGCATGTATGCGCGTATGCACTTTCTGAACAAACTTAACTGGTAAAAAACATTTTTATCGTCGAGATAATCCGAAATACTATACAGTCTAGTTTTGATAGCCTTTTTAAACTTGTGTTTCTGACATCTTTGGGTAGTTTCTTGTTGAAACGTATACATTGCACCATGAAAGATTTACTCATTCTGTAGAGACGAGAAGGTAGAATACGAGCAGACAAGTTTAATAATAGGCACAATAAAATAATATTTTATACGACAAGAACGACGCAAAAGCGGTAAATATAGGTAATCTAGAACAATCACACGATCTCAATAAAAAGCTTCGTACAAAGTCATCGGCGCGCCCGCATCAGATAATTTTACTGACCGCAAGACTCCATTAGCATAAGATTACCATTCCTAATTGAACCATATATCTTAAATGGTAAGGTTTGTTGTTGGCTGCGAGGTGTCTGGGTTTTCCTCAAGCACCGAAGGTCAGCCAGGGTAGGCCGTGCGTCACGATGCATTGATCAACCCTCTGGTTTCTGAAGTAATCGTTGGCCTTGGTATAATTAAAGCACGACTGAGTCGGCTATTAAATTGTTACCGAACAAAAAAGAATGCGTTTTGTTTTTTCTGAAGATAATGATGGTTATAGCGCGACAAGGATCTTTTGGCCTATGAATGGCATTGACAGGGGGGCTGTTGGTGTGAAATTGGGCTTCATCGTCATCATCATCACAGCCTATACTTGTCCACTGCTGAACATAGGCCTCCCCCAATCGCTTTCCAGCGTAACCGGTCCGACGCCACCTGCATCCAACGACTTCCTGCGATTTTCACAAGATCGTCGGTCCATCTGGCAGGCGGTCGTCCTACGCTGCGCTTGCCAATACGTGGTCTCCACTCTAGAATCTTTCTGCCCCAACGCCCGTCTGATCTTCGCGCTATGTGGCCCGCCCATTGCCACTTCAGCTTGCTAATCCTGAGGGCTATGTCGGTGAACTTGGTTCTTCTACGAATCTCCTCATTCTTGATTCGATCACGTAGAGAAACGCCGAGCATAGCTCGCTGAGCAACCCTGAGCTTTTTTATGAGACCTATTGTAAGAGACCACGTCTCTGATCGGTATGTCATCATTGGCAACACACATTGGTTAAAAACATTAGTCTTGAGGCACTGAGGTATTTTGGACGAGGGGTTGGGGTTCACATTTAGTAAAATGTTCCTACTTCCAAGGAGATATTTCAACAGGTGGGTCCGCACGGTTTAGGTAAATTTCACAACAAACGGCAACTCTGCGACTGTCATGTAGTGACATTTCACTTGATGACAGCGTTATTTCCTTGTGGGACTGTATTATTCATGGACTGTTTGCTAAGTTACAAGCAAAGGAAAGGTTAGCGCGCGTACCCCGGTGTCTTTGGTCCCTATCTGTTGCATAATAATTTATATCTATCTATATCATTACGCCAGATCCCTTACGGGGTAGGCAGAGAGTACAGAGTTCCAACAGGCTCTTTCCTTACATACCTCTCTGGCTTCCTCTACTCTCTCTCTCTCTCATTAATAATTTATATAAAGGGTATAAATAAAGGACAGGTGCACAAAATCTCAGACAGGTGAAAATTACATGGTCAGAACAAGGCGCTATCGATTGCGGAAAGAGAAAAGCAACTTTATATATTGTTACAGATAAAGATCATTTGCTTACCAATTAAGTGTATAAATTTTGGTAGTGGGTAGGTATTTATTTCGTATACAGGTTTTAAAGGACAGGTGTTCCCACAGAGGTGTACCTATCAATACAAGCAATTATGACTATAATCCCACTCACCGATAATAAAAATGGGCGGTTTCATAAAAAAAATTGCATTTATTTCACCAAAATGTATGCAGGGGGGCGGGTTATTTTTCCATTTCGGGTGAATGATGCCATAGAAAAAGTTGTTCATAATTTTCAGGGTATCTGTCCCTTTCACACTTTACGAAGAATATACCTGCTACCACAGTTTGATATGCAAATAAGTGGCCTCCAGCTGTAACATTCTTTTGTAGCGCAGCAGGTCTAGGCAAGTCAGCCATCGATAGCGCTTTATTCAGACTAAATGATTTTTACAAGCTTTTATTTAACTTGTAAGGTTTGTATGTCTGTCTTTGCGTTTCAAATTTCGTGATCCATTTTTCAAGCACTTCAGGGTATCCGATTGAGCCGAAATTTGGCATTCATATATAAGTCTGGTGACAATGCAATAATATGGTACCATGGAGCTAGTCTGAAGATGGAATCGGAAGGTGGCCATAGGAACATGTGAAATATACAACGTAACTCCTTCCTTTTTAATATTTAAGTACTATACGATCAAATAGTGTTCAGGTCTGATGATGAAACCGAAAGTTGACCAAGGGTCTGATGATGAAACCGAAAGTTGGACAATGGAACCACCCAACTACTCAATATAACTTCGCCGTGTTTGGGCTCGTTGGATTTGTCTTGACGAGTACTTTAGACCTGGATAGTGTCCAGGATCTGATGATGCAGCCAGAAGCTATAGAAACTCCTCAACTAAGCAAGATCTCTTCGTCCTATTTTTACTATAAAAATATTTTTAAATAAAAATTATTCGTTGTAAAATGTCCTATCCTGTTTCGGAAATTGATAGCGCCTTTTCAAATTTTCCCGTACATTTTCCTGTTTCAATAAGTGTTAACGATTAAAGAAATTTGGCTACAGTGGCAGAGCGCCTTCCACAGTCGCTTTGACATGTATTTATTATTGTAAACTTTCTTTGCCGTAAAATAGGGATGTGGATATACGCAGATCATAGATCCGTATCTTCCTCACAACTAATTAAAATGATACTGCCGAAGAGGTTATTGTAAACTCCCAGGGAGACAACCGAAACGAATTTTTTAAATTGCATAGTTCAACAAATTTAACAGGCCGCGATTGTGGTGCGATCTCACATGTCGGACGTGCTGGTATGCCCTTTATGCCCCACCACCTATACAAGGGAAGAGCCAGGGCAGCCACATGGCAGCCACGGATAGCGCGATTGAACTAGCCACTAACTTCACTTGATTAATATGTACCATCGACACGAATAGAAGAAGTAAAAGTTCAACAGTAGCTCGTAGCGCTGCGAAACCGTGATGTTCTTAGCGATCACTAAGGTTAAGCATCGTTGGCCCGGTCTATCTTAGATGGGTGACCAGCATTGCAATTTTTGAGCTATCCGTTCCTCAGAAGGCGCTAAGATGTTGCTCCCGGCTGTCACATAATGTGATAGTAGTTAGGTCGAGTTGGATGCCTTATAGGCGGCTTGATAAGTTCCAACAGCAGGTGCCCACCTACCTCTACCAACACGCACTGACCAATCTACGTCACTTCGATTTGTGAGAAAAGGCCTTTCCTTTTGAGGATACTACAGGTTATTTCCTATTATAATATACAAGCAGTTTCCTGCGGCTTCGTACCCGGTCGCCAACAGCGCCACCTACCGGGTCTATGTTATATAGCCTATTTTACTTCTAGATAAGGTAGCTTTCCAATGGTGAAAGAATAATTAAAATCGGATCAGTAGTACCAGAGATTACCCCTAACATCCAAACTCACAAACTTTACCTCTTTGTAATATTAGTATAGATTGGTAAATTATTTATTAACTGACGTCCAATAACGATCGTGTTTCCACATGACAGTCATAAAGATTTTGAATTAATGAATTCCCTGTAAAATATATACTCGTAACTATTTCCCAAATTATATTAAAATCCCCGTGACATTACAAACCTGTTATCTATGTGACTCAGTTATTTATGTGTAAAAATATCTATGACTTGTGACACATTGGATCCATTCTGTCAATTACTATTTCCCAAATGTCATAAAATTTTATCAATTCCACTAACTGGATTGTTTTTTTAAAAATTATTTATTAAATTTTTTGTAAATTCAGCAAGGTTTTTGTTGTAGATTTAATGCAAGTCTTGCCTATCACTAGATCCTGGTGCCGACCTAAGGAATAAAGTGTGGATTTTCTACTCGTATCAAAAAAAATCTCAAGCAGTCCTGAGTCTGGAATTATAATGGGACTTAAAATCATGAGCGATACGTTGGTGTACACTTCTGCCACTCTCGCTTGGGGAATATAGGCATGACGGTGCTTATTTTTTTTTATTAAAATAACAAATCGATTGGCGCAACGGATTGCATAGCTTTGGCTTTATAGAAATAGACATTTCATTTGTTTTTTTTTCTGAAAACAACGCAACAAGTTATAAACAATTATTATTCATAGAGAAATTTATAAAATTTAAATAATACTAACATTCTTAAACCCGCTCAGTCTCATAAAAAAGTATGAGACCAAAGCATCACTAATTGAGTCTGTAGACTTGTTTTTATTTTTAATGCAAATTCATGCTGATATTCTATTTCGGTAACAGCACATTGCTTCTAATCTTGGCATCACACGTTGGAAAACACGCTTAAGTTTCTATAAAAAATACCATAATATCCGATGAACTCTATGGCAATAGGATTATGATTCATTATTGGATAAATTCCCACGTAGCAGTCGCAGAGATTAATGTGGTTATTGCCGCGGAGTCTAAAGCCGAATATTTTTGGAATACAAAAAAAAATAATTGTTATTACCGCAAATCTTTGGTAGTGGGCCGAGGTTACTTTGATATTGAGCTCTGTCGAGCTGATTTTAAGATAGTGTTTCAGTTGCAATGATTATGCAAAAATCGGAAACTTTATAGGGTTCAACATGGGGGAAAAACATAAATGACCGCTGTGTGAATGTATTTATATATGTATGATTCATTCAATTTCATAATATTTATTTTTGTATGACCAAGTAAACTCGTTTGTTTTTTTTTATCTGAATAAGTACTAAAACAAGGAAAAAGAGAATATTTTTTCTAATTTTATAGCAAAAAATAAGCAAGGTACAGGAAAAAAGTAAATATAAAAAAGTAAGTACCATGTACAAAAGTATTGGTAAAGGAAAGTATTTATCTTTCGAAAACGTTTCCAAGTTAAGGTTTGGTCATATAGCCGACGGTGCTCGACGGAAGCGCTCGGCGACGCTCGGTGGACGGTCGGCAGCCCGGCGCACACGTCACACTGCGGGAGCGACGAGGCGCCGGCCGCGGGCCTCTCCTACACTTGCGACCCGCTCGCACGCGTATTGGTCTCTCGCTTATCCGTGCTTCGTTTGTAATCACGTCGAGCGCGACGGCGGCCGATCGTAACGTTTGCCGTCTCACCGAGCGAGGCTGCGCTGGCGTCTCCCGTACACTTCAGTACATTACAACTCCCCAAGCCGCGCCAACGTCGCGCTCCCGTCGCGCTGCGTCGGCTATGAATGTCATGTCATGATGAAACTTGATGATAGATACTTGGAACCTGCAGGCGCACTAGTAAGTTACAGGTGTGCAAATTTAATTTGTACCTTTAAGTGGGGACTAAAATGAAAGTCAAATATATGTCTAAAAAGACAAACATAGAACAAACTAAGCAGATAAATGAAGCTGTAGTCCTTGAAAATGATTTTGACTTTGAAATAAAACTATTGTTTCGGATTTTATCGCGGTTTATTTGATTTTTAAGTTCCCGACGTTTCGAGTGCTTTGCAGCACCCATGGTCACGGGAAGGACTGAGGTGTTAGACGTCCAAAAGGCATAGTTGTTCCGGGGTACCCTCAAATTCTTAATTATTTTATTTTTTGTTGGTCCGATCTACGCAGAATGAGCTCACGGTGTCTTGAGGTCTTGCAGTGTTATGTTTGGTTTTGGATTTGTTTATATTAATTACTGGATCCCAAGTCGTTGGAAGCACCCAGCCATCTTCTCTATTGAAATTAGGATGTTTTTTAATTTCAATAGCCTCGCGAACCATCCTTGGTAGGAATCGGTGTTCTTTCACGAGGATTTGTGGTCTATCAAATCTGATGTTATGGCGGGTGCGGTCAAGGACATGTTCACAGACTGCAGACTTCTTTGAGCGACGGTCGTCGACGACGTCTATATAAAAAAATGCCGGACGACTTGATTTCTTTCGGCCTAATTGCTTCTCTGTTAAAAAATGATTAAATTAGAAATTTTATATCGCCACACCTTGATTCACACAACGAGTGTGGCAGAGGTGTTCTGTGTACTGTACAGCCTAATATTAACGAAGATGTAAGGTCCCAATATAATAAGGGTCGCTTCATACCACCTAGGCTATTGCCATTACACCATCACATACACATGTCAGCTTCTGTTAATTAATATACTTATAATATTTAATAAATAGATCGATAAAATAGTTTACTCAAGGACGTCTGCTAAAATTGTGCCACTGATTTATGTCTTTTAACTGTTGATCAATTGACTACCGACATAAAATTTATAAAATAGCAGCGTGGCGCCATTCCGGCTCATTCCTTGTGGAGTCGTCGAACGGAAGGCGTCGCTGTGAGCGACAGTAGTATTCGGGTGCCTAGTAGTAATTTCCAAGTTATGTTGTATTGAGACTGTTGGATTTGTGGAAGTGTTTCGTGGGTTTCAGCTGTGGGTTTCAAAGATGCATAGAAGATGCGGGTAAGACATGTTTTGAAAGATGAGATATAAAACCACGAATATAGCTTTTATTATTATTGTTTCGACGGTCGACTTGACACACAATTTCAAACTTCGGACTACTATTCATTGGTTTTGATAAAAAAAGACACTTTGTCCGACCTAGATTTGGAAACTAGGAACAAATAGGAATGTTCATCGCAATAACGTTTATTCTTTTAATTATTTCAACCAATAAGTTTACGCATCAAAGTCTTCGTAAAAGGCATTTCTGATGGAGTACAGTATTGATAAATGAACATTTTAACATTAGCTAATTTTCATCATAATATTTTGTTAACAATGTTTATTGGCTTACACACACTATCAGTTCGTCTTCGATTGATAAGATTACAATTGTGTTAATAAATTGTTTAATGCGCCACAACTATGAATAATATGCCTATGTTATTTTATTCATTGTCTTTTTTGAATTCTAAAAATAATTTGATCAATATTTTGGTTTTTAAATGTTCAATTCGTGCACGTGTGTACAATTTCCTTGCAAAAGGGCAAAAAGCTTAATTATTTAACAATTTTTTTAGCGACACGAAAATGGTCGTAGGTACGAACAGCCTATACGTATTTCTGAAGGTGGCGATTCGCACTAATTAATTGTCTTCGTCCGAATCGACTACTAGAAAATTATTGTTATTTCCAAAGTGTAAATTCGCCTGATTCGTGCGAGTTTAATTCATACGAATTGACCGATAAGCTGTAATACTTTTAGGTTTATTTATTTTAATCTTCCTAAGTAGGTAATGGCTTATGCAAAATCATTTTGAAGAGTGATATGTAACTTCGTCATTGAAATGTTATAGGTAGGTACAACATATAGTGCGACAATTATTTTTAATAATGCGAACCACGATCAAATCTTAATGTCAGAGTGGAGGAGCCATTGTTTAGCCTCTGGTATCAGCTGGTGTAGCCCCTCGAATCCGCCGCTGAATTTTGGAGTGGGACTGTCCTCCACGATGTGCTGGATAGTCTGCATTGAGTTGCCACAGTCACAAAAAGGAGATTCAGTGATGCCCCACCTGTGAAGATGATAATTGCACCGTGCGACTCCGGTTGGTTGCGTTGGTGTCCAACTAGGGTTAACATTTAGTAAATTTTTCCTATTTCCAACGAGATATTTCAACAAGTGGGCCCACACAGCTACTAAATAAAAGAACTTGGGTAAATTTCATTGCAAACGGCAACTCTGCGACTGTCATTTAGTGACACTTCATAGAGACAGCTTTAGTTCTGATTTGGGCCGCGTGCCAAAAGATCCTTGTACGACTGTAAATTCAATGGCTTGGTTTTCGTTTTTTCACGGATCAAATCGACAAAAATATTTACTGCGCATTTTAGACCTGTTTGTTGAGAGAAAAAAGAGAAGTACATACAGTATCGATTATAACTGCGGGGAATTCGGGTGACGTGTGAGAGGCAATCGCGGTCCAGTCTCGGACGTCACGAGGGGCAACGCACTCTCGATGTATCGTCGCAATCGATTAAATAAACAAGCGCGGGTCTGCATCGAATCGAATGCCGTTTTGCATGTGTCCATCACTATTATGGAATCTTTTGTAAGATTTCATTGGTCGTTGAGTTCTTGCTGCACTCGTTGTTTGCCTATTCAATTAATTACTGTTTTTTATTGATTTTATGTAGTTGTCTCAAGTTCAAAGGAGGTTCTCGGTTTAGTAGGTACTTATTACGTATTTGGCTATTATCGGTAATTAGAGAGTATAGTCATATAGTGAAGGGCAAGTCAAGAGTCTTCTAACCGGGGAGCGTGTATAAGACAAACTATGAGAGCGGCGGAAGCCAGAGAGGCATGTAAGGAAAGAACCTTTTGGAAATCTGTATTCTCTGCCTACCCCGCAATGGATCTGGCGTGATGATATAGATAGAGAATATAGTACGATATGGCTAATGTTGAATTTAAAGTCACTGCGCGGTGTTTTTGCATGTTGTTTCACTTTACCGTCATATGTTCAATAATAGATTTTAGAAAACACTATATACGGCCAGATTATTATTTTATTATTTTTATTAGCCCTGTTAAGAAACCGTCCCACCGTTGGGCACGGGCCTCCTCTCAAACTGAGAGGGTTTGGGCCATAGTCCACCACGCTGGCCCAGTGCGGGTTGGCGAAATTCACACACCTTCGAAAAACCCTTAAGGCATGCAAGTTTCCTCATATTTTGCTTCGCCGTTAAAGCAAGTGATAGTTAATTTTTAATACGCACATGTTTTTGGTAAGGCAGGTGCGCGCCTGGGTTTGAACCCGAGACCTCTGACTTTGCAGTCCAACGGTCTAACCACTAGGCTATCACTGCGTTTTTGGCCAGACATTTTTTAATAAAATGTAGAAACGCAGATCTCATTCTGCGTATCCGGTAAAAGTTAGAGCTCTATAAAAACCGGATTGGTCTGGAAAAAACAAGGTAGCGCATCGGTTTCATCTAGTCGTTATGGTAAAGTCAGGTCAACAGATGATATCGAGCACATAACGAATGCAGAAGGTCATTAAAATACGACGGGGAAGTTAAAAGCCCTTTTGAAGGCAATTTAATCGGATTATTGTGTCGCAAAATTTTGCCTCGTTGGTCTAGTGGCAAAGCATATCGCTTTGTGATCACTAGATCCTGGGTTCAAATCCTAGGTCGGCCAAAACCGTTTTCCTAACGAAAAATTCCCAGTATGAGTCCGGAGTCTGGAATTGGGCCGGGATATGGCAATGGGCTCGCCCCCAATCCTACCTAACATCGTCGGCGAAACGTGGGTGTATCCAGTCAGTACACCTCTGCCACCCCCGCTTGGGGAATATAGGCGTGACGGTGCAAAATATTTAAAATGTTTTAATAATAATCTAGCTCACGCCAGATCCCTCGCTTGATAATATAAATATGTCTCTTTTTGATGATAATAATAATAATAATTAATAGTTTTTGTTTGTTTTTTACAACGTAAAAAAATATACAGCGTCATTAGCGGATATACCAGTACCAATATATTTATATTGTTTGGCTGATTGGTTTTAATCCTGTCTTGTGACTTAAAAACATTAATTTGATGGACGTTACGAATGCTACATAAGGGTTGGTGGAGGGAATTTTGGCGAGAAATCGAAATGATGCTGTCAATTTGTTTTAATTTCCATAACTTGTGTTATTTCGAAATTACGGCAAGGGCATCACTCAGTACAATGCCAAAGTTGATCCAACGCTTACCTTCGCTCAGACGTTAGACAGTATGAAACAAAATAACGAAGAAACCTATTTTTAACTACGGCTACGTCGTTTTTTTGGCGGGAAAGCGAAGAGTGATGTCGTCAATTTGTTTTAATTTCCAAAACTTGTGTTATTTCGAATTATAATGTGTAATGTTGTTGGAATATTAACCATTATGTGTTCCTATACGTGCATGAGTGAAGGTGATTGTAAAAAAGTGATAAGACGTGCTTTTTCGATTTCCCTCAAAACGACCGTTGCAATTGGTATGTAAAGTATCCATCGCTTTACTATCCAGGGTGGGGTACATTCATCAATTTCATTATCATCGTTGTCATCAAATTCATCGGCGAAATGAATTAATTTAAACAAACACGGTTATGCTACTCACTGTACACTGGCAAAATACACTCAAAATAGTGTGAAGCCATAACTTAAATAAGAAGAAGAATGCTACATAAAAAAAGTAAGTCTATTACTAAAGAAATATGCTTCGTAATGGCACGTCCCAACCCCAAACCCTGAAACAATTTAACTATAATACTCCCTAAGTAGTATAAATAATTCAGAAAGGATCTCAACATAGACCTAGACTATCTTACCATGACCAAATAGACCGTGTCTTATCTGAAGGGCAAGTCAAGAGTCTCCGTAACCGGCGAGCGGGTATGAGACGAACTATGAGAGTGGAGGAAGCCAGAGAGTTCTGTAGGGAAAGAACCTGTTGGAACTCTGTACTCTCTGCCTACCCCGCGAGGGGGCTGGCGTGATGATATAGATAGATAGATCTCATTATAATGGCTCAAAAATCCGACTATTTTCAGGTACATATTTTTATTATCGATCTTACAGACACACCTGCGATGCGCTTATAAATAACTTTATTTCCTTCCATTTATACTGGTGATTCGGAATCGGGGTAGCACACAGAGTTGTAGCATATATACGTTAGACTAAACAACTTATAAGAATTTAGAAGGTTATTTTCTAAAATAGCTTAAAAATAAAACATTTTACAGCGGTCCCCGCACTAAGCACAGCTTGTATCGCGAGATACCAAAAAAACTATTATATATATTTCATAAGTTTTTGCTTCACTTTCCGATACAAGTTCAGTGAAACATGATCAA
Source organism: Phalera bucephala (assembly GCA_905147815.2). Classification (NCBI taxonomy): domain Eukaryota; kingdom Metazoa; phylum Arthropoda; class Insecta; order Lepidoptera; family Notodontidae; genus Phalera; species Phalera bucephala. Next base: position 29,518,259 of record LR990622.1, read on the forward strand.
TTAGTATTGAAGACGGAAAAAACAATTCGCGACAAATAAAAGAACAAACATTGCAGAGACTGAAGTATTAATTGGCACGGCTTTCGGCCTGTCCCCCCACTTCCGATTCACATTGTAGTTGTGGTTCGTTTATGTGCATTCATTTTTTTTGAGGATGAATAAAGCCATATTGGATTATAACGGAAACATTTTTGTTAATTAATGACCATTTGTATAATGGAACAAACAAATAACTCATCTCGCGAATCTTTGCTCTGCCTCGCTTGCTTTTGGTTCGCAGGTTGATCTATCGAGAAATTCTTAGTCTGGAATTTTGCCCGGTATAATGAAAAAGGCTCGCCCCCTGTTATATTAATACCAGATTCGTCGGTGAAATCTGCCACCCCCGCTACACACTTGTAACTAACTACGAGCGACTCTCCATGGTGTCTAGAACGTTTCGGTATAAACAATCTAATGGATTTTCTTATATCTGATTTCCGATATGAACAGTCAAAAGGGGCTTCTTTAAGCACTCTTAGTATAATACCTACTATTCCCGATTTTGAGGGTATAGTTTTATGGTATTTTTATACAGGGTGTAAGGGACGGGTGCACAAAACCTGAAACAGGTCATAGTACTTATCCATAAGTACAACTTTTACTATGGCGACACTGACCAGAAATAATAAAAAATTAGCAGTTTCATACATTTTGGTGGAATATCTGTTAACATTTTGTATGAAAGCGCTTATTATTTCTTCATTTCTAATGGTTGCTGTTATAGTTATAATGGACGAGTGTTGATGGATCACCTGTTTTAGGATTTGAAAATTTGTACCTTACATCCTGTGTAAAAAACCACCAAAGTTAAAGTATAGGTAATAGCCGTCGAAACATTTTCTCGCTACCTGCGAAAAATAAACGCCAAGTTCTTGCCCAAGGGAGGTTATATAATTATGGTATTACACATACCTAATTAAAAAATCATCACAAGAATAAACTCAAATATCTTCACAAGGATAAACAACATTTCAAGAATCATCCCTATTTTTCTCTAGAAAATAATAAATAATACGAGACATTGTTAACGGAGTATTGTACAAGTACCAATATTATCCCCTAATTATCGCAATTTATCCTCATAATTAGCGATTATACAACAAATCTTTCCTCGGAATTCTCTATATCACGTTGATAAATATGAGAAATAATTGTATTTATATAAAGAACAAAAACGATGTTAGCGATATACAAGGTGTAACATAATAATCGCAAGACCTCAGACACCCCGATTAGAGAATTGCTCCATACCGCAAAACGAAAACCAAACTTTCAAATTTAAAGGTTTTTACCCCGTTTTTAAAGCACTTTTATACCCCAATTAACAATGAAACCTGTACGGTTGTGTGCGTTTTTTAAAAAATACGTTTCAAAAATGTATTTGTAATCTCCTTATTGCTATGAATCAAGACTAAATTTAGTTTTTTTATAGCGCACTGAAGGAGTAAAAGCATTTTTTGCAAATTAAAAAAAAACTTTATGTTACATTAAAAAATGTTGGAATCAATTCAATTACCCATTTAGAATAAACCACTTTCAGTTCTTGCGTTTATTATGTTACACCTTGTAGTTACGCCATATGGGGAGGTGGCAGAGGTGTACAGGGTAGTGTGGTAAAAACGCTCTTGTCGGCGCTTAAAACGCTCGCGACTTCTACGTGTTTCAACGTTCGTGAGCGTCGACTCAGCGCTAAACGCTCGACTCATTTTTACAACACTAGTACTGGGTACATCTACTTATCGCCGACGATGTTAAGTCAAACAGAATAAAACATACATGTGTACAGCTTACGTATTTTCTTCTCGAAGGAGTAAACAACTATAAATCGGTACCTCAGAGGAATACAATATCAACTCCCGTTTTTTGAAATCTTGTTTATTGCATCAATAAAACCGTGAAGAACAGTTCTATATACTGGTATAACGTATTAAATCCTAAGATGCATCTAGATGGAGATATCCAATGGTATATTATCCAACAAATATAATTTTTATAGGACCTCAAGGAAATATAAGTTTATTGCAATAGGGTGTTAGTCGTGTTCTATATTTCTATTAATAAGGATTAATACCATTTATCTCATCCCTATAACTAAAACAACAGATGTATCACATTCAAAATTTCACTCCGCGCATTATTGCTTCTCCTGTAAAGTTTGTGATTAGGCATTTAATATTTTGTATGCCTCTGAGGTTAAGGCGGTACCTTTCGCCGAGGTATATTTGGTGCCAGTTCTTTAGGATCAAATTCTTCGGTCACTAAACTTCTTAAATTTTTAGAACATTATTGAATTCTCTGAGCTTAGACAAAGACAATTTTCCTACATTGCCGCCTTTTACAAGCTACATGTAGAATGCACATAATAATATTCATTCGTCCTCATTGTGTAATTAAGTAATATGTTTGTTAGCTGATTGTTTGTTTGCTCACCAGGGTGCTTTTTTTCTTGGGGAAAATCCTGCATAGGACTTCCGCGAGCCTCGGGGGAAGCTCGACTAAAAACCCCAGGGTGGCCGACATCAGCACTTTGAAGGGGCTCCGGGATCTCCGTATGGAACGCACCGGTGAGCCCGCCATCGGGGAGAGACTTGATGACACGCTCCCCCCGCACTGACGCGTTGCTCACGGCGACGTAGGCCACACCACGCCGTCGTCCTCCTCGGGGTCGCTCGTGAAGGACGCTCAGGGCCCCCGCCCCTTGCGTCCGCGACCCCGAAGGCACCCTTGCTGATGTTGGTGCAGGGGGGGAGGGTCACTTGACCAGGGTGCTTGCCGCAACAGGACTCGTTCGAGTACTCAGTTTTATCTAAAAAAATAACTATCTAATCCAGTAGAACATCGGCTCTTCCCCTCTGCCGGAATCTACAATCTATTACAGGGAGTATTTGAATCTCCAGGTACGTAAGAGCATTAGGCCAAAGGGCAACAAAAAAAATCCCAATTAGTCAAAGGGTGATTTAAGGTATCTCAGCCCATAACAAACCAATATAGAAAAGATTTTAAATATATCATGTGTTGTTGTCGATGTGTTTGTTTAAACAACTCGAGATACGTAAGATTATTGTCTATGATAACACATACACTCTCGCTCACACCGCGCGTGCCCCACAGTCATCAGGCTCCGCGCCATTTTGTTTGAAATGATTTCTCTAGTACGTAATAAAAATAAAAAAAGCCTTTTATTTCTTGCAAAAACTCCCCCTTATCCTGCACAAAAGCCTCAGAGTCCCGAAAATAACCAGGAAAGCGAAACTATATTGAAGAAATTAATTGACTAAGGTGTCTGGCGCTTACGATGTTCTTCGTGCAAATACTCGATGTACCTGTAGGTGTCTGTCTACGTAGCTCCTAGCAACAAGTGGGCCGGGGTAGTGCGCTCCGCTGAACAAATACGGAGGGTAATATCACACTTAACATATGTAAACAGTTGAGCATTACAACCACTACCCGCTAACTAAAGAATAATAATACCAATATGTTAACAAGTTACAATAATCAAAAGAGACTGGTGTCTGAAGTAGGCGTTATAATCTGTTTTACAGATCACCAGGATCTCCACCTCACGGAAAATGACATATTTAATAACAGTAATACTTCTAAATTAATAATACCAAAAAAATTAAAGCAACAAGATGAAATATAAAAGTAGTATTAATAAAAAGTGTGTGTGTGTGTGTGTGTTTGTGTGTGTGTGTATGAGGTGTGTGAAAATGTGTATGTATGCGTGTATATGTACAAACATATCTTTATATTTCATAATATAAATTTTAAATATCATGTAATTAATTCAGGATAACGGTATTAAAAGGTTTTCAGTTTCGTAATAATCCAGCTTCTTTAGCCATGAACTGACCCTCAATTTACATTGATGGAAAGGTAATGGATAAATATTTTTTTTTTATTTTTGATGTTGTAGAGATATGTTCCTAGAAAACAGTAGAACCGGTGGGAAAAACTAGTGTTAAATCAAAATGCCGCGAAGTCGTGTAGAGCGCGTGTTTCTTATTCGGATCGCTAGTACTAAAATGCTTAACTGTTTACATATGTTAACTGCGGTAATATGCCCACGAGTAATTTACTTACAATGACATGCTGGAAATTTGGCAAACAGTTTAGGAACTTAAGCCGCTCCGCCCACTGGAATAAGTAGTCGCGAATTTAATTCCCGTACGGGACAAATTAATTCCGTGTTATAGTTAATAAAATACACCTACAATACACCCATAATTTTTAGCGTGGGGCTACGCTTTATATACAAAAAATACAAGAAATATATGCTTAATAATAAATCAACCCGTACTGTCCCACTGCTGTGCTTGCCCAGGCCTTGGCCTTCCCTCACGAATCGAGGTGACTCGAGAAGTGGTCCCCCCACGGTCGGGCTTCTGGAGTTGTGTCCAGTATATTGGCAATAGGCTCGCCCCCTGTAACATTGGACCTTAATATACGGGCTTTGCTTTCTGGATGATGTGGTTTCGTAGAAACCTTGTTTACTTAAATCTCACCCTACGTGTTATTTAGATAGTCCTTGACTTATTAGCCCTTAAATCGTATACCTATTTGTATCTCCAATTGAAATACATTTCAAGATCGGAAGAAATAGCTTGATATTATGTTATGAACAACCTTCAAATATGCGGAAGTCGCTTTCAGAGACCTCCGGCTTTCCGTAAATACTTTCTTTGTCATGTTATTATTACATTACAGTGCGGTAACAAGGCTACCTTTCCATAACAAAGAAAGTTGAATGCTTAGAATTGGTTATGTTCAGAAAGTTTATATTGTTTCTATGTTTTTGTAGGATTGGTAATGGCAATGCTTGTATAATCAAGCTGTTTATTTTGTTTCGTCTTTACATAAGGCTTCTAAAAAGTACAAATCCTTTTAGGGATGGAGAAAGGAATATTTCTCTACCACAAGTTGGACTAGAAGCATGTCGCAAGAGACGACTAAATCCAGCAACAAAGGCCGCAATTAGCGGTAAGTCAAGCGAGGCGGTCTCAACTCTAATGACACATTGCAGAATACCTCATTTGGGTTCAATGTTATGGGTAACAGGAAAACAATACTCTTTGGAGTGGTGGTATCCAGTCAGTTGGGCTACTCATAAACTTTGAGAAGGCTTGACTCCTGTTTGGAGACCGATCGTTAAGACAATGCCAAATCTCTTATGATAAGAGATTTGTGTGTGTGAATATATTTTGATTATTCGACCTCGCCGGCGAGGTCGGTTTCTGATCCTGTGTGCGATCTGTATCCGAAAGAAGAGATGTAAAGGCATTGGGAGGGTGATGAGAGATAAAGCACCGACTACAAATAACGAATAATGCTTAGGAAAATGATGATTAAACATGAAACTTACTAGCATAAGTTAGCACGTTTCTTTGATTGAAGTACAGTCACTTTAATTAATAGACACATGGACATAAGTCATTCATCCTAATTTAGGAGTTGAACTCTTCTCGGTGCAGCTGATGTATGCATCTTTCTCTATTCAATTCTTCTTAAAGCGTTCTCTTTGAGTTCCTTATACGATTTGACTGAAACTTTCTCCTTTATTTGACTTGGGTAGCTTACCCTTAGCATTCCTCTTTCTCCTTTTTCTTATACTTTCCCTTTCAAGATATTTTGAATAAAACTGTCATGTTTCCTCTTCTAATTTACATCATTTCTAAAAGTCATTCCTACAACTTTCCAAATACAACATCTATCCATTCTGTCTAGCAACTTGCTTTTGAACTCCTTAATAAAGTGTATATTTATGAATTGAAATACAAAACACCTTAAAGATATGACATATATAATTGGGACTCTGACCAATAATTTATGTCTTTCGGTCATCTAATTAGTGGGCGGCCTCGATTCGGAGTTATTTAAGGCATTCAAAGGCCTCTGACTACACTTATCGATTGCAATTAACTGACTACAGTTCGAAGGTTTAACGTTCTTTTCAAAGTATTGATCCCGTCTTGGTCGCTCGAGGTACTTGTAATGTTCGAAGTCCACACATAGAATTCTCGTTACACTACATGATCACTTACATGACATGTACATGTCAAACGTTACGATCAATCACCCATCCTCACTCAACTTTTTTCGAGAAATAAAGTACCTCTAACTGAGTAAGCAAATAGAGTTACACACTTGTAAAAAAGATTGTCCATTTAGTGCAGGAAATAAGAAAAAATGGTTTTGTTACACAACTGAAAGAGCACACACGTCAACGAATCAACAGAGTAAAAATGGCGGATATAACCCAACTTAAAATGGAATGCCTAACTTCAATGTCACATAAACGTATTAACGTTACACCTTGATTGGGAAGTATTTTATGATTTCGCTGCACTATATAATTTCAAACGAGTAATTTATCATAATTTTAATGACTAAGTTTAAGTCTTTTTGGGAGAGCCCTGCCACTCATAACACAAGTTTATTGTGGCAGTACTTTTGCTTATTACATAGTGAATCTAAATTGTAAAATTGTAATCTTGGGAATAAATATATTATTAGTATTTGTCTAGATAAAATCTCAGGGCGATCTAAATAGGGTATAGGTACATTCTCGTCAGTTAAGGCTCGGTTAAAGCAACAGCTCGTTAGCCCTTCACACTAATGAAAGTCGCACATTCACATTTAAAAATTACCAGTTAATTACTTTATGTGGTTCCGCAATCGTGCTTTCTTCGACCAAATTGCTTTAATTGGCTTTACTTACTTATATAAAGGGCTTTTAATTTGTGTTTAAGTGTGTGTAAATACCAGTACAGACTTACACAAATATTAGACACGGTGTTAATAAACTTGCAGAATTTTTTTTGTGAATTGTCATGGAAACCCTAACAGCGGCCGAAATGTCAAACTTTAATCTCCCCTACAAAATGACGTAATACGTAAATTTCAAATGTTGCGTTCCATCAGCCCAAAAAAAATACCTGTAGCTTATTACTCCAGACTGAGAATTATTGTTCCACCTAGGATTCTCAGGACCTCTTGTTCGCCAGCGCACGACGTGACAGTCTTAAAAAACAAAATTTAAGCCTAAAAAAATACCTAGGCACAGCATAAACCGATCATTTCTGGCCTAAGACCGTCGCCTGACACACTCACAGCTAGCAATAGCCAGATAAACAGTATAAAACATGCAAAGTAGGAAACCCGATTCCCAAGGCTGGCTGCGGTCGCCTACACTTTGAACTCTGCTTACTCGCTTCTGTTCCGCGTCCGCTCATTGCTTCCTACGTGAGAAGGCTTATAAATTACTAATAATTAGTGATTTCTAGTAAAGGATTCAATAAAGTAATAAACCAGTTTACTCTTTTTATAGCTAGTTAGATGGCACTAGCACTAGCACTAGATGATTTTTGACATGTTACGTAGAAACACCATTTCAATTTGTTCTACGACTTTGTTCAACTAGTAAAACATATTGGAATATTTTTCCGCTTTGTTCTCAGTATGGTATTATTTCTATCTATCTATCTATAACCTCACGCCAGATCCCTTGCGGGGTATTATTTAATTTCAATTTACATTGTAATCTAGAATAGTGATCTTAATTAGAAAGATTAAGCTGAAGACTGTTAGCATGTAAATGCAGTCGGTAGATGGCACCACATATGGTTGGTTTCTTAGCTGGTTGGTTTCTAAAAGTTCACAGCTTCAGCTATCTACTTCGGTAGGTTAGTAGGTAGTTAGAGCGGTCGCCAGGGCTTAACGGATTACGTGGATTCGATTCCTACTTGAAGCTATATGACATTCTTTCTAAAGGATTCCTTTTTCTTTATCTTAAGCTGAAATACGTCCACTGCAGGACCTAGGCCCTGTTTAAATTCAATATTCAATAATTAAACCACCAGTGCCACCCGATAAAGTCAGTCTGTCGCCCTACTAAATATATACTTGCCTCAAAAATAGTCGATGTAATAAATGATCCTAAAATAATCCAAGCGACGTCACAATAAACCGTTATATCACTTCTTTAGTATCCTAAATCGACGTAATAATTTCCCAAATTACGAAAATTCAGTCAGAGCTCTCGTAACGTAATGACGCCATTCGTTGTCAATCTAAAGTCAACTCAAACTTTTTTCTTAGATTAACATTTATGATTCATAAATAGGTATTTTGGTGTTGTAAGATGTTTTCAAAAAACAACGACATTGTATTGTATTTGATCGTGTTGTGTGTAACAAATTGTATTTTTTGTTTGGTAATAGTATTTTGATTTTAAAAATTATTTTAGTCGTACTCATAGAAGATTACACATAGAACGTTTTTAACCATTTCAAAAATTATTCAACTCCCCGATGAACGCGATGACAACGATGATAATGAAATTGATAAAGTACACCCTGGATAATAAAGCGATGGATACTTAACATACTTATTGCAACGGCCGTATTGATGGAAATCAGAAAGGCACGTTCTTATATCACTTTGTTTTATTATCATTTTATTGTCACTGTGATACAATTATCTTCACTACATAATGGTTAATATTCCACCAACATTACACTTATTATTATTCGAATTAACACAGTTTTGGAAATTAAAACTAATTGTCGACATCGCTCTTCGACTTCCCGCCAAAACTAACAAATTGACATTTAGAGGGCACGGACGCTCTCAAAAAATGTACATACTGTTAGCCATTTATTTATTTCCAGCGCTTTACTGGCGCGTTAATAAAGCGTTCATGCGAACGTAGGGTTACAGTGTGGTCAGGATTTGGCACTTTTAAAATAGGAATGTCTCAATATATTTTTGTCGATTATAGAAATAATTAAGTCTCATACAACTAAAACTTATTTTGAAATAGTTTTAATGTCAAGACAGGTGTAAAATAAGATATCGATAGTATTTTATTCGAAAACTCTGATTCGTCATTTATTTGCAAAATTATTTATTTACTATTTTTAAACGCACACTAAGTAAAATTCAAACTTAATATAATAAATATAATACACATTTTATATATATTGAATGATATATATAAAATGTGTATATATAAATATATATTCCTTTTTTAGCTCTACACCAACTACCTTAAGCTGGCAACTTTTTTTTGGTTTGACCATAGGGCCTGTCATTTTGTCTGTCAATTTGTGAATACACATTTAGAGCACACAACTTGACACGAATCCGGTCACGGGAATGAAGGAGGAGGCGCGGCGATTAACCAATTTCAGTGAAATTCTAAAAGAAATAGTTGCATAGAATTTAAAGCTAGACTGGGTAGACCACTTACAACAGCTAAACCTGTATGCTGCCAGCGGGCTGCACTTTGAATATTTCTCTGTTTTGCGAATCTGCCTCTACCCTGAGTCAGATATTCTGATACTGAATCAGAATATCTTTTATCCACGTATACGAGTATAGTATTTATGAATCGTCAAGAAATATTAAAAACTCTACCACCGCTTCGTTATGTCATTCCTCTAGACAAGAAGGGCAAGAAACTTCACGGTTACTCTTTGAAAAACACCGCCACGCCCAAATTCTCTAAGTGAGGATGGCATTGCCATTATAGCGGAGTCCGGTTATCAGTCCGGGTAACAGTCCGGTCGTCCGACCTAGGATTGGAACACAGGACCTCTCTACTCGCATTACACGCTTCTGGACAAACGAGGCAGTCTACTCTTTTGTAATATAAAATTACATTTTTTGCGTCTACATAATAGCTTGTCGGGTACAGCCATGGAGTACAGAATCCGTACTTTTTTATTCCATGAGCAAACAACAGTTATTCTGAAAAAGATGAAAGCTTTAAAATTCCCTAGTGTTGTGTAATGTATAATTTGGTTTTTACACCGTCACGCCTACATTCCCGAAGCGGTGATGGTAGAAGTGCAACTGTGTACGTACATCCACATTTTTCCAAAGGTCCCAATTTAATAAATTATAGCTTATTGGCATTGTAAGGACACGGACTGTACTGAGATTTTTTCAATAGAAAATTGTTAATAAAATTTGGTTTCACAATGTTCATGTTCCATTTTGATCTCAATATTGAACACCAAATTATAACATTACATTAGCATGTCTGCGATACCTTTGCTCTCTTACGTAATATAAAAAGGCTGAATTGTCTAGTAATCTGTAGTGATCTTGTAAGTAAATATCAGAAATTGTGTACGTAATTCGTTCTAGTCTAGCTAATTATCCAGATCACCCAATCCAGTTTAGGACCGCACTATTAGTATATTCAGGTATCTGGCCGTAAATATTTTTTTGAAGTGTTCCTTTCCGTTGTGCCTAAAATAAAGGTTCGGTCAAATAGCTGACGGAGCGCGACGGAAGTGCTCGCTGCGTTCGGTTGTGACGTTTGCCGTCGTGCCGAGCGGAGCTGCGCTGTGTGGCGTCTCCCGTACATTTCAGTACATTATAACTCCCCAAGCCGCGCCACCGTCCCGCTCCCGTCGCGCTGCGTCGGCTGTGTCGCGTAACCTTAAATGATAGTTGACACGAAGGCGCACATCGGTGTTTCCACTTTTAATTATTTTCTCCCCCTTTTTAGTGCGAAACGACTCATAAGGTATGGCTTAATTTTTACAGTGTTTTGGGGTAAAATTAAACTTCCATCTCTATCTATCTATATTATCACGCCAGATTCCTTCGGTAGGCCGATAGAACAGGGTTCCGAAATCAAACTTCAGGGTGCCTACTAAAAATATACGGTGTTTTTTTTATTTAGTAGGCACCCTTTTAAGGGCTAGTATCCAAGGCCGTAAGAATTTATTATATAGTAGGCACCATCTTCATGGCACCACCGATTTATTAAAGGGGATTCTCTCAAACAAAATCTCATACAAACTGTGAAAGCTACATGTTAAGTATAGCGATATGTTGAAAAAGCTTTGGCTTCTGATACTGTAAGTGTAAATTTATCTATGAATGTTGTATATATATTTTTAAATTTAATATAAATAATATGATGAATGACGCAATTTTATAATCAAGAATGATTATAAAATTGCGTCCTAAATTTAGAAATCATTAATTCTTTATAAGTATGTTCATTTTTTTAGGGATAACTCAACGAAACTAGGGTGAAACCAAGGCCGTATGTCGAGACACATGTTCTCTTTATCTGTAACTACATTTGTCGTACTATGTCATTTTCCTTACATATATTAATTATCACCTCCACCTCATATTATATTTAATTTGGTTTTGCAAAATACATTTAATTTCTAAACTCAAGTTCGTGCGGTTATAATACGCTGTTGTTATTTCATATAGGGTATTCGACACGTGTATTTGTTACGTGTTTGTTTCATTAAAATTAATTATTTTGAATATTATTATCTATTTTGAAGCTGCATTAGGTCATCGTGTTAACGAATTGTTTGAATATTAGCAAATGTTTGGATAATTTTCCTCAAATGGCTATTGTTTCCTTAAATTAATGTTACACTTATATACTAGTAAATCTTATAGGGTAAATCATGAAATAATGTTGTATTGGAGTAAATATACGACAAATTGCCGTTTAATAGTAATTGGTTATCATACCGGGGAAGACCTAGACTATCTTACCATGACCAAACAGACCGTGTCTCATCTGAAGGGCAAGTAAAGAGGCTCCGTAACCGGCGAGCGTGTATAAGACAAACTATGAGAGTGGAGGAAGCCAGAGAGGTCTGTAAGGAAAAAACCTGTTGGAACTCTATACTGCTACGGTATGTAGCAATTCCTGTCACCACTATATAGTTGTGAGTTCTTAAATACCGACAGATGGTGCTGACAAATTTTCATACGTATGTAGAATGCTATAGCAAAGTTCTCACTAGCTTAACATAACAATTTTCGTCTAGCTGCACCGTTATACGCTCGCCCTATTATCCGGTTAAGCTGTTTACAGATCTCATAAATACCCCCCCGGCTCACAGTTTAATTCATTCACACATGCAAAAAAAACACAAACGAACAACCTTTCGAAGACCTGTAGTTCCGCCAGACACAACAATACGCGTCTTGGTGGAAGGTACCTTTTAGCAAATCCTGCCACGAACCGTCTATCTCAAAAAGTTCTAAGAAAAGGTGTAAATTAATTTAACTTGCCAATGTCAATTAAGTTTCTAATAAGCCAGAAAAAATATTAGTCTACCCATATGTAAATGAGATCGAATGACTTAAGAAAAAATGATAATACGACATCACAAAGCACTGGGGAATTACCTTCGCATTATTTAAGTTGGGATATCTATTCTATTAAACGATCAGACAACAAGTTTTTATTGCCGTAACCGGCAAACGTGTATGAGACGAACTATGAGAGTGAGCGAAGCCAGAGAGGTCTGTAAGGAAAGAACCTGTGCTCTGTACTCTACCCAGCAAGGGTTCTGGCGTGATGATATAGATAGATAGACAACAACTCTTTCTTACCTAAATGTTGGCTATATACAATTTGCTTACAAACTACAAATTTCAAATAAAGTAATCCATATTTTGCTACAAAAAAATAATAATTGAGCCGCTCGTCTTCCCTTTCCATATCTTTCAACTTTTATTCACCTATCTATCAGCAAGTGCAAGTTGTACTTCCATTTCCAATAATTTAAAAGAAATAGGAGATAAACGTTTATTCAGCGACACACACATACACACGCAAGTACACAGCTACAATTGTGGCGCTAAAATGGCATACACTGCGTAATGCCAACGCACCTCAGAGTCACGACACTGCCTGGTCTAGAAACTAAATTAAACTGTGTGACGGATTACAGTTCCAAACACCTGACTGCACTAATTAATTTACCAAAAGAATATCAATAAAAAAGTTACAAAATATATGGCAGGCATGTCAAATAACATACTTACCATAGATCAGTATCAAATATAAGAGGAGGAAGTTCTCCTTTCACTCATTCTGGTACGGCAAGTTACAACGCGGTCAGCGCTCGCGCATGTTGTAATATAAACTCTTATGTTGTTGTATGTTAGGTTGAAATTGTATTGCAGAGTGAAACTGGTTGTTTGCTATGGTCACTGGAGCCTCGAGTGTTAGATATTGATGTTAATTAAGAAAATTATTTAAACGTACGTAATGCTTCGTTTTTTAACGATGATGTTCGACGTAGTGAATTTGATAAGACTCAAGAAATACTAAAGTACCTACGTACTTTCTTAAGATCTTTGTAATCAGCTGTGTAGACAAAAAATACTAAATAAAGTAATACATAGATTTTATGTAGAAGTCTAATCCGTACGGGGTCTACTTGGTGGAGTATGGCGCATTCTCTCTCACCTCGTTTTATGAAAGCCTCGCTTAACAATCTTTGGGATACTAGTATAGGCTGATTTATAATGTGAAGATCGAGAAGATTTAACAAACGAAAAATTGAGTACGTCACGCCGCAGTCCTCCTCGGGGTCGCCCGTAAAGGACGCTCAGGGCCCCCGCCCCTTGCGTCCGCGACCCCGAAGGGGGACCCCCCTGCTGATGTTGTTGCAGGGGAAGTCCCCCGCCAGATATTAGGGCGGGGTACGCGAGTTAGCCCGTATTCTTAAGCCCCGGGCTATTGGGCTGGGGGACCTGGGCAGGCTGTACCTCCGCCCCGGCGCCATCACCTTCTTTGACGAGGATAAGCCCTCTCCCAATCCCGCTCGGCCTCCTCCTTCTGGGACATCACAGTCTCACAGAAGCCACGCCGATTCCCCTGCCAGGATAGCCGCTACTACTGCCGGCAGGGAGGTCCGGTCCGGTCCTAATCTATCCGGTCGACCAGGATTCGCCGCTCGGAGGCCCACGCTAGGCACTCTTCGCGCGTGTGCTGGGCGGAATCCTGGTCCCTACCGCAGTGGTGACAGGTCGTCATCGCCTTGCGTAACCTTTTAACAACTGGACCAAGTCGTCCGTCAATGTTTTATTGCTTATTATATTTTACTTAATCATACATAAACAGTGATGAACAGAAGGTACCTACTTATTAAACTATTCTGAGACAATCTGAAGTATTTGGTAACCTCCATTTGATAGAGGCATGAGGGTAAATTATGTACTAAAGGAACTGGTCAGTCCATCCGTCGCTCTGAATGCACGACACTGGCCGCGCCATTACACGGTCGAAGCGACAAGTGGGATCAGGGAGGCGCGAACGACAAGCCACTATGTAGAGATGACAGAAGTATCAGCTACTCTTCGTTCACTACCTTGTAGAGGCACACTTGATCAGAACAGTTAAGCCAGATCATTCGCATGTTCAAAATGATTTGTCATTATAAGGAGGAAACAAACAATGAAGAGAATTAGGCTGACAATTAGCGCAGGAAGATATCCCGTTCCCCTCCAGTACGAATAAGCCTTGAAACGTTATCGTAGCTTATATTTTTTATATTTATTGAAGTGTAAATGTGTGGCTTGTGTCATTATTCTTTTTTTGGGCTTTTGTTTGAAATAAAATTTTAAACATGGCATGTGAATTGTGATGGACTTTGGTGATGCGTCTACTATATCGTCGATGCAGACTATTGGAATATATTCCAATAGGCTAAGTAGTTAATATATCTTCAAATCCTTCTCGAAGTAGGCAAAACATAGAGTACCAACAGGCGCTTGGACCCACATACGTGTATCTTTAGTCTTAATTGTTTCTATATTTAAAAGAAGTGAGTTGGCATACATACCTGGGCAAAGGACTCCCTTTTATATTACAAAAAATAGTACATAATGGAAGTTGACAAGTAAATGACAACCCAAGTATTATTAGAAGCCAACCCACTTTATTTAAACCATACTATTAAATAACTCAAAAGCTGCTCAGCAAATGATACGAGTTATGAACCCTCAGAAGCACCATGAGGACTTTACAAAAAGAGTATTTTTCAAAATAGGGATAAAATTCATTAGGTCCAATTGTAAGGGGATTGAAAAAGGGACGACTTTCTCTTTTTTATTACTGGTATACTTGCAATCTTTGACTTGACAACCACACTGCGCTATCACGAGTTCAGAGATACTAAAAATCTTAACAAATTTGCACTTCTACCTTTTCCTCACAATGTCTCTGGTAGGGGGGGCTACGTGCGTCACGAGAAGCGATCTGGGGCGGCAGCAATTTGCCGACTGCGACTGTTGAACTCTGAAACTATGTACGTACACTCAAACTTATTACATTCGCAATACGTACATATGCACCGCGCCCTTCACCCACATGCTTAGTCTTTACCTTTTTTTAATCTAAAAAAGTTGCCCCACGGTAATAGGTGTATCGTAAATAACGCAAGACCCCAATTAGATAATTGCTTCACAAATTTTAATGGATATACCAAATTTCCAAAGTTGATGTTTATTACCCTTTTTTAAGTATATTTATACCCCAATTATCAATGAAACTTGTACATATATTTGTGGGTATTGAAAAATACGTTTTAGAAATGCATTTGTAATCCCAGTATTGCTCTGAATTAAAATTGAAATTAGTTTGTTATAGCGCACTCAAGGAGTAACAGGAATTTCTCAAATTTAAATAAAAAAATTAACATACATTACAAATAGTTGGAATCAATTCAGTTCCTGATTTAAAACAAACTACTCTCAGTTCTTGCGGTAATTTTGTTCCACCTTGTATATTATACTCTAACAATTTCCTGTGGCTCAGTTTCATTTTATAATTACATAGCGGGCTCGATCGACCATAGCGCTACCTACTGGTCCAATAATAGCTAAGAGCCATTCAGATTACCCCATAAGTACAAAAAATAATCAATATCGGTCAATACGTTTGGGAAGAAATCACGACCACACGTCCACCAGAATTGTATATAGAAAGATGTGTATCACTAAAATAAGCGGTCTGCCAGGGTATGAATCTTCAACCGTTTTATCGTCTTTTCTGATATTTACAGCGATAGAGCGTGAAAATTCTGAATGGCAAAGAATCAACTATCTATGCTTTTAGCTGCTTTGAAGTCAGTTTTTTATTATCCGTTTAAAGTCTTTCAAGTAAAAAGTTATTCATGTTATCAGATCCCTTGCGATAGGCAGCTAGTATAGACACAGGTTCTTTCCTTAGAGATTTACTATACTAGTCATAATAGTCAAAATGTAGAAATCACCAAAAAGTGCATGAAGTAGATGTATAAAGTATCCTACTGTAAAGTTTCATCGAAATCCGTTCACTAGTTTTTGCGTAAAAGAGCTACAAACAAACAGCCATCCCAACAAACTTTCACGTTCATAATATTAGTACGATTCATATCTCAAACTCCGTTAAAATTTATCGCTCCACTTGTCACAGTAAACAGTAACATATCACCAGGTTACATATCGTTTCCTTTGTTGTAACTTGTAGCTGTTTGCGGCTGCAATCAGCTGCTCGTAAGTACCAGCTTATCAACCAATGTTTTCGTTCTGTGACCGTTCATTTCGTATAGTAAACAAGATTTCCATGTGTGTACAACTCTCCGAATGATACCGTGTTGTTACTTGGTAGTTTCTCTGATTCTTGGTAGCTAGGTGTAACTACCGCATTTGGAAATATTCTTGTGCCTTATAATCGTTTACAGATACTAATTTAGATAAGTACACAAACATTTTTATGCTCGAAATACATAATTACAATTTCTACCTACCGACCTCGTTGGTCTAGTGGCAAGTGTTCAAGTCCTAAGTCGGACAAATGTAGCTTTTCTGACGAAAAATTCCCAGTATGAGTCCGGAGTGGAATTGTGCCTGGTACTTGGCAATAGGCTCGCCCCCTATTACATGGGACCTAACATCGTCGGTAAAAAGTGTGTGTACTCAGTACACCTCTGCCACCCCCGCTTGGGGAATATAGGTGTGACGGTAAAGAAATACATTATTATTTTATTTTTTACGCTGAGATTCAGGAATTTTACACGGTCTTTTTTAAGAAACTTATGCAAGGGATATAAACGTAACATGTGAAGACCCTTACGACTTTCCCATTATAAAATCTAGTTGGTATGTCTCAAAAAATGGAAATTGGTTGTTTTTAGCGTTATCACTTTTTCTTATTAAGTCTTTACTCAATGTAAAACCAATTGCAACGTACATGCGCTTACGTTAAAAGTTACGGGTCACCTAAACCTAGTAAGGGCATTAACTTCATAAACTTGCCCATTTTAAAACCTACTAAATCACAAAACCATTCCAAAATCCCGTGCATTTGTCTTGTACTTAGATATCAATTTGTCGGCAGATCCATTCTAATCATTATATTAATACGTCAAGCAAAAACTTTGTACCACTTTTTTCGAAAATTGCGCGGACGGAGGAGTATGAAATTTCCCATACTTATAGTTTATATAGAGAAGAAGTGCAGAATACTAATATTTTTTTAAAATTATGCATAAAAATACATTAAATCAATAAAAGAAACATTACACACACTACATGTATTTGACACACACACATACTCTTTTGTTTATTGTAAAGGCTATGGTCAAATTGAGAATAGATTAATATTGTTTATGATTTGTCTTTAATATTATTTGTCTATAGTCTTACTGAATGTCAAACATAACCAGCAAACGATGAAAGAGTAGGTCGAATTTCGACCAATAGGCGACCACTATTATTATTAATTCAGAAATAACTGATACATTTTCACGCCCAAACCACAGAACAGATGTTGATCAAATTCAGTAAGGAAATAGATTTTATCTAGGGTAAGGACATATGCTACCTTTTGTCTCAGAAAAAAGTTTAAGGGTGAGAACAATACCTCGTACGTCGAACGCCTGAAAATAATGCCAACGAAATTGCAGGTACGGCTGGTATTGAATATTTCCTGTAAAGACAGGGGGTACAGAGTTCCAACAGGTTCTTTCCTTACAGACCTCTCTGGTCAAACATATTTATGGAAACCAAACACATCTACCTATTTGGCTTAGCCGTAAGACACATACTTATGTATATTACTTTGTTATTACTTTTTTTTGAGACAATGTTAATCGTTCGAACGTTTTGTAATTTCATGGTTGAATTGTTGATATGTATAGGTCATATCAGCTAAATATCGTGTCGCTCATGATCCACAGGTCGCTGGTTCATATCCGGCTCGAAGGACCATAAAGATGTAGAGTCTTCTACCGTACACCTTGGGCTGATGTTTGATTGATACACTTATAGATTGATGATAAGTGTTTATTGATAATAATTGTTATGACAAATGACGTATGAGTTCACGCTATGAATGATAGTTGCAAACTGATTGTGTATGATAAAATGCCGCGCGTCGCAGGTAAAGTGCTGACGTATGAAAATGTACTTGCTTGCACCGTACAGTGACAAATAACATTTCTTTCTTTTTTTCACCTGTGGTTGTCTTCTACTTTCTCTCATAAAACGTTCGATTTTAATAAATCGTTAGTCCATGTAATCCCAATAGTCTTATAAACAGTAGTAATAACATTGACACTGTAGGTAAATAGTAAAAAGGCGTTCTCGTTAATTTTACGACGGTTTTATTGCGCCGAGTCGCTATGGCGGCCGTTAAACAATCCGCCTGTTAAACGTACCGTGCGACACAACAGTGGAAATAAAATTAAGAAATATACTCGTTTAAAAATATGAGCTTGGTAACAGTTGAGACTTTTGTAAAAGAAAATAACGATCAGTAGAAGCACGAATAATTTGATATACCTAGTGCAAGTACTTAACAAGAATCTTTTCTTCTTCTTATTTTAATTAATGGCCGCACACTTTAACAGTGTATTTCGCCAATGTCAAGTAGTAATAGAGTATAACAGTAAATTATAAAAATTGGCTTCTTGTCGCCATTACGGCAAAAAACAAAAGCCGATTGTTTCAAGAATCTTTTGGCCCGCGGCGAAAATCGGAAATAACGCTGTCATTAAGTGAAATGTCACTTCATAACAGCCACAGAGTTGCCATTTGCTATGAAACTTGCCCAAGTACTTTTTTAATTAGTAACCGTTCAAATATTTCCCATGTAGTAGAAAAATTTTACTAAATGAAAACGCTAAATTTACACCAACGCCCCCTGTCAATAGATGGCGTGCTAACTCAAACAGCATCCTGAAATCATTATGCGATAGGTGGGACTGCCCGATACTGGAGCACTGGATACGGCTGCACGCGCCTGTTGCTAAGTTTGCGGTGCTCTAGTGTGACAGGCACTTCCCATTTGCTTTTTTTCCCATTTTGTTCTTCTTACTAACATTAGTTTGTTAAGTTATTATTGTACGCACTAACATTATGGACTTACTAGTCTGAAATAAAAGATTTTATTATTATTATTAATGTCATCCACGGGCCTAAAGATCCTTGTCGCACTGTAGTATGTACGTTGGTTTTGGTCCAGATTGTTCATTATCAAGCATTTTTAATGTTACAAAATTATTTTATTCGTCTATAGATGCATATTATTGTAAACATAGACCAAAACGAATGGGAACACATACAAAACGTTATTCAAGCCCGTCCATTGTTTACCAAAACCTTGAACATATTCGTCGTTATCGGTCATAGTCTGCGATAAATTAATACTATTTTAATAGTGCATTGTTAGTATCGCCACTGTAATGTGTATGTTAACGACAAAGTAATCGCTTAATAATGGTGCTGGGCAGAAGACAGGTCACCTGTGGGCCTCACCACGGGAGCCGCTAAAACTGCGCTGCGTTCCCATTTAATAAAAAATTAGTCACAGCTTTGGCCAGCAATAATTATACTTATTGCTGGCCAAGGCTTTCCCTCTTATAACGAGGTAAGAGGGAATCCCATTATTATTACAACGCATTGTTTGTATGTTCGGTACAAATTTTGTAAAATATTTTCCAGATGGGTTAGACACTTAAATATATATTAGAATTCAAATTCAAATCATTTATTTGCTTCAATATGGGTTACAATATGGGATCTTATTATTATATCATTATGTTCTTAAGCCATATTTTACCAGTTAGGCATGCAAATATGATTATTTTAGAAGATGAATGTACTTATAAGATTAGTCTATGTCATTGTCTATAGAATTGGATGACAATGCAATATTTTATTATACATAATATTAAAAAGTTAAGAATAAATTTAAATATATATTTTAATTTACAACATTTGTAAAACTGATAATTTTAAACGACAATCTAAATAAATTCAAAAATAACATGATTTTCAAGGACAAATGTGTAATAAGTAGCAGGTATAACCACATTTTACCAAAATATTTTTGATTCCAATATGATAGCGAGTATCAAGCCACTCCTCACCAAATCTGTAAAGCTATGCTTCATATAGCCATTTGTTAACACATATCGGTACAATTATATACAATAACCAACAAACAAATATCAACAGAAAAAAGTGATACGATATTTGTAAATTTGTTATAATATCTCTATGTAACATCTCCGATTACAATTGAAGCCGTAAGTCTCGCATAATCGAAGCTTCGTAATTTTTATATCTACCTGAATTATAACGTATTGTAAAACGCTGCAGATTTAGATACGACACGTGTAAGATTATTTTGTTGTTATACGAAAATAGTCATAATTAATGGATCACTTGGTTGGAAACAATTTGATATCTTGAAATACAAACTATTTCTATTTCTGCTTCGTCCATTGTATTATAATATACTTTAAATGTTTATTTATATACTTAGGTGTTGCCTATACCATTCAAATTGATAACTTACAAGCGTTCCTGCATTCGAATTATGGAATTGTATACCTACTTAACGCTTCTATATTTAGATTTAAAGCTATTTTATTATTCGATTCACTTATTTTCTTCAAGCAGGTAGGTAAATTTGATGTTATTTTTGTAGCATCAACAGGATCAGTGTTAGCTACGATCGACAGATATTCATGCCGCGATTTAGGAATGCAAACCAAGTTTAGATCTTGGTGGTAGTTTTAAATTACTATTTTAGTAACACCGACAGCACTTGACTATCCATACGTGCATATAAGCGTAAGTCTACTTATATATGTAATATTTGATTAATGATTATTTTTATCACCTAACAAGATAAAGACAGGTAAACGTAACATAAATTACATTGCATCGTAATTACTACCTCTACACGTCACATACTCTAATGCTTCCAACTATAGTATTTTCCATGAAGGAAGGGTACTGTGACAGTTGTAAGTGTCAAAGAAAATTATACTTTATTCAATGGCAATAAGAGGCATGACATGTTTCGATACTTATGGTTTTATGCCTTAATACCATTGAATTAAATATTAATAACGTTTGGCACTTAGAACTGTCACTACCCATCTTATGTGAAAAATAGTATAGTGACAATCTGCTAACAATTGAGTTGGTTCCGCGCGCTTCTTAATTTTTAACTATTTAATCAACCGTTTACATTTTCTAAATTTACTAAATTTACGTTTAGTAGCTGAACTATGGCCATGTGAGGACACCAATGCGTAATACTGAACACAAAATCGTAGATTTACTATAAGTTCTAAAGCTAATTTTTGAAGACAGAATGTGTTTATTTTTATATAACAAAATGACAGCGCCCCTAGCGGATACGCGAGGCACTCTAAATCTGCATTGTGATTTATTGGCTGATTTCTGTAGATTTCAAAAAGCACAAAACATATGTAAATACAACAACTCCTGTTAAATGTACAAGGTGCTCTTATATTGTGACTAAAAAGAATTTATAAACGTCTATATATGTATGTTGTAGGTATGTTTAGTATAATTTTATAATCATATTCCTATAAATCCTGTACGATTATATTTATCTTGGCAGACTACACAGGAAACTCACAATTAGCGGAACATACGTTCGCGCTAGTTATGAGCGGCATTTTAGGCACCCAGAACACGTGGTTCGCGCGTGTCCGCTGTATATCAGATTGATTAGACGGACGACACGCAATATTGTGGTTTTATGAATATCTTTCTCACCTCATATGTGTTGGGTGTACATTGTACACCCACGTTTCGTTTAGATATGACGACGGCTAGGGTCGTGATGTTGCGGATTCGATCCCCGCGTGGAACAAAACTTTGTGTGACGTGCCCGTCAAGATATGTTTCCGATTGAATTTCGGGGTCACTTCTTTTTTTAATAGGATATATTTAAAAAATAATATTTCGGTGTTAATGTGATAGGTAGATACTGTATGTGTGTGATTACAACGTATGCATGAGTATTTTATTATAAGAAATTTAGTTAAAACAAAAGTTGTGATATCGTAATTGCATATGTACGTAACCCTCAGAACGCAAGTCCTCCTCGCACTCGTCCGGTTTGTTTTCTCTACTTCGCTTAGCAACAAGGAAAATTAAAACCAACACGGATCCTGTTACTTTAGTTATGATAGGACCTTGTTCTATCCGTGACCCAGATCCGGTCACCTAACAATGTTTACATGTTTATTCGGAGCACAGCTCAAACAGAGCGACAAAGCGGTTGTTTGGACGCTGTTATCGACGGACGTTTATTCTGTTTAACCGACCGCGACGCGTTAAGACAACTCTGAGAAATGAACGTGTAATGCCATGGATCAAATATAGGTACAACATACACGCTCGCCGCACGAAATGGCGCCACCAAAAGGCAGGCACCTAAAAAATTAACAGGCTTCCGCTTTTATGAAAATACAACTTTCAGTGATACAAGTAAGGTACAATATGCTCTAATTTAGGTTTATAACAGAACTATAACTGCTCACTGCTGACTGCCTTGTTAGTGTAGTGGCCTGGATTCAAATCCTAGGTCGGACAAATGTAGTTTTTCTAACGAAAAATTCCCAGTATGAGTCCGGAGTCTAGAATTGTGCCCTGTATATGGTAATAGGCTCGCCCCCTATTACATGGGATCTAATATCGTCGGCGAAACGTGGATGTACTCAGTACTCCTCTGCCACCCCCGCTTGGAATATAGGCGGTGGATTATAACTACTCACGTGGATTTGGGGAGGCTTTTTAGTGTTTATTTTGAACGGGACTGTGTATCTTGTTATGACATATCGATGTGTTATGGTATTCGGTATGTCACTGGACTAACATTAAACGATCATATCACGAATTTATCGTCACGGACCGTGATACGTGTTTCATTTGGTCTTGCCTAAAATATCAAAATCTTCCTTCTAATATTTTTGGGTCTAGCGCAGGGATTCCGAAACTATATTGGGCAAGATACCCCATTTCCATAATGAACTGATACCTCAGACCATAGCCAAATTACTTTAAAAATCCTATCTCTAGTTTTTTCCTATTTATACAAAATACTTACCAATTTAAAAACTTTGAGGTTGGTTAAGTGAGTAAAGTACAACAATGATACTTCCTACTAAAATATTAGTCATCCTTATAACAAGTTGGTACACGTAACACAACGTAAACAGTATCTTGAAAGTTACAAATATGAACTTATGTAAATTAATAGGGGTCGATTTTTAGGCTTCGTGGACCCCCAAAATCAGTTTTCGTTTATGTCGACCCCTGGGAAACCGATATCGACCACTTTGGGAATCCCTGGTCTAGCGCATAAGGGCACAGGTTTAAGTGTGAAAATTAAACTTTGATAGCGCTTAATGTTCTATTGATGAATTAATTTTTCTGTGACCATGCACAGACTATCATTTGTGACACAATGAGTAATTTCACTGTCAGATTGAAAAAATAAATTTTGATATCGTTCATTTATTTTCTGTATGAAATATTTTACAGCGGCCCTAGCGGATACGCGGGGTACTAAAGTCTTAACCTAAATTGATCACTCGTAGTTAC
Organism: Phalera bucephala; assembly: GCA_905147815.2. Lineage (NCBI taxonomy): Eukaryota > Metazoa > Arthropoda > Insecta > Lepidoptera > Notodontidae > Phalera > Phalera bucephala. The sequence continues at coordinate 29,542,004 of LR990622.1, forward strand.
TTGCAGTTCCAAAATAAGTAAATCCAAAAAATCGTCGTAAATCACCTTTATGAAATCATAACATCGTCACGCATAGTTCTTCTTCTTCAAGGTATTCTACGTACACCTACATTTCGCCGACAATGTTAGTATCCACAGTAGCGACTATATTGCCATTATAATGGGATCATTGGCCAAAGAATATGTCAAACTATAACTATTTTCCAGTCAGCATCTAAGAAAATTATTCAAATGTTGAGAAATCTCTGCTTTAGTTTTGACGGTAGAGGAAAAATTAAGTATACAGTAAAACATCTGATAAATCTAAAAATATCTTATTTACTATTGACATAATTAATTTTAATTTATTTAAGTATGTTTTTAGGCAAGCTCAGGCGCGTAGGCAGCGAGTCAGTGACATCGCCCGATATAAACAACATTGCGCCAGATATAACGGTTCATTTCTACCATAATACGCGCTCCAGTGCGTAAATTGTTAGACGAACCTGAAAGTTATCTGTCTTTATCATCACGCCAGATACATTGCGAGGTAGGCGGAGAGTTATGTTGTAACATTATTAAAAATTGTTCTCAGAAATATTATTAGTAGCGTAGTAAGACAGCGAGTAGGTATGAAAGATAGTATCGGTGTAAAGATGAGAAAGGGCATGCTCCGTTGGTTCGGGCATATAGAAAGAATGCCAGAGGAAAGAATGACAAAACAGATATACAATGTGAAAGTGGAAGGATGCAGGTACCGGGGAAGACCTAGACTATCTTACCACGACCAAATAAACCGAGTTTTATCTGATGGAAAAGTCAAGAGTCTCCGTAACCGGCGAGCGTGTATGAGACGAACTATGAGAGTCGAGGAAGCCAGAGAGGTATGTAAGGAAAGAACCTGTTGGAACTCTGTACTCTCTGCCTACCCCGCAAGGGATCTGGCGTGAGGTTATAGATAGATAGATAGATAGAAATATTATTTTCACCAAACATTATTTTTTGGAGAATAATGTAAAATATGTCCATCTGTGTGTTGTACCCATCCAGCTTTCTGTTTAATCTAACAGAAATATTAACAATCCAATAGTCCAATTAGATTTCCAAACTTGTGTACAAGACTTGCTAATAGATAAAAGTCAAAATGCGAAATGTAAGAATGAAAAAAACAGATATACAAAGCAAAAGCGGAAGGATGTTAGTACCGGGGAAGACCATCTTACCATGACCAAATAGACCGTGTCTTATCTAAAGGGCAAGTCAAGCGACTCCGTAACCGGCGAGCGAGTAGGAGCCAGAGAGGTCTGTTGGAACTCTGTACTCTGTGCCTACCCCGCAAGGGATATGGCGTGATGATATGTTTGTTTGTAATGTAAAGTTATTTAGACCTTAAACTATTGGTCGGACCACAGACATCATTATCTTTCTGAAATAAATTGAAAAAAATATGTTCATCTCTACTTTCATTGACTGGGTCTTCTAATAACCCCCAACTTCAGAAACTGTGCCTTTAGCTACTCGAACGCCTGTAACAATACATGTCCATCACTATCTTATTGCAACATGCTTTATCACGAGACAAATTACTACACAAGTATGTTACACCATTATCAGTTTATATTTAGACGCCGAAGCAGTTTTCTTACACATTACCGCAAACTTTTATATTTTTATTGTAGCGAACATCCGCTGCAGTATATTTATCTCGACGGCACGGTCAGTAACCTAGCTACTCTTAATAAATTACTTTGATAAAGTAAAGTGCGCGATCTGGTCAACGGCACGCGGTCTGTCTGCGTCGACGTTCAATCTATTAGATCGAAGCTACTGTACTGAGAAATACTTAGTACTGAGGATTGAACTTTCATACCAGAATATTCCACAACTCTATTTCCTCTCTTCCTTCTATTAATTCAACATAATGTCTTATTTTGTTTCCTTTCTGTAAATAATGCGTCGTTGGTCTAGTGGCAAAGCGCATCGCTTTGTGATCATGGCAAAGCGCATCGCTTTGTGATCACGAGGTTCTGGTTCAATTATGTTTGAGATCTTCCAAAACTGTACTTCTGCACAAGAGCATACTATGCATGGCTCCAAAAAATTTCAATAAAATCCCGAATGACATCAAAGACTTAAACTTGACACAATTTAAACAAAAATTAAATATATTTTTATTGGACAAATGTTGACAGTTGACGAATTCCTTTTTGACAAATCACTCAAGAATTAATAATATTACAATTATAATAAATTAATAGTAATAATGTAAATGCATGTATTTTTAACTACCTAAACAGTGCACAGATGAGTAGATTTTTAAAAAACATAAATGTTAAACAATGATTATATTTTATCACCAAAAATCACACTGAATAAATGATTTATGATTTATGGATTTAAATCCTAGGTCGGTTAAATGTAGTTCTTCTAACGAAAAATTCTCAGTATGAGGCCGATGTCTGGAATTGTGCCCGGCTCGTCCGCTATAACATGGGACCTAACAACGTCTGCGAAAAGTCGGTGTACTCAGTACACCTCTGGCACCGTCGCTTGGGGAAAATAGGCGTGACGGTGCTTTCTGTAAATGAAAGAATCATGTAGATATTCTCATGAACACTATAAATTGATTGGTTTGACTTGATGGCCAGCCAGATTGATGACCAGTATACTCCCGTACCCCACAACAAAGTAAAATGTAATATTTTTATTTTAAAAGAGTAACCGGAGAGTTTCTTGCCCTTCTTTGCCACAGGTGTGAAATTGAAAATGAAATATTCTGTTCCTGATTCTGATTCACTATAGACATGTGGTAATACTATTTTATTACAACTGTTTACATTGAAAGTGAAACATACAAGTCGTTTGAGTTTTTCATCGTATCTTTCCAAGGAAGGTCACGTTCCAATCCGGTAGTAAATGATTTTTTTGACTCCGATTGACGTTGGGTGATTTTGATTAATCAAGAAATCACTGCTGATATTAACAGAATTAGCACTTAGCCAGGTAATAATAAAACAAATCCAAATGTTAATAAAGTTCTAATTAATCAATTTACTTCGAAAAGCCTACATTTATTTCTTGTCATCATAGTTGTTTGTACATTCCAGTTTCGTGGTATTCTATTTATAGGTGTCCATTCATGTGCTTATAACATGTTATATTATTATTATTTTAAATTACAATATTATATTACATAAGAATAGAGAAAACTAGTGTCACGCTTCCTATAAAACATATACGTATTGTTAATAGTGATTTTAGTACAAATACCAAAAAGAAACATTTTGATACACGATTCATTAATCATTACAACATTCCGGACCTAACACGTTAGGTACGTGACCAAATAAGAATCGATTAACTTGCTTTAAAATACATTATATTATAAAATTTACATTTTAATATATTTCATTAGTTAATTCATTCAATTTTCATTGATTATAAACAGCCTAAAGGGGCAAGTACCTACCAAAGGCGAACATATAAATAAACGTAGGCGTAATAAAGTAAATAAAATGAAGATATAGAGTAGCTATTCTGAAAGCCAAACAAAATTGTGCGAAAGAAATATTGTTATTTATTTAAATATACTTGGGTTAATAAACTCTTAACTCTAAGAAAATGTGATACTAAATGAAGCTATAACACAAGCTCTAACTATAACAACTACGCAAAGCTAAAATATATATAATTTCATAAATATATATGATCATGCAAATGATATTTATAATACAGGAATTATGTAAACCCAGGTTTATAGAAAAAAATATTCACAATGACTTAGCATAGCATACATTTTATTTATTATTATTTTATTAAAGCGACTGTATTTATGTATATCTATTAATCATTACCAGAACAGATAGTATAGGTGTTCATTATACAGTTAATGTAATTTTATATATAATATAATATATACTATCATGTAATTTTAGTAAAAAAATAAACCATGTTTGTAAAACTTATGTCTAGCTTAATCGTAAAAAAGCCTATAAATTTGCCGACTAGTACTCCTAATAGCCTTCAGAATCATTACCTCTGGAAAGGACAGGTGGTTCAAGGTACTGGCCTAGAACATTCCAGAATGCCCGTAATTACGGGAATATTATTGTCTAATTTAAATAATTATTGAAAACTATTATTTCCTTAATGTTCCTTGTCAATTTGTGATTGTTTAAATTTTCTTACATTCGTTAATGGGCCTTATTTTCAAACCCATCGAAAAAATAATAAAACAAATTACCCCTGATATAGTGCTACATCTCGCAATAGGTTTAATAGAATTCACCCATGTATCACTTAATATACCAAAACATTAGCTTACGTAGTGGACCCATTTAAATTTCAAATGCAGTCACGTGGACCAGCACGATGGATCGAAACGATGGAACACTGAATATTTATTTATATCATTCAAAGTTTGACCCATTCTGATCGATATGGATTACGTAATATTTACTCACAGTGTTATGTCTGACATGATAAATATTTTATAGACGATACTGTAACGGAAGCGGTTCTGTCAACAGAAGAGAGTTATTGCTCATTGTGTACTTTGAAAATAAAGTTTGCTTCCTTATTTAGACAATTTGCTATGTATGCATCGAACAATAATTAGTTAGATATAATCAAACGTTTGAAAGTATTTTTAACTTATTTCAAGTAAAATAGATATTATACATATTATTAACGATAATATGATGTTTAATATGCTGTGATATTTCATAATTTATGAGTTATGAACGGTGTTAGCATCGAACACGTTAATTATAAAACTAAATTAGTCGTGGTATGTTAATTTATTTGAACATTTTATATTATTAAATAAAAAAACCACCCATTCAATGAATAGTTATATTAAGTATGCCTTTTCTTGATATTTTGTTCGATTTCCCGGGTTTATTTCCGAACAGGAAAAAGTAATAATACATTTTCGACAACGTCCATTATATGCTTAACCGATATAATCTTTAATTAATCCACAATTTCCTGTCATATTTCTTATGGACATACACAGATGGTCAGGTGTGCCAGCGTACTTTCACCGTGTCCACAATGACGACCGATAACCGTAGATAGCTCGGGGTCGCGTGTCGGCGTTCCGCAGGGTAACGAACTCGGTCCGATACTTTATATATTGTACACAAATGTGTACCTTCTCGTGTGTAGTCAATTGTGGCTCTTAATGGGCTGTCACTTGTATTAATGCACGACTAGTTCTGTATTTAAAGGGCAAAATTGCTTTATTATGATAGCAATAATCGTGAAGCAGCTGTCTGACCGTGTTATAATAAGTACGCAATGATTATATTGCGACAAATTACCTACCACTTGATTAGATTGACATATTTTTATTGTTGCGTGAGTAAATAAAACAAACTTACATTACGTTTGGTTTATATTATTATTTTTTTCTGATATGAAATTTGTTGTAGTAGGTATAAAGTATGATTTTATTTATATGCCAACATCTAGAAAAATAATAAATTACTATCAAATTCTTATAAATAATCAAACAAAAAACTATCTAGTAATACTTTATGAAACTATAAATAGCCTATGTTGAAGACGTGTCTTTTACATTTGGTATTTAACAGTTTTTGTCAACTTTTTATTAATATGCCTCATAAATCAATACGTTCTATTTTTACTAGTTAAATTGTTGAAACGTATTTTGAATTTCAATTAAGAAAACATGCGCCTAAAATAAACCCCTGGATCTATAACAGATTCGTCGCGCGTAACTCATAAGTCTTCACATTTATTCGTTTGTAATTTCAAATTGATTAGCTCAATTATGATAATAATAAGCATTTCGGTATCAACACTTCAACGTGATCTCAGATATAATGTAATGTATTATTTATGATCCGAGCTACGAACCCTTGGTTACGTATGGGAATTCTATCGATACAAGAACTCATATGAATCGTGATGGAGTACAGATTGTATCATAAGGCCTTACGTAATCTATGCAAAGTTTTGTTTGTTTGCTACGATTGGAAATACATTTACTAGTCTGAATATATTCTTCTGAATAAATTCTTTTCCATAAATGTAACATTAAACTGGTTGGTAATAGAACATCACTTAATTATAAAATAAGATCTGGCAGCTAAAATTCTTTTGTATTAAATTTTCATTTATCATAGTGTATAATTTAAAAAAAATATTTATTTTCAATTGAAACTTTAGTATAGAGATTATCAATGCGGTGAAGATGACATCGAGTTTGGCCTTTAACAAATTCAGCATAATGCTCAGGTATTAGAGACACTGCCTGAAATTTAATTAGTAGTTATTAGGAAGCACATCTCTATCTATCTATCTATATCATCACGCCAGATCCCTTGCGGGGTGGGCAGAGAGTACAGAGTTCCAACAGGTTCTTTCCTTACATACCTCTCTGGCTTCCTCCACTCTCATAGTTCGTTCAAACTATTGTAAGTACTTATATCGAAGTCGCCGACATCTTTACAAAATATAACCTCATACCTATTAATGGGTACTGAATTATAACCTCAAGATCTTAAACTTTTTGTGCAATATTGCGATTCCCCCGCTTGTCCGTTTAATAATAAATACCTTAAATGAATTTATGGGTGATTTGAAATCATACAAGGATTTTTTCATTGCTGTTGGTTCTAGGGAAAATCATGTATGGGCTCAGAACAATGTGCTTTACCCAAGTTCTTTTTTTAATTAGTAACCGCGCGGGCCCACTTGTGTAAATTACTCCTTGAAAGTAGGAACATTTTACTAAATATTAACCCTAATTTCACACCAACGCCCCCTGTCAATGTCACCTCCATAAGTGACATTCTATAACAAGTGTAATATGAAGGCGACAGTATTTCCGAAGCAAGAAATCGGCATTTTTATGTTGAGTTAAACAAGTTTTAAAGTTGGATTGGAATAGACTGTAGAAATTTGCGATTCTGCACAGAAGTTACTTATATGACGTAGGAAAGAATTTTTGAAATAAATCTAGGGAGCCTAAAATCCCATAGACACGGCTATTAAACTATAACTTCCTAACTTTGGATGAAAACTGTTACTATGTTTTCGAATTACTAGCAAATAAATTTGACTGCCTCATTGGTCTAGTGACAAAGCGCATCGCTTTGTGATCACGAGGTCCTGGGTCAAATCCTAGGTCGGATAAATGTAGTTTTTCTAACGAAAAATTTCCAGTGTGAGTCCGGAGTCTGGAATTGTGCCCGGTATATGGCAATAGGCTCGCCCCCTATTACATGGGACATAACATCGTTGGCCAAAAGTGGGTGTACTCAGTCATCTCTGCCCCCCGCTTGGGCAATATAGGCGTGACTGTGTTTAAATTTGCTTGCTCAACAATTTACACTACTGACCATTGTCAAGATTTCGATTTATGAGAAATTTCGCAGAAGTTTCACAGCTCATAACAATAGAATACACGTCTGTCATATTATAACATGTAAATATAAATCTTAATGATACTACAGCATCATCGCAGGTGTCAGACAGGAAATAAACAACAGTATATGCTGCTAAAAATAGACTAGTTAAATGTTATTATGTCGTTGCATTTGTACAGTTATAGTTGAGATATCAACACTCGTCAGTAAGTGACATTAGATAGAATAATTATGCTTTTTACAACAGGATTATTCTAGGTTAACTGTTTTCGAAAAGGGTAAACCGCGACGCATTTTAGCCATTCTCGTCAGTGTCGAGGAAGCCATAGCAAGAAAACGGATGATAATAATTATTAAATGTGTGGTCTGTGCAGTGCCTCAAGACTAAAGTTTTTAATCAATGTGTGTTGCCAGTGATGACATACGGATCAGAGACGTGGTCTCTTACAATAGGTCTCATAAAAAAGCTCGGAGTTGCTCAGCGAACTATGGAAAGAGCTATGCTCGGCGTTTCTCTACGTGATCGAATCAGGCATGAGGAGAAGAACCAAGGTCACCGACATAGCCCTTAGGATTAGCAAGCTGTAGTGGCAATGGGTGGGCCACATAACGCGAAGATCGGACGGGCGTTTGGGCAGAAAGATTCTAGAGTGGAGACCACGTATTGTCAAGCGCAGCGTGGGACGTCCGCCTGCCAGATGGACCGACGATCTTGTGAAAATCGCAGGAAGTCGTTGGATGCAGGTGGCGTCGGACCGGTTACGCTGGAAAGCGATTGGGGAGGCCTATCAGTTCAGCAGTGGACAAGTATAGGCTGAGATGATGATGATGAATTATTAAATAAAAAAATACTGACTGCCTCGTTGGTCTAGTGGAAAGCATCGCTTTGGTATCCCGAGGTCCTGGTAGTTTTTCTAACGAAAACTTCCCACTATGAGTCTGGAGTCTGGAATAATGCCCGGTATATGGCAATAGACTCCCCCCTTATTACAAGGGACCAAAATCGTCGGCAAAAAATTTAGTGTCCTCAGTACACCTCTGCCACCCCCGCTTCTGGAATATAGGCGAGACGGTGTAGCTTTTTAAAAAATAAGCAGTAATTCTTTATTCCGTGTTCTCACCTATATACCCCAAACGAGGGTGGCAGTGGTGTACATGCACTTTTGACCGACGATATTAGATCCAATATATAGGAGTTGAGTCACAATGACTCCGATCTGATACTGTTTTTTTTATATCGTAACATTACATTTTGAATCCTCGTGATCCGTGATCGCTACGTACATTTTTTGCCACTAGAACAATGAAACAGTCATAATTATTACTACTTCTATTACCTTTCAAATGTCAGCAGTGGATTTGAGTTGAAATATTTAAGAAACTGTTGTTTAGGAATCTTTTAAGTGGTAGTTTACAGATTGCATTTCTAAGCCCTCTGACCCGTTCAATTATTGCATAGAAATACAATTGTCAAAAGTTGGTTAGTGCGTGTCGTGAAAGATGGCTATTTTTATGGGTATGACATTGTTAATTATTGTGTTATCGGCTAGTTCTATCTATTCCGCTTTAATGTTTAATACTTTAAAACCGAAAAGAACCATTTTAACAGGTCTTATTCGTTTAAAAGTATCTTGCCAGCTCACTTCACGTGATGCTTTCAACCTTTACTTTAATCTTCTTAAGCCTATCTCTCATTTATTTTTCGTGCGCTGTGGCTACGTCTTCCTCGCTTTATATTAAGCATCTTTCTTTATTAAAATATATTCTGGTTAAAATAAAACAAAACATGACTATACTTAAGATCGCAAGCAACCCATCAATAAGGAAAATACGTCACATTATTTTGCGCATGATATTTTTATCCGTTTCTGAAATCAATATCAGTACCAAACTGCGAGTCCAAAGTTGTTAAGAACCAGATAAATAATTACAAGGACAGTTTATTTTTACACTTCTGTCTCGAGTGAATGTATCGGTAAGACTGAGTCTCGGTTTATAATACGCATTATGGTATTGTCTAGATCGTTCAATCATCGAACTTTTCTCCTAAGCGCTTACAGTGCGTGTATGCAATGTCCTGTGAGTGTGGTAATTCTGTCACACGACGTATCTAACGATAGAACTTCTGTATGATCACAATAAATATATGTAAACAAACTAGTAGTACAACATCGTAGTACTAGCGGCCCGAATAAGAATCACGCATGGTCACAATAAAGTTTTGGCGGGAAATCGAATAGTGATGTCGTCAATTTGTTTTAATTTCTAAAATTTGTGTTATTTTGAATTATAATATGTAATGTTGGTGAAATATTAACCATTATGTATTCTTATATGTGCACGAGTGAAGGTAATTGTAACAAAGTGATAAAACGTGCGTTTTCGATTTCCCTCAAAACGGCCGTCGCAATGGCATACCCATTCAAGAAAGAATAACCTCGGCTTAGGCTGTCGCTACGGGGAGGGCGGGCATACACTAGGTGTCTCGCCGTGGTGCTCTGCATCGGCCGGTAGGCAAGGGGTTTTTCGACTTACCCGGCGATGTCCTGATGCTCTGTACGGTATCCGATAGGAGGGATTTTACACGGTTTCTCAGCAGGTTTCAGCGAGTACCGTGCCGAGATACCACGTAGAGCGCGCGTCTGTGTGTGTGATTTCAATTCAGACCGCTAATACTTAGATGTTTTACTGTTAAAGTTTATTTACTGTGGTATATCGAAGCCAATAAAACGAATGGAACAGAGTAATTGTTGAATCAAAAAAGAAAATAAATGCTCAACTTTAAGTTATTTTCGTAGCCTGAAGTCGCCGATAAAGAATTTTATTGTTGCCGTACGGTTAAACTGGGTTTGTTTTTCGCAACAATGTCGTTCGTATTTATCTTTGAACTTATCATTCTTGAAAAGTTAGTGAATTCTTTAAATATGCTAAAATTATTCAAAACGGCCGGGCGGCCTCAATGTTTAGCAGAGAACTTCACAATGGATTGCTTTTTTTAAATGTGGCCCGACACTTCTACGTTTATGGTCCCAAATTTCACACTAACAGACCTTTGTGCTTCACACAATATTTTGAATAGAACATAACTTAGACTTCTCGATTCAGTGAACTGGAGTTCTAGGATTCTTCGCGAAAAAAAGTCAGTTACTCTTTGATATAATATATTATTTTATTTCTCTGATTGGTCTCTGCGTTGAGTAATTTGGTTTGTAAATATTACTTAGTCTTAATGCCTAAAGTCATGATCAATTACGCCATCACAGCCTCAGCGGTTGAGATAAGAACGCTCATGCGTAGATAACACGCAACCAATGTAAATATTTGTACATTACTTTATTTATAAAATAAATTTCTTCTGAAAATAACTATTTTTCATTAAGTTATGTTGTTGGCCGCCCAGGCAGGCCCAGAAAGCGGTGACGCGATGACCCGGACGCATATCGAACAGAATGGCCATTATTGACAGGGGATAGAGATCGTTGGAGGAAAGAGGGGGAGACCTTCGCCCAGCGGTGGGACACATTCGGTTAATAAAAAAAAAACAAAGAAAAAGTTGTTTGCTGTTTGTAGTGCGGGCATGTGAAGTTAACATAACAATTACACCTTCTCTTTTTCACGTCCCCTTCCCAGCTCACAGCAATTTTTATTTTGCCGTCGTACTTTCGAGTTTATTTTTTCTCTGCTCACAGTAGTGAGTACGATTAACAACTCGAGTGGCAGAAAAAAAACACATCGTTACATTTTAAAAATTTATCTGTCTGTCTTGATCAAATAAATCTGTCTTAGATTCGATTCGAATCGAACTTACAAGAATAGGCTCTCGATTAAACCAAGCATGGCAATTTCTTCAAATTATCGATTCTCGATTAATTAAAGCGTAACTCGATTTTTATGAACATGCCTACTAGACAGAAAAAATAAAATTCTGTTGGGCAGTTTCGTCTACAAACTTGTAATTAATAATTCAAACATAAATTATATGCGTTTATTTTACCAAATCAATAAATACATTTCCCAATACTTTCTTCTTCTTCTTCTTCAAGTTATGGCTTCACACTAATTATAAGTGTATTTTGCCAGTGTTCAGTGAAATATATAATCGTGTTTGTTTAAATTAATTCAACTCCCCCATGAATTTGATGACAACGATGACAATGAAATTAATGAAGTACCCCACCCTGGATAGTAAAGCGGTGGATACTTTACATACCAATTGCAGTGGCCGTTTTGAGGGAAGTCGAAAAGGCACGTTTTATCACTTTGTTACCATTACCTTCACTCATGCATATATAAGAACACATAATGGTTAATATTCCACCAACATTACACATTATTAGTCGAAATAACACAAGTTTTGGAAATTAAAACAAATTGACAACATCAACTCTTCGCCTTCCCGCCAAAAAAACAGCCCCAATACTTTAAATCAATGACTTAAAAAAAACAATATTATTTCGTCAGTCGCATAATTTTGTTCGTTCCTCGGGAAAAATCGATTACTTAATCGATTTTAAATCAATATGCCTAGCAGAAAGTAATCCAGAGATGACGTAATTCATACGACTCTCATTCGATCCCCCCTCTTTTACCTTCCGAATATGTATGAAGACTTACTGCGTACGGGCGAAGTCATAAATATCCAGTATTCATCTACGATAAATTCAAAAGGAATATTAATCTCCAGGCAGCCGGCTCGCTGTCCACAAGGTCAAGTTTTACTGTCCAAAATTTATTATTTCCTGTGAACTATGAACGAATTTTTATATAACACCATTGTGATGGACGTAAATAGATTGTGCCGATTTGTGCAGTGTGCAATTTAGAGCCAGTATGAGCAACCTTTATTTTGTTGTTCTTATTTAATTTTTTTAAAAAGATTTGTCTGTGTAGAAAGTAACATTTATTAAACATCATGCCTTCTTCTGTCAGTATTTTTGAATACTACGGAAAACTTGAGGTCCTGTTAGGTATCATCAAATCAATCTTCAACTGTTGTATCATTAACCAGTGCCATAGCAATATTTACAATTCAAAGCTGCATATAAAACAGTATAAGATTAGTATATCGCACCTTCAGAATGGTATAGACTTAACTCAAAAATCTAAGAAATCTTTTTGAAGGCCTTTAAAGGTACGCTCTATCTGGTCAATATTAAAACAGCGGCGGTTTTATAGTAGATTTAGGAAATACGATACTTCGGTCTCTTTCACTTTCCCTCCCTCAACCCGCGCCACTCGGTTCTGAAGGGACCTGATTAGTTTCCCAAAAACTTGATTTTTGAGATAAGTCACGACTGTTCTGAATGTGCTATATACATTATAGGTAAACCAGCCTAAAACTGTCCCACTGTCGGAACTGTCGCTTAGAAACTGAGGAGAGACGAATAGACCATACGCCACTAAGATATAATATAATAGGATATTAAAAATGGGTGTCCACACAAAACGAAAATACCCAAACTAAAGCAAATTATAACTTTCAAAAGAAAAATGGAAAAGCGAAAATCACACAGTACATTATAACTAAACATTTAGATACTAAAACCACAGACACGTGTAAGTTCTCAAATGTTGACCTACATACGTCCAAGAGAAAGGCTTCGTAATGGACAATTAATACGACCATCACTATCGTGATTATAGTCGTCAGTACTAAAATAACAATGTTCGAGCACCGTCGTCAATCCAAGCAGATTAACTGCTGCGAATAAATTAATTTTATGAACTTTAGCCATAACATTCCAACTGTGTCGACAACGTCGAATGTGTCAATAATGTCTGGACTTCAAGGATTTAAAAACAATAGACACTGTCACTATCACATCCCCAAGCGTGTACAGCGTACACCGAGATTTCGCTGACAATATTAGTTCCTAACAGTGTTGTCATATCTACCAACTTTTTGGTAGAATAACCTATTTCGCCTCTAGTCTACCTATCTGCAAATTTTTCAAAATATTAAGACACCATAATAAAATCTATTTTACCAAGGTTTGAATTGACCCAGTCAGACTGAGCGCTAACAGGGATAGTCATAGCTGCCAATTAGGATTCGCCGTTTCTTTCTTAATAGGTAAGGTGAGTTGCATAGACGACTAAAGGTCACAAGCTCCGCTTCAAAAATCTAAAAAAGGCACTATAACCAAAAATATTTGAGATCATGATGAAAAAAGAAAAGGAATATGCAGGTTGGCTTTAAGAAAGTATAACAAGTAAACGGTATTTTTATTGCAAAGCGTGCAAGACTAAAATAAAATTACACGAGTAGGTAGATCTGCCAATTTTTGGCACTTCATTTACCAATTTTCTACAATTGCCCATTGCCTTTACATCAAATACAATTCCTGACTCTAGATGGCTACTGAGAATCAACATCATCATTCTCAACATCGGACAAGGTTTATACATCGTGATCGCTAACCGCACCATGCATTAGACCATCTTAGCAGACGTAATCAGAATTAGAATATTTTTAATTCATGTAAATCATCAAGGTATTTCTGAATCGTCAGAAAAGTAACAAAGCCTCTTCGAAAATATCGTCAGAAAAATATCGTGAGAATCGACAGAAAATCGGTATCATCAGAAAGACTCTTCGTACTCTTAGGACAACTACCACTTAAGAAAGCCATTTATGTGAAGAAGTGTAAGAAGAGTTAACATTCAAGAAGTGCCACTATTAAAATCCAACAACCGAACACTTAAAATTGATTACAAATACCTCACGCACATCCTAAATCAATTCGACTCAACCACACCAAGCACGGAAGCGGTTGATTGTAGATCTAAATCCTAAGGTCATGAGTCACGGGACAGCATTTAGAGATCGCAATCACTAGTTTTATGGGCCGAATGCAATAACGCGTCTCGTAAACTGAAACACGACGGTGAATACATAAACACTGCTAGAACGTTGAGCGTAGGCATTCTGGTATGTGGGGGAACGTTAATTTTCATAACATGCCGAACATAATGGTGAATGTAATCACGAGATGTAGTGATAATGTTTAAAGTCACAAGGTCCAGTTTGTTCTAGAAGATTATTACTTACTTGCCAAAGGTTAAAGAAAATTTGATGAATGACGATCATCAGAAGTACGGTGCTGCCTGCTTTATCATACCATAAATTGACAAAGCTGGACAAAGATATAAAAACTTCCAACTTTTGGCTCACATCTTGTTTACTTTCGTGGATCTCATTAGAACAAAATATTTTTTTGGATCAATAAGAACTGATCAATTGATCCGAATCCGAATCTGCAGCGAAAGATTTTTGATGTTTCTCTGTCTTCACCGCATTTTTTCTGGAAAATGGTCGCGCGTAGATCGTGATATTTAGTAGCGATGAACCTCGGTGGTGCACACGTATTTCTAAATTCATGTTACATCTGTCCTGACTTGCGTTTTGTAATAAGTTTTGTATTAATTTTTCAGCACCTGACTGGTCAGTGCTCTGCGTTTTATATAAGATATAACTAGTCTAAATTCATATAATCTTAATTCTAGTTTTAAAAGAGAGAAATTTGGATCTATTTGTTTTTCTATTCTTACGGCATCATTCATTATCGCGTTATTATCAAGAAAAATTTGAATTACCAACCACTCAATTGGTTCCACCAGCTGCAACCATATTTAGACTGAATTGTTCCTTCTATGAAATATTTTCTGCTCATACACAAGCTGCCAAACTGCGTCAGCTACATTAGGGCATAAATTTACAATAAGTTAGAGAATAGAAACTAAACATACCTACAGCCTATCATTACGGCAACAAGCTCCCTTGTTGCATTAACTTTTCTCAAAAATGGTTATGTAACAGGCGCCATTAGTATGGTGAAAGCGAATGCTCATAACAACTAATTGTGCTTAGTCTGGTTTTTGTATGGATTTTGAATTCGTTTCCGACCGATGCATCGTGCGTCGTGTCTTTTGGCAAATTAAACCATATCTTCCAATCTCAGACTCATGGTGTAAAGACATTTTTTGAAAGTCATCCTTATCAACAAAAAAGTTCTTAGATTAAGGCAAATAATACAGATGAAATAAAACTATTTTTACTTATTTTATCACGGCTTATTTCGCTCATAGGAAGTTCATTCAGTCCTACCCGTGACCACGGGTACTGTAAAGCACTCGAAACTCGGGAACAAAACAACAAAATAAGCCTTGATACAATCCGTAAGAACAGTTTCATTTCATCCATCCTGATTCTTCACAATGGACAATAAAAATTTACTAATTTTTATTTTCTGTTTGTCGACAGGCATGAAAATGACTATGTCCACGGCCCCCACAATGACCGCTCGAGTTCACAGAAAGGTGATGAGAGCGCCTCATAAACGTGCTCACCCGGGCAAGACTGCGCACCCGGGCAAAATGGTACACGCCTCAAACATGGCACACCCGGGCAAAATGGCGCACCATCCGGGGAAACTGTCTCACTTAGGAAAGTTCGGCAAACTCGCACATTACGCCCACACACATGCGATGAGGCCCCCAGAACCCTGCGAAAACAGTAACGACAGTGGCTTAGGCCCCGACGCAGTTAACAGGTAAGCTATGCTATGCTATGCCTCGCTATTAACAAAGATAACAGCACTGTATATGTTCGCTTTCACATTCAGTTGTATTAATCTGGGCACTTACACTTGCATATAAATAGTCATATTAGGCAGCGCATAGTCTACATCCATCTTTTTGTGTTCTAGGGTTTGTTCGACCTGCCATTATGTACATCCTTACCAACAGTTTATCCTTTAACAACTGGATCGCATTTAAATTACACGGTGTATAGATATTTCGACGATGAAGGACTTATTTTGAAAGTGAGAAAGAAAGAATTTTTATTTGTCACAGCACGAGAGACACAATATTTAGTCAATATAAATTTTGAAGAGGATCAATCGATCTAGTTGTTAGAGCGTAGTCCCCTCCGCCTACTATATCGATTGCTCGCGAGTTCGATCCCCACATTGAATAAATCTTTGTATAGCTAACAAAAATTTGCTCCGGTCTGGTGTTTGAGTATTGGACATTCTTCTTTGTAAAAGGCGACGATTAAAAAAAATAATATGGCCCTTTGACCCATAGTTAAAAAAAACTCCATGAGTCAATATCCTACGATGATCAGTAAAATTAAAAGTGATTGAAGTAGTAGATATATATAACAGATTGATCCACAAAATGACTATTAACACAGCTATAAGTTAGGCGATCGGTAAGAGACCATCTCCACGAGCGAAATTCTTGCGACGATTCCACCCTTCTGTTGTCGTATAAACTGACAAGAGGACAAGCATTTTACCAGCTAGTTATCCAGACTCGGATTGTAATAGTTTAATATGAATAAGCATCAATATTAACTAATTGTGCTGGATAGGAAACGTTTCTTGGCTGATTCGGGCCGGAACACGTAGTGTCCCCACAGTGAACATTTCGATAGGTGTGGCGAGGCTTAATTATTACTCGTCGTTATGCTACTCTACATGTTGTTACTGTAATTATCGATTGAAGTGTATTATGGCAAATTCTCTTTCGCCAAGAAACTGTGTCGTGCAGTTTGGCGAACTTGTATATTATTGTATTTGTAACTATTTATCGATAATAAATAAAAAAAATGATATCATTCTTTTTAATGAAAAATCCATCGATATATTATTTGTACTGAATTACGAATGACGACCGACGAAAGACGACAAACGACGACGAAAGACCACGTTTGGATACACTTATGCATCTGTAACTCGAAGTTAGCAACTTTAAAAATTAGTTTAAAACAAATAATGACCTCATATCTTTTTCTGGTAGTTTTAGCAAACTATAGCATTTCAACGCGACCTCACGTTGGCCATGATTGGATCAAATTAATTCGAAATAAGACCACATCCTTTCTTGTGCTCTTATTTTTCGGGCCTCTTATTTACCTTCAATCATACATGGGAAATTCGAAATAATCACTGCATGAAAATTCGCTTGTAAAGATAATCCCTTCTGATCAATTTCGGAACGTGTTCGGATCTGACCGGTCTCTTCAAAAGTTATTAATGCAAAATTAAAATAGCGCTTATTAGCCTATTATCGTTAGTAAATATTGACAGCATGCCATGGTGCTTCGTAATTTAGCGCTAGACCGGTTGTAACTGATATTATGTGTAACACCACATTAAACCTTACTCATCGTTTAATTTTTACAGTCTTGTATTACGCTGTGAGATAGTTATTACCGTTTTACGAGAATTCTTAACCATACGACCTTCATTTCCGCGTCATTTTAGATAACATTGCTCTTACACAGTCAGCAAGAGATGCAAGATATGCGCGTGCGAACACGTCTTTATCGATTACATATTATTCGATTTAATCGCGGAATCAATCGCAATCGAATGTTTTATGTAAACTCTGTTAGATATGTTGATAGATCAGGTGCAACGTGCATGTCAGTTTTAAAAACAATCTAGTATATATAACTATATTTTTATTTAATATCTAAGCATGTGCGTTTTAAAAATTAACTATCACTTGCTTTAACGGTAAAGAAAAACATCTTGAGGAAACCTGCATGCCTAAGAGTTTTTCGAAGGTGTGTGAAGTTCGCCAACCCGCACTGGGCCAGCGTAGTGGACTATGGCCTAAACCCGCTCATTTTGAGAGGAGGCCTGTGCCCAACGGTGAACAATGCACGGATCATCTACCGTAGGTATTTATGTATCGGGACATAACTTGAAATATATTTATCGATTTGCACATTGGACTCGACACTTAAACTAAATTTTAGCACGTGTTAAGAGTGCATACACTCTAGCCTACTTTCTGCCAGCTAATTCCCTCAACGTGATACGTGCGAGTGTTAAGTTTTTCACTTATATTTACACACTGCCCACTTTCGCGTGAAGTGAGGGAAGGGAAGTCATATAAACGCGCCGCTTTCGCTCTACTTCCCTTCCCACACTATCACTGCGCAGTGCTCCCTTTGTTGGCGGTTTTTTGAGCAGGAGTTAAAAGACTGATAGGCCACGCCCACTCTGTGTGGCCGGTTTAGAAATCTTTTTGGAATTATTGGGAAAAAATAATACTGTAAAAAAATTTAAGAATAAAAATCTAAAGAATTATAAAAATACAAAAAATGCTTCGGTGGAGTTTTTTATGAAAACAATAATTATTATTATTACTTGCGTATTATATGTATATATAGCTATTTTATTTAAGTAGTTTATGATAGATTTATTTGTATATTGTTATGCTCTGTTTGCTAAGTAAATCCACCCCAAAATCTTGTGTTTTCTTTAGATCCTCTCTATCCAAAGTTTGCCTGGAAGAGATTACTATTAGTGATAAGGCCGCCTTTCATTTGAAATATTGTATCTTTTTATTTCCTTCTGGTATTTCTGGTGGAACAATAAAGTATTATCTATCTCTATTATTTTGGGGAAAAAAACAATCTGATGTCGGGAGTTTTTGCAAACATTAGTGAATCACAGAGCCATGCTTGCAGTGCGAAGGGAGTATGTGAACAGTCGACGCTGCCGCGGTACAGCTTATTGCTCTCAACGGGAAATGGCGGCATTAGCAGTATATAAACCGGGTATAGATGCAACTCGAGAAACACAAGATTTTATGATCTATGACAAAAACAAACCTCCCTTTTAACCCCATCAAGTTACACGCCATTTTTTGCTTGAAATATCTTCTCTAGCACGTAGTAGGTACATAATAACTCATTGGATTGTCACAACATTTCTCTACATAAATCAGTTGATCTATTTCCTCTCAATTACTGTTACTATGGCTTAGGAATTGATCATAATATCACACACAAGAGTATACAAGTACTCACACGGCTACATAACAGGTATTACATAATATCGTCACAGTACGGACACTACACTAAAACAACGTAATGACGTAACCATAAAACGGGGTGAAACGGTTTCGCGGATAACATAAGAAAGTATTGTGACATAATGTATATTATTATAGCACATTCAGCGGTCCTTTATAATGAAAACAACTTTATCACCAATTTTTTTATGCATTTTTTTAAATATTACACAATAGTACACAAGTGTATATTATACTGAGAAAAAACAACAGTTTCGTATTGGTTTTGATGCTAGAGAACACTCTTTGATTTATTTTTCTACCTTTGCGTTCGTAATCTTAGAAGAGAGGATCGAACATACTCAGAAATACCCATTTGGATGTGATTTTAAAGATCACCGAAGTCTGTTTTGCGTTGGCAACAGCGTGTAATTGCGATAATTTTGAAGTATGACTTACTTCTTTAAAATGGTAACATAAGAAATCAAGTTTTCACAAACTATGCAGGTAGATAAGTATATATTTTGAACATGCTAAAACGCGAATCACGGCGTATTAATTATCGCATGTTATAACCAGGATCTGTGAAATATATTTTTAGTTCTAATCAAAGCAGATACTGCAGGTACTACGCATCAACATTAAATACCAAATTCCTACGTAAATAAATATAATATAATACAATATTAGCCATGTAAAGAAACTGTCCCTCCGTTGGGCACGGGCCTCCTCTCAAACTGAGAGGGTTTAGGCCATAGTTCACCACGCTGGCCCAGAGCGGGTTGGCGAACTTCACACACCTTCAAGAAACTCATAGGCACGCAGGTTTCCTCACGATGTTTTCCTTCACCATTAAAGCAAGTGATAATTAATTTTTAATACGCACATAAATAGTTAGCCAAAATGTATCCAGCATATTAAACTGAACATTCGTTAAAAGACACATGTTCAAGTTTTTAAAAAATTGGTCGTATTATGTAACTGGAGATTGCAAATGTTCTAATCGTCATGTGTTATAAATTGATATTTTTAAAATGTCACGAAATCCACATCTAAGAAAGAAAGAAGAAAAAGATAAATAATTTATTATGTGCTCACACAACTTAACACAAAAGAAAGTAACAAATGTAATTAACATGACAAAGAGTCTTTTTCTTTTTTTTTTCTTCTTTTTTTACGTTGCCCCACACTAGGATTAATTCCTGTATCGTGGGTGCGTTTACAAACATGAAAATTTACATACACAAATACCCAGACCGGAACAAATAATTGTGGATCACACAAAGATATGTCCCGTGCGGGAATCGAACCCGCGACTATTAGACACAGTGGGCGGGGCGGACTAAGCCCTTAACCACTGCGCTAAATCGTCCGTCGTCCGTAATAATAACAAGTAGAAATGCAAAGCAGCTGTTGTCTGATGCATATTCTGCATATATTGAATATCCATTAATTATAATTATGGTAGCTGTAGTCAACGGAAGCTACCGGAAGACAGATTAGATTGGCGTGCGGTTCAAACCAAAATTCGCGACCGCCCTTTATGAGTTACAGAGTTGAGTACGAGAGTTAAGAAGCCACTCCGCCCACTGGGTCGAATAATCGCGGGTTTGATTCCCGCACGGGACAAATCTTTTGTGACCCACAATTATTTGTTTCGGCCTGGATGTTTGTGTATGTGAATTTTACGTTAGCTAGTTAACGCACCTACGACACAGGAATAAATCCAAGTGTGGGCCTACGTTTGTTTAAGAAAAGTTAGGAACTTAACCTCTAAATTCGAGTAGTACCGGGGTCAATAGAATTATTGTGTAACATGTTTAATATGTGGGAATATATAAATAGTATTTATAAAAAGTGTTAAAATGGTCGGATCTTTAATTTTCTCTCAAATAAATTGATAAAAAGCAGGTCCCGCTTCGATATATGTATACTTAAGAAACTACTGCTTATGTTTCTGAAATGAGAAACCGACTGAGTATCCTAGATTTTCAGGATCTCTCTAGAGAAGAACTAATAAATAAAAAAGGTATCTACGATTTTGAGTTTGTCCAGAGCAATCTGATTTAATATAACTTGTGAAAATTAACACCGTCACGCCTACATTCCCCAGCGGGGGTGGCAGAGGTGTACTGAGTACACCCACGTTTCGCCGACGATGTTAGGTCCCATGTAATAGGGGGCGAGCCTATTGCCATATACCGGGCCCAATTCCAGACTCCGGAATCATACTGGGAATTTTTCGTTAGAAAAACTACATTTGTCCGACCTACGATTTCGCCGTTTTGTCCGACCTAGGATCGCTTTGCCACTAGACCAACGAGGCAGTCGATTATGAAAATTACTTTAAGGATAATATTTTATAAGAGTTGGCAACTCGTCTGCGCACACGCAGCCGACTGCCGTATGTGCTAATTCGTATTTTTGGCACGTCCAACCACACGTGCGCAACCGCAAGATGCTAACATATACTTTAACAGTTCGTTTGAACCTGCCGTTAATTGCTTTTAAATTTAACCTCTTAATGTCATCCTGCCACCAGACTAGTTGCGTCTCGCTTTTTTGTGGGTGGTGTAAATGATAAGCTTATGGCGCTTTTATCTGTTACATAACATTTTTTGATATAATTAACATAATATGGGTATATGCATGGACGTATAAAAATACGTTCGTATATGTATATCATGTGCCAATATTTGCTTTGCTTTTAATGACACAGGCTTTTCGTGGAGCTAAAAAAATGAAATAAGTGTAATTTTAGTATTAATCATAGGTAAGGTCAATGATAACAGCTACTTTTGTTTTCAAATTTACTTATGTAATAATATTAAAATATTAGCCCTGTTAAGAAACTGTCCCGTTGGGCACGGGCCTCCTCTCAAACTGGGAGGGTTTAGGCCATTATCCACCACGCTGGCCCAGTTAGGGTTACTTATGTAATTAAAAAAAATCACTTCAAAATCCAATAGACTCGAAAATAAAAAAAAAAATTTATTAGTTCTTATTCTTATAAAAAAACAGCTATTCTCACTACCCTTTTGACAGAATTATCATTTTACGCCATAAGAAGAAGATTTACTTACACCTTTTCTTTTTATGATAATAGTGGCACCCTATTTAACAGCCCGTAAGCAGAGATGGGCAAAATGTAATCAGATTATAATAATAATAAACGATTACGATTACAATTTTAATCTTGAATCATGATTGAATATTAAAAAATGCAATTGTAATCATTAATCTGATTACATTTTGCCCATCTCTGCCAGTAAGGCCGACAGTTTGCTTACACAACCAGTCTGGGTGGTAGTTCTACCACACTTGTTCACATTCATCGTAACCATCATCGGGTAAAGAATAACAAGCGGCTTAGCTTATGATTCACGCGGCATCGTGTATTGGTATCATCCACATCATTGTCACTGAAAATCGAGGTCACACCTCAAACAAAATTGACTAAAGTCTTCCCCACGGGGCGTGTGTACAGATTATCGGACACTTTGGAGGAGTGGGAACACCCGGACCTGAAACGGAGGCGTGGCGAGAGCGAGACTGCTGTTAAACTCGAATGCGACGACGCGAACGACCCTTACGCTTTCCGGTCGTCAAGAATGGCGGAGTCCGCGCAAGCGCCCGAGCTCGCACCCGCTCCGTCGGACGCCCCGCCCTCGTCACTTGCGCCCGCGCCAACCCTACCCATCCCCGTGTACGTTCAGCTTTACAAGTGACTTTTTTTATCTCTGCTTGTCGTGATGTGTTGTGGTAACATGGTGTCTCGAAAACATGTTCATTCATCAAGATTTAAGTTCGTTTTTCACAGACTGTTTTTGCAATCATTGATGAACACCAAGAATAGATTCTGATATTGGTTATTGACAAAATAGTAATATAATAATAAGTATTAAAAATAATGGTGTCATACGTATAAAATATAAAGGGTCTTACTACCAACTGTTTTGCAGTCAATTTATTATTTTTCCGCTAGAAACGACACGACACGACACGACATCGCAGTCTAGCTCCACCTCACAAAGTAAGATTACAATGATACTGTTAAATAGATTGGGATAACCCCCCAGATATTCAAAATAAACTATGTACAAGTTTACATGAGGCTATTATTTTGAGGCTAAAAATAAATTTGAACTATTTAAGGTACTCAGAAAACTCTAAATATGACAGCCGTATTACGCATTGACCGTAAAAATTAGCTGTGATATTGAAACAAACTAAACTGTATTAGTAATACCGGGGTGAATAGAAAAAAGGTTTACGCCATTATTTTGGGATGGATATACAAGACTCCAGAGTGTCCCAGTATGGAACGGAACTGACTTGTTCATAAACAACAGATGTTTCGATAATCGTATATTCACGAGATTCGCATGCCCATCGCATGTATTTGTACGAACCGCGTCCAAGTGTATGACTACTCACTTATCTACTAAGTATATGTTTAACTGTATTACATTTGATAACAGTGGTTACTTACCTATATACTTTCTTCGATTTGTGTTCTAATATGCGTACTAAGAATGGTTTACAAGTGAAAATTAATAATGTAGGCACTTTTGGTCCTTGATATATAAATAAGTCTAAACTATCCCACTGCTGGCAAAGGCTTTTTTTCACACATCGAGGTGAGAGAGAATGGGCTATACGCTAACCCAGTATAGATTGGTTTGTGGAAACCTGTTGTTGGAACTTATCAAACCGAGACTACTCAGCTTGACGACTACCACAAGAAGTGGTAACCGGGTCTAACGGTTTAACATGCCTTCCGAAAGCACGGACATTCTCGAAAAAGGAAATTCGACAAATGATCGACTATTTCCTCAGACCGACTTAGCCCATAATCGTTAGATACAAACACGTCACGTTACATAGTAAAGGTTTGGTCAAATAGCCGACGGTGTGCGACGGGAGCACTCGGCTACGTTCGGTTGCGTCGTCTTGCCGTCGCGCCGAGCGGGGCTGCGCTGTGTGGCGTTTCCCGTACATTTCAGTACATTACAACTCCACAAGCCGCGCCATCGTCGCGCCGACCGGGGTTGCGCTGTGTGGAGTCCCCCATATATTTTAGTACATTACAACTCCCCAAGCCGCGCCAGCCCCGAGCTATATGGCGAAACCTTAACCGCTATATTCAATAACGCAGATCTATAGAACATAAAATTAACGTGAAAAAGTATCAAAGTTCTTATATTTTATTGCCCTTGATAGCACTATGAGACCCATAAGAATAAGAACTTTATGAAACTGGACTTGCATACACAGGTATCGTTTCATTTGCTCACTTATTGAACGTAATTGTAACATAGTATGAGAGTTTATAATAAACTCATAAAGTAAACAATATTTATATTAAGACGTCCCAATACGGCAAGCAGTCGTTCTTTTGATAATTTTAAAAATACTTTAATATACTTCATCTATCTCTTAAAACCGTATAATGCGGATTATTGATTTGTAAAACTAAACAACACAACGGGAAGCTCGGCAAACTTATGATGTCGAGACCTTGAGCCACGAGGTACTTACAGCACATACAATTATTACACAAACTACTCAAATATTAGAATACTCCAATATAACAATACTTACAATACTATAATCTTCCGACTTACAGAATGAGAGCGGGTTGCAGTATATCTAGTCCAAACATAGAAAGTCAAGGCAAGAGGTTTCAAGACCCCTACAGATCCTGCGGGAAACTCGGGAGCGGGGGGAAACTAGCCAACAAGTACCCTGGAGGGGGAAAACTCGTAGGCGCAGGGGGAAAGTTAGGAGGAAAGCTTTCGGGGAAGTACGGGGGAAAATTAGCCCAAGCTATGGCCAGGCGAAGAACGCTAGCTGCGATGACCCACTCTGGAAGGCCTGGGTTAGCAGCGCCGCTGTCGAACCGGTCCAGGGATGGGACGGTAGAGCTTCAGATACTGTGCCAGCCGGAAACGCAACATAGAGCGAGGTATGTGTGCCTTTACTTATTATACAAGTGATTGTTTATTACAGTTACCTAAGTCTGGGTTATGATTTTGTTCCTGTGTAGTAAATGCATTTAGAAACGTGAACCTCACAAACACAAAGATCCAAACCGAAACACATTGTATTGTATGTCACGTCACTAATTTAGTGAAAATAAGTTCAAAGCTTGTGTAAAACGAACACTTTGTAAGCAAGCTTATTATTCAATAGAAGATTATTCAAAAGATAAAAATGCTTGGATAGATGCTATTCCAGCTCCACTTGAGTCATGACAACCTATTCAATTGTTGTTAGTTAACATTTCCTCTCTTCCTTCTATTAATTTAACACAATATGTACTTTTTTTTTGTAAATGAGGGAACCATGTAGCCGTTCTCATAAATAGTATTATTCGCTTTTTTAACTTAGACTCACCTGATGACCAACCCACATTGTTCTCCCATACCCCACAACAGAATGTAGATGAAAAAGTTTGTAATTTCTTATTTTAAAAGAGTAACCGTGGAGTTTCTTGCCCTTCTTCTCCACAGGAATGACATTCCGAAGTGGCGGTAGAGTCTTTGTTACTTTTCTGACGATTCATAAATACTGTAATGGTTTACATGAATAAAAAATATTCTGATTCTATTAAAACAATGATGACTAAATTTTCTCTCGCTTGATATAACTTTTTGGCTTACGTATTTACAATTTTTTTTTATAATTCGATACGCAACAGAAGTCTGTAAGGACAGAATCTGCTGCACTTCGCTTTCCGCCAACAAGAGATAGGGCGTGATATGAAGATTTCTGTTATTCATGCTTAATTTTTCCAGATATCAGACTGAAGGCAGCCGTGGCGCCGTCAAAGACAACTCAGGCAACGGATTCCCAATAGTCAAATTAGTCGGTTACGATAAACCAGCAGTGCTACAGGTACAAAATCTTCAGCCACAATATTTGTTTTAAACTATATCATTGAAGTTTCCTCTCCATGCTTTCATCATCATCAACATCGTTAGTAGACTTTACTGCTTTTCTTGATCTATAATGTTTATCTTCCCTTGAGAACTTAAAGGCAAGAAGGGAGGGCCCCCACTTTCACTTCCCGCAGACACACTGTTACGAAAACATTCTCCAAGTTTGAAACAGTAGAATTGCACCTAATGTGTACACTTTCATGTCGTCGACGCCATGACAAAGGCCTTACAGCCTCATCGCCATCTGCACCATTGCTCAATTAACCGAAGAAGCAGTAGTTCAACTTCATATCGTAATAATCCTCAAGAATTTGAGTCAAGATCATTAAACCCTATATGTATCATATAATAAACTATTTAATTATATGTCTCTAGGTATACATAGGCACTGACACGGGTCGCGTGGCCCCGCACATGTTCTACCAAGCCTGCCGCGTCTCCGGCAAGAACTCGACCCCGTGCAAGGAGCGAAAGGAGGACGGCACCGTTATCATCGAGATAGACTTGGAGCCAGCCAAGCACTGGCAGGTGACTTGCGATTGCGTCGGAATACTTAAGGTAATTTTAACTTTAGGAACCTCCTGTTTGTATCGAATTTGCATTAGAGACATTGCCATATACCTGGAATGGTCGTAGCAGAAGCTAGCAGTAGTCGTGAGATTGGGTTACTCATGTAGATTGTGCAGTCCAGGAAGACCCCCACTAGGTCACTCGTATGCAGATCGTGCAGTCCAGGAAGACGCCCATCCTTTCACCTGATCGCTTTCAGTGCAAGTGTCTAATGTTCTGCTAGTGCGCTTTGCTCTAATTCTAAAGTCAACCACGATGACTTTGCTCTATACGCAATCAGTTTACCCGCGAACCTAACCATACTATTGGTCAAATTTCTATAAGGCACAAGGCGCATCGCCACTCGAGGACGTTTCTGCTTCAATAGCCATTATTTACAAGAGATGTTCCCCAGCCACTGCCACTTAAATTTGCCAATTATAAGCGCACTTTACAACGTCATCAGTTAATTATCATAAATACTATATTCTCCTAGCGGGGTAAAGGTCCCACTTACACGGTAGGTAATAGGGGACGAACCAATTCATTTCATTCCTTCATAAACACTATACCTACATTGTTTGATGCCGTGCCAGGCGCGTCTTTCGCCTCACTGGTTGCTTTTTGATGCATCACCTCCATCATCATCTTTCTCTTGCGGGTTAGACAGAGTTCTATATATTTATCTATCTATAACCTCACGCCAGATCCCTTGCGGGGTAGGCAGAGAGTACAGAGTTCCAACAGGTTC
Source organism: Phalera bucephala (assembly GCA_905147815.2). Classification (NCBI taxonomy): domain Eukaryota; kingdom Metazoa; phylum Arthropoda; class Insecta; order Lepidoptera; family Notodontidae; genus Phalera; species Phalera bucephala. The sequence continues at coordinate 29,569,441 of LR990622.1, forward strand.
TTTCCTTACATACCTCTCTGGCTTCCTCGACTCTCATAGTTCGTCTCATACACGCGCGCCGGTTACGGAGACTCTTGAAAGAGTTCTATCAGGTTAATTATCATGTTTTAATTTGTCTGGTACCAGGAACGCAACGTGGACGTGGAGCACCGGTTCGGCGACACGCTCGGCGGCGGCGGCGGCGGTGCAGGGCCGGCCCCGGGCGCGGCGCACCTGTCCCGCGGCAAGAAGAAGTCCACGCGCTGCCGCATGGTGTTCCGCACCGACATCGTCAACGCGGCCGGACACGCGGAGACGCTGCAAGTCTGCTCCACGCAGATTATATGCAGTCAGTATAAACCTTACCTTGACGTCCTTATCATCAGGCGACAGACGTCACTGCGAGACGTAGGCGGGTTCTCGGTAGTAACAAGTCTATACGGATCGGTAATGTTGGGCGCGGGTTATATTAACCCGCTTTCACATAAAGAGGCAGGTTGAAATTATACACGACGATTTAAAATCGATTCACGACTCAATTATAAAAATGTAGTAATCGAAAATATGGCTTATTCAATTTGTGTAAAATAAAGATTTCAATAATAATAAAACACGTTTATTGTTAAAACTACTATGTATCTAACATAAGATTTTTTTTAAGTCAGTCAGTCATTTTGATAATCTCTAAATTGAAAGTATCCAGAAATTATACGAAGAGGGAGTCGAAACACTAATTTCATTCAATCGCACCGATTGATAAAAACTGACTTCGAATGGAATAAGTAAGAATTGATCTTGATAGATTCTTGTGCGTTCCGGAGATCGATTTTTTTTTAGAATGAATCGACATGCCTAGCCGAAACTTGTCGTTACTAACTCCTTAGACCGACTTCATACATTTTATGCAGATTGAACTTCACCGTTCAGCCGGCATTATACTCTGTTCCCAATAAAGCTGTCCTGAATAGATTTTAGACTGCTTCGGTGGCAACATCGACTTGATAGATTGTTTAAAATGAAGTGTTCAATGTTCCACCTGGCATGTGCAGCGCAACCGCCGGGCGTGCCGGAGGTGTGCCGCAAGTCGCTGGTGTCGAGCCCGGCCGGCGGCGGGCTGGAGCTGTACCTGCTGGGCAAGAACTTCCTCAAGGAGACGCGCGTCGTGTTCTGCCAGCGACAGGACGGCCGCACCACCTGGGAGGAGGAGGTCGTGCCCGACAAGGAGTTCCTACAACAGGTATCATACTGACTTCAATTTATGCAATGAATTAAAACCATTTATTTTGTCCTGGTTTATTTTCACTTCGAAATTTCAGGAACATAAAATTGTAAATAAATCCCACAAAAAATACTAAAATACTGTTACGCGCTAATTTATTCGGCTGTATACATGTGTATACAAACAATAAGTTTTTTTTATTAGTCATTGACATAATTTTGTGTGTACAACTGAACAAAAGGAAAAGAAGACTAATTACTTAAGACTCTGCCATCTATCTATGGAAAAAAGCAAGAAAGGAAATTGTTCTGCGCCCATACATGATTTGCCCAAGAACTAACAGCAATGAAAAATTACTTGTATGATTTCATATCACCCATAAATTCTCTTAAGGCATTTATTATTAAAATTAGCCATGACTACATATGAAGTTATATTGTGTGTGTTGACCATTGAGTAAAGATGTCGGCGACTTCGATATAAGTACTTACAATACTTTGAAATATTCGTTTTAGATTGCAAATTGTCCGTTAGATACGGATATTCCTGCGATACGACAAAGTCCTTTTATGATTAATCTTAAAAATGAGGGATTCACAATTCTACCCTCCCTTAGTACCTCCCATGCCTAATTCTATCTATATAATGACGCCTGATCCCTATTATACCTAATTAATATGTATTTATCCTCGTCCCCAGACGCACCTGGTATGTTGCGTGCCCGCATACGCCCGTAAGGACATCACGGAGACGGCGACCGTGCAGCTGTTCGTGCGCTCCGGCGGCAAGGCATCGGAGCCGCACACGTTCTACTACACGCCGCCCGCCCTCGACACGGGCCCGCAGCACAGCTCCCGCCACCACTCGCAAGGTACCCCCTCGCCCTAACGCGCCCCCTCCCTGCCAGCCTTTAGCCCACCGGTGTGCGGGTAGCTTTATCTCGGGAACGCGCATTTTGTAATGTTGGTGTAACATTTTTTTTTGTGTCAAGTGTCCTAATATGAACTACACTGAAAATTATTAGAGACTTAATTTGACAGTGGAAAATTGTACATGAATATAAATGGGAATAGAAAAAATAATAATGATATAGTAAAAAATAAGCGCAAATAATTAACCCAACTGGCTTTTTCAGGTGAATGATTTTCGATATAAGGCCGAAAAAATATTATGATTAATAATTTGTTTGTATTTTCCTTTTAATTAAACGTGTTATTTTTAAAAATGGTTATATAATATTAAAGAAATTACAACAAATTGAATAATTTGTCAAAAAATGACATTTCTCAAAAATACAACTGTCAAAGTGTATACACTTATTACTTCACAAGTGTATACTCACAGCTGTCAAAGTGTATGTACACTTTGACAGTTGTGTGATTTGTTACATGATTTGTCAAATATTTAAAATATGGTCCTATTATTATCACACAAGGTCCATATTAGGCACACTTTACATACAAAAGACGGTTCATATTAAACACATTTTAGATATTATAATACACATTAAAAATGCGCCTTATGCTGATCCATATAATAACTAAATAAATTAGTTAATTCATATGTGTAGATGGCCTAGTTGTACATACCGAAATATTACTAACAATGTGTTCCGCTTTCTTTGTACTTGTATATAGTACAGAATTGCTATCAATATGGTAGATACTATATATAAGCCAATTATTATGCATAAATGCTAAGATATGTGTAATACGCATGCATGATGATGATTCAAAATTGTTATAAAGGAAGACGACATTTATTTTATGTATACATACTCACATAGATTTTATTTTATATACATATTTTAAGAAGGTGGCGACATTAAAAAAATTACATATATCCATTTATCATTATTAGATGTACGAATTCGTGATCAAAATGTCATCTCAAATTTCTGAACTAGTTTATTCCTATCCTGTTCTATCTTGTACTAATCTATAAGTGATATACAAGTATATATGTGCAAAATGAAAGTTGTCTATGTACGATATTGCCACTTCATAAATATAGAGGTACGCATGGCAGCCAAGAATCGACTTACCCTTTTTGTAATATTGCTTCTTTTCATTGTTACTAATTAATGACAAAAACATCACCCATATTCATTATTATTTATTATATTAATGTTTTAGTACGTTTTACAAATTAAATAATTAATAATACATGCAAGACATACGTAGTAAATTATAATTTGTTAATAGTAAAATGTGAGAACGAAACCCCACCCCCTGGGCTGTAATATTGAAATGGGAGCTTACGCACAATTAAAAAAATAATTATTTATCACAGTTCAGTTTATCTGAAATTAATTATTTATATTAAATAAAACAAATAGTAAATTATATAATTAAATACCAGATAATAACTATCTAAAGTTTTAATGAACAAGTAACTTAGAAATACAAGTATATATTAGGTACTTAATAAATACTTACAAATATAACTATGCCCTTTGGACGTCTAACACCTCAATTCTTCCCGTGACCATGGGTGCTGCAAAGCACTTGAAACATCGGGAACAATCCTCGATAAAATCCGTAAAATAGTTTTATTTCATGTATAAATCGTAAATCTAGTAATTCTTACCTTAAAATCGTTGGACAATCACCTGATTATCTCTTAATTTTATTTTATTTCTAATGGTAGGTATCGCTAGGCACGCTCGTCGCGATTACCAACCCCAGCTGAGTGTACAAACCACACCAGAATGAAAAAAAAAAGAGCAAACCTTACAGTAGTCGCATATGATGTGTAATATCTGACATGTTATCCTACTATGAAATTGCGATGACTCATTGGTCAAATCAAATAGCGCGCGCTCATTGATCAAATTAAATAGCGCGCGCTCATTGGTCAAATCAAATAGCGCGCGCTTCCCCGGTACTTCCTGTAACACATTTCCGTCCCTTTTCCAAAATCACTCCCACAGCAACCGAGAGAAAAGATGTTACACATCAATAAAGTTGCAATTGATGCTTCTAGTGTGTAAAATAGGACACTCATCAAAACCACCTTCATTTCATTCATTAATCACCAAAAACCGTTTGTAAACTAAAATCCGTTGTGTTTTTAAATTGAATTTTTAATTTTCATTGATCAAGCATCGTACTTTGTGTCATTATAATTAGTTATTGAAAATATTTATAGCTGATATCTACAGTTATGCTTGTGTACAAGGCATGGACGGAAAACTACGGTTTTTAATCGTAAAACATATGAGAATAGCAGTTTACGATCGGTGCTTATGTTTATGATTGCGAAAGTAGATCTACATATACACATAATTTTCAAAATTATATGCTTATTATGATTATTACGATTATACTCTTAATAGTTATAGATCCAGAACATCGAAAATCCTTTTTATCTAGTATAATTATGTTTACAAATTCGTATATTTAATAAAATAATAATGTAAATAATTTACGTTTACTTTCACTGTCGTAACTCCTTTGCTTACATCATCATACGATAAGTGTGTTGTTTGTCGCCTCAGACTAAAAGAACAATATAGACGGAGCACGAAGCAGCAATGCCGTGGAACTAATATTCAGCTGTGACTTTTCGTCCATATTATTTTTTTGCCCGAGTGTGTTGCTTTAAAAACTTAAAACATCGCTTCGATATGTAACACTATGCATGTTCGGATTCATTGTGTATTATAATGCGGTTAGATTATTTGAATTTATATAGAGATATATTTGGAAGAAACGACTGATGCGCAAATGGCGTACTCTTTCTTTTTTCCCTTTCTGTTCAAGCTAGGTCTGTCTAGGTAGCGAGCACAGCCGCCGCCCGCCGCCTCCTGCTGACGCGCGCCAGCACGGTACTGACACACACACCCAAACACACACTGTGTACACTTACACTTCGAAACGTACACACACGAGTCATATTATACACACAATAAAGTATTATTCTGAACCTGTAATACTTAAATAATATGATACTTATATATTTTATTATTATGTTTCATAGTTTCTTTCTTCTTCTTCTTCTTTAAATTATTCACACTAATTTTAAGTGTATTTTGCCAGTGTCCAGTGAGATGCTTTCAAGTATAAATTAATTGTAATTCCCGATGAATTTGATGACAACGATGATAATTATATTGATGAAGTACCCTGGATAGTAAAGCGATGGATACTCTATAAAAGAATTGCGACTGCCGTTTTGAGGGAAATCGAAAAGGCATGTTTTATTAATTTAGTTACAATTACCTCCACTCATGCACATATAAAAACACATAATGGTAATTCTCCACCAACATTAAACGTTATTATTCGAAATAACAAGAGTTTTGTAAATTAAAACAAATTGACAACATCCTTCTTTGACTTCCCGTCAAAACTCCATAGTTTATTTTTTTTGTCAGTCAGAAATGTAACTTTTTTATATAATACTTTGCTTTGTCTATTTATTTGTTGTTGTCTGTACATACCGAGGAATAATCTGTGCAAAGTACTCCAGCTCACAGTTGCTATGAATATGGTCTGTTGAATGGATTTTATATTTCAAAATGGTACAAACCAAAAATAGAATAACTGCACATAATACTTCTGTGGTCCGTTTGTTTTAAAAAATAAGTATCATATTATCTGTATACTTACATACCTATCCATCATCATTTAAATGTATACATAATTAATACATCACACTGGAAATAAAAAATCTACAAAAAATAAAATAGAACAATATGACATACACAACACAAAAAAAAATAACTACACAGAATACACAAAACAAAAACTAAACGATTTCAGGTGGATTTTAATCTATTCTGATTGAGTACAGATAATCACCTGCCAGCGTTCTAGGTACAGACTACACAGATCCTCCCTACACATAGATAATATAATTTACATACGTGCCCTGTGAAGCCCTTACTAGATTTTTCAAGGTACCTGGCTCCATTTTAGCTGTTTTGTTGTATTCATAGATTTGGAAAACGATTGATAGTGAGTTATAAAAAGGATATTTCTTAATATAGATTGCTTTTTAAAAATGTTTATGGCCGGTTCTGTATTGATAATTCAAGGTAAGCACTTATCATAAGTAGGTATCGATTGAGTAGCGAACTGACAAATACTTATTTACAAATCTTAAAAAGGTAGAACCTGTATTCTTTTATTTTTATTGTTTTTGAAACTGTACATATAAATATCGAATAAATTTGACGACGGCTTGGTCTAGTTTTCTAAGTACAGGCCGGGTCAATAGGCGCGGGTTCGATCCTCGTATGGGGCAAACTTTGTGTGACCCCCACATATGATATTTGATTCGGACTGGGTGTTTAAAATAATTTTTAACTTAAAGAAAGATAAACAGATGCAGACGGTTCAGAAGTAGTTAATAACACTCAGAATTGAGAATAAAAAGAAATAAGGTTAGATTAAACATAATATACAATTAATAAAAGAAAATATTTACAGCCGTAGAAAAAAAAATCGATATAATGCTCTGTGTAACATCAAAAAATAACGATCAATTGTTCAATAGTTATTTAAATGCTGCAAAGGGTAACGTCAAAAAATTAAACAAAAAGAGGATTTCATTCTTCACCTTCGATTTTTAAAACTGCTAACACCAATGAAGCAGTTAAAACGGAGCGTCTCGTAGGGCGGGCACGCGCGAGTGTTATCGCTGCCAGGGTTATAATGTTGCGTTGGTTGGTGGTGGCAGGTGACGACGCGCGGCCCGTGCTGCTGTGGGGCAACGCCATGATGCCGCCGCCCGCGCTGCCCGTGCGCCGCCCCTCCGTCATCCTGCCCGACCCCCACTCGCCTGTCGGACTTAAGAGCGAGGTAAATACATCAATAACAAATAAATAACTAGACATAATTAAGAACATACATGTTAATGAGTACCCAGGGTACCTCATTAAAATGTATGCTCTCCTGCGCTATTATTCGTGCGCAATTCTTTTAAACCGTTTATAGCAGCCTCTAAGGTTCCCTCTTTAATGGTTATGTCCCGTGTCACAATTGTTAAGTTTGGTCCTCTGTTTTGGCACAAAAAATATCCTATTCTTCACAATATTATGTGTATCGTATTTTCGGTTTTACATTATTATCAGATAACACTATTACCTACATTTTGACGCAATGGTTTGAAATTAAGTCTAGATAAACCAAATTAATAGACTGAAAACTTAATACTACCGTGCATATATATATATATATATTTAAACACCGTAATATATTATTTCCAAGACACATACATTATATATAGTTCAGTATTATGCCCTTGAACCAGTAGGTACTCAATGCCAGATTTTAGAAAATCTAGCAACGTAAAAATTACTACCAAAATCAAGTCCATAAGTGTCTTTTACAGATAGTATCTATGTGGTGTATATGTGTGAATTTGTCTTATGCATTAACCACTCATAGTGAGATCCATACAATCCCTATACGTTCCAGTATCTCACTCTAAATCAACAGAAATTGAACCTGAACTAAATCTTCTATATCATATAACAATGTTCAAGTCAAAATTAGACCAATTAGCCTTACTAGTATATCACACAACCCTCGTTCAAGCCAATTACGTGCCCGCGTTTTCTTTCCAATGTCTTTAAAAAAAACAAAGAAAAGAAAGAATATCGTCCATGTCCCGGTTGCCATTCTGGTGCCTGTGCAGGTGACAGACGACTCGAGCCAACATTCGCTGGTGGACCAGGGTGAGTCGTCGTGCGGCGCTGACGGGCCCGAGCAGGCTTCCCCACTCATGAACGCCGATGAACTCAAGGTCGTGGACCTCCGACTCAAATCTGAGATTGTGAGGGACTCCCAGAACACGGTACGTAAGGTTGCTTGGAGTCTGGTAAAACTTCTGAGCAGGATCAGGTGGCAGTTTGGGAGCTATAAGGTTCTTTTTGCTGGAGATTTATTTTATGCCTTAGTATTTTAGACAGATTGTTCTTACATCTTATTTTAGTCTTTATTCAGTATGGTGTCTTGTTTGATATCGACTGCTTTTAACTTATTTTGGAAAGTTATCAATAATACAGAAAAAAAAACAAAATCGTTTTTGCTCTTTTAGTAGCTGAACAGTTAAGTTCCATTACAAGATTATTTACAGACCAAAATATAGAAACATAGAGAACGATTCAATAAACCCGCATCTACATGAATATCATGAAACTTATGGCTGACCAATAGTAATACTGCTTGTTATTTCCGTTATCTCATTTCATATTTGCCAAATAAAAGAATGCCATAAAACATGGACCAAATTGATTACTCTCTTTCATCAATCAGGTGGGCTTCGTCAGCGGGTATGACAGCATGAAACTCTCCCCCGCTACTCCATCGCAGAACGAAACTCCCTCCTCCATCGCGACCTTCACACAGCAACTCCAGGCCATACAGAACCAGGTCCAAACTGACAAGATGGTGGAGTCCGTCACCGCGGCCATCTTCAACTCGGACGATAACGCCACTCAGATGTACCCGTCCATGCTTCCCATGACTCCCATGGACCCAATGCGCCAGCTCATATCTTCAAAAACTGTGACAGAAATAGAAACTGACATGAAAGTCTTGAACCCTGAACTCATGATCACTGACACGACGATGCAGTCCACCGTTCTGCAGACTAACGAGCAAAGACTGATAGTGTACAACCAGATGCAGCCGAGCAGGCAGGACGAAGCCTTCAACCCCTTCGGAGCCATCACCAAGTTGGAGCTGGAGCCGGGGCAGTTGGAGCAAAGATTAGCGCAGCAAAGCGCGCACATGGAGGCTCTAGTCGAAGACGCTATGAAAGCTACCGCCGCAATATTACCAGACTCTACCAAACTCGACGAACTCGTCAACTCGAGGGTCGACGACCACTTGTCCGGGACGACCTCGCCGTCAACGGCGTCCCACGCGTCTGACGTAATACTGAGCCCTAATGCAGCCGTAGTCAGAAACCCGACGTCAGAACTTCTAGCTCAAATGCCGACGACGTCAAACATGTCTCCCGACGCGATCCTAAACCCTCAAGTATCTCCGAGTATGTTATGCGACAACGGCCAGAGGATTGTGCTCCCTCCAGGACCTTCCCAAGACGAGCTGATGATGATTCAGGATCAAGTGCAAATGACGTCAGTTAAAACTCCTCCAGCGGCCGTCAAGTCCATGATACTGAACGCGGCCGCTGAGATTCTGACGTCAGACACGACAATGAACGCGCTGGTGACATCAGCGATCAACACAGCTAATATATTGACGACTGAAAGTGTCGCTAGCAACGGAGGGATGCAGACGACTGATGCGCAGCCTCCAGCAGAGCCGGCGGCGGAGGCTCCCCTCGTGGCAATGTCCCAGGCTGTCTCCCAAGCCGTCACCCAAGCCGTCTCCCAGGCGGTTTCCCAAGCGGTGTCGCAGGCGGTGACGCAGGAGATGACGGCGCCGGTCCAGCGCCTCACCGACATGAGCGACCAAGACCTGCTCTCCTATATAAACCCTAGCACCTTCGACCAGGGTGAGTACATGGATGTGTACTATAACTAGTCATTATTTGTAAACTTAATTCAATCCGAGTATTGGTTTTGTGAGTTAGAATCTAACTTGATCGAGTGCTGGTGGTGGGTAACCTCGGCGAGTTCAAAAGCACTGAATTGTGTTGATTGGTGAGCCTGGATCTTTAAGGTTTGTTCCTAACTATGTTCTCTGATGGGTATTCACTGTCGGAACCATAACGAGAAGTTTTGGATTAAATACGTTTAGACGAAAATGTCATGCACGGATATGTCTATCTTATTACCTGAATATAAATTACACAGCCTTGCACACATTCCCCAAGTGGGGATGGCAGAGGCCTATTGTGTGAATATTTTAGGCCCCAGCGTAAAAGGGTAGCGAACCTATTGCGGAGCTCAGTTCCAGACCCGAGGCTTATCTACTGAGAATTTTATGCTGACAATCTCAGTAACTTTACCCTTAGGATTCAAACTTCCAGAGGCTGTTGAGGGCCTACCACTATCGACTACTTATCCACCGGAAGAGTGACAGTGATGCAATAACTTTACAAATTGATAATAAGGGACGGATATATGGAGCACGTGCTCGGAAGTAAACGACAGATGTGCAAAAACAAATTTTATCATTTTCTAAAAAAACTACACTATGAAATTAAAAAACTTTGCTACAATTATTCTCTATGTTTTCAAGTAACGTGTATTGACTGGTTCTTGAGCGTTTCGCGTTGGAATTTGAAAATGTAAAGCAATAGAGATGACTTTTGATTTTTTTCGATCCAGAAAATTTCGTTTAATCGTGTATTCCTTATATCAGATTCTAAAATATAGAATCAAAAAATATGAAAAAATAAACAAACACCGTCACGCCTATATTCCCCAAGCGGTGGCAGAGGTGCACTGAGTACACCCACTTTTCGCCGACGATGTTTGGTCCCATGTTGGACTCATGCTGGAATTTTTCGTCAGAAAAACTACATTTGTCCGGCCTAGGATTTGAACCCAAGACATCGTGATCATAAAGTCATGCGCTTTGCCACTAGACCAACGAGGCAATCAAAAATCATATTTCGAAATATTTAGTCTCTAATCCATATACTACTCAAAGTGCATGCAGTACAAAAACACGTTTTTTATCGCGGTAGCTCCTTAAGGCGATACGCCATTAGACCGGTGAAACAGTCTTACTAATTGTCTATTTTTGATAAATTTTTATACAGAGAAAAAGTGCCAACAAGCTTGCCATAAACTTACCTTGCCTCCTTCACTCTTATATGTACCCTATTTTGGAAACACTTAACCCACCCCTTCTTTCTTTGAACAGGACATGATCGATTTGGGCATCTGCTCCGTCATTCTTGCCAGTAACTTTCTTTTACATGCTCATTCTCTTCCATACCAATATTCTTTTTTTAAACTTTTCAACTATCTCACTAGATTATTACCAAAACCATTCGCTATGTAACTTTAACGTAAGCATAATTTAAACTTAACGTCTAGTTTGATGACTCTGGATAGAGATCCTGAGTCAAATTATAAAGGCCATAGCCGGCTGTCAAACTTTGTACCCTTACTAATAAGCGAAAGAGAACCTCGATATATGAGAGTACAAATATATATTATAATAAGCAAGAAAGATACACATATCTGCCGATACACACATTTGGCTAAGCGTATTTGGTCCCTAACAAGACAATATTCGTTCCACTTTCCTTTGAAACGTGAAGTTGGAATGAGCGCAAAAGGAATATATTCATGGCTAACAAAGCTGGACAAAATTCAAACATGGTATTTTTAATAATTTCATAGTGTCACAAACGTATCTGGGGAGGCTGATATCTTTGTAAAATTACTCAGAATAACCGATTTTCGAAGTAGAGTGTGCATTTTTAATTAACGATCTAAGGTTTATTGTTGTTTAAAATAAATAGAATAAATAGGTTTAATTATTGTAAGAGGAAGCTCGTAGTATTAGAGTAGTTACCGAATGTCAAGAGCGTATGGGATATCATATTACCAAATGCCAGCGCTAGTGAATGACTAAGATGCGGCTTCAGCACCTCAACTGTGTTCACATCAGAATAATGAACTGCCATGACCACTCTGATGTGTATCAGAAACGTTTGTACCACTATAAAACCTGTAGATAATATTGTTAAACCATTTTGTTAAACATTCTTGTAATAACTGCATTCATCTGTAAATTGTCAAAAAATTCAACAGTTTATCAAAAAAACGTCCATTGTGTTCCAGTGTTTACGGTGCGGTGACGTAAATACTTGTAAAGTGAGTCCTACCTCAATTAGTTTAAGGTTACAATTAGTTTGTGTACTTCTAACTTAAGTATAGATAATAAGATTAAAAAAAGAAAAACAAAAAATTATGATATCTATAGAGTGATTCAGTGATATTTATACTTAGGACGTTTTTTGATTAAAAACTGTTATTTATTTATTTTCTGGGTAACCCATGAATTGTTGTTATGCGATTCGAAAATCTATTTTTTTTAATTATTTTGTGAGTCTCGTCAATGCAATTAATAATTTTATTTCTTGCAGTGTAATTGGCCACCGCGTCGCGAATGGCCCGCGTCGCCCCGAACGCATCGGGACTAACTCGAAAACGGGATATTTAATGCCTACATTCAATGCATTTCTTTAATGAGTCGAGGGCTCAAACGCAGTTTTTATGTGAATTTTTAATGGATGTCCTTGTAGTTGTATGTAGAATTATGTAGAACATTATAATCTCCATACCAATGTGTGCGTGACAGTATGCGTGGAAGCGTGGATTTTTTTTATGATTCTCAAGATTTTTTGTTTGTTATTTTTTTACGACAAGGTGTCTGAGCGTCAATTAATTCATCATGTGAGTCAGTATTACAGGGCTAAATAAATTTGTTTCAACATGAGCTTTGAAGTCACTGCTTAATTATAGTATACATATTTTTAAAATGCTGTCTACACATATTGGTCGACGTATACATATTTTTACATAAACGGCTCTAAAATAGAATTTTCGCAGTGATTTCAGAACTCCACCATGAAAGTTGTAGTTATGTATATTTGAGAATAAAAAAGAATGTTGAATATGAAAAACGTGTCAAAACTATAGTGTATATTATGAATGTACAAGAGTAAATTTTCGAATTTTTGTAAATAGAGAAATAATGTTTAGTTTGTGTATTTATAATCGTTATTACGGTAACGTAACTTGGATTCTCCACCCGTGCTAGGAACGATAATTTAATGTATAATAAATGTTAGAATGTATGCCATCACATCGTCGCTTCGATGTGTTTATGTTTATTTATCATAAATTGGATTAAACCTCCAATATCTTTTAGTGAAGTCTAAGTGAGTCTTAACGTTTGTTGAGATCACAGACCATTTACCCTTAGACACCGCATTGCTAGGTACACTTGCGCACCTAATTTATGCAGTATCCCGAAATGTCAATATATGAACCAACAAAATTATCATAACTAACCTGTCAGTTATATGAATTGTAAGATCCTATTAGGAATAGCAGTCTTCCCTGCACTCTTTTCTTGGCATGTACGTTTTTATCAGAATTCTTTAATTTGGGAAGTCAATTTTCCGAGATTGAACGTATCGGGAATTCAGCATAAGGGGAATTCAGCATAAGGCGAATTCAACTTTTTGAACCTGAATGGATTGAACAAAGCGGAATCTTTAAGTCAAGTGGTCCGTGGTTGAGTAAAAAAGTGAGACAGAGTTCTATAAAATCTGTCAATATTTCTACAACTTTGGATTAATCATATCCCAACATTTGCACATGCTTCATGTCGTTCTGTAGGACAAAAGAAAGCTTAAATTATAATTTCTTGTACGGGCACTCAGGCAAGCAAGAAAAATTGTAAGGATATTCAGAAGGCTAGATTTTATGTATTATGATATACTACATCGGTATTTTCTTGTAATTAAAGAATTGCGATGATATCCATATATGGATTTAACTAATTACAAAAAAAAATATTAGTTCCTCATCATTGCTAAAGTCTTGTTGAGGTATATTTATAAACAATTATAACAGAACTCTTAATATAATTATTTTTATAATTGTGTAGTTAAATTTAACGCCAAGATAAAAACAATACTATAATAACCTAGCCTTTAAAATGACTTACATACAACTGAACTCTTGCAGCGACAAAAAAAACGATGAGCTAAACCCATTGTATTCAAATAGCATAAGCTCAAGCCATTGCTAGCTATAGTCTAACTAGGAAAATAATATCTATTTGTCCAGGTCAAGTCATATGAAGACCCTAAATGCTACTTTTGACAGAGTACTTTCAGGATCGCTAATTATTAGCGATCCTGAAATTACTCCGTTGAAGAAAAGATTTTTCAAATTGGGTCCAATATAGTATACATATACATCGGTAACACTGGTTAAGCAGACTACTGGCAAACCACTTGTGAATACGGCGATTTAATTTTGTTTTTTTGCTATTAATTGATTCCACTGATCCCATTATAAAACTAACAGCGCCCTCATTATTTTTCTGGTTGGATTATAACTCGCAGCGTCACCTATATGTTCACTTGAACAAAAATATGTACAATATCGTGTTGAACTTTCTACACATCATATGCTAACACAAATATTAGTCTTGTTTCATAACGCGCTAGCTTTAAAATAAGAAAATTAACACTGTTTTAGTCAACGCCGTCAAGAGTCAGAAAAAAGTTTAATACGATATTGTACAGTATATTTTTTATATATAAATATATATTTATTATGATTGTGATAATATAACTGAATATACATATTAATCAAACATAGTTGTTAATTTTTTTTATTAAGTAAGTGTAAGTAAAATTGTACTGATGTGATGTTAGAGCAAAGAGTTTATTACGTTATGAACATTTATTATTGATTAAATGAGTTTTTTTATAGAGTCGAATGCTACATATTTGTGCCATTTAAATAAATGTAATCGTAGATATATGTGATGTGGAGCACATCTAAAATGTTCTATTGTCGATTGGTTTTTGGCTGACCCGAAATCGAACGCGTGCCTTGACGTGACAGTTCGTCTTTGACAATGTATACATTTCCAAATTCAAACAAAAAAAAAACTTATTTTTGATGCAACACTATTGATTAAAGTACACTGCTACGGAGGCGGAATAATCTGACATTGTTTAAAAATTCGCAAAGCCGCATAAGGTACTTCTTATAATTACATTGTTCAATATACAAATCGGGGACCATGTTATATAATATACATAAAATTTTACACAGATATGGTGTCTACAAAAATGTACACTTTGTAAATAAGTCTATTAGAAAAGAGATTTTTCTTTGACAACCAAATTGATACCAACAATTTTAGTTGATTATAAATTGCAGAACTAAATGCACAAATTGAACTAGACGAGTACATATTAATAATAAAATAGTCATTCCGATTGGCTATTAACGCTTATATCGACACCATACGGGAAATGGGGAAAAAATTAAATAAGAAAAATTTATCCTCTATTTTGTAGGAACGTAAAATTATTTACAACAAAGAATAAAAAATATTATCCTCCTTTTGAGGCAGTTGGATAAAATAATTGTTCAAAACAGGAGGAGACTAGATTTTTTAACAATTCATATTAAGTTTTCGAGTATAGTAAACTGTTTTTCTTTTTTTTAATACATAATATAAAAAAACATTAGGTATTTGTTTTTAACTTGATAATTCAAGGATTATAAATGTCAGTACCTATACACTGACATAATATTCGGCGCGCAAAAGTTTGCACCAATAATAAAGTCGCGTTCAAAACACAACATTTATTGGTATGCACGCAACTTGGAAAAAAATAAAACTGAGTCTCCTCAGTCTTCCCTCTATGCGAAATATGTTATAAACAACTTCGATTTACATCACAGTATATACCGCATCTAGTTATTTTAGTCTTCCATTTTGACAAACCATTCTGACTATAGTGTATTATGTTTAAAATATTGAATATAGGAACGATGGTAAATCGCACAAATTAGTATAAATTATTTATAAACACAGAAGTCAAAATATGCACTTCCCATAAGAGCTTGCACGAATAAAGTTGTAAAATCTTGCCGTAATGTGAAGACTTTCTGTTGTCAAAATCACGAAAAAGAAAACTTAACGGAAACATACCAATGCTTAAATAATTAAACTCGCTTGCATTATTTATTGCTCTAAATTTAAATAGGTTCATAATTAATTGCAACATTAATTTTTGTTTCAAAAGAAAAAGATCTTCCCTAAATTAGGAAACATTGATCAGTTGTTATTTTTTGTGTTAGCATAAGCGTACGTTGAATTAGAAACAATTTTGCTGAGGTGAAGACCATTTATCTTATCAAAAATAAATAATTTCAGGAATTTCAAAACTTGTTCATCCCTACCCCACGTTGCAGCATACGCTCAAAACGAGGGATGTTAGCACCAATAATTCACGTAACGTTTTACTATCGAATAATCATGCCGTCGTTCTTCATAATACTTGAAGCGAAAGCGGGGTGGTATTATAGTGTCGATAATGTTACTTTACGTACAATTATTAGTATTTGCTACACATTTCTCGTAAATTTTACTACCTTTCCAGTATCAGGATCATAAGCACAGTTAACATATGTAATCAGTTGAGCATCTTAATACTAGCGGATCGAACAAGAATCACGCCCACAGACACTCGCTTTACGCGGCTTCTCGGCAGGTCTCAGAGCGTACCACCGGCCTGAGAAGCTGCGAAGAGCGCGCATTTGTGTGCCGATTCTAGTAAGATGCTCAACTCTTTATAATGTCAACTGCGCCATAAGTTAATTTATGAAACACATATTTGAAGCATTGATTATATATAATGAAGTATGTAAGTACCGTACCGTACCACAGTAACTATAGATCTCTAGTCGGTCTTAAACAATGAGTGCAACTTGCCGAGCGTCGCGTTCATCAAGTGTATGTTATTTGTTTTGATGTAATTAATAAATGTTATGAAAAATATTGGTTATAATTTGTTTTCCTTAATATGTCTTCTAATCCTCATAGGATGGCCATTGTGGTGCACAGGCAACCCCTCATGGCGGCAGTAAATGTCCAATGTCACCGTTTGCCACCCGAGCTATCCCGTAGTCTATACGCCACATGCCTCTTCCTTGTTAAAAATAAATAAATTATGTTACACATTGGACTAAGATAATATGCTCAATTAATATACTCACAAAAACAAGCAAACAAGCAAGCCTTTGCGCAAGACTCGTTCGATCTTATCGAGATACAATTATAATAATTATTTTACCTTTAATGAAACCAGGAATAACAAATAACAAAATCACCAAAGATAGGAACACATGTCACATTTACCTGAGCAAAACTCCACACCTTTGACTTAGTCATAGTTATTCACTTCAGCCGCTACATATTATTAACCTGGAAGCTATGGATTTAAATCAGATATTAATATTATCCTTACCTCTCTCCTCCTTTCATTATTTTCCACACTTCATATACTTCCTTCCATATGACGTACATACCTGAATAATTTCAGTCTCTTTACATCTTCACGGATAAGTATTAAATCGCAATCGCCTCTAATAAAACTGTATAGGGAGAAGAATTATAATAATACTTTATTATATAAATACTTATATAAGCGTTCTTATGTGCTTGCAACCAAATCCAAAGTTAAAGCTAGATCTACTGACAGCAATTGGGATAATTACGTTGCCACCCGAAATCTCTCCTGAATTTATCTTTAACCAATTTACCGATTGTGATGTTAAAAAGAGCATAGAGTCGATCACATCCAACGCTGTCGGCAGCAATTATATCAGCCGTAATATTATCCTCCCTATCTTCGACGAAATCCTTCACATCATCTCTCATATCTTCAATCATTCGATATCCACGGGTAAATTTCCAGCACCGTGGAAATACGCCCAAATAATACCATTACCTAAAATACCCAATGCCTCATTTGTTTTCGTATTGTATTCTTACATTGCTTGACTTTAGCTATGCCCTCAACACTGTAGACTTTGACTTTCTCATTGCACTGCTACGCTCTGTTAACATATCTTTAACGGCAATTGATTGGTTTCGAAACTACCTGTCTGGCCGCCGGCAACGTATTTGCATCGATGAAACTTATTCCCCATGGTGCAATACCAGTGCCGGTGTACCGCAGGGTGGCGTTCCTTTACTCTTTACGGTTTTAATTAACTCTATTCCCAACCAGCTACTTTCTTCTTACCATCTTTATGCAGATGATCTTCAAATCTACACTCAAGCTCCGTTGGCCAGGTCGTCGGAAGCTGTCAGCACTATTAATCACACACAACGTCTCTAAATCATGTTTGATGGGATCACCATACCAGTAAGTAATACTGTAAAAAATTTGGGGATTTACATTGATACCAATCTGACATGGGGTCCGCAACTGCAAGGACTCAGTCGGAAAATTTTTGTATCCGCTGGCTCACTGAGGAGGTAACGCAATTTTCTTCCTAAAATTGCACTTGCACGATCCCTTCTTCTTCCTATAATCGCAGACTTCCTATTATGCAGACGTGACGCTATAGGGCAAAGCCAGTTGACGAAGCTAAAGACGGAGGATGGAAACGTAACGTCGAATAGGTCAGAGGTGCTCAGGGAGATAGAGAGGTTCTATGGGCAGTTGTATATCTCAGTAGCTGAACCTGTTGTTGACTTGGTAAAAGACCCAAGAGCCAAGCTAACCCGACACTACACTGAAGATATCCCGGACATCAGCCTGTACGAGATGAGGATGGCTCTCAAACAACTCAAAAATAATAAAGCGCCGGGCGAAGACGGAATTACTGCAGAGCTTCTGAAAGCGGGCGGAACGCCGGTACTTAAAGTCCTTCAGAGGCTGTTTAATTCCGTCTTGCTCGAAGAGAAAACGCCGGAAGCATGGAACAGGGGTGTGGTGGTGCTATTTTTCAAGAAAGGTGATAACACTTTACCAAAGAATTATAGAACCATCACACTACTATGCCATGTTTATAAGTTGTTTTTGAGAGTCATCACGAATCGTCTCGAACGCAGGTTTGATGACTTCCAGCCTCCCGAACAAGCCGGTTTCCGGAAAGGCTTCAGTACCATAGACCACATACATACGCTGCGGCAGATTATACAGAAGACCGAGGAGTATAATCGGCCACTATGCTTGGCGTTTGTGGACTATGAGAAAGCCTTCGATTCGATCGAGACTTGGGCGGTTTTTAGATCTCTCCAGCGATGCCGCATTGACTATCGGTACATTAAAGTGTTGAAGTGCTTGTATAATAACGCCACCATGTCAGTCCGAGTACAGGGGCAGTGCACGAAGGCGATCCCCATAAAAAGAGGAGTAAGACAGGGAGACATCATTTCTCCGAAACTGTTTACGGCCACCTTAGAGGACGCCTTCAAGCTCTTGGAATGGCAAGGACTTGGCATCAACATCAATGGCGAATACATCACTCACCTTCGATTTGCCGACGACATTGTGGTCGTGGCGGAGTCGCTGGAAGATCTAGGACGAATGCTCGGTGACCTCAACAGAGTATCTCAACAAGTGGGTCTTAAAATGAACGTGGACAAAACGTAAACAATATCTAACGTCCATGTCGTACCCACCGCACTCACCGTTGGGAACTCTACTCTTGAAGTTGTCGACGAATACATTTACCTGGGACAGGTAGTCCGGTTAAGTAGGTCCAACTTTGAGAGAGAGGTCAATCGACGAATCCAACTCGGCTGGGCAGCGTTCGGGAAACTGCGCAACATCTTCTCATCCAAAATACCTCAGTGCCTTAAGACTAAAGTTTTTAGTCAATGTGTGTTACCAGTGATGATATATGGATCAGAGACGTGGTCTCTTACAATAGGTCTCATAAAAAAGCTCAGAGTTGCTCAGCGAGCTATGGAGAGAGCTATGCTCGGAGTATCTCTACGCGATCGAATCAGGAATGAGGAGATTCGTAGAAGAACCAAGGTCACCGACATAGCCCTTAAGATTAGCAAGCTGAAGTGGCAATGGGCGGGCCACATAGCGCGTAGATCGGACGGGCGTTGGGGCAGAAAGATTCTAGAGTGGAGAGCACGTATTGGCAAGCGCAGCGTGGGACGACCACCTGCCAGATGGACCGACGATCTTGTGAAAATCGCAGGAAGTCGTTGGATGCAGGTGGCATCGGACCGGTTACGCTGGAAAGCGATTGGGGAGGCGTATGTTCAGCAGTGGACGAGTATAGGCTGAGAGATGAGATGACCAATAATAGCGTATGCCACCAACTGTATCAGTGTCTTATGTCACATGTTGTTTTATAATTTTGTTGGTGTGCAAAAAGGAGTGTTCTATTCTAATCTAAATGGTTTACGGCGTATTAAAACTATATCATAAATAGGTATAGTCAGTATTAGTTTTACCTTATGGTCACCGTACTGCATCGTAATGGGTGCGAGCGCGAGCACTCTCTCTTTCTGTTCGTCATACACACACACACACTCACACTCACACACTCATACTCACACAAACACACTCACACACACTCACACACACTCACACACACACACACTCACACTCTCACACACACACTCACACTCACGCACGCACTCACGCACGCACTCATGTACACACGCACTCACGCACTCACGCACGCACGCACTCACGCACTCACGCACCCACGCACCCACGCACCCACGCACGCGCGCACACACACACACACACAAACCTACATGCCAGTGGAGGTATCATTATATTAATAGGTGAAGCAAAAACACTTGCACACACAAAAGCTTACTTGCGCACACACTTACATACACTTGCACGTACGCTGTGAAAGGTTCAAAAACAATCTGTAAAACAGATGAAGGAATGTCTCGGTCTGGATGTTTCTGTATGAAATGAAATGAAACGGCATGAAATGAAACGGTATGAAATATTTCTATGGGATGGTATGAAATTCTTCGAATCATTGTTCAAACAGAGCGTCACATTACACTTCGGACATTCGTACGCAGTTCGGCTACCTTTGCGTCCGTCAGCGCTGCACCAGTCACGCTGTTGAGGGCTTAGGTTGCCTGTATGCCGAACTGCCGCGCGCATTTCGTCGGTAATCAGTATTCGCCGTATAAAGTGGCGCTATGTTAAACGTTTCTGAATACATATATTAAGAAGGCGTTTGAAAAGTTTTCTGGCACCGCACTCTGCGTTGGAAACTCTACTCATGAAGCCATTGACGAATACACTTACCTTGAACAAGTAGTCCAGCTAGGTAGGTCCAACTTTGAGAGGGAAGTCAATCCACGAATCTAACTCTGCTGGGCAGCGTTCGGGAAACTGCGCAACGTCTTTTCATCCAAAATACCTTAGTGCTTTAAGACTAAGGTTTTTAGCATAGACGAAGAATGCATAGACGGCGCATATCGCCGCGGTAGCGTGTCAATTTTATGTCGGTGTGAGTTCGTGAATCTACGTTAGTCAACTCGTGATTAGGCTATAGTTGCGTGATTAGGCTAGTGATTACTAGTACAGGATTTATTGATAAGAAAATACAATTTATAATTAATTAATATTTATACACCGTCATGCCTATATTCCCCAGAGGGGGTGGCAGAGGTGTACTGAGTACACCCACGTTTCATGTAATAGGGAGCGAGCCTATTGCCATATACCGGGCACAATTCCAGTCTCCGGACTCATACTGGGAATTTTTCCTTAGAAAAACTACATTTGTCCGACCTAGGAAAATCGTAATTGACTCATCTAAATTATGATTTTGAATTACTACGAGTAATTTATATAAGTTTACACATACGTATTATAATATAAATCTTAAAAACGAATCTGTAAACATCGATATTTTATACAATATTAAAGCCTCATTGGTCTTGTAATTCGCATAACGATCACGAGGTCGTCGATTCGAATCCTATGTCGGAAGATAGTAATGATTCGATAAAAAAAATCTAGTTCGGAGTCTGGCGCTGTGCTCGTTATAATATTAATAGATTCACCCTCTACTACATGAGACCTTACATTGTTGAACGACAAGTGAGTGTACACAGTACACCACTCCCACTCCGGCTTGGGATATATAGGCGTAGCGGTGGTTATAATTTTTTCACCTTAGGTTCGCACGAGCGCTTTTTCAATGCACAATGAATTTAGGATGTATATAGTCAGCGCACATCGCTCAGGTAGTAGTTATGTCTGAGTTTGTGAATCTGGGTTAGTATACTTTAATAGGGAAATGATTACTAGGACAGGCCTTATCGACGTAAAAGACAATTCGTGATTTAAAAAAATAATGAAGTGAAAACTTCTTTAGGCGCGTTGGGCATATTTTGAGATGGGGAAACAACAATTGAACTTGCGACACTGTTACCGTTACCGACATCTCTGTATATAAGTATATACACATATTGTGTACGTACATAGATACACATGCACGTTGGCATTTTTTGAGATGGGAAAAAAACACGAAGCAAATACGAAGGGGAGATGGCCTAGACAGATTTTTCTATAGAATGAAAAGTGTATGCGCGGGGTGGCACACGGCAAGAGGGACGTTACGCCCAACCCACATTTGTATTTGCCATCTAGCGAAGACTGGTCAAAACTAAACGGTTCGTCCATGTCAATGTTAAGTTTTAACGTCAACGGTAATTAGCATTTTTAATATATTGTATTATAAAAAATTACGAAAAAATACTTACAAGTGAAATGTGATATTATTTGAGTGACTAGAATGTCGATTCAAGTCATTTTTGCATATAAAATCGATAATATTTGATAGCTATGCGAACTCGAGCGGACGTGTGAATGGAGCGAGTAGCGATGACAAACTGAGGTAAGCCACGCCCACCACGATGACGTCCAGGCTTTTATGAAATCGCAAGGCTCGTTAGCTTAGGCCATCTCCTCTTCGTATTGGCTTCATGGAAAAAACCATTGAACTCGCGACACTGTTACCGTTACCGATACCTCGGTATATATGTATGTTTTCACTTCTGTCGGCACTCCCGGAGAGCCACTGCTGATCTTTTTTATTTCATCATACAAAAAATCTTACGTTACCTGCGAATCTATAGTAATAAGTATTCATTTATTGAATAGGCACTTTACGCACAAAACATTCAGTCGTATGCAAGTACACACAAGTACTAAACACACACTAGTACTACTCTCGTTAGTACCCAATTATTGCTTTTAAGTCGCTAAGTCAATCGCTGAATCCCTTGATCGCTGCTAAGGTCGCTGGTGTATTCCACTAAGATCGCTTGTTCTCGATTTGATCGCTGTCACTTCAGAAGAGAGACTGTGACCGTCGCCGCGCTGTTCCTTTTATACTCGTATGAAAGTTCTAGCACGGACGCGAACCCTCCAAATACATCGATAGAACAGTCCAGGTACATCAAACAATAGCCGGCGTATTCCACAAAGCGGTATTATAATTACGTACCTACTGCTTATCGCGACCGCGTGCCGGCGATAGTAAAAGGGGAGGTACCTTCTAAACGTTTTAGCACTCAAACGCGGATTCTCAATCACGAAAATCAACAGTTCCTACACACGGACATTAATATGGTTTTCAGGGTTCAGATTTATGTATATACGGGCATGGCATACAACGAGCCCTCGCGGGGTGGAGGGCACAATGCCAACTCAAAGAGAGGTCAAACCTCTAATCTTCAGTAAAAGCAGTACTACCCAAAGGGCAAAACTTCATTTCGCAACCTCAGGCTCTATATGCCATCTCAATATAAAGCTTCCAGTGAGGTAAGTAGTTTAATAAGCATTTTATTTCAAATAAAATGCCACTATAGTTAAAGATAAAATAATCATAAATACGAGGCATGCCTTTTAAGTTTAGTCGTTTGAAGAAAAAAACACAACTAGAACCTTATAGTACTTTTAATTGTTTTTCAAAGTATTCATCAAGTAGCTTAATACACTTTACCATTCGCTCAAACCAGTTATTATAACATTTATCACTCTAAAGTGAGGGTGTTCAAAATGGCTGACTTGAAAGCGTCGACTGCTTCTTCATCGGACTGGAACCTTTGACCACGAAGACTTTTCTTAATTTTTGGAAATGTTAAGAAATCGTTAGGGCTTAGGTCAGGACTGTATGGAGGATGGTCAAGAATTTCTACTTTTTCCTGCTTCTAATACTCAATCGTTTGACGAGCGCTGTGTGAGCTTGCGTTGTCGTGGTGCAAGATGATGCGTCGCATTGAGTTAGATTTTCGAAGTTCGGCGATGACTTGTGGTAAACAAACTGTGGTATACCACTCTACGTTAACCGTTCTACGATCTTCAAGTGCAATAGTCGCAACATGGCCGGTTTTTCCAACGAACGTGGCCACCATCTTCTTTGAAGTGCTTCGAGAACGAACAACTTTAGTCGGCTTTGGCTCGTCTTGAAAGACCCAGATTGTAGATTGTTGTTTGGAATCAGGATCGTAGGCATAGATCCAACATTCGTCACCACTGATGATGTCGTAGACGTGATTTAACTCTCTTCGGTTGAACCTTTGCAGAGTTTTCTTACACCATCTGACGCGGGCCGCCTTGTGATCGTCGGAAAGCAGATGCGGTGTCCAACGACAAACTAGCTTTCTCACACCAAGCGCTTCATGCAAGATCTTCTGAATGGTTTTCCCAGAGATGCCTAATAGAGCCTCCATCTCTCGATACGTCACATGACGATCTTCGAGAATTAGTTGTCTCACAGCAATGATGGTATCTTCAGTGAAGGCGGATTTTGGGCGTCCTTCGCGAGATTTGTCACTAACACTAGTATGTCCACGCTGGAATTCTAAATACCAGCGTTCGACAGTCCGCAGACATGGGGCTTCATCACTGAACTCAGATGTTAGCTCTTCAAAACACTGAAGCCGTGTCAGGCCTCTTCTAAAGTTGTAGAAAATTATTGCACGAACATTTTCCTTAGTAAGATTCATTTTCGAACGTAACCTGACAGATTCCAATCGACGCTGTGACTAAACAATAGCATTAATCCTAATACTTTCAACTGTTTTGAGATTCAAAATTAAAACACATTCGAAAATAGAACAGTTCTAAATTCAAAATTGCCGGGAAATATGGAAACGATAGAACTTAAAAGGCATGCCTCGTAGATCCAGATATCTCACCCGATTGGGGAATATAAACGTGACGGTGTTTATCTAGACATTCTATCCTTACTAAATCTCATACAAATTCTTTTAATCATTATGACGTGAAATAGGAATAGTAATGTTTCAGTATTAATTTATTAATATCGACAGTAGGCGATAGGCGCTGTAGGATATTAATGAAGAAGCGTAAAATAATGCATATTTGAAATATAAATTAAAGCTTTAAACTCACAGTTAATTAATTTTGCTGTGAAACTTCCCTATAATATAATAAGAGGCAATAAATACATACGTGTAAAATGATAATTCAGAATTTTTCACTCCTCCTTTGGTTGTCCTTGATTGACAAAATACTTACAATTGAAATGTGATATTATTTGAGTGACTAGAATGTCGATTCAAGTAATTTTGAATCGACATTCTAGTCACAACACGACATAATTTCACTGTATTATTCAGTTATCACAATGATTTGCATTTATATTTTAACCGTTGAAACGGACGGGGCGCATTTGTTATGGCCTAAGCGTAGGTCACAACATTAGACCAAGCACTCGTACAGGTCGACGTTACCAAGCTTACAATAGCTTTCTCATTCACTCAAAATGGTGATCCGTGTAATTGAGAAAAAAAAGAATGTGTTGAAGGATGACCGGCGGAGCGGCAACGTCGTATGACTCCCTCCGGGTAATTTAAAGCTTCATAGTTTTTAGTCTATGTGTATTTGCCAGTGATGATATATCGGAGACCTAGTCATCACTGCAAACAAGGTCAGAGTCACAGTCAGAGTCGCTCAGCGAGCTATGGAACGTTTTTCTACGTGAACGGATCAGGAATGAGGAGATTCGTAGAAGAACCAAAGTCACCGACATAGCCCATAGGATTAATAAGCTCAAGTGGCAATTGCTGGACCACCTAGCCGAAGATCGGACGGGCGTTGCGGCAGGAAGATTATAGAGCGGAGACCACGTATTGACAAGCGCAGCGTGGGACGGCCGCCTGCCAGATTGACCAACGCTCTTGTAAAGGCCGCAATAAGTCGAAGATACATTTTTTTTCAAATTTGCTAACATTAATTTGAATAAAGGTAAGTCGCGATTTTCAAATAAACATTATGAGACAACAATTGGAGTATTATTTTTTAAATTTCTTTTAGGGGAGGCTGTCATGATAATATTGTAAATTATACGCACATCTCTGCCAAAAAACGTCGATGAAATTAAATTTGCACAGAATCGGCAAAGCCGTAACCCTATCTCTACTTACAAGTAGGAACTTGTTTACCGCGACCGCGCGCTAGCGATAATTTAAAGGAACCTTTTGGAAGTTTTAGCACTTAAATGTGGATTCACGATCTTTCTTGATGGATCAATAGAGGGCCTAAGGGAGTATAATGCGTTTTAAAATTACCATCCCCGCTAAGGGGCTCACAAGATATCGGGGTGCAAGGGTTCTCGAGTTTATGGTAGTAAATGTTGCACGTATGAATTTATACATTCCCGAGTTAGGTTAACAACAAACATATCTTCTCGCCCGCTTAACAAACGGAATGAAGTTCGTCCACTTAGACGTGTGTGTGTGTGTGTGTGTGTGATCTACGCTGGTGGCCGCGGGGCCTTTACAGCTTCACCGGGTAAGGTCCCACTCAGACGTATAGTAAGCGCCCCGCTATGAACACAATCATTAAGTCCGGTGAAGCTGTAAAGGCCTCACGGCCAACAGCGTATATCACTCAAACACACACACGAACACAATCAGTGGCCAACTTCATACGCATGCCCAGCTTCATATTCGGTACCAATTTCATACATAAATTTCGGTAATGAGACAAGGTTCTATCTCAGTGCAGGGAATCGTAATGAATTAGAGCTGGTTGGGTGAAGCCC
Source organism: Phalera bucephala (assembly GCA_905147815.2). Classification (NCBI taxonomy): domain Eukaryota; kingdom Metazoa; phylum Arthropoda; class Insecta; order Lepidoptera; family Notodontidae; genus Phalera; species Phalera bucephala. Next base: position 29,596,155 of record LR990622.1, read on the forward strand.
CGTTACAAGCCCAAATGTGTGAGCAAGATAGGTTTGTTCTACACTTTCGCCTGCACCTCGCCGTTTCATTCATACCGATACTGCTGACTTGTGCGCGCGGTGCAATGCGTAACGCTATTTATAGTATAGGTAGAAATATAATTTCACTCGATAAGAAATAAGTGCGCGAATTTTTAAACAGTGTTAATTAAACAGCGATAATGTTTGAAGTTAATATTCTTGGCATTTCACTAAGGCATGCCGGGCTTTTGAGCTTATATGAAATTACGGCCACTGAACAGATATGCTCTGCTAAGTAAATTCGCGCCATTATTCGAGAAAGGTGAAAAAAAAAATACGTTCTGCAACAATGCACCTCATTTATTCAATTAATCCTATTTATACATAAATACATATGCATATGAGCGTAACATCCATAATTACCTATTACAATACATACAGTAAACGTAAACTAAACGTAACCCCGAATTACTTACATAGGAATATTTTCATTTATTTAAATACAATTATTTACTCATAAATAAAACGTTAAATGCCCATATACGAACATAACGTGAAAGTACAGAACAGTACGAAAATTATAAGTAGGATGGCAACCCAGGCAGGTACGGTACCTGTGGACAAAAAGACAAAAATCATTACAATAAACTGTATCTGTAAATAATTTAAAAATATAATTTAATTATGCGTCGTCGCGATGGCGTAATGTTTATGGCATCACGACGACGCGTGTAATAAATAAAAAAAGTCACAATAAAATCGTTGAGGGGAGTTTTTGGAGTTTTAGCGGGAAGTCGAAGAGTCATGTTGTCAATTTGTTTTAATTTTCAAAACTTGTGTTATTCTGAATAATAATGTGTAATGTTAGAGGATTGTTATAATATATATATATATATATATATATATATATATATATATATATATATATATATATATATATATATATATATGTGCATGAGTGAAGGTAATTGTAACAAAATGATAAAACGTGCCTTTTCGATTTCCCTCAAAACGGCTGTCGAAATTGGTATGTAAAGTATCCATCGCTGTACTATCCAAGGTAAGGGAACTTTATTAATTCCATTATGACCGTTCTCATCAATTTATCGGGGAGCTTAATTAATTTAGAAAAACACGATTACACTTGACTGCCAAGTTGGTCTAGTGGCAGAGCGCCTCGCTTTGTGATCACGAGGTCCTGGGCTCAAATCCTAGGTCGGACAAATGTAGTTTTCTAACGAAAAACTCCCAGTATGAGTCCGGAATCTGGAACTGTGCCCGGTATATGGCAATGGGCTCGCCCCTAGTGGACCAACATGGGACCTAACATCGTTGCCGAAAAGTGGGTGTACTCAGTGCACCTCTACCACCCCCACTTGGGGAATATAGGCGTGACGGTATTTATTTCACGATTATGCATCTCACTGGACATCGACAAGATAAATTTAAATTGGTTTGAAGCCATAAAGATAAACTCGTTGGCAGGGTCCCTAAAAGGTGGATCCAAGACCTGGTGAAGGCGATCTTTGAAAGATGACTTTGTCCTTTGTCCTGGCGATCTTTGAAAGATGACTTTGTCCTGGACGTCTTCTGTCAACGAAAGGCTGAAACGAAGAATTGGGCAGGCTGTGCACAAAAGATGATCTCCATAAAAGAACCCTTAATGGAACTAGTGTGTTTAACTCACTTCTATAGGGCAGGCTGTGCACAAAAGATGATCTCCATAAAAGAACCCTTAATGGAACTAGTGCGTTTGACTCACTTCTATAGGGCAGACTGTGCACGCAGAGGCAGTTGTCGACGGAGATGGAAAGCAGCGCGGCCTCGCTGCGCGACGTGATGGGTGGCCCGTAGCCGCGCACCGGCAGGAACTCCAGCCCCGTCACGAACATCATGTGCGCGTTCTTCACGTGCAGCACTCGCTGGGAACGAATACACAGGTTATACACATAAGTGCACTTGGTTGAACATCAAGATATAATGTGGCCACTTTCTGTTTGAACTTATCAAGCCGACCAAGCTAAGCTTCCAAGTTAGTCTAGTTACAAAGAGACCTGCGACTTAAGCCACAAACGATCACCCAGCTCTGACTAAATCAAGCAACAAGACTTTGGTAATCGCTACGAACACCGTGGTAGCACGGCTCTACGAATGCCTCCCATCAATATTTATGAATGGATCAGTCTAACGGACTACGCAGATAATAATATGCTATCATGTTGTCCTATGAAAAAAAGATAGAGCTTATGTAAAGCTACATCTCCTTCTCACGCCAAAGTGAGAAGGAGATGTGCCACTGCCAAAGAGATTGTGATATACCTCCTTTCCTCTTGGACACGCAATACCTGAAGTTACATCTTCACACTGTCATCTCTATGCAGACGACTTGCAACTTTATCATCATTTTAAAGTCGATAATTTTAATGCTGCTACTGTGGCCATCAATAATGATCTTCAAAACATCAATAACTGGGCCTACTGGTTAATCCGGCTAAATCACAAGCTCCCATTATCGGTGGCAGATATTTTAACAATCTTTTAGATCACCAGTCTCTTCCACAAATTGTGGCAATGCTCTGTACACGATAAGTATACACACCTGTAAACTGAAAGCGATGTAAATATCAACGGATCCGCTGAACATAGTACCCACGCCCACGAACCGGCCGTCGTCCCTCACGGCGAGGGCTGACAGCGACTCCGGGATGACCACGGACCGGACAAGAGTCCCGTCCCGGGGCTCCCACAGCTGCAGCAGCCCTTTTTGCTTGCCGGACCGGGACAGCGGGTTGGCTATTGTGAACATGCGGTACGCGTCTTTTTTGTCTTCAATTAAACCGTACCTGGAAGGAATTGATGAAAGCTATTAGAGATCGTCCATTATTCAAGTGAGGCTCAAAAAGGGGTTCAGAAAAAATCGCGAAATATCACAAACTCAAATAATTTATTTGTATAAGCCAATTTTTGTCCAGCCAGGGGCGCTTACAAATAGTCAATGTACATTTTTTTTTAAATCTAATTTAACTACTTATCTACCACCGGATCGGAACGCGGCCTCCACTGAGAAGATCCGGCGAAGAAACTCAGCAGGCTTGTCTTTTTATATCTAATTCTCTTTCTCTTTTTTACTTTCTATTATTTTTAATCATATTGTGTGGATACAATGTTTAGGTTAAGCCGCAATGCCTGAAGACTAAAGTCTTTAACCAATGCGTCCTACCTGTTATGACTTACGGGGCCGAGACGTGGACACTCACAGTGGGACTAGTCCACAAATTCAAAGTCGCACAGCGGGCTATGGAGCGAGCTATGCTCGGCGTCTCTTTGAAGGATAAAATTCGTAACGAGGTAATCCGACAAAGAACCAAAGTTACCGACATAGCTCGCAGACTCAGTAAGCTAAAGTGGCAATGGGCTGGTCACATCTGCAGAAGGACCGACGGCCGATGGAGCAAGCGTGTCCTAGAGTGGAGACCGCGACTTGGTAAGCGTAAGGTAGGACGGCCCCCAGCTAGATGGACCGACGACCTCAAAAAGGTCGCTGGGACAGACTGGATGCGGAAGGCGGAGGACCGTGTGCAATGGCGCGTGTTAAGAGAGGCCTATGTCCAGCAGTGGACTACGATAGGCTGATTGATTGATTGAATGTTTAGGTTACAAATAAGTAATTTACGATCTAGCTCCAGTGTGACGCCTTGCGACCGAGATATGAGACTAATGGTGTTATTTATAAAGAGTGTCTAAAGGATTTCAGATGGACCTGTCCCCACAAGCAGCATCCGTGCACGAGTATGAGTACCGGAACAGCCATCACTCCCCTCGACCATATTGGAGGGAAGGGAATGACCCGCGCCATTCAGCCACCGCAAGCAAAGACATTTTAGTGAGCATGACCAAACCAGAAGCCCAAAAACGGTGGTCAGATTGTGTCTACAAAGCAGCAAGGGGGAGGGAGGTGGAGTGAGGTATAACGTGTGTTTATTTTTCTTTAAACGCGCGATTTTTAACCGAAAAGACGCGTGACCTTGACTTGCCTTGAAAAGTTTTAAGACACTGTACTGATACAGTGTCTTAAAACTTTTCACCCCCTACCCAAAATCACATGTAACATTCTGGAATGTTACATGTGATTTTGGGTAGGGGGGAGGGGTAGTCCAAAACGTCACCACGTATCACCAGGGGGGTCGAGGGGCGTAAAAGAGATGCTAAAAACATCACGTGATTAATAGACGACCCCTTAGTATGAGGGCAGGTTGGAAGGCTCCACTGTTTGGTAACAGTTCATGAGTTAAGAGCTTCTCACTTAGCGGGACAAAAATATTAACAATTGACACGAAAAAGCACAAGAAGCTTATTTTGCGATCACAGAATGACAAGCGTCCATAGCCCTGAGGCTAGATAGAGGGATGGTCTTCGTAGGGCGGCTGAGAGAAATTGGATAAGAGTAGCCGAGGATCGTACAGTCACAGAAGTAAGTCGCTTAAGTCGGAAATACTCTTCATTTTACCAACATAGGTAAACATTGTTAAAACCAAATTACACACACCGTCAAGCGTATATTTCCCAAGCGGGGGTGGCAGAGGTGTACTGAGTACACCCACGTTTTGACGACGATGTTAGGTCCCATGTAATAGGGGGCAAGCCTATTGCCATATACCGGGCACAATTCCAGACTCCGGACTCGTACCGGGAAGTTTTCGTTAGAAAAACTACACTTGTCCGACCTGGGATTTGAACCCAGGACCTGGTGATCACAAAGCGATGTGCTTTGTCATTAGACCAACGAGACAGCCAAAAATTAAAAAAAAGAAAAAACAAATTGCTAGCATCATATTGAAATATATTTAGACCAACACAAAATATTGCGTTTGATGCGAAATAAAAGTGTGCAAGCGATTTGAAAAACTGAGAATGTCAATCTACTAATGTTGTTTACCGTACTCAGTAAGAGGCCTATGTCTGAGGCTGATGATGGTAAAGAGCTCATAAATCATCATCATCACCAAAAAGACGTTCTCTGCAGGACAAGTCACTTCCCTAAAAATCGCCCCGACGACTAGTTTTTTTGTTCCAAACCTAGATATCTAATACAGCCACCAAACCTAGATATCTAATACAGCCACAGACAGACACAGACTAGTTTTTTTGCTAAAACCAGGGTTTACATTACCCCTTTACCAGGTCATCAGTCTAGCTTATAGGGTGCCTATCCACTCTGCATCTTCCGACGCGTGGTAACGCCTCTCGAGAACCTTTCTTACAGTTATACAAGCAATTTGCAATTTTAATAATTTACATTTAGAATTCATTTTCCACAATTAATATTTTTAACAAACCTGCACCGTCTGAAGAGGTATTTGTTGCCGTTAGGAGGCTGGCAGGTAATCTGCAGCAGCGGGTCCCGCTTGCTGGCGGTCGACCAAACCAGCGCCAGCCCATCCTTGGCTATGCTCACCAGGGAATTACCGCACGGACTGAAGTCCAGGTCGTCGAGCTGAAATCCAAAAAAAAAGGCTGAATAGAAAAGTGACGCAACTAAAAATGTAGGAACAAGAATAATCAAACTACTAATATTAAATTAGAGTGCTTTTTCGAATAATCAATTTTTTGAGTTGCGTCATTATGACATCCAGCCATCGTTAATATGAATATCTGTGGCCTGGCCTGTTCTTGGTTTCAAACGCTTACTTACGTGGTTAGTAATTATTTAAATAATAATAGTTAAATATATTTTCAATGTATATTACTATTCCTGCCTCGATGGTCTCGTGGCAAAGCGCATCTCTTTGTGATCACGAGGTCCTGGGTTAAAATCCTAGGTCGGACAAATGTAGTTTTTCTGACGAAAACTTCCCAGTATGAGTCAGAAGTCCGGAATTGTGCTCGATATATGGCAATAGGCTCGCCCCCTATTTCACGGGACCTAACATCGTCGGCGAAAAGTAGGTGTATTCAGTGCACCTCTGCCACCCTCGTTTGGGGAATAGTCGTAACGGTGTTTTTATTGCTATTCCCCCCCCCCCCCCCCATACTAACAAGAGAGCCGCACTGATGGTGATTTACCTACCTAACTTTCCTAACTTGAACTTTCAACTTTAAAAAATCCTATTAAGACTTGTAGTCACACATACCTCTTTAGTGTGGCCTTCGAGTTCGAACAGGAGCTCCATCTTGGGGAAGCTCCAGACGCGCACCTTTGCGTCTATCCCGCCCGTCGCCATCAGCTTGCCATTGTGGCTGATCCTCACCACTCGCTGTAGTGGGTCGTTGCTACAACAATAAACAAATAAAGAATAAAGAAGCCAGAGAGGTATGTACGGAAAGATTATTCACTTCCTTATCTCTTACCACACAAAGGTTAACTGGAAGATAACTCACATTTGAGTTAAGCTCGCCTTTATATATACATTTAACTTATAAACTTCTATACCATTGTATAAGATAAAGAATATGAAATAATCCGTTGGAACTCTGTACCCTCTGCCTACTCCGCAAGGAATCTTGCGCATTAATAAAGATAAAACTAGTTGTTACTAAGGAGAGAACCTGTTAAAACTATTCTTTGCCTACCCCTCAAGAAACAAAAACTATTTTTCAGATTTTATCGCGGTTTATTTTTGAAGGCGTCCTATCCAAGAATAGTATAGGGAGGGAGGATTCGGAGGCAATACGTGCCCAAACTTAATCTTCCTAAAAATCAACCTTACGCAATAGAAAGGATATCACTATTCTCCGCGCGGATAAAGGAAATGCTACGGTCATTATGGATACGTCAGATTACAATGTCAAAATACAAACACTTTTATCGGATGTAAACACATACAAAAAGGTCAAGACAGACCCAACCAACAATATATTAAAACAAACGACTGATTTAATAAAGAAGTACTCCGAACCATTGAATTGAACAGTTTTATTTCATGTGTAATATTCGCGTAAATCTAAGAACTCAGTATACCCCTCAAGGGATAGAACTAAATATAAATAGAACTACTTGTTACTTATAATAGTAAACAACTTTATGTTCATTTCTCTATCGATTTACTTTTACTAAAAGAATAATAAATAACGTTTTATGTGTGAAAAATAACGATCAACATAAAATGCTTCTGAGCCAATAATAGTGTTAGTGCTTCACGATACGAGAGATTCCATTGTCCATTTTCAATAATAAATATAAGGGAATTTATATGACTACTATGTTCTAATGGCGCATAATGCAGCTAGCCATAACGAGGACTAGGTTTGATTGAATACAGGTTTGTGAAAGTGATGAGGTTCTTAGCATCTATTGTAATTTGTATTTTTTCTAGTATAATTCCAATAGAGACCATTACATTGGTACTTAAAACATCAATGATAGAATGAGGGAGTAGACTTTACACCTCTGCTACCCCTGCTTGGGGAATATAGACATGGTGGTGTTTATTTAATGAAATTTATCTTATACATAAAGAACAAATTATTGACATATTTCTACTTAATAAACTGAAATATTACATTATAACTGGTGTAGTCTTATCTAAGATGAAAGCTAAATATTATCAATCTTGCAACGCTATTTTATCTAGCAGATGGCCGCATTTTCATCATCTCACTAGATAACATGATTTATGTTGATATAAGCCATTAACATATTGCAATTTCAAATATATTTTAGCGTTTACATCGCTACATAATTGATAAGTTTCAAGGATTTTTCTTATATAAATAAATTTAAACATCAACAATATTTGAGACTGCATTATAGGTCAAGTGGCATATTGTATGGCTGGCGATCTCAAAATTCTGAGTTTTAATCCTGGCTTGAACAAAGATTTATTTATTTATACTTTACACACTTATGTACACAGGCAAACTTAATGCCTCTGGCATTTTTTGCTAGTCTACCTTGGAGTGGTGTGAGACAAGTGTGGTAAATGCGAAATTACACAAGTTTAAGGAAAAAAAGTTACATAAAATATTTATCATTATATTAATACGTGAAGCAAAAATTTGTACCCCTTTTTACGAAAATTGCGCGAACGGAGGAGTATGAAATTTTCCATACTTATAGTTTATATAGAGAAGGAGTGCAAAATGCAAATATTTTTTTTAGATTATGCATAAAAGATACATTAAATCAATGAAAAAAATAATTACACACACTACCATGTATTTGACACACACATGCATATATACTCTTTTGTTTATTGTTAAAGTCTGTGGTAAAATTGAGAATAGATTAATATTGTTTGTCTTTAATATTATTTGTCTGTAGTCTTACTGAATGTCAAACATAACCAGCAAACAATGAAAGAATAGGTCGAATTTCGACCAATGGGCGACCACTAGTAAAAATAAAAAAACATCTGATTAACTATTACTTCATCATTTCAGCCTATACTTGTCCACTACTGAACATAGGCTTCCAGCGTAACCGGTCCGATGCCACCTGCATCCAACGATTTCCTGCGATTTTCACAAGATCGTCGGTCCATCTGGCAGGCGGTCGTCCTACGCTGCGCTTGCCAATACGTGGTCTCCACTATTACTTAGTAAACATTATTTGGGTTTTTCGATCAGAGAATTCTTAATACCAGTCAGGCCTCTGAAATTGTGCCCAGTGTATAATTATAGGCAATAGGCTTGCACCCTGTTACTCTGAAACCTAACATTAACCTAACCTAACATTGTCAGGAAATTTTGGTGTACACCACTGGTAATCCCACCTGAGGAATTTCTTTTATAATTCTTTTATAAACAGAATTTCTTTTAATTTTTTAAAGAAATTCCCTCACACCTATTCATTTTTTTTTATATTATTGGAACATAAAAGAAATTCATTCTCAATTTGGGTTCATAGCAAAATGCTTGGTGATTCAGGCAAATAGACGGATATTTGATTAAGATTAAAATATGATTTACCTAAAATCAGTCTGAACGCTGTCACTAGGCCTTATTTCAAATGATATTCTTTTCTCTGTGGTGTTACAATTGTTGTCCTTCTTCGATATGTTGTCGTTCTCCGAAACTGTGCGACGTCTTCTCCTAACCAGTCCGTTCTCGGCTCGGAAGCTGCCGCGACGCATCTCTGCAGCATCCACCATCCGTATATTGACTTTATATAGTTGACAATGGCTCTCTTGACCAGCGGTCAGGTATGTCTTGTTCTGAATACTCCGTACGGAGCAAGTCATCACTACATTGGGACCTGTTTCATGGCGCATCACCTCTTCGGCAACAAAACGGCTTCCATTGTGTGATAGCTCAAAAATTTCCTGCAATAGAATAATTAGGGTACATTTTTACAAGCTTAACTTGCACTGTTCATATGTCTGTCTGTCTTTCTGGTTTAAATTTTGTGATTCATTTTTCAAACACTTGCAGGTGCCCAATTGAACAGAAATTTGGCATATGTATATCAGTTTAGTGACCATGCATATGCACCATAATATGGTATTATGAAGCTGGTCTGATGATGGAGTCAAAAGGTGGCCATAGGAACATGCAAACTATAACATAACCCGTGTTCATGGTCGTTAGATTGGTATAAACAAGTACTATACCACCATATGGTCAGGGATCCTTTTAAATTAAAATTATTTACAATTTACATACAAGATATATAAGAAAAGGAGGTAGTATTAGTTTTAGCCCAGCGGGCAGCAACCCAAGGCTTAAAAGAATGGGATGCCCAAAGGTTTGCAGACGCCAGCAGTTTAGGCCCCTGAGTTGGACCACAGGGTGCTAAACTGCAGATAAACCAGACAAAACTTAATTCAGGCGATGGTTTTGGTTGGTATGAATAGTTCTATGCAGCTGTGAGCACAGTGAGCGTGCAGAGTGAGTAATTTTATTTCACCATTACATACAAGGAGCACTAGTGAATTCCATTTAGAGGTCTGGAGCTATCATGGGCATTTTTTGTGTGATACTTAAATCACATACTGTCGAACCTGGATAAGTGAGCATTCAAGGGACTGTAATCTCTTTCTCGCTTATGGAGGTTTCTCACTAACCTGACCTTCTAGCTTATAGAGGTACAAAAACGGCCATTATCACTTATAGAGGTTAAATAAATGATACAGTAAATATGCAGTGAATAAATGTATGTATGTATTACATGACATACATTTCACTCTTAAAAAGAAAACATTAATCCTTACACTTCTATTTTAAAAAATTCCTTATTTTTTCTGTTTTTCCGTTTTTACATTTTCTACGTGCTTTTGTAATTCGTAAATTTTATCGAATTTTGTCTTACTGACAAACAACTTGTGTATCTTCTTTAGTGCATTTAAAATTTCTAGCTTCTTTGGAATGTTCTCTACTTTTGTATCAAACCTTTCTTTGCTATTGGTATTAGTCAACTGCAGTAAGGTAGTAACATTGATAAAAGAAAGGGCCAAATGTGCACAAAGACAATATAAGTTCCTAAGTGCCCCAAAATTTTAGAAAAAATGTGTCACGAACATAAATAAATAGCCACCGCAAGTATGCCTACATGCTTAAATGTCGCTTATAGAGTTATAGACAAGTAGCAGTCTCAGTTATAGAGGTCCATGCACAAATATCTTAGGGTCTGCGACTCTCTCTTATAGAGGTTTCTATTTCTCATATATAGAGGCTTTCAAGGCTAAAATTGATGAAACCAGGCAATTACTCTCACTTAAAGAGTTTCCTCGCTTACCTACTTCTCACTTAGTCAGGTTTGACTACTTATACTGTACCACAAACCTAAATCCGCCTCACGAAAACATATAACAGCTGTTTTAACAACTCCCAAGACAGATTTGATATATTGTTGCTGTATATCATGCCAGATACCCTGCGGGGTATTGTTATTGTAAGCTTGAAATATTTTGTGTAGATTGATTTTAAATTTTTATATAAGATATTTTCTTCTAGACTTCTACACAAAAAAAATATTAGAAGAAAATTATGTGATAACTAGATTGGTAATGTAAATGTAGCTTTGTGAAAATGTACAGTTTTCATCTCCCTAATAACAATTAATACAATAATATTGCTAACCAAAATTAAATTACTGTAGTTTGTAAATAAACAAATTTACTGCTATTGAATTGGTAATCACCGTTTTACTAAATTAAATTTTAGATGCTTTTACTTAGAACATTATTAACATGCATACTTTATGATTAACCAAAGAACCATCATTAGACTATTAGAGAAAATACCTATTGTTTATTCTATTGTGTCTGCTTACTGTGTGCTTAATCTGTTATAAATCTTAATTCATACTTTCATATTCATAATTTATTATCATAAACTGATTGAATTCCCATTTTATACAAAAATCTAATATATAAAGAAATATATAGAGAAATAACTCTGTTTACATAAAATTTGGTCAGTAACATCTCAAAACTATTAATTATATCTGCACTATTCAAATATATAGTATAACAATTCAAATATATAGTATTTGTAAAATTCAAATGGACTACTAAGACTCCCAGCTTCACAAAATTATTTATTTTTCTTAGCTCAACCTACAATAGTGTAGCGGTCACTAATTTATGCATCACTACAATAAAAATACAACTTAAACATAACTTGATGGTCAACTATTAGACAATATGGTAAATATGCATAGACAAGGAACCTTGTGGCTGCAACAAAGCCCATTATTATTGCGAATTATGTGCACTTAATTTTCAATTAAAATTTACATATGTTTTGCTTTTCAACCATAAAAGTAACACAGGAATGTGAAAGTCAAGACTTATTTGAGCGAGACCAGCGAAAACTGAATACGTTAATCATTGTAGTAAGCAGCTGACACGTATACTAATAAATTCTAATAATGCCCCCATAATTAGGATTTTATTGTTATCAGTACTCACAAATCCATTTGCAACGCCTGTGTTAGATGCTCCGCCGCCACCAGCAACAATTACGTGTCGATTCGTGAGCGTTTGCAATGTATAAAGCGGAAAATCCACCCTTGCTAATAACCCATCACATCTATTAGGAGACATGATGCCTATATATCATCAGATTATCCGTAAAAACATGCACTTAACAAATCATTAATGATATATTATTGTCAAATAATGCTGTTTCTACCCATTTTAATAAACACAACCACCAATATTTGTTATTATATGGACAAAATAACACGATTTCGTTAACAAAACTTTGGGTAGAATTCGCTACTTCCAACATGACAAAAGTCACATTGACAGGTTACCGTTTACGAATAATATTATCGTCTATGGAATCCGCTATAAACGCAGCGCAACAGAGTCTCAAATAAGTAATTTTAAATACAATTAGGAAAGCAAGTTTATAAATAGTAAATACATAAGATTAGTACTACATTTTTGCAGCAGTGAAATGTATCACAATGAATGTTGTCAAAGCCTTTGATTATAGTACATCTTCATTATATACTTCGCAAACAGCTTTCCATCTATAGCTGTCACTTTTCTGCAATCAGGGTTATTTGGGGGATCTACCTTGAATCTACCCAATATCTACCTTGGTTGCAAGCCTTGTAGAGATTTGTATACTTTTGTAGCAAACATATTTTTGTCCAATATATATTTTGATAACGGTAGTTCATTATACTTCTTTAAATGATGGTTTTTAGACTATTAGCTATATTTTGCCAATGTCAAGCGAAATTAAAATATCCTTTAAATTAAAAAAAGAACAACCCCCTCACACTAATTCCTGTGTCGTGGCCGTTAACAAACATGGAATTCACATACAAACATTCAGTCCGAAACATATATTTGTGGGCCACACAAAGATTTGTCCGGGATCAAACCCGCTACTACTCGATCTAGTGGGCGGAGCGGCTTAAGCTCTTAACCACTGGGCCAAAGCGTCAGTCAATGCTATGCATGTCAATGACTCCAGTATGGCATATTCGTCATACCTACCCAAAGAATTTGCACCTGCCCTCTTGGTAGTTTGATATCAACTCACATTAAAATGGGGAAAATCAAAAAACTTCTAAGTATCAAAAATAAATTTAATTCATAGGCTTTACACATTTTCAATGTAAACATTTATTTAAAGGGAGGGTACTTAAGGCGAACACGCACTTGTACATTTTTTAAATTTTTCGTTCGATTTTTCACCGTCTATAAAAAGTTCTTAACATTTATTTATTATATGCGCATTGTTCGCGGTGAACACCCTCTTTATACAAATAAATACTGTGAAAATTAAACCAGAATGATTCAGATTATGGGCTCTAAAGCGCCCACAGTTAAGAAACTTTTAAATATAAAATTAAGTAACTAAACATTACTATAGTAGTGCCATTATAAGAAGTCCGATTTGATAGCTGACATTTGAGACTTTATCTTTTTATTAAAAGTATAGTCATTCATAGATCTTTTGGCCCGCAGCCACCAGCTGACAGTCGCAAAGTTACCGTTTGCTATAAAATTTACCCAAGTTCTTTTTTCAATGAGTCACCGTGCAGACCCACCTGTTGAAATAACTCCTTGGAAGTTTGCGAGGTTCAACCCTAATTTCACACCAAAATCCTGTTAATATCATTCATGGGCCAAAAGAGCCCTGTAGCACTATAATTGTATTTGCCTATTCATCTCTCAAAATGAACTTCTTATAATCTGTCAAAACAGACCTATTATATCTTAAGTTATAAAAGCGACCAATGGCACCTATTTCAACTATATTTTTTCTTAAAATATTTAAAATAGATTTACCAGTTTACTAATGGTCAGTGCTTCCTCCTCTTCCTCAAGCAGAAGAAGGGACAACCGTATTTCATCATATTAATATTTCATAGTACCAGAACATTTGTTTTATATTCATAAGTGATATTTTCCACTTTCATTGAACTGGGCCCAGATCTTTATATAATTTTAAAACAAACAAGATAACATTGAAAAACATTTATTTGCCATTCTTATTTGGCTATAACCTATTAATTTATTCTATTTACAGGCGAATATTTAAAACACTTAACCTATACACAGATAATTTGACAACACAGATACAAAGAGATGGTTACATTAAAATTTTCAATTCACAATCAGGTTACGCCAGCATCTTTAAAAAGCTTATTTGAGTTCTATAAACATTCAAAAAGTTTAAAATGTAGAAAATGTATTTGGAAACATGTTATATCCATACACGTATATAAGAAATGCAATTTTTAGTTTAAAAATACGGTTTACTTAGAGTTTGCTCACGACTTTTATACATACAAATTAAAAGAGTTATCCCTTATTCGCACGAGCGGTTTTTCGACGCGCGTTTCTATAGCGCTGGAATAAAACAAATTACTAACGGCAATTTTTTTAGAAAGCGCTTACTGCACTGCTTATCCGCACGTTACAAAAGCGCCCGTGCGAATGCGGGCTTAGAGTCGCAGTCTGTTCACCTTAATGCATCATACATAGCGATAAAGTTGCGCATATCTGTCCACAATGCGCAAATAAGCAGCAGATAATCTTCATTAAGTAATAGAACACCTCACATACACACACACGTATATATACAAGCTGTAACATAATAAACGCAAGACCTGAAAGTAGTTTGTTTTAAATGGGTAACTGAATCGATTCCAACAATTTTTAATGTATTTTACATTTTTTTCAAATTTGCAAAAAACGCTTTTACTCCTTCAGTGCGCTATAAAAAATTAAATTTATTCTTGATTCATAGCAAGAAGAAGATTCCATGCGCATTCCTAAAACGTATTTCTCGAAACGCACATATACACGTACAAGTTTAATTGTTAATTGGGGTATAAAAGTGCTTTAAAAAAGGGTAAAAAACTTACATTTGAAAATTTGGTTTTCGTTTTGACTTTATGAAGCAATTCTCTAATCGGGGTGTCTGAGGTCTTGCGTTTATTATGTTACACCATGTATATAGTGTTGTTACGGCCATTATGCAATAATTGACATTGAAGGTCCAAAGATTGCTTCACGACTTGTGCCGTTACGCATGTTTTCATCAACATCCAATAGGTGACACGGAAATGGGGTATCATACCGAAAGTTTTAGCATTTTTATATCAGTCTGAACAACTTTTGTTCTACCACTTTTTAGTAATATATTATATCATATTTAACTGTGCTTGAAGTGTGTAGTGATTTTTCATTACAAATTGACTAGCTGATCACGTGAGCTTGTATGCGACTGAAAAAAAATGTGACCCATAATTAGTTGTAGAACATAAATTGTTCAGATTGTCTTATAAATGCAGATTACACCCAGTATAGACTTGCGCAAATTCATAATTATGTGTGTGGCCGGCATTACATTAGAACTACTTATTATTGCAAACACCCTGCAGGGGCACTTACAACCAGTCCATTCTACATTTTTTTAAGAAGTTCATTAAGACCATTTTCGCGCGTCTAGTACAGCCGTCATATACAAAGGTCTTTATAAGTTAAACATTAGAAACAAAGCAACAAAAGACTAAATGATTGAAGAAATTCACTTTAGTCGCTCTTTACTATCAATATATTATTCGTACTAGATTATGGATGGCCAAAAAACGGGGTTAGTCACCAACTAACCTCACAGATATCGACCCACGCGGGTCAGTTGGTTAAAGTTCATATTATTAAATTAATTCTTTCCTCAATTCGACCTCCGAAGGTGTTTTGTAAAAATATATGCGTCGAAATGGTAAAATTTAAAATAAATTACTAATCCAAAAAACGGCCACGTTTGGACATATTTACGCATCTACAACTACATGTAGCCGGCAATTGTAGAAACTAGTTTTAAAGTATTAATGACCTCAGATCTTTTTATTTTGGCAGTTTCAGCAGATTATAGCATTTTAACGCGTTCTCACGTTAGCTATGGTTAGATCGAACTAATTCAAAATAAAACCACACATACTTGTGATCCTATTTTTCGGACCGTTTTTCGGTCTGTCACCTTCATCCTAGTACAGTGGCTCCCAATTAGGTTTTCTGTGCACCTCTCCAAAAAATAACTCGAAATGCGCATACCCCATAAGCCATAACTTATACGGCAACGGACAGGCGGAAGATTAGTTGATTCAAACTCAAACTCAAATAATTTATTTTGTATAAACCCTGCGGTGGGTTAACTTGTCTGGTGTAACTTACAAATTGTCAAATTACAAATATTTTCTACCACCGGATCGAAACGCGACCTCCACTAAGGAGATCCGGCGGAGAAACTCAGCGGGTTAGCATTTTTTTTTCATTTAATTCTGTTTCTCATTTTTCCTTTCTATTTTTTTTCATAAAATTTCGTGGGTACCATGTTTAGGTTACAATTTCGAAGTTTACGATCTAGCTCCAGTGTGATGCCTTCCGACCGAGGTATGAGACGAATGATGTTATTTCTAGGAAGTACAGGTCCAGTCCCCACAAGCAGCACCCGTTTACAAGTATGACTACTGGAACAGCCATCTCGTTGAGTTTGATTAGTGAAGCGCACCCCCGTCCCACATCCCGCTACCATCAGAAGGGCCAAGTTTATGGCGGATTACCTATAATTATTTAGCCTATAATTGGCTCAACATATATTTCGGCTATTGTTGTTGAAGTCAAAAGATTACCGCGCGTAGCCCTTTATGTAACGTCATGTACCCGCAGGAGTACTTGTACCACTAATTGGGAAACACTGATCTAGTCACTAAATTAATTTCCTAAAAACCTTGACGTCATTGTGGTGGGCGTGGCTTACCTCAGTTTGTCATCGCTACTCGCTCCATTCACACGTCCGCTCGAAAGCTATCTATCAAATATTACCTATTAAAAAATAAAACCCTTAAAATGACGTGAAGTATCTTAACATGCAAATATTACTTGGATCAACACTCTGGTCAAACAAATAATTTCATTCTATAGAAAAATCTGTTTAGGCCATCTCCCCTTCGTAATGGCATCGTGGATCTAGTACAAATAATATTTCGATGCTCCAATGAGCAAGCGTTACGCACCAGAGCAAGATGGTTTCAGCTAGTAGCCTTGATTCTGCTATAGTACTTACAACTCAACTTAATAATATCTAGACTGTACAAAAATACTACATAATTTCCCTATAAACACGCAAATACGCAATCACAAAAAAATAATAATGTTTACTACTTATCTATCAATAATTTAGTATTCTTGATTAACAA
The DNA here is from genome assembly GCA_905147815.2 of Phalera bucephala. Classification (NCBI taxonomy): domain Eukaryota; kingdom Metazoa; phylum Arthropoda; class Insecta; order Lepidoptera; family Notodontidae; genus Phalera; species Phalera bucephala. The sequence goes on from LR990622.1 coordinate 29,613,265, forward strand.
GCTAATTATGGTTTTTGATCCTTTCCTCCTTATAAAGCATGTTAAGATTAGGAAATTTATGTACCGGATAGTTCTCCAAAATTAATGAAAATTATAAAGTTCTTGATGTGTAACATCTTTCCTCTCGGTTGCTGGATAAATTTTGTGGGAGTGATTTTGGAAAAGGGACGGAAATGTGTTACAGGAAACCGGGAAAGCGCGAGCTATTTGATTTGACCAATGAGCGCGCTCTATTTGATTTGACTAATGAGCGCGCGCGGTGGAACCGGGGAAGTGCGCGCAATTTGATTTGACCAATGAGCGCACGCGGTGGAACCGGGGAAGCGCGCACTTTTAGATTTGACCAATGAGCGCGCGCTATTTGATTTGACCAATGAGCGCACGCGGTAGAACCGGGGAAGCGCGCGCTATTTGATTTGACCAATGAGCGCACCCGGTAGAACCGGGGAAGCTCGCGCTGTTTGATTTGACCAATGAGCGCACGCGGTGGATCCGGGGAAGCGCGCGCTATTTGATTTGACCAATGTGCGCGGGCTATTTGATTTGACCAATGAGTAAATCTCAATTTCATAGTAGGATAACATGTCAGATGTTACACATCATATGCGACTTCTGTAAGACTCGCTCGTTTTTTGCCATACTATATCTAAAGGGAGAAGGATCAAATAACTTTAATTCTCAACATCGTGAAAAGCTTAAAGTTCAACTTTAAGTTCATACATGTTCGACACGCTTATAACCTAATTTTCGTCATTTTTTTCTGGTGCCTCTCCAACTATTGGTTGGCAATCAATCAATTATTATTATCAATTTATTGACGCAATTTACATTGTAGCCTAAATGAATTGACTAATTAAATCTTAGTTAAATTAAGTCGACTTAAATACATTGCTTTTAGTCCGAAGGATCGAATCAAATTACTTAAGAAAAACAATTTATAGAACCTAGATTTAGGCAAAAGATACCTACTCAATTTCTTGATTTAAAATTAATACAGGAAATAAGGGTGCGGTACGATTAACTATGACTATGAAGAGACTCACCAAAATTAAAAACAAAGTGATTTCATTTCTGGTAATAATAATCGGTGTAGTAAAAGTTAAATAAAATATAAATAAACACCATCACGCCTACATTCCCCAAGCGGGGGTAGCAGAGGTGTACTGAGTACACCCACTTTTCGCCGACGATGTTAGGTCTAATGTAATAGGGGGCGAGCCTATGTACCAGGCACAATTCCAGACTCCGGACTTATACCATTAGTTATTTTTTTCGTTAGAAAATTCATTCTTCATTTGTTTGATCTAGGATCTGAACCCAGGACCATGTGATCAGCAGCCGATGCGCTTTGCCACTAGACCAACGAGGCAGTCAAAGTAGCAGTAGTAGTAAAAGTTATTTGTATTAATAAGTACAATCTAATACCTCAGGTTTTGCGCATCAATCCCTTACGAACTGAATCTTTGTGTGAACCACAATTATTTATTTCAGTCTGGGTATTTGTATATGTGTTTTTATGTTTGTAAACGCACCCACGTCACAGGAATAAATCTTAGTGTGGGGCTAAAAAAAAAAAATGTAAGCCAAAACCCTATTTAGACCTTTCGTAGTACTACAACGACAGAAGCAAACTATTTAACTCGGCTTAAAACAACCAAACTTACTCAGCAATTCACTGATCCGTGCTCGAATTGAACCAACTCTTGTACACGGCGACCTGTCGCTCGATACATCCCGGGCAGCACTTACCGTTCTTCTTGCCGCAGGGGCTCCGGTGCGGAGACTGTCCGCTTCGCGGTCTCTCCCCCTCTCCCCGTTGCCTCCGAGGGCTGGTGTTCGGCGAGAACAGCTGCAGGGAGGTCGTGAATGGTTGCTAGTAGGTGAATATGATGGACCGGATCAGCCCGTCGCGGACCGAGTCGCTGCTCTGTCCGATGCCGAAGTTGAAGAATACGGACTCCGCGGCGACTTGCTGCGCGCAAGTGCCCATTGGGTACCAGCCGACCTTGTTGAATACGACGCCCACTTTGTATACCTGCGGAAGTATTGAATCAAATTAAATTATTTATTTGTTTAAAACATGGTCGAAATACATTTGGTGTTTGGTCCAATACTATTATACAATTAGTTCAGCATGTTTTGTCACTTAAAGGGCATGCAAACGTTAAGCTGGTCATTATTAATTAAACAAAATTAATTACATCATTTATCATTTTCATTTGCTTGTAAAGCGGTGCCGTATGAACGCGAACACGTACATGACGTTACGACATAACGTCTGCGACGCGTAAAAACCTCGTAAATCGTTTTTTACCAAAATAGGATTATTTTTTACATAGAAAAGCTCGTATCGCATAACTTGAACGCACCCAAATTCAGTATAATCGTTTACAAGGCCACTTAGGGAGTTTTGGCGGGAAGTCGAAGAGTGATGTTGTGTCAATTTGTTTTAATTTCCAAAACTTGTGTTATTTCGATGTGTTTATGTGTAATGTTGGTGGAATATTAACCATCGTGTTCTTATATGTGCATGGGTGAAGGTAATTGTAACAAAGTGATAAAACGTGCGTTTTCGACTTCCCTCAAAACGGCCGTCGCAATTGGTATGTAAAGTATCCACCGCTTTACTATCCAGGGTGGGGTACTTCATCAATATAATTATCATCGTTGTCATCAAATTCATCGGGAATCACAATTAATTTATACTTGAAACACGATTAAGCATCTCACTGGACACTTGCAAAATACACTTAAAATTAGTGTAAAGCCATAATTTAAAGAAGAAGAAGAAACTATGAAACATAATAATAAAATATATAAGTATCATATTATTTAAGTATTACAGGTTCAGAATAATACTTTATTGTGTGTATAATATGACTCGTGTGTGTACGTTTCGAAGTGTAAGTGTACACAGTGTGTGTGCACACTTCATTAATTTCATTATCGTCGTTGTCATCAAGTTCATCGGGGAGTTGAATTAATTTAAACAAACACTATTATATATCTTACTGGACACTGGCAAAATACACTTAAAATTAGTGTGAAGCCATAACATAAAGAAGAAGAAGAAGGCCACTTAGGAAAAAAAAGAAATAAAATGCGGTAGAGCTGTAAAAGTAAGGAAAAATAGCGTACCCGTATGTATTCGTTACTATAACAATCAGTATTCGTTACCATCGTATCGTTACGTTATCGTTACCTTTGATACCTAATAACATAGAACATCGCATCGAGTCGTGTTGCGTATTGCGTACGGTATGACGTTGACGTCGCGTCGTTAGTACTTTGTAGAAAACATACTTCAACGTTCCATACTGCGTAATGCGCATTTTTTAACTTTACCGTATTTTGAACCAGACTTGTTATGAATTCAAATTACGCGCTGGAAATATGCACAATGACTTCATACCAATCAGATTGCGTTTCACGTCGCGTGACTTTTACACAATTTTAGAGCATTTTTATTTGTTTAAAAATTATTAGTTCAAATTATTTTTAATTTAATTTTCAAATTTTATATGTATCAAAGAATTGTTTTATTTAATTTTTAGAGTTATATTGTTTTCATGCAAATACTCAATTCACGCATCAACGGTACTTGCGGGAACTGAACCAGTTGTATTTTTTTGTATAAAGGAGGAGTTGAATTAATTTAAAAATCTTACTAACACGATTAAGTATTTCACTGGACATTGGCATTGGACATTTTATGTGTATTTTACATAAAATTAGTGTGAGGCCATAACTAAAAGAAGAAGAAGGCCATCTATGACATTTTGAAATGGGAACCTGGGCTGTCGGCGTGTACGTTTCATATTGGACACGAGGTTTCCACTCGTCGCCGACGCTAAGTCACACTTAACATTCTTAATTTAAAATAATCGGTGGTACTCGGTAATTTTACTGTTTGAGAACATTTTCATATTAAATGTTGGCAACATTATTTAAAACAATGGAATTTGGTATATTTTATGTAACTAGTTTCTGCCTGGGACTTCGTCCGCGTTGACTTTAGACAGAAACCTAACATTTATCCGGGTAATAAACAATTTACGTGCCAAATGTCATCTGAATTTGTTCAGCTGTTTTTGCAGCATTAAGGAACAAACATCCAAACATACAAACTTTCACATTTACAATATTAGTAGAATAATGGATGCAAAACAAGAGTGCAAGTGATTTCAAAAACTGCGAATGTTCAGTTACTTATGTCGCTTACCTTATATAAACACGAACATTCCATTTATAAGTGATTCATAAATCATCTGTATACTATCTATTCAATGGCACAAGGTCACAATATTTGGCGCAGAAAGATCGGAGAGGCACAATAATTAATCTCGAACATTTCGGCCGCTGGGTCCCGCGGTGCGTACCTTGTTCCGCTGTATGTAGACGGGCCGGTTGAACATGATGTCGAGCAGGTGGCGGTAGGGCACGCGGCTGGTGTAGTGCGTGTAGGTGAGGCGCGCGCCGTCGGCGTCCAGCAGGTGCGCGTACAGCAGCTCGCAGTAGCCCACGGGCCCGGCCGCCGGCAGCCGCAGCGACAGCCCGCCGCCCTCCTCGCTCGGCGCCTGCGTCGGCACCTGCGCACATACCACACGACGCTACGTCACATCGTTACTTCCCATATCTTCATCCTGGAATCTACATCCTTTTATGTTCGCATTCTCATCTTTACACCAATACTTTCAGACCTAATCCTAAAGACCACCACTGTCGTATTCATCCTACAGAGATGTCATTCGTCCGTATTTCGTATTCAAGTTCATTCGTCTAAAACTTATAATAACACAGTTAAAGGCATACCGCGATCGATCATTTATCGAGCGACAGTGATGCAATTACTTTACAAAAAAAAATTATTTGGGACGGATATATTGAGCGTGCGCTCGGAAACGACGTATATGCATAAACAAATTTCACGCCAAATCTCTTGCGGGGTAGGCAGAGAGTACAGAGTTCCAACAGGTTCTTTCCTTACATACCTCTCTGGCTTCCTCCACTCTCATAGTTCGTCTCATACACGCTCGCAGGTTACGGACACTCTTGACTTGTCCTTCAGATAAGACTCGGTCTATTTGGTAATGGTAAGATACTCTAGTCTTTCGCTTTATCTTTATCATTTTCTAAAAAAACTACACTATGAAATAAAAAACTGCTTTACAAGAACTTTGCTACTTTTGACAAGTTCTTAAGCATTCTGCCTTGGAAACAGAAAATATAAAGCAATAGAAATGATTTTAGATTTTCTTTCAATGGAAAAAACATCGTTAATTAGTATATCCCTATTACCAGATTCTAAAACATACAGTCAATAATTAGATTTCTGAATATTATGTATCTAATCTATATACTTCTTGAAGAGCATGGAGTAAAAAAACACATTATTTAGCGGTAACCCCTTAATTCTATAGAGATAGAATATTCAGTAAACACTTACAATACAGTAATTTTGAACATACCTGCACTCCCAAAAGACAGATGTTCTTATCCACCATGAAGGTCACGGAGCAGTCGAGCAGGCTGGTGTTCAGGCAGTCGGTGGGCTGGATCATGGGTCGCTGGCAGTAGATCTTGTTGAAGTCCGTGGTGGGACGGTCCGGGTGCTCTATGAGGCCGGGGTAACTACCCAGGCCGTGGACTGTTGAGGTAATGGGGCGTCCTGGGTTGGGAAATCCAATGTCTCTTTAAAGGGGAGTTACCATTCGTTCTTTTGTAATAACATAGTAATCTTGCCGTGACAAAGAGAAGGGGGAAATTTATTGTGTATAACGGTTTCTCTTGCTCAGGGCAAAGTAAGATTACAATCATATTGATTGAGAGATTGTGGTTCACCCCCAGGTCTTAGTTTGCTTCTAGGACAATGAAAATTAAGGAATTAAAAGGACAATCGAATAAATTCGCAGACCGCAGACAAATAACCAGCTAAACTTCTTGCGTGATCTTCTTAAAGTACAGCCGAACCGACGCGCCCAGACGCATACGCGATGGCGTCCGCGGTGGCGATCGGTTACTGCAGTAGTATTTGTATGCACGGGTTCACAACAAAGGTGAAACTAACGCGTCCAATCTGCGTGCAACATGCCGTCCGCGGTGACGATAAGTGGCAATCACCTTGCGTGCAAAAGTCGTTCACACCAACGCGTTCAGTCAATCTGCGTCCTAGTCTAAGATCCCGTCTCCATTCTTTTCCTAATGATAATCTACGCAAAATTCAATATAAGTAACGCACAAATAGTTTAAATTTATTTCATTGCTTTTTAAATAGCTCCAACAAAATCCTTTTTCTTTAAAATGTTAGTACTTACCAATCTAAAATACATGCCGAAGCAAAGTTGCGAAGCGGATGCGATAAATAAGTACTAGGCATGCTTTTTAAGTTCTGTCGTTTCCATATTTCCCAGCGATTTTGAATTTGGAACTGTTCTATATTCGAATGTGTTTAAATTTTGAATCTCCAAACAGTTGAAAGTATTAGGATTAATGCAATTGTTTAGTCACAGCGTCGATTGGAATCTGTCAGGTTACGTACGAAAATGAATCTTTCTAAGGAAAATGTTCGTGCAATAATTTTCTACAACTTTAGAAGAGGCCTGACACGGAAACGACAAAACTTAAAAGGCATTTCTCGTAATTAACCTTCATCGTGTTTCCTAACCAATTTTATATGATGACGGTTGCCTTTGTAAAAGTTGACATATCCTGTTTGAGCTGTCGTGATTTAAAATTCGTTTTTTGTTGGAACTAAAAGTGGGCGATTATGAATGATTTACATAATCGAGACATTTACTAATTACTAATATTGATAATCGATCATGAAATTAGTAACTTACTAATTTTCATAATCGAATGACGTTACTAATTAGTATTACTAATTTTAGTTCAGTCATAATTCCGTCAAAATAAATTATTCTATTTTTTTGTTGATTTTAAGTTTGTTTCTAACTAACATTAAGATAACTAATAAAACATTGATTAGTATTCACTTAATACTTTTTTCTTTAAAGTTTATACCATAAAAATACAATAGTTATAGTAACGAAAACAAAAATATATTAATTAAAGATTGAATACTTATAACTTTGTCTTTTATTTATATTGAACCAAAAACTATGATAAAATATCTTATAGGATACCTATTAAGCGCAAGTTAATGAATATTATTATTTTTTTAATAACTAATTATACACGTAAAAAATACTTTTACAACTCTATTACTCAGGAGCGTACGCCGCTGGCACAGCAGGTACATACAGTGAGCCCGCACCAAGTGCCATCGCATCATTTGCATCGGCCATGCCGCCGCGCGTGGCGCGTAATCGAAATTACCTATTGACCACTAATTCATTACTAATGGTTATAATCGAGATATCTCGAGACATTTTCATAGTCGAATGATTCCATTAGTACATCTCATAATCGCCCAACACTAGTTGGAACTATAAAAACAAAACGAACACTTGTGGAACAAAAAAAAATACACATTTTTATTTACATATTACGTTTCTAAAAAAAAAATATTAGAAATTATAACGAGGGAAACATGTCCAACTCAAATTTCAGACGGGATCTTGTACTATCCGTCAGAGATTAAATATTTCGTAAGATAGTCAATTTTGGTATAATATTCCCTTATTCTTCTTCTATCATTAGTTATGTATTACATAAATTTATAGTTAGGGGGAGAGAAACAAAATGCTGTATGTGCTACTCACCTTACCGTGCGTAGAAATGTGAACGACGATTTAACGATAATTTTTATTTACTCTAACAAGAATCTTTCACCGTAATAGTTTGATTATTGTACATCCGAAAGATATTTTTTAGAAAATATGACACTAACACTTTAGTAATGTTTTCGGCCCAGTATTGTGCACGACTGAACCACACATTTACAGCAAATGGCAGTTTGTCGTAGACCAAAATTGTAGCATGTTTCATATGTTCTTTTACTATCATGGTGGGCAGCATTTGAAATGCGAATGTAAGAACCGGCATTAAAATGGGCATAGTAAATGGAAAACTATTCAAGGGTACATACATCCTAGGTCGGACAAATGTAGTTTTTCTAACGAAAAATTCCCAGTATGAGTCCGGAGTCTGGAATTGTGCCCGGTATATGGCTATAGGCTCGCCCCCTATTACATGGGATTACATCGTCGGCGAAACGTGGGTGCACTCAGTACACTTCTGTCACCCCCTCTGGGGAATATAGGCGTGACGGTGTGTGTCGGTGTGTCTACAAATTTTAACTACATAGAGATAACATTCTTTTTTCAAGTGAATATTTTATTCTCCCTATGATCGCGCGTGCAGAAGCTGCACTGATCGTCCGTGCAGGACGCAGGGCGCGTTGGTATGAATCCGTCCATACAAATACTACTGCAGGAACTGATCGCCACCGCGGACGCCATCGTGCACGCAGATTGGACGCGTCGGTTTTACTTCTGACTGCCTCGTTGGTCCGATGGCAAAGCACATCGCTTTGTGATCACGAGGTCCTGGGTTCAAATCCTAGGTCGGACAAATGTAGTTTTTCTAACGAAAAATTCCCAGTATGAGTCCGGAGTCTGGAATTGTGCCCGGTATATGGCAATAGGCTCGCCCCCTATTACATGGGACCTAACATCGTCGGCGAAACGTGGGTGTACTCAGTACACTTCTGCCACCCCCTCTGGGGAACTCCCGACTCGTACTGGAAAGTTTTCGTTAGAAAAACTACACTTGTCCGACCTAGGATTTGAACCCAGGCCCTCGTGATCACACAGCGATGCGGTTTGCCACTAGACCAAAGTCGAAAAGAAGAAGAAAGCGTATAATAATGGGAAAGGAATGGTGGCAAGTGCGAATGTCAGGCGGGCTCACCGTCGTGGCGCGAGGGCCTCGGGTAGGGCGTGTGCGGCGCGTGCTGCGCGTGCGCCAGCGGCCGCTCGCCGCCGAACACCTGCTCCAGCACCACCGGCGACGGCGTGTCCACCGTGAACGTCGGCATCTGACCGAAAACACGTACAACCACGTCATAAGGCCCACTCCCACGAACCAGTGTTAGCGTCACCTATTCACTAACTCGAGGTTATAACGTGTACGAAACGAACCTTTACAGCTTCACTCGACAAGTCCCGTTTGTAAGTCAATCATTGTCTGGTGGGTATGCCAAGGATCTGGTATTTAATGTAACAAATTAACTGCTAGCTTAATCATGAAGTTTACACATGTTTAGGGACATAGTCTAGCACATAACTTATATATATATTACTAGCAGGTGCCCGCGACTTCGTACCCGGTCGACAACAGCGCCACCCACCGGGTCTATGTTATATAGCCTATGCTACTTCTGGATAAGGTGGTTTTCCAATGGTGAAAGAATCATTAAAATCGGATCAGTAGTACCAGAGATTACTCTGAACATCCAAACTCACAAAACCTACCTCTTTATAATATTAAGTACAGATAGTATAGATTAATCTACAGATAATTCTTTTAATTGTTCCGCTTTGTATGCCTTGTTAAATAAATAAAAAAATAGAACTATGCCAGAGAGGTATGTAAGGAAAGAACCTGTTGGAACTCTGTACTCTCTGCCTACCCCGCGGGGGGTTTAGCGTGATGTTAGAGATAGATAGTACTTAACGTTATAACCTTGAGTAACGCTCGTTTGAAATATTTGACTAGGATAGATTTGCCTACTACGGATAGGATGTTGACATATTTTGTATGAAAAATCTGTTAAAATCCTACTGACAGTGAGCAAATCTATACTTAAGTTGAATATTAAAACCGGCCATTAGTCAATAGATAATGCTAACCTTGGTTGGAGCAAGTGGGACTAAGTTAATTTGTACAGGAACTCGATTCAAAAGTTACTGTTTTATAAATGTAGTATTACGTCAATGAGCAAACTATTGTTTCTCCTACCGTTGCCACTTTTTATCCTACTTTTTTGTATGTCGTTTGTATATTTAGATGTTTGGATGTCTGTTACTCGATCACGCAAAAACTTCTGAACGGATTTGGATTACCACATAGGATACTTTTTATTCTGGAAAAATGTTAGGTTGCTGACTAAAGTCCACGCGAAGTCGCGGGCGAAACTAGTAAAATATTAGTTAGCCAAGGGATTTTTTGGCGGGAAATCGAAGAGTGATATTGTCAATTTATTTTAATTTCGAATTTGAAGGTACTTGTGCGGAAACAAATTGATAAAACGTTTCTCGATTTCCCTCAAAACGGCCGTCGCAATTTGTATGAAAAGTATCCATCACTTTACTATCCAGGGTGGGTACTTCTTCAAATTCATTATCATCGTTGTCATCAAGTTCATCAGGAAGTTGAATTAATTTAAGAAATAAATGTTTTTTTTTACCTTTGTTTTCCTAACTTTGAACAATGGCAAATGTAAACGCAATTGCCAAAAAAAGGAATAAAAACCCCACCGTTAGCTATTTGTTTCATTCCACTGCTTTTAATAAAAAATGCCAGCAAATACGGGCTAAATAAAATACAAAAAAAAAAAAATTTTACTTTAGACTTACATTAGAGCCAGATCCATCTCCAATGAGCTGCTTCCTAGGCACTCTGCAGGTGGAAAAGCCAGTCGGCATGGGCACATCCGAGTTGCTGGATAATATGTTCATCAGCACAGCAAAGGACTCAGACTCCGTGAGGAGCGAGGACCTGGCCGGTCCTTCGGCGAATTGCTGCGGTGTCAGCGTAAGGAATCGTATCTTCTCTATTGCACGACGAATTCTGGACCTATCTTTGTTGTCTGTGGGATAAAAAGGCGGCGATAAGGTTTTCCGGGGTCCCGCAAATTGCCATTACGTCACTGCTCTTTATTCTCAACGATAATAACTTTCCATCACTGTACAGGACGACGTCTGCATGATTTGTATAAATAGATTAAGTTACTGTAGTACATTATGTAATTTAAGTTAGAAATAAGATAATATCATAGAATCCTAGCGCATAAACACTAGTATACAATTAGAAGAGTGTAACCCTGAAAGGGATAGGAACAATTAGAAGAGTGTAACCCTGAAAGGGATAGGAATAATTAGAACAGTGTAACCCTGGAAAGGGACAGGAATAATTGTATCGTAATTGGTCCATTTGAATAATAAACTCGGTGCAAAGCCCACTAGTTGTGACACAACAAAATGATATTTGGGAGCGCGAAACATCGCGCCATACACGTTCGAGCGACTGGGCATTGGAAAATATAGGAAGAAACTCTGCGCGAAGAGGGTCACAACTGGTGGGTGGAGCACTGTTTCAAGATTATTCGGCTTTTATTTGAATTCTCCTTCACGACGCATACTAGCCACAGCAGCAACAGGGCGCACGACGTATTATTCGTCCTGTTCAATCACATTTCATACTTTGTAAAGTCTCGCCAAACACAGGAAGACAGTTACTATAAAGAGCTGAACTGGGTCTTGCTGGCCAGTGGCGGTAGCAAGAGGTCTATCTATTTATTATGCTGGTTGTGTGGGGACCCGCCAAACAGGTGGCCGGTAGCGGTCACTATAAAAAGATGAAGTGGCTGTTTTGGGCACTAGTCGCGGTTTCGAGAGGCTTATCTGTTTTAAGCTGTTGGTATATGTGTGGAGACTTTTTATTTGAGTCATTATAATAGTTAATTATGAAAGTGTTGTGTCTTTTGTTTTAGAATATTAATATCCCCTGCTTTATCTTTTAGTTCATAAGGTGCAGTGTTGGGCATTTTTCAATTATAAGATCAATCGATTGAAACTTTATTTGCAATTAAAATTATCCCCCGGAGGTCCTCCGGAATAACAATCACTTTTAGACGTGAAACGCCTCAGTCTCTTTCGTGATCATGGGTGCTGTAGAGCTTGAAACGATGGGCACTTTGATACCACAAATAAGCCGGGACGAAATCCAAAATAATTTAATTGTAACCTTAGATATATCTAGAAAGCGCGTCCAGTCATAATTGCACGTCGCGCGGTGAAGCCACAAATTCAACAAACGCCCCGCACTCACCGCACTTCCCACCCGCGTAATGTAGGCAGCCCAGAAAGATTACCACTTTTTGGGGTAAATGTTGATGACATTAGAGTAAGTGATAATAAAATCATTATTGCGGTAACATGTATTTTAATGCATATTTAACTCAAGAAAGATATATTTGAACTATTAAGGTTTGTAGTAACTTAATGTAAGAAAAATATATTTTCATCATGTTAACTAAACATTAAAACCGTGATGTAGTAGTTAACTATACTCGTATTAATACCATTTATACTAGAATTTATAAAATCCTCAGCAAATAAAAGTAGGGAAAAATTGAATGGTTATACTAGCAACACTAACAAAATGGACGCGTATTTTACTATGACAATTACAGATGGAAGAATTGATTCGATATTTAAATAATGAAATGTGATGCTACCATGTTTCTTATTAAGCTCAACAGCATGTTTACAGGCAGGAACGACACAAGACGGCATAATTCAATTTAATTTGACGCGCGCAGAGCTCGTTATTTAGTATGACGGTCAGAGAGCGACTACTCGCATGGATGGGTGACTACTTGCTTTGCAAGTAGTAATTGTTGCTTCAATTTGCTGCGCGCCTGCTGCTTCTAAATTATATTTATTCTAAAATTGCAACTAAATTTTCAGACAATTAATTTTTGCCCAACTCTGAGGAAGTGGTAGTCATAAATAAACAATACAACGACGACAGTGACGACGACAATTTCGATCGTAAGCCGCTCCATTTACTTGATCAAGAAGTAACAGGCCAGGTTTCTATGACAAACAAATCTCGGTATGGCCACCAACATTAATTTCATTCTGCATGTAAAATTTATATTTATAAACAACACAAGTATAATTATTGTTACGACCCGAACATACCCCGATATCTCGAAAACCCATTATCGGGGGATGTCGATTGTAAAACGCATTACACACACTTAGGTCTCCTAGCGATCTGTATAGAAAGATCTAGAATCCGCGCTTAAGTGCTAAAACGTCTAGAAGGTTCCTCCCCTTTAATTATCGCCGGCGCGCGGTCTCGGTATACAAGTACCCATTTGTACACGCACAAATAGGTATGTAATAATAATACCGCTTTGTGGGGCGCGCCGGATATTGTTCGATGTACTTCTATCGATGTACTTAGAGGGTTCGCGTCCGTTCTAGAAGTTTCATACGAGTATAAAGGGAGCACAGAGCGCGGGGACGGACAGTCTCTTCTCGGAAGCGATAGTGATCAAATCGGAGAACAAGCGGTCTAAGTGGAATACACCGGCGACTTTAGCAACGATATACGGATACTACGAGTGACTCAGCGACATGGAAGCAGTTTGGGTACTAAAGAGAGAAGTACTAGTGTGTGATTAGTTCGCGTGTGTATTTGCATTCGACGTACTCTTTTGTGTGTATAGCACCTAATACAGAACTTCGCACATTTGACATTTTTTTAATAATGTATTTTTTTTAACGTACCCCCGCACCAGGATTTATTCCTGCGTCGTGGGTGCGTTTACAAACATGATAGATAATCCACATACACAAATACCCAGACCGCAACAAATAATTGTGGGTCACACAAAGACTTGTCCCGTGCGGGAACTAAAGATGCGCGACTGCGAATAATCAGACTATTCGAATCACTACAACTACTAATTTCCTGATTCGACTTGAACATTAGTAATATACTAATTTTTATATTCGAATGATGACTACTAATTAGTAACGACTAATGGTGATTCGATTAAATTATCTGCGAATGTCAACCGATTATGAATGAATTATTCGAAAGATTCTCTTCTTCTGCTTCTCGCGCCAAAAGAAATTACGTGTGCGAGTGAGTAGTACCAACTAAACCAAATAATAACGCTCCTGCTGGTTTGTGATTAAAAGTGCGTTTTATAAAGTTTCTAGTTTAGAATTTAAATATAATCCGCACGCGGTATTCAAGTGCTGGTATGAAACAAACAGCTGAAAGTACATTTTTTAAAAGCGCTTACAGTGCTTTAGCACAAAAAGCGAACGTGGGTGTAAGCTGCGGTTCTAATGATGGTAACTTACTTTCCTTTGTACTCTGTGGTGCGACCGATAGGTATTCGTTTGCCGAACTTTTTATTCATTATTCGTTCATTCGGTCCATCACGTCGAATGCGAGGCAGTTGGTAACTAATTTTTGTGAATCATTCGAATAATTCGAATGATTTATAAAGTCGAATGATTCGAATGCAATCATTCGCAGTCGCGCATCGCTAGCGGGAATCGAACCCGCGACTATTAGACACAGTGGTCCGTCCGTCAATTAATTAGCCCGCAAACGTAACATTATAATAGCAGGGGTTTACCGGTTATTGTTTTCTTGATCTCATCAGACGGGTCTGGCACTGGCTCTTCGGCATGGTCACTGGGTTTCGGCATGTCAACCACCACTACGGGACTGTTCTCTGCACTGCTCTCGACATTTACTACCTGTTGATAAGATTTATTTAACTTCATCAATCTGCCAACTGTTTTGGAATAAACACCGTCACGCCTGTATTCCCCAAGCGAGGGCGGCATTGGTACTGAATACACACACTTTTCGCCGACTATGTTAGGTCCCATGTAAAACGGAGCGAGCTTATTACCATATACCGGGCACAAAAAGCTTTAGAATCAGAATCAAAATATTTTTGTATTCATGTAAACCATTACAGTATTTATGAATCGTCAGAAAAGTAACAAAGACTACCACCGCTTCGGAATGTCATTCCTGTGGAGAAGAAGGGCAAGAAACTCGACGGTTACTCTTTTAAAACAGTATTTTTACATTCTTTTCCATCTACATTTTGTTGTGGCGTATGGGAGAACATTGTAGTATCAGGTGAGTCTAAATTAAATTAACTAAGTTATACTATTCATATCGAGGCGCTCGTAGCGCTGTGCGACCGCGATGTTCTTACCGATCACAAAGGTTAAGCAGTGTTCGACTCGGTCGGCCTGAGATAGGTGACCGTTTGTGGCATTTTCATATTCGAGCGTCTCCGTGCTTCGAAAGGCACGTTAAGCCGTTGGTCTCGGTTACCACTTAATGTGGTAGTCGTTAAGCCGAGCCTTAAGGGCGGCTTGATAAGTTCCAACAGCAGGTGGCCACAAACCTGCCTCCGCCAATCCGCACTGGGTCCGCGTGGTGGGGTATGACCTAATCTCTCTCATTGTGAATGAAGGCCTTTGCCCAGCAGTGGGCAGTATAGGCTGATATTATTATACTATTCATGAAAATGGCTACATGGTTCGCCCAGATAAAGAAATGCGGTAAAAAAAGATCAATTTTATTAAACTACGAGAAGGAAGAGAGGAAATAATAATAATAGCTGAACATGTTATCCACATTCAGGTGGAGCTGGAGCAGCACCTATCCAAAAACTTTTATCATTTAAATAATCATCTAGGGTATAGTAAGCTCGCTTGCAGAGTGTATGTTTAATACAAGATTTTAATTTATTTTCACTAAGTTGAGTGACGTCAAAGTGGGATTTTATTATAGAATTTCTTTAGACTCATAATGGGAAATTTTCGTTAGAAAAATTTCATTCGTCCGACCTAGGACTAGAACTCAGGACCTCGTGATCACCAAACGATGCGCTTCGCTACTAGACCACCGATGCAGGTTCGCAATAAACTGCACGACATAATAATATGGGACTAAGCTGGTAGCTGCATCAGGAACTGTAGCCAAGTGGACTTTCTATGGTCAATAAAGAAACATACCCATATGTTACATATAATGTAGGTACTTGTGTTCTTATTTGTTTAAATAAGTATTACAATGTAGGGTACATAGAGATTAACTGGAGTCTGGACAGGATTGTGTATGCTACCTAGCAGTAAACATGTGAATCGTTAAATTGTCTTTTATTAAACATAATAGTGGCGGCGACGTAGAAAATTTGGTGATAATGGAGCGTAACAAGTGTATAAACTTTTGTGAATTCAATCCTTACATAGATAACTGGGACAGTTACTTGGATAGACTAAAATATTGTTTGGAAGCAAACAACATAGTGACAGATCAAGCGAAAAGGGCTAACTTTTTCACAGTGTGTGGTGCACAAGTGTTCGAAACATTCTTAGCTTTAATTACACCAAGGAAATCATGTGATGTAGCCTTTATTGAGATTGAAACTATTTTATCGGAACATTATAGCCCAAAACCGAATGAGATTTCGGTATCGTTTCAGTTTTACAATCGTGATCAGAAAGGAAATGAACCGGCATCCGAATACATTGCACAGTTGCGAAAATTAAGTACCGGTTGCAATTTTCCAAACCTAGAACGAATGCTGCGCGATAGGCTCGTATGTGGCATGAGTGATCAGAAATTACAATACGAATTGCTGAAGCGGGACAACCTAGGCTATAAGGACGTCACGGACGCGATGCTATCGGCGGAGAGCGCAGGCCGGGACGTGCGCATGATCTCGGCGCGAGCCGCGGGCAGCGCGCCCGGCGCGACCAGCGCGGCGGCGGCCGCGGACAGCGCGCCGGAACCCATGGATATTAACGCCGTGCAAATTAAAGCTAATAATATGATGCGTTTCTGTTATCGCTGCGGTGATAGACATAGTAATGAATGCCGTTTTGTAAATGCAATTTGTCGATATTGTAAGAAAAAAGGGCATATAGAAAAAGTATGTATTACAAAAAAGAAAGCGGACAAGATAAACTACTGTGCGTCGAATGAGTGCGACTATAAGTTAAATGGGATTTATTGTTTTGGTAGTTCACGGAATTTAATACAACCATTTAGAGTTAAGCTGATATTGAATGGCACGCCTGTGTTTATGGAAATAGACTCGGGTGCCAGCTTCTCATTAATAAATGAACATACGTGGCATATACTGCGCGGAATGCGATCGCGGGACTCACTGCATTCTACACCACTGAACTTACACAAGTGGACCAAGTCTCCTGTATCACTGATCGGTCAGACGGTTGTGCGTGTGCAATACAATGATATAATACGCGATTTAAATATTATTGTTGCTAGAGGTGCCGGACCAAATCTTTTGGGAAGAAATTGGTTTCAACCGCTTAATATTACATTAAGTTTAAATACTGTATCATATGATTACATGTCATTAGTGGACGACATTGTTATGAAGCATCAAGAAGTATTCAGAGCGGACCTCGGTACCTACCGTGGGGACCCTGTGACCATAAATTTATTACCCAATGCTACACCGAAATTTGTGAAGGCGCGTCCGGTGCCGTACGCCTTGAAGGAGAGAGTAGGAAATGAGATACAGCGTTTAGTGGACGAGGGGGTGATTCGTCCCGTGTCTTATTCGAAATGGGCAACACCTGTTGTACCAATAATTAAGAAGTCAGGTGAAATTCGTCTCTGTGGAGACTACCGCTGCACTGTTAACCAGGCTACAGAGTCTGACACCTATCCGATGCCTACAGCTAGTGAAGTATTAGCTACGATTGCTGGAGGTAAATTCTTTACCACACTGGATTTGAATAGAGCCTATACACAGGTGACCGTTGATGACACGACAGCTAAGCTGTTAACGCTAAATACGTGCAAAGGCCTCTACACAGTACATAGATTAGCCTTTGGGGTAAAGGCATGTCCAGGAATTTTTCAAAGGTTAATGTCCTCTTTGCTGGCGGGCATTTCTGGCGTCGCAATCCTGATTGATGACATAATAGTCAGTGGGCATACAATGCAAGAGATGGGTCAACGTCTGGACGTAGTTTTAGTACGGATTAAACGCGCCGGACTGCGGCTCAACAAGTATAAATGCAAGTTTGCCAAAAAACGAGTAGAATTTTTGGGATTCATTATTGATGCCGAGGGTATCCACCCTGCTCCTAGTAAAGTAGAATCTATAATGAAAACGCCAGAACCTAAAAATGTACGAGAACTGCAAGCGTTTTTGGGCCTATACAATTTTTATGAAAGGTTCATATCTCATAAAGCGACGATACTTGAACCGCTGCACCGGTTGTTAGACAGATCCAAGGAATAGAAATGGACAGATGAGGAACAGAAAAGCTTTGATATAGCTAAACGTTTATTGTCATCTGACATGACGTTGGTGCACTACGATTTAGATAAACCTCTGATTGTGACATGCGACAGTTCCGAATACGGGGTGGGCGCTGTATTGGCGCACGTCATGGATGATGGTAGCGAGCGCCCGATAGCTATGGGGTCCAGAACCCTTCACATACATGAACGACGATATTCGCAGCTGGACAAAGAAGCGACATCGATAATGTTTGGCATTCAAAAGTTTCACAATTACCTAATGGGCAGGTCATTTACTGTAGTTACGGACCATAAACCTTTGCTTGGTATTTTTGACCCAAAAAGACCTATGCCTAGTATCTTATCACCTCGTTTAACAAGAATAGCAATTGCACTCACATCGCATGATTACAATATTGTATACAGGCCCGGGACTCAAATTGGCAACGCGGACGGGCTCAGCCGTTGGCCCCAGCCGGTAGACGAAGAACCCGAACCACAGACGGGAGATATTTTATTAATGGCAGAAACTCCGACAGACTTCCCAGTCGATATTAACGCTTTAATTCTAGGAACCAAGAAAGACAAAACCTTAGCGCGTGTTGTACATCACATGCTCAGCGGTTGGCCTCCCAAGGTTGCCGACGATGAGTTACGTCCTTACTGGCTGCATCGAGCAGAGCTGTCACTACAGGATGATTGCATATTGCTTGGCTGTCGGGTTGTAGTCCCACCTTCATTGCGTTAGTCAATATTACAGACTTTACATAAGACACAGTGGAATAGTGCAGACGAAGGCGATGGCGCGAAGTTACGTTTGGTGGCCTAACATTAACAATGACATAGAAGCTGTAGTAAATGGCTGTAATGTATGCCTTGAA
The DNA here is from genome assembly GCA_905147815.2 of Phalera bucephala. Taxonomy (NCBI): domain Eukaryota; kingdom Metazoa; phylum Arthropoda; class Insecta; order Lepidoptera; family Notodontidae; genus Phalera; species Phalera bucephala. The sequence continues at coordinate 29,632,170 of LR990622.1, forward strand.
AACCGCCACATGCCCCCTAAAACAGCGCATGAATGGGTTACACCGACTAAACCGTGGTCCAGAATCAATGTTGATTTTGCAGGGCCGTTTCAGAATAAAACCTTTTTAATAATGGTTGACGCCTATTCTCGATATTATAGTAAGTATTCATAGTGAATAACATGACGTCTGAAACAGTGATCCGGCACCTGAGAATGGTATTCGCTACCCATGGCTTGTGTGAGACAATCGTATCAGACAATGGTACACCATTTGTTTCAGCTCAAATGAAGGAATATCTGTCTTCAAATAAAATACGTCATATTACTACGGCCCCTCATCATCCCGCTAGGAATGGTCTAGCTGAGAGAATGGTTCAGACTGTTAAAGACAAGCTACGGAAAATGAATAAAATACCATGGGACATAAAATTACCGAATATGTTATTAGGTTTACGAGTTGCTCCATGTTCAACAACACAAAAGAGCCCAGCAGAACTTTTAATGAACAGACCACTAAGAACACTGCTGGACACTATACATCGTGATAATATTAGACGAGGAAAGAGAGATGTACAAATTGAAAATAATCAGCAGAAGAAGCACAGGGAAACTAATGTTGGTCAGAATGTAATGTACAGAAATTTCAGTAGTGGGCCTAGGTGGTTACCAGGTATTGTAAGGAATAAAGATGGTCCATCTAGTTACAGAGTCGAAACTAAAGAAGGAGACATTGTGAACAGGCATATTGATCAGCTAATTAAAATGAAAGAGACGGAACAGCATACTGAAAAACGGACTGAGGAAGCTTCGGAAGTGGTGGAAGAGGATTCTTATAATAAATATGGACAAGCAGGAATAGATAACGATATCGACACTCAAGACATCATAGAAATTCCTAATTCAGGCAAATGGGAGGAGATGTTGGGTATTCCCAGTACATCGGATGCAGAACCTAATTATGCTAGTAGGCGATTTAGGAATAGGCAATGTAGGCTATCTAAATCACCATATGTGAGACCTACAGCTAATGATTAAATGTGTAGTTTCTTAAGATCACTTAGTTAAGTATCTTTTGTATCAGTTAGGAGTATTTTTGATGAACTGTCATATAAATGTAGTTTCAATGGTACTGTAGAATAGTGTACACTCTTGGGGGAAAGGTATGTTACATATAATGTAGGTACTTGTGTTCTTATTTGTTTAAATAAGTATTACAATGTAGGGTACATAGAGATTAACTGGAGTCTGGACAGGATTGTGTATGCTACCTAGCAGTAAACATGTGAATCGTTAAATTGTCTTTTATTAAACATAATACCATACAAGTCCCATTTTTTTTAATTTTTAATCCCCGGTCTCCCTTTGGTGACCACCCGTAGTATATGCCAAAACCCCTCTAGTTAAAAAAGAAAGAAAGAAAACATTTATTATTAGTTTTCACGTAGTAATTCATAAAAACAGTTTTCAATCATGTTTTGCAAACAGAAAGTTAAATAACTCTGTATTCTCTGACTACCTTCAAGGGACCTGGCGTGATGATATAGATAGAAAGTTAAAAAAAAAAATTTCGTCTTTAAGTGCCTCGAAAAGCGCGAGATTTCCATACGGGATATTGACTACGTGACGAAAACTTAAGCCCCCCCTCCCCCCTGTGACCAAGTGTGGTATTTTGAAGACCTCCCTCCCCCCTGAAACGGGTCACGTAGTATGGGTACGTTCCCTAAGAGTGATATAAAATAAAAAAGCGCAGGAATGAAATTTTAAAAGTAGAAAAAATTTTAATCAGCACAAGGCACTATTTATAGTGGCAAGTTAGAACCTGTATACTGTCAAACCGATTCTATCTGAATAAATTTTCAACTTTTTATATTATCTCGCCAGATCCCGTGCGGAGTAGGCAGAGAGTAGCATTCAAACAGGTCCTCACCAATCTGTCTCACAATAAATTATACATGTCTTTTTTTCGAAAGTTGCTTTGTTGGACTTATAAAACGACTAGTTTCGGCCCGCAACTTCGTCCGCATTGACTTTAGACGGGAACCTTACATTTTCGGATATATTCCTGGATAAAAAGTATCCTATGTGTTAATCTAGATAAGAAACTATATGTGTGCCTAACTTCATCCAAATCCATTTAGTTGTTTTCGTGTGATTGAGTAACAAACATCAAAATATATAAACTTTCACATTTATAATACTTGTTTAGTCCCGCGACTTCGTCTGCGTTCACTTTTTCCAGGATAAAAAGTATCCTATGTATTAATTCAAGTAATAAACTATCTGTACGCCAAATATCATCCGAATCCGTTAAGCCATTTTTGCGTTATTGAGTAACAAACATCCCAACATTTCACACACAAACTTTCACATTTATAATATTAGTGGGAAGTAGGATTTCAGTGAAACTGTGACACATCTTCCATACCTTATCCCTAGAAGTAGAGGGTTCAGGGCTCTTCGGTCTCTTCTCATTTGGTGGTCCATTCTCTGATGGTGGGCTGATGCTTCTCTCAGAGGACCTCTTGTCCTGCGCCTTGGCGTAGCGCACGGCAGCATCAAACAAGTCCAGCTCGCTGTCTACATTCAGATGGTCCAGGGAAAAGACAGTGATTACTGTATTTAGATCACTCTCTTCAAAACTACTGTCATTCAGTACTTCTTTTGTGTTTGTGCTGATTATCTGTAACATTAAATTTTATTTAATAGTTATTTTTTTAGGACATGGCACTTATGTATTACTGGCGACCAGCCCCAGCTTCGCATGGGTGAATTATACACATAAACCTTCTTTTTGAATCACTCCGTCCATTGGTGAAAACCGTATGAAAATTCATTCAGCAGGTATTGAGTAGTTTTGTACTGGGGTACCTTCTGCCTTCAGAAGTTCAGTCGTGACGCCGTCGTCACCCGGGGCGTCAGCTTCTGAAGGCAGGAGGTACCCCAGTACTAAAGGAGCTTCGGAAGTTATTTAACGCTGTCCTCTCCTCTGGGAGAACTCTGCAGGCATGGAACAGCAGCGTGGTCGTCCGGTTTTCAAAAAGGGGTGCCAAAACCCTTTTAAAAAAAATGTCGACCAATATCGCTTCTAAGTCATGTATACAAGCTGTTTTCAAGGCGCATCACGAACCGTCTTGCGCGAAGGCTCGACGAGTTTCAACCCCCGGACTCTTTGCAACGATGCCAAGTCGATTGGCGATACATCGAGGTGATGAGATGCCTTTTTGAAGCTGCAATGATGACCGTCCAAGTACAGAACCAGGGGACTGAACATATCCACCTGCGCCGCGGAGTGCGCCAGGGTGATGTCATATCACCAAAACTGTTCACCAATGCACTGGTGGATATGTTCAAGACGCTGGACCGGAAAGGCCGCGGCATCAATAAAAATGGGGCATACATCTCTCACCTGCGATTGGCAGACATCGTTATCATGGCTGAAATATTGCAAGACCTATAACAGATGCTGGACAGCCTTGCTAAATCGTCTCAGCAAATCGGTCTCTGGATGAACTTAGATAAAACCAAAGTTATGATCAACGAGCATGTTGAACCGGGACCGATCGCCGTAAACGGAGTCTCCCTCGAAGTTGTCCGAGTATGTATACCTAGGGCAGTTACTCCAACTAGGTAAAAACAACTTCGACGAGGAAGTTAAGAGACGGATACAGCTGGGCTGGGCAGCACTTGGAAAACTTCGTCGAGTCTTCTCATCGCCCATACCCCAATGCCTAAAAACGAAAGTTTTTAATCAGTGCGTCCTACATGTACTGACATATGGAGCCGAAACGTGGCCACTCACTGTGCGACTTGTTCACCAGTTAACAGTCGCACAGCTATGGAAAGAGCTATGCTCGGAGTTTCTCTTAGGAATCGAATCCGGAACGAAGTTGTTCGTCAGAGAACCAAGGTTACCGACATAGCTCAGCGAATTAGCAAGCTGAAGTGGCAGTGGGCACGTCACATATGCCGCAGATCCGATGGCTGTTGGGGCAGACTGGTTCTTGAGTGGAGCCCGCATGTCGGCAAACGTACGGCAGCGACATTCGTAAGGCAGCGGGCAGGGATTTATTTATTTATTTATTTTTATAAGGCACATCAACAACATAAACACAAACATTACTAATGACAATTTAGAACAAAACATTTCTAGTGCTTACATCAATTACAGATATGCACAACATTTTTATAATTACTACAAACAATCATATACTATTACATAAATTTAAAACATACAATCTCGAATAGTCCTTAAAACAATATCAGAATGAAAGTAGTGCAAAATACTATATCTATTAATATATAACTATATGTATATATAAAACAAAAATAAAATGAAGTAGGTATAAATACGGACTGAAACAAAAGATTTACATAACTTAATTTTTTCTATTAATATTTAAAATCTTATCCCTGAAGTGCGCAGAGTGGTCATTAAATATATCTAAATCGCGCAGTTTCCACCAACTGTTGTAAGTTGTCATCATTCTGGCTATTGGAGAATGTGAACCTAAGTTGGTTCTATACCTCGGTATTTTGAAAAATGTTTGGTTAGCTCTACGAGAATTTAGTTTAGGAACACATATTCCTATACGCTCCAACTGGTCACGGCATGGTGAGGAGCCTTTGACAATTTTTTGTAAAAACAGTAAATCATGCATGCGTCGACGCTGATATAATGCAGACATGCCAAAGAAGGTGAGCCTATCTTCATATGAGCATCTACTGGAAATGCCAGGACTTATAAATGCTAAATGCCGTGTAAATGATCGCTGCGAAGACTCTATGCGATCAGAATGGACTGCATAATGCGGGTTCCAGATAATACTGCTGAACTCCAGCACACTTCGTACAAGTGCATTATACAGGGTTATTTTCGATTGCACCTCTTTGAATTCTTTTGAATTGCGCTTAATAAAACCTAACATTTTAGCTGCTTTGTTAACAATACTATCATAGTGGGGAATGAAACTAAGCTTAGAGTCCAGAATGACGCCTAGGTCTCTAACTTGGGTAACTACAGTAATTGCCGCGTCATTAATGCGAAGAGTCGCATCTAGGGATTGGAGGAGGAGAGCTGAAGATCAAGCTCAGTGGCGTGCCATGGGAGAGGCCTATGTCCAGCAATGGACTGACACGGGTTGATGAGGTATTCAGTTTATTTCATTCAGACGGACAGACAGAGACAGCAGGGGGACTTTATAATATGTAGTGATTTTTTTTTGAGGACATAGCCCACACTCATGGTGGTGAAAAAATCTGAGTCACTATAAATATGGAATGGTATCTTGAAAGTGATGATTAGAGCTCTTTAGTCATTGAAAACCAAAGAAACTAGAGTACACACATGTGACGATAGTATTGTAGATGATATAAGTGTCATTTAGTAGGGCTTCTGGGTTCGGAAATATGGTTTGGATATTACAACCATTTTTAAATCCATTAGATGTTTTTTTTTTTCATATCAATAAATATTTTTTTTCCCTCAAACATCATGGTGGCAAAACTTGTTTTAACAGCAGCAATCCAGAGTTGTGGCCATTATACTAGCAATAAGCTCACCCCTTCTTATAAGGGGATTACCAGCACCCAGAGTTGGGCAAAAATAAGTTTGCAATTAAAATATTTCAGATTTCCTTGCTGCTTATTTGTGGTTTTAAAGTACCTAATGTTATGACTTCTCTACAGCACCCATGATCACGAAAGGGACTGAGGCGTTTGATGTCCAACAGTCATTGTTACTCCGGAGTACTTCAGGGGAATAAATTTAATTGCCAATGAAATTTCTATTGATTGATCCTAAAATTTAAAAATGCCCAACACTGCCAGCACCAATACTAGTGTTGTAAAAACGATCGAGTCGGCGCTTAAAACGCTCGCGACTTCTACGTGTTTCAATGCTCGTGAGCGTCGACTCAGCGCTAACCGTTTGACTTCAGCACTCATTTCTACAACACTAATCAATTCCAATATTACTAATGTTTGAATTATATAAATATTACCTGTATGCACTTATCCATGAGTACATTTTCCTCAAACAGGCGAGCAAACTCATACGCACGGCAAGCATTCCTCGGGTATAGATCAGACCAGAGGTATCTGGTGCATTCCTTCACGAGGTGGGGCAGCATGTACTTCTTGGCTCCATAGCACAGCTCACAGGCTTTGTCAAATGAACTTATGTTTATATTATCTGTGTATATGTATCTGGAAAACAGCACAAAAACTATTTTAGTCAGGAAATATTATCTGACTCTCTGCACCCTCTACCTACCCCGCAAGGGATGCGTGGGGTGTGATGATATAGATAGTTAGAAATATTTTCTCATCTTGTTGGGATATTCTCCATCCAATCATCCCAGATCCCTTGTAGGGTAAGCAGAGAGTACAGAGAGCTAGTCCATTACAGTGAAGAAAAACACTTTTATAGTTTATAAGTGTCAAACATATTATTTTTTTTCCAATATTAACCTGTTATAATGTTAAATAATTTAAAACCAGATTAAAATGTTTATTATTAGACAAGGCTTACTATATATTATATAGTGTCACCGAATATTTAGCAGATAACTTGGTGCACAATTCATAAAATTATTTTCATAACTTCTTTTCCATAAATTGACTTAACGTATTTTATATCTCGACTAGTAATTAATTTTAATCATATTATGATACTAATTTTATGTATTTGCATGCTTAACAGCAGATTGTTGAATTACAACATGAATGGTTATTTATACATGATGGTTCTTTCACTGTTCGTGCAGTGCAGCTGTGGAATTCACTTCCTCACTCTATACCCGATAGCTTCTCACTTGACGTATTCAAGAGGAAAATTAAAAAGCATTTCCTTTCATCATGAATCATTTATTTATATATGTATGTATATACTATTATATATAATTATTGATATATACTATATATGGATGAATAGGTATATTAATTTATATTATTTTGTTGACTTATATGTTTATGTAATGTGATGTGTATTTATGTAAAGTTTTATTCCATTGTACACTTGTTACTGTCCTCTCTACTTTTCATCTCTCTATTGCTCAGGTTAACTGTAAGAAAACTCAATTTTGAGTTAAGCACACCTTTGTACATAAAATATCCTATGTAATGATTCATTGTGTATATATGTGTACAATAAAGAATAAATGAAATAAATGAATGAATATGTAACACCCATATTCGTAAATAAATGATTTGATTTATTTATTATATATACTATTTGTTCAAGTTTTACGCTGAACTGAACTTATTATTAGACAATGTGTAGAATAATGTATTTCACCGCCAAGACAGCAATTCAGAGCTAAACAGATGTGTTAAAACAATTCCATAACTTTCATGTTACATTGGTATATTGTAGTAACTGTAAGCTCATAGCCTACCCTGCGAGGGATCTGGGATGATGATATTGTATAGTCAAATATTAATTATAGTAATAAAGAAGCTCACTCCAGCAGTGCCTTAAAGGCTTCAGGTTGTACATCTAATATAGGAATGGGTTCATTCCTTTCAGCCATACCACCGTAAAACATAGCTTCAAATACTGGGGACGCCATCGCCAGGATCAGCTTGTGACCGGGGATGGCCACTTGAGGGTCTGAACCCACTAGGAACGTACAGTCGGACCACTGGCCCGAGTGAAGCAAATGCACTCCTCTCTGCTTCACTTCCACGCAACTCAGTTGCCAATCGCTTGGTGCTCCGGCCATTTTGACCCGTAATATTAAACGCAATCACTTATTTATTCAATATGTTATATCACTGGAGACAACAAGAACAATTAAAGATATTTTCTTTGGAAAAAAGCGTAATTTCTTTTACCAAAATAATCATTCGACTCTTGTAGGCGTTTGTGAAGTGTGTTATGAAAGTGATAATGTATTACGCAAATTACGCAATTATGATTAATTGTTGATGCAACGGATTTGTTTTTAAGAATGTTAAATAATATTATAAAAGTATCTTTTAATGTCAAATGAAATATAATTGGTAGTGTTTCGACAATTTGTTTTAGTATCATTATTATAAATCAAAAACACGTATTGAATTTAATCGAAACTATATCCGTAAATGTAACTTAACTTTTTTCGTTCTAAAATTTTAAAGTGGTTAACATGGATACATTACAATGAATTGAGCACTCTGCGAAAAAACGTGATGAACAACCATACTCACTTAGAGCGCTACGTCTCTTTCTAAGTAGGGTGACCAAACATTGGTACAACTACGGACTTGTTGACATATAATTAACGTATAATTCACTGGCACTGCCTATTACCGTAGTTCTTTCTTTCTACGCATATGCCACATCTAAAGGAGTAGTAGTCAAAGTTTTTTTATTAAATTTTCCATTTTCTTGCTGACTGTACATTTTTTTCAGAATCTGTAAATTCAGCTCCAAATATCGCAAAAATTAAGGATAGTCTCCTAGGGCCGTTTTTCTGTATCTACAACGGTTGAGATAGCAGCCCTTACTGTCCATCTTAATCCACCCTGTATATAACGACGAATTGAGAACCTTGTTCTTTTTGAACTCGGTAATAAATGGATTCCAGCGTATTTCAACCATATCATAAATAGGTATAGTCCGCATTAGTTCTACCTTATGGTCACCGTACTGCATCGTAATGGGTGCGAGCGTGACACCGGGCTCTAGGTTATTGCTCTGATCATGGTTTCTCGAGTTGTTTAAATCATAGAAAATTCAATGTTGTGTCTCTGGGTAAGAGTTTAATTTTCTTCACCAACATTTTGACAGTACTCAATCCATTATAATATATCCATGGTGCGTAAATATACAATCTAGTTTTCTAGTTGTATCATTAGCATATTCATGTAATATGTAGAAAAAGTAGTGTTTACCTTATTCTTGGTCCTAGGATTACCCACTGGTGGAATGTTTACCTTAAATACACGAGGTCCAGGGTTCAAACCCCGGCTCACAACTTTAGGTTTTTGCACACTTGGTAGCTTACAGCGGAAAAATAACGGTCATCATTATATTAATACGTGAAGCAAAAACTTTGTACGCCTTTTTACAAAAATTGCGCGGACGGAGGAGTATGAAATCTCCCACACTTATAGTTTATACAGAGAAGGAGTGCAGAATGCTATTATTATTTTAAAATTATGCATAAATTACATTAAATCAATAAAAAAACATTACACACACTACATGTATTTGACACACACACGGATATATACTCTTTTCTTTATTGTAAAGGCTGTGGTCAAATTGAGAATAGATTAATATTGTTTGTCTTTAATATTATTTGTCTATAGTCTTACTGAATGTCAAACATAACCAGCAAGTGATGAAAGAGTAGGTCGAATTTCGACCAATGGGCGACCACTAGTAAAATGAAATCTATAAAAATCGGCTAGCTTCTTGTCACAATGGAACCTAAAATAGGTATCTAGTTGTAAAAGTTTGGTGAGTTAATTGCATAGACGAAGAATGCCTAGACACCGCATATCGCCGCGGTAGCGTGTCAATTTATGTCGGTGTGAGTTTGTGAATCTGCGTTAGTGTGCGTGATTAGGCAAGTGATTACTAGTACAGGATTTATCGATAAGAAAATACAATTTATGTGTCAAAAATATTTACTTCATAACACAAATCTTAAAAACGAATCTGTAAACATCGATTAGTATGTACAATTGCCTCATTGGTATTGCGCATAGGGATCACAAGGTCGTCGGATCGAATCCTATGTCGGAAAATAGTAATTTAATCGTAAATTATTCGATAAAAAAAATCTAGTCCGGAATCTGGCACTGTGCTCGGTATAATATCAATAGACTCATCCTCTACTACATGAGACCTTACATTGTTGAACGACAAGTGAGTGTACACAGTACACCACTCCCACTCCCGCTTGAGGAATATAGGCGTAGCGGTGGGATTCTAAATCACGAAAATCAACAATTCCATCACACGGACATCAACATGCTTTTCAGGGTCCAGATTTATCTACATACAGGCATGGCATACAACGCACCCTCGCGGGGTGGAGGGCACAATGCCAACTCATATAGAGGTCAAACCTCTAATCTTCAGTAAAATCAGTACTACCCAAAGGGCAAAACTTCATTTCGCAACCGAGGCTCTATGTGTCATCTCAATATAAAGCTTCCAGTGAGGCAAGTAGTTTAATAAGCGTTTTATTTCAGGTAAAACGCCATTATAGTTAAAGATGAAATAATCATAAATAGGTCTAGATATCCCACCCCCGATTGGGAAATATAGACGTGACGGTGTTTATCTAGATATCCTATCCTTACTAAATTTCATCCAAATACGTTTAGTCATTGTGACGTGAAATAGGAATGGGTAATGTTTCAGTATTAATTTAGTAATATCGACAGTAAGCGATAGGCGCTGTAGGACACCACTAGTGGAGAAGAGTAAAATAAAGCATATTTGAAAAAAAATAAAGCTTTAAACTCACAGTTTATTATCACCGTATATTAATTATAGGACGTAAGTGATGTATATCTTTAATGTTAAATCCATAATTTTGCTGTGAAAGTTCCCTATAATATAATAAGAGGCAATAAATACATACGTGTGAAATGATAATTCAGGATTATTCACTCCTCCTTTGGTTGTCTTTGATTGACAAAATACAGCACAACACGACATTATTTCACTGTATTAAAGTATATTCAATTATCACAATGATTTTCATTTATATTTTAATCGTTGAAACGGACGGGGCGCATTTGTTATGGCTTAACCACAGGTCACAACAGGCAAGCAAGGACACGCACATGGCGACGTTGCCAACCTTACAATAGCTTTCTCATTCACTCAAAATGGTGATCCGTGTAATTGAGAGAGTATAAAGACAATGTGTTGAACGATGACCGGCGGAGCGGCAACGTCGTATGACTCCCTGCAGGTAATTTTAGCTTCTTCTTCTTCTTTAAGTTATGACATCACACTAATTTTAAGTGTATTTTGCCAGTGTCCAGTGAGATATATAATCGTGTTTGTGTAAATTAATTCAACTCCCCGATGAACTTGATGACAACGATGATAATGAAATTAATGAAGTACCCCACCCTGGATAGTAAAGCGGTGGATACTTTACATATTAATTGCGACGGCCGTTTTGAGGGAAGTCGAAAAGGCACGCTTTGTCACTTTGTTACTATTACCTTCACTCATGCACATATAAGAACACATAATGGTTAATATTTCACCAACATTACACATTATTAATCGAAATAACACAAGTTTTTAAAATTAAAACAAATTGATAACATCACTCTTCGACTTCCCGCCAAAACTCAGTTTTTAATTTTAGCTTCATAGTTAATTGTAAGATTTCCGGACGGAAATCTCCACGTCAAAATATCTGTCAATATCGAATTGTCAATAGAAATAATCCGATTTGTGTCCATTTATCGATATTCTTATAAAAATGTGTGTTTTTTAACGTCCGTATTAACAATGAATCACGATGAAATAAAATCAGTAGTACAGGAAAAATTTCTGTCAAGCGAGCGGGTGACTGCTTTCCTGTACGATGCCAAAGTGTTACACCCCGAATGGGTAAAAAAAGATAGATTGCTAGCGATCGTCGAATTTGGTGACGAAAAAGCTGTATTCTGCTTGTTTACGTCATGCTATCCACCAAAGTCCTTCACGGATTTGTCAGTAGAGGTTGTACTGCCAATCGATAAAAGTTTTAAATGCGAAATAGACAATAAACCTTCAGACCCAGAAGCCGTTTTGTACCTGAATTTGCAATCTCGCAACAACAAGTTTAAGTTCGAAATTCAAATGTCACCTCGCGTGGACAACTTCGTCGACGATTTGTTCAGGGGTATTGAAGCTGTGAACAAGGTGCCAACACAGCCCGAGTTTGTGTGGCTCAAGAAATATAGTGGTAAAATTGATAATGACATACTAACACACACTGTGGTGCTGCCTGGGGGTGTGCCCCACACCCAGACATCAGCACCGGTTGCAATACGTGAAAGCTTAATTAAACATAAGATGTCCGATAAAGAATTGGAATACACCTTTACCAAAAAGTTCACTATATTCTGCGGAACATGGAATGTTAATGACAAATCTCCAGTTATTGCACTGAAAGGGTGGTTGAGCGTGGACAAGGAGCCCCCTGACATTTATGCGGTTGGTTTTCAAGAGCTAGACTTATCAAAGGAAACATTTCTTTTTGACCAGACATTCAGAGAAGATGAATGGTACAATGCCGTCATCAATTTTGTAGATAAAAGAGCAAAGTATGTGAAGGTGGAGAAGGTGAGATTAGTTGGAATGATGCTGATTGTGCTAATAAAAGAGAAACACATTTCACGTGTCCGTAATGTGGTCTGTGACACTGTTGGCACAGGTATAATGGGTAAGATGGGCAACAAAGGAGGTGTATCAATAAGGTTTGATCTTCACAACACTTCAGTATGTTTTGTTAATTCACATTTAGCTGCCCATGTTGAGGAATACGAAAGACGTAATCAGGACTTCAGAGATATATGTAACAGAACAAGGTTTATTCAACCAAATCAACTGCCTAAAGCAATAAAGGACCATGATCATATTTATTGGTTGGGTGACTTGAATTATCGGATCACAGAACTAGATCCTGCTGCCGTAAAAATCATGGTTAATGATAACAACTTTGCTGCAGTACTAGAATGGGATCAATTGAGACAACAACACAAAATCAATAATGTGTTTGCTGGTTACACTGAAGGTGAAATAAAATTTAAACCCACATACAAATATGACCCTGGAACAGATAACTGGGATTCCAGTGAGAAGAACAGGGCTCCAGCATGGTGTGATAGAATATTCTGGAAAGGAGATAATATTATACAAATGGGGTATAGAAGTCACCCATCCCTGAATATCAGTGATCACAAACCTGTATCAGCCATATTTAGCTCCTCAATAAAAATAATAGATGAGGAAAAGTACAGAAAAGTGTACGAAGAAGTTATTAAGCAGTTGGACAAAATGGAGAATGAGTTGATACCGCAAGTAAAAGTTGACAGAACAGAAATAGATTTCGGAACTGTGAAGTACCTAGAATTGCAAGTACGAACGATAACAGTAAAGAATATTGGCAAACTGCCAGTTGAATTTGAATTCATAAAGAAATTAGACGAGACAAGTTTTTGCAAAGAGTGGCTCATTGTTGAACCGTATAAAAAGTGCATTTGTGCCGAGGAAACATGTGAAATTCAACTTAAAGTCCTAATAAATAAGACATCAGCTTGCAAAATGAATGCTGGGACAGATAAGCTATATGACATTCTAGTTCTACATCTGTATGGCGGCAAAGATATCTTTATAACCATTAATGGGACATACCAAAGAAGTTGTTTTGGGTGCTCTATAGAAGTTTTAGTTAATCTTAACATGCCCATAAAAGAAGTTGCAGTTGGAAAACTTATTGAACTGGAAAATAAGAGGGATCAGTGTGTCTCTAATCAATCTACATACTCTATACCTAAAGAGATTTGGTTTTTAGTAGACCATATTTATTTGCATGGGCTGAAAGAACCAAATTTGTTTGAACAGCCAGGATTTCATTCAGAAATACTTCAGATCAGGGATTGGTTAGACAGTGGATCTGTGGATCCTATTCCAGGGAGCATTCACTCAGTGGCAGAGGCATTATTATTACTTTTAGAGAGTACTGCAGATCCAATCATTCCATATAACCTCCAATCCGTTTGTTTGCGGGCTTCTGCGAACTATTTACAATGCAAACAAATTGTGATGGAGCTGCCTGAATTTAGAAAGAATGTCTTTTTGTATCTATGTGAGTTTTTACAAGAAGCATTGCAACACGGCGCTGAAAATGGATTAGATGCTAAAACATTGTCAACATTATTCGGTGCCATTTTCCTTAGGGATAATCCTAACCAAATACAAGAACCTCAGTCTCGTATAAACAAACAGGTCATAGACAAGAAAAAGGCCCAGTTTGTTTATCATTTTTTAATAAATGACCATAGTGATTTAATATTTTCTAGGTAAATTATAAGCAATCAGGAATGAAAGAAAAAAAATATCTCATTACTACAAAACATCTTGTGACATAGTCCCATCGAATTGTACATTATTTTATCAACATTCTAGTAATTTTACATAGGTACCTTTTAATTTAATTTGTTAGAATAGAATACTCAAGGATGTTTAAATTATAAAATATATATTTTTTTATGTTTATTCATAGATATATTTAATTCATTTTGTTTTAAAGAAATCTCATGTTATTTTAAAATGCTTCTTAGGATTTCAACATCACGACATAGCTGCATTTATTTTAAGGGTATGCCCCTTGTTCTTTTTGTATAGGTCAGTTTACATTGGAGCATAATTTAATGCATCAATCTCACACAAATTGCTGTTGTTGATAAAGTTCAATATGCAATGTAAAACCTTCATCTCACGTCTCACTTTCCAATGCAAAATTCGCCATAAGCTTCAATGTAAATTGATCTGAAATGCTTACCTACTTATGATAGGTAATATCTGTTTACATAGTTACATGATCTTTTGTAAGACTTTTAAGTATACATCTGACATCACTGTTAATAATTTTATCATTCATGTTCAAATATTTTTTTCAATATGTTTCAAAATAGCATAATGATATCTAGATCACACGCTATCTCGCTCACGCTACACCTGGTTACATTCAGTACATTCATGCAGCATTGAACAGGGAATTCTACAAACTTAACAGTGCGAGAATATAAACAAACTTATATTGATGCGTCTTAACTCCTCCACTCCGATCTAGGTCTCGAACCTATTCGCGCCTTTATTAAAAAGGCGTCAACACGTCACTTCGCGAACGCATCTACCCATGCGAATCCGTTAATCGTAGCCACCGCCGACTACGATCTTCCCCCGACCCCTGCCGCCACCGCCGGCCGCGACATGTTCTCACCGACCCCCCCCGATGCTTTGTCATACCTTCTTTCCGCTCAGAATACGGGCGACGACGACGTAGTAGTAGTAGTTCCCTCCCATAGCCGGCGGTTGACCGGTGCACTTAGTAGTGCACCCGTCCCCCCACAGCGACTGTCCCAACCGAGGGCGCCCTCGAGTATGTCGCCTCTTGCCCTTCTGGCTGGCTAGAGCGTAGTGGTTGCACGCTCGCCTTTAAGTCCGGTGAAGCTGTAAAGGCCTCGCGGCCAACAGCGTACATCATTCACACACACACACACGCGTTTTAACTAAATAAGTTAATTGTTAACATTTTAGCTCTGTCCAGATTCAGATCGATTTATATGCTGCAGCCGCGCCTGTGGCTTATATATACACAGACCATTTAAAACAGTCAGTAATATAAACCAAGGGAACGAAACAACATGCTTTCTTGGTGGTAAATCGTTACGTATATTATTTATTTGTGCCAAATTTGTGGCTTTACTATGAGTGTCCAAAGCAAATTCTTAATACTATGCATGTTTATCCATTTGTGCAGCGGCCCTAGCGGATAAGCCGTGTACTAAAATATCTACGTCATTATAGTTATAAAACTTATGTAAAATCTACAACGACCTCATGATAGAGCTATTTTTGTTGTTGGGTATTGTTGTATTCCACTTTTAGTTTCGTTTCTTCTTTGACTACCAAGTTAATTCCATTGCCAGAGTCGAGTAGCATAATAATATCAATGTTATGTTAATTAAGTAATTTGATTGATAGATCTCCAATGATAATTAATGTGGATTATATTAATGGATTACCCTAGAAAAGTGGTAATGCATTATAGTATGTACGATTTTATTGCGATGGGCGTCTTGGGTGAAATTCAAAAGTATCGTTTTATCCCTTTTTTGTTTTATTACCTGTACTCATGCACTATACGTTCCAAGAGCACAGAGTAGCTAAGAGTACACCGTAATATTTAATTAAACCAAAATTACTCCTGGGAAATAATACAAAATTGACAAAATCACCCTTCTATTTTCCTCTAAGCTTTGCTCTCTCCTCTTTTTGTGGGTAAAATACAATTATCTATATATAGATCTTAAGAAATTTGACAAACAATAATATGAAAATACCGCAAAAAATTTAAGACGGCGGATTTATTATTTTTTAATGTTTCAAGTATTTTAGTCGCTAGTTCAACGAATATCAACAAGTGGCCAATAAATTTGTGTAGTTTTTAAATAGGTACATTATGTGACGACTTTTTGATGATGTTAATATCCCTTATACAATCCGAAAAAACGACAAGCCAAGACTATTTCTTTTTTATTTATTTATTACAATATTTAAGATTTACAACTGATCGAATCATAATAAAATCGGAACAGAAATCAGGCTGAATTTTGGAGCCTTCTAATCAGAGCGCAAAGAAAATATGTAATCTATAGCTACAAGGACTTGTAACGATTTCTCTCCATCGTACTTAATTCTGAAGGTTAAAAAAGATTGCAACTGATAATCTGTCGTCAGTTTCGGTTGAATTGTGGGTGTTTTAGCGGGTAGTAGAACAATTTAGAATATATTAAAACTAACGTAATACAATAATATGATTAGGTAAACTGTTATTACAGCGGACATATTTTATTAATGTAATTCTAAAAAACATAACTTATGTATGCTTTAGAGGTATTATAATGGTTGCAAGACGTATATACCATTTTTATAACCCACAATTCGCGTACCTTCATAGAAATTATGTATTTTACCTATGTAATAATATATAGATATTTTATAACTACATATTCGTTTTATATTAGTGAATATAAAAGAACGTTAATTTATTAAATTATTCAAATTGTATTTCAATGTTTTTTATTATGTAATTTATCATTTTATATGTATCTTGCTGAGATTCACAGGCTCTACACGGACCTTCGACAGGCTTGCATGGTGTCATGAGTCCAACACATAAAGGCCTTTTCGGAGAAGTGAATGTTATGTAAGTCACCTGAAGAGATCAATTGCTGCAATTAAAGAAACAAACAACGAACTGATCTCAGCATATGCAAGAACTATGGAAAGAAAACAAGGCCTATGTCAATGAGATTTGACGGACAAAATCTGGTCTTAAAAGGGCACGGGCACCGGCCATAATTAGTGATACCTAACTAGCCGTGGCCGGCGGTGACTCGCCGCTCACTAGATGGACCCTCAAACAGTCGTCCTCATCATAAGACAAATTCCAAATTATCATTTATTATTAGTCTATTCCTTTCGACGTAGAAAAAATCGCGTGTTCTTTCCGCCGAAATGACAGTATTTGCAATAAACATTCAAATGGGAGGTAAGTGATGTTATAATGTCGAAATTGCAAACGGAATAGCATTGACTGTATTCTGCTTATCCTGCTTCGGCAGAAAGCGTGATGGGAATAGAAAATAAGATTACCAGCAATGCCAACAGATGGCGCCGCGTGCACAAAATATTGTTTTAAGTTTGTAAAGCTGTAACTAGATGTCGCTGCAAAATTTAATATCTATAGATAAACCTTTTTTTATTTAGAAACTCTGTTTAAGAGCCTAATTAAAAAAGTAGGAACAAAACTATTTTTAAAAATGTTTTATGCATTATGTACATAAATAATATTAAATTCGTTTTTGTATCATTGGCAGCCCGAAAATGCCTAAACGCAGCTTCCTAGATCGATGAATCGAACACCTGAATAGCGGCAGATTTGATTTCGACCAATCACACAGTTGCATTCAGGGGTTTTGTCAAACGGTCAGATGAAAACCTTCATTTAGAACGAAACTTCTCTGAATACTCATATCCTGTTTTTCTATAGTTCAAATTATAATTCAAAATAACTGTTTCAACGGTGTACAGGAGTTGTTAAGTTTTTGTATTGAACATATTCATAATTAAAATTCGTCAGTCCTTTGTGTGTAGCGGACGCGTACCAGTATTGAATTCTTGTAGCTTTTCTTTGTTACCTACAAGCAAACAAAGCTTAGCCATGGAAGTCGAAGCCGCGAAATGTAAGTCTATTTTATTTTAATCTTTCTTGTTTATGTAAAAGTAGTACAATATACAAGAATATACCTTTGTCAAGATCCTGTGGGGCCTTATAAAAAAACGTTTGGCGTATCACGGTGCATTTGTGCGGGTTATTTTTTTGAACTCGAAGAGTCGTTGTCGTCGTCGGCTAATTTTACAGATTATTATACTATTACTATATCATTTGTACTACCAGATCCCTTACGAGGTAGGCCGAGAGCACAGAGGTACAGATTAAATTTAATAATATTTTAATGTTTAAGTAACAATTATCCACATAGGAGATAGGAGGAAACATTTTCAATGACATGACAATGAAGAACATACCTAGTAAAATCAAAAAAATGTATATTTTAAGAAGACATGCCATTTATATTAAATGCGTGTGATCAATATTCCTTAGAATAAATATACTCAATATTGCTTAATACCTACATTTCAATAACTGCCTTATTGGAGTAGAATATGTTGTGTCATGGTTGTGTCTCAAGAGATCCGGGATTCGAGTCCTAGACCTGACAAAATGTGTCAGTAATAATATTAACACCATCACGCCTATGTTTCCCAAGTCGGGGTTGGGGTACTATGTACACCTAATTTTTGCCGACAATGTTAGGTCCCATGTAATAGGAGGCGAGCCTATTGCCATATACCTGGCATAATTCCAGACTCCGGACTGATACGGGCAATTTTTCGATAGAAAAACTACATTTGTCTAATCTAGGACTTGAACCCAGGACCGCGTGATCGCAACGCGCATTTTTCGCCCAATTACCACTATAAAGTTTCATTGACACTTAAATTTTTCTGTACCAATTGAATAAGGTACTGTGCCCAGTCGTTAGATTTAAAAAAAAATTACATATATGTATCCCTAAGTTCTAAGGCCCAGTATAATAACAATACACTCGCAGCCTATTACATTGGGATTTCAAATCTTTAAAAAACACAGTACGTCCACCCCCGCTCGCGAAATGTAGGCGAGACTTCATTTGTTGGTTTTTACAACTCTATGTTTATTTCGATATGACCGCATACTCTTTTGTCTCCAATAATAAAACAAGATTAAAGCGACAGAAGCTCTGGGTATGATGAGGATCATACAAATCGATGGACCTGTCGAACTAAGTCGTATAATATGCCAAATAAGAATTGGACCAACAGTGAATTCGGTTACGCAAAACGACTTTGATAGGGATTTTTGCTCATGAGGAATTAAGAATTATCCACTCCTCTGTTCTGTGTTGGTGAGCATTGCCAAAGATTTCGGTTGACGTTTGTCAAGGCTATCCGATTTTAAATTTAAATTGGATTAACAGTGAATTGGACTAACTACTAATTCGACCAACTGCGAATTGGACTGACTTAATGAGAATTGGACCAATCACGCCTAAACTATAAATATAAAACATTCGCCTAATATATAGGGATTTTCGACGGGCCCCGAAATGTAAGTGAATTGAAGATACAATTATAAAGCAAGATATAAATTACATTACTTCTATCTATATCATCACTTGCAATAATAACAGATATGTATCTAATGGGATTATTTCCGGAATTCCCACTGACCGTTCCCACTGGTGGGTAAAACGCGCAGATGCAGTTTGGCACCAGGAATATATGTATAATTTTTTTTTTTAATTAGGACTGTCTTGGAGTCCTAAATCATTTATGCGTTTACAAACTCTTCCATGTAAGTACACAATCATCCACAAATATTCGCCTCGTACGGGAATCGAATCGCAATATTGCTAATCGTAGCACAGAACATTAGCAACAGCTTAACCGTTTGCGCTGAACCAGCTTTATAAACAAAAACCCAAAACCTAAGTTGATACATCTGATATTATAAATAACACCAAGGTCACAGTGTTTAGAGGCGGTTAGCATCTTTTTTTGACGCATACATAACGATTCGAAACCTGACCTATCTCAACGTGATACAATGCCCATAATAACATTTTGATACGTTAGCCAGCACCATACCGTTTTTTCTTTTTATTAAAACAAAGCCTAGCACTAGAAATTGTATCTTAGTGCGTTCTTGGGTGTACAGACACCCAGACCGAGACAAACGTTTGCAGGTCACTCAAAGATTACTCCGTGCTGAAATCGAACTTGTGTGACTACTGGATCCAGGGGGTGGAGTGCCCTATGCTCTTACCACTAGTCAAACCAAACCATTGTCAAGGACGGCAATGTAGCTTCTAAGACAAAGAGAATCAAAGGAGCTATTTCGTACTGTGACTAAAACAAAAGAGGTTAATATTATTGTAACAATGCCTATTACTTACTTACGTAGAACTGCAGAAGGAGTGACAATTCTACGGCCAATAGAATTTCTTCCGCCTTGTTTGAAAAAGGGAAAATATCACCTATTAGGTTTATAGAAGTTTATTTCTCATAAGAACATATATAGTTCACTTAAATGAGATTATAATGTGAAATCTTAAGACTATAATTATCACTTTGACGTCGTTATCGAGTCTCAGACACTACACAAATTTCGTATTTATCCAGTCATATCCAAGTCCTAGTATGTCATTATTTCCTGTTTTATTAATATTTCTCGTATATATATTTCTTAAGTTTAGTTTTAAACACATTAATCCTGCTGCACTTCTTGTTGGAATTCTATTTAAGTATGAATGAATACACTTGGCTTTGCCATTATCATCAATATAACCCTCTACAAGGTATCCGATTAGATTCAAAACCTTAAGTGTCCTAAAATTATTAATACGAAATTTGGCATTTCGACAAGCGCTGACCTAATCTAACCTACTTTATTATTAACGCTAACACAAATCCAATCAAGTTCAACGACATAGCAAATAGTACGTCGTTAATTCATTTAGTCGTTTAATAACCGTTGGCAATTTTCGCTCGACAACGAAATTCGCAATTTGTCATCCCGCCGGTGGCCGTTAAGCAAATTTCAATTTACCGGCCGGCGCTCGAGAGCCAATAAGAAAGCTAGATTTTGATGTGGGTGTGTGTCATCTTCTGTTTAAGCTGCCCGGCGGTTGGCAAGGACGACTACAACCGTCGCTAGTGACTCATACGCATCTCTTCCGCGCCTACATAACGTTCCATATTTTGAACTTGGAAATGTCTTGCCTTCTACAGAAAGCCGTTAAAGGCGGTTAGTTAGCTGCAGTATGTAAAACAACCGGCGTCGTATGTAAATTATGTGCTGTCGACACGTTAACTGACTTATATGGAGCGCTAGCGTGTTTCTTTGTAAAGATATCAATTGCGTTTGTTTTATAAATCTGTTAGTTTAAATTTACTTTGCGCCAATGACGCTTTAAAAGGGAGAGTGCAGTTTGAAAAGCGTGAATAACTAAATAGTAAACCGCGCCGATCGCCATTCCCATAATTTCCATTGTTCACATTTATTCGACCATGAAAATGTTAAATTTTCTTTTCTCTATTGTCCTGCTCGCATTATCAACTGCAAACGGCCGATGTAAACAGACCGGAGCTTAATTAAAGTGCTGAAAAAATCCACCCAACAATACATTTTATTAAACCGTCCGCCATCGGCGTTACTTATAAAATGCTGTTACCTAAAATGCCCGCGCCGACCTTTAAATTTGACGTTCAATTTAAAACGTTATTAAATTGACACTAAGGTCTCAAATCTCGGAGGGAAGCCTTGATTAAAAGCGCAAGGACCGGGAAGATTGGAAGAGCAATCGCCTAAAAGAGCCTTAGGTAAATTCCAATACAATACAACAGCAATGTAATATCTCGAAGCAAGCTTAATGGGCCGTTTCGAGGCGGAACTTTGTTCATTTGTAAAAGTATTGGTGCGCATTCGCTGCCCCCCTGTTGGTTGATATTCGAGGTATTAACATCACAATGAAAGGAATCCTGTGTTCATGACGGCACACCTCAACGCAAATATTGACCATTGAGCATTGTCCACGTTGGAACGTAAACAATATTATTCCAGTGAACGGACGGATATCATGAGATAACGCGCAACAATATTCTAGTATTCTTTTTTTATGTGACATCTTATAATGTAGCTCATTAGTAAATGCGTTGCGCAATAATGTTGAGGGTAAGTAAACTCATTAATCATTAGCAACCGTCGCACTATTGAGGAATTAACGTCGACTCTTTCATTACAAATTTATTTGATTTGACAAATATAGCTGTACTTATAATTTAAGCCGCTGCTATCTTTTTACGAAGCTTAACGTCAATCGATAGTTTTAATCGGGGCACTTTTCTTAAATGCTTATTCATTGTACGTATTAACAATGAAGTCATCGATTAATGAATAGTGCGTTGCCAAAAACTTTCCGAGTCATGTCAATCGATCATTAAGTATACGTTTAATAATAGTTTAACATGTGTGAAATTGTGAGTAATCGAAATAACTGAACATGTCCACCTACACGGCTTTCTATAGATTCCCATTGCGACTGGGTTGTTTTTGTGGTCTCTTTGCAGCACGCAATGAAAGCTTGTCTCGGTCGTACGTTGCCCAGAAAAGGCAAGACGACGTGGGCGATACTTGCTGCAACCCACGCGTTCCACACTTACCCAGTACTCCCAAATTCCAATTTGCTATTCATTATTCATCGAAAGAGATCTATTGCGCCTTCGGTGATGTTCGCATGAGTAATAGACGTAGCACTCGGGTCATCAAACTTGCAGCGTTCGTTTTGTTAGCAACACTCGACGGTTTGTAGAAATGCGACGCGAACACATGTTCGCTATAATTACCTTCGGCGAAACGGGCGATGGCCTTGCACGAGACGCTAAAGGACTAATAATATTAAGTTTGAAACTCAAAACTTCTGGATCCAATGATAGCTCCCTCTTAGTTTGGTCTTAACTCGATTACGACATACCCGGTACGAAGACAAAGTAGATTTAATTGCGTAATTTCATGTTTTCGTTAAGTAGAGTTTACGGTTCAAAACTCGCTGAAGTAAGGAACTCTTGACTGAATTATTTAACCAATTTCGGACTTATAGTTGGGAATACTTCGCTTCAATGGTAAAACTTGTAATTTTTAATTACTGTTATTATAATGTAAACTCATTATTTAAATTCCTTCCCAAGAAAAAGTTCCTTGAACGATTTCACGGACCCTATCACTCGTGTACATCGGAGTTGATCATTAATTTCAACTTTATTGATGCTATAAATCCAGTCTAGTAGCGGTTTTATTAGTTATTTTATTGTTTTCTTGAGGGACCCGCGGTCTAGCATCGTGTACATCGACCGAACCGCTTACTTTGTTATCTCATAAATGTGTTTCAAAAATATTGACGCAAATTTCAAATTCTCAGACCACTTGTTAGATGAGATAATTCACTCTCGAATAGGTTCGTCCACGTCTGTTGTTCTCGTTCTGCAACAAAAACGTATTGACCCTCAGGGAATACTGCGCAGAAACCCCCTAATGAATTTATTAAGATGGAACATTGAATAAAGTTGCCAACTTTCTACGGAATTTACATAGATGCGAAATGTCCAATTTGGGTAAAAGAAAAATCCAAGATTTAGCCCGTCGCCAAGACGAATTTCAATATTTATATTAGAATATATCCTTCGGACTAAAAATTTGGATGGTGCCCAAAATCAGGTTCATTGCGCATGACCTAAGCGAGTGGTGTCGGGGTGAATAATCTATAGTATGCACGGACAGCCTACAGTGCGATTGTCTAACGGCGCACAACGGTACATCGTACACAGATGAATGAAATAATCTCCGATGTACTGCAAAAAACGAGGTAGTTTCTGTGCAATTGTGTTCCAAAACGAACCGATTCTTTACCATATTTAACATTGAGAACGTAATAATTGCATGCATTTACGCGAATAATAAAGATTGAATTGAATATAATTTTGCGGATAATTTAATGTTAGTCCTTTGTTCTCTCCATCTAATCTCCAGCTAAAGAAGATTTAATAAAAAAAATATTCGATAGCATCTATCGAAATGACATTTTTTAGTTTCTGTTTTTGTAATAATTATACTTAATCAGATTCAAAAGCTAAGAATACTACTAGACCAGTCCCTTCTGGAAGCATGAATGTTGCAAATGTTTAAAATGCAAATAAGTATTACATTCGTAATATTTCCATTTGGAAGATTGTTACTTGGAGTGACCTATTATGATAAAAGCGTTAAGCAGTTTGCGTTTTAATCTTGTTAAATCTAAACTATTAGTCTTTAAGTAAAAATAGAAGCTTTGTGTCCACGTTAAACAGACACAAAAGACCTTTTATGTTGCAACGACCCACAAAGGATTGCAAACTACCAAGTTTCTCATTTCAACCTGGAGGCAACTATTTTTATAATATTACAGCTAATAGCTCTTTGTGGTTTAATTTCGATTAAGTTACTTTTAGCAAAATGTATCCTACGCTCACTTTGATCGGCATTAGCATGACGAATGTATAACGGTTTCTTTGTTTACAATCTGTTACATATTTCGACACTTTTTCTGTCCTCATTACATATTTATCAAGTTATTAGTCATTCGATAAACTGTTTCGGACTGGCGTGGTTTCAGGACAATAACATTATTTCTTTAATCGATGTCATATGTACTGATGTGCGTATGACATCGATCAAATCATTTATCTAGACTGTGAAACATAAGTATGTCTGTTAATCAATTATATATACCGTGAAATCCCGTGTAACGATGTAACGATGTGCTGGAGCAAGTGAATGAGTTTGTATATCTTGGATGCGCCTTCAGTAAGGATGGGAAATACACCGCTGACATAGAGAGAAGAGTGAGTGCAGGGAACAGAGTGAATGGTGCGATGGGAAAGCTACTCGGGAGCCGGCACTTAAGCCATAAGGCGCAGCTGGCCATACATAACGCAGTTCTTGTCCCAACGCTGTTATATGGTAGCGAGAGCTGGGTATGAAAGAAGGAGAATGAAAGTAGGATAAATGCGGTAGAAAGGCGAGCTCTGCGGAAGATGTGCGGAGTGAAGCTGACCGACCGCATTAGCAACAGCGTAGTAAGACAGCGAGTAGGTATGAAAGATAGTATCGGTGTAAAGATGAGAAAGGGCATGCTCCGTTGGTTCGGGCATATAGAAAGAATGCGAGAGGAAAGAATGACAAAACAGATATACAATGTGAAAGTGGAAGGATGCAGGTACCGGGGAAGACCTAGACTATCTTACCACGACCAAATAAACTGAGTTTTATCTGATGGAAAAGTCAAGAGTCTCCGTAACCGGCGAGCGTGTATGAGACGAACTATGAGAGTCGAGGAAGCCAGAGAGGTATGTAAGGAAAGAACCTGTTGGAACTCTGTACTCTCTGCCTACCCCGCAAGGGATCTGGCGTGAGGTTATAGATAGATAGATAGATAGGTGAAATCAAACATATAAAGAATAACATAGCCCCACACTAGGAATTATTCCTGTGTCGTGGTCACAAGGTATACATATATTAGGGGTCGTGGATGCGTTCACAAGTGTACAACCATGAAATTCTCATACACAAAAATTCGGACCGAATCAAATATTACTAGGACACACAGATTTGTTCGGAGGGGGATCAAATCGATAGACAACGTCTGTCAGTTATGTTATGTCACGTATGTGGTGACATAAATATATGACAAGACGCAATTACAGTCTAAACTCTTTTTAACGAATCTTAACGAACGCAACGCCTTCGGGAAAAAGGAAAAATAACCAAATTTCACCAATTACATGCAGTACGTTTCACATCACTTTTTTTTTTTCTCCTTTTTCTGTCGCACGTATCAAACAAACTTTATCGTTAACAAATAACGCTTTTCTTTTACTGGCCATCTTGACAGTTTCAAAGTTGGTTTACGTCTGATAATACAATACCACCAAAATTTCCTAAATATAAAGTAATCCAAGACTAATGGCACACGTGTTCGATGCAATTAACAATAACTAAAGCAAGGCAGATGTTTACGACATCAGAGTGTCATTCTTAGTAATTTCGGCACCTCAAAGATTTAGTCGGAACCTTTTGTAAGCTCATTATAAAAACGATTACACTATTAAATACTCCTGCAAATATTTGCTGGCGTCTAAATATAAACATATTTTTTCGTAATAAAGAATGGTTGTTGCGCTATACAGCATTATGTTTTGGCGTAAATCAACCAAATTGACCTAATTTCTATGTTATAGGAAGTTTTTCTTTATAACGAACGACGTTATAAGAGTCGACTATGCAATATATTTTTAAAAGGAATAAGGGGAGTTTTACAGAAAGGCTTAACTGTAAAACTTAGGAAATCAATCTAAGTAAGTAACATACTCTGAACGTGAACTAAAATTAATTCCTAGCCAATCAACCAAAATCAAAGAAAACCACAAAATTCTAGCGCTAGTAGGTACTGCAACACCAAAAATCCAATATAGCTTGAAATACTAGTGCGGTAATATTCAAGTGATCTCATGTAGTCATAACGTGTCATTGATCAGTCAGTGATCGCTGACCCGTGCGTTTGTCAGAATGCAGGCGTGCTCAGTTTGCACGAACATCGAACCAACTCTACCGTGAAGCGGTGGAATTTTATAACTGCTCGTTTCTGCCTATTTTTTAAAAACATTGTAGCATTTTTTGATTGTAGCATAATTGGTCTTCTAATGAAACGACCATATTTAGACGATACTAGCACAGCCCATGTCATCTAAATGATGACGTTATTTAGATGACATGGGCTGGGCTATTATTTATTTATATTTACATCTGGCATTGCTATTGTGTATTTCAACTGATTATCTAAAAAGACAAGCAATTTTTTTAAAGAGATTGCATTAATTGCTCTGTTTTGTTATTCATCTTTGAGCCATTATGGACTTGTAGGGTTTTCAAGAGCCTGATAGAGCATAGCTAAATTTATTCTCATTTTCTCTATGAAAGTATATTCATCGCTGAAGAACATCGATTGATGTTTTCCGGAATAGAACATTTCTTTTTTTCGCTAATATGTTTAATTACTCGTCTTAGTATCTAAACATATTATGGGATGCTTTATTTATTTAAAAGTTGCTGTAGCATTAACTTCCTACTAATATTATAAATGTGAAAGTTTGTATGTTTGGATGTTTGTAACGCAATCATGCAAAAAACGGCTGAACGGATTTGGATGAAATTTGGTACACAGATAGTTTATTACCTGGATTAACACATAGGATACTTTTTATCCCGGAAAAAGTCAAGAGTCTGTAACCGGCGAGCGTGTATGAGATGGAGTGGAGGAAGCCAGAGAGGTATGTAAGGAAAGAATCTGTTGGAACTCTGTACTCTCTGCCTACCTCACAAGAGATCTGGCGTGATGATATAGATAGAAACGTTAGGTTTCTATCTGAAATCAACGCGGGCGAAGTCGCGGGCAGAAACTAGTCTACTATAAATGGATAAAGTTAGCCGTGTATGAGTCACTTAATTTGAGAGCCTGCGTGCCTCTCGGTTTCAATAATTAATTTATAAGTACACCTACTCAGATCCAGCTATTTATTTCAAACAGGGTCCTAATTCACTATGATCAATTAAATACGTAACGCGACGCGTTACGATAACTGTCAAATCATCGTTCAGGTTCCGCGACACAAGTTCCATTACACGATCATAGTACGAAGTAACCGTAAACGCGTCGCGTTTAGTCTTAGCCAATAAGGATCCTCTGGTGTCGTTAGACACAACAAATACAGATTTTATCGACAGCTTTTAGTATTGAAATAGTCACAAGGGCATTGGGTAATGTGTTCGTAAGGTGGAACACGTCGGGCTGAGTGGATTTATAACAGGCTGAATAGAAGTCTGCAACAAGCGACTTAACGAGGTCATCTTACTTTGCTATAAACCGCTGTCAACCCCTGGAGCAACTGTCGGGCATTGCATAGAATCAGAATATTTTTTATTCATGTAAACCATTACAGTATTTATGAATCGTCAGAAAAGTAACAAAGACTCTACCACCACTTCGGAATTACATTCCTGTGGAGAAGAAGGGCAAGAAACTCCACGGTTACTCTTTTAAAATAGTATTTTTACATTTTCTTTTTCCATCTACATTTTGTTGTGGAATATGGAAGAACGATGTAGGCTGGTCTATCAGGTGGGTCTAAGTTAAATTATACTATTCATGTGAATGGCTAAATGGTTTCCTCATTTACAGAGAAAGAAATGAGTAATTAGAAACTTAATTAATAGAAGGAAGAGAGAGAATATTAAATAATAATAGCTAAACAAGTTGTCTATATTCAATCAAGTGGAGCTGGAACAGCCCCTATCCAAGTATTTTTGTCTTTTAAAATAATCATCTAGCGTATTGTAAGCTTGCTTACTAAGCGTACGTTTAATACAAGCTTTGAATTTATTGTCACTAAGTTTAGTGACGTCAAGACGAATTTTATTATAAAATCTAACACAGTACCCCATGAAAGAAGTGTGAATTTTTGAGAGACGAAATTGCGGTTAATCTAATCTATTTCTATGTCGCGTATTATAACAATGCCTATCGCCTAGCTGATTAAACAGATCTATATTTTTTCTTGTATACATTATGTTTTCATAAATATACTGACATGGGACCGTCATAATATTGGCTTCTTTAAACCATTCTGTAAAAGAGTCGCGACTACCTAAGTTATAGATGGCTCTTATAGCCCTTTTATGTAAGATAAAAATAGACTCAATGTCAGCTGCCCTACCCCCCAATAATATACTGTAAGACATAACACAATGAAAGTAACTGAAATAGACCATCCGCGCTGTGTCCACATCAGTAAGTTGTCTGATCTTTCTTACGGCATAGGCAGCGGCACCGAGCCGTTTACCTAAAGTTTTAATATGACGGCCCCATTGTAACTTAGAATCAAGCGTAATCCCTAAGAAAGATGTATCATTGATAAACTCAAGTTTCTCGTTGTTCAATATAATATCACATGCAGTACTTTTCACATTTGGTAAAGAAAATTTTATACGTTTAGTTTTGTTATTAATTATATTATTTGACAGCCGCTCAATGTTTCTTCACTTTTTATTACGATTCAGCAATCACTGACTCTTATTAACATCATATACACGTTATATCATGTAATTTTGGTCGATATACACACAAAATATGGAATTAATTTGATTATTTTAACGACGACGGCTAGTGATACCAGCCCAAAAAAAAATGTTGACCTGTACCTATGCCATAGATCATTGAAAAAACTGTATTTTGAGGTTATAATAAGATTATTACCACGTAAAATGTATATCGTCTCTTCATTATAAAATGTCGAATGTCGCTAGTGTTAAATCTTAAAAAGTCCTCGACCAACACCAGCGCATCTTATGCACACCCGGTTAAGATAGTAGGCTTCCAACAGTAGTGTCCAGATTGTATCGTATTTACAACTGTTGTTGTCGATAATGTGCAAAACTTATCAGACAGACCTTTGTAGGCTGGCACAGCTTGTTCCAGTGGTTAAGAGCTTGAGGCGCTCCGCTCACTAGATTGAGGAATCGCGGGTTCGATTCCTGGACGGGACAAATATTTGTGGATCACACAAAGATTTGTCCCGTGCGGGAATCGAAGCCCCAACGAACGACACATCTTTGTGTGATCTACAAATAATTGTTTCGGTCTGGATGTTTGCGCATGTAAATTCCATGTTTGTAAACTCATCCACGACACAGGAATAAGTCCTAGTGTACGGCTACGTTTATTTAAAAAAAATGCTGGATCATTGTTAAGATTAGGCAACCAAAAGTAGTGTCGAGATTCTAGCGTATCCACAATTGTTGTCGACAGTATGCCAAAATTTACCAGTCAGATCTTTGTAAGCTGGCAACTTACACAGCTTAGAGACATATAATTAAACAAAAACTGCTGGATCATTCTTAAGATTAGGCAACTAAAAGTAGTGTCCAGATCCTAGCGTATCCACAATTGTTGTCGACAATATGCCAAAATTTACCAGACAGATCTTTGTATGCTGGCAACTTACACAGCTTAGAGACATACCATTGAACAAAAACTGCTGGATCATTGTTAAGATTAGGCAACTAAAAGTAGTGTCCAGATCCTAGCGTATCCACAATTGTTGCGGTCCATAATGTGCCAAAATTTACCAGACAGAACTTTGTATGCTGGCAACTAACACAGCTTAGAGACATACAACTAAACAGAAACTGCTGGATTATTGTTAAGATTAGGCAACTAAAAGTAGTGTCCAGATCCTAGCGTATCCACAATTGTTGCGGTCCATAATGTGCCAAAATTTACCAGACAGAACTTTGTATGCTGGCAACTAACACAGCTTAGAGACATACAACTAAACAGAAACTGCTGGATTATTGTTAAGATTAGGCAACTAAAAGTAGTGTCCAGATCCTAGCGTATCCACAATTGTTGCGGTCCATAATGTGCCAAAATTTACCAGACAGAACTTTGTATGCTGGCAACTAACACAGCTTAGAGACATACAACTAAACAGAAACTGCTGGATTATTGTTAAGATTAGGCAACTAAAAGTAGTGTCCAGATCCTAGCGTATCCACAATTGTTGTCGACAATATGCCAAAATTTACCAGACAGATCTTTGTAAGCTGGCAACTTACACAGCTTAGAGACATATAATGAAACAAAAACTGCTGGATCATTGTTAAGATTAGGCAACTAAAAGTAGTGTCCAGATCCTAGCTTATCCACAATTGTAGCGGTCCATAATGTGCCAAAATTTACCAGACAGACCTTTGTATGCTGGCAACTAACACAGCTTAGAGACATACAACTGAACAGAAACTGCTGGATCATTGTTAAGATTAGGCAACTAAAAGTAGTGTCCGGATCCTAGCGTATCCACAATTGTTGCGGTCCATAATGTGCCAAAATTTACCAGACAGACCTTTGTATGCTGGCAACTAACACAGCTTAGAGACATACAACTGAACAGAAACTGCTGGATCATTGTTAAGATTAGGCAACTAAAAGTAGTTTCCAGATCCTAGCGTATCTTCAATTGTTGCGGTCGATAATGTGCCAAAATTTACCAGACAGACCTTTGTATGCTGGCAACTAACACAGCTTAGACATACAATTCAACAAATTAACGGACGATTTGGCGCAGTGGTTAAGAGCTTAAGTCGCTCCAACCACTGGGTCGAATAGTTGCGGGTTCGATTCCCGCACGGGACAAATCTTTTTATGAATCCCAATTATTTGTTTCGGTCTGGTTATTTCTGTATGTGAATTTTCACACACGACAGGAATAAATCCTAGTGTGGGCTACGATTTTTAAAAAAGAAACAAACTATATTATCAGTCGAAAGGTGTCTACTGCATGACAAAAACCTCTCCAAAGATCGTGACGACGACCAGCTTCGTAATCAACGTTGGAGGAGACCCTAGTCCCCCCCTCCAGCACACACGGCAGCAAACAATACCTATAGTAGTATCTCATTGTATTTTATTCTTTGTTTGTTTTTTTATCCCTGTATTTTTGCTGTGCTGAATAAATATTTTTCATTTCATTTGTTCGCAATGTACGCATCTATCTATTATACGCGACCTTCATCGGTTATCGGCCCACCTAACATCTTCAAATCTGGAAATGTTAAGCTTTACACATGCAAGCAACTAAACATATCCTGATTTCCCAAAACCATATCGCATACTATGTATCTCAACTGCACTCAAAATTTATGCGATCCTGATATTAATACTGTCTGAATCTCGCATGGCATGTATCAACTCCGCCGGCACATGTTCAATATTGCGGATGTCGGAACGTCCCGTGCCGTGAGCGAAACCAATAAATATTACTATTCTGTCTACCTTGTCAATATTGCTGTTCGTCTTGTGCATGCTCGAGTTGTGGATGAAATGGAGCAAATACAACCAATCAAGTCGCTAGAGCTCGTTAATCGAGATCTTGTTGTAGTAGATTGCTATTGATTTGTACTAATCCAATATTGGGTTCTGAATCTCTCGGAATATGAGTAGGGTTCAATTTTTAGCAGATTAACCGCTATACCTTATCGAATTGAAAAATAATCTCGTAAAAGTAAGAATGGCGCGACGGAGGAGAGACCTCGGCAGTTGGTAATGATGATGAAACAGATTTTGGTTGACGCGACACCAGCTTAGAAAAATAAAAAAAAAATGGGTTATACAAGATTAATGAACATTGCATATATATATGAAAACAACAAAGATTTGAAATAAAAAGTAAAAAAATAATAACGTAAGCTAAAAGGACCACCGGCTAGTCGCAATAGTTGAGAGATTGAACCACGGCCATTATTTTCATCTGTAATAATTGAATCAAATCAATAATTTGCGTTTTTTTAACAAAAAAAAAGCCTATTGTATACTAAGTAGTGCAATGGATTGGGTTGCATGTCTGTGACTAACAAAGTTCTTGGAACGATTAGTGGCATATCGATCTTGCAATTAGGAACTTTCATAGACTTACTTGTTTAAACTACAGTGAATGTTTTATGATTATGCTAAGCAGTTCTTACCTCTAACTTATGTAACACTTACTGTATAAAATTCTATATCGTATCAAATTTGCAGTTATTAAAATAACCGAAAATTTGTTTTAATTATTTGCTGAAATTGCGCTATCGGATGCGCTAATTGAGTGTTCTCTGTTGATTTGATGTGAATTGAGAGACAATATTTTCTGATAAATTGAGGGAGATATTATACAAACATGATCTCGAACATGCAATGGTTCGATCTCCTAACGAGGCAATGTTTGTATAACCCACAGCATTTGTTTTGGTCCGACTTTTTTGTGTCTAAGCACACACCTATTATTATACAGGAATAATTTGTAGTACTTGAAACATTTTTTATTCTTGAAAAATTGCTACAGTCTCTGCAGGATTGACATAGAGAACATAGCACCTACAGACTTCTTTGTTGGCTAATTAAATCAGCTTCATATATGTACATATCACATAAAAGATCTTATTTATTGTAATTATTCAAATACACAAACAACAAGTCGTATAACTAATTATTATTACAGTTCTTTGACCGATAACATTAGCACTTTGTTTGCGGATGTCTTTATAAAAAATATAATAAAAAGAATTGCGTCTGCAAGTAACAATAAAAAGACCTTCAACCTATTGTGAGGCATCGATATCGTCGATACAAGTAGTATTATTTCTTCGTCGAAATAGTATATGAGATTATACATGAATGCCTCATGCGCCGTTTTCGCATTAGGGGTAGGCAGAGGTATACTTTGTACACCTAGTTTTCGCCTAGGTCTTGAAGTGACAGGGAAGAGCCTGGCCATTCTTTAGGAGCATTTCACTTATCTAGTAAATTACAATCACACATAGGTTCCGAAAATCCAAAAGTGCAAGCTGGAGTCTTTATCTTGCTTTTTGTAAAAACCAGTCAAGCATTCTATCACTAGGCTTTCACTCCTTTTCTTGGCTATCATTGTTCACTTTTTACTTGACATTATACATATATAAATTAATTTCGATCTACTGAATTAGGTACAATTTCAGTTAAATATAGTTACTTAGTAGAGCAACTGGTGTAAACTTCACTACGATGCTGTGAGGTATTGCGAAAATAATATTATTATAAGGAGTTTCATGCCAGGGGACTGGTTTTTGACCGGTTTGTTCCCGGCACACAAAAAGGAACGAAAGTATTAGTAAGAAATGTTGATGTTGCATATGTAGGTATGATATTACCATAATAAAACAAACGACATCCATCCATCCCCTAAACCATTACGATTGTAAAAGGACTCTGATGACCTGGTTAAAATCTCTAAACTATACTGAAACAGAAAATTTATTAAAGAAAATAGCATAGACATATATACGTATATATCTATATTTTGATTTAAAATATATAGACCCTCCATAACTAGTTTTAATTACACACACATACACACACACACACACACACACACACGAGCGCGCACACACACACGCGCACGTACACACACACACACACACATAAACATATGCATGCTTTTATATTAGATAAATTTAATGTTTAAAGTTAATTTAATTTATAATATAATTTTATTTTAATCCATGTGCAAACACGGGATGGAAGAGCGGTGGCTTCCTGCTACAGGTATTTCATACTTACTAGGAAAGTCACCACAATATCATTGTTAATTTCTAGATTTTTAATGAAATAAATATTTTTGATTTTGATTTTTGATATTGTATTCGATATAACGTAGCATTTCATAGCCAGTTTTGAGGGATCGGTTTCCTAGTTACCGTGGTGGACCGCTGGTTAAGAAGATAATAAAAATTTTATTAAAACTCAGCACTTGACAGGAACTTATCCTTGCTCGTTAAGGAGCCTCACCCTATATCTTATCCTTCAAGGCATCAAAATAGATTAATAATATCAGTCTATACTGCCCACTGCTGGGCAAAGGCCTTCTCTCACAAATCGAGGTAAGAGAGATTAGGTCATACTCTACCACGCGGACCTAGTGCGGATTGGTGGAGAAAATAGATAGAATCAAAATAGATTATGATTTTAAAATTGCAATAGAATAGAATGTATATGGGATTACAGTGGCGGTGATGAGACCTTTGTAATAAAATGGAATGATCTATGTCTGGTAAGAAAAGATGAAGAATAGTAACATCGTATAACACAAATAATACAGTCGAACTGATAACCTTATTTTAATGTCGGTCAAGAAATCGTTTAGATCAGTCTGCCGCGATTTTAGCACCTATCTGAGACCGAATTGTACCATATTCAAAGCAAATAGAAAGTGTTGAAGAAAGAGATAATATGAAGACCATAAATAATTATGACTTTGTGTTTTCAGTTTACGAAACCATTTTCTGATCCCGTCTTCTTTACAATAAAACAGTGTTGTCGGGTTTATTCCAGCTCCTTCTATGCCTATAATAAGTAGGCAAACCGATCGTGGCTTAGACAGTCTGGCTACAGTCTAGATACACGTCTATCGACCAATTAAAACGTCGGACCTTGGTAATTAACCGCGAAACCAGTACGGCTTCACGTCTCATGTTTCAGCCTTATAGCTGACCAAAGGCATTGCGGTTTCGGGCTTCTCATTAACAGCCGCGTTCCAATTTATTCGCAACCTCGATCAATCTTTCTTTCGCATCATTAGAATCCTTTAGTCGTATTGATTTTCCGTGTATCCTTGAAGAGATACAGATTTCTTAACTTGGAACAGTATTGTCGATGTTTATTCACTACGCAATGAAGTACTCTTTGTAATAAAGGATATTCACATATGAAAAAGCTTATAGTGCGAGTAGGCGTCTGGCCTTGATCGATCCGTGTGCGTGTGTCATTCTCTTTACAGCTTTCGTCGGCGACGGTCGTGCCTTGAGCCTTTTTTAATAGCATTAAGGGAGTCCGTTTTGTGTAGTTACGGCTACCTGCTGCCGTCAGGGTTAGGATAACGGATAATCTCAGACTTTGCGTTCAAGAGTATCTTAAGGTTTTTTTTTGCTTCTAGAATACACGAAACAAAATAATAATCTATTTTAAGGGCTATGAAAATAAATCAAGTAATACGAGGGGGGCCCAGAAGGCTATAACAAAGATGTTGTTATACAAGAAGGGTCATTATACTATGAACCCTCCGAATCTACCCTCTTCATATTGAATGTCGTGTGGAATTGATGTTCCGCCCACGAATGTCTGCTGAGACCGATACCCCATTTTATGGATTTCTTTTTAATATTTGTGAGATAAACCGGCCTTCGGACTATCTTAATGCCTCGGCCGGGCGGGTAGGCGCGCTCTTGTATACTATGTATAATTTAGGTTATAAAACCCTTAGTTTTTCAATATCGTTTGCTTATTCATGTGGCTGCTCCTAGATCTATTTAAAATACTACTAAAAAGTTACGTAAACCTTTTGAATATTCAGGTTTGAATACATTAATTTTGAGATACCTTCACTATTTTAATTCACATTGAAAACAGAAGTAGTAATAATATTACTTCAATCCAAATACATTTAATAATACTTGAAGGAATTACGCTCCTCCTACTTTCGAAGTTTGCTCGACCAGATGGCCTGGAATCCGTCTCCGATATGGCTGGCAAGAGCCATATGGCGTCGCAATCGCAAATATATTGGCATTTTGGCACTAAATCGTTAAAAGAATTTCTTCTGACAGAATCATCGAATTGTCGTGTTATATCCCTGTAGAATTTAATGTTATGTTCTGTTGAAGACTTCTTAAATAGAAGATACAAAGTTAACACAAACTCGGAACACGTTAACACCTTGAATTCGATAATGTTTTCCTTCTCCACTTCTCGGTCAGTGTTCCGTTTACATATGTATTTACCTGAAAAGAAATTTCCAGTACACGAGAAGAAATGTTGCCGTCTAGTG
Source organism: Phalera bucephala (assembly GCA_905147815.2). Lineage (NCBI taxonomy): Eukaryota > Metazoa > Arthropoda > Insecta > Lepidoptera > Notodontidae > Phalera > Phalera bucephala. The sequence continues at coordinate 29,668,533 of LR990622.1, forward strand.
AATAATTTATAAGACCTTATCAATATTAACGACGTAACTTTTCAACTCTGATTACTTATCTCTAAACGTGATATCCATAATTAATATCTAATCGAGACCACCCTTCATTATCATTATTTTGTTTGCGGATTCGCCGTTGTCAACGGTACGCCTAATTGCGTTTTAATGTCTTCCCCTATTAATATTGGTTAATTTAGGAGCTTGGGTTTATAAAGAGTGTATTAATAGGCAATCTTCTCGAATACACGTTATTTAGGTCTTATTTATATATATAAAAAAATGTATTAAGTAATGTTTTCATGTCATGGGAGAACCCTTAGCCCAGCAGTAGGACGATATATGTTTAAAAACGTTTGCCATAGATTAACTAAGGCTGCTATTAGAAAAGTGTGTAGCTATTAACTGAATCCATATTATTAATAAACGAAGATTTGTTACTTGGTGTCACTAACACTCGTTTAATGACAGCCTGGAATTAGATTAATCAAACGTAATGGAATAAGTAAAATGTACAGTGGAAGGATATTTATTTGAGGGGTTGCGTTAGGGTATGTCTGCGTCACAATGCCGGGTTCGTGATGTCTAAGTAATGCCTGAAACAAGGCAAAATCGATAATGTTGCCGTCTCAGGCGGACGCGCGCCGCTGGCTCCGAATTATATTCTCAACCAAATCCAGCCGGCACGTGACTCAACTTGTTGCCGCTATGAAAAGACACAAAGCTACGTTATTATAGGCTGCAATACGGTGACGGAGAGATTGTGGCCACCGATGGCGGAATATTGTCCATTATCTTAAGTACCCCCCATTTGAATCGTTTGAAGCACCATTGACACGGCTATTGTCGCGGGTTCATCTTTTGAAGAGGTGTTCATTCATTTTTATTTGAGGAAAATCGTAATGAAATATGTAAAACTGACGTACCTTAGGTCATGTAAATTGTACTTTCATTTGGCAAATTTCACAAAAATATAATTTACTTAAACTTATGATGTTATTGTTAATTAAAAAATAACATGATAATATCGCTTCCGCTCATGAATGCGTTTTAAGTCGCACGCTGCAAGTATAAGCTAAGGAAGAATTATTAATCTTGTCCCACGTTGGGCGCCATACCGTCTTTTGTATTAAAAATTCTCTTTTTATACACTAGAGAGAATATAATCATCTTTGAATAATGTTTTTAAAACAAACAATAGTAGAAGGTTATTAACTAGATGCAATTTGTAAATATTCTTGGTACTTCATATGTATTTTGTTTCTAAAAGTTTTGGGTAATACAATCCCAACACAGAAGTTCTATTAGTCACCTCTGTGTCGAGTCGACGACAAAGTTTTATTGAGGAAACTAATTTATCACTGCGGTGATATGATCTATGAGCGAAGTCGTCCGGGGGGTAGTCAGACTACCGGTATTATCTTGAATTTCATTTACTATTAATGGAGTACCCACAAAATCTGGCGACAATCTTATGTTGGCTAAATTTTTTTCCAGTTATTCGTTTTCTTTTAATATTTTCTTGAGTCTTAATTAATAATTCGATCAACAGGTGTTTATTTAGCTTTTGCAATAATAATTACTCACTGTTTGTTTCTAGAATAAATGGTTTAACTGTCAGAATCTCCATCCATTAAATATCATGTACATGTCGTTGACATACACGACGACGAACATACCGTCAGCCAGGCGGACGCCACAAGCGGTATTTCCACAGCGCTTGAATCGGCTAAGCAAGGCGTGCTTCTGGTATTCCCAGCTATTACTACAGGGGGACGCGGTCTAGGGGTTGTTGGCCGGAATCGATCCGCCGCACCACGGCCACCGCCGGTGTTACCGGTGCACGGGGTTACCACACCATCACCACTGCAGTCTTCCTGTTTCATTCCCGTGTTGCAACTCACCAGGTCAGCTGTTTCGCTGGCCATTTCGCAATCCGGTTATATTTAATGGGAATGTAGTCTGCGGGTGTATTCCCAAGCCAAGATTAAGAGGTCGAGAGGTGTCGGAGAAAGCATCTATGATTTTAAGAACAGGAAATCAATCGGAAGCAATTCGAGTGGCGAAACAAATTCAGCGTGGCGTTGCTGTTAATTGGCTGCGGGTGGCGGCGCCGAGACGGCGGCGGAACCTCCGCATGGTGCCTCCCCGCCGAGCCCTCACCACGCACTCGCCTGCTCGCCCCCGACAGCTCGGCGTTTTTACGAGCGAAAAGTCCGTCGAGACCCGCATGAGTCTGGGCGACCCTTAAATTAGTTTGTCTTCCCCGACCCTAGACTCCTTATTGCTAGGTGCGGAGTTTGAGACACAGAACGTCTTTTTCTTAATCTCAGTAAAATTTTGACAAATTTGTATAGTTATGCTTTCTGTCTTTCAATACGAAATATTTCGTCGTCTATCGTTACATATCCGAAAACTTGGATTTTCTTCCAAACAGCAAATGAAGCCTTACCGTAAGATCAAGATATCCTTGCTTGATGGGAACTTGACGTAATGTAATAGATGTCATGGCTGACATTATTTTTCCATTTGGTAGGCTTATTTTCTTGTGCGAGTTATCAAGTTAGGGACGGTAGCGCGCAAGGGGTGGATGCGGGGTGGGTCCGCAGGGCGGGGGTCGCGGGGCGAGGGGCGCAGCTATCGACCGGCTGCCCTCCCCCCGGCATGGCTCAGTTTCCGGGCGAGAGTCGCGCAGTCCGCCAGCGCCGCGACGCGACTCCGTCACTCGTTAGATAGTCAATTTGATCACCACCATGCTGATAGGACTTGTTCGGGACTCGGTGATGCAGTGCTTCTGCCACTCATGCCGCGCGCCCGTTCTGCCTGCAGGTTGGAAACGCCGCAATGGACGCAGAATTTTGTACCCGTTAATTTTTAACCGGCGACGCCGTTTTGACTCTCGCTGCGGAGACAAACGCCCAAGACGTAATCTGAATCTGGCTTGATATTATTGAATAGTTTATAATCTGCCCAGAAAGATCGTATTTTTCTTAAATAATACAGAAGATAACCCAAGGTAACCTTTTTTCATTGCCGTCAGCACCATCTCCAGTTTGATTGAAGCTGAAAGGGAGGTAACACAGATTTGCCGCTATTACTGTTTTTATTTGAATCTTTAAGTTGCATCAGCTTTATTTCACTTATTTTTGAGGTCTACACCGGCCGGCGGGGTGCGGGGTGCCGGCCGGCTTCTACTATTAAGTCAAATCTGACGTAAATCACGTGATCCATCGTTTTTGCGCTATGATACGAAGGAGGGGGAGATGATGGATGGCAATTGATTTATCATAATCTCGAATCTAATGTCAACTACTTTGCACCATCGTGGAGACCCTCGTCGTAAGATGTTTGCCATTGTATAAGAATCTTTTTGATGGAGGATCGTAAAAGACGTTTAGGTCCTGAAGTGATCCCCAAATTGGGAAGGGTCTCGGAGACTATAGACTAATCTATTTCGAAATCAATTTCGATGACCTTCATGTTTGTGTGCCTCAAACCGCTTGGCTTCTCAAGTTGTGTCTCAAGTTGCTGCGTGATAGTTTTGTTTCAGGAATACCTGTCAGGCTGCCGGCCCAACTACAACTATTGATTAAACATTACTGCATAATGTCCACCATTTTGTACCGCCTACGATTCGCGATACCACGCCGTGCGTCCACCATTCTGCGCACAGACCGCGACATTTATACGACTGTCTGTCTGTCTGGCTTTAGTTTTTCGAACGTTGGAAACTTATTTTCAAGGCTTTCTCATTTTACATTATACAATTAATAAATTTTCGAACATTTTTCTTCCCCGTATGAATGTTATTTTGAAAAAACAATGTTGTTTTCACATAATTTTTGGGGTCTTACGAAGTCGCGTCACGCGAACGCGACATAATCATTACAGTTGATACCCTTTACATAATGTTCTGGTATTTCATACGTCACTAGCGCATTTCGGAACTTTACGTAATTCGTTCTGGCCTAATTAACGAACTTCAGCAATTCTTTCGGATGCTTAGAATTTCTCTCGAATATTTAATTAGAGAAGTTTTGGGTATTAATTAGTTAATTTTTTCAATGTCGGTTTTCTGCTTTGGATCTGGGTTTTAATAGGTTATCATCAATATAGGAGTTCTTATTGCTTATACTTTCTAGAAGGTACCTAGGTATTATTGCCAGTTTCATAACATTTTACGACCAATGTCTGCCTAATTCTAAGCTGAGAAACGCCCTTGATATTCAGTTTCATAGCATCGGAGCCGTAAAGGTTTTACGGGTCTTATTTTATGACCTTGAATGCGAAATTTCTCCAGAAATAGCATTATTTCTACGACTACCCTCACAGTCTTTTATGTTGGTTTGGGTCCAATGTAATTGGAACAAATTAAGAGTACAATCGTATAAAAGGGTTACCTTAATGGGTGCGTAAACGTACCTACTATCAATTAATCATAATGCTCCACTCAACTCTAATGTCGTATTTATGCTTGTCAACTATATTTCAAGTATGTTTGGATTAGCCACGCCATTGTTAAGTGACAACAGGGGACTGGAGATCACATAATTGTTTAGGGGACTATTATAACAGCGGGGTTTAATTGGCTTAACAAGTTTCGCACCCCTTTGTATAAGGGTGCGGTAGGAGATTACTGGTTGGATCATCTTTATTACAATATCGTTTTGTTTAATAAAAACATTATATGCGACGGGTGTGAAATTTGATTAAATTGTAAATGATGCCGTTCTTTATAAAAGTTCGTATGAGGCAATTTTTTTGGGAAATCAAATTATTCTTGTAATGAAGGATTTGTGTACTGAGTTTGCAAAAATACCATAATGATGCAGTGCAGGTTCGCGTGTTCTGGCCCGTTTCCCATTACACTTGCGGAGCTGGATTTGAGTACTCACAACTTTAATGTTAAATTTAAACTAAAGTTTTTGCACACTCTGAACACTTAAAAATAACTCCTGTGGTGAAAGCTATAAAATGGGGCACCGTACAAAGTCGCACCCATTTTCCTAATGAGTATACCTCGTAAAGAGGACACTGTCGTCTCTTCGGCTCGCCACGCTGTATTGAATACCTCTTGTTCTTGCATCATCTAGCCACCGCATTTGCGTCGTGTTTAAAGCTCTCCGACGTGCCAATGTATTCCCAGCGGTAGTAAATTAACTTTCAGTCCCCCCTCATAGGTTTTAAAGGCTGACTTTAAATATTTTATCAGTTTTTCCATATATCGTGTGGCGCCAGGGGCGCTGAACGTCGACCTTTCAGTTGCGACTGCCCCGTTTGTACCTATTCGATTACCATATTTTCATGCTTTATTGTTTTTATGCACGTTCATTGTATTGCCGTATTATCCGCAGCAGACGTAGCTGCAGCATTGAATATGCATGGAAATATTATTGATTAAAATTCCTATCTCACATTCAATGCGAGTGAACTGAAATCACGTTTTATATTTTTACTTGAAATAGAATATTTACAAGCGCAAGTCTGAATTGAATAGTAAAATGGTTTTAGCCGTATAAAACTGACGAGGAACCTGGTATAATATCGCATAATATTGTTCTGATTCGTATATTTTACTACTATGTATGTAGGAGCACTTCATCTGTATTCGTCTGGCGGAGCTTTTACTTAGGGTCAGGTATTCCTGAGTTTTCTTACCATCAACGTTGCGGTTACGTAAAAGTAGTCGGCGAGAACTAAAGTGGTTCACCGCAGTGATTTCTCTAACTTTGTAATTTGTGCGAATCATGTCGGATGAAAGGGAGAAAATTATATTATTCTCTGTTCATGATTGGGGGAACAAGTACGTCCGTTATCTTGACAACGTTTGTCGAATAGACGTAAATTATAGCGAAAAGAAATTGGCTTTGACAAACGACCTTTGCGATGGAATTATTTGTTAATGAATCATAACTTTGAATAGCTTTTCGGATAAGATAAACTTATAGTTGACAAAGAAATATTGCGAAACTTGTTGAAGTAAATTATGACACATTGTCGCGACAAATTATTCTTACGGTTAGCACCCTTCTGTAGCAACTGTACCTTATTATGCTAAAAGCTCTTTGGTGCAAGCATTTCAGTCTAAGTATTTTTAATGATAGGATATTTTTCTTACATATTACCTTATTGCTAGTTACCAGGGTTAAAGTTTTAAATAGACTTAGCAGTTTATATATCGTCGTCACCGCATGGTCTGCGATGTAAACCGGGACTTAGCGTTGCCGTGAGGGATTATCCGTATTTGCGGCAAATTTTGTCGGCGCTCCGGCATTCCTCTCACGTATCGGCCTCTCATCTTGGGCCGTCGCGTCGTGCCTCCGCGTTATTACCTCGCTACTATTACCCCGACGTTCGACCCGAACAACATGAGTTGAAGCCCAAATATCTTACAAATTACTATTCGTTCGCGAACTGAACTCTTCAAGTTTTGGAACTTTGATACGTAACTTTGCCAAGATATAAATGATCTTGATTTAAATCATCTTGTCGTACTTGAGGTTGAGAAAATTAAATCAAATATTTGTGTTGCTTGTAAGTATGAGTAACAGATTGGTAATCCCAGAAATATTAGTTCAGCAAAGAGTAACAATCAATCATCAACATAATAATAGACCGGCTACGTGAACATTTAAATGCTTTAGTCGTAACTGCAATTTTAATTTCAATATTAACCATATTACCGTCTGATTCATCAAATAATACGGTACGGTTAGAAAACACCATTCTTTTTTGTCGAATAATAGCGATTTTATTTACTGGTTGGCTTATCGGAAACCTGTCAGTAGTCTGTCTGCCCGCTAATCAAATCGAAAACACCGTTAACAAATTTAGTGTTGTTAATTAGAATTATTTTACCAACATTGTTTATTGTATGTACAATAATTTTGGTTCATAACAACTTTCAACGTTCGTCGTTAATAAACTTGAGTAATTTAATTAGAACTTGTAATTATACCAGGAGCCAAGATCTTAATTATTTTCGGTAAACAGAATAAAAGCGACGGCATAGGGTTTCATTCTTTTTTTTTCATTATTTTGGTTGCTAGTACCATTACCTTGTAGCTTCACGTCTTTTACGCTTCACAAGGAATCTAAAAGTTGTTAGCGACAGTTGCAAAAAGCTCGTCATTAACACTTCATTAGATTCATAAAGCGCCATTATCATAAATGAATTCATTATTCCAATGTAAAATTTATCACAATTTTGTTGTGTGCAATGATTTAATGACATTCATCATCATCATCTCAGCCTATACTTGTCCACTGCTGAACATAAGCCTCCCCAACGCTTTCCAGCGTAACCGGTCCGATGCCACCGGCATCCAACGACTTCCTGCGATTTTCACAAGATCGTTGGTCCATCTGGCAGTTGGACCCGCCCATTGCCACTTCAGCTTGCATAGCTCTTGTCATAGCTCGCTGAGCAACTCTGAGCTTTTTTATGAGACCTATTGTAAGAGACCACGTCTCTGATCCGTATGTCATTACTGGCAACACACATTGACTAAAGACTTTAGTCTTGAGGCACTGAGGTATTTTGAATGAGAAGATGTTGCGCAGTTTCCCGAACGCTGCCCAGCCGGGGTAGATTCGTCGATTGACCTTTCTCTCAAAGTTGGACCTACCTAACCGGACATTGGAGACTTTAAAATTTAAAGATGGTCCCTACAATTGGCCGTAACACTGAGTGTCTTCATTAGATACACTTTGGCATGTATACCATTGGAGTGCCTTCATTAGATACCATTTGGCTTATAGGAATCATAACTGGCATGGAGTTTAAAAATTCGCCATACCATAAAACCACTTTTATGTATTCCCATAATGCATGTCACCCACTTATTAGCTTCTAGCATTATCTACTTTTTATGTCTGCTATTTGCTAGATGTAGATAGTCGTACCCTCTGTATTCGTATGTTCGAGGCGACTGGCCAGTCACGCGACTATCGATTGCCGATTCATTATGTCGTGGGTCCGAATGCTCTTCAAAGAAACATTAGTCGGAATGGTAGGGTGGTAATCGTTTTTCGATTGTCCTATATGGCCTATACCGACGCTCAGGGATGTTGATTCGGTGGTCGGTTTGACTTGATGTGGTTTTCTGGCATTTTGTGGTCTTGTCCTTAATCTAATTGTGTTTGCGATTGGATTAGAGGTTTAATTATGTTTCGTTTTCGTTTTTGTACAGTAATACGAGGTTACTGTTACTCGCTTTTGATGAGTTTGATTTTAACGTTAATTAATAGGACGATGCTTCGTTGTCACCATTTCAAAGAGGCTTCTAATTACGCTGGATACTGGGGCTTATAATTAGGGTGGTAAAGATGTTTATTTATAGAAGCTTACATTTTTTGATGCTCCCTTTACTTTTAAGACGTAATAAGTTTTGTGAAATGCCTGCGGGTCAATTTGTCTCCTTACGAGAGTTCGGTGTCGCCGGTTCGGACTCCGCTGACGAGTTTTTTTTCATAGCCCACCGGCGGTCGGCGCCGGTCAAGAAGCCAGTCGGCAAGCCGAGGACCAAGCAACCTAAGAAGGTCAAATTTATAAGTAAGTATTCAGGAGAGTTTCAGGTGGAACTTGTTTTTCTTCTCCAAATAAATAACAACAAATTGTTAATAATTATTTACCAAAAAACGACTCCTAAATCCATGTTAAAACTTCTACACTAAAAATAAGAATATTGCTATAAAATCACTAAATCCGAAACTAAACTCAAACAACCGAACATTGCCGCAAACAAGCATTTGGATACGTTTCAAAAGCTTCAGCAAAAACTTGGAAATGTTTCAACTTTCAACTCCACAAAGTTTACATGTTTTTCTGAGGGGCTTTATTAAGAGCCACGCCCAAAGCACGTTACCGCTTTATCCTATGTACTTTATTTCGTCTCGTCGCAGACTCCTTTGAAAGATACGACAGTACACACGACCATGGCTCTCATGAAGGCGTGAAGTACCCCTTTTGTGTCCGTAGGTCAAGTGTTTTCACCCCATCTAAGTGAGTTATTGTGGCTTGTGCCGTGAAGGTTTTGTTCTCTGGATGAAGTGATGATTTTTTCATTCTCTGCAATCATTTACCTTAAGGTAACCATGAAGCTATTCACATGAGCCAGTATAATTAACCGACTTCAAAAAAGGAGGAGGTTCTCAATTCGACTGTATGTTTTTTTTTTTGTATGTATGTTAGAATAATCAGAACAAGTCCTCCAGTAGGAGAATCTGGCGAGAAACTTAAAGGCTTCTCTTTTTTATTTGATTTATCTAAATGGTAATGGAGAGAGCCTATTTTTAACCGACTTATAAATAGGAGGAGGTTCTCAATTCGACTGTATGTTTTTTTTTTAACCGACTTCTAAATAGGAGGAGGTTCTCAATTCCACGGTATGTTTTTTTTTTTGTATGTTTGTTACGCGATCATTCCTCCAATTATGAATCGAGTTTGATGATTCAGTGCATTGGATTCAGTATAGCTCCAAGGTGGTTCCATTTTAATTTCATCGGTATTGGACCTTGGACGTTGAAGATACACCAGGGAACTCCTTAACGACAAACAATACGAATGCGTAGATTGAGATATTATGACTATTACGTCAATCCTATAGGTACCCTGCCATAAAACTAATCAGAATATTAACCGACTTCAAAAAAGGAGAGGTTGACAATCCGTATGTTTTTTTATAGTCTTTATATCTATGAACTAATTTCGATGATTCTTTTTGCGTTGAGTTTAGTATAGTTTCGAGGTGGGCCCATTTTAATGAAATCGGTGTTAAACTTTGGACTTGATACACCAGGGGACTTCTTCACGACAGCACGCATGTTTAGATTCGGTTATTATGGTTATTATATCAATCCTACACACAACTCAGCAAAATAATATAATATAGGTGTATAAATATTAGTAAATAATCACTATTTACTTAAAATTCTAAAAATAAATATTACGGTTGGTTGGTGCCAAGTAAGGGGGCGTCCATTAATTACGTAAGGTGTTCGAGGGGGAAGGGGGTCGAGTCGAATCTCATCTAATCTTACTTTAGGGTGAGGGGGGGTAAATATCACGTAATTTTTTTCGCAAGAAACATAGTAATATTGCGAAAAAATAGTATTGAATTAATTAAAAGATTTACTAAAATATATCCAAATCATATTCAATAATACTTAATGAGATTTTTCGAACGCCGCAAAGTTGCACAAATCGTTAAACGATTCTACGATAAGTCTACTTTCTCAGAAATCTTAAAAAGTAGTCTTGATTAGTCTTAAATAAAAATATTAAGCAAATTATTTTATTCTTTTTAGAATAAATCGAATGCATTTTGTAAAATCTCCAAATCTCACGAAATCTTACCAGGGGGGGGGGGGGGTAAAAAATATCTTAAATCACCTCACGTAAGTAATGGACGCCCCTCTAACCGACTGCAATAACCGGTACCGACTGCAAATATTTATTTTATGCTTTTTGAAGTCAGTTTACTTTTAAAAAAAAAAAAGAATTCTATTTTGAGTTATTTGATTTACGCTAATGTTACACATGAAATAAAACTGATTTTCAAGTTCTCGAAATTTTGAGTATACAGCACCCATGGTTGCGGGAGTGACTGTAAAGTTTGACATCTAAAAGTTATTATTATTCCGGGGTTCCTTCAAACTTCTTAATTATTTTTATGGTCTGATCTATGATGGATCTATTCATATATAATTTTGTTAATTCGACTTAGACTCACCTGATAGACCATTCTAAATTATTAGATTTATACCTAATATGGCGTCAACTCTGGATCTAGCAGCCGCAGCTTCGATCTTTGGGACAAATCTTTGTGTGATCCAACTTAAACTAAAACAAATATTTGTTCCAGTGTACGTGTTTGTAAAGATAAATTCATGTTTGTAAACGCACCCACGACGAAATTCATTTTCCAATTAGGACACCGGTTTTTTCAACTTACTAAACAAATTACGTTCTACCTGCCTTTTCAATGTTATGAACCAAACTCTGATAATTCATTATGTTTGTCCACAAGAAAATTGGCTTTAATCTTAATAACCAATGTTCTGTTTCATACAAATTGCCCAGATATGAATGCAAACAAATTAAATAAACAATTTCATCAATATCGCACAAGCCAGTTAGTCACATGTTCTCGTATTACACTCGTAGCTGAAACTCGATTATAAATGCAATATTGGCGTGACTCATCCGTAAGGGTGGCGGAAACCCTCGCTCTCCCACAGTCCCCCGCACAATAATTTAACAACATAATTCCTGTCCTCTTACCCAACCGGGGAAGTTATCCGACCTTGAATATTACGTTAATTTAACACAACGGTACAGTTGCCCTGGGCCCTTATTCGGTATGACTAAACGCAATTCATAACGATAACTTCGTGTAAAGGTATTGTGTATGGGGCACTGGAGTTCCACTAAGGGGTCGTCCATTAATCACATGGTTTTTTTTTAGCAACATTTTAACCCCCACCTGGAGATACGTGGCGAGGTTTTAAGAGGGTGACAGACGTACGAGCTCTAAACTCGCGGTTTTAAAAGAACGTGTACTTACTCGGCTCGACGTCGGCGATACACGGCCGACTTGCTCATACTGTTCCGCGATTTCGAACACGGAAGAGGTCTTGTGTTATTTAGGAATAATATCATATTATATTATGAAAAACAACCAAAGAAGATGTAATCGGAGAGTCTATGTAAAGGAATGGTTAACCAAAAGAAAGAATATAAATTCGTAAGCGCATACCATGTGTAAACGATTCGAATTCTTAAACAAAATGGTGGCTCGCGACTCGCAGTGCTGCCACACGTACGAGCTGAGACGAGCTACGAACAAAATTTCAAATCGGTTGGATCGCCGACGAGCTGGCTTGGCGATTTTAAAGTACGATTACTTCACACGCGAAAAAGGTCGTCAAACCACAAGTACGCGTACTTACTCGAACGTCTGTCACCCGCTTTAGATTATATCCCCCCACTTCACCCAAAATCACGTGTAGTTTTTGGTACAAAGAACCTTAAAAAAATTTCAAGGTGAGTCAAGATCATGCGTCGATTTCCGGTTTAGAAATCCCGCGTTCAAAGAAAAAATAAAATACAAGTGATATCTTACACTACACGATTGTGATATTTCGTGATTTTTTTCGAAGTCTAAGCGAGCCTCGTGTGATTTATGGACGATCCCTAAATGATGATTTCACAAAGTTATCGTAACGTGTCACGTACGTGTTCAGTTAAAATGGAATAAGGCCCCGTTGCATTTTCAGAATTCCACCCTTAAACGTCGGCCGGGGTGATATTTAATAAGTTCCGCGACTGTATTTAGATGGGGATGTTAATTAGTGCCTTTAAAATTATGGTTAATTAGTTTAATATTATAATGTAATTTGGTAGCACGAGGCATTTGGCGAGACGATGATGTACAACGGTTAGGGGTTGTTTTTAATTTGCAATTAGTTGCTAATTGAGATTGACGGGTCGAGGCGTGGGGATAAAAAGCTGGTATTTAAGTCAAAATTTGCATTTATTAAGAACTGCTCCCGTAGCATGTAATACTGAGTCCTGCTTATAATGTTCGAAACAGTATTCAACTTACTAATGACGGGCGATTTAGCGCAGTGGTTAAGCCACTCCGCCCACTGTGTCTGATAGTCGCGGGTTCGATTCCCGCACGGGACAAATCTTTGTGTGACCCACAATAATTTGTTCCGGTCTGGAAAATTGTGTATGTGAATTGAAAATAAATCATTCCTAGTGTGGGGGCTACGTTGTTAAGAAAATATTAGTATTTTCGAATTACATTGCAAATTAATGTCTTGAACAGAATCTAATTAAAACCATTAATGTTTCGTGCTGTTCTCTTTATTTACACCTTGTTGTCGTGCATTAAAACTGGTGCTATATCCTTAGATATATACAAAATTATTTTAATTTAACATCTTTTTAATAAATAGTTGCAGGTATAACAAAGCGATCGTGCCAGCATGGGGGCGGGTATCTTGCTGTCCCGTCGTCTGGCTTCTGGAATGAGATTATGGCCTATGAGACGAACTATGAGAGTGGAGGAAGCCAGAGAGGTCTGTAGGGAAAGAACCTGGTGGAAATCTGTACTTTCTGCCTATCCCGCAAGGGAACTAGCGTGATGATATAGATTTGTATAACAAAGAATATATTGTTTCACCTGAAATTATATCCACTCAATTAACTAAAATTACTGTTTAAACTTAGTTTAGCAATGTAATATTCAACATATTTACTCATATATCGATTTTCCTACAATACCCTATACATCCCTAAGTAAACAAACAAATAGCAATGTGGTATTCAACATGTTTACTCATATATCGTCTTTCCTATAATATCCGTAAATAAACACAAACCGTGTACTTTCACACTCCAATGCGCCATAATTGTGTGTTCAATAAGTGCGAACAATTATTCATTATGAAACGGCGACCGCGCCGATGGTTCCATACCAGTTGGCATGTCAATACTATATCAACCTTTGTGTGTGTCAATGATCTACGCTGGTGGCCGCGGGGCCTTTACAGCTTCACCGGACAAGAGGGCGAGCGTGCAACCACTACGCTCGAGCCAGAAGGGCCCTTGCCTAAGCCGAAGCCGTTCCTCCTTGAGGCGCGCTTGAGCTAGTTGACCAAAGCCGTTCTTCCTTGCTAACTAACTCAAGGGCGCCTCAAGGAGGAACGGCTTCGGCTTAGGCAGTCGCTATGGGGGAGGGCGTAGGTGTCTCGCAGTGGTGCTCTGCACCGGTCGGCGGGCAAGGGATTCTTCGACCTTGCCGACAAGGTCGGTGTCTGATCCTGTGTGCAGTATCTGTCTCCGAAAGAAGGGATTTAAGGATATCGGGAGGGTCGGTGAGAACATGCCGCGGACGGCGGTAGCGGCTGATAGGAGGGGAGTTAGGTTCGTAGTCGGCGGCGGCTACTATTAGCGGATTCCTCACAAATCGAGGTGAGAGAGATTAGGTCATACTCCACCACGCGGACCCAATGCAGATTGGTGGAGGCAGGTTTATGGCCACCTGCTGTTGGAACTTATCAAGCCGCCTTTAAGGCTTCTAACTCGGCTTAACGACTATCACACTAAGTGGTAGCCGGGACTAACGGTTGAACGTGTCTTCCAAAGCACGGAGACGCCCGAATATAAAAATGCCACGAACTGCCACCCATCTTAGGCCCACCGACTACAAGGCTGCCTAAACTTGGTGATCGATAAGAACACTGCGCTGCCAGCTCCTCACAGAGTAGCTAATCCAGAAAATTATTACATATAGTACTAAGCTACTGGGTAGGTTTATACAATCAGCAGACTGTCTTTACAGGTGCATCGCACGAAGGACCTAAACTCTTACGAACCTAACCCCCTCCTATCCGCGGCATGTTCTCACCGACCCTCCCGATGCCCTTATGGGCTGTTCTTTCAGATACAGATACTGCGCAAACGAGCAGAACCGAAGAATCCCTTGCCCGCCAGCCGGTGCAGAGCACCACGGCGAGACACCTAATATACGCCTTCCCCCATAGCGAATGCCCAAGCCGTGGCCGTTCTTCCTTGAGGCGCCCTTGAGCTAGTTGCCCGCTTGCCCTTCTGGCTCGAGCGTAGTGGTTGCACGGTCGCCCTCTTGTCCGGTGAAGCTGTAAAGGCCCCGCGGCCAACAGCGTAGATCATTCACACACACACGATTAGCAACACTAGGCATTGATAGTTACACTGTAGTTTAAACCTTGATCTTCGTCGACCCCTAACACGTTTGTGAGCTAGACTGGAAACTTACTGATATTATTTAATATCATTAGACGCGCTGTAACTCCGCAATTAAATAGTGGTTCTTTATGCGATTGGTGTTAACTGTAACTATCAACCTATGGTGTAATGGTGTAAATGGTTTTCTAAACTCATAAGTATTTTGATTCCTTCCCCCGCAGCCACCGAGATCCGCTGCCAGGAGATGTCCAAGGGCGGGCTCGCGTACGAGGTGATCCTCGCGGAGCCGGTGGGCGTGCCGGTGCCCCGCCGCGCAGACTCCCCCGAGAAGGTGCCCTCTGTGGAAGAGATCCAGGAGAAACTGAAGGCCGCTGAGGAGAGGAGACGCGTAAGTTGCTTGTCATGGCAGACGTGTTAATAATCTATGTTTAATAGGGGTAAGGCATCAATTTTATTTTTGCTGCTATTTTTACTCGTTTGCAATAATATACCAAGTAATATACCAGACATGTTCTGACAAAACCTGCCAGTATTCTCACTATAATAATATCAGTTAGTCACTGCTAATAACCATCCGTTAACTGAAAGGTTAATGAAATCTAAGGTTTTGTAACATCCCCCAATTGCTCTTATCTTACAATAGCTAGGAAAAACAGAACAATTAAAACACGTTTCAAATATTTGTTCTCGCTCTTTTTGGCTACCCAACTTACATACACTACATTAGTACCCAGAAGGGATATATCTATGAAACATAGGTTCATTATGTAAGTTTCACTTTTTCGAGGAGACTTATCTCGAAACTTGTCCTATCATATTATACTCTTGCACCATCAGAGTTTGGAAGCCAGTAAGATGGCGGCTATCGCCCAGAAGATGGCTAAGATCGAGGAGGCGTCGCGCATTCGCAGCGAACAGACCAACAATTTCATCGTCAACACCAAGGAGGCCCTCGACGCCAAGATGGAGACGCACGAGGAGAAACGCGAGGCATACATCAACGAGCTGCGCGCGCGCCTCAAGGACCATCTCGAGGGCGTCGAGAAGACCAGGTACAACACTCAAACCTGGTTCGGCTACTTTTTAGACCCTAGGGATATGTGTGTGTGGGTGTATGAATGGTTTAGGCTGTTCGCCGCGGTGCCTTCAGAGCTTCACCGTTATGTGGTGCGAGTCATTTCCTTTCCTCCACTAAATTTGAGGGGAGTGATAGAAGCTCTGATAGTCAAACTCGTGACTTGGTGATACTTATGGAAACTGGTTCTAGTGGTTTATGGAGTATTATGTCTGGGGCTAGATTGTAGACATCTGTAGACATCTTATATGAAACCTAAAAGTTGTATATACTACATATACTGTATATACAACCGTCAAATAATCGTGTATACGATATTATAAGATAACAATAGAAAGATAGTTATATAAAAAAGATCAGCCCCGTTTCTCACCGAATCTCAGTATCGGCCGGCTTATCTGGTGGTAGATATGTCACAAATACAGTAGTCTCATTAATCCATCACTATTAAAAACTAGGGGTGCCGGATTATTATATAAGTTACGGATTACTCTATTGTATAGGATGATTCTCAATAAATAAAATAAAGTATTTCGTAAAGGGAATATATTTCTCCTTCGCGCGTCTTCTGCCGCGCTCTCGTGCATTTGTATTAGCATTGATCGTTCAATTTCGGTGCTTGCTAGAATCCTTCGGCTACGGCCAAAACTTCGGCCCATTTCGACCGAAGGATTTGCAAACGCCGGTATTTTTGCCCAAAAGTGCCCAAACCAAAAGTTCGGTCTGACTCTAGTGCCGCATTATTGGACGTGCCGAACTACTTAAGGGCCGGATTAGTGAGACATTGACATATATATCGTTGGCAGTATGATTTTAATGTAAAGTGGGTAACAGACTTACGAGCTTTAAACTCGCGTTTTTAAAAGAACGCGTACTTACTCAGCTCGAAGTCGGCGACACACGGCCGACTTGCTCATACTGTTCCGCGACGTTGAACACGGAATAGGTCTTGTGTTATGTAGAAATAATATCATATTATGTTATGAAAAACAACAGAAGAAAATGTAATCGGAGAGGCTATGTAGAGGAATGGTTCACCAAAAGAGAGAATAAAAATTCGTAAGCGCGTTCCATGTGCAACCGATAAGAATTTTTAAACAAAAAGGTGGCTCGCGGCTCTCAGTGCCGCCACACGTACGAGCCGAGACGAGCTACGAGCAAAATTTCAAATCGGTTGGATCGCCGACGAGCTTGCTCGGCGATTTTAAAGTACGCGTCCTTAAGGTGACACACACACGAAAAAGTTCTTCAAACCACAGTTACGCGTACTTAATCGAACGTCCGTCACCCGCTTAAAGGGCCAGGCCGAAGGTCCAATATACTCCAAGCAAACTGTCCCTACAGTTACTAACTTAAAACCTATCGTCGTCAGTTCCATATACTATGCAAATAACCTTCAATATGAGACAAGCGTTCCTAACTTGTTGACCTTTCGTCTAGGTTGACCCTGGAGCAGCAGACGGCCGAGGTGTACAAGGCGATCGAGGAGAAGATGACCACAGCCGCCGACAAGCGCGACGAGAACATCAAGAAAATGCTGGAGCGCCTGCGCGAACATGTATGTACAGTGATATAATTATCAGTAACAATGCAATGCAGCCAATTTGGTTGCATTTTGGACAGCTACTGTAGAATTATGGCATGTTGGGTCTCAAAACTCAAAGGAGAAGAAAAAGTATCAGTAGGTAATGTTTATTACTTTATCATAAATCTTATTAGGTGTCCCTGTCCCTGCTATATCCATGTGGTAATGGAGTAGGAATATAATATTCCACCGCAAGCTAGACTTGTAACGGGTCGTCGGAGGAGACTGTATCGGCAACAACAACGGAAGATTTCAGTAGTTGAGTACAGCGGTTACCTTGGCTCGACCAGGGATAAGTCAGTCTCTCACAGAAAACGTGTTAAATAGTGACAATGTTACTGCGTTTCACTGGTACGTCAGACATCCGGAACCCCTTATCTGTTTGTCCCCTCTACCTTACCTCTATAAAAAACTACCCTTCATTGTGCAGGAGGAGCAAGTGCGCAAGGTCCGCGCCGGCAACCAGGAGCGCTTCCAGCAGCTGGAGAGCGCCATCCAGGAGAAGCTGCAGCAGGCCGCCGACCGCCGCCTGCTGCTGGAGGCCGAGCAGAAGGAGAAGCTTCGCAATCACGTGAGTAACCACACAGCTCCCCATATTGGGTGTACTAGTGTTTCATTATTTGAACTGGTTTTGATCGGACTAAACAATGTAAATCGTAGGGATATTTTATTTGACAATCACAACTACACACATAATAATTACGTGTCTTTCGGCTGACAACGAAGTATTTTTATACACTATGTTGATATGCATAGTATGTATGTTGTTGTTAGATGTCACTTGACATCGAATTAAATACCCAATTTACACACTGCCCACTACCGCGTGAGGTGTGGGGAGGTTAGTCGTATAAACACGCCACTTACGCTGTACTTCCCGTCCCTCACTATCACTGCCTGGCGCTCCCTTCGTTGGCGGCTTTTTTGAGCGGAAGTCAAAACACTGACAGGCACGCCCACTTAGTGTGGCCGGTTTAGAAATCTTTTTGGAATTATGGGGTTTCAGTTTCCTGCGACTTAACCGGTCGACAATACCGCTACTAACCGGGTCTATGTTATATAGCCCATGTCACTTCTAGATAAGGTAGCTTAAGAATTATTAAAATTGGTTCAGCTTAAGAATGATTAAAATCGGTTCAGTAGTTTCTGAGTTTATCCATTACAAACAAATATTTACTCTTTATAATCTATACTTCTATACTAATATTAGAAAGAGGTAAAGTTTATGAGTTTGAATGTACGGGTTAATCTCCGGTACTATTGATCTGATTTTAATGATTCTTTAACCATTGGAAAGCTGCCTTATCCAGAAGTAACATGGGCTTAATAACATAGACCCGGTAGGTGGCGCTGTTATCGACCGGGTACAAAGTCGCGGAAAATTGCAAGTATTAGTATACATAGATAATTAAAAGCCCAGTGCGAAATGAAAGCGATCAACCGTTAAATTACTTGCGAGCATTTCTGACCAGTCGATGCTGTTTGATCCGGTCCTTATAAACTTATACTTAATTGACGAATTTGTTATTATCGAGTGTGTTGTGTTTGCTTTGATTCATTTAATTGATAAGCAATGATATCTCGCATTATGCGAATCACAAAACGAGTTCAAAATTTACTTCTTCTGTTCACCATTCAGACGTGTCAATGTTTGTTGCTTTTAAATGGGTATCACTCATATTAGCTGTCTGTAATCATATTTGGGGAGCTTACTTATCATAAAGGTACACTATTTGCATAAGTTTGTACAAATTTCGATTTCAAACTATAAAAGACTTATTAGTTGTTACTTTCAATTTAGACTCTTATTTTAATCCGTTAGTATACCTATATTAAGCTTCTCAAAAACAGATTCAGTAGTATATCTCCATCCTCATGGCATGACCATGCATGCTTTTTTTATTTTATCATTATTTTTTTACCCATCGCGTATGCAGAACATAAAGTTAGCTGAGGTGCGGTCGGCTGCCACCGCCAAAGTGGAGGAAATCACTAAAGATATCGAGACTAAACTCACCACCGCCGAGCAGAATAGGGAAAAAGAGATACAGAAAAAACTGGACTTCGTTAAGAAAGAGGTTTGTTATCATCAACTAGCGAAACGCACCCGCTCTGTTATATCACAATAAAATACGCAGTTAGAGATGCACGAAAGAATCAGTAAGAATTTCCAACCATCGTTGACGATCCAACCAGAGATGCACTAAAGCAAGATTCTAAAATGATTTCTAGAAACGGTTCTGTCGTTTTTGTTTACAGATTTAAGGACTATCTTATTAGAGCCTAATAATATTTCCACCTATATATTTAAACTGATTTATTTAGTTTGACCTTGATGACCGGTTGTCACGCTTATATACCTCAAGCGGGGGTGGCAGAGGTTCGCTGTGTACACCCTTTTTTTGGCAGACGATGTTAGGTCTCATGTAATACGTGGCGAGCCTATCGCCATCTATCAGGTACAATTTTAGACCCCGGACTGATACTGGAATTTTTCTCATAGAAAACTACATTTGTACGACCTAGGATTGAACCCAGGACCTTGTGATCGCAAAGCGCATTATTCGCCACTGGACCAACGAGGCAGTCAAAAAAGCAATGCAGAAAAATAATGCTAGAGGTTCCTTTTTCAATGTGTTTAATATGAGAACTAATAACACCGTCACGCCTATATTCCCCAAGCGGGGTCGGCAGAGGTGTACTGAGTACACTTATTTTTCGCCGACAATGTTAGGTCCCATGTGGTAGCTAGGTCTTGACGGACGATTTAGCGCAGTGGTTAAGGGCTTAGCCCGCCCCGCCCACTGTGTCTAATAGTCGCGGGTTCGATTCCCGCACGGGACAAATCTTTGTGTGATCCACAATTATTTGTTCCGGTCTGGGTATTTGTGTATGTGAATTTTCATTTTTGTTAACGCACCCACGACACAGGAATTAATCCTAGTGTGGGGCAACGTTTTTAAAAAAATATAAAATGTAATAAAAACCTATAGCCATATACCGGGCACAATTCCAAACTCATGCAGGGAATTTTTCGTCAGAAAAACTACATTTGTCCGACCTAGCATTTGAACCCAGGGCTACTACTAATGATATTATTTTTATTTTTTTACGAACTTATGCCTAGTGTTAGTAAACGAAGGAAACCAAAACAGTGCAATTAGTATATAACATAGGTATGCAGGACGAACAATTAAAGATAACGGTCCTAATCGACCGTCCTCCACACCATCTGGTTAGTACTACGTGATCCTCTTCTGTATTACAAAGTAACCCCATGTGTCCGTGTGCAGGAGAGGCGCGCAGAGCTGGTGCGGCAGAACAAGAGCGCACGCGTCGAGAGCTCGGCCACGGCCACCTCCGGCTAGAGCCGCCACACGCACGCGACGCCACACTCACACGCCACGCCACACCGGAGACCTCACCCCGAGCCCGGGAAACAAAATAAAAACAACCATTGGCAGAAAGACTCTTATCAGTCTCAAATTCAATGACGCCGAGAACTTAAAACTAAACAACGATTGAACTTATAGTTGACTTTCTAAAGTCTGTCTAATGAAAGCTGAGAGTGGAAAATTACGGCAAATTTAAATAAATTCGGATGTAATTGGTCGTGCAACGACCATAAAAAATTAGAGCCTAAAATAAGCCCAATAATATAAATCCTTGGTTTTCTGCTATGGGGACCTGATACTTACTGGCTATCAGATATGAAATCGAGTCTTTCATTTTTTAAATTAAAATATGGATTGCCTGCCTGTAGACTCAGTGTCATCTATGCAATTCATCAAGGCAATGCCATGGAATTTAATAAGATTTCACACTCAGAGGTGTTAAATTGAAATCATGTAGAATTTTATGGAATGATATATCATTAAATAAATCTAGCGAGTATCAAAACCAGCTCGTTTGTGTCTATCGTTCACTAGAACATTAGGTGACGTTACATACAGTATTGCCAGCTTATGAAAACGTTAAAAAAAACACTCAGCTTTCATTAGACAAACTCTAACAACAAAATAGAAAGACGGCAATACGTTTTCTCTGAAAGAAAAGTTTAGTTTTCTGTACTAAATTGGTAGCTATATCGAAATAAAGTACTTAAAAATAGATTTTAAATTTGTCATTGTCTATGTCAATGTACGTTATATTCGAATTCGTATCGCTACGTGAGTGTTGCCATTACCACCTCGTAGGGTTGTCACGTCGTCGAAATTAATTATTGCACGTCGAACTAGACGGCCGCTTAGCGAGCGTGTACGAGCGCTCTATTCGCATTTATGTAGTGATCTGTTACTGTTCAGTTCAATGTTGATTTAACGGGAACGAATTTGTGAGTATCTGTATACTAGTAATTATTGATATTTTTATATATTACTAGTATATATATGTAAGATCGGAGGATGATTGGTATAACGTCGTAAATTACTACAAGTGAACAGGTTTTATCAAACACTATTGTAATAACTTGCTACTAAAAGATGAAATCCATCGTATAGAGGACACTTGTAGTGGTTCGCGGCGATAGTTTTAAGGTCTTGGCTGGTCCAGTAGCAAACTTTGTACTTCGGTGTAAAACGTGGAGGCGCTATTGTAACGACCGGGAATGCGTCGGTGTTGTAACATGTAAAAATATTGTGATAAAAAAATATCAAAAATATAAATATTTCTCTAATATTGCACACGGTACAGCATCCTCACAATATTTATGTTACACCCAGGCGCGCTTACTTTGTGACACCAAATATGTCCCTCGTGATCATGCTTAGGACATGTTTGATTCAGAATTTTTGTTGTTTATTACACCGATGGCGACATTGCTAACACTTTAAATAACAATAATTATGGCCTATTTTTAATCAATTAAATATGACAGTCGTGATCCTATTTGAAACCAATTTTTAGTATTTCAACATCATCAAGTTCATCTCGATATTTGTACTGCTGGGAGTTGGGTGGTCGTATCAAGGGTTCTGTACCTTAGAAGCCGAAAGTTTGCCTATATTTTTTGTGATAATTTATTTTAATAGACGTCTGAATTATGGAATTCATGAATGTTTGCGGTGCAGAGGCTAATCGTTTTTATTTAGTACGGAACCCACGGCAAATGAAATGAAAGCGATTAATCAGATAATTGCAATTAATTATCTGGCAAGCTGGTGGGACGGAGCTCTATGGTGGAACAACAACTATCCCTAAACGTTAGATATAGAATTATATCATTATTTTTAATGTTTATCATACGCAACAGTATTTTTAGGATTGTATAATCTAAATTAAGTTTATCTCATGGTCGTATCACTCAATCGCTGTAACGCTACTAATTGTCCATTTTGTTAACAATTATTTAGGGAGACTGCTGTGTCGCGGGTTGTTTGTGGCTGCGTTTCTTTCGTCAAATTGAGCCTTGCTTGTGCTCGGTGATACCGATGTCCTGGTTAATTTCCACCACGATGCCGACTGGCACGATATGCGGCGCCACTACGCCCGCACACGCACGAGGCGCTGTGGTGAAAGGTCTATAAGTTAGCTATCCTCCCAGTCTGAGCGACGCCACATCATCTAGTCTGCAAGTTTAAATATAAGTCATATCTCGCTTCCTTTTATGATCTCAATTCGGATGCAATAAACAAATGACATGAAATTATAGTTCATTAGTTAACAGCGGAAGTGCCTCAGTATATTTCGTAATTGGCTCTTTGATAATATCAGTAAAGTGTAACGTATAAAACTGCCTTTCATAGCGTTTTATATTTTTTTAAGCGTAGATGGCGGAGGCGCCGGGCCGCGGACGTAACGGTGTGTTGGACACAAACCGCTTCTGTGATGTTTTTGCTCTAGAGATATTATGTATCGTTTGGTTAGGCACAAATTATATCGATGCGGATGCCCTGTATCCGCATCTCTTAGCTCAGAACGGTGACGAGAAAAACGCGGGGTTTGTCGCTCGAGTGTTAAGTGAGACTATTCCTGTATTTAATAGTATATTTTTGCCATTCATTTAGCGTCGGTCTGTTTTAACGTCAAAGATATGATAATAATTGTATATAATATTAAGAGATGATGTATCTTGCTTGGCGCGTGGAGCGCGGCGGGGCGAGTTGCTTGCCTGCTTCTACTCTATGTTACTAACGCTAATATGAGTAAGGGAACTAGGTGTAAGTTACTAGCTTGTTTCTCGGTGAAGAAGTGAAAACCTCTGACCAATTTGCCTTGGGTATTGTGTAGCCTTTTAGAATATCACGATCGAGACGAATCATGTATAGCGATGCAACCTAATAGCTTTCAGATAATTATATTTTTGTTTTCGTAATTTTTGCGTAATTTTAGTCACTCTCCTATCTCTAATTATTATGGTGTTATTATCGTTAATTTTTATATTTTATGTGATTAATTATATTAATGTGCTTCAGTTTGTGAGGTATATGAAAATTGCTGTTTGAAGTGCAGGCAACTTTTGTAGTTTCATTGTCGTATTAAATAAAGTCATAAATACTAATAAATATTACATGTTTCATTTCCTTCATAAATCTTCTGCAAGTTGTGTTGTTAAAACGATGTTCCTCCAGTATGCAACTGCGTCATAATGGAAGACATCGATTAATGACTACTAGGATTATAATGTATTGTGAATTGGCATCAATTCTACAACTTTGATTGACATTTTGGTATCATCATCAGCCAGTGTCAGTCCACTGCTGGACGTAGACCTCTCCCACGGCACGCCAATGAGCTCGATCTTCAGCTCTCCTCGAATCCCTGCCCGCTGCCTTACGAATATCGTCGCCCCACACTAAGTTTGCCGACACGCGGTCTCCACTCCAGAAGGATTAAGAAAGGCCGTTAGGTCTGCCTTAACGGCCATCGGTTCTGCGGCATATGTGATATCGGTTACCTTGGTTCTCTGACGAATAACTTCGTTCCGGATTCGATCCCTAAGAGAAACTCCGAGCATAGCTCCATAGCTCGCTGAGCGACCTTGAACTGGTGGACAAGCCGCACGGTGAGTGGTCACGTTTCGGCTCCGTATGTCATTTTGATATAAGGCAAGGGTCAGAGAGGTCTGTAAGAAATTAACCTATTGGAACGTGGTACGATATGCCTATTCTGCAAGGGATCTAGCGTGATGATATAGATGGAATGGTAATGGCGTTGATGGCCGCCGTATGTTAGGGCTGGTTTTTCGAATCCTTTGGTTTAGGTCAGGATATAATAGTGTGCCGTTTGCGCTCTGGCTTCAGCTCAAGGTGATCCATTATTAAAAATCCACGAAGGCTTCACCCTGTCTCTCGCTTACAGGTGGCTTACAATGCAACATGCAATGTTTACCTAGCATGCTAGTTCAATCGTTGCATAAGTGTAACGATAATGGTATTACACAGAATTAGTATTGTATACTATTGTAGTATAAGGATAGCTAAGGAGTCGGGATATAGCTAGGACCGAGAGTCGGGATATAGCTAGGACCGAGAGTCGGGATATAGCTAGGACCAAGATTCGGGATATAGCTAGGACCGAGAGTCGGGATATAGCTAGGATCAAGAGTCGGGATATAGCGAGGACCGAGAGTCGGGATATAGCTAGGACCGAGAGTCGGGATATAGCTAGGACCGAGAGTCGGGATATAGCTAGGACCGAGAGTCGGGGAACAGCTAGGAGCAAAAGTCGGTATATAGCTGGGACCAAGTGTCGGGATATAGCTAGGACCGAGATCGAGATATAACTAGGACCAAGTGTCGGGATATAGCTAGGACCGAGAGTCGGGATATAGCTAGGACCGAGAGTCGGGATATAGCTAGGACCGAGAGTCAGGATATAGATAGGACCGAGAGTCGGGATATAGCTAGGACCGAGAGTCGGGATATAGCTGGGACCGAGAGTCGGGATATAGCTAGGACCGAGAGTCGGGATATAGCTAGGACCGAGAGTCGGGGTACAGCTAGGAGCAAAAGTCGGGATATAGCTAGGACCAAGAGTCGAGATATAACTAGGACCAAGTGTCGGGATATAGCTAGGACCGAGAGTTGAGATATAACTAGGACCAAGTGTCGGGATATAGCTAGGACCGAGAGTTGGCATATAGCTAGGACCGAGAGCCGGGATATAGCTAGGACCGAGAGTCAGGATATAGATAGGACCGAGAGTCGGGATATAGCTAGGACCGAGAGTCGGGATATAGCTAGGACTGAGAGTCGGGATATAGCTAGGACCGAGAGTCGGGATATAGCTAGGCCCGAGAGTCGGGATATAGCTGGGACCGAGAGTCGGGATATAGCTAGGACCGAGCGACGGGATATAGCTAGGACCGAGAGTCGGGGTACAGCTAGGAGCAAAAGTCGGGATATAGCTAGGACCGAGAGTCGGGATATAGCTAGGACCGAGAGTCGGGTTATAGCTAGGACCGAGAGTCGGGATATAGCTAGGACCGAGAGTCGGGATATAGCTAGGACCGAGAGTCGAGATATAACTAGGACCAAGTGTCGGGATATAGCTAGGACCGAGAGTCGGGATATAGCTAGGACTGAGAGTCGGGATATAGCTAGGACCGAGATTCGGGATATAGCTAGGACCTAGAGTCGGGATATAGCTAGGACCGAGTGTCGGGATATAGCTAGGACCGAGAGTCGGGATATAGCTAGGACCGAGAGTCGGGATATAGCTAGGACCGAGAGTCGGGGAACAACTAGGAGCAAAAGTCGGGATATAGCTGGTACAAAGTGTCGGGATATAGCTAGGACCGAGATCGAGATATAACTAGGACCAAGTGTCGGGATATAGCTAGGACCGAGAGTCGGGATATAGCTAGGACCGAGAGTCGGGATATAGCTAGGACCGAGATTCGGGATATAGCTAGGACCGAGAGTCGGGATATAGCTAGGACCGAGAGTCGGGATATAGCTAGGACCGAGAGTCAGGATATAGCTAGGACCGAGAGTCGGGATATAGCTAGGACCGAGAGTCGGGGAACAGCTAGGAGCAAAAGTCGGGATATAGCTGGGACCAAGTGTCGGGATATAGCTAGGACCGAGAGTCGGGATATAGCTAGGACCGAGAGTCGGGATATAGCTAGGACCGAGATTCGGGATATAGCTAGGACCGAGAGTCGGGATATAGCTAGGACCGAGAGTCGGGATATAGCTAGGATCGAGAGTCGGGATATAGCTAGGACCGAGAGGCGGGATATAGCTAGGACCGAGAGTCGGGGTACAGCTAGGAGCAAAAGTCGGGATATAGCTAGGACCAAGAGTCGAGATATAACTAGGACCAAGTGTCGGGATATAGCTAGGACCGAGAGTTGAGTTATAACTAGGACCAAGTGTCGGGATATAGCTAGGACCGAGAGTCGGGATATAGCTAGGACCGAGAGCCGGGATATAGCTAGGACCGAGAGTCAGGATATAGCTAGGACCAAGAGTCGAGATATAACTAGGACCAAGTGTCGGGATATAGCTAGGACCAAGTATCGGGATATAGCTAGGACCAAGTATCGGGATATAGCTAGGATCAAGAGTCAGGATATAGCTAGGACTAAGAGTCGGAATATAGCTAGGACCATGAGTCAGAATATAGCTAGGACCAAGAGTCGGGAGGGGGATCTCAAAGGGGTGATGATACCTATTTATAAAATTTCTGATTTGAGTGTTCCGTATTCCGCATAGAGTTACTTGTGGTACCTCTATGGCAAATTGCATACATATGAGTACATTCAGATAAATCTGCAAATATGAGTGTCTTATTAATTATGATTTATGTAATTCTAAGACGTCTATAGCCGATCTTAATTGGAGGACATGATATGTATGGAGCGTTCTATGCCGACTTTGCTTGCTTATATAATACACGGATGACTAGCTAATAGTTTTCTGCTATACAAGTAAGAAAGGCATCTTAATGCTTACGATCGATAAGGTTTCATATATATTATTTATTTATTTACGATCACAACATAATGTACAATATAAAAATCATCGCCCCCACAAAAACTCAGGTAATGTTTTTTCAGATTCCTTTTAAATTTTTTTATAATATCGGCACTGTCAATGTATATCCATTACTATTGTTTATTTACTAAATAATATCCAGAAAGATCTGTAAGAACCTATTGGAACTCTGTACTGTCTGCCTACTCCGCAAGGGATCTGGCGTGATAATATAGTAGTATTAGTAGTATACCAATTATAACCATAACCAGATAGATCGTGTCTTATCTAAAGGACAAGTTAAGGGACTCAGTAACCGGCGCGCGTGTACGAGAGTGGAGGAAGCCAGAGAGATTTGTAAAGAAAGAACCCATTGGAACTCTGTACTTTGCCTACCCCGCTAGAGATCTGGAGTAATGATATAGATAGATAAATAGAATATCAATTATTGTATGCGTAAATTGAGTCATTTTCCTTAAAACACAGCGCAGAGAGCACATGGGCTAAGTACAATAAGCGGGCAGAGTCATGTATTAATTAAAAAAGTTGTAGATACATCAACGTTCACTTAAATGTGATAGCAACATTAATTGATAAAAAGGCTTAGTTCTATAAAAAAAAGTCATTGTAAGTAACCAAAAACAAAAAGTAAAACGTCAAAATAAACATTACTTGGCATAGACGAAGAATGCTCCTTGCATTTCTTGTCTTGTCGATGAAAATAAAAATGGTCGCCAAATGTCATACTCTTTGAAAACGCGACATCGCGTGTGAGATTGGTGTAATTATTATTTCACGATTTTATCTTTTCTTTTCCTTATAACTTGGCAATTTAATGTTATAAACTTAGTATAGTGTGATAAATAATCTTATTAACTTGTTGTAATTTAAAAATACTGTACAATGGACGCGAACAGATATAGTAAACGTAAAAAAGATAAACACACTGACGAAGATGAAAGACGCAGAGAAAAATGGTCTAAACGGGCTCGCACCAGATCTAAATCACCTGCAGAACTTCGTGGCAGGGACTCTAGAAGGAAACGGAGACATTCCAAATCACGATCACCCAATAAACCCGTGAAGCAAGAGAAATCATCGACCACTGAAAAAGATGCCGAAGTTAAAAAAGAAGTGCCAGAGCGTCGTGCTAAGGAAACTGACATGCTTAACACTAGAACTGGGGGCGCGTATATACCTCCTGCACGTCTCCGGATGATGCAGGCTCAAATAACAGATAAATCTTCCGTTGCTTATCAAAGGCTTGCTTGGGAAGCGCTGAAGAAGTCCATACACGGCCATATCAATAAAATTAACGTTGGCAATATTGGTATTATCATAAAAGAGTTGTTGAAAGAAAACATTGTCCGAGGTAGAGGTTTGTTGTGTCGTTCTGTGATACAGGCTCAAGCTGCCTCACCAACATTCACCAATGTTTATGCTGCCCTAGTTGCAGCGGTTAATTCTCGTTTTCCAAATATAGGGGAGTTATTACTAAAAAGGTTAGTTATACAGTTCAAAAGAGGTTTTAAACGTAACGATAAGGCTACATGCATATCGTCAGTATCATTCGTAGCTCACTTGATCAATCAGAGAGTGGCTCATGAGATCCTCGCACTAGAGTTATTGACTTTACTTGTCGAGACACCTACCGATGACTCTGTGGAAGTGGCCATAGCCTTCCTAAAGGAATGTGGTCAGAAGTTGACAGAAGTATCATCAAAAGGTGTGAATGCTATATTTGAGATGTTGAGAAATATTTTACACGAAGGCCAGTTGGATAAAAGAGTCCAGTACATGATTGAAGTGATGTTCCAAGTGTGGAAGGATGGGTTCAAGGATCATCCAGCACTGATCGAAGAGTTGGAGCTGGTCCCTGAGGAGGAGCAGTTTACGCATCTTCTGATGTTGGATGATGCTACAGATCCACAGGACATCTTGAGTAAGTATAATAGAAGTTTATAATTTAATAACAATGTTTAATAACAGCCCCTATATTTAATAAGTAAATTGAATAATCAAGACTTTCACAGGGCAACTGGAATATGCAAATTCATCAGTTTAATGCATATTCTGTTTGGAATCAAGTTTATCCTTACAAGTATTTTTATTTTCATTTGAATCTGTTTACATTATGCTTTTTTCGCCTTCTCTGTGAGGAAACTATGTAGCCATTCACATAAACATATGTCTTATGTTGTTCTCCCATAACCCCCAACTAAGAAGTTATATGTAAACAGAAAAAGAAGTTTAAAGAGTGGAGTTTCTTACCCTTCTTCTCCACAGGAATAACATAAAAATGTGGTGGTAGAGTCTTTGTTACTTTTTTGATGATCCATAAATTCTGATATAATACCCTTAATTTTGATTCATCATGCTACTACTTATTCAACTCATATTTTAAAATTGGTAGTGATTCTTACTTCCAGATGTCTTCAAGTTCGATGATAAGTATGAAGAGAATGAACAGAAGTACAAAACTCTAAGCAAAGAGATACTCGGCTCTGATGCTGAATCAGGAGACGAAGGGGATGGTTCTGGTGAGAGTGGGAGTGAAGACTCCGAGGAAGAAGAAGAGCCACAAAAGGAAGTCACCATCATAGACAATACGGAAACCAACCTTGTAGCTCTCCGCCGAACAATATACTTGACAATTAACTCGAGTTTAGACTTCGAAGAATGTGCACACAAATTAATGAAAATGCAACTGAAACCTGGTCAGGAAGTAGAATTGTGTCACATGTTCTTGGATTGCTGCGCAGAACAACGAACATATGAGAAGTTTTATGGATTACTTGCACAGAGGTTCTGTAACATAAACAGAATATATATCGGTCCTTTTGAGGAGATATTCAAAGATTCATACGGCACAGCTCATAGGCTTGATACCAATAGACTTAGGAATGTAAGCAAGTTCTTTGCACATCTGTTGTTCACTGATTCTATTAGCTGGGAGGTAATGGAATGTGTAAGATTGAATGAGGAAGATACTACGAGTTCAAGTCGTATATACATCAAGATTTTGTTCCAAGAGTTAGCAGAGTATATGGGATTGAAGAAGCTGAATGACCGTTTGAAAGACCCGTGAGTTTGTTGTAGTTGAGTTTAAATCACCATTATAATTAGCTTTCTATAACCTATTTTAGGGCCCAATTTTACTACACAATTTTAATAAAATTGTTGATCATTAACATCATAATTGTTAGTTTTGACAGTTTTCAATCTAGTAATTCAATGCTTTCCAATTCTTATGGTACCTATCAATAATTCTTATGGTTTTCCATAGTGGTAGTACCAGTTCAAACAATTGCCGACTGTTGGCACAATTGTAATTGAAAGGTTTTTGTAGCATGTCATAATTACAAAACACGAAAAAAGCAGACTTGGCACACTGAGCATATGCCTCTTCCATTTTGTGCCATTTTTAGTGGCAACTGTTTGACTGTATGTCTTAAATAGGGCCTTAAATAAAATTTTCAAAACTTGTAATTGCATGAAAGAACCTGTTGGAACTCTGTGCTCTCTGTCTATAGCGCCAGGGATCTGACTTGATGATATACATAGATAGATTGTACTGTCCGACCGAACATTCGACTTTGGTTACATTCAGCCGAAAATACCACCTTCAGCCAAAACTTCGGCCCATTTTGGCCATTTGGCCATTTCTAGCAAGCACCGAAATCTAACGATCTATTATGATTAACGACTTGCGAATATGCGAGAGAGCCACTGAAGTGGCGACGCGTGGGAGACAGGGGTCACAGTGCGTTGCGCTGACTGGCTGCCATTACCAGTAAATAACCAAAACAAAACAAAACAAGTTCGCTAATACAGTCAACATAACTTAATAAAACTTTAAAAATACTTTATCTAATCATAAACCAAATTTCTTAGGGTTATTAATATTAAACCTTTGGCTTCAGCCAAAAATCGCCCTTCCATCGGACACTAATAGATTGTAATTACTTTTATTAAGTCAGTTTTATAAAGAACACTTAACTGTTCCATCCTGTCAGCACCAGCCCATATCTACCGACTGCTGGACGTTTGTTAACCTACTCTCTATTCCACCATTTGTTGTTCACCTTCCCAATATTATTGCTCTATCTGGCTGATGGTCTACCTATGATCTGATTTTCTATCTATCTATCTATCTATAACCTCACGCCAGATCCCTTGCGGGGTAGGCAGAGAGTACAGAGTTCCAACAGGTTCTTTCCTTACAGACCTCTCTGGCTTCCTCGACTCTCATAGTTCGTCTCATACACGCTCGCCGGTTACGGAGACTCTTGTCTTTTCCATCAGATAAGACTCGGTTTTGATCTGATTTTGTTAGACATTTAAAAAAATTTTTGTTATAGACATATGTATGTTAAAGCTATACAGCATAAAACTAATCGTCATAACGAATGTTGGGGAAGTCTTTGTCCTGTTTTGATGTTTGTCTTCAGAACAGACAAGACTATTTGGATATTAAGCTTCTCAATATTGTTGTAATTTTATTTTCTGTTTCAGGACACTGCAAGATGCGTTCTCAGGGATCTTCCCGCGTGATAACCCCAAGAACACGCGGTTCTCCATAAATTTTTTCACGTCCATCGGTCTGGGAGGGCTAACTGATGAGCTGCGAGAACATTTGAAGCAGATGCCGAAGGTAAACGAGAATCATCATCATCGGCAGCAGAAATACAACCATTGCAGGACAAAGGCCTTATAAATTAATCATTTTAAAAATTAACTCAATAGTAAATCTATTTGAGATTGTTTTCTAGGGCGAAACCATATTATGAAATGTTTGGAAAACTGGGAAACCATAAAAGTAATTGTATTAAAAAACTGTTGCTTAATTATTAAATTAAATGACTGTGGGGATAGCAGATAATTCTACTAATTTGCGTTATTCGAATTGATAATATATGAGAGGGTTAATAAATTGTAGGTATTTATTATTAGTTCGCAAGCAGAAACTAAGATTTCAAAAAATTTCTCTTATAAATTACAGAATGTACCACCGCCCGTAACAGAGATTAAACTGGACAGCGAATCAAGTTCCGGCTCCAGTTCGGACTCGAGTTCCTCCAGTAGTTCAGATGACTCGTCATCCAGCGACTCCGACTCCAGTGGTCAGTTCCTAAAACCTACTAAAATTAGGATAGACAGGCATTATTGGTTAATAATTAATAACCTCTTGAGAGCAAATTCTGTACACCATGATAAACAATTTTTGTTTTGTGGTATTTTCATTTAACCTATAAGAAAAAAAAAATGTTCCACGTATTTTGTAGTGTTGATAAATTCTTCTGGTTTTCACTCACACTCGCGGCGTAAAGAAGTGGCCCTCAAGATGCTGTTACTTAATTACCAATAGCTTTGTATGCACCACACTACAAAATCTTGCACTATTTTTGTAGATTCGTGAATTTTTTTAAACAATTTTATCAAATGGATGTAATCTCTTTTCAGATTCTGAAGAAGGAAATAGTAAAAAGAAGAAAAAGGACAAAAGTAAGTCAAAAAAAGACAAGGATAAAGACAAAACGCCTAAGACACCTGAAGACCATCCTGCCAAAGATACTGAGAGATGGGGACACGATGGCTTCTACGACACGTATGGTAAAGATGCGAGGAGGACCGAGTCCAGACCCGACGGACCCAGAGACCGGGACAACTTCGCCAGGCCACGAGACGTAAGGAGACCCGACGGCAGAGACAGAGACCAAAGAAATGGCGATGAGTGGAGAAGCAGAAGAAACGATCGACATGAGAATAATGATGAGAGAAGAATTGACAGGAATGGAAGGGACGATGATAGAAGACGCAGAGAGGACGTAGAAGAAAGATCAAAGCGAGGGTTTGACGATAGAAATGACCGTGATGATGAATCTAGAAGACGCGATCGAAGGCAAACTAGAGAAGATGACAGAAGGAGAGACTATCGCGACAGAGAAGATTCGAAATCAAATCGTGATGACAGATCTAACAGAAGAAATTATGAAGAGAGATACAATGACGAAGAACGAAGACGGGATAGCCAGAGGAGCAGAGATACTGGAGAAGATAAGAGACAAGAACAGCAGAGTAAAGAAAAGGGTAACAAATATGGAGGCAGCGAATCAGAAGACTACAGATCCAAAAGGAGGGAGGGGGAGGACAGACGCGAAAAAGAAAGTAAAAAGAAGGATAGCAATAAAGAAGATGACGA
This sequence comes from Phalera bucephala, assembly GCA_905147815.2. NCBI lineage: Eukaryota > Metazoa > Arthropoda > Insecta > Lepidoptera > Notodontidae > Phalera > Phalera bucephala. The sequence continues at coordinate 29,702,049 of LR990622.1, forward strand.
CAATGAAAGATCACGACGTTCTGATCGGGAACAGGAAAGTAGAAAAGACCGGGAATATGAAGGAAGAAAAGATAAAAGAAGGACCGAGGAAAGTAGTGACTGCGAATACAAAACCACTAGAAAGGATAAAAAAAGAAATAATGAAGTTGCTGAGGAATATGAGAACAGTAGAAAAGAAAAAAAAAGAAATAATGAAGTTGCGGAGGAATATGAGAACAGTAGAAAAGATAAAAAAATAAATAATGAAGTTGCCGAGGAATATGAGAACAGTAGAAGAGATAAAAAAAGAAATACTGATGTTGCCGAGGAATATGAGAACAGTAGAAAAGATAAAAAAAGAAATAATGAAGTTGCCGAGGAATATGAGAACAGTAGAAGAGATAAAAAAAGAAATACTGATGTTGCCGAGGAATATGAGAACAGTAGAAGAGATAAAAAAAGAAATACTGATGTTGCCGAGGAATATGAGAACAGTAGAAGAGATAAAAAAAGAAATAATGAAGTTGCTGAGGAATACGAAAGTAGTAAAAAGGATAAGAAAAGAAATAAAGATAGTAGCGATGACGAACGATCTAGTCGTCGTAGAGACAAGAAAGACGCAAAAAATAAAAGGAAGGAGAGAAAGGATAGCTCATCGGAGGAGTCGGAAGATGACGAAAGACATGTCTCCAACAGATACTGGGATGTTTTAGATATTAAGAGTAAGGATGAAGTTTTAGGGATATCGGAGAAAGCTCGCGAAAGAAGGGCACGATCGTGAAATTGTTGTAAATAATTTATACACTTTGACTGCGGTCTGAATGACAAATATTAGCGCTTATACACGTACCGAAACAGCGCGGTAAAGGACTTCGGGCGCTTACGCCGTTTTGGAACGCATATAAAACTGGTAATATCAATATAAGAGTGATTAAGACCGCAGTCACCTAGAGACTTGGTAACAAAACATTGAATAAAAATAATTGTATGATTATTGCTGTCTGTTATTGATTGGGATACTACGTGATCGGTCGGGTTTTGTCTTGTATCAGCTTAAAAGTTAATATAGTATGTGGTAATCTCGAGACAGGATGATAGAGGTTTTCAAATGCAGTCCTATCTTCTATTCCATACTTCGTGAGTCTGATGGAGACCGGTTGGAATCTGATTGACGAGTACTGTTAGATTTTTACTGTATTACATTCGGCCCACTCGCCTGGCAATGTGCACAGTGCCGCGCGAATATGTAAATAAACAGTGCAGATAGATAGAATTCTTGGGCTATCATGCTCCTCCATGTTACTACCGCGAGAAATCAAAAAACGTTAAGGTTTTTTGGTCGAGTCATGATTATACATGAGTCCAATAGGTTATCATAAAAACGCACGAACTCTATTTCTCGACACACATTAAAGCTTTTTTATATTCAACGCCATATTAAATGTTCACCTCCTTGGTATTTTGGTTTATAAATCAAAGAGAATATAATCAACACGTGTTATAAATAGCTTATCAAATTCCTTGAATGATGGATGAATAACACTGTAAAAAGTTGAAACTTCAATTTCTCAATATAATCCAGTGTTACGAAAATGGATACAATACTAGAGTCAAAAACAAGCTCAGTGACAAATGGCTCAGAACAGGAAATTGAGAACATGCAAATCAAGGCAGCATCGGCTCCTATAATACCGAGCGAGCCTGCAGCCGAGGAAGTCTTAAAGATTCAAATATCTGCGCCTTCGTACCTTCACTCGTTGAAGGAGAACGATGCGCCACCGTTCAGGAAACCCGACCGAGAGCCGAGGCCTCGCCTTGTGATCGGTACTATTTTTGATGAAGGTGATGTGGTTGAAATGATAGCGGCCGCTGATTTTGATAAGGAAAATGGTTTGAGGAAGTTCTTGGGTTAGTTTAAAGTCGTAACTTTAGTTGGTAATTGGGGAATCTATCTATCTATATAATAACGCCAGATCCCAAACAAGGTAGGCAGAGAGAATTTACTAGAGTTCCAAACGGAATTATTCCTTACAGACCTCTGGCTTCCTCCACTCTTATATGTTTTTGTATCTGTATATTTATTTATTTAGGATAAAGACACACCATCGACAGAATCACAGATATCACAGTATAAATATTGTAACAATTTAGGACAGTGTGAACTGTCATTACAGGAGTGTACAGCTTTTACAGAAAAGAATACAAGATTATTATAGGAACATGCAATCTATTGAGAAGAATATTTGAATACAAAAAAAAAATAAACATGAAAAAGTCAAGATTATGGAGATTAGAGATATTATATAATAAAATTGTAATAGATGGTATTTAATCATTTTATTATTATGTCATTTTTATTATTATGTATATTGAGTGATCCTATAGAAAGTACATTTCCAGAAAACATTGAACGTAAATTAAACATTACACACACCGTCACGCCTATATTCCCCAAGCGGGGGTGGCAGAGGTGTACTGAGTACACCCACGATTCGCCAACGATGTTAGGTCCCATGTAATAGGGGGCGAGCCTTTTGCCATATACCGGGCACAGTTCCAGACTCCGGACTAATACTGAGAATTTTTCATTAGAAAAACTACATTTGTCCGACCTAGGATTTGAACCCAGGACCTCGTGATCACAAAGCGATGTGCTTTGCCACTAGACCAACTTGGCAGTCGTCGCCGCTGTTAATAATAATTAAAAATTAATTATTATTAACAGCGGCCTATGCCGCTAATTGAAATTATGTATCATAGAATGCCTCGTGCACAGAAGATGATTTATAATTTACTTATAGGAAACATTCTAGTCGTTAAGAAGATAATACACAATTATAATCTTGCGGAAAAGAACTTTCTACTAAGCTTTCTCGAGGAAACGATAAGTTACGCGGCCCAACACGACTACAGTGCGTTTAAGCTCTCCGCGCTGTTGACAATATACCTGGACACGCATTTGTACTTCAAATGGTACTACTGGCAGTCAGCTGTTTCTGTCTGGTGTTATTTTAAGGAGCTTATGATACGGCATACCATTGAGGTGTGTATATATGTTCAGCTTTATTTCTCAAAGCAATAATAAGGTTGATTAAGGTACAGTTTCTCTCAGGCACGTGACAAGATTTCTAAAAACAGAGAGGTAACACGTATTGGGTTAGGAATGTGTAATCAATCAGTCTACTCGTTGGTTGCTCGTTCAGATTACGTCAATGTGATCGTGCGGGTGTGCGCGAAAGCCCGCATCATTTAGTTGCAAGCATGTGCCGAAACTCGTCAATGATGAAAACGCCGCAGATAGCATTACAACAGGTTGGTTCACTCCAGCGCCTATAGCCAAGTTGACAATCTACAGTCGTTAACGCTATTAGAAAGCGGAAAAATGTATGGGAATGACATTTTGCAACGAAAAGTCACGAGGTCAAAACAATGCGCTATCGATTGCGACAAGAGAATAGAAACAAAACGCTTGCAACTTGTCTAGGCCCTCAGGGTCTACTACGTGTACGTATGGTAGATACATTGGTCGCTTTAGTAACTAAGGCGACCAATGTACGCCACTGCACTTTGGCCCAATAAGTTGGCGTTTAGTGGCTTAACGCATCACAAAATTAGCACTAACCAACATACAAGTCCTCACGTGATTATGTCCGAAGGGGGTTCAGAGATTTAGAAAACATTATATGTGAGTAATCTTTATAAAGTAAAGATCTTGAGCCACACCTCGATGAAATAAAGGTAGTATTAGTAGGGTAGGTAGAAATTGAGTAAAATAGTGGCTTAGTCAAGATTACGAAGACAGATTGTTCTTTCAGGATTCACCTGACGGCCAAGAAGTGTTCAAGCCAGAGGAATGCTACGACGTCATGTCTCACTTCCACACGCTGTACCTCTCAAATTTGCCTCTGATCCACATTCTAACATTCGGCGCTTATCGACTCAAGTTCTTGTGGCCTTTCAAAATGAAATGAAAGTCTGCCTATTTAGCAGCGAACCAGTGTAAATTTAAAATGATAAAGCGTTATTTATATGAAATAAATATTATAGCTTACGACTATGCCGGTTTTTTATTTACGATCATGTGATCATCAACGTATTAAAAACAATATTTTACTCTCCACCCGGGTGAAAAGGGAACACGGTGATGCTATGAGTTGTTAGAACTATCACAGAAAGGCAAAAAATAACGGTTGGTGGGTTTGCATTATCTGGTGATAAAATTTGCTACTTGTAAATAAATATTTTTTTTAGATAAATTTTTGAATCCCAAATTGGAACAACCCAACCGTAATTTATTTAACCGTATTTGGTTACATTTTGACCTTTGCGGTGTTACAATCTTATTGCAGCCGATTGTAGCACAAAGTGTGGGTTCAAGTAATCATGTTTATAAATGCACCCATGACACTGGACTAGTTCTAGTCCTAGTCCTGGAGTAGAATATTTTTTTTTAATGTCACATGGTGCATTTTATCTAATGAGGTGAAAAATGGAGAGATTTGTTCCTGGAAAAAACAGAATAATAAAATACTGATTTACAAATAAACTTATATTATTAACCATTGCTTACTACACTTTTCATTTGTTCTTTCAAATGTTTTGGCAATTTATTTTTCTTTCTTTTCCTAACTTTACCTTCATTGACAGCCTTTGCATTATTATTATTCCTGACTACCTTCTTCTTTTTACAAGACAGAGGATTGGGGTTGTGAGGTTTCTTCTTTCTTGCAGGTAGTTTAACTTCTTTAATCTTCTCTTCAACTCCTAGAGCCTTCTTCATTGATTTCAGTGCTTCATTCTGAGTTTCCGTCACAAATATGAATGGATTTCCTTCTAAACTCCGTCCTGCTTTATCGTAACTTGCTTTTGAAGGCTTTTCTAGTGTTGGAGACTTATTATGAAGGTACAAGAGGGGCACACCAGGTTTTTGCCTAAGTTTTTCTTGGAGATCTTTATCTTGAGATGCTAAGATGTAATGCTTATCATTATTCTTCCCAATCATTGAGAGTATACATCTTGATCCAGTTATAGGCTCCTTGTGTCCACATTCATGTATACCATATTGTTTTAGTATGGTCAGTGCTCCGTGAGTTTTTTTGGCTATTTTCTCCGTTTCTATTATTATACATCTTGTTGTTATAAGTTTTGCTTGTCCATTTAAATATTTAGGTAACTGTTCTCTTATGTTAATTTTTTCCTGAAACAACAAAGGTTTGTTATGAATATCATTTCACACTGTATCTTGCAGTCAAATTGACTTTCTGTGTTGGATGCTTTCAAGACTACTTTATTTTAGGTTAGAATTTATTCATTCTTTTGGCTCTAGTCTAAATGTTATCTCATAAGTTAATTAAGAGTACAAGCCAATGTCTCTACTCTTTCTAAAGGTGATCAATATGTGAAAAAGGATCACTACTATCACCTATAGGATAAATTACAATACTTTTGGAAACTGGTAAAGATAAAAAATATAACTGTGGAGACATGATACAGCCCTAAGTATATAATTATTGAAGCATTGTGCTCTCTACCCAACTGCAAAGGTTCTAACATACATGTGTCCAGAGTGATAACCATAGAAGAATACCTAGTTTTAATTACTGCTTGCCGGTTCAGGGAAGTTTTCCTGCCACCTCATGCTCTGCTCTTTCAACGTTAGGTGGGAGTCGGCGCTGTCTGCCTCGGGGTCCGGCAACTCCTCCAGAGGCACCTGAATATCCTCGTGAGGAAGTTGCTCCGCCCTCCACTCCTCATCCACTATGTCTATCAGACGACCATTCCGACGGTACTTGCTGTCCATTCTGTGTATATTTACAGAGTAATAAGTGTTCGTTTTACCGAGCAGTAATTAAAAATAAGTCTCCTTCTAACAATGTTCTACAGTGGAATTTACATTATTTTAGAAGAAGACTTACTGTGAACGCAGCGAAACAAAACGTGCCATCGAGCAGAACTTGGTAAGGTTGATGGAAACTATAATTGTTGTAGTAAAATTTAAGGTATTTTTGCACTTTTTTGTATCTCGTTATTTTCATTTTGATTTATTGAAGTACAAACCTGGATAATGACTTAAATATAGCAAGAAATATTGAATATTCTTTCAAATTATTGATAAACACCCCAAAAACCACATGCAAAAACAATACCACAGATCACAATAGGGGACATATATATATCATCAAAAAAGAGATGTCACAATATCTCTTACCTAAGGCGAAACAAAGATAGCACATAAATAATGCTTATATTGCGATAATACAAACAAATCTAAACCTTGTTCCTAGAATTGCTATTAATTGTTTGTGATAATATTGTATATTTTTTATCAGAAGAAAAACCAACATATTCACTAACATATTTCCCTCACAACATAAAAAGCCAAATCGAATTTCTATTCATACAGGAAAATAAGAAATAAGTGAATATTTTCACTAGTCATAAAGTGACGTATACTAAACCATAGACAGTTTTTTGTGAAATGAAACGTCGCGTTCGCTCTCCTGCTTCCATGTTTGTTCGTGGTCATTTTGCATTTCTGTGCTAGATTTTCCAGTTTAGCATTTAAAATTAATGATTTTAATCATCAAAGTGTGTAATTAATGATATATTCGGCGACACGGCGACCTTTTGAGGATTTGTCGCCCGCGGATAAGTGCAAAACAGCAGTATAATAACAGGGAGGGTACGTCTTTCATATTCTTATAATCAAGTAAATGCGTCATTTTATCGAATAATGTTGAGAGTGCTCATGAAACGAGAAGATTAGACGTGTTTCTCTGTTCGCATATTGTTTGGTCAAGTGATTGAAGGTGCGGAAGGGTACGTGGAGTGATTTTCTGACATACAGCTGATTTCGATGAGGGCGTCTATAGGTAATTTTTAATCGTCATGTCGAAGGAAACGCTGTGATACGGGCATAAGCGGTTAGTCATCATCATAACAGACACGTTTTTGGTCTGCGACAGATAAATTGATCGAGAAATTATGTTATGTAGGTCCGTCGAACTGCGCCGAATAGTGTCTGATAAAGTGTCATTGTTAATACCTTTTGTTTCTTTGTGATTTCGCGACGATGCGAACGTAGAGATAACAATTTCTTGTTTACCGTTTTATTCGAGTCATTATTGCAGTCGCTTTCGTAGTGCTCGAGCGTCAAGGTTCGATTAAAAAAAAGAACAACAATTGCTTTTTTATGTGCAAGGGTGATTAGTTACATTTAGCCAAAGTAAAATTGTTACTCACTCATTGTCAATGGTGTCAAATTGTGTTTTTGTTGGCCTGTTATCTGGTGAGTAATTTAATGAATTCATCCTTATAAATATGTTTAATTTAAATATATCACTTTTAAGAACATTCACTGAAAACTAAATTAATTTTATAAATTCAATTTCAAAATCATTGGATGCAAATAATAGGAGTAAAGAAAATGTTAATGATTATATTTTAGAGAAAGCAGGTACTTGCAACTGCTATACTAATAGTTTACTATGTCAAAACAACTATGATTTACTGAAACAACATCTAACCACCATATCCTTCACTTCAACATGGCAAAATAGGCATTGTTATGATGACAAAATAAAAAAAAATTAGAAAGTGGTCAAATACTTCTTATGTCAAATTATTGTATGATTATATATAAACAATAATGTACCTCTTATTTTAAACAAGTGATTACACACCACATGTAAATTCTAACACCTAATGCTGTGTCACACCTTTACACTAATTAAAAATGTATAAATGACAAAACAAATATATCATGTGAATGTGGAAGGATGTGGCACCAGGCTTTTTTTAGACTACCTTAACATGAAATTGTGTCTCATCTTAAGAGTAAGTCAAGAGTCTGTAACTGGCGAAAGTCTGTAAGGAAAGTACCTAACTAATAAAGTACCTATGTATGAGATGAACTATAAAAGTTGAGGAAGCTAGAGAAGTCTGTAAGAAAAGAACCTGTTGGAACTCTGTACTCTCTGTGTACCCTACAAGGGATCTAGCATGATGATATATAGAGAAATGTGAAAATAAATCATAGGAATGCATAAATAATAAAAAAATAACAGTACCTGCACAGATTTTGTTAAGCTTAAGGTAAAAGCATTTAAAAAAAAATATGCTAAATTTATGCATATTTTATTCCCTACCATATTCTGTTCTCTACAGAGCATAGACGAACCATTAATTAGAACTGTTATTTTGTTTAAATGTTTTAATTTATTGTACCGTTAAACAGAAGCAAGCCATAAAAATACCATTTTCTTTTGCATGTTTATTAATTGGAAAAGGAATGGTCCATATATAATGATGTTTGTATGAAATTGGCAAATTTGGGAATAAGAGTGTAAATGATGAAATCTTCGACTATTCAGAGGTTGTATGCAATAATAAGTACCATAGACCTGTTCTGATGATTAAGCTGAAAGGTAGCCATAGGAACTCCTCCACTAAGAAAGATATCTACACCATACTTTCACTATGGACACATTTTTTTTATTATATTTATTTATTTATTTATTTATTTGCATAAAAGTTGGTAGGTACATTTGCGGTCTTATTTTAGTATAAAAAGGTTCATACAACTTTAGTCACAACATGTTGACATGCAAAAAATTCGTCTTACTTGCTAAGATATGGCTAAAATAAAAGTAGAAATTCAATTCGGTTAGTCTAATTAAAATTGTCAATTCATTAATAAAATAATCCAACGATATTAATGTCAAGTAATAAAATAAGTGTCAAAGGCAAAGTTTAAGACCATGCAAAAAAATAAAAATAATTATGTTAGGATGTCAGATACAGAGTAGAAGCATTTGTCTAATAACCACAATTTAAGTTTTTTGGTAAACATTGAAGTCGGAAGGTTTTTAAAATCACCAGGAATTTTATTGTAAATGCGACCGCACATTGCATAACAATTTTTCTGATACAAAGTAATTCTAGGTATTTTAGGCAAAACAATATTTTCACGATTCCTTGTGCTTCTAGGAAACCTATGATGTGTTTGAGTAAACAGGTGTTTATGTTCTTTAACAAACTTTGCTGCTTCAAATATATACATGCTGGGCAGTGTTAAAATTTTTAGTTTTAGAAATATGGGCTTACATGACTCCCAGGGCCTTATACCGGCTATCGCTCTAACACATTTCTTCTGTGCAAGAAACGCACTTTGTACTTCAGTAGAGTTGCCCCATAGTATTAGACCGTAACTTAATATTGCACCTACGTAGCCATGGTATGCGGTTAGTATTATTAACAAAGTTAATAAACATAGTACTTTTTTTTCTTAAATCTTAAATTTCGATTTTAATTTATGTCAGTGGAACAGATTGATAACCAAGAATTGCTTATATGTGAAATGTGTGGAAGTGATAAAGAGGATAATTACTGTTTTTTATTGTTATCTTGTATAAAGTACAAATTAAATAGGTTCACAGTGTATTATTATAGAAATCATAATCTAAATAATTTTCTATCTATCTATCTATATCATCACGCCAGCTCCCTCCCTCCGTCGCTCCCTGAATAATTTTAATTTAAAAATACCTCTATAAAAACAGGCTTTTACAGCAAACACAACAAAGATGTCTTGCTTAGGTGAAGAGTTCCTATAGTTTCTTTCATCATCTTCTTTCTTCATCATCAGACCTTGGACACCATCCAAATCTAAAGTACTCGTCAAGTTTGACGGACGATTTAGCGCAGTGATTAAGAGCTTGAGTCGCTTCTCCCAGTGTGTCTAATAGTCGCGGGTTCGATTCCCGCACAGGACAAATCTTTGTGTGACCCACAATTATTTGTTTCGGTCTGGGTATTTGTGTATGTGAATTTTATGTTTGTAAATGCACCCACGAAACAGGAATAAATCCCAGCGTAGGGCAAAATTTAAAAAAAAAAATAAGACAGATCCAACAAGCCCAAACACATCGAGGTTATATTGAGTAGTTGGGTGGTTCCATTGGCCACCTTTAGGCTTCATCATCAGGCCCTGGACACTGTCTGGTTGTATACTACTTGTAATACTAATCTTACAAGTTTAAACACGAAGGGATTGCATTGTATATTTCACATGCTCTTATGGCCACCTTCGGACTCCATCATCAGACCAGTACCGTGGTATCATACTATTGCATTGCCACCGAACTTACATATGCCAAATTTCAGCTCAATCAGATATGTGCAAGTGTTTGAAAAATGGATGACAAGGTTTGAACCAGAAAGATGGACTGACATTCCAAGTTAAATAAAACGTTGTAAAAATATATCCATTTAAAGTGTAGGCAGGAATTGATAATATATGTGACAGGGGTCCCCTAGCAGAGAGCAATGAAGGGCAGTGAGGAGAAGACATGTGTATTCTCTGATAGGTTCAAACAATACTGCTTACTGCTATAAAACTTTACAACCATACTTAGCCTATGTTACAAACTTTTCTGTTTAGTATACGCTATGCTGTTGTATAAATTAAGTGATCATTTATAAATGAAGTAGTTATATAACATCTTAAGGAAGTTTATTTGATTTTAGCCAATAAATGGATAAATACTACCTAAATAAAATGTAGGTGTAACAGTGGTTGCATTTTGGCCCTCTTGTCCGGCGAAGCTGTAAAGGCCCCGCGGCTAACAGCGTCAATCACTCACATATACAAAAAAATGTGTGCGTCTTTGTCTACCCCCGCAGGGAAAATGAACGTGAGAGGTATATATTTATTTATAAATCATCACACCTGTTTCCCAATTAAGACTAGCAGAGGTTTACTGTTTTCTTCTATACATCGCCGATGATGTTAAACGTAACAGGAGGCGAACATACTGCCATTATATTAGGCACAATTCCAGACTCTAGACTACTATTGAGTTTTCTGTTAGAAAACCACACTTCGTCTGTCCTAGGATTCGACCCCAAGAGCTTGTGATTGCCAGCCTTACTACCCCTACAAAAGAGATCGCAAGAAAATGTTGCTTTAATATCATTATTTTACACACCGTCACGCCTATATTCCTCAAACAGGGGTGGCAGAGGTGTACGGAGTACACCCATGTTTCGCCGACGATGTTAGGTCCCATGTAATAGGGGGCGAGCCTGTTGCCATATACCGGGCACAATTACAGACTTCGGACTCGTACTTCGCATTTCTTTGTGATCATGAGGTCCTGGGTTCAAATCCTAGGTCGGACAAGTGTTGTTTTTTTTAACGAAAACTTCCCAGTACAAGTCCGAAGTCTGGAACTGTGCCCGGTATCATTATTTTCGACATAAAAAAAGTTAAATATATAAGTCAAGGAGTGTATTGCCATTAGAATAAGCACATACTTATTCTATAGTACTCAGTAATTACCAATTTGTCTCGATTACTATTCAGAAAGCAGTGCATGTGAGTGCATATCGATTATCGATAGTCAGCCTCTACACACTTTCGTATGAAAAGCAGAGATGCTGTGTGGTAAAAAGAGTACTTGCAATTTTTTTTTTAAATATATTATAGTATCTCTCTCTTGCTTGATTAATAGTCGATTTGAGTTGGCAAGAGTTTGGCGATACGGCTTAATCTAATGCTTAACAGTGTAGGGAGCTCCACTCATTAGATCTAGTAGTTGCGGTATTGCATTGAACAAATCTTTGTGTAACCCATCATTATTTGTTCTGAGTGTTTGTCTATCTGATTTTCATGTTCGTAAACGCACTTACGTCTCAAATTTATGCCGGGAGCGGCATAATTTTGTGAAGAAAAGTAGGTTTGTCATAAGTGGTCATCTCTTTTACTCCAGAGTTTCTTGGGTCTGTGATAACTATCCAGCCGATGTTACGTCACGAGAAGGAGTACGTGAAGTTACGTCAATGAGCTAATTCGTATTATAAATATTTATAATAATAATAAATCAATAGATTTTACAAAATTAAAATAAAAATCTGTAGCTATCTTCTTATCTTAGATTCTATCGATAATATTTTAGCGACGCATACACAACACTAGTGAATGTAACATTTTCAAACGAATAATGATAACACAAGGACGAGCCGGTATAAATACGTCTTTGTAGAGATAATAAGATGCCAATGGCCCGCAGAATATTTGCTTATCTTTAGCATTATAAAAAATGCAGACGATACAATACGCATGTGTTTTTAGCATGAGTAATGAGTACAACCTGGAAGGTAATGCACACACGGTCGATCAAAACATCAACTAAACAGCGTTGGTTTAAAGCGATCTATACTTTCCGATTTTTTACATCTTCTATATCTTCCGATCGACTTTGCTTTCACCGCATCCCGCGGAAGGCGGTATTTATCAACAGTGGCGCCTACCATATAGACTTCAATGAAGCCAACGGACTCCCTTGCTACTTACTAGCGAGGTTTCCCACGCCCTGCTCGAAATTTATACATACCTAATAATCTGTCTATTTATATCATTACGTACTCTGGGTACAGAGAGTACTAACTAGTTATTTTCTCATAGACCTCTCTGGCTGCCTCCACACTCATAGATCGTCTCAATATATATTAAATTTCTATTCCATTTTCATTTTATTAAAATACAGTCGGAGGATTTCGTCTTCTGCCCCTCCCGATGCCCTTACATCCCTTCTTTTGGATACAGATACCGCACACAGGATCAGACACCATGAGAGCATGATTAACCACATATACATTAATATGTTATTAAAATGGAATATGCAGTAGATGAGAAAATTGAAATTATCTAAAGTCGGAACTGTAGTTGGAAATCTACCTATTCATAACATTCCGATAACTTGTTTACTGCTTGATATTACTAATTACTATATTCTGCATTCATGAATGAATGATATATTTATTTATACTTTGATCCTTCACTTCTGTAGTGCGACTAGGATCTTTTGGCCCCTGGATGACTGACAGAGAAGGTGGAAATTAGGGTTATCATTTACTACGACTATAATCATTATCATTTACGACTGCCTCGTTGGTCTAGTGGCAAAGCGCAATGCTTTGTGATCACGAGGTCCAAAGGGTTCAAATCTTAGGTCGGACAAGTATAGTTTTTCTAACGAAAACTTCCCAGTGCGAGTCCGAAGTCTGGAATTGTGCCCGGTATATGGCAATAGGCTCGCCCCCTATTACATGGGACCTGTCGTCGGCGAAACGTGGGTGTACTCAGTACACCTCTGCCACCCCCGCTTGGGGATTAAGGCGTGACGGTGTATGTATGATCATTTACAAAAAAAATCCTTTTTCACAATTCAACATTTTAACAGGTGGGTCCGCAGGGTTACTAATTAATAAAAGAACTTGGGTAAATTTCATAGCAAACTGTAACTCTGCGACTGTCATGTAGTGACATTTCACTTGATAACAGCGTTAGTTCCGATTGTGGCCGCGCGCCAAATGCAATGGCGCGTGTTAGGAGAGGCCTATGTCCAGCAGTGGACTACGATAGGCTGATTGATTGATTAGTTCTATTAAAAAAATGTTTGAAATTCTGTTTAAAATCAAAACAATAACTTATTCCATTTCCCCATATGAGATGAAAATTAAAACTTAAATCTTCAGTCAAAAAATGTCCACTATAGGACAAAACCTTGCTGGCTTTGTGCTGTACGCATCCAGGTCATCGGTAAACATTAAGGACTTGTCCAAAAATACATGAAAAACATCAGATAGCAGACAGAAATAATAACACAACAACAAAACAGATAAGTTACAATGAGCAGTGTTTACTTTAGTGATATGACGAATGTTTTTAAAAATTGTTTTTCTAATTCGTAATTTTCTTTGTAAAACATCGATAATCACACATTTTTGTGTGTGAATAATTCACGCTGTTGGCCGCGGGGCCTTTACAGCTTCACCAGTTAAGAGGGCGAGCGTGCAACCACTACGCTCGGGCCAGAAGGGCAAGGGGGCAACAAGCTCAAGGGCGCCTCGAGAAGGAACGGCCTCGGCTTGGGCACTCGCTATGGGGACGGCATATACTAGGTGTCTCGCCGTGGTGCTCTGCACCGGCCGGCGGGCAAGGGATTCTTCGACCTCGCCGGAGAGGTCTGTGTCTGATAATAACCACACAATTACATCCGAGTTTATATAAGAAATATCAAAATCTGTCTGGCGTGACTTTTTTGCTTAAATAATAAACTAAAACAAACTTTTACTTTTTTCGCAAATATAGATTTTAATTAATAATAACCTAATAAATGACGCCCATGTAATCACTGTTCATAATTGCAACAACACTACAACGTCTCTCTGTATTTGTCCTAAGCTCAGTAAAGTTGATGAAGCTAAATACCTAGGAGTCATAATTGATAAAAATCTTAACTTCAACTCGCACATGAACGTCCTTACATCGAGAATCAGGAAACTGATATTTGTTTTTAAAAATTTGAGACATGTGGCTAACGAAAGAATTCTCAAGAACACATACTTTGCTCTATGCCAATCTTTGTTAACATATTGTATAACTATATGGGGCGGCGCATCGAAATCTTCTATAATTAAAGTTGAAAGAGCCCAAAGGGCGGTTCTAAAGGTCAGCAATTTCCTGCCATTCTTTTATCCAACGACAGAGCTATACGACAAATGTGAAGTTCTGACAGTTCGTCAACTTTTTGTATTACAATCAGTTATTAGAAGGCACTCTCTTTTGAAATTTGATCCATCTTTTCTTCGTAAGCGGAGAAATTATATGGTATGTCCTACAATTCCTTTCAAAACAAGTTTCTCACATAAATTTTTCGGTTTCCTTGGTAGTTATCTATATAATAAAATTAATAAAGAATTATTGATATATGCCTTACCTAAAACTCAATGTAAAAAGAAGGTGCACAAATGGTTATTAAGCCTGAACTACACCAAAACCGAAGATCTTTTAAAAATCATGACCTAAACACACGCGCGCACACACGCTCACTCACTCACACACACACTCACACACACATACACACACACACACACACACACACACACACACACACCCACACACAAACATATTTTTTTTTAGTAAGATAAAATTAATCTAGGTAAGATTAATTTTATCTTGCTTCTCTTTTATCTCAAGTAACTAATGTTATATAGATAAATATACCTGATTATTATCTAATAGCCAGCTATCGCAAGTCCATTGAACGAGGTCCTGGTAATCTGTCAAACAGGGTCACCTAGTACAGATACCAGTCTCTTACAAAGTTTTAAATAATGCTGTTATTGTAATTAGATATAGTTTAAAAGAATTTTGTAACTACTTTGTAAAAGAGAAAAATAAATCTTTATTATTATTATGTATGCATTTATTTAAATACAATTTCTTATAAAATATATATAAAAATACAAAAGACAAATATTCTTATATATATTATACAAAAAATGTGCTCCACTGGCAACGGGGTCTACGACCCAAGCTACCGGTGGTCAGGGCTCCAAAGAGAGAAATCTCCTCACTATGCGCGCCGTGTCCAATACTACCACCTTCTGTATCAGGCCCTTCACCCAACTGCCAAGCGAGAGCTTCTCGAGGTGTTTATCGAAGCTCTTCGCTATTAGGCCGTTGACTGATACGACCATCGGAATAATGATAGTTGAATCAACATTCCACATGGCGGTAACCTCATGAGCCAGGTCCAAATATTTAGATATTTTTTCTTTTTCGGCCTTCACAAGGTTCTCATCATGCGGAATGGTGACATCAACTAGCATTACACGACGCATCGATCGATCTATTATCACGATATCAGGCTTATTGGCTACAATAGTCCTGTCCGTGATAATAGATCGATCCCAGTAGAGCGTGATATGACCACTTTCGAGAACTGGAAGAGGCTGGTACTGGTAGTACGGTACTTCAGAGTCCACAAGGTCATATTTAAGAGCAAGTTGCTGATGGATAATCTTAGCCACTTGGTTGTGTCTGTGCAAGTACTCTCCGTTAGCAAGACGAGAACAACCGGAAACTACATGTCTAATAGACTCACCGGGACGGTGGCATGCCCGACAAATGTCAACCGTGCCGTCCTTTAGGATGTGCTTCCGGTAGTTGTTCGTCATGATAACTTCGTCCATAATTGCAAATACAAACCCTTCAGTTTCCCCAAAAAGGTTGCTGAAGCGTAGCCAAGTCACGGAAGCGAGCTGGTCCACATCAGGCCCTGTAAGAGCCCGATAGAACCGTCCGTGTAGCTCCTTGCCCTTCCATATGGCTGTGCGGTCCGAAATACTTAATACCTGGGGCCTTCGCCAGTTCCCGTTTGCCAAGGAAAGCGGAGTTAGGCCTCTATCGATTGCGGCAACATCTCGATACATCACCACGGACACACTCAAAAAGTACTGTCTAAGATTGCACACCTCGCGGTTGTGTAGTGTCTTAGCGTTTAAAAACCCACGACCACCGCACCTCCGCGGGATGTACAACCTCATAACAGACGACCGCGGGTGATGCATACGATACGCTGTCAGCAATCGACGGACCTTTCTATCCAGGGCATCCAGTTCAGACTGAGTCCACCTTAGTATGCCAAAAGAGTAAGTAAGAACAGGCATGACCCAACCATTGAAAGCTCGGACCCTATTTCCACCTGATAGAAGGCTTTTTAACACTTTCATCAGGCGGGCAAAGAACCGATCTTTCAATGATTGTTTCATATCCTGTTCAGCTATACTTAAGGCTTGTGACATACCAAGATACTTGTAGGAATCCATTTCAGAGAGAGACCTGAGGGATATATCTTCAGAGAGCTGTAGATTAAAAGAATCTTCAACTCTCCCTCTTTGTACATGGATGACTGCACACTTGTCTACTCCAAACTCCATTCCGATGTCGTTGCTAAAATTGCCGGTTATTTTGAGTAACTCCATCAGGTCTGTTTTCTTCGAAGCATACAACTTAAGGTCATCCATGTACAGTAGATGAGATATAGGCTCACTCCCTCTCCGCAAATGGTAACCTAGCTTTGAATTCTTAAGTATAGCACTTAATGGATTCAAAGCCAGGCAGAACCACAATGGACTCAAACTGTCGCCCTGAAAGATACCCCTACTTATCTTTATCAAGTCCGATGAGCCAGAAAGGCCTCCATATCCTGGATGACGAAGAACTGTGGTCCACTGCCCCATACACAAACCGAGGAAAGAGCATAGCGCTGGGTGTACTTTGTATAGCTCTAGCACCCTCCTTAGCCATGCATGAGGCACCGAATCATAGGCCCTCTTATAGTCGATCCAGGCCATGGAGACATTCTTTCTAGATCGTCGCACCTGTTGGCAAATGGCCATATCAATGAGGAGCAAATCCTTTGTACCCCGGGACCCCCCCTTACACCCATTCTGAGTAGGCGATAGAATGTGCTGTGCCTTAAGGTGATTATTGATTTTTGTTCTCAGAATGGATGTAAGGAGTTTATAAACCGTAGGTAAACATGTAATCGGTCTATAATTTTTAGGTTCCAAAGTACTGCCAGATTTGTGAATCAAATGAGTGACACCCGTTGTCAAAAGGCTAGGTAGTGATCCCAATTCAAGAGCTTCTTGGAACTGAGTTGCTAGACGAGCATGTGAACCCTGGAGCCTCTTTAGCCTTTATTATTATTATTATTATCACATTCAGCTGTTTGGGAGAATAACCTCTATGTATATTTGTTGGTAAAGGTCGCACCTTATTTATTGATTTATTTATTTTTATATTTGAGTTAACAGAGTATAAATTTACTTTTGGTATAGAAAAATGTAGGCTTCAGAGAAATGTAATGTTGTAAAGCGCTGCGTTATTAAATTCAAAAAAATATTATGCTGCCTTGTTGGTCTAGTGGAGCATCATGAGGGTGGCGATCATGAGGTCCTGAGTTCGAATTCTAGGTCGGCCAAAGTGTGGTTTTTCTTTCGAATAATCCTCATTGACAGTCCGGAGCCTGGAAATGTGCCCGCTGTAATGGCAATAG
The DNA here is from genome assembly GCA_905147815.2 of Phalera bucephala. Classification (NCBI taxonomy): domain Eukaryota; kingdom Metazoa; phylum Arthropoda; class Insecta; order Lepidoptera; family Notodontidae; genus Phalera; species Phalera bucephala. The sequence continues at coordinate 29,719,940 of LR990622.1, forward strand.
GCTCGCCCCCTATTGATTGGGGCCTGACGTCGTCGGCAAGATGTACTTGACGGATACAGGCGGGACGGTGTTTATTTATGTATGATTATTATTAATAGCCATTGTTGTCTCTCTGCTGGTCAATTGCCTCTCTCCACTTTTTCCCTATTTCCTCTGTTAGCTGCTGTCTGGCCAGTCTCTCAAAAAGGGGTCCCAGTTTGTCCTACTATCGTCGCTGTTTTTTTTTAGAGTACTGATGGCAACCCTACTGGCGTCTATTATCGCTACACTGCTATGCAGAACCACCTTGAGTCGTATTTATTGTATTTGCATGTTTCTTAAAATGTAGTGTCGTCATTTTACGTTATATTGGTATGTATACGTAAGTCGTACCTATCGGGAAAGTGGCCGATATTGCATGTTCTAGATTCCACCCTATTTGCAATCGATCAATCAAAAAGAAAGTACAATGAACTCAAAATAGTCGGCCGTATAACAGACACACATAAATCAGTATCACTACATATTATATCGCTAAGAGACCGGGTCGAAAACATCACAATCCGGGAAAGAACAAAACTTACCGACATAGCTCGAGTGATAGCGGAAAGAAAGTGGGGACGGAGAAGAAACAGATGGGGATAAAGGGTGCTTTAGTGGAGACCGCAAACCGGCCATCAAAATGTAGAAAGACAACCCGCAAGATGGACTGATGACCTGACGAAGGTAGCCGGAAAAGATTGGATGAGGAAAACGCAAGACCGAACGGAATGGAGTGAAGAGACCTACACTCAGCATTGTGTGGCTACGGGTTGAAAATGATGATGATGACTCATTATAAAACAGCCCCCCCCCCGCCGCGTCTGTCTGCTATACGCGATAAACTCAATAAGTACCGAACGGATTTTCATACGTTTTTCACCAATGAACGGAGTGATTCAAGAGGAAGGTTTGTGCGGGGCGCTAGTTCTCAGTAAAGTAAGACGCCGTGGTTCCTATTTCTCCAAGCGGGAGTGGCAGAGGTGTACTATGTATACTCAACTTCACGGATTTATTGCTATTAAATCCTGTAGATCTCATTAACAGTTCAAAACTAACGAGGTAGGAAATTCCAAGATATTTTTCAGTTGCGTTTTTTACAAGCTTTTATTTAACTTGCAATGTTCGCATGTCTGTCTGTCTTTCCGGTTTAAAACTTGTGATCCATTCAAGCACTTGCAGGTATCCGAACTAAAATTTGGTATACGTATGTAAGCAATCGAAACGATTCTCACTCGCTCAACGCGACATATAAAATAGTAATTAAATAAACTTATACCACATGCCACCTGAGGTAGCACAAGGTACTATATATTATATTGTCTATCTATCTATCTATAACCTCACGCCAGATCCCTTGCGGGGTAGGCAGAGAGTACAGAGTTCCAACAGGTTCTTTCCTTACATACCTCTCTGGCTTCCTCGACTCTCATAGTTCGTCTCATACACGCTCGCCGGTTACGGAGACTCTTGACTTTTCCATCAGATAAGACTCGGTTTATTTGGTCGTGGTAAGATAGTCTAGGTCTTCCCCGGTACCTGCATCCTTCCACTTTCACATTGTATATCTGTTTTTTCATTCTTTCCTCTGCTATTATATTGTGACTATACAAACTACCTTTTCATCTTATAGTAAATTATACATTTTTCTTTCATTATATATGTAACTGTATACATATATAATGAAAGAAAAATTTATGATTTATGTCCCTTTATTTACACATTACATAATTAGGTATTTACTGTATTTATAATACGCAGTATACGCGATTACGTCAGCATTAAGGGTAACATTTTTATGAACAATAAATAGTAGCTGAAGAGGCTTTGGCTGAAAACCAGCGTTGGGGGAGACTTCGTTCCCCTCCAACACATGCCGAGCCCAATGCCTTCCGGCACAGCTCACACCGAGGCAAACTACACAAGAAGCAGCGACAGTTTATGTCTCTCTTCGTTTTTATTTTCTTTTGTTACCTTTCATATATTTTCTATGTTTGCTGTATTAAATATTTTTTCTTTCTTTCTTTCTTAATCCCCTCGTGTTTAAGCTTGCTAGATTGCTATTGACAAGTAATATACAACCAGTTAGTGTTCAGGCTCTGAAACCACCTAACTACTTAATAAAACCCGACCGTGTTTGGGCTGCTTGGATTCGTCTTGATGAGTACTTTAGACCCGCACGGTATTTAGGGTATGATGATGTAGCTGAAAGGAAGCCATAGGAACAGAAAGATATCTTCGTTGTATTTTTGCTATGAAAACCTGTTTTAAAAAAGGTATTTTTAAATTAAAATGATTTGAAAACGTAGCCTACTGCATTCGCTATGCCCAAATAAACACGTAACGCGGCTCGTTATAATATCCTCGTGGATTGATCGTGTATGGTATTCATTATGCCACTGGAGTAGCTCATAGATCGTTTTACGAAACTATCTTTACGCGCTGCATTACTAGTTTAATTGGTCATAGCGAATAAGGACCCAGGAGATTTGATTCAAATGTCTTATGAACTGTGATTCATGTGATGAACTCAAATTTTGATGGACGGCTTGGTCCAGTGGTTAACAGCTAAACCGCTCCGCCCACTGGAACGAGTAGTCGCGACTTCTATGCTAAGACGAATCTCTGTGTGGCCCACAAATATTTTTTCAGTCTTTATGCATGCGAATTTTATGTTCACAAACGCACCCACGATACAGGAATAATTCCTAGAGAGCCAAGATTTTTTTTAAATGTCTTATTAACGACGCATATCACGCTAAGCCCACACATTAACACGCTACGTTAAAATTGCTATACAATAATAGGAAACCGCGTTCCGATGCCGTGGTAGGTTCAAAAAAAGGTATAGAGTTGACGTTTGTAAGTAAGTGCTTTTTTATTGGCTATACAAATAAAAAAAAATGTCTTTGACTAATGTGCCTTATTGTCCACCAGGCGATGGCGACAAACAGGAGCGGTGCGGCGCAGCGGCCGAACGGCGCTCCCCAGACCAAGGTGTGCCAGTTCAAGCTGGTGCTGCTGGGCGAGTCGGCGGTGGGCAAGTCCTCGCTCGTGCTGCGCTTCGTCAAGGGCCAGTTCCACGAGTACCAGGAGAGCACGATCGGCGCGGCCTTCCTCACGCAGACCGTGTGCCTTGACGACACCACTGTTAAGTTCGAGATCTGGGACACGGCTGGACAGGAAAGGTTGGTATTTTACAAGCTTTAATTTAGCTTGCAATCAATGTCAAAGTCAAAAATCATTTGTTTTTATTAGCCAATACAATAGCAATCACAAAAATCAAAATTATTACATTTTTTACATCTTCCACTGGATCGGAACGCGGCCTCCACTGAGAAGATCCGGCGAGAACTCGGCGGGCTAGTCTTTCAATTTAATTTGTTTGGACTTAATGATAGCCATTTTTTATTTTCAAAATTATAATATACATATACATGTTGCTGATTGAGGAGCTGCTCAAACCCAATCTTTTTTATCGTCAAGATAATCCGAAATTTAGTAATACCCTTTCTTACAGAGTCTAGTTTTAATTGCCTTTTAAACTTATTGATAGGCATGTTTCGGATATCTATGGGTAATTTCATATTCGAGCGTCGGAATTCATGAAGGAGAAGGAAGCCATGCTTCGGAAGGCCTGTTAAGCCGTTGGTCCCGGTTACCACTTAATGTGGTAGTCCTTGAGCCGAGTTGGAAGCCTCAAAGTCGGCTTGATAAGTTCCAAGAGCAGGTGGCCACAAACCTGCCTCCACCAATCCGCACTGGGTCCGCGTGGTGGAGTATGACCTAATCTCTCTCACCTCCATTTGTGAGAGAAGGCCTTTGTCCAGCAGTGGGCAGTATAGGCTATTATTATTATTATTATTATGACCTGATTGTGCTCCTAGGATTGGCTCCAGACGAAGGCATTCCGCAACGGTCAACAGCATAGACACGAAATTTTGTATAAACATTTAATATTGATTGGTCGTTTTATATTGCACAATTACTTGCTGCATTAGAGCTTCTTTTTAAAAAGTATTTCTAAAATAAAGAAAATATTTTATTATATTTATTTAAAGAAGCTGTGAGAACTGTACTCTCTGCCTACCCCCGCAAGGTATCTGACGTGATGAAATAGACAGATAGATAGATATTTATTTTGTAAAATACTTAGCGGTAGCGGAAAAAGGAGGCGTCCATATTGGCATTTTCTTTAGAAAACCCACACTTTGGGCCGACCTAGGATCCACTGGACTTAGTCGTCGTAATTCTGCCCTTCTAAATAGAGTTTTTTTTGGTTGTGACAAAAGCGAAATTCATTTTATGAATTTTTCTTTCTTTAGTTTCACTACCATAAAGGTTACCTACCTTTCAATAAGCGGCCAAGTTTAATACCGATCAAGTCCGATAACCCAGAAAGAAACAACATAGAAAAAATCTTTATCAAGACACGAAAATTACCGTAGAATTAATAACAGTGGGAAAATTATTATAAACTGTATGTCTTACAACGAAAGGAATCCAGGGAGGCAACTACAGTGTCTCATTAAAGTAATCTTACTTTGCCGAGAGAAAGGGTCGGCACTTCAAACTGATTGTATAACAATGTAATAATTATAATATTAGGTATTCTAATCAGTTTGTTGTTTTTGACAGGTACCACAGCCTAGCGCCCATGTACTACAGAGGTGCGCAGGCGGCGATCGTCGTGTACGATATCACCAATCAGGTAAGAGGCAGTACAGCAACACACAGTTATAGATTAGATTTAGCGCAGTGGTTAAGAGCTTAAGCCGCTCCGCCCACTGTGTCTAATAGTCGCGGGTTCGATTCCCGCACGGGACAAATCTTTGTGTGAGCCACAATTATTCGTTTCGGTCTGGGTATTTTTATATGTGAAATTTCATGTTTGTAAACGCACCCACGACACAGGAATAAATCCTAGTGTGGAGCTACGTTTTCAAAAAAGAGAAGAGAAAGAGAAAAATGCCTTTGTGTATTTTTCCCATCGCTGGTCTACTTTGCGTGGCGACTGGATATTCTACTTAATATTCGGTATGAAAAATAACACAGGCGACCAATCATCTGATACTATTTTTTACAAGCTTTTATTTAACTTGCAATGTTCGTATGTCTGTCTGTCTTTCCGGTTCAAATCTTGTGATTGATTTTTCAAGCACCGGGGGTATCCGGTTGAGCTGAAATTTAGCATACGTATGTAAGTTCGGTGTTAATGCAATAATATGGTACCATGGAGCTGGTCTGATGATGGAGTCGGAAGGTGGCCATAGGAACATGTAAAATATAAAACGTAACCCCCTCGTGTTTAGGCTTGTTAGATTGGTATTAATAAGTACTATACAACTAGATTATGTTTAGGGTCTGATGATGAAGCCTAAAGGTGGCCAATGGAACCACCCAACTACTCAATATACATCCGCCGCGTTTGGGCTCGTTTGATTTGTCTTGACCAGTACTTTAGATCCAGATAGTGTCCAGGGTCTGATGATGGAACCGAAAAGCGATAGGAACTCTTCAACTAAGCAAGATCTCTTCGTTGTGTTTTTGCTATAAAACCGTCACCGTCACGCCTATATTCCCCAGAGGGGGGGCAGAGGTTGTACATTTCGCCGACGATGTTAGGTCCCATGTTATAGGGGGCGAGCCTATTGCCATATATCGGGCACAATTCCAGACTCTGGACTCATACTGGGAATATATAGATATTTTTAAATTAAAATTGTATTACTATGGCTCATGAAATAACACTTCTATTATTTAATTTAATTTTATAATATAACAGATCGACGATGCGTTAGTAAAGATCTGCTGATAACAAAAAATAGGGTATCATTCGACTTTCAACCTTACTTTTATTCATTTAAAATTAGTATTCCTATGTATTCCATAGTAAGCAACCCGTTCTGAGCTAGCGTTACCACAGATTTTATTAGTACCGATAAATTATTATAATTTTTAATTCTCAACCGAACGCAGCGATCAGAATAGTGGAGTGTCGGACGAGTGTCGTAACGGCTGACCTTATTACCCTGGCCTTGTTGGAAATTCGCCTTGAAATTAAACAATAAAACAATTAGATGAGCTACAGTTTTAGACCTCATTCCTCGTTTCGGATTATCTCGACGATAAAACTGATTGGGTTTGAGCAGGTCCTCATTCAGTAATTCCTAAACATGATGTACTGTAAAATCAATTTTGTAAAAAAGTTATAAACAAAAAGGCGAATCGAACGAAACAGTGGAGTTTCGGGCAGGATCTTCTCAGTGGAGGCCGCGTTCTGATCCGATGATGTAATAATTTTGACTTTTGTAAGTGTTTTTATTGGCCTGTACAAATAAACTATTCTTGACTTAAAAAGGTAATATATACAGGGTGTGAACTTTGTGCGCAAAATCTAAAACAAAGTGCTACCTATTCATAGGTTAATTATTGCTATTACTATGTTCACTAAATAACTAATTGAACTTATGTTTTAAACAAATCTTTTTGTGATCTACAATTATTTGTTTCGGTAGGGGTATTTGTGTATGTGAATTTTCATGTTTGTAAACGCACCCACGAGACAGGAATAAGTCCTAGTGTAGGGCTACGTTAAAAACAAAATACTTGCTTTGTAAATAAAAAAAAAACGCTACTAAATTATTTAATGTTGATTGATCGTTGAAGACTTTTCATCGTAGTTGTTTGTGCAATCCATGATACTATTATAAGCTCAAAATAACTTTGTCCATCTGTTTGTCTGTTACTTTTTCATGCCCAACCCTCACAACAGATACGAATCAAATTGGATAAAGAAATAGATTTTAGCCAGGGGAAGGACATGGACTACCATATGTCCCAACAAAAAAAAAAATTGATTTTAGCCAGGGGAAAGACATGGACTGCCTTTTGTATCAACAAAAAGCTTAAGGGTGAGAAATACACGCTTGAAAATAACGAGAACGAAGTTACGGGTACAGCTAGTGTTGAAATAAAATAAATTATGTTTGATCAGATAGTTTGAATTTTTTTTTCTGTTTTTTTTTTTGTCAAGAATTTAAGTGTTTTAAGAATTGGCACTAAGTGACAGTCTCAAACATTTCTTGTATAGTATTTTTCATCTGTCAAAGCGAATTATACTTTATTCAATGGCAATAAGAGGCACGCCCCGTTGCTATACTTATGGTTTTATGCCTCAATGCCATTGAATTAAATATTAATTTCTTTTAGCACTTAGAAGTGTCACTACCCATCTTATATGAAAAATATTATAGTTGTATCTTTCCGAATTTTACTGTCTATTGTACCAGATAAAAAGTATGCGCCAGACCCTCCTCTATTCTATCTATCCATATAATCACGCCAGATCCCTTGCGGAGTAGGCAGAGAGTACGGAGTTCCAACAGGTCCTTTCTTTACATACTACTCTGGCTTTCTCCAATCTCATCGGTCTTCTAATACACGCTCGCCGGTTACGGAGACTCTTGACTTCCCTTCGCCCTTCAGATAGGACACGGTCTATTTGCGATGAAAATTCAATCCTAGCGTGATGGGTGAAAGTATCGCACGTCTTCGAGTATATTACTTGATATGTTAAACAAAGTTTTATACAACGAACTCATCTCTATACAGGGTTATCGGTAAATTAATAACTTCTTGAAGGCAAATTCTGTATACCATGAGCAAACAACGTTTGTTCTGAGATTATTCATTTTGGCAAAAAGACAACAAAAATTTCATATAAACAAATACTGACACTGATGAACATGTATGCCACTAATGAGTTCTTAGATTTACGCGAATATTAAACATGAATAAAACAATTTTTGGATTTTATCGCAGTTTATATTTGATTAGCACTGCAAGGCACCGTGAGCTCATTCTGCGTAGATCGTACCAACAAAAATAATTAAGAAGTTTATGGGTACCCCGGAACAACTATGCCTTTTGCACGTCTAACACCCCATCCCTTCCCGTGACCATGCATATGCAAAGCACTCGAAACGTCGGAAACTTAAAAATCAAAATAAACCGCGATAAAATGGTTGGTTTTATTTAATATGTATGCCACAATTGAGTTAATTTTCGATAAAATCAAAATCTGAATCAACCTTGCTAATGGTGTACAAAAGTTGCTCTATCTATAATTCTCTGCTTACCCAGCAAAGAATCTGGCGTGATGACATAGATAGATATAATTTTCTTTACAGACCTTGCTGGCTTCCTCCGATATAGCTATATACATAAATAATCACGAGAGATCCCTAATATTAATTAATTACCTGTAATAACTCGTATTTAAGCAAATGGAAATTATAATTTAATATATAACCCGAACCGGCCTACCTAACCATATAACAGTTTATAATTCTCTAAGGTATTAACAATGGCGCCTTGAGTGGGCGCTGGCTCGCCGCAGTTGTGTAGTACATGGTCAATAACAGCAAAGGTCGCGATGTGCCCGTTAGTGCCCAAACTCACGTAACACGTGCCGCCTGATGTAAAGGCTCGCGCGCACTAGAGTGTTAAGATAATTATGCACAATTACATAGATCACTCAACTTATAAATGAAACAGAAATAAAGAAAAGGGAAGCAATAAAAGAGATCGCTATGATTATAACAAAAGCTTTGCAGGGCTAGCATGGGCCTCAACATTTTCTCGCCCGTAACAAAATTTGTCGACCTGTAATTCGTGTTTTATATTCAAATCAAAACAGTCCCGTCTATACGTTAATATAATACATACATTTTGTCATGGCGCGCCATGCTAACATGTAAGAAAAACAGATATCTCACGTTTTGGGCGACAAAATCCGGGACATGTCTTGTCGCGCCACCTATGTTTGCCTTGCTGTGGTAGTTTGATAAAACAAAATATTAGGCAAGTAAGTGGGTATGAAAGATAGTATCGGTGTAAAGATGAGAAAGGGCATGCTCCGTTGGTTCGGGCATATAGAAAGAATGCCAGAGGAAAAAATGACAAAACAGATATACAATGTGAAAGTGGAAGAATGCAGGTACCGGGGAAGACCTAGATTATCTTACCACGACCAAATAAACAGAGTCTTATCTGAAGGAAAAATCAAGAGTCTCCGTAACCGGCGAGCGTGTATGAGACGAACTATGAGAGTCGAGGTAGCCAGAGGTATGTAAGGAAAGAACCTGTTGGAACTCTGTACTCTCTGCCTGATCTGGCGTGATGTTATAGATAGATAGATAGATAGAAAATATTAGGCCCTGTATTTGAATAAAAAAAAGCAAAGTAAAATATTAAAGTAATTACGTATAAGTATTTGGTTTGCTTAATAATAATCTTCCTTCGACATGACTTTATCCAAAACTTCATGTATCTAACAACTTGGTCAAAGAAATCAAAGGACCTTGACCCGTTACATTTTAATCAATCGAAAAAAAATGTTTGTGGAATTATTCAATTCGGTAATGTGTGTGATGTGAATTAATTAAATAAAATATTAGTTTTGGTATCATCTTGTTTACCTTAATAAAAAACAGGTGCCTGACGCACCGTGTGACGCCGTTTCATAGAAACTTAGTGGTCACAAGTATTACCAAGAAAATTGTGACAGATCCATATGTGTACGACCTAAATACACAGCTATTCCCGCTAGCTATTCTACTTGTAAGAATTCTCACATGTACTAGGCGTTGTTTCAATTGTACGTCTGAACATTCTTATATCTTTCCGAAAGTACAAATCAAGGGTGTGAGCTGTTCAGCTATCATACGAGTCAAACGTAAACAATTTCATATAATTCAGTTAAATAGCTATCGAAAATACATGAAACAACTGTATTTTTTTTTGCGAATACCCAGTTGCTAATCACAGGGCTTTTTAAAGCGTTTTTTATTTCTATTCTCTTGTCGCAGTCGATAGTGCATTGTTTTGAACATGTGTCTTTTTGTTACAAAATGTCATTTCCGTACAGTTTTTCGTTTTCTCTTAGCGTTAACGATTGTAGAAAGTCAATTTGGATAAAGGCACTGAACATTCATTCAATTTCCCACATTTTCAACTAACAACGCTGATGTTACGAGTCAGTCGATGAAGTCCTTAACGCTGAAACATCGAAACAGCGCCGTCAAAATATCGTGACTATCTCTTTTACCGCCATTAGTTGTGTTTAGGCTTCTTTTGTTGCGATTGTGTCATATGAATGTTGAAATTGCAAGCTAGGTTATTACTTACAAGCCGCCCTCGCTTCACTAATGTAATCACAGATATAGAATACTAGCGACCCGCCCCGGCTTCGCACGGGTGAATTATACACTTAAACCTTCCTCTTGAACCACTCTGTCCGTTGTTGTCCATTGTAAAAATAATAAATAGATTTAAACTATTTCGGACTGTATGAGGTTTATTTTTGGTTTGAATGTTTCCAACGCGTGAGTGTGTGTGAATCTACGCTGTTGGGCGCGGGGCCTTTACAGCTTTACCGGACAAGAGGGCGAGCGTGCAACGACTACGCTCGAGCCAGAAGGGCAAGGCGGCAACTAGCTCAAGGGCGCCTCAAGGAGGAACGGCCTCGGCTTGGGCAGTTGCTATGGGGGAGGGCGTATACTAGGTGTCTCGCCGCGGTGCGCTGGCATGCACCGGCCGGCAGGCAAGAGATCCTGAGTATCTGTATCCGAAAGAAGGGATCAAAGGGCATCGAGACGATCGGTGAGAACATGCCGCGGAGTTTGCGTGCGTGCGTGCGTGCGTGCGTGCGTGCGTGCGTGCGTGCGTGTGTGCGTGCGTCCGTGCGTGCGTGCGTGAGTGCGTGCGTGCGTGCGTGCGTGCGTGCGTGCGTGCGTGCGTGTGCGTGTGCGTGTGCGTGTGCGTGTGCGTGTGCGTGTGCGTGTGCGCGTGCGCGTGTGCGTGTGCGTGTGCGTGTGCGTGTGTGTGTGTGTGTGTGTGTGTGAGTGAGTGTGTGTGTGTGTGTGTGTGTATGCGTGCGTGTGCGTGTGCGTGCGCGTGCGCGCGTGTGTGTGTGTGTGAGCGCGCGCGCGCGCGTGTGTGTGAATGATCTACACTGTTGGCCGCGGGGCCTTTACAGCTTCACCGGACAAGTGTTCCCAACGTTTTAAGGGCTCTACGGTATTGAAATAGCAAAAGTGTCTCACTGTCCATATTCGAACATTTGTATCTGAAACAGTGTAAAGATTTGAATCTCCCATTCCGATCTCGGTCTCGAACTTATTCGCACCTTTATTAAATAGGCGACAACCCAATATTTTGCGAACGCGTCCAATCATAGTAATCCGCTAATCGTAGCCGCCGCCGACTACGAATCCAACTCTCCTCCTATCAGCCGCTACCGCCGTCCGCTGCATGTTCTCAGCGACCCTCCCGATGCCCTTACATCCCTTCTTTCTGATACAGATACCGCACACAGGATCAGACACGATGAATCCCTTGCTCGCCGGCCAGTGCAGAGCACCACGGCGAGACGCCTAGTATACGCCCTCCCCCATAGCAACTGCCCAAGCCGAGGCCGTTCCTCCTTGAGGCGCCCTTGAGCTAGTTACCCCCTTGCCCTTAATATGTAATGGTTAATAAATGTAATGGTTGCACGCTCGCCCTCTTGTCCGGTGAAGCTGTAAAGGCCCCGCGACCAACAGCGTAGATCATTCACACAGACACACACAAAAAAGATTCGAATCTCAATATGATATGATTAGTGAAATCATATCATATTGGAATTATCACAATATTTAATGAATATGATATGATTTAAATCAAAATCACAATATAATATGAAATGAATGAAAATATTCGAATCAGCTTAGACTTCGTGTCGCGTATTTGTTCATTCTGTGAGACGGCAAGTTTAGTGAATGGAAGATTGAGATTCAGTTTCAGGTTGGAATAAACTGTGAAACAAAATTGTTTGTTCTGTAAGATGTGTGTGATGTTCTGTAGCGACTTAGTATACATACTGACTGGTGTATGTAAGATCGAGATTTAAATGCAAATGAGACATTTTTTTTCTTCTGTACAACTGTTTCGAATATTGTAGTGCTCCTTCATGTTTCATATCACTGTATCATATCAGTAAAGATCGACACATGTCTACTACCCATGTTAACGGGAGGGACTGCGGCTTAATTTAATTGAAATTGGTAGACACTACAATTAAAAAATTAGTTGCATAATGCCCAACACTGCTCCCTAACATCGTTCGCGATATGTGGGTGTACAAAGTACACCTATGCTATTGCCTCTTGTGGTATGTAACGTGTTTTTTTTTACTATTTTAAGAACGTAGTCACACGGATGGAGGGAAGGAAAATAATTGCACACAATAGTCTCTAGTCTTCGTTCGGCGATTGCGCGGCATTTATCAGATAACATTAATTATCCGTCGAAGCAGCTCCTTTATATGCCTCACGCACTCGCTTTTGCTTATCTTATAGATGTCGGCCATCTAGCTACTCGTTTCCAGACTCGACAAATAATAGATAATATTATAATATGACTATGTATCGTGGGTGTTTTAAAGATATATAACCCACAAGCTTCTGCCCGCGACTTCGTTCTCACCGATCCCCGATGCTTCTTCCGCTCCGGATACGGACGTCAACGACTAAGTCGTAGATCGCCTCCCCCGTAGCGTCTGGCCCAACTCGAGGCGCCCTCGAGTATGTCGCCCCTTGCTCTTCTGGCTCGAGCGTAGTGGTTGCACGCTCGCCCTTAAGTCCGGTGAAGCTATAAAGGCCTCACGGCCAACAGCGTATATCACTCAAACACACACCGCAACTTCGTCTGCTTTGGCCTTAGACAGAAACCTAACATTTTCCGATATAAAAAATTAAATATACTATGTGTAAATCCAGGTAATAAATTATCTACGTGTCATATTTTATTGATGTGTAACAACTTTCCTCTCGGTTGCTGGATATTTTTTGTGGGAGTGATTTCGGAAAAGGGAAGGAAATGTGTTACAGGACACCGGGGAAGCGCACGCTATCTGATTTAACCGATGAGCGCACGTTATTTGATTTGACCGATGAGCGCGCGCTATTTGATTTGACCAATGAGCGCTCGCGGTAGCGGAGAGATGGCTATGAGATGGTGCCAACAGGAAACCGGGGAAGCGCACGCTATTTGATTTGACCAATGAGCGCTCGCGGTATCGGAGAGATGGCTGTGAGATGGTGCCAACAGGAAACCAGGGAAGCGCACGCTATTTGATTTGACCAATGAGCGCGCACTATTTGATTTGATGCGGATCTTTTTCATAGTAGGATAACATCTCAGATGTTACACATCATATGCGCCTACTGTAAGGCTCGCTGATTTTTTAAAATTTAAATCCGTTCTGCCGTTTTTGAGTGATTGAGTAACAAACATTTGAACATACAAACTTTCACATTTATATTATTAGTAGGCCAAAGGGTTACACGAGGACTTGTCCCGTGCGATATTAAACCTGCGACTACCTCGTACTGGATCATAGAGAGAAAAAAAACAAATATAGAAGGAAAGGAGGGGGATAAGAAGAGCTCTAGTCCCTAACAGTATGACCCGACTTGAACTGGTCGTTTCGCAAGTGATACATTGACCCATTTCCCCCGTCCAATCGCACTAGATAAGCGCTTGACATACTTAAGTCTTTTTTTCTCTTAGTCTGTGATAAAATGATCAATACATACCTAATTATATATTTTCTTGTCTAGTTGCGGATAATGCCCGTAGAGATCACGAGGTCCTGGATTCGAATCCTTGGTCGGACAAAGCATAAACGTTCTCAGTATCAGTACGGAGTCTGAAGTTATGTCCAATGTATCGGCAATAGGCTCGCTCCCCATTACATTACAACTGAGAGAGAAAGAGAGACCGGCAGAGGTGTATTGGGTACACTCAAATCATAAATCAAAAAAACACCTCTGCCACTCCCGCCCCGGGCTTATAGCCTTTATGCCAGTATCGCACTCGGGGTGGTCGAAAATTTATAAATTTTCACGGAGCCTGGTGATATAGTATAAATGTTCTGAATTTAATTAAGTAATAATTAATTATCTGACGATCGACATCGCGGTAAAGTCACGAAGAATGCATGGTATTTAACACATTCTGATTAAGTATACTTTACTACGCACAAGAGAATATTGTTATTTCAAATATGTGTCGGTCAAGTGACCATGTTCGACCGACCTATTTCCCGGGTCAAACACGTCAAATATAGGGGTCGCCCTAAACAATACCATGACCTTCGGACCGCACATCAAGCGCGTCCGTAACCGAGCAGTCTTTGTGCTCGGTCGTCTTTACCCGATGATCTGCAAGCAAAGTATAATGCCCCTTAGGAATAAGGTACGGCCCGTACACAAGTTTTGTAAAGCATCACCCCCATCACCACCGCCGTACAGTACGGCCTATCATGACGTACGCTTGTGAGGTGTTCGGGCACGCCGCCCGCTCTCACATCGATAGCCTTCGAACGGTTCAATCATGATTCATACGGAACGTCGATCTCTATTCCGATTATGGTCTTGAACCTATTCGCGCCTTTATTAAAAAGGCGACAATCGGATATTTCGCGAATGCGTCTAATCATAGGTATCCCCTAATCGTAGCGGCCGCCTACTACGAACCTAACTCCCCCTAACCTAAAACCCCTCCTATCAGCCGCTACCGCCGTCCGCGACATGTTCTTACCGACCCTCCCGATGCCCTTACATCCCTTCTTTCGGATACAAATACCGTACATAGGATCAGACACCGACCTCGAACGGCGAGGTCGAAGAATCCCTTGCCCGTCAGCCGATGCAGAGGACCACAGCGATACACCTAGTATATGTCGTCCCCATAGCGACTGTCCAAACCGAGGCCATTCCTCCTTTGGGTGCCCTTGAGCTAGTTGCCCCCTTGCCCTTCTGGCTCGAGCGTAGTGGTTGCACGCTCGCCCTCTTGGCCGGTGAAGCTGTAAAGCTAAAGTAGAGTATTCACAGCGCCGTCACGATAGCGCCTTCGTTTGTAGAAATCTTCGTTTTCTATCTGTCTATCTATCTATATCATCACGCCAGATTCCTTGAGGAGTAGCCAGCCAGGGAGCATACCCTTTCTCATCTTTACACCGATACTATATTTAAAACCTAACGTTTTCTTACTTTTAAAATAACGAAACAAGATGGCGTCCGTACGACTTATGATCACGAGGGTAGGAATTGTAGATCAGGCAATGTTTTATTGCGTTGTTTCTTTATAAAATCTGAGCAAGCTGTCTGGGTCCGGAATTGAGTCTGGGATTCTGCGAATAAGGTCTAGCGTCCCATATTACTATGTAGCTGATACAGAGTAATTTACAAAATATTCTACTTTATATTAATTCCATGCCTGTTAAATTAAAGTATTTGAATATTTGGTAGTGGTGCCACTTCTGCTTGGAAATATAGGAATTATGGTGTTTTCATCATTGAAGTTTCACCTATATGTTAATGGGGTTCGTTATTGTTTTTCTTGTAATAAAAACTTTTTTATCTCTCTATCTATATCATCACGCTATTTCCTGTGCGGGGTGGGCAGAGAGTACACAGTTCCAACAAGTTTTCCTTACATACCTCCCTGGCTTCCTCCACTCTTACAGTTCGTGTCACACACGCTCGACTTTGTTTAATGTAAGAGGTTTTAAGTGTTAAATTAACATTTCTGACGTTATTTCCCATCTAAAATGTATTTATATGAGCAATAATTTGTCAACATTAGAATATTCTTAATAAGTACATTTAATTGAGTTTCGTAACAATTCAATTAGTTTTAATTCTATTATCATTTCCACAAGGTGGTTGACATTGTATATTTATGTACATCTATGTGGTCTGCCCAGCAGGGTTAGCACAAATATATGTCACGGATTTTATCGCCCTAGGCGTGAGATAACCGTTTTGTCTTAGCCTGTTGCACTTCTTTATTCTTTTCTTACTTAACAAATTCCGTGGCAACTAAAAACAATCATATAGGAAAATATAATAGCTAGGAAATCAATGAACGAACATAATTCAATTTTACCGTCTTTAGTAACTAACATTTGTTTAATTGAAATTTAAGTGAAATTAGTCAAGTACTACTTCAGTTGATCAAGTGCCTAAGAAAAGCAGACTATATGTACTAGCATGGCGTGCCGTGACAAAAGTTTGACACGAGAATACTCGTTTTAAGCAGAGATGGGCGAAATGTAATCAGATTATTGATGAGCTGCGGGGGTGGTGGTTGGGGAATATAGGCGTGATGGTGTATTAATGATTAACGATTACAATTACATTCCAAGTGCTTATTCGGCACTCTGCACCCCACGACTCGCGAGCTCGGGTCCGGCGTGATGGGTGGTGGACACAAGTCAGGAGTCTCCGTAACCGGCAAGTGTGTATGAGACGAACTATGAGAGTGGAGGAAGCCAGAGAGGTATGTAAGTAAAGAACCTGTTGGAACTCTGTACTCTCTGCCTACCCCGCCAAGGATCTGGCGTGATGATATAGGTAGATAGATTACAATTTCATTTTGTAATCTTCAACGATTGCGATTACACTTTTAATCTTGAATCATGTCTGAATATTACAAAATGCAATTGTAATCATTAATCGATTACATTTTGCCCATCTCTGGTTTCAAGTAATGTATAGACAAGACAAGCCTATGTCGACTTGCTTGGAAGCAAGACTCGAATCAAGGGCCTATTAAACTTTGTCCTCCGCGAGAAAAGTGTTGTCGCCCGAGGTAGCCCTGCAGTATCTTGTCGTGTCTCGTTATCTCGACATTGTGTCGGTCTGTCTGCGCCGCCAACCTTGAACTCGCGGGAAGACCTACTCGTGTAATACGATTACACCCGAAATACTCGCGGTGGTGGGCTCTTTACACGATGGAGGGAATTATGGATCAAATAATATGGAAGATTGGTTAAATCCTTGCTAAAAATTATTTCGAATGAAAATTACTTCCACTCTTCTCCAAAAATTATGTTTTAATGTTCCCCAAAGGTCCACAAGGTTTAACCACCCTCTTTCTGTTCCGTGAGCCTCTTCAAATTACAGACAATTCGTATATGGCGCGAGTAATGATTTTAATAAATTATGCAAGGAGTTCTGTCTTGATCTATTTACTATTAAGAGTAATAAGGTAAGAGAGATGCTGAACGTCAATTTTTTTAAATGGAGTTAATTACCTAAATAATGTGAATTTGTGTATTACTATTGTATGCTAATGTTTCTGCCACAAATTTAAAGCTATTAGTGAGAGCCTGTAATTGGCTTTATACTGCTTATATTTATTTTTTTTTTTTTTTTTTTTTTTTACTTTTTTAAAAAACGTAGCCCCACACTAGGATTTATTCCTGTGTCGTGGGTGCGTTTACAAACATGAAAATTCACACACAAATACCCAGACCGGAACAAATAATTGTGGATCACACAAAGATTTGTCCCGTGCGGGAATCGAACCCGCGACTATTAAACACAGTAGGTGGAGCGACCTAAGCTCTTAACCACTGCGCTAAATCGTCCGTCTACTATATTACTTTTATATTCTCATAAGTGTAGCTGTTGGTTTTCCTTACCAAATAAATAAACAAATATTTTTAAAAAGAAGCTTTTATATAGCCAGGTAATTGCGCAAATTTTTAAACCGCCAATCAAAATTAAACGTTTATGCAAATTTTCGCGTCTATACTGTTGGCTGTTGAGGAGTTCCTTCGTCTGGAGCCTGGGTGTAGGATCAAGGCAAATTTACCATAAAAATGCATTGCTATCGGAACTAAACTGACATGTCAAATTGCAACTTCGTAGGATAAGATAAAGTTGTTCAAATTTACTCGCAAGATATTATGACCTTATCAAACAACCATTGCAAGTTGAAGAACAGCACGACTTATTACAAAAGGTGAAATTAAATAATACTTAGCCCCATGCATCTTGGATGAGCAGAATTTTTATACAAGAACGTCCTACCCTAGGAATCGTACCTGTTTTGTGGGCGGGAAAAGTAGCCAAATTTCCCTATTTTTTTAGAAAAGTTCTTTCATCGATTTGAGAATTGTCTTGATGGGTTAGTGGCGTATGCAGCGAATTGCGATTGCTGGGATAAAAATATATTTTTCTTTTTTTTATTAAAATAATGCATTTGTCAGTTCCAAGCCTGAATTTTTCGCGGTATAATAGCAATAGTTTCGCACCTATATGAAATTAAGGTCGTCTACGAAATGTAGGCGTGTACAGTACGGCCCATTCCTACTTGTTTTACTAAACAGTTTTACGGCGAAACAAATAGGTTTTTTCCTGACTAGTCCTGCGATATAATGTGTTACAGAATCGTTGAACGTGTGCAACTCATTATTACCACTAGGGACCTATCTACCTACCTGCCTACTCGGCCATTCGCGCTAGAAAAACAAGCGTTTCAGTATTTCTCGACACTCTCATGAAGTTAGTAATATATGCTTTAACCTCCAAACTTTCGTTCCAGGACACATTCGGTCGCGCCAAGAACTGGGTGAAGGAGCTCCAGCGGCAGGCGTCTCCGTCGATAGTGATCGCGCTGGCGGGCAACAAGAGCGATCTGGCCGCCAAGCGTATGGTGGAGTTCGAGGAGGCGCAGGCCTACGCTGACGAGAATGGCCTGCTATTCATGGAGACTAGCGCCAAGACCGCCATGAACGTCAACGACATATTCCTAGCTATCGGTAAGTGTTCAACAATTTGTCTTAAAACTTTTTAATAAAACATATTACAGGTGTTTTTGGTATGCAAATTTTTTTATTTCATTTCTCGGACATGGCAACAACAGACGGCCGAAGAGCAGTAAGTAACCTTTTGAAAAAGGGTAATTATTAGGAATGAGAAATAAATATTACCACAACTAGTCAGAACTTGTGTTTCGATCGAATTCTTCTGTAAATCCGACTCCTACATTAAGTTGTATTATAGATACAGAATTTCGGCGATGCTAAGCGTAAGAATTACGGTTAGAATTACGCCACATTGCCGACGCAGCGTAAGGGAAGCGCGTCTGTGGCGCTACCAGGGGAGTTGTAATATAAAAAAAAAAAAAAAAAAAATATGGGAGATGGGAGGGAGTCACGCAGCGTAGCCCCGTTTGGAGCAACGGCAAACATCACGGCCCGCCGCGGACGCGTCACCAGCGATTATTAACGAAGCGCGGCAGGAACGAACATGCGAGCGGAACGCTAGAGTTAGGCGGCTACCCGGCCGTCGTGACCTCGCGGCTCGGCAATGTGACGTGTGCGTCGCGCTTCCGGTTGCCGGTCGAGCGCCAGCCGAGCGCCTCCCGAGCGTTCCGCTGGCTATTCGACGAAACCTTCATATATAAAGAGTGTGTTGGTTGTCGTTTGCAGCGAACAAGTTACCAAAGAGCGAGGGCGGCGGCGGCGCGGCGGCGGGCGTGCGGCGGCTGGGCGACGCCGAGCAGCCGCGCGCCACGTCCTGCTGCAAGTGATACCCCCGCACCACCTGGTATGCACACACACACCAAACATCACCACTGCTGGTGAAAGCTTCTACACAACACAACCGACAGCTGGCATGTTACATGCTCCTGCATCGCCCGATCCGCTGCTTATTCGCTGCGTGCTCTAAATAACCTGGTAATGCACCCATCCTCACTTGAAACGTGTCCACTGCTGGACTAACTTCTGTTCACCAGCAGACCACTTATCTTAGATACTGCATCGCCAGGCTCCGCTGGGTGTCTGCCTTATTCTCTGCGTGCTCTAAATAAACTGGTTAGGCATATATTCTCATTTAAACCATGTCCACTGCTGGACTAAGGTGTCTGCACACCACCAGACGTCTAATCCTAGACACAACATTACCAGGCTTCGCTGTGTCTGTCTTATATCGTGCGAGCAAAATGTGTGCTTGGGGTTAATACAAGCATGGATCAAATAAGCCGCCGTAATTCGTAAATATTTGATGGCTGGTGTCTTTAGATTGTTTTGTTTTACATCTTAAATATATATCTTTAATAATTCTGAGTGGTCAGAATATTTAAGTAAAAATTTCACACTGATGTATTTATTTGTCAAAACTTATAACGAAAAATGTTAAGGTGTTCTAAACACTTTTTACGTTCACTTTAGTGTTTATGACTTGAGAGTTATTTTCTATTTAAGCCCATTTCCATTTAATATTAAGAAGTGTGTGTAATTAACTATATATTATACACACCGTCGCGCCTAAATCCCCCAAGCGGAGGTTGTCAGAAGTGTGATGTGTACACTCACTATTCGTTGGCGACGATAGGGGCGAACCTTTTGCTTGACTTTGGACGGATGCTGGAAACTGTCCTATAGAAAAATTACATTTTACTCGACCTCGAATTGAATGTTATTTTTTAATGTCTACGGACGATTTGGTGCAGTGGTTAAAAGGCTTAAGCCGCTCCGCCCACCGGGTCGAATAGTCGCGGGTTCGATTCCCGCAACTGACAAAGCTTCGCGTGAGCCACAATTATTTGTTTCGGTCTGGGTATTTCTGTATGTGAATTTTCATGTTTGTTAACACACCCACGACACTAGAATAAATCCTAGTGTGGGGCTTTTTTCTTTTAAAAAAGTAAGTAAGAAAAAATATGTGTAACATTAAAATGATGTTTCGACAGACAATCCCAGGGCGGCGCGCCGGCCTGCGCGCCGCTCGCTCGAGCCGCGCGGCGCACGCGCATCGCGTACGCATCGTCTATATTTAGTATTTTTTAATCGGTTTATGGGGTTTGTTTCTAACTGTCACACTCATCGTGAGCGAATAATAAATAAATGTTAGTGTTATGAACAACATTAGGTACAATTGTCTGCAATAACTTAAACTTAAGTATCAACATAGCGTATTTGGACGGTCTCTACGTACACTGAGATGGCTAAGTATTGTCATGCCTTACATACAAATCAATGTCGATTTTCAACAACATAATTTTAGAACTTCCTGGAACTTTGTACGCTATGTCTACCCAGCAAAGAGTCTGGCCTGATGATATAGATAAATTACTTAACACACACACATCTTTAAACCTTATGTCATCGTAATACATGTTATTATTCTGTACAGCTGTCAAATTGGTCTTATAATTGTAAATTCGCAATAACTTGTTTGCTATTCGCTCACGTTCTCGCAAATTCAGTATACCGCGTAGAAACATGCCTACTGCAGGGCCGCCTCGTGCAATTGAACATACGACACCATCTGGACTTGTCTGCGTCCACGGCCATCTTTAAACATATAATATTGAAAAAAAACAACCTAATTATAAAAAAATGATAACTAGTTTTAAAACTTATTTGTAACTGTAATGAAATGTAATAAAATGGTTATATTTACTTTCGTTTGTATCATGTAGCAGAGCACGCCGTAGTGTTACTTAACGAGATTCCTTCTTTTATTAGCGGTAATGTGATGCTTATGTTATACATAAATAATACTATATTAATACAATAATGTACTTTAGTTGGTAAAAAAAGATTACGGCCCATCATCAGATTTGTAAAATAAATTATTATGAATCCAAAAACGGTTTACAATATCTGCTTCTCATTAAACAAGAAGTCGACGGTCCCAAGGAACAAAGTGACATATGCCAAACAAAATACATGGCATTTACAACTCTTTTACACGTCGTTAAGGTTATTTATACCAAATATGAATATTGGAGTATAGGACTTTGTTCGTTGGACACGTAGAAATAAAGATTTTTTTTTTGTCAACTAAATTATATTCTAGTTGAAAATTAGAGATTTTTATCAAAATTACATGGTGAAGGTGCATTTACATTCGTGTATTGTATCATATACTTTTTACTTTACCTCATTTCCTTGAGCGAGTCCTCGGGACAGCCACAAAGACATTAAAAACATATTTTCATTATTATTTTTTGCATGTAGATGCATTTTTAAATACATACGAGACACATTTCGTTAATGTTGCAATGTTAAAAAATAGAATGAATAGGGCGAATATTCCATTCCCGAGGTTTTCACTCTAAGACGATGATTTTAATAAGACTAGTTTCTGTCTTGTCGGCTGTTAGAGACCGCTTTCATTCTTCAGTCTTCTTGATTGTCAGAGAGGCCGTTTTCATAAGCGGCATCCCACACTTTGCTGCTTGTGCGTCGTAAGAGAGGGAGAGAGTGAGTATAATAGATACTTCCATCACTCTCTGACTATTTACAACTAGATATGGAAGCGTGTTGCCAAGTATGGTGTGTCGCTAAAGAGATGGACTTTTAACTTTTTACTTATAAGCGTTATTTCA
Source organism: Phalera bucephala (assembly GCA_905147815.2). NCBI lineage: Eukaryota > Metazoa > Arthropoda > Insecta > Lepidoptera > Notodontidae > Phalera > Phalera bucephala. Next base: position 29,742,197 of record LR990622.1, read on the forward strand.
ATTAAGATTCAAAATTGTGAGATATATTCTTTTATTACCTTGCCCAGAGTAAAATAATATTACAAACTGAACGTGTACATGTCTATATTCGGTACATTGTCTTCGATCGTACAGTTAAATAAAAAAGGATACACCAATGTCTAGATAATCTTTATCCGCTGCTATTGTATTGCCGGGGCGGTTGCATCATTTTACTGATATGTATCCTTTGGTCTCATTAATGACGACCGAATTTTCCATTTTATTTATTTGTGTGGGAATATTTATATAAACGAATCAATCTACTTAATTTAAACCCACTGTGCAGCTACTACATTCAAAATATAATCAAGATTCTCTTTATATAACACTTATAAGCAAAAAGTGTCATTTCCATTAGGAAAACCATTTTTTCTCTCGCGTTGTATCTCGTGGCTGAGTTACACTCTCATTCGTCGTTCAACGTTCGCTTCGACATTCACTCATTCGTTCACAAGCTCGTAGGCTAACTCTCACGTCTAATTCACTAATCGTCTGTCCTATGCGTTTCAATATTGATTATTTTATCGATTATTATCAATTTATCTAGTTCTTTCGATCAAAGCAACGGTGTGACTAAAATTGCGATTTTTGTATGAGAATAATGAAATTATTTCTAACTAAAATGTTGGGAGAATAATCTCGTTATTAGGGATTATTTTTATGTGAACAATGAAATTTTGTGGTCACTCACCCAGCGAGTACTAGTGGCAGAGCATTTTTGTATTTAAAAAGAAAAATGATCTTAAGTAATATCGTTATGAGAGTTGAATTACATTGAAATGGTTGAATATCTATGAGATTTTTCAATGACAATTGTGTAATGTTAAGTTAAATTATTCTTTTCTATACATTAAATCTTCTGCCCCTGTTTTGCTGTCCATTTGTGTGTACTGGGCCCTTAACCAGCTGATCGTTCAATCAATTTTTTTAAATGAATTCCATTTGTGTTGGAACGCGTAGGCACACACGCATTATTTAGTTCAAAATAATTGTATGGCATAGTTATTTAAAGAAATAATAGGTTATACTTCTCAGTTAGGAAGTTATATAGTTATATAAAAAAAACTAATAATTATTCGATGGATAAATTGTTCTATACATATTATTAATTATTATGTATATTGTCTTGTATAATTTATATTTTATAAGTAAAATGTAAACTCGGTGGGGTCATTAACATCGTATCCTTTTTTTTTTACTATCGCATTCCATACAGGAAGGATTCGGAGGCGTGTGGAACCGAAAATGTTAACAAATTATCGATACTTGTCTGTAGGCTGGTGTTTGACATCGATCATTACAACACTATTTTGTCGATATATTTAGCGTTCGCGGTTTTGACTTGTGGTCTTCTACACGTTGTTTTTAGAGCTTCTTCTCATTGCATCATACGTTTGTACATTGTACTGTGAGTGTCGACATATTGTTTTAGGCTTGCGTCACACCACTAGCGATATATTTGTTATCTTTATTTGTTGTCACGGAACACCTGCGCAAGAGTGAATTAAGCCCTGACGCGTCAAAATAAATAATATTTTGTACCTCTGTAAAATATGTTTTGGGAAACTGCTGACATGATTAAAAAATGTATTTTTATATGTTTTGGTAGATTTATCCGTTAATCATGTCATTTATTTTTATGTTATGACAATTCCATATAACAATGTTTATCTGCTTCCCATCTAAATATTTCAATATCATAGTCTTGTCACTATCAATTCTGTAGTATATTAATAAAGGTTTCTAATACCAAATGTAGACTGAAGCGGCAAGCAATATTGGACTTTTGTCTTAATAATCTTAGAGTAAAGTTATTGAACAGCAGTTTCCCAAGTTAATGTAACAAATTGCAATCATTCGGGCTAGCGAACGGACGTCGATCATGATCCAATTGTATGTTTTTGTATCGTGTAAATATTTTGGATTTATTAAGAATATTATTATATTGATTAAAAAAATATTGTAAATGGATGTGTTTTGTGTGTTTTATTTATTACACCCAGTTCCTTAATTTAATAACTTGTTATAAAAGGGAAACCTCAAAACTAAAAAGTAAATATTTGAAGTCGGTCCGACTTTAAATATTTATTTTTCGCGTTTTAGTTTTGAATCTTTTTAACCAACTACAAAAAACGAGGAGGTTCTCAAATCATATGTATTTTTTAAATAAAATGAACACCATCATGCCTATATTCCCCAAGCGGGGGTGGCAGAGGTGTATTAAATACACCCACTTTTCGCCGACGATGTTCCGTCCCATGTCATAAAGCATAAAGGGCAAGCTTATTGCCATATATCGGGCACTCGGTTTTCGTTAGAAAAATACATTTGTCTGACCTAGGATTTGAACCCAGGATCTCGTGATCACAAAGCAGTGCGCTTTGCTACTAGACCGAGGCAGATTTTTTTGTTTGTTACCTCAGAATTCCGTCATTTATGAACCGATTTGGACTATTCTTTTTCGTTTTAGAGGGTATAGTTTCCGTTTGGTCCCATTTAAAGTTGAAGAAAAAATGCCTAAGGTTGAAAAATAAGGAATAAAATTAAGTCACTATCTCACCCAACAAATCTCGTCCCACGTAGGTCAGTTGGTTAAACTTCATAATATTAACTTAATTCTTGCCTCAACTGAACCGGCGAAGGTTTTTTACAGGTCGAAATGGCGAATTTTAAAATCAATTACTTTTTACTTCCATCAACTCATCCCACTTTTAGTTTTCGTCCAAAAGGTACAGTCAGTTGAAAACACTAAAAAGCTTATACTTATGGCAAGAAAATTGAACAAATTTGAAATATTAGAGATAAAAAAGAAATAGATAGTTACAAAGTGGTCCTGTACAACTAAACATTTTTTTCTAATCTAAAGTCTTTATCGTTGCACTATTGGGCAAAGACCTCCGTTCTACAGCTGCCATCCGATTAGTTTAATGAAACAATACCGGCAGTCAGAGAGGAACCTCTCGCTTCTGGTACTTTAAAATAAGAACTAACTTGAAATAATAAATATATTATTTAATGCATTAAACGTGATGCGCAATTTGGAATACCGTCTGGTGCGTTTTGGTTGGCGCGTTCAATGGAATAGTGCCCCATTAAAGTAATCCTATATCAAAATATATTGAGCGAGCAGTTCATATGAGTATGAACTTTAGTTATTATTACAGTTTTAGGATTAAACATTTGAACGCTTAAAGTGTTTTCATCTGACTGTACTTTTTAGACTAAAAAAATAAGAGTGGGACGAGTTGATGAAAGCAAAAAGGAATTTATTTTAAATTTCACCATTTCGGCCCGCGTAGGTATTACAAAAAACCTACGCGGCTTCAGTTGTGGAAATAATTCATTTAATAATATGAAGTGCAAACAACTGAGCCAAATTTTTATAGGTCGAATTTTATTTATAATTTAGCAATATATCTATGAGAAAAAACCTGTAGGTACATCACTATACAACTAAGAAGAACAATATAATATAGGTATATAAATATCAATATTTAATTCACACATCCCATAAAATTGTAAATAACTTAAAAAAAAGAAAACCGGTGTCAGTCGGTTACTCGAATATTTATTTTTTTCTTTTTGATGTCGGTTTTCTTTTTTTGTGAAGTTATTTTTGTTCATCCAAACGAAAATAACACAGTGTAATGTTTATTAGAAATTGCTGCACTCGACGTGCCCGTTGACTTCGTCGCTACAACAATCGCATTCAAGTCATGAAATAAAAATCATTTATTTTAGTAAACATTGTTTAATAAGTATAATGTTATTTGGTTACACAATTATTAATTGTCGTGATTAATGTTATATAAAATAACCATGGAGTGCGATGCACGTATTTTTTTACGATTGTTATTAACAAGCGAGGACTTACTCGCAAATTTACATAATATTAAGTCTTATGGCAAAATATTATTGTTACATTATTATTAGGTTTTAGCATACGCTAAATGCACCATTTTTTTATTCATGATTTTCTTATTTCTATCAATTAAAAGTCCCATAAAATTAGTCACTCGGGGAAGCGAACAGTAGTGCCCCTACAAAAGTGTATACAATATTCTGAGAATGTAGTTCATTGCAGCGGTAAAATCACACCTCAGCAGTAGCAATCGTGAAAATATCAAAGAATTATAATATAATCTTGGCACTGCGGCAAAATTGACACTTCCCAGAGCGATTAATTTAAAGGCACCCTAAGTTATTTGTACAGTTAATGCCTAGACACATGGTTTACAGATATCAATCAATCAATCAATCAGCCTATCGTAGTCCACTGCTGGACATAGGCCTCTCCTAACACGCGCCATTGCACACGGTCCCCCGCCTTCCGCATCCAGTCCGTCCCAGCGACCTTCTTGAGGTCGTCGGTCCATCTAGCTGGGGGCCGTCCTACCTTACGCTTACCAAGTCGCGGTCTCCACTCTAGGACACGCTTGCTCCATCGGCCGTCGGTCCTTCTGCAGATGTGACCAGCCCACTGCCACTTTAGCTTACTGAGTCTGCGAGCTATGTCGGTAACTTTGGTTCTTTGTCGGATTACCTCGTTACGAATTTTATCCTTCAAAGAGACGCCGATCATAGCTCGCTCCATAGCCCGCTGTGCGACTTTGAGTTTGTGGACTAGTCCCACTGTGAGTGTCCACGTCTCGGCCCCGTAAGTCATAACAGGTAGAACTCATTCGTTCAAGACTTTAGTCTTCAGGCATTGCGGTATAGGCGAAGCGAAAACGTGACGTAGTTTGCCAAATGCTGCCCAACCCAATTGGATCCTGCGGTTGATTTCTTTCTCGAAGTTGTTCCTACCAAATTGGACAACTTGTCCAAGGTAGACATACTCCCGAACAACTTCGAGCATCGAACCATCGACGTAGATCGGTCCCGGCGTGACATGCTCATTAAACATGATCTTGGTTTTATCCAAGTTCATGCCGAGACCGACACCTCGAGAGGCTCCATTTAGGCTATGCAGCATTCCGCTCAACTGTTCCAGTGACTCTGCCACGATGACGATATCATCGGCAAACCGAAGGTGTGAGATGTATTCGCCGTTGATGTTAATGCCCCGCCCAGTCCAGTCCAGCGTCTTGAAGACGTCTTCGAGTGCATTGGTGAAGAGCTTGGGGGATATTACATCCCCCTGTCTTACCCCTCGATGCAGCTCGATCGGGTCGGTCTTTTGGTCCTGGAGCTGGACGGTCATTGTGGCGGTATCATACAGACATCTCAACACCTCGATATAGCGCCAATCGATGCCACATCGCTGCAGAGCATCCAAAACCGCCCAGGTTTCGATGGAGTCGAAGGCTTTCTCGTAGTCCACGAAAGCCATACACAGCGGCTGATTGTACTCTTCGGTCTTCTGTACAATCTGCCGAACAGTATGGATGTGGTCTACGGTGCTGTAGCCTTTTCGAAACCCGGCTTGTTCCGGTGGCTGGAACTCGTCAAGTCTTCTGGCGAGGCGGTTTGTGAGTACTCTCGAGAACAACTTGTAGACGTGGCTCAGGAGTGAGATGGGTCTGTAGTTCTTCAGCAAGGTTTTGTCACCTTTTTTGAAGAACAGAACCACCGCACCCCCGCTCCACGCTTGAGGTGTTAAGCCCTGGTGGATGACGGAATTAAAGAGACTCGCTAGCTTTTTCAGGATTGGAGTCCCGCCTGCTTTTAGGAGCTCAGTGGTGATTCCGTCATCGCCTGGCGACTTGTTGTTTTTGAGCTGCTCGAGAGCCACTCTGACCTCGTCCTGGTTGACATCAGGGATGTCTTCCGTATCGTGGCGTGCTAGTGGGGCTCTGTGGTCGTCAGCGCTGGGTCTCGAGGGTTTAGCCATCCGTGATGCGTACAGGTCTTTGTAGAAACTCTCAATTTCCTCGAGTATCTCGAACTTGGAGGTCACGGTTTTGCCATCCGCTGTATTAAGTTTCGTCAGATGGGATCTACCTAGCTGGCGAGCGAAGACTTTGGTGCCTCTGTTCTGTTCAATCGCAGCCGCGATGGCGCGGGTGTTGGAACATCGGAGGTCACGTCGCACCCGCTTCCGGATCTTCCGGTTGAGGTTCCTCCCATCCGGCGAAGACGCCTGCGTGGATGACATTTCCCGTCTCTGCCTCATAAGTTCGAGAGTCTCGAGCGAGAGTTTAGACTCTCTGTTACCGCTTTTGCCGGGAAACACCCTTCGAGACACATCCTGTAGCGTTTTGACCACTGTGTCGGTTTTCTCGTCAACATTGCCTTCGGTTTCCAGCAGGTCGAAACGATTTTGAAGCTCCAGTTGGAACTTTTCGGACCCTAAAGCTATTTGAGGCGCAGTAGGTCTGAGAGTAGACCTCATCATGCGACGTCTTTCGGCCTTGAAGTCTATATTTAGAGCGCCTCGGACAAGTCGGTGATCGCTGCCGGTATTAAACCTGTTGATCACGGAGACGTCTCTAAATATAGACTTCCTGTCAGTCATGATGAAGTCTATCTCGTTCCTCGTCACAGTGTCGGGGCTTCGCCATGTCCACTTTCTATGAGGCTTCTTCTTAAAGAACGAATTCATCAAGAAGAGCCCCTGCGACTCCAGAAAGTTGACCAGCATCTGCCCCCTGTGGTTTCGGCGCCCCACGCCGTGGGGTCCGATTATCGTTTCGCCGCGTTCTTGTACTCCCACTTTGGCATTGAAGTCCCCCATAACAACGCTGTAGTGAGCCTTGGTGGTGCCATGTAATGCCTTGGCTATGTCTTCATACATGGCTTCGGCTATGTCGTCGCAGTATGTCGAGGTCGGCGCATATACCTGTACCACCTTCAGGGTGTACCTGTTGGTGATTTTAATTATGAGGTACGCTACCCGTGTCGACACACTGCTGACTTCCACAACGTTGTTAGTGAGAGCTTTGTTGACCAGGAAACCGACACCGCCCTGAGAGGGCCGATCACCTTCCCGAAAGTAAAACAGGTGGCCTGACTCAAGGGTTATCGTGTCCTCGCCCTGTCTTCGGACTTCGGATAACCCCAATATGTGCCAGTTTATGCGACCTAGTTCTACCTCGAGTTCAGCGAGGTGTTGGTCCAGCCGTAGAGAGCGTCCATTGTACGTAGCCAGGGTCAGGTGTTACAGATATGCCGTTATATTTTTCAAGATGTCTTCCGTGTTCTCTGAACATTTTGCGTGTGCGAGATTTTTGCCAACTTTTAAACAATGTTTATTAATGAACATTTTAAATCTTAAATATATTAACATTTATGACTAGGCTACCTATGGTTTAACTACATACTGTTTTTGTGCGAGTAGAAATAGATATAGTATAAAAATCTAAATTTTGAATACATACATTTTGTACAATTTTATCTAAATATCGACGTATTTTTTTTTGGTTAGGTTTTTACGAGCTCTAAATCGTTCGCAAATTTATAAGCTTTCTGAAATGCCACCAATACGACTTTAGCATAGCGCTAATATAAATAAAATCAAACGTTACTACAAATAAAAAAATATTTTTTTATAATGTTAACACAATTATTGAGAGATTATCACTATTATCCGACAACAGAAGCAAACATTCAGCACCGAACAGGACACAAAAGTAGGCCATCTACTAAACTAAATAAAAATAAGTATAATTTTAAGTAAATAAATAAGATCATGGCAGAGCGCAATACGACTTCGTAAGGAGAGGCCACACCTTGTGGAGCTGTGTATTTTTTATATTTATTGGAATTGCGAATAAATAGGAAGTTTTATTAAACGCATATTAATATTGAGAAATTCGATGATTGGACTTGATTTTTTAATAAAAATAATTACCAACTTAGTCTACAGAAGGTTGATTGCATAAAATAAAAGTTCCAAAGGACATTGTCAAAAATTGCCCCAAAACCAACAAACATTTGACCTATGCCATCATCATTTATCAATTTTATTGAAATAATGGCAAATATCCGTATCTGACGGACAATTTGCAATCTTAAACGAATATTTCAAAGTATTGTAAGTACTTATTACGAAGTCGCCGACATCTTTACTGTCCCCGCTTGTCCGTTTAATAATGAATGCCTTAAAAAATTTATGGGTGACTTGAAATCATACAAGTATTTTTTCATTGCTGTTGGTTCTGGGGCAAATCATGTATGGACAGAACAATGTCCTTTAACAAATTTATCTTGGACAAAGGATATTGTAGGAATCGAATACGACCGATAGGTATTAAGTACAACAATGAATACATTACTTAATAAAATCATACCCAAGATTATTAATAATCTTAACAACAGTATCGTCTGTACACTGATTAAAAACTAGTGAATACAGTATTTGTATTAGTTTCTCCAACAAACAGATTATTAGTAATGCGAAAATATATCTGAATACTCTAAACTTGAACTACGTCAGAATAAAAAAGTGTAATGAAATATTTAAGCCAGAATTAGAATCAACCATGAAATACACAAGTATTGAAGTCAGGTTCTTATAGTTGAGCGGGTAGTTTGTGTTTCGGGTTAATCCTATAACGTGGGTAAATTCAATGTTTCATTTCAATCATTATAAAACGTTACCCCACACTAGGAATAACTCTTATGTCGTAGATGCGATTATAAATATGACATTCATATGCACAACCGCCCAGAGCACTTATCCTTCTTCCTGTTAATATTATAAATGTGAAGTTTTGTATGTTTGTTACTCAATCACGCAAAAATGGCTGAACGGATTTAGATGAAATTTGGCACACAGATAGTTTACTACCTGGATTACATCGGATACTTTTATCCTGAAAAAAATTAAAGGTTCCTGTGTATATTCAACGCGGATCAAGTCGCGGGCAGAAACTAGTTCGTAATAAACAATTACACACGTAATGTGGCGTGTTACCAAAACTTCGTAAATTATCGTTCAATGGTAAGTGGCAAGAGATCTCCGCGTTTGGTTATAGAGGGTTTATAGAGGCTTCACGACGATTTAGTGTGGTCGTTAGATCGGACGCGGCGCCGTTCACTGGATTGAATAGTTGTCAGTTTGATCTGAGTCCGGGTCAAATTTTTGTCTGACAATTATTTGTTTCGACTGAGTGTTTGTGTATGTAAAATTTATGTTTGTAAACGCACCCACGAAACCGAAAATAATTCGTAGTACGAGGGGCAGCAGTCATTACAAAAAAAAATATCTAAATGTACTTAATGCCAGTCTACCTACTACAAACAAGGGCAGTAGAGAACTTTTAGTGTCTAGTGGAACCTTAACTGAAAATTTCTCTACCACAAACTCAACCCATGGAATTTTATCAGTCATCCTATCGTTACGGTTAACAGGTTCTATAAAAATAATAATAACCAAAAACATAAACTACCCGCCGTGTCCTCTCCCGCTCTACTGGGCTGGCCAAGCCTCACCACCAGAATGCCGCCGGGTGGTGGTTGCCATCAGCCGCCGGCTGCTCACAGCTCGTCCCCGTAGTGCTGGCCCAGCAGGTCCCCGTAGTCGGCGGCGTCGCTGCCGACGAACACGTCGTGGTGCTGCAGGATCTCCTCGAACGAGAGCAGGTCGTCGTGGTCGTCGTCCGCTGACGCGAACAGGTGGTCCACCTCTTCTTCTGCTATTTCTCTGTGAATTACACAAAATTGTCGTAAGTCATGTAATGTGCTAGGTGAATGACGATATGTTTACTATCAGTTATTTTGGAGCCAAAAATGATTATGGCAAAATTTGCCCAAATTTTACTAACATCCATACTAATATCATAAATTCGAAAGTAACTGAGTCTGTCTGTTACCATTTCACACCTAAGCCGTAAAACAGATTTTATCCGGGAGAAGGACATAGGTTACCATTTATCTCAAAAAAACAACGCAAATGAAATTGAAGGTAGTATATTATATGCACAGGTGGATCTTTTCTAGGAAAAACAGGCGGGATTTAATGATAGAAATGATTTATTATAAGATGAATATTAACAAATAAGATCCACATATTAGTAGCTTAGATTCGTGATTAAGTCTACCTATTTTGTGTATGTGAATGGGTATGTATGCTATTGCCCGAAGGGGCATTACAACTTCCCTGGGCGACCTGAATAACTATGCTTAACCAGAAAGTCACAGGGGACAATTGGTTTAGGGGCGTCTCAGGGAGGAAAGTCTTCAACTTGGATTAGCTATGCAGTAGGGCATTAACTAGATGTTTTGCTGTGGTGCTAGTCTCGGCTTGGGCAGACTGTATTAGGGAGGGCATAAGCTAAGTGTCTCGCTGTCCTGCTCTCGGCCTGCGGGCAAGGGATTCCTCGACCTCTCCGGCGAGGCAGGTGTCTGATTCTGTGTGTGGTATGTGTACGTGATGTAAGGGAAGCGAGGGCAACAGAGATTACATTTTATCGTTGAACGCAACAATATAAATAATAATAATAATAATAATGACCACCGGTAGCTTGGGTCGTAGACCTTGCTGTCGGTGGAGCACATTTTTTTTTATACAATATATATAAGAATATTTGTATTTTATATTTTTATATATATTTTATAAGAAATTATACTTAATAAATATATACATAATAATAACAAATAATAAATTTAGCCTAGGCAGGCTAAATTTATTAGCAGCGTGTACGCTCGATTTATTGCCCATCGCCATGTCGAATCATTAGAAATTTAATAACCAGCGTATCGTAAAGATTTGATAAGATTCTTTTTATAGCCTGTCCGTGACTGTTAGTCACTACCCGAGTTAAATGCTTTTAAAGTGAATTCTAATGCGTATTTTTAAACCTTACACCCGTATCTATCTATATTCATATCATCACACCAGATCCATTGCGGGGTAGGCAGAGAGTACAGAGTTCCAACAGGTTTTTTCCTTACAGACCTCTCTGGCTTCCTGCACTCTCATAGTTCGTCTCATACACGCTCGCCGGTTACGCACCGTATCTAAAGACATTTAATAACTTAGTCTTAATAACTTACTAAGCCGAGTAAAGTCATGTGTTTAAAATTTTATACTTGGCTAAGAAAACTAACTTTTGACATTTTCTTAACTATAGAATAAAAATCATGAAATGAGTTAATAGTTGACTAAAAGTAATCACTTAGAAATGTTTATAGATACTGGTATAGGATTACATTAAAGCACTCGCGTGGAGTGAGCAGGTTATAGTCATAGCGAATAAGGGCCCTGTGCCTGTTGCCAAGTGGACTTCCTACAGTCGCTAATAGAATGAGAATTCTAAGAAAGGGACGTCTATATTGACGATAAAACAAATTGGGTTTGAGCAGCTCCTCAATCAGCAAAATTAAACAATGCTGTATAATACAATTTTGAAAAAGAAAAGAAAATGGTTATCGGAAAGCCCAAAAAAATTAAGTTAAAAGACTAGCCCGCCGAGTTTCTCGCCGGATCTTCTTAGTGGAGGCCGCGTTCCGATTGGGTGGTAGATGTAAATAATGTAATAATTTTGACGTTTGCAAGTGCTAATGTATTGGCCTAAGCAAATAAATAATTTTTGACTTTTAACTTTTAACTTTGTTCGCGTAATTTTCAGGCGTGTATTTCTCACTTTTAAGTTTCTCTTTGAGTGAAAAGCCCATGTAATTCTCCTGGATATTTTTTTTTTAAACGTAGCCCCACATTAGGATTTATTCCTGTGTCGTGGGTGCGTTTACAAACATGAAAATTCACACACCCACATCACACAAAGATTTGTCCCATGCGGGAATCGAAACCGCGACCTCGACAATTAGACACAGTGGGCGGAGCGCTAATTCGTCCCTCAAATCTATCCTATCCGAATTCGATCAAAATGTGTTCAGCGGTACGTAACGTAAAAAGGTAACAGAGAAAGAGACATACATAGTTAGTTTAGAATTTATTATATAGGATGGAAGTATGGATATGGATACTCTTCAGGGTTCACGAGTATGACTGGAACTACTAGAACAGGAGTGACTGGTACGAAGTGATCCGCGTCAAATAGCCACGGTGGTGGTCGGGATGTCACTACAAATCAGCGTGTGTACTCACTCGTTATTGGGTATGACCCACTGGTGTATCTCGTGCAGGTCGAGCACGCCGTCGCCGTTGAGGTCCAGGTCGTGGTCGAACCGGTCCTTCTCCGTGATCAGCCACGTCTTGTCGAGGGTTGAACCTGAGAAAACGTATCATTTGTTATATCAACACACTTGTATAAAGCTTGCCTTGTTGATCTATTGACTTATAGTGGCGCCGGGCGATCAAGAGGTGTAAGGTACATTCTAGGACATACTTATGGCAGAGAGTACGGAATTCTAACAGGTTCTTTCTTTAAGAGCCATCCATAAATGACGTCGCAAGCATTTTATGCTCGTGACATATTTTCGGAGCGCTCCCCTGTCCTTGTAACAGGTGGTCACATTTATTTGAACCCCTCTCCCCTAGTGTGACGTCACATATCGACCTTCAGAACGTTATAGACTTAATTCAAAAATCAAAGAATTCGAGTTACGGTCATAGCGGGTTGTTAAAAGGTACTTTCCCTCCCTCTACCCGCGACGCTCGCTTCTAAAGGGACGCGATTAGATTCCCAAAAACTTGATTTTTAGAGATAAGTCATGTCAAAGTCAAACCATTTTATTTATATAGGCCAACCAGAGCGCTTAAAATGTCAAAAATTATTACATTTTTTACAATTACCACCGGATCGGAACGCGGCCTCATACTCAGAAGATCCGGCGAGAAACTCAGCGGGCTAGTATATTAATTGGTCTGGCCTTTGTATTCGTCATTCTTTTTTTTTACAAACAACAAAATTGTATTTTAAAACAGAGTATTTTACAAACTATTTAACAGTTGCCGAATGAGGAGCTGCTCAAACCCAATCAGTTTTATCGTCGATATAATCGAAACTATTATAATATCCTTACTACATAGTCTAGTTTTAATTTAAACTTATTAATAGGCATATTTCGGATAGCTATGAGTAATTTGTTGTAGAAGCGTATACATTGCTCCATGAAAGAGTTGCTAATTCTATGGACTACTGTTCTGAAGGTGCGATATTTGACATTTAAAAGTTAGAAGACATCAAATTGAAACAGCACATTAAGATTATTTATATATTTCTAAAGTTGTTTGTTAGAATTTGAACATTTAATAATATTTTAGTTTCAAACATGTTATGTCACGGAACTGACGGGTGCTCCCTCTTGTCAACGTGTGCTGTAATTTACAGATGACCCCTTACAGATCTCTTTGGTTTCTTTGACTCTCATACATAAAACAAGGGCCCCCTATTACATGGGACCTAACATCTTCGGCGAAAAGTAGGTATGCAGTGTACACAGTACCATGACGGCGTGTATAAGACATAAAAATGTATATTAAACCAGATAAACTGCGTAAAAAAATATTTATAAGTCGTGACTTAAATGTTGTCAACTTGGCCTTCATTAATATTAATTAGCTGATCCGCGCGCTGCAGCCGTTACTGCGCAATCGTGCGCACGAATAAAGGACGATTAGATCAATTGGCATTTTTATTTTGTGTGGCCCGTTACGTTTGTGATGGAGGGCGGGTCGAGTACTCCGCTAAGTGATGCATTATTTATTTGTATAAATATTACGGTACCAACTTCCGCACGCAAATTGTCCTCGGTTGAAAACATTCGTCATTATATTACAATAAACTAAATTAACACCGTCACGCCTATATTCCTTAAACGGGGGTGGCAGGTGTATTGTTGTAAACACGCTCTAGTCGGCGCTTAAAACGCTCGCGTCTTATACGTATTTCAACGCTCGTAAACGTCAACTCAGTGCTAAACGCCATTTTTACAACACCAGGCAGGTGTACTTAGTACACCCACTTTTCGCCGACGATGTTAGGTCCCATGTAATGGGGGCGAGCCTATTGGCATATACGGGGCACAACTCGTTTACCCCTCCACTCCGATCTAGGTCTCGAACCTATTCGGGCCTTTATTAAAAAGGCGTCAACACGTCACTTCGCGAACGCATCTACCCATGCGAATCCGTTAATCGTAGCCACCGCCGACTACGATCTCCCCCCCGACCCCTGCCGCCACCGCCGGCCGCGACATGTTCTCACCGACCCCCCCGATGCTTTGTCATCCCTTCTTTCCGCTCAGAATACGGGCGACGACGACGACGTAGTAGTAGACCCCCTCCCATAGCCGGCGGTTGACCGGTGCACTTAGTAGTGCACCCGTCCCCCTACAGCGACTGTCCCAACCGAGTATGTCGCCTCTTGCCCTTCTGGCTGGCTAGAGCGTAGTGGTTGCACGCTCGCCTTTAAGTCCGGTGAAGCTGTAAAGGCCTCGCGGCCAACAGCGTACATCATTCACACACACACACACACACACACAATACGGGGCACAATTCCAGACTCCGAACTGATACGGGGAGTTTTTCGATAGAAAAACTACATTTATCCGACCCAGAATTTGAACCCAGGACCCGGGATCGTAAAGCTCATTATTTGATCCAACGAGGCAGTCATCATAATTTTATTGTTGTAAAAGCGTCGCCCCACACCAGGAAAAAAAACCCACATCGTGAATACGTTTAGGCAAAATAATATCACATACACAATAGGGCGGTGATAGATAGTGATAGTGGTTAAACCGTTGGACTGCAAAGTCAGAGGTCTCGGGTTTAAACCCAGGCACGCACCTGTCTTTTCGAAAGCATGTGCGTAATAAAAATTAATTATCACTTGCTGTAACGGTGAAGGAAAACATCGTGAGGAAACTTGCATGCCTAAGAGTTTCTCGAAGGTGTGTGAAGTTCGTCAACCCGCACTGGGCCAGCGCGGTGGGTTATGGCCTAAACCCACTCAGTTTGAGAGGAGGCCCGTGCCCAACAGTGGGACAGTTTCTTAACCGAGCTAATATATACACAATTGATCAGATAAAAATAAACATTAGGCCGAATTGGTGCAAAACAATCAATTATTCATTTCCCCGCTGATTCTGCGAATTCATCCAATTTCAATTATCGTTTGTATTTAAAAAAAACCTTTCTAAATGGACATATAACACACCAAAATGTAAAATTAATAGATCAAGAGATTGACGACGGCTTGGTCTAGTTGGTCAGATCTAAAAATAAATTGTTTCGGTCTGGGAGTTTGGGCATGGGAAACTCATCTTTGTACATATTATTCTTTGTTTTTTTATTATCTTTTTTAAATAAATGTAGCTCCCCAATAGGATTAATTCCTGTGTCATGGGTGTATTTACAAACATGAAAATTCACATACGCAAATACCTAGACCGAAACAAATAATTGTGGGTCACAAAAGGCTTAGGCTCTCAACCACTGCGTTAACTCGTCCAATATATGCACGACCCAGGGATATATGCTAGTGTGGGACACATTTTTTTAAATAAAACTAAGACATTGGACTGCCACGATGGTCTAGATGCGAATAATGCGCTTTGTGATCACGAGGTCCTGGGTTCTAACTTAGTCCGGACAAATGAAGTTTTTCTATCGAAAAATTCACAGTTTCAGTTGGAAGTCTGTAATTGTGCCTGATATATGGCAATAGGCTCGTCCCCTATTGCATGGGACGTAGCATCGTCGGTGAAAAGTAGGTGTACACAGTACACCTCTGACGGTGTAATAAGATATTGTAAAGTGAGTGGGCGATAGGTATTTGGGGATATAGGTGTGATATAGCTGGGGTGGGATATAGCTATAATATATAATTTCTTATCTATGAACGACGTCGTAACTGTTCAATGACACTACGGACAATGGTCATTATGTAAGCGCGTCGATAAGCATGTCACGAGTGCCATCTGACCTGTCGCCGCGAGGTGGGCGGTTACATTAGCGATAGAATACCTATCGCAAAGTGCGTGAAAATGGTTGCCAAAAAAAATTTAATTTAAGGTTTTGGCACTTATGCGACGGGGTGGAACGGCGACGCGACGTGGGTAGTTTTGGTGTATTGAACTATACAGGAAGAAAGGAACCTGTTGGAACTCTGTACTCTCTGCCTACCCCGCAAGGGATCTGGCGTGATGATATAGAACTATACAGGAGATGCCACACAGTTTGCGCACAAGGGATCTGGTATGATGATATAGATAGTTTGATATCGTATTGTGATCCAAAGCTCTAACACATACCTCTGTCGCCGACGAACTCATTGAAGTCGATGCGTCCGTCCTTGTTGGTGTCCTTCTCCCGCAGCGTCTGGTTGATGAGGTACGGGTGCATCGCTTCGTGCTCCTCCGGGTTCGTGAACACCTGGAGCAAACCATCAGTGATAGTGATAAAAATGATGCGTTAATGGCGGACCCCGGTGCACAGGGTGACGTGGAAAGGAGGTGTTATGCTGAAAGTTGTTACATTTAAGGTTTGGTCAGATAGTCAACGGAATGTTCGGAAAGCGCTCGGCTACCGCTCGGCTACCGCTCGGCTAGCGCTCGGCCGACGGTCGGCAGTGCGGCGTCCACATCACACTGCGGGAGCGACGTCGCGCCGGCGGGGCCCACGCCCAACACTGTAGTCCTTTTCACCAGTCATGGGTACGCTGTCGTTTAGAATTTGACGCGTCTAGAAATGTGGTAAGTGTGAAATAGAATCGATTTTAACCATGAGAATACTAAATATTTTATCAGATACATAGTCATACATAAAAAAATTCGGCACTCGATTTTGTTAATTTTAAAAAACAACATATCGATTATAACGATTTCATTGTGTCAGTACCTAAAACGCAAACCGTTTCAATTTACATAATTGAGTAATAGAGTTTTGTTAAACTTTAAGTTTTTTTAAAATAATTACGCAAATTTATGAACAGGATGTTTTTTTCTTTAACCTAGCCGTACGTAGGATGTATTCCTGTTCTGGGTGGGTTTACAAACATGAAAATTCACATACACAAATACCTAGACCGGAACAAACAATCGTGGATCACACAAAGATTTGTCACGTGCCGGAATCGAACCCGCGACTATTAGACACAGTGGGCGGAGCGGCTTAAGCTCTTAACCACTGCGTTAAATCGTCCGTCAGATAAAATAAATTTCAATCAATCAATCAATCAATCAGCCTATCGTAGTCCACTGCTGGACATAGGCCTCTCCTAACACGCGCCATTGCACACGGTCCCCCGCCTTCCGCATCCAGTCCGTCCCAAATAAATTTAAATGAAAATAAAATTACGAGTACATTTTTGATGTATTTTTACATTCTTGTTTATTTTTTGGATTCTATATTTTCAATATTCTTAAATACAATATGCGTAAAATGGAACATGATCAAACGTCACCGTTCCCATGTCTCGTGAAAAAGCGCACAGCGCACACGTCTCGCCCCCCCGTGCTTCGTTCGTAATCGCGTCGGGCGCGACGACGGCGGGTCGTGACTTTCGCGTCTCCCGTACATTTCAGTACATTATAACTCTTCAGGTCACGCCACCGTCGCGCCGCTACGGCTATGTGGCGAAACCTTTATACGTCTAAACAACTTTCGTTCCACTGTTTTCTTCTAAAAATCAAAAGTTGTTCAGATCGTGTAAAAGCGAGTACTTTTATCATGATAGCCTCTTTGTGTTGCTGTAACTTGGTCAGATTTGTAGTGAAAAACCATTCCCATTTATTTCATTGATGATGTAAAATCCTAATTTAAGATAAGAGTGAGCGAGCCTATATATCGGGCATACAGACTATATATTATTATTTTCACCAGCAATCTAGTCTGTAATTATATTACAGACTAGGAATATTGTTGGTGAAGATATTTATATAGAAAAAACCGCAACAACTGATCGTATGTATACATATCCGTGAGTTTAATATTGATGTTAGCCATTAGTCATGAAGTCGTATAGAGAGTACACGTAACAATTCACCTCAAATTCTGCTAAATCTAATTTGCTGTCGCCATTCGTGTCTGCTTGCGCCCACATCTTCTTTTCCTCGTGAAGTAACTGCAAATAATTGATGAATTAAGATGTTGGTTTACCCAACATCATTATAAGAACGTTAAAATGGGTCTGCAGTCTCGACATTGGTAACGATCGTTATCTTACCAATTTCGGTCGATAAGTAACAAAACTAAATGAAAACAAAAATATTTTGTCGATATTTAGGGCCACTCACCACCTTCGAGTAAAATTTGAAGTAGATATATCTATCTATATTATCACGCCAGATCCTTTGCGGGGTAGGCAGAGAATACAGAGTTCAATCAATCAATCATTTATTTTTCTTATCTTAATGTAGACCACTATATTTTTCCAGTAGTTGGCGTACACAATTTGGGTATGAGTTGTATTAAAAATTAAGGCATCATATTATTTAAGTTTGTAATTTGACAGAGAGTATATATTATGGAAAATAAAATAAAGGAATTCTCAAAAGTCAGTATACAGTGCTAATAGAATTATACAGTATGTCATTATAGTTATGTCAAAATAGAGTCATTATTAAATAATAATAAAATATGATTGGACAAGTTTAATAAATCGGACCCTGGTTATATCTCTGTTTGTCAGTAAGGAACTCTGTGATGGAGTAGTTAGTAGAGTAAATGATTCATTGCAATCTTTATTCTTATAATCTTCATTGGTAAATTATTATAAATTTTAATGTCATGCCTAGTATATTCCTAGCAAATAATGCTGTTTTATGAGGTGCAGCACAAATAGGCTTCTGGTGAGGTCGAAAACGAAGGGTTTCGAATAAATGAAGTTCCAACAGGTTCTATCCTTACAGACCTCTCTTTGGCTTCCTTTACTTTCGAAGTTCGTCTCATACATGTTCACCAGTTACGGAGACTCTTGACTTGCCCTTCAGATAAGACACGGTCTATTTGATCATGGTAAGATAGATAGGATGGGAAAGCTACTTGGGAGCCAGCACTTAAGCCAAAAGGCGCAGAGCTACTGCGGAAGATGTGCGGAGTTAATCTGACCGACCGTATTCGGAAGAGCGTAGTAAGAAAGCGTGTAAGTATGAAAGATATTATCGGAGTAAAGATGAGAAAGGGTATGCTCCGTTGGTTCGGGCATATAGAAAGAATGTCGGAAGAAATAATGGCAAAACAGATATACAATGTGAAAGTGGAAGGGTGCAGGTACCGGGGAAGACGTAGACTATCTGAAGTAGACTAATCGAAAATTAAAGTTGCAAGTCTATATACGAATCTCACCACCTCTGAGTAGCCCTACCCGATGGTTAAACTAGTCAGTTGTAATTGCCGAGTAACGCTAATCGAGATGTAACTAACGAGCTCTTTACTGGAGAGTGGCGTAAGAGGTCCTAAGTATATTTAGGAAACTTTAAAATCTGTCTCTATTTCTGCAGTCACGACATAGACAGCGATCGTTATCTTACCGGTTTCGGTCGATAAGCCCAAAAAAATTTTTAACGACATTTAAGAGTCTTTCCTGTCAAAGCTATCGATTTATGCTACTGACAACAATTGATAGCTTTAACAATAAAAACCGAATGCGCCAAATTTCTTTGAAATTGATTCGTTAGGACTTATCGACACAAATCGGTAAGATAGCGATCGTTATCGATGTCGAAACTACAAGGCGTGGTAACAATCCATTATCGAAATCCCTTTTACTTATAATTTAGAAAAGTGATTCGAAAATTAGAAAGCAATATCTTTTGCATTTGGTGGACACTGGACATAGGTACGTACCTGCAGTCATCCCAGGACGACGGTTTGAACTATTGAGCCACCAAATCAGGTATATAATCACATCTTTAGAAACCTTATGTTATTCTATCTATTGAATCCATTTACACGCTTTTCGGCTTTGGCCTCATCCTTATAAGAAAAAATAAAAAAATGACACCTATTTGGTTTTATTTTATGCTTTAATGCGTCAAGCATTAAGGGCTTACCGCGAAAAAAAACAGCATTTTTTGTATGACATTCACTTCAAGAAGTATATGAATTAGATACTTAATATAGAAATATGATTTTGAGTGTATATTTTAAAATTTGTTAAAATGAATAGACGGTTAAACGAAATTATCTCGATAGAAAAAAAATCGAAAGTCATCTCTATCGCTTTACATTTGTAGCAAAGTTCTTGTAAAGCAATTTTCATTTCAAGAAAATGATGTAATTTGTTTTTGCTCATACGTCGATTATTTCCGAGTGCGTATTCTGATATATCCGTCCCTTGTTATATAATAATAATATCAGCCTATACTGCCCACTGCTGGGCAATGGCCTTCTCGCACAAATCGAGGTGAGAGATTAGGTCATACTTCACCACGGTAGGCCCTTAAATAAAAGTAAATATGAATACCCAGGTGTTGTTTAATCTTTTTTCTGCAAGGATGATGATGAAGCCGAAAAGAGTGTCAATGGATTCAATATAGAATAGTGTTATTCTAAATATGAGGGTACGATTTTTTTAAATGGGACTAAGCCCGCCACACATTCCCACCATTGTAACTCTTGTAAGCGAGGATTCACAATGGTCTCATAAGATGACGCCAAGGTTTGAACTTTGGGGTGTCCCGGGAAGCGCTTTAATTGTCGTAGAACGCGCAACAAATTTAATTAGAAAGAAAAACAGGAGTTTTAGGAAAAATAAAATTCCACTTCCCGTCTTTGCAAAGCGGGAGACACAAAAAAATGGCAGATCAGCCATAGAGGAGACTACTAGGATAAGCCCTAATATGAGGGTTCGATTCCCCACCCTACGCTACAACTACATCAAGCATTAAATAAAATATCGAAATAGTTTTTAATACAATCAAATATCACCAAAATAAATTTTGATAATAAGGAACCGCGGTGTTCTTACCGATCACCAAGGTTAAGCAGCGTTCGACTCGGTCGGCCTGAGATGGGTGACCGTTTGTGGCATTTTCATATTGGAGCGTCTCCGTGCTTCGGAAGGCACGTTAAGCCGTTGGTCCCGGTTTCCACTTAATGTGGTAGTCCTTAAGCTGAGTTGGAAGCCTTAAAGGCGGCTTGATAAGTTCAAACAGCAGGTGGCCGCAAACCTGCCTCCACCAATCCGCACTGGGTCCGCGTGGTGGAGTATGACCTAATCTCTCTCACCTCGATTTGTGAGAGAAGGCTTTCGCCCAGCAGTGGGCAGTATAGGCTGATATTATTATTATATATTATAATAAGGAACCTAACTTATTTCCCTAGTGCGTGGCATAATGCCTAAATAGTTAACTAACTATATAGTTAACTAACTAAATAGTTAAGATTAGCTAGCATTCCAAACAACAATGTTTCTACACATACATATTCCTTTATTTAGTCATACATTGTAGAGCTATGAATATAATTTGTAACAGCCACGCTCTAGTAATACTTCAAACAGCATTTAGAACGCACCGTCGCGCCTATATTTCTCAAGCGGAGGTGGCGGAGGTGTACTGAGTACACCCACCTCTCGCCGACGATGTTAGGTCCCATGTAATAGGGGGCGAGCCTACTGCCATATACCGGACACAATAGGGAATATGCGTGTATTTTTTTATATTTTTATACAATAGATTACATTAATATATGTAAAGGGCAAAAACAATGTTGAAGATAACAAACAGATAAAAGCATTTTAAACGCCCGCCATTTTGGCGCGCTTGGCGTGACGTCAAAGTCTATAATAACAATCAATTAGTGAACAGCTGTAGAAGTATTTTAGTCTGTAATTTATTTTTATTTTGTATTTTGCGACTATTATACAATGGAACAACACTGTGTTGGGCCTAGGTGTAAAAATACAATCAGAAATGCACCCGATAGGTGCGGACATATGGAGAAAGTGGTGTAAAATCAGAAAAAGAGACATAGTATTTCCATCAACTAGTTTATATTGCTGCGAAGATCACTTTAACGTAAGAATTAACCTAAATAATTTAAACTAAAATTTTGTCTTTGTGTAAATCGACAACCAAAAATAACAATAAAACTAACTCAATAGCAAACATCCAACAAATATTCATTTGTTGACATTTGTATTGTAGAGTTTGACGTCATATTCGATCTGACCAAAAGTGTGGCGTTCCCGCTACTTTGAATTTCCCACTCATTTTTTGTACTTTCAATAATTATTTTTTTAATAAAAAAGTAATGATATTAAAAAAATATTGGTATAGACTTTACTCTAATGCGATAAAGTTTGTAAAAAAAATATTTGACCCCTATTTGAATTACACGCATATTCCCTATTCCGGATTCCAGATTCACACTGGGAATTTTTCGTTAGAAAAACTACATTTGTCCGACCTAGGATTTGATACCAGGACCACGTGACCACAAACCGAAGCGCTTTGTAATCAAGCGATGTGATGCTTTATTAGAAAATAGTACTTATAATCAATGCCCTGTTTGGTATTTTACAGGTAGGTATTAAGTAATAATAATAGTTTTAGCTACTTGAGTGTGTCACGTCTAGTCCAAAAATATCTTGTATATAATGATAGTCAAAAATCCTTCAGATTCGTTCATGTAAAACAATATACTCCAGAGTCCGGACTCATACTCATGGAAAATTTTCGTTAGAAAAACTACATTTGTCCGACCTAGGATTTGAACCCAGGATCTCGTAATCACAAACCGATGTGCGTTGCCACGAGGCACTCTTTTATTTAGAACATATTAAAATATCTCAGGCCACATTTCTATAGGGCAAGAATATTAAACTTATCAGTTCATAGA
Source organism: Phalera bucephala (assembly GCA_905147815.2). Lineage (NCBI taxonomy): Eukaryota > Metazoa > Arthropoda > Insecta > Lepidoptera > Notodontidae > Phalera > Phalera bucephala. Next base: position 29,764,854 of record LR990622.1, read on the forward strand.
TTTACGGTCGCACACAGTTATAAACCTACATTATTTATCGCTAATAAATGTTTGTTGAACTATGTCATAATCATAATGTAAGGAAATAGCCTGTTGGAACTCTGTTCTCTCTGCCTACCACGCAAGGAATCTGGCGTCGTGACATACAGAGTGATCTGGAATTGGGGTATGATGCCAAAAGGTGCCGGATTTATATATCAGTCTAAACAACTTTTAAATATTCATGAACTTTTTTCAATTTCTCAATACAAATTGATCAGCTGATTAGCTGATTAGTGCGAAATTTTGATGGCGCCTTTTGAGAGGCGCGCGGACAGTGTTGCTAGATCTGATTTTTAAAAATCCGTAGGGTGACGCTGAAAACTCCTAAATTTCAGTAGATTGCCTCTAGATAAATTTGTAGATCTGCAGATTTTTTTAAAGCTAAATCTGAATGATTGCAGCCGCTAGACTAACCTTAAAACTAGTCCGTAAACCATATTTCTTGTAAAATTATATGGGTGACAGTTTACCAATAAAAACGACGGACGATTTAGCGCAGTGGTTTAGAGCTTAAGCCGCTCCGCCCATTGTTTCTAATAGTCGCGGGTTCGATCCTGCACGGGACAAATATTTGTGTGATCCACGATTATTTGTTTCGTCTACCCAGACCGATTTGTGTATGTGTATTTTCATGTTTTTAAACGCATCCACGATACAGGAATAAATCCTAGTGTGGGGCTACGTTTATATAAAACAATAACTGACCTTTGAAAATTTGGGAATTATTATTTAGTTAACATAAAACCGAAGTGCAATTTACGTGAAGTGAACGCGTGGACCAAAGGGGCTGAAAGTCAATTTCGCTCTACCCTGATCAAGGGCTAGCGCCGGCGGTGTAGATATGCAATCACTTTCGGCATTATACTCTAATTCAGGATCACCCCATAGATAGATATGCATACTAGAATAAAAAAAAACCACTACCGTCATACCAGATTCACGGAATTCAGAGAACCAACAGGTTCTTTACAGACCCCTCACTTCCTCAACTTTCATATTATTTATCTCATAAACGCTCGCCCGTTATGAAGATTCATGACTAGTCCGTTAGATAAGATATGGTCTATATGGTCATTGTAAGTTAGTCTAGCTGTAAGAGAATATAAATATTGAGACAGATGACGATATAGATATGTAGGTAGATAAAGGTTCCGTTTGAAGGAGTTATATTATAACCACTAGGCTATCACATAGCAGTGAGTGAGGTGAAACTGTTGGACTGCAAAGTCAGAGGTCTCGGGTTCAAACCCAGGCACGAACCTCTGTCTTTTCGAAAGCATGTGCGCATTAAAAATTATTATTTTTATTGTAAGCATCTCTGTCCTCTACCTGAAGGTTGCCTGGAAGAAATCGCTTTAAGCGATGAGGCCGTCTTACTGTACCGATAACTATGTTCAATACTTTTCTTTCTTTCTGTATTTTTTTTTGTGTAAAATAAAGTATATTGTATTGTATTTATATATCAGTCTATGAACATCTTTTAATTATTCAGGAACTTTTTACAATTTCTCAATACAAACTGATCAGCTGATTTGTATGGGAAAGTTAAATTTTGATGTGTTGCTTGATCTGATTTTTATGGTTATTTTAGGTAAGCTTAAGACTTATAAGGAAAACTATACGTTATAGAAATCATTTTAAAAAAAAAAAACGACTTCAAATATTTATTTCTTGTGTTTGAAGTGTTTCTTTTTTTTAAAAACGATTTTTATTGTACAATTTTAGTGACAAGTGAATTATTTACTAATATTTATATACCTATATTATATTATTTTGCTGAGTTGTACTGCAAGTAACCTACTGGATTGATATAATAACCATAATAACGGAATCCATACATTTGTGCTGTTCGCCGATAAGGAGTCCCCTAGTCTAAAAGTCCAAATTCAATACCGATTTTATTAAAATGGGACCACCTCGAAACTATACTAAACCCAACGCAAAAATAATCATCAAAATCAGTTCATAAATAAAGACGTTATAAAAAAACAGACGAATTGTCGACCTCCTCCTTTTTTGAAGTCGGTTAATACTCTGATTAGCTCTATGGCAGGGTACCTATAGGACTGACGTAATACCCATAATATTTCAATCTACACATTCGTATTGTTTGTCGTTAAGGAGTTCCCTGGTGTATCTTCCAAGTCCAAGGTCCAATACCGATGCAATTAAATGGGGACCATCTTGGAGCTATACTGAACCCAATGCAAAAAGAATAATCAAATCGATTCATAATTGGCGGACGTAACATACATACAAAAAAAACAGTCGAATTGAGAACTCCTCCTTTTTAGAAGTCGGTTAAAAACAAACAAATAACAATGTTGCTAATTACAAGCTCACACAGATAAATATAAAGAAAAAAATAATTATTATAGTGAAATAATAATAAGAATTAATTGCGTAAAAGAAGAGAGGCATATAGTCAGCAGTGGATGAAAATAGTAGATAGAGATAGAACTTTAGAATACATGATATGATCCCAAGATTTTATCTCTATTTAAACTGAAATGTATATTTATATGAAGCCACAATGGAAAAATAATTGTTATCTGCCAGAGGACCCTTTGATACGGATTAAAGGTCCTACAGAATGTACACAACTAAAAATTACAATGTATAATTAATTTCATCATCCATCACACAGTTTCTTTCACAATCCAACCACTTCTGTATTAAAAAATGATTGTATGATAAATGATGTGTAACCTTTACCATGCCAGATTCTCCTGCCTCATCAGGACCAATTTCGTCTTCACTCTCAACCCCAAAGGACTCTTGTAAGTACTCCTTCCACGTGACTAGCTCGTCACGGTTTTCATCCGCTTCTTGCATCCGTTCCTCTGCTTCTTCTCGAGAAAGGTTACTAGGGACAGAAAATAACAATAAAAGTATTGGATATTTTCTTACAAATATACTCTATTTTGAAAGTAAATTTATACCAACCAACTACATGTCCTCTATCCTCTTTTGTTTCACTATACCATATGGGATTAAAATTTTCTTAAACTTGGAGCACCCATATTTTTAATCAGGTTCATTGGGTTAAAATTGGGATGTTGTAACAATTAACTATGGCTAAGAAAATTTTATTCTATCATTCAGATTTAGCGAGATTAACTCCTGTGGGTTGTTGTATAAACACTACAGTACATGCTTAGGTATTTCTAAAAATAATCTAAATGACCACTGAAGACTAGATCTGTTCATTTTCTGATAGTTTTTACATAGTGTGCATGAATTTTGAAGTTATCCACTATTAACTATCATTAACTCTGTGCTCTCTGTCTATAATATAGAAAGACATATTATTAAGTTCTAAATACACCATAAAATTTCACAGCCAATATAACTTGGCAGTAGACTACCAGTGGCTTGTAGGCTACCAGTAACTTGGTATTATACAAATATTTTAGATTGGTTTAACTGCTGTAAAGTATTAATTAAAACTAATACACTAGGGGGTAATACTATACCAAACTACTTAAAATTTAGTTTGGTATCAGCACAGACAATAGTATTTGATAAGAATGATTTTTGAAGTCTATTACTCTAAAGAGCAAGTTAAGAAAATAGAACTATAGAACAACTTCCCAGCAATTGTTGATACCTAAATAATTTAGAACAAATTTGTATGAAAACATATTCAGTCTCTCTAATAAACTTCGCCATAACCCATAAAGGAGTTTATGTTCATGTAATAAACTTATCAGATTGATAAACCAGTTTTATTTAAGTATATATCCATTGTGGACATTCTGTGAGAATGTCCACACAATCTAATAACACATTTAATTTACATACTTGCTTCAAATAATGTATGGGATATTGCTATAAATTTATAAATAATAAATTATTCATTCAAGTGTAAAACTAATTTCTACAAATAATATTTCCAAAACTTTGAGAAATAAACTTAAAAAGATTTGATAAAATTCTAATGGACTGCATGATCATATTGGGTTTCTACCCTATAATTATATAAATGTTAAGGAGTAATATATAAATAAAAAAACTCACATAAATGATTTCAAGATCCACTTCCTGAGCTCCAACCTATCGACACTCTGGTCGCCGTTAAGGTCCATTTTCGGCAGCAGCTGCGCGAGCCGCCGCTTCGACTCCTCAGGGCTCAGCTTGTCGAACTCTTCGGCCTCCTTCACACTGCCTATAGACAGATAATACGTGAGAACCAGCACCGCCGGCAGGATCACGAACAGCGCGTTCTTAACCGACATCTCACCACCGCAATCGCATTTCTTATCAACCTCGCGAGACGTTGCAAAACATCAGACCGCCGACGTCACACAAAAAGTTGTAAAAACAAACGGGGCACCTAAAATGGCTTCGTGGTCGAACTCCGAGTTGTGGCCGGAGTCGCCATAGTGCTCCGAGTCGCGCGTGCGGTAGCTGCCATCAGACTCGCGCTCCGCCGTGTCCACGCCGTGCCCGTGCACCGCCGCCGACACACAACATGAAGACAACAAAACACTCAGTAACACCAACGAGAAATACTTCATCGCCATTTTATCGCACATCCGCTGCAGTTTTGTATTATTATTTATAACCGTTTCCAGCGAATTACTATGCAAATTTCATTTTAAAATATTGTTTATTTTCATAAATAACACTGACAGAACAAAAAGAAGGATTTATTTTCACCACAGATTAGATTTTTGCATGGGTTAAGTGTTGCTATTGTGAAATATTCTGGATGTTTTATCAAGGAGAACGTTTGATTTATTGTTTATAAATAATTCATTCATTGAGTTTAACCGCTACGGTTAAATTATTAACTCTTCTTTAATTAAAATAACTCTTTAATTAATGATTCATTCAATATTTCCTTGAGTGAAGTATTAAATAGTATTGCCACTATTAAACTATTTCGCACAAGTATCTCGTGTACCTATAAACACAAATTTATTAACAATTATTCATATTTTTAATTTCCAACCAAATACTCTTATCTATTTTTCCAACTTTTCTGTTCTGTTTCATAGATTCAGTATAACTATTATCTACCTATGTAATCTAATACAGGATGGATGGGCGGATGTTTATCGTTTTCATAACATACGATAAACATAAAAGTTTGTTACAACGATGTTGAAACCCATGCATGGCTGAAACTAAATCTCTCTTCATTTATATAATCTCACATTAAAATTATCAGACACGTTCTGCCGGGTATTGTATTGTAATGTCATGTCGGTATCAAATGGTATCAAACTTAACATAAATGAATAACTAATAGGAGTATCACATCGAGATCGAATTTCGATAAAACATGTCACCCCACGTATTGCTAAGGGATTATGAGGGTAGGTAGAGAAAGGTATACCTACCTTTCTTTTGTCTACACCATGGATTCCCAAACTACTTTGGGCAAGAGACCCCTTTTCTGAATGAACTGATACTTCACACTCCCATAGCCATATTACTTCAAAAATCCTATCCCTAGTTTTTTTCTTATTGATACAAAATACTAACCAAAATAAAAACTTTGCGGTTGGTTAAGTAAGTAAACTTTTTTATTTTCCTTTTTCCGAAATCATACAATCGGCTGATGAAGCAGATGGATTGTATGCCAGTGGTTGTCGGGTGAGGTTCATCCTTCCAGTGAAGGATTTGCCTCTTCTCCGTTTTATTTATCATATTGCCATTATATGGCGATGTTTTAGTCTATTGACTTTTGGTGGTTCACGCAGAACAGACATAGCTAGAAGGTTGACATGTGCTCCTATTCGCTGTTTGTACAGTTTTACTCTTTACTCAATTTCTTCTTTGATTGTTCTGATCTGTAGATGCTCATGTAGTTCAGATGTTTTGATAAACCACGGAGCACTAGATATGATTATGAGAGCTTTATTTTTAAATCTTTGCAGGATTTCTATGTTAGAGTTCTTTGCTGAACCCGACAGTTCAATTCCGTATGACCATACAGGTTTTAGCACTGCTTTGTAAATTAGCATTTTGTTTTCTAAAGTCACTGGTGATGAGTACCCCAGGAGCTATTTAAGTTTTCTAAGCTGTATGTTGAGCTCATCACGTTTTTTTATCAAAATAATGCCTCCATGTTTGTATTTTATCCAGATATATGCCCAAATACTTGGCTACCTCACTGTGAGTGAGTGTGTCGTTTCCCAATTTTACAGGTGGACAGTGATCCTTTCTGAGTGTAAACTTCAAGTGTTTTGATTTGTTGGCACTAGCTCTTATTCGCCATTTATTCATCCAGGTGTTAATCTTATCCAGGTAACACTAACGAGACTGTATACGGCGACACGCTGTTGGATAGGGCAGCTGTGTCGTCGGCAAAAGTAGCAGAAAGAACTCCTTGTGTAGTTGGTATGTCTGCACTCTATGTACTTGTTCTATAGTTTGGCTTTGCAGGCTTTGGAACCATAATGATCTCTGAAATCTTCCATATTCTTGGAAAGTACCCCGTCCCTAGTATTTCATTAAAGAGCTGCGTTATAAAGACAACAGCTTTTTTGGGAAGTTGTTGTAGTTCTACCGCCATTATTAAGCGGAATTCAGGCGCTTTATTTAGTTCGTGTTCTTTGATGGTTTTTCATACTTCGCAGGGTGTACAGTACTGCACGGGTAGAGTGAGTTGTAGGTATGATTGGAGGTAATTTTGTATTTTGTCAGCGGTTATGCATCGCCAACATTGGAAGTGAATACATCGACTAGGAACGATCCGAAAACTTCAGCACGTTCGCTCTCTTTCCTTGCCCATGTATCATCTCCAGTTTTATAGGATATTGTGCAATTTGCGGTGCCGCTTGACTATGTATTATCATATTCCAAAGCGAAAGTGAGTAAACTTGACATCATTTTCTAATCAAAATATATCAAAATAAATAGACTTAAAATATTAGAACTTTTTTTGGTACTTACCCTGTTACTTTTCCATAAACTCCAGAAATGTATGGTTACGCTCATGGATATATTACAATGGATTGGGCACTCTGCGAAAAAAAGGTGATGACAAGGATACTCACTTAGATCCCTACGTCTCTTTTTAAGTAGGGTGACCAAACATTGGTACGATTATGGACTTGTTGACATGTAAATAACGTATAATTCTCGGGCACTGTTTATTGCCGTAATTTTTTCTTTCTACGCACATCTTAAATGAGTAGTAGTCAAAGTTTTTGATTGAATTGCCCATTTTCTTGCTGACTGTACATTGTTTTCAGAATCTGTAAATTCAACTCCGAATAGCGCAAAAGTTAAGAATATTCTCTTAGGGCCGTTTTTCTGTATCTACAACGGTTGAGATAGCTGCCCTTACTGTCCCATCTTAATCCATCCTGTATATAAAGACGAATTGAGAACCTTGTTCGTTTTGATCTCGGTAATAAATGGTTTACAGCGTATTTAAACCATATCAAATAGGTATAGGCCGTATTAGTTATACCTTATGGTCACCGTACTGCATCGTAATGGATGTGAGCGCGACACCGGGCTCTTACTCCCATTCATCATGGTTTCTCGAGTTGTTTAAATCATAGAAAATACAATGTTATGTCTGTGAGTAAGAGTTTAATTTTCTTTAGCAATATTTTGACAGTACTCAATCCGTTTTAGGTTATAAATTCATGGTTACGCTATTAACGCGCGTAGGTAACTAAGCATTTTGTAATTTGCTTTATTAAGCTATGTAATCACTTTGTAATCTCTTGAAATAAATTAGTAGATGAGTGTATTATCATTAAAGCTCCAACGAATTTCAAAACGCAAATAAACTTTCAACCTAAGTGCAAGCTTGTTATATAGTAAAATATCAGGAGCATATTAGGACTTGAACTTTATCATGATTTCGTTCGTGTTAAATTGCTTATATGCGTCACATACAGCGCAAGCCAAAACGTGCCTGAAAGACTTGTACGCTCGAACACATTATATTGCACGAACTTGTCCACGCTTATTGACTTGCCGAGTGTTTCATATTGTACGAACTTGTGCACGCTTATCGATACGTTGAGTTTTTTAAAAGTACAACAATGATACTTCCTACTAAAATATTAGTCATTCTTATAACAAGTTGGTATAAGTAACACAACTTATACAGAAAGTTTCAAATAAGAACTTGTGTTAAGTAATAATGGGGTCAATTTTTAGACCTCGTGGACCCCCAAAATCAGTTCTCGTTTATGCCGACCCCTGGGAAACCGATCGTTTGGGAATCCCTGGTCTACACCATCGGGGTCAAGGGCTTGGAATTAACAGAATATCAACAAAATATTGTATTCAAATGAAGTGTTTAAAATAATAAAGTATATTTTAGCTATAAACACATAACTCACATATGTTTTAATACCCACCCGCGATAGTGTTTGAACACAAAACATAATTCAAAAACAAAATCTTTATTTCAACAAGTTATTAGCGGCCATAATAATTAATGTTATTCTTCTGCTTGCGAAGTGGTTCGGGTACGAAGTCAGGAACTTGTTCAGGTGCTCCCGCACCTCACCGACCACCAGCGGCAGATGTGCACGAGTGTCCGGGTTGCCTACATTCAGATTTATAATGGCCTCTTCCAAATATCTGTTAGGAAAAGAAAATAAAGAATCGTTAAAACTTTTGTGAATTAAAACATTGGCTGGAAATAAAAATGTTTTTATTTCAAAAACGTTGCTGGGCAACACTGTCATGTTATTTTTTATTGAGCGAAGCGACATGTTATTTTATTTTCTTTAATAATAATTCATTTTACTCTCACTGGTACTCTTCTTTTTTATTTAAATTGGCCGAAGATTTTAGGGATTTTATTTATACACTGGTCCTTCGAGCCAAATATTTGGTAAGAGATCTGACACACTTGACATATTTTTTAAACTCTCTTAGAAAAAGAAGGATATACCGTTCCTAAAATAGTTTCTTAAATGCACCAAATAGATTAAAAACCGAACTGTGATAGATTAACGTTTTTTTGGTATCGCGATAAATGCGCGATACAAGCCGTGCTTAGTGCGGAGACCGCTGTAAAATGTTTTATTTTTAAGCAATTTTGGTAACTTTGCATAACCGTTTGAGATGGTGAAACAGAAATGTTCGATAAAGTTGCTTAATAGTCTAGTTTTTGTATAAGAATCATTCTGCCCATAGACAATATTATAAATTCTGCCGGCTGCAATAGCTCCGCGTGACCTCGTAAAAATATTTACATATACACTTATCCCATTTTAATACGACCCGAATTTCAATATTTTGGCTCCTACGTTTACCATATTGATTCATCGATACATCGACATTCATATTAGATATTTGGTATAAAGGTGAAGAAGCCTGTGATCTCCCTGACGGCATGATGGCTCTGTGGTCTGGAGTGCCACAGAGCGATCGTGCCAGCATGGGGGTGGGTATCTTGTTGTCCCGTCGCCTGGCCTCTGGAGTGAGAGATTATGGTCTGCATGATGCGAGACTTCTCTGGGTCCGCTTGAAACTGGGTGTCACTAGAGTGTTTTTGGTTGGAGCCTACGCTCCTGTAAGCTCGTCGACACCCCCGGACCTGGAGAAGTTTTGGGATAATGTCAGGGAAGTTCTGGATCTGGCTGATGCGAATGAAAAGGTGATTTTGTGTGGCGAACTGAACGGATGGGTGGGAACCAGGCGGCAAACTTGCGACGCTGCTCTGGGTCCTTATGGTGATAAGAGAGTAAATGATGCAGGTAAGCTTATTGTAGATGTGTGTTTGGAAAGAGGTCTCCTTGTGTCCAATACAATATTCCAACACAAGGATATTCATATGTATACGTGGAGAAGAAATGAACAGAAAAGCATGATAGATTTGATCCTGGTAGATAACCGTCTCCGAAGTAAATTTCAAGATACCCGTTCATATAGAGGCCCCACTCTTGAATCGGACCACTATCTCGTAATTGCGCGGTTTAGTGGTTTGTTCAGGAAGTGGAGGCACTGGCGAGAGCGTATCCCCTTCGGAGGCCTTGAAAGAATCAAGGTTGAAAGGTTGCAAGATGAGAGCGTGAGGAAAACGTATGAAGACAGAGTCTGGGACAAGCTTTTGACAGCTGGTTCTTCGGACTCAAACATAGATGAATGCTGGAATTGTCTGAAATAGAGTTTGGTAGAATCAGCGAAAGAAGTATGTGGCTGCTCAAAGAAGCATAGCACAGCAAAAGGGGATGCATGGTGGGACACAGAGTTAAAAAGCTCTGTAGAAAGTAAGAAGAAAGCGTGGCAGGACTATGTCTCTTCTTTGAATCTAAATGACAGTATGACGGAGATGAAGAAAGAAATATACCGGCAATGCAAGAATGCCACCAAAACCTTAGTGAAAGAAAAGCGTGAAAGAGCTAGTGTGATTGAGGAGGAGAGGCTGACGAAGAACTTCGAGAATAACACCAAACTCTTTTGGAGCAAGGTGAGAAAGGCTCGAGGTGATTGGTCAGGCTCCAGAATGGAAAAGATAAAATCTAAGGATGGTGACATTCTTGCAGACACACAAGCTGTGCTAAACCCGTGGAGTGAATACTTTGGAGAAATGTATGAGAATGCCCCGGATGCTGGTGCCACAGACGAGCCCAGAAGCGAGTTTGCGGTACCAGAATCCACAGAGGACATCTCTATGGAAGAAGTTAAATGGGCGATACGAAGTATGAAAAATGGTAAAGCTGCGGGAATAGACATGATATCTGCCGAGATGATTAAATATGGTGGAACTTGCGTCCGGGACGCTTTTTGGGTCCTCGCAAATCTTTGCTGGAAGACCGGTAGAGTCCCTACAGATTGGCGCCGCGCAGTCATAGTACCCTTGTATAAAGGCAAGGGCTCACAACATGACTGCGCCAATTACAGGGCCATCAGTTTGATCAGCTTGGCAGCTAAGGTGTATGGTAAAATTATTGAACGGAGAATGCGCGAGAAGTCCGATGGAGTGTTGTGTGAGGCACAGGGAGGTTTCAGGTCTGGAAGAGGATGTTCGGATCAAGTTTTCTCCCTCCGCAACATCGTAGAAAAGCATCTGGCAGTAGGCCGGAAGGTTTTCTGCGGTTTTGTGGACCTGGAGAAGGCATTTGATAGAGTCGTGCGAAAGAGACTTTGGGACATTTTGCTAGAGTATGGTATAAACGGCACCCTGTTGCGAGCCGTCCAGTCCACCTACGTGGACAGCAAGGCATGCGTACGGGTGGGTGGTAACATGTCACCTTGGTTTGACGTTAAAATCGGCGTCAAGCAGGGTTGCGTGTTGTCCGCTAGACTGTTTATAGTGTATCTGGATAAAAGTCTTCAAAGACTGAATGCGATGACTGAAGGGGTAAAAATGGGTGATCTAGTGATAAACCACCTATTGTATGCAGATGACGCGGTTTTGATAGCGCCAACAGCCACTGATCTGCAAACACTAGTCACAGTTATGAGAGACGAATGCATGAACAATGGCTTACATTTGAATGTGAAGAAAACCAAAATTATGGTTTTTGAACGGGAAGAAACCAGAACGAATGCAAAGATTGTGATTGGTAACGATGTGCTGGAGCAAGTGAATGAGTTTGTATATCTTGGATGCGCCTTCAGTAAGGATGGGAAATACACCGCTGATATAGAGAGAAGAGTGAATGCAGGTAATAGAGTGAATGGTGCGATGGGAAGGCTACTTGGGAGCCGGCACTTAAGCCAAAAGGCGCAGCTGGCCATGCATAACGGAGTGCTTGTCCCAACGCTGTTATATGGCAGTATGAGTTGGGTATGTAAGAAGGAGAACGAAAGCAAGATAAATGCGGTCGAAATGCGATCTCTGCGGAAGATGTGTGGAGTCACGCTGACCGACCGTAATCGCAACAGCGTAGTAAGAAAGCGAGTAGGTATGAAAGATAGTATCGGTGTAAAGATGAGAAAGGGTATGCTCCGTTGGTTCGGGCATATAGAAAGGATGCCAGAAGAAAGAATGACAAAACAGATATACAATGCGAAAGTGGAAGGATGTAGGTGCCGAGGAAGACCTAGACTATCTTACCATGACCAAATAGACCGTGTCTTAGCTGAAGGGCAAGTCAAGAGTCTCCGTAACCGGCGAGTGTGTATGAGACGAACTATGAGAGTGGAGGAACCCAGAGAGGTATGTAAGGAAAGAGCCTGTTGGAACTCTGTACTCTCTGCCTACCCCGCGAGGGAGCTGGCGTGATGTTATAGATAGATATAGATAGATGGTATAAAGGTATTATATAGATATATCATATACAAAGTATAATATCAGTTCTATTCGTGGCGAATATATGAAGACACCATTTACATGTTATCTTCCGCTGCAAACATAACTTGGCAAAATTAAGCAAATCTAAACGATCCATCTCATGTCCGTCATGTCAGTGTCTTTGAGCAAACCATAATACACCTGTTTGTGTACTTCAAATATCTATTAACTACAAAAAAACGACCTTCAAAAGGGACGATGTCAACCGCGTGTGTACCATTGTGAGTTATTATGTACTATTGTACTAGAGAAGACACTTCAACTATTTTTTTTGGAGCAAAAGTTAGAATGCATTCATTCTACTTCACTTTGTGCCAGGTGCTTGACGCATTTGGTGTGTGTGTATGTGCGTGTGTGAATGATCTACGTTGATGGCTGCGAGGCCTTTACAGCCTACCGGGCTAGCGTGCACCCACAATGCCAGCCAGAAGGACGAGGGGGCAACTTGCTCAAGGGCCCCTGAACGAGGAACGGCCTAAGCTTGAGCTGTCGCTATAGGGGAAGGCGTATACTAAGTGTCTCGACGTGGAGCTCTGCACCGGCCAGCGCGATTTTCCGCGAAAGAAGGGAAGTAAGGGCATCGGGAAGGTCACCTCATAAGCCCCATTATGGGCCGTACATAAGTTTTGTAGAGTGTCACCTTATTCCTAAGGGACATATTACTACTCGGCTCGGTTGTGAACACGCTTTATGTGCGGTCGGAAGGACATAGTAGCGTTTAGGGTGACCCTCAGATATTTGATCTGTGAGACCCAGGGGACAGGTCGGTCGAACATGGTAACTTGGCCTAATTTCCTTTCGGGGTGGCGTATAGGGAGGGGCGCGGGGTGCCACCTCTAGCGAAGAACACCGCAGCGCTCTTGTCCGGATTCAAAGTCAAAGTCACAGTCAAAAATCATTTATTTGTTTAGGCCAATACATAAGCACTTACAAACGTCAAAATTATTACATTTTTTATATCTACCACCGGATCGGAACGCGGCCTCCACTGAGAAGATCCAGCGAGAAACTCAGCGGGCTAGTTTTTTAACTTAATTTCTTTGGCCTTTCTGATTACCATTTCTTTTTTAAATTGTATTATACATCATTATTTAATTTTGCTGATTGAAGAGCTGCTCAAACCCAATATGTTTTATCGTCAAGATAATCCGAAATTTTGTAATACCCTTTCTTACACAGTCTAGTTTTGATTACCTTTTTAAATTTATTGATAGACATGTTTCGGATATCTATGGATAATTTGTTGTAGAAGCGTATACATTGCCCCATGAAAGAATTGCTAATTCTGTGGAGACAAGTAGAATGAGATCATATTTGTTCCGTGTATTAACATGATGAATGTCGCTATATTTTTCAATGCGACTGATATTCTTTTTAACATATAGAATATTTTCATATATATATTGTAAGGTAACACTTAGAATATTTATTTCTTTAATTATTAAAACCCTATTAGGCCCTAGAAAAATAGTTGACTCTACAAGGTCTAAATCCACGCCATTTATTTGTACATAGGTTGCTACCTGTCTTACATTAGACGTTGTGAATTTAATACATTTTGTTTTCTCATTTAGGAGAAGATTATTAATGTAGAACCAATAAACAACCTTAGACAGTGCGTTGTTCACATCGTCATAATTAAGCAGCTGTCTCTTAATTTTGAATAATAGAGATGTTTCATCTGCGAACAGCACAATGTCCTGATTATCCCCTACATAATAGGGTAACTCATTTATATATATGAGGAATAGAAATGAACCAAGAATCGAATCCTGGGGCACGCCCATTGTCACATTAGAACTGGGAGATCGTTTTCCATTAACAGCGACTCTTTGAATTCCATCGCACAGATAAGAAGTGAAGAGGCCAAGAGCCCTGTTCCTAATTCCGTAATGTTGTAATTTCAATCAATCAATCAATCAATCAATATTTTATTTGTCAAGTATAGGTACAATACATTTTGTTGTTATATATATATATATACTATAAAGATCTCTATACTTTGCCTGTGAGGCGTACAAATGTCAGTGGTTAAGATAATTAACTGTAGTTACAATTATAATGTCACAAATATTCCTTGTTAATCGGTGTTATGTCATCATCAATAATATATATTAATTACCTAATAGTTCACTTTATACATTTGTCATTTATAAAATCATCTACTGAGTAATAGCATTTATTGATTAAAAGCAATGCCAAGGTCTTTTTAAAATTATTTATATCCATGATCTTAATCCGATTTGGTAATTTATTATAAATAACTGCTGCCATGCCTAGAATACTCTTCCGTACCAATGCGGTTTTACATTTACGGGTACAGATATCATTTTTGTACTGATTTCGAATTGGGACTGTGCGCAAAGTAGACACGGTTTCAAATTGTTTAATGTTTTCTTTTACAAACAACGCAACTTGTAGAATATATAAGGACGGCACAGTTAGAAGAAGAAGAGTTTCATGATGCACACAGTTAAATGCCATAGACAAGTCGCAAAATATACCTAAGGCATACTGCGAGTTCTCCCAGGCCTCAAAAATATTCGGTTTCACTATTAATAACGTTCCAAGTCATTTTAATTACATTACCGGATTGTGTAATTTTATTTCTTAAGTAAATAGATTTAGCACAGGAAAAGGCCCTTTTAAAAATTTTAGAATAATTTTTAATATATTCTGGTTTATGGTTATCAGATTTTTCATCATAAAGTTCATATAACCTCAATTTACTTTTATAAATACCACAGGTTGCCCAGTCACTAAAGCCTGTACGATCACCAACTATGATATGTTTGGGTTTAAAAATGTTATTAAATTCATCATTTATGAGGTGGAACAGTGGGTTATATAAATCGTTTGGGTCATCCTGACAGGGCAACTTGGGTACTCTCTCAATTAAATTGCATTTAAAACGCTCTAAGCGGCCTACATTCATTGGAACAAAGCTAACCTTTTCCCTTTGAACCTAACTAGTCCTAGGGAACACAACCAACTGACCGCTATGATCAGATTCTAGTGAAAATATTATCAATACACGTTGCACTAGTAGCAGTTATTCTAGGTTCCAAGAATACGCCACCTCCTGAAGCATTTCCCCAAGAGAATGACGTAAAACGTTCGAGTGCTAAGTGTTATTTCAAAAATATGCCTTCATGTGTACTGAGATATTGTACTCATGAAACATAAGATTTTATTATCTATAAAAACACAAACATTTCCGCTGACTTGATGATTTCAAACGCGCCATTCTTTGTATGAAACAGCTTATCTAGAACTCTCCACTGAGTGATACCATTGTACCATCATCCCGATAAGATAAAGAAATAAGAATGAGGTAGGTACCTGCACTTCAACTGCGTTTCGTGCACCATATCAGTGGCAAGCTGTTGTACCAGCGACAGCAGCACATGCTGCTTCAAGCTGCACGGCGGAGTGAATATGACAGCGGGGTCCGCGCGCCTGCAAGCCGCCATCACCAGGGACAGGTCGGCGGCAGAAAGCGCGCGTTCGAATGAACCGTTTACATCGCCATCTTGGATCCTCTTGTTTATGAAAGCTGTTTGCATCTTTAAAAATAGAAAAAAAAACACCTATTATGTCCTTACTTAGAAATTATGTACCCAAAGTGAAGATTGCTGAAGAGGAAAGGAGATATATCTATCTATATGATCACGCCACATCCCTTGCGGGGTAGGCAGAGGGTACAGAGTTCTAACAGGTTCTTTCCTTACACACCTCTCGGGCTTCCTCGTCTCTCATAGTTCATCTCATACACGCTCGCCGGTTATGAATACTCTTGACTTGCCATTAAGATAAGACACGGTCTATTTGGTCATGGTACGAAACTCTAGGTCTTCTCTGGTACCTATATCCTTCCACTTTGGCATGGTATAACCGTTTTGTCATTCTTTCTTCCGACATTCTTTCTATATGCCCGAACCAACGAAGCATACCCTTTCTTATTTTTACACAGATACTTTCTTTCATACCTACACGCTTTTTTACTACGCTGTTGTGAATACGGTCGGTCAGCTAATTTCCGCAGAGCTCGCATTTTGACCGCATTTATCCTGCTTTCATTCTCCTTACATACCGAACTCTCACTGCCAATTATAACAGCGTTGGGACAAGTATATAAGTCCGTTATGCATGGCCAGCTTCGTCTTTTGGCTTAAGTGCCGGCTTCCAAGTAGCTTTCCCATCGCATCATTTACTCTATTCCCTGCATTCACTCTTCTCTCATTTTATCAGCGGTGTATTTCCGATCATTACTGAAGGCGCATCCATCACTCATTCACTTGCTCCAGCACATCGTTACCAGTCGTAAGCCTTGCATTCGTAGTGTAGTAGTTTCTTCTCGTTCAAAAAACATAATTTTGGGTTTCTTCACATTCAAATGTAAGCCATTGTTCATGCAGTCTCCTCATATAACTGACTAGTGTTTGCAGATCAGGCTGTTGGCGCTATTAGAAACGCGTCATCTGCATATAATAGGTGGGTTACCACTAGATCACCTATTATTACACCTTTATTAATCGCATTCAGTCTTTAAAAACTTTTATCCAGATATATTATAAACAGTCTAGCGGACAACACGCAACCCTGCTTTACGCCGATTTTAACGTCAAACATGTTGCATGGTGACATCTTACCACCCACCCGTACGCATGCCTTGCTGTTAACATAGGTGGACTGGTCGGCTCGCAACAGAGTGCCGTTTATACCATACTCTGGTAGAATGTTCCAAAGTCTCTTTCGCACGACTCTATCAAACGGTTTCTTCAGATCCACAAAATCGCAGAAAACCATCCGGTCCCATAATGCGGAGGGAAAAAACTTGATCCGAACTTCCATCGGTCTTCACGCGCATTCTCTGTTCAATAATTTTACCGTACACCATTGCTGCCAGGCTGATTAAAGTGATGGCTCTGTAATTGGCGCAGTCATATTGAGAGCCCTTTCCTTTACACAAGGGTACTGGGACTGCGCGGCGCCAATCTGTAGGGACTCTACCGGTCTGCCAGCAAGGGTTTGCAGGGACCCAAAAGGCGTTCCGGACGCAAGCTTCATAGTTCCAAGGATCATATTTGATCATCTCAGCAGGTATCATGTCTATTCCTGCAGCTTTACCATTTTTGAAGTATATACTTCTTTCGCGGATTCTACCAAACTATCTTGGCTTTGATGGATACCGCGCCTTGTAGTAACCGAGCTATTGCGACTTCATATGGTGTGGTGGCGACTAAAAGGCTAACTTTATTCCTTTACATCGAGGTACCTGGAATTACGGGATATTATAATGTTTTTGACCATCCTTTCTAAGATAACGGTTTTGTCCGTTTGTATGAATCACCGGACAATTAAACTTTGCTTGTCTGCATTGTTGCGTCATTTTCACACGGCTCCAAACCGTAAACATCCAGTAATACTTCGCTGTGTATGCCTCTTGTGTTAGTAACACTGTTATACTACATGTATATAAATGACTACACAAGTCTAAATATTTATAATTATTTAAGTGATAAAATTCAAACAATGTTTTTAGAAAAAAACGTAGCCTCGCAATAAGAATTATTCTTGTCGTGAGTGCGTTAACAAACATGGAATTTACATACACAAATATTCAGACGAAACTAACATTTTTGGGTGGGTCACACAAATATTTGTCCCGCGCTGGAATCGAACCCGTGACTACTCGATTCAGTGCTAAACCCGCTGAGCTTCGCTCTTAACCACTGGAGCCTTAAGTAAGAACATTGTCACTTAAATAAATCATAATTATGTCTTAATGTATGTAACACTTACTTTTTATGTAAAATAATAATATAGACATTATACAGATAGTCTTTGGTAAAAGATTTGTTACCAGTTGGTCTATGATATTGGCTTCCGGGTCTGCAGGCTGAGGGGGCGAAGCAGCGATGTAATCCAGAGGCACATCAAGGGGATCCACCGCCTGGTCGCAGGGCTCCGAGTCCAGCGTCGTGAACATGTCCAGCACTTTCTGACGCCACTCGGTTAGCTCTCTGTGTAGAAACCTGTTGGAGGAACGTAATGTAAACAGGACGAATATAGTACGGCGTGCGCCCTGTTGCAATTCTGGCCAGTCTGCGTCACGAGGGAAGATTCAAATGAAAGCCAAACAAATCTTGAAACAGTACTCCACCCACCAGTTGTGACCCTATTCAGACAGACGCGCTGAGTTTCTTCTTAAAAAATATGGGTTCCCAGTCGCTCAAACGTACGCGGCACGATGTCGCGCGCGCTTAAGTGCAATTTTATAGGGTCACAACTAGCGGGCTTTGCAATGAGCTTTATTGTGCTTATATTCCAATCACAAAGTACAATTCTCTATCCCTATCTAGGGTAAAACTCTTCTGTCCTATCTATCCATTTCTAGGGTTACACTCTTCTATTCCTATGTATTTCTATTACATGATATATATGCTATTGCTTAAATCTATTAAAATGCTTATTTCTAACTTTAATCTATTACATATAGGCTTATTTACAATGTGAAGGCGTCATCCCGAACATTTCACCCGCCGTGAACTGTCTGCTTCACTGACGGTTCATACATCTTCGTGGAGGGACGACGTCGGCAATACTATCAATTTCTTCGCTGGCCTCCGAAGTACTCCTCCCTCAGTGCGGACGTCCACTGCACGCACGATTCCATTTTCTCCAGGGAAGGTCCCTATTATTCTCCCAAGAAGCCACATGTTCCTGGGGAATACGTTGTCAACGATGAGGTCGATGTCCTCTTCTTTCAGGGCGGCGCCGCGTCCGTGGGGTTCCCGCCGGTACTAAAGTCCAGGTAAGTACTCCCTTATCCATCGTTCCCAGAACATGTCCGCGAGTCTCTGTGCCGCTCTCCAGTGGGCTGACGGCCGATGATGTGTAGGTATGCGCGCCGGGCCGTAGAGCAGAAAGTGGTTCGGCGTCAGCGCCTCCGGGTCCTCAGGGTCGACTGGTACGTGTGTGAGCGGTCGGTTGTTGACGGTGAATTCAACCTCCGCCAGCAGTGTGGTGAGAACCTCCTCCGAAGGGTGCCTCTCCGTCAGGATCGCGTTCAGGGCTGTCTTCACGCTGCGCACCAGTATTTCCCATGCGCCGCCCATGAACGGGGCGTCGGGGGGAATGAAGCGCCAGCTGATTGTCTTCCTAGGGGTCTTTTCTTGGGTGGTATGGCCAGCGCCTCCCGTAGCTCCTTACTGGCGCCGCGGAGATTGGTCCCGTTATCCGACCACATTTCAGTTGGGCAGCCGCGGCGGGCGATGAATCGTCGTAGGGCGATCACAGCTGACTCGGTGCTAAGTGATGCGGCGACTTCCAGGTGTACAGCGCGTGAAGTCAGGCAGGTGAAGAGGGCTACGTAGCGCTTCTGTGTGCCCCGGCCCACCGTCACAGTCAGAGGTTCAAAATAGTCGATGCTGGTGTACGTGAAGGCCCTCTGATGGTGAGCCAGTCTGCAGGGCAGGGTAAGTTCCTGGTGCTCGGCTCAGGAGGCGCGTTTCTTCTTTGGCGACAGCTGTAGCACTTATGTATGACCATCCGGGCTACTGTACGTAATCTAGTCATCCAGTACCTTGCTCTAAACTCGTTGATGGTCGTGTCTACTCCGGCGTGGTGCAGCTGTCGGTGTACGTGCTCGATGTACAGGCGGGTGACGCGACGATCTCCGTCCAGCACTGCGGGGCACCGTAGCTCGTCACTGATGTCCGGCACATACTCGCGACTTGATTCTTATCACTCCCCTGATAATCTGCGCTGATAAGGGGCGGAGGCGGCCCTTCCATAGTCTATCACTATTTCTCAGTTCACTATTATAATAGTCGTGTTGTACTACACGCACTAACAACGCCTCCGCTCTTATCAATAGTTCTGCACTGACTGTCCTTATCGCTATACTTATTCCTATTCTTAACTACGTTATTCCACTGTGGGTCCTTTTTACGATTCTTAGCCTGTCTTTTATAGTTCACTTATTGTCTATTCACTCTGCACAGGTCGATGAACTGCAGCACGCGCACCGTCGCTCGTAGCAGGCGCTCCCACGTAGAGAAGCGCCTGGATCAGAGACATCAGTCCTCGAATAGAGACATCAGTATGCAGAGTGTCTCCCGCTTCGTCGGCGTCGGCTTGTCGAGTATGCCCGGTGGGAGGCGTGCCAGGTCGAGATTGAACCCGATGTCGTCGGTGTCCGGCCTCCACTCCAGTACGAGTACTCGTTTCGGTTTTCTTTCTTCGTTGAGCCCGATCGTTCATCTGTCGTGTTTGACCTTGTTTTCTAGTGCGGGCTCGGCGTTTCCTTTTGGACGAGGGCGTCAATTTGTTCTATGTATTTTCTCGATGTCGTATCGCGGTCGATTTTCTTCTCTTTGTTCTGTGGGCGGTTCAGTGTGTCCCGCGCGTCGTGAGCGCGCACCGTGTACGACCCAGCCGAGAGGTGTCCGGGAGGCAACGGGTCGATGTCGTTGCCCCCGGCGTACCTCCGATGTCAGCAGTAGGTGCCAGTTGTCTTGGCCGATGATGATCTTGGGCTTCGCTCTTCGGTAGGTGATGGCGCTTTGTATGTCCTGCAGATGCTTGCAGTCGGCGATGTCTTGCACTGTGACGGCTTGTGGCGTAGACTTCATGTTCTCTATAGTGCGCGCTTGAATTCGATCTGCGCGCTTAGATGTACCTCTCAGCTGGACCCGAATGGAGTTCGATGACCGGACGTTGCAGTCGCCGACCGCCTCGATGTGCAGTGACTCACGGGGGCTGCGCGCCTGTCTGGTTGGCGAGCTCGGCGTCGATGAGCGTCACTGTTGACCCTTCGTCGAGGAGGGCATGAGTGTCTACTTCTCCCGCCGGTCCGGAAATGTGTACCGGCACTATCTTTAGGTACAACGCGAAGCCTCTTGTCCATGTTGACGCGACTGTCTGTTTCTCTGTGTTTTCGTCTTCTGCGACCCGTTCGCTTCTAACGTGATGAAGTAGTCTGTGGTGCGAGTATTTGCACCGGTCGGTGTCACAAGCGCGCCTCTTGCTTTGATGAGTCTTCGTTCTGAAGCGTAGACACGCGAAGCATAGTCTTCGTGCCATCGCGATGTCCCATCTGTCGTAGACCGTCGATTCGATAAACTTCTTACACTTCGTTACTTAGTGTTCTGTGTCGTGACATGCAGCGCATTTTTTCTTTTCTCGGGCTCGATACAGCGGCGTTATACGTCTTAGTCGTCTGTCTTCTGTTCACTGTATGTTCCCGTTCAGATGTCACGTGTTCGGGAGGTGCGTAGCGCCCGCACCTATCGGCCTCCCTACTGAGGAAATTAGAGAGCCTCAGTAGGTCGGGTTCTTCTGTTTGCTCTTCTGCTGCGTAGTCGAACCATCTATACTTGAGCGCCGGTGTGAACTTCTCGATGGTCATCTTGACAGCTTCCGGGTTGTACAGGTACGCCACGCGGTTGAGCGTAGCGTTGCGACGAAGTTCATCACCCGCGTGGGGAACACGCAGATGTCTCTCGGGTTGTCGCTGAGTCGGGGCAGCGCGCGCAGGCGTTCTAGTTCGCCCAGCGCAATGCAGTCTGGACGGCTGAAGCGTGCTTCCACCGCCCGGAGTATGTCGGCTGTCTTGACGTTGTAGATGAGTAATTTCTCGATGGCTTCTTTAGCTTTACCTCTAAGCGCTCTTCGCAGTCTCGCGACGTTCTCGGTGTCCGTAAAGCTCGCCGCAGACTCCTCGTAGGCAGCTTTGAAGGTGAGTCACTCTTGGTGTGGCCCACTGAAGTACGGCAATTCAGTAGCGAAGCGGTGGTTCGACTGGGGCCGATGCTGCTGGTCTACTGGCGGTGGAGCGTGTGACTGGCATGTTTCTTTCTTTTATATTCTTTGTTCAGCTTGAATCTTCTGTGTTCAGCTTCCGTCTTCTATTTTCTTTCTTCGTAACGATGATCCGGCTCTCGAAGGACCGGAATGAACAGGACGAATATAATTCGTCATGCGCCCTGTTTTCTGGCCGAGTCGGGGCAGCGCGGGCGAAGATTCCAGCAAATGCCAAACAAATCTTGAAACAGTGCTCCACCCTCCAGTTGTGACCCTCTACAGACGTACGCGGCGAGATGTCGCGCGCGCTTAAGTGCAATTTTATAGGGTCACAACTAGCGGGATTTGCAATGAGCTTTATTGTGCTTATATTCCAATCACAAAGTACAGTTATCTGTCCCTATCTAGGGTAAAACTCTTCTGTCCTATTTATCCCTTTCTAGGGTTACACTCTTCTATTCCTATGTATTTTTATTACATGATGCTTATTGCTTAAATCTGTTACAATGCTTATTTCTAACCTTAATTTATTACATATACGCTTATTTACAATGTGAAGGCGTCGTCCCGAACATAATAGATATTTTATATCTATGGAAACATTATATTCAAAGAAGCGATTAGGTATTTGATAAAATATTATACCCGTTTGAATTGGAGTCGGTTTCAGACAGTTCAACTCCCCTCCTATCATCCGCTACTGTCGTCCGCGGCGTGTTCTCGCCGCCCCGGCCGGCCGGTGCAGAGCACCACGGCGAGACACCTAGTATATGCCTTCCCCCCATACCGACTGCCCAAGCCGCGGCCGTTCCTCCTCGAGCGTAGTGATTGCACGCTCGCTCTCCTGTCCGGTGAAGCTCTAAAGGCCCCGCGGCCAACCGCGTAGATCATTCACACACACACAAAAAAATCAGACAGTCCGTAATAATCTGCCAAGTTTCATTAGGTGCTGTATCCACTTGCCTTGCGTGGGCGGAAAGACTCCAAGAATGCTAGCGCCAAGCCAGATGTCCGCATTACTTGTGGCAAGGCTCCCCACTTGGTAGCAGTAAGACGCTGGAGTTGGTAACTGCAGGCGTGTACCTTTAGTATGGTTTCCCATTTTTTTCCGTACATAAGGGCAGGACCCAAGGATGATTCCCAGGTACTTAGGATAGAGGTTGTGGACCATAGACACACCCTGCCAATTGAATTTAAGCTTGCCACCCGCTTAATTATAGCGAAGATCGAATACACAAGACTCGGTCTTGGATCGGTAAAGCTTGAGTAAATTTTCCTCATAGTACCGACTCAGAGAGCCAAGAGCCCCGGTGAGGTTGGCCTCTACTTCCTCCAAGTTGGAGACTAGGGAAGTTAGCGCGAAATCGACTTGGTGAGGTTAGACGGTTAGTCGTTGGTATATATGTTAAATAAGAGTGGTGCTAGAACACTGCCCTGCTTCAGTCATTAGACAAAAGCCGTCTTCATTAACTATGAAAATCCAGTGAGTGGAGCAGCATAGATACGGTCCAACCACTGGGTTATGAGTGAGGTAACTTACGTTCCACTCACTGGATCGCGAGTCACTAATTTGATCTCCGCAATGAGTAAATCCTTCCGTGACTTATGAATTACATTTAGCCTGGTTGTTTATGTCCTCTGTTAGTTGGTAAACGCATGTCACAATACAGAAAGCACCTAGTATGGAGCTATGTTCCTTTTTATATGGCTTTTATATAAAATAGTCTTTATTACGATCCAATTAAAGACGTAAACCGCAAGCAGTGAGTAAAGTAGGAAGTGGATACCAATATGTACAGAATGGTTTGCAATTACATGTTGATTATTTTATGTCCACTTTTCTGCGCAATGCCGCGCGATTATAAATCACGGATAGGACTTAATATAATAAAAAAAAGCAGTATCGAGCCGTCAACTTTCCAGCGTTGGGCAAAAGTTTTGTCAACTCTAATCAACTTTAGAGCTAGGTACTTACTCTTCTACAGCATATTGGAAGGTGTTGATGACGTTCTTCCCGGGGTCGGCGGCGGCCTCTAGCAGGCACTGGTGGCGCTCCAGCGCGTGCCGGAGGGCGCCGGATGTTTTGTACACGGATTTGAATAACGACGAGGATTTCTCTTCCACTGTTAACACAAATTGGACCTTACCAGTGTCAGACAGTGTTTATTTCGAAATGCAATCCCTAATTTACAGTCATCTTGATCTCGGTCTTATTGATGTTGTGCGTGTATTCAGCAATCACATACATTACAGTGAACACAAAACCTAGAACTCGGACTTTCTATTCTATATTGGTACTCTAACTGCAGCCAATAGGCTGCATGCAGCTATCAAGCTTTTAGAAGCGGTCCACTCAGTGTAGCTTTAAATTCTATGTAACTACGTCAACTATTTTTAATTTCGCGGAAATTGATCGAAATACTAATTATTTTGACGACGATAACGGGCGTCCGCCCCCTCTTACCCCACTGAGTCCACACGTATAAAGTTATGTGCAATCACAAGCCAATCTAGATAAAATTGTTAAAAAAATTGAAATAAACAATTAGATTTTTATAACCTCCTAAATAATAAATATTCTTATTTCTGTTGCGGCACACGCGCATAGTTAGGTAGGTACAATGTGTAATCTCTCACTCGCAAGGTCGCCTTTTCGATGTTAATAAAGCACTGCAATAACAGAAATGTGTAGCAATACATTTTTGAAAAGCGCTTTAACCGCCTTTGGATAAAGTCATAAGCCCTCTGTGCGAGCGGATGCGAGCTTAATACACCAAGAAAAAAATTAAATATGTCTGGTCTAGACTGCTCCACATGATACTATATGAAGTTTTAACTAACACTCAACAAACGCCTGTTCCACAATCCTGTGTATGTGCGCGAGATGCCGCCGGTGGGAACGCTCCAGCACAGGCAAGTACAGAGACGACACGTCACGCGTGAAGCACCCGTCTATCATCAGCTTCACCGATTCCGCGGTTGCACGGACCATCTGATCCTTTAACTCCTGGAAAAAATATGACTTAGTCCGTACCAACTTGGTTTTTCCCAGTATCTATATCCTGCATTTCGTGATGGAGGATATAGGTACTGCGGAAAACCTAGACTACCTTACCACGACCAAAAATACCGTGTCTTATCTGAAGGGCAAGTCAGGAGTCCTCGTAACCGGCGAGCATGTATGAGACGAACTATGAGAGTGGAGGAAGCCAGAGATCTTTAAGGAAAGAATGTGTTGGAACTCTGTACTTTCTTCCAACCCCGCAAGGGATCTGGCGTGATGATATGACATAGTCTAGCATTGTGAGCTTACAATGCTTTTGAATTGATTAGCCACTGGCAGAGTTGGGCAAAAATAAAATGTGAAAAAATTAAAATTCCGTTAAAATACTACAGATTTTAGCTTGGAGGTTTACCCATGGCCCGGGAGGGACTGAGGCATTTGACGTCCAGAAGTTATTGTTATTTCGACCTTAGGAGATTAATTGCAACTGAAATTTCATTTCATTGATCCTACAATTAAAAATTGATGGAAAAATACCGAACACTAGTTCGATCCCCGCACTGGACTGGTTATATTTGATAGGGCACTAAAAACATAGGAAATATTATTTTTGAATAAAAAAGAAAATTAGGAAAATCCGGTAGGCGCCATCGCACACTGGCAGTTGGTGTTAAGTTTTATTAAAGTAAAAATTATTATCAATGTACTTCCATGCCCTTTAGAACTGGTATTACTAGTATTGCAGCCAACGTCATCAAAATCCAAATCTCACTCAAAAATGATTGAAAATCTATCTATCTATACTCCAGATCCCTTATGGGTTAATTGAAAATAACTAAAAAAAAATTTGTTCCACTCATAAAAAGGTTTCTCCCTCTTTTATCTAGGGGGTGTGTGGTGTGTGAATGACCTACGCATTTTACGACAGGCTTTTTGCAGCTCCACCGGATAAGACTTCTCTAGGCGGATAAAATGTACTTACTTCACTTTGCAAGAAGTTTATTAAACTCTCCTTGATCTCGTTGTCCAAGGAGAGTCCTTGCTTGGATTCGATAGCGCTGAGCAGGCTCCTAGCGCGACTGTTCATTGTCTCACTGTTCTCTCCTGGAGTACATTCTGCATTATTCAATCTACAGAACATAGAGGATAAGATTAGAGGACTGATTCCTGATTGCGTATACTGTCAGTACAGGCAATGGAGTGCACTATGTCCTAATATCTTATACAAATTGTAGATATTGTGATTGCGACTAAGTTGAGATACAAACACCAATTCATCATTTCACCATAGAATAGATATCTATCTTCAGTCGAAAAACGTCCAATGCAGGACAAAGGCTTTCCCCAAAGATCATATTCTTAACCTAGAATCACCCCCTTCATTAATTAGAATATTCATGATATTTTTACTGAGATGTTATTCTCCGGAAAGTCCTTCCCAACATAGGACATTTAAACACATCGCACTATCACTGCACATAAAACAAAATCCCCCGCCGCGTCCATCTGTCTGAACGCGATAAACTCAATAACTAATATAACGGATTTTTATACGGTTTTCGGACGGAGTGATTCCAGAGGAAGATTAATGTCAATAATTCACCCATGCGAAGCCGGGGCGGGTCGCTAGTCTAATCTAATATCTACAGTTCCACGATGCTTGATGCATCGTCGTAGATTTTTGCGCAGAGTTGAGTAGGTAAGCGCCCTTAAAAGTGGGTAGTAACTATACAGACCGTTGTGCAATGTCTTTCTTGAATACGTTGACGAGGATCTGGCTGTGAGCGCGCTCCGTCTTCTCCATGATGGCTTTAGAGTTGCGGATTTCTTCCTTCAACGAGTTCAGTAGGCTGCATTGTTCAAGGAATGTCTCTGTACAGTACCAAGTATGGTTTTGAGCGAAACCGATATTAAAAATGCAAAAGGAAATCTCAAAGCTGTCTAACTAATTGTAGGTACCTTGTTCGCGATGTTTTTTCTCGATTTTATATTTAGGTCCGCTTATATCTATTGTGTGAATATCGATCAATATGGTCGGACATGTACACACACCAGACACACACACCGTCACGCCTATATTCCCCAGAGGGGGTTGCAGAGGTGTACTGAGTACACCCACGTTTCGCCGACGATGTGAGGTCCCATGTAATAGGGGGCGAGCCTATTGCTATATACCGGGCACAATTCCAGACTCCGGACTCATACTGGGAATTTTTCGTTAGAAAAACTACATTTGTCCGACCTAGGATTTGAACCCAGGACCTCGTGATCTCACAAAGCGATGCACTTTGCCATGTACATTCTACGTTAATATTAGACCAATTTTAAAGCTCTCAACGCGTCCTACCTACCGATATAAACTTATAATAAATCGCTTATAAGCGGTCCTATAGATCGGCCAAACGTCGGGAACTTAAAAATTTAAAATAAACTGCGATATATAGTGCGGATAAAATCCGACGAATAATTTTATTTCAGGTCGTATAGGACTTATTGCGCCAACAGTATCACCATCAGGTAGAATCTTCCACTGCAGGTCAAAGGCCTAAGTGCAAAGATTACCACGACGACCGACATTGCGCATACAGCTATTATCCGCGACCTAAACCAATGGTATACAAACAATAACACTTTTTACAAGCTTCTATTTAGCTTGCAATGTTCGTATACCTGTATTTCCGGTTTAAATCTTGTGATCCATTTTTCAAGCGCTAGCGGGTATCCGATCGAGTTAAAATTTGGCATACGTATGTAAGTTCGATGACAATGCAATAATATGGTACCATGAAGCTCGTCTGATGATGGAGTCGGAAGGTGGCCATAGGAACATGTGAAATAAACAACGCAACACGAGGGGTGTTTAGGCTTGTTAGATTTGTCCTAAATACTTTACCACCAGAAAGTGTTCAAGGTCTGATGATGAAGCCGAAAGGTGGCCAATTGAACCACCCAATTACTCAATATAACCCCGCCGTGTTAGGGCTCGTTAGATTTGTCATGAGTACTTTAAAGCCGGATGGTGTCCAGGGTCTGATGTAGGAGCCGGAAAGAAGCCATTGGCACTCCTTAACTAAGCAAGATTGTTTTCAAAAAGGCCTTTTTAAATAAAAATGATTTCTTATAAAGTTCTTCAGAAGCCAATAACGTCACTTAGCTAACTGAACTGAAAAGACAATTACTAAACATGCAAATATGAACTATCTATCTATCTATAACCTCACGCCAGATCCCTTGCGGGGTAGGCAGAGAGTACAGAGTTCCAACAGGTTCTTTCCTTACATAGTTCATTCCTTTCCTTCCTCCTCCTCCTCCTCTCTGGCTTCCTCGACTCTCATAGTTTGTCTCATACACGCTCGCCGGTTACGGAGACTCTTGACTTTTCCATCAGATAAGACTCGGTTTATTTGGTCGTGGTAAGATAGTCTAGGTCTTCCCCGGTACCTGCATCCTTCCACTTTCACATTGTATATCTGTTTTGTCATTCTTTCCTCTGGCATTCTTTCTATATGCCCGAACCAACGGAGCATGCCCTTTCTCATCTTTACACCGATACTATCTTTCATACCTACTCGCTGTCTTACTATGCTGTTGCTAATGCGGTCGGTCAGCTTCACTCCGCACATCTTCCGCAGAGCTCGCATTTCTACCGCATTTATCCTACTTTCATTCTCCTTCTTACATACCCAGCTCTCGCTACCATATAACAGCGTTGGGACAAGAACTCCGTTATGTATGGCCAGCTGCGCCTTATGGCTTAAGTGCCGGCTCCCGAGTAGCTTTCCCAT
The DNA here is from genome assembly GCA_905147815.2 of Phalera bucephala. Classification (NCBI taxonomy): domain Eukaryota; kingdom Metazoa; phylum Arthropoda; class Insecta; order Lepidoptera; family Notodontidae; genus Phalera; species Phalera bucephala. Next base: position 29,793,724 of record LR990622.1, read on the forward strand.
CGCACCATTCACTCTGTTCCGTGGACTCACTCTTCTCTCTATGTCAGCGGTGTATTTCCCATCCTTACTGAAGGCGCATCCAAGATATACAAACTCATTCACTTGCTCCAGCACATCGTTACCAACCACAATCCTTACATTCGTTCTGGTTTCTTCCCTTTCAAAGCAAATATGAACAAAATATGAGCAAATATGAACTCACCGCTCAATTTATCTATCTTTTGCTCCAGACCGGTAAGGATGTCGCCTTCGACCAGCATCGTGTCCCCAATACCACTGTCCGCCATACGCTTACATGCGGATGATGATGAGACATTATCCTCGTCCGAATGGAAAATGCAGATATCGGCAGAAGAATCGCTGTATGTTCGGTGTCGTGCACAAAAACCCTTTACACTTCCTACTACTTTACTATCTTTATGGAGTGATAACAATGATTTAGATTTCTTTAAATGCGTTTCGTTTGTGTATTCCATTTTTGGAGGTTAAAATTTGAGTTGCGGTCGATGTGTTTTACGCTTTTTGAAGTACCCACTCAGTTTTTCTAAAACCAATAATCTTAGTGTAAAAAAATAGTTAATTACCCGAATCTTAAGTGATTAATGTAAAGATGCGCTTAATAAAATCAGCCTATACCGTCTTACTGCTGGGCCTCTCACAAATTGAGGTGAGAGAGATGAGGTATACAGAGGCAGGTTTAATTAACGCTGGTACTTAATTTAGGTTGGGTTGATTTTAGTTTTTGTTTTTTTTTAAAAAAACGTAGCCCCACACTAGGATTTATTCCTGTGTCGTGGGTGCGTTTACAAACATGAAAATTCACACACAAATACCCAGACCGGAACAAATAATTGTGGATCACACAAAGATTTGTCCCGTGCGGGAATCGAACCCGCGACTATTAAACACAGTAGGTGGAGCGACCTAAGCTCTTAACCACTGCGCTAAATCGTCCGTCTAGTTAGTCCGTTTAGTTACTTTTATTACTTGATAACAAGCTGCTCAACAATTGGCTCGTAATATTAATAGCAGATTTATTACTTAGGTCGGACAAATAGTTGTTGGGATATTTCTATCGAACAATATTCACAGCAGTCCGGAGTCCGTAATGGTGTCCAATATAATGAGGACATAAAATTGCCTAACATTGGCGAAATGTGGGTGTTCTTGGCCCACCTAACTTATAATATTATTCATTCAAGTTCGTTTATGTGAAACTGTAGAAGTATTGCCGTATTTTGTATTTGAGTAAGAATCAGTGACTTCAGGGCTATAACGGTCAATAGGTTTGTCGTATAATGGTAAAATGACCTTTTGGGATGACATTGACAGGGAGTGTTGGTGTGAAATTAGGGTTACCATTTAGTAAAATTTTCTTACTTTTAGGGAAATATTTCAACAGGTGGGTCTGCACGGTTTTTTTAATCAACCTCTTTCGTCCCTCTGCTGGGCTAAGGTATCTCCCATGATTCTCCACTTAACTCGATCCTTGGCCATATCAGACCATCTCTCCTCATAGGCGTCAGGGTCATCCCGCCATCTTTTTCTAGACCCGCACGGTTACTAATTAAAAAAGGACTTGGGTACATTTAATAGCAAACGGCAACCCTGTGACTGTCATGCAGTGACATTTCACTTGATAACGTTAGTTCAGATATTGGTCGCCGCCCAAAAGATCCATGTGCGACTGTACTCGAGGCATAACTTGGCAGTCCTCAATTAAAACACTGTTGTACAAATCAAGTAATGTTTTATTGATACAATTCTTACAGTAATACTATTAATGACAAGAATACTTCTAGCATTAAAGAAAAAAATAACATTATAAAAAGAAATCGACTCCTTACTAAATAATACAGTAGTTTAATGAATCAATCTCACGAGCGATGTCTCAGGATTCCTTTTGAGAAGCATTTTAATAACAAAACTTAGTAAGTACGACCTGAAAAACGAACTCATACTTGTGTGGGGTTTTTAAAAAATAATTGTAGAACACTCAAAGATTTGTCCCGTGCGGTAATCGAACCCGCGGCTAGTAGACACAGTGGGCGGAGCGGCTTAAGCCCTTAATCACTACGCTTAATCGTCCATCTCTCGATTGCATATATCGAAAAAATATTCATCAATAAGCAATAATTATAAATGTAATTTAACGTAGTACTATAATTATGATTGCAATGTAATACTATAGTATTTGTCACATCAGATGAGTAGTGACAGTTCTAAGTGGCAAACGAAATTAATATTTATATATATATAATAATATATAATATCAGCCTATACTGCCCACTGCTGGGCAAAGGCCTTCTCTCACAAATTGAGGTGAGAGAGATTAGGTCATACTCCACCACGCGGACCCAGTGCGGATTGGTGGAGGCAGGTTTGTGGCCACCTGCTGTTGGAACTTATCAAGCCGCCTTTAAGGCTTCGAACTCGGCTTAACGACTACCACACTAAGTGGTAGCCGGGACCAACGGCTTAACGTGCCTTCCGAAGCACGGAGACGCTCGAATATGAAAATGCCACAAACAGTCACCCATCACCGGCCGACCGAGTCGAACGCTGCTTTACCTCGTTGATCGGTAAGAACACCGCGGTAGCACAGCGCTACGAGCGCCTCTAATTAAATTAATATTTAATTCAATGATATTAAGGCATAAAACCATTAGTATAGACACGGGTCATGCCTCTTATTGCCATTGAATAAAGTATAATTTTCTTTGACACAACTGTCACAGTACCCATCCTCCATGAAAAATACTTTAATAACATTTCTTTTTATCGTAACAGACAATAATTAATGATAGTGATACTAATCAGGTCTTGCTCAACGCGTGGTACGAACGACGGTTTGACTTTAACAACCATTAAAATTATGACTCTGAATGATTTTTGAAATTGAAAACCTAAATCTAGTAAGGAGCCCTAATAACGAGTGTCACTCTAACAACTATAAGGATCAGCGCACACCAACACAGTGGCGGCATTGAGAAGTCACTGGTTGCAAAGAACATCGGGTTTCAACAGTCTACTGTGTGACTTAAAAATAACACTGAGTGCATCCGCGCAACTACGATCGCCTTTTCACGAACGTGTCCAATTTAAGAGAATACTGTCCACAAAATATACGTTATCGATGCGCCCTGTGTATGTGTTAAAGCTTTGGATCACAATACTTTATCAAACTATCTATATCATCATGCCATCGCTTATGTGTGGCATCTCCTGTATAGTTCAATACACCATAACTACCCACGCATCGCATAAGTGCCAAAACCTTAAATAACATTTTTTTGGCAACCATATTCACGCACTTAGCGATATGTATTCTATCGCTAATGTAACCGCCCACCTCGCGGCGACTGATTAGATGGCACTCGTGACATGTTTATCGACGCGCCTACATAATGACCATTGTCAGTAGTGTCATTGAACAGTTACGACGTCGTTCACAGATAAGAAATCGATGCGCCCTGTCCCGCCTCTATTTTTCAATGGTTGGACGCCGTAAGCGCATAACTTCGAACATGAAAGCAATACCGAGGAAAGCGCAATTCTCTCTTTCGGATCCTTGTGTCCGGGTTGCCCCACTTCGAGCTACTCAGTGTGACGTTATTTCAGTTGTATGTCGAAGAAAATAAAGATTACTTTCAATTGTTATCGAATTAGTCCTTTTACCGCCACTCCGTGGGCGTGCGCTGACCATAACTAAATATATAATCAACATACAGGATTGGATTAAGTCATAAATAACCCCTAAACAATGTAGGGGTCCTTTTTTCATAACAGGGCCCTTATCCTATGACCAATTAAACACATAACGCGGCGCGTTATGATAACTTCGTGAAATGATAACTTTGTGAAATGATAACTTCGTGAAATGATAGTTTAATGGTGCAGTGACATTCAGCAAATCAAAAGTCTATAATAGTATGTCACTGCTTTTGGTCATAGCGAATAAAAGCCCAGTAGGCAGAGATGGGGCAAATGTAATCAGATTAATGATTACACTTACATTTTGTAATATTCAATCATGATTTAAGATTAAAAGTGTAATCGTAATCGTTGAAGATTACAAAATGTGAAATAATACTATTTTTTCGGATTTTATCGCGGTTTATTTTGATTTTTAAGTTCCCGACGTTTCGAGTGCTCTGTAGCACCCATGGTCCTTCCCGTGACCATGGGTGCTGCAAAGCACTCGAAACGTCGGGAACTTAAAAATCAAAATAAACCGCGATAAAATCCGAAAAAATAGTTTTATTTCATGTGTAATATTCGCGTAAATCTAAGAACTCAGTATTACAAAATGTAATTATAATCGTTAATCATTAATACATCATCACGCATATACTTTCAAAATGGTCAATATTAATCTGATTAGATTTTGCTCATCTCTGTCTGTAGGTAGTACCTACTTTCTTGAATCCTGCCCTACCAACATTGAAGCAATAAGGCTGTGGAGTAACGATGTATTTGACAAATATTTGGGACCCGTGTCAGCGGCAGTTAAGCCGCGTAAACGTCTTCTTCTTCTTCTCCTTTTAAGTTATGGCTTCACACTAATTGTAAGTGTATTTTGCCAGTGTCCAATGAGATATAATCGTGTTTGTTTAAATTATTTCAATTCCCCGATGAACTTAATGGCAACGATGATAATGAAATTAATGAAGTGCCCCACCCTGGATAGTAAAGCGGTGGATACTTTTCATACTAATTGAGACGGCCGTTTTGAGGGAAGTCGAAAAGGCACGTTTTATCGCTTTGTTACAATTACCTTCACTCATGCACATATAAGAACACATAATTGTTAATATTCCACCAACATTACCCATTATTATTCGAAACAACTCAAGTTTTGGAAATTAAAACAAATTGACAACATCACTCTTCGGCTTCCCGCCAAAACCTCCCGCGTAAACATCTATGTTACTAGCAAGTGACAAGTTATTTTTTTTCTAATATGGCATTATTTTTGAGATTCGAATGTTACATTTAGTTACTCGTATACCATGTTTCATCTAAGTTTTTTACTTTAATTTGTAGTTATTAAATTGAAAAAATATCACATATAGCGTGTTACAATAGATAAGACATTGTGCCGATGCCAGAGAATAGAAAATTATGAAAAAGTGAGCAATGCTCAATGGTTTGAATTCGTCAAAATTAATATTATCTCTAGAGTCCAAATCTTTGTCAGTTCCATCCTATAATAAGGCTTAGTACACAGTTCCGACAGATATAACAAGGACATAACAAATTGACCGAACAGTCGAAATTCAAGAATCACTAATCATATGCGAATCATGAACACGACTCTATTCCAATAAAGTTAACACTTACTTTTAATATTGTCGAGATCTTGTACAAAGCCTAATTTCTACAATATATTTCGCCTTCTAGCCTACGTGCCTTAATTTTATATTTTATACAACTCTTGAGGTTTCACACTTTTGTACATAATATTAAATATTTTAATGAGTTATAGGCAATTGCAGTCGTCACTAATTCTATAAGTAGTTGTCCAGTCTTTGTTGGCCGTTAAACAAAAAAAATGTCAATAGTATAGTGAACCTAACAAAAAGTCTAGTGTCTGCCGCGCGTAACGGCATTCTCATTAGTAGTAAAGAAAATATTAAAATAAATTAATGCACCAACCATTTTAATATGACATCAGTTACAAACAGAACTAACAGAAAGCTAGATATTGGAATTAGGACTCTAATAGCCGTACAATAACATTCAATTTTGTTTGTAATTTTTGTCAGATTGGTAATTTATTGTTTATCTTCTGTGTTAAATAAAATTAGTAGATTTTGTCAAAGTTAGGATTACAGTCATACTAAAAAAATATAGTTAAAATTGTAGTGTAGTGCCAAAGACAAGTGTAGTCATGCAAGGATCTTATGGCCCGCGGCCAAAGTCGGAACTAACGCTGTCATCAAGTAACATCTCACTTTCTGCCAGCCGCAGAGTTGCCGTATTTCCCTGGAAATAGGAAAAGTTTACTAATGGCTGCTATCAATATTTAACTTAAGGATAGATGAATTTAGTATGGCAGTAGAATTTTGATAGATTTTCAATACAAAATATGTCAAAATTCTCTCCGTAGTAGGCAAATCTATCCATAAGTGAAATATTGAAACCGGCCGTAAATGATAGCCCTAATTTCACATCAACGCCCCCCTGTCAATCTCATCCGCGGGCCAAAATATCCAAGTCACACTATAATTTTTGGCAAAGGAACAAATTGGGTCCATTTAAGCTTTATTTTAAATTATAACAAAAGGAATTAATGATCAAAGTTAAGTATAATTTGGTAATAACTTCACAAACACTTCTACTTCAATAAATATTCAACAAAATTATTTTTAAAGCACTGGTACAACAACACATGGCTACCAATTTGGTTGCCAAGTCATCAATTTGTTTTATCGGCTGTATATTAAGGCGTGTATACTACTATCGCAGTCACCAAAGCTGGGTCCAGATAAGCGTATTGTGTAATACTTAATGTATAAACTCTTTATGTGAACAACACTCCAAGCAAATAACGGTAGTGCCATCCACAAGAAAAATCCGTTTTAGAGCTCGTTCGATGTTCACAGGTACGGTTCGAGTGAGAGATATTGTATGTAGTTGGAAGAATAATAACAAGTCAACCACTAAGTATTTAACAATCAACAATAATGATGACCCCCTCCTATCAGCAGCTACTGCCGTCCTGGGCATGTTCTTACCAATTCTCCCGATGCCCTTACATCCCTTCTTTCGGATACAGATACCGCACACAGGTTCAGACACCGACCTCGCCAGCGAGGTCGATGAATCCCTTGCCCGCCGGCCGGTGTAGAGCACCACGGCGAGACACCTAGTATACGCCCTCCCCATAGCGCCTGCCCAAGCTGAGGCCGTTCCTCCTTGAGGCGCCCTAGAGCTTGTTGCCCCTTTGCTGTTCTGCCTCGGGCGTAGGGTCCGGTGAAGCTGTAAAGGCCCCGCGGCCAACATCATTCACACACACACACACACACACACACACACACACACAAAATGATGATAATACAAATAAAAATCAGACAATATGCGTTATTCCTTTTTATCAACAAAATCTAGCTTCGGGAACAGTAAAAACAAGGCATCCATACCTGCAGATGCATGGAGAAGTATGGGCCTCATTCATGATTAATTTCTTTCTTTGTATGGCTATCCGTTATCGAGAAGGGCGCGCGAAACGGCAGCTTAGAACGAAACCGATAAAATGTGTATGTGAATTGCATCACGCCCAGTTGTGTATCACCGTCATACAGTGAGAACATATCGCGCCTCTGCCCAAATAGCGTCATAACTCAAAAATCGTATTTTTTCTTGTGTTTGAATATTCTCACTCACCTCACTAAAAAATCTATATTTTACAAAAATTTTTTTAATTTCTATAAAATGGCATATTATTCTCTCGGCGACTTTGTTACGGCGTTTTGAGGCTATTTCGCTTGTTTTCACAACTTGCAGGTTAAGTTACTAGAAATGTTAAAAAAATAACCAATTTTGAGTTGTGACACTATTTGAACGGATGTGCGATATTGTCACATTACACAATACACGCGTCTGGACCCAGCATAAGAATTTATCCAGTCTTCTGTATTTTTATTTATCAAGGCCAGTTTTTACAGTGAAGTATAAATAATAACTATAGTAACATACAATGTGTTTATATATGAATTTCGCTTAATTTACGGGCTAGCTATCTAACTGGACATGACACGTGTGTGTCTTATAGCTTAATACAGTGATCGCAGAATTATATGTACACTGGAGATATGACAAATATTCAAAGTAGTATTAAAAGTTACCAACGCAAATGCTTTATAAAATATTCTAATAGAAAAAAAGAACCAGTTGGAACTCTGTACTCTCTGTCTACTCTGAAAAAATCTGGCGTATTATATAGACAGACAGATAGAAAATGTTCTAATATTATGTTTAGTGAGAGATGGAATAAATGACACAATTTATTGTGTATTTGTTGGGTTCCACCTTTATTTCTATATAAATAAATATCATGTTGTATATACCAACGTCAGCTGGTCCTGACGCAGTTTTAGCGTTTATGCGGCATTCTTTAAACAAATATTTAAAGGCTTTGAATAGCATGTATGAGACAATATAAGAGAATGGACAAAGTTTTTACTTGTCCCGCAAGCAATATATTTATTTAATCTAATATATTTAAGACTGACTGCCTCGTTGGTCTAATGATTTTGTGATCACAAGGTCCTGGGTTCACATCCTAGGTGGGACAAATGTAGTTTTTCTAACAAAAAAAAATGCAGTAGGAGTCCAGTCTGGAATTGTGTCGGTTAAATGGCAATAAGCTCGCCCCCTATTACATGGAACCTAATATAGGCGTGACGGTGTGTTTATTTAAATTTAAGACTTATTTTTGAAAAATTTATATAACTGAACAAATAATGTCTGAATCTACTCAATGGTCTGCAGCCTCCATACACTTATAATTCTGCGACCGCACACAACTAAAGCACAATACGAAAACTGTCTGCGCAGTAGCACTCGTATCACTTCACTTCACACTTGAGTCGAACCGCGAGAGCGTCCTGTAGGCGCAGCAGTGGCAGCAGGGCAGCGGTCACACGGCGGCCTTGACCAGCGACTCGGTGGCCATCAGCAGCATGCGGATCTGCCGCGCCAGCTGGTGCCCGGGGTGCGCGGACAGGAACGACATCAGCTGCTTCTGCAGCTCGCGGACTACGCCGGGCAAATGCTCCCGGGTTACCGGGTTGCTGGTGTCCAGGTTCATCACAGCTTCTTCCAGGTACCTGGAATGGCAGATATGTTTTAGCACAGCAGCTAGATTAGTGACTACGTCGGTAACTTCAAGATAGCATAGTATGAAGGGTTTTGGGGAAAGCAAAGGAACATTTGGGGTACGCTAATAGGTGCCACATTTTCTCTTTTGGAGCTCATCATTGGCCTAAGGTAGGGACAGAGGATTTGCTTGCAATGGCCTACATTTCTCCCCAATTTTTATGGCCACTCTGAATGTTAGCAATGCAGTCGCGTATCGATGCGGAGAATGCAAAGTCGGTAATTTTTGCGTTCTGCACAGCTATACTCAATTACAATTAGAACGGTTATAAAGATCGCCGAGAATTAAACCTTAAAAGTCTACCATTTATTTATTTAATTTAAATCAAAAATATTTCTTGCTGTTAAACTGAAGCTGGAGCTGAGCCGCTACGCTTTGGACAAAAGCAACCAAACAGCGATTTCCATCTGCCGAAAAACGATAGCCTGGGGTCTAGAAACAGGTAGTAAGACAAGCTGTACTTATATTAAGGGGACTTATAAGGTCGCAAGAAATAAACATGATACCATAATGATCAGTATTTCATTTTACACAAAGAGGAGATTGAGGAGTCAGATGACATTTTGATCTCCAAGTCGCCAATAAGCTCATGCAGTTACAGTTAATATCTTCGCCGCTAAACGGCTTTTCACTGCCATTCAAAGGCTCTCACAAATCGTGGTGAGAGAGATTAGGTTATACTCCATCACGCGGACCAAGTGCGGATAGGTGAAGGTAGTTTTGTGGCCACCTGCTATTGAAAGTTTGTTTAACGATTACCAGGTTACGTGGAAATTGGAAACAACGGTTTAATGCTTCTACGGAAGCATGGATACGCTTCAATATGCAAACACTACAAACGATCACCGATCTCAGGCCGATCGGTGATTGGTGATTGGTGATGAGCTTTGGCTCAAGAACACCGGGGTCTTACACCACGAGCGACTACTGAAAAAATTAAGCACTATAGATGTGTTGTCAGTAATGACATACGGATACGTGAAATAAAAAGCTCGGAGTCGCTCAGCGAGCTATAGAAAGTGCTATGCTCGGCGTTTTTCTACGTGATCGAATCAGGAATGAGGAGATTTGTCGAAGAACCACGATATCCGACATAGCCCATAGGGGATAGTAAGCCGAAGTAGCAAAATGTGGGGGCCACATCGCGCGATCGGACGGGCGGTGGGACAGAAAGATTCTAGAGTGGAGACCACGTATTGGCAAGCGCAGCGTGGGACGGCCGTCTACCACATGGACCGAGCGACGATCTCGTGAGAATCGCAGAAAGTCATCGGATGCAAGTGGCATCGGACCGGCCGCGCCGGAGAGCGATCGGGGAGGCCTACGGTCAGCAGTGGACAAGTTTAGGCTAAGATGACGATGAGTATAGATCTGGTTACCTGTGCTTGAGCTGCGTGTCCCGCGACATGTCGGCGGCGAGCTGCTGCACGAGCGACAGCAGCACGTGCTGCTTGAGCTTGCAGGGCGGGCCGAACACGGCGGCCGGCTCGGCCACGCGGCACGCGCACACCACCAGCGCCAGGTCCGACGCCGACAGCGCCTGCTGGAACGCGCCGTTCACGTCGCCGCTCGCCGCCAGCGACTGGATCTGCGCCACCTGCATCTGGGGACGAACAGATTTTGTCGATGGAACTAATGTTTCCTTATTATTACCATAGTTCACTCATTTTTATCTGAGAGGGATGAGACATTTATGAGGCCATAATATTTCTAAAGATCTTTCCATACCGCTCTGTGTGGTGATGCTCTCGTTGATCACTCGTTCAGTCACAGTTTACTGTGACGTTCGTCTGATCGACGAGAGCGACCCCACCCAGAGCGGCATATAAACGTCTCATCCCTCTATAATATTATAGTAGAAAATCTTAATGCTAGCAGTCCCAATAAGAATCGCGCGTACAGAAGCGCGCTCTACGCGACTTTTCAGCAAGTTTTAGTGGGTAATTACCCAATCTGTTAAGGTTTAAGCACATAATGGCCTGGCAACTGTATCTGACGATGCGACGCCGACGGGACGTAGAAACGTACTGCACTATACAGGAGATATCACACAGCCAGGTGTGACAGCACCCACCGGACCCCGTCAGATATGCACCCCAGCCTTAAATGTCAAGCCGAACTTAGACTTAAAGAGTGAATTGAACTATCTAAATAATATATGAAATGAACACAGACCACTAGACCTAAAGACACTGAAACTCAAATCAAATCAGTTTAATTGCGAAAATGGGTTACAGTAGATATTAAAATTACATTGGTCGTACGCTATATTCTGCCTTTAGGCATGCAAATATCATTAGGAATAATCCAAGAACTTTAAGTACCTAACAATTAAGAAAACATAATTGTATTGGACATTCATAAATTATTTAATTATAATTGAAATACATAATAGTATTGCTTTAACGGTGAAGGACAACATCGTGAGGAAACCTGCATGCCTAAGAGTTTCTCGAAGGTGTGTGAAGTTCGCCAATCCGCACTGGGCCAGGGTGGTGGACTATGACCTAAACCCTCTCAGTTGGAGAGGAGGCCCGTGCCCAGCAGTGGGACAGTTTCTTCACAGGGCTAATATTATAATAGTATTGCTTTATTCAATAATCGCGCATTGATCGACGATGCGGAGTCTAGGATTAGTAGGCTGTGGTGGAGGTAATAATAATGAATACTAATTTAAACTGTATATAGACGTCTAAACTATAGTCAATAGTGGGACACAATACTTGTAGGAGGTAAGGCAATGATTCCTGTACACAGTTCCGCGTTACGTTACGTTGTGGTCTCTGTAAGGAAAATTGTAATATTTATCCAAAGTTCTTTCATTGGAAACGAAAGGGTTTAAATTATACGGGCTTTCAGATCAATGGTCGGGTTCCCATTTGACTAGAAGAATGTTGGATACGTGCATTGATTAATATTTACAGACAGGTATCTCTTATGAATGAGTCCGAAGGACTAAATAAATAATCAGTAAAGTATATGATGCGAGCAGGAGATAAATATACATGTGAAAAAGAGACGCCACAATCGTGTCGTGCAACCGGCCGTGTGATGAACTATTTTCCCTCCGCAATCCCGTAAGGAGGCGCTTGCAGAGTTAGATGCTTTGACATAAACCAGAGGCATCTCGTGCGTATCTCACAAATCAAATCAAAGTCCTCCTGATCCACCTGCGTCTGATGCTTTAATTGAGACGTCACCTAAGACATTATGTAGCTGACCCAATATAAATTATTGTCATGCATTAAATGCATGAATTGGCTACTTGTTACTTTTTACCGCCTTGCCGCTTGGTTAATATGAACGTCAACGCAGGTGGGCAAGAGCATGAGCATCATATAAACGAAGTTTATTGTGTTGTGGTTGTGTGCACTGACCTGCCGGTCGATGGCGGAGTGCGCGCTGTGCGGCGTGGCCGGCGAGTGCGCGCGAGACATCTGAATGGCCACGGAGCGCGCTTGTTCCCGCCACCAGCCCATCTCCTTTTCTAGTACGCTGAAATGTCAATAAATAGTTAAAATTTATGTGTATTCATCATCAGCTAAACATGTAGTTATTACGTTTTATAGAAGATAATTTAAATAAAACATGTTGCGCAAGGAAAGTGAGTTGTTCGGTTGCATAAGAAAATCCTGTTTCTCAAATTGTTTATACAGTTCACATAATGGAAATCTATACATATAATAAAACTGTAAGGAAGTCGTGTGTGTACATGGAATATTCTTAGGAAATAACAACCTAGGGGTATCATACTATCGATGTAGAAGCCAATTCTACAGTTTTTGGCTTTCGTGTCTGTTTGTCTGTCTGTCTGTCGGAAGGTATGAACCATCATAACGCAAAAACTACCAGGCGGATTTTGATGAAACTTTGCACGCGGATATCTTAAAATGTCGAATAACATATCGAATAGTATTTATACCGGAGTATCAAAAGGTTTTTTTAGAAAAAACAAAAATAATCGAAACATTGAATTACTACAACAAAAGACACTTTACGCCAAACCTATTTGATTGGATTTCAATGAAATTTTGGATAGTTGTAGCCTGTACTAAGGATCATAACTCTGTATACTCATATTTTCGAAAAATCTAACAGTTTCTAAGGAATTTTGATAAATCATTCATTGTTCTAAAACAACTTAAGCTACTAGATTGTCGCGGGATTATAAAGAAACTTAATATGAAAGAAACAACACAGATATCAAATGAGCAAGTGAAAGAACGTTGATATTGGGGAAGACCTATCTTACCATAACCAAATAGAACGTGTATTATCAGAAGGGCAAGTCTAGATAGTAATATGAAATATGGAACTTTGTTCACACACTACATCATGCCGATATTATCCGTGTAAGTTGTATATAAAATCACTCCAATATGCATTTGGTGGATTTTATATATATTTAGGCTAAAAAGCCTGGTAATATTTCGATTTTCCTCTTCTCCTTCACAGGTGACTGGAAGCCTGGGGACCTGTTGAAATTGTTCTACAACAAAACTTTACTCCTTTTTAAGTTGACTTTATAAATACTTTTGCAAAACGAAGATGAATTGGTTTAATCGATAAAACGTAGACTGCTTAACTTACTTTGTCAAATAGTCGCAGGTACGATCCCCGCACAGCGCACAAGAATATTGATTTGGGATTTGTGATTGTGAAATAAAGAAGATATTTTAAGTGCATATGGGCACAACGAAAAAAATTTTTGTTTGTCCGTGTTAATATCCAGAACCATGGAACCGATTTTAAATAGGCTATCATTGGAAAATGGAGGAATTTCCAGAGATTGTTTAAGACTACTTTTCAGTACGGGAAATGCAAAATTTCTGGGTGATAGTTGATTTTATTTCTCCATATAAACACGGCTGAACAAATTTAAAAAACACTGAATATAGAGGTGTCTCTGAAGTCTTGGAATAATGCTATCCAAAAAAATTCCTACCTACCTATCATCATCATTAGTCGAAAGACGTCCACTGCAGGACAAAGGCCTCCCCCAAAGATCGCCACAACGACCAGCTTTGTACTGTACCAGCTTCTACCTGCGACATTCACCAGGTCATCGCTTCACCTTGTGGGGGGCATGCCCCTATGTCAAATTACAAAAGAAACGCGTGCGAAGCCGCGGGTTACGGCCAGTTTTAAATAAAATCCTACCTGCCACTTGCGGCAAGCACCTGGCATATAGTGAGCTAGAGTAAATGCAACCTAACGCGTTCTACAAAAATTGTAGCTGAGCAGCCTTCTCTCATACGCGAGTACGTAATAATTCAATGCAACTGAAAGACGTCCGCTGCATGACAAAGGCGTTCCCCAAGATGGGTACAATGACTAGCTTTACTCTGTAAGTGTATACCCGAGAACTTCACCACGCTATCAGTGCACCCGGAAAGAGGTATCTTGTGGGGTTCCCTAGGGGCCTGTGTTAGGCTCCCTCTTATGAAACCACCTACAATGCAGTCCTACATGTCAATCCCTCCCCCGGCTTCAGTGTCGTCTGTTACGCAGACAACACTCGAACAGTGGCCGAGGGGGACACCTCCGAGAGAAGTCGTCGCCAAGATCCACGTGCTGGACATGCAGATCGCACCTCATAAAATCAAGGCGCTATGGTTCCTAAACTGCCTAGAAGCAAGGAACCGCCGAACTCGTGGATTTGCGTCGGAGATAAGTCAGTCCAGGTGGAGCGGTACCTAAACTACTTGGGCCTCACCCTGGACAATCACTGGGGCTGCAAAAAGGGTTTCGAGCGCCTTGTCCCCCGAGTCGAGAGGGAAGTAGATGCTATGCATAGACTGCTGCCCAACCTAGGGGACCGTTGGAGGAGGTACGCCGCCTTTACGGTAAAGTCATGCGATTGGTGGCCCTCTATGGAACGCCCGTATGGTCACAACGACTGTCGGGCGTCCGGCGGTGCACGACTAAAATCTACAGCCTGCAGCGCAAGATGACCATCTACATCGCACGAGGTGGCCGGACCTTATACATCGAGGAGGTAATCCTCCTGGCACGCATTTCGTCGCTGACTTTTTGACGCACATGGACTCGAGGGTTTATGACCGGACTCGCGTTGTCCGCCTAAGCGGTGAAAGCGTGCCCAAGCTCAAAATCAGGCAGGAACAGCGCTGCACTCTGAGTGGTGTGCGAGGCGAAGCACATCGCGTACAAGCGCGTCGTCCAACCCATTTGCCTTACTTCAAAGCCTAGCAGTAGCGGAGGAGTGGGCGAATCTCGTACAGGCAGAAAAGAGGCAATCTCGCTCTCGGGGCTGGTGGAAGTCCATAAAGACGAAGCAAAAATCCCGACGCAAAAAGGTCATCCATGCACGTTTAGCGCGACATGTCCACCCACGCAATATTGTGTGTGTGGGCCAGCGCCTCGGCGTGTATAAGCTAGTGTACCTGTGTGCGGCGTCCCGCAGCGCGCCGGTGAGCTGCTGCATGTGCGGCGGCTGCGTGTGGGCCAGCGCCTCGGCGTGTATAAGCTAGTGTACCTGTGTGCGGCGTCCCGCAGCGCGCCGGTGAGCTGCTGCATGTGCGGCGGCTGCGTGTGGGCCAGCGCCTCGGCGTGTATAAGCTAGTGTACCTGTGTGCGGCGTCCCGCAGCGCGCCGGTGAGCTGCTGCATGTGCGGCGGCTGCGTGTGGGCCAGCGCCTCGGCGTGTATAAGCTAGTGTACCTGTGTGCGGCGTCCCGCAGCGCGCCGGTGAGCTGCTGCATGTGCGGCGGCTGCGTGTGGGCCAGCGCCTCGGCGTGTATAAGCTAGTGTACCTGTGTGCGGCGTCCCGCAGCGCGCCGGTGAGCTGCTGCATGTGCGGCGGCTGCGTGTGGGCCAGCGCCTCGGCGTGTATAAGCTAGTGTACCTGTGTGCGGCGTCCCGCAGCGCGCCGGTGAGCTGCTGCATGTGCGGCGGCTGCGTGTGGGCCAGCGCCTCGGCGTGTATAAGCTAGTGTACCTGTGTGCGGCGTCCCGCAGCGCGCCGGTGAGCTGCTGCATGTGCGGCGGCTGCGTGTGGGCCAGCGCCTCGGCGTGTATAAGCTAGTGTACCTGTGTGCGGCGTCCCGCAGCGCGCCGGTGAGCTGCTGCATGTGCGGCGGCTGCGTGTGGGCCAGCGCCTCGGCGTGTATAAGCTAGTGTACCTGTGTGCGGCGTCCCGCAGCGCGCCGGTGAGCTGCTGCATGTGCGGCGGCTGCGTGTGGGCCAGCGCCTCGGCGTGTATAAGCTAGTGTACCTGTGTGCGGCGTCCCGCAGCGCGCCGGTGAGCTGCTGCATGTGCGGCGGCTGCGTGTGGGCCAGCGCCTCGGCGTGTATAAGCTAGTGTACCTGTGTGCGGCGTCCCGCAGCGCGCCGGTGAGCTGCTGCATGTGCGGCGGCTGCGTGTGGGCCAGCGCCTCGGCGTGTATAAGCTAGTGTACCTGTGTGCGGCGTCCCGCAGCGCGCCGGTGAGCTGCTGCATGTGCGGCGGCTGCGTGTGGGCCAGCGCCTCGGCGTGTATAAGCTAGTGTACCTGTGTGCGGCGTCCCGCAGCGCGCCGGTGAGCTGCTGCATGTGCGGCGGCTGCGTGTGGGCCAGCGCCTCGGCGTGTATAAGCTAGTGTACCTGTGTGCGGCGTCCCGCAGCGCGCCGGTGAGCTGCTGCATGTGCGGCGGCTGCGTGTGGGCCAGCGCCTCGGCGTGTATAAGCTAGTGTACCTGTGTGCGGCGTCCCGCAGCGCGCCGGTGAGCTGCTGCATGTGCGGCGGCTGCGTGTGGGCCAGCGCCTCGGCGTGTATAAGCTAGTGTACCTGTGTGCGGCGTCCCGCAGCGCGCCGGTGAGCTGCTGCATGTGCGGCGGCTGCGTGTGGGCCAGCGCCTCGGCGTGTATAAGCTAGTGTACCTGTGTGCGGCGTCCCGCAGCGCGCCGGTGAGCTGCTGCATGTGCGGCGGCTGCGTGTGGGCCAGCGCCTCGGCGTGTATAAGCTAGTGTACCTGTGTGCGGCGTCCCGCAGCGCGCCGGTGAGCTGCTGCATGTGCGGCGGCTGCGTGTGGGCCAGCGCCTCGGCGTGTATAAGCTAGTGTACCTGTGTGCGGCGTCCCGCAGCGCGCCGGTGAGCTGCTGCATGTGCGGCGGCTGCGTGTGGGCCAGCGCCTCGGCGTGTATAAGCTAGTGTACCTGTGTGCGGCGTCCCGCAGCGCGCCGGTGAGCTGCTGCATGTGCGGCGGCTGCGTGTGGGCCAGCGCCTCGGCGTGTATAAGCTAGTGTACCTGTGTGCGGCGTCCCGCAGCGCGCCGGTGAGCTGCTGCATGTGCGGCGGCTGCGTGTGGGCCAGCGCCTCGGCGTGTATAAGCTAGTGTACCTGTGTGCGGCGTCCCGCAGCGCGCCGGTGAGCTGCTGCATGTGCGGCGGCTGCGTGTGGGCCAGCGCCTCGGCGTGTATAAGCTAGTGTACCTGTGTGCGGCGTCCCGCAGCGCGCCGGTGAGCTGCTGCATGTGCGGCGGCTGCGTGTGGGCCAGCGCCTCGGCGTGTATAAGCTAGTGTACCTGTGTGCGGCGTCCCGCAGCGCGCCGGTGAGCTGCTGCATGTGCGGCGGCTGCGTGTGGGCCAGCGCCTCGGCGTGTATAAGCTAGTGTACCTGTGTGCGGCGTCCCGCAGCGCGCCGGTGAGCTGCTGCATGTGCGGCGGCTGCGTGTGGGCCAGCGCCTCGGCGTGTATAAGCTAGTGTACCTGTGTGCGGCGTCCCGCAGCGCGCCGGTGAGCTGCTGCATGTGCGGCGGCTGCGTGTGGGCCAGCGCCTCGGCGTGTATAAGCTAGTGTACCTGTGTGCGGCGTCCCGCAGCGCGCCGGTGAGCTGCTGCATGTGCGGCGGCTGCGTGTGGGCCAGCGCCTCGGCGTGTATAAGCTAGTGTACCTGTGTGCGGCGTCCCGCAGCGCGCCGGTGAGCTGCTGCATGTGCGGCGGCTGCGTGTGGGCCAGCGCCTCGGCGTGTATAAGCTAGTGTACCTGTGTGCGGCGTCCCGCAGCGCGCCGGTGAGCTGCTGCATGTGCGGCGGCTGCGTGTGGGCCAGCGCCTCGGCGTGTATAAGCTAGTGTACCTGTGTGCGGCGTCCCGCAGCGCGCCGGTGAGCTGCTGCATGTGCGGCGGCTGCGTGTGGGCCAGCGCCTCGGCGTGTATAAGCTAGTGTACCTGTGTGCGGCGTCCCGCAGCGCGCCGGTGAGCTGCTGCATGTGCGGCGGCTGCGTGTGGGCCAGCGCCTCGGCGTGTATAAGCTAGTGTACCTGTGTGCGGCGTCCCGCAGCGCGCCGGTGAGCTGCTGCATGTGCGGCGGCTGCGTGTGGGCCAGCGCCTCGGCGTGTATAAGCTAGTGTACCTGTGTGCGGCGTCCCGCAGCGCGCCGGTGAGCTGCTGCATGTGCGGCGGCTGCGTGTGGGCCAGCGCCTCGGCGTGTATAAGCTAGTGTACCTGTGTGCGGCGTCCCGCAGCGCGCCGGTGAGCTGCTGCATGTGCGGCGGCTGCGTGTGGGCCAGCGCCTCGGCGTGTATAAGCTAGTGTACCTGTGTGCGGCGTCCCGCAGCGCGCCGGTGAGCTGCTGCATGTGCGGCGGCTGCGTGTGGGCCAGCGCCTCGGCGTGTATAAGCTAGTGTACCTGTGTGCGGCGTCCCGCAGCGCGCCGGTGAGCTGCTGCATGTGCGGCGGCTGCGTGTGGGCCAGCGCCTCGGCGTGTATAAGCTAGTGTACCTGTGTGCGGCGTCCCGCAGCGCGCCGGTGAGCTGCTGCATGTGCGGCGGCTGCGTGTGGGCCAGCGCCTCGGCGTGTATAAGCTAGTGTACCTGTGTGCGGCGTCCCGCAGCGCGCCGGTGAGCTGCTGCATGTGCGGCGGCTGCGTGTGGGCCAGCGCCTCGGCGTGGCGCTCCAGCGCCGCTCGTAGCGAAGCCGTGGCTGCGGCGCCGCCACGCTCCGCGGCCGCGCGGGCCGCAGCCTCCGTGTTGGCCGCGACTACACACAGTAAAGGTTTGGTCGAACAGCCGACGGAGGACAAGACGGGATTTTTGAATTGTTACTTCTTTTAATCATGTATTTAACTTAATAAATGAATATATACAATGGTGTCTAAATAAAAATGTTAGATGCAACTTACACTCCTTGGTACCGTTCTGGAAGGCCTGGTTGATCTGCCGGAATATCTGCGCGTGCGCCTTCTCCATGACGGGCACTACCGACTCGAAGAGCGCTTCGCGGAAAGAATCCCGAACCATCTCCGTCAGTGACTTTGCTATCGACGTGCTAAGATGCTCCATTACCGTCTGTTAGTAAAGAAGAAATTTGTCTAAGTTTGTGTATACTAGGCATGCCTTTTAAGTTCTGTCGTTTCCATATTTCCCGGCAATTGTGAATTTGGAACTGTTCTATATTCGAATGTGTTTAAATTTTGAATCTCAAAACAGTTGAAAGTATTAGGATTAATGCTATTGTTTAGTCACAGCGTCGATTGGAATCTGTTAGGTTACGTACGAAAATGAATCTTTCTAAGGAAAATGTTCGTGCAATAATTTTCTACATCTTTAGAAGAGGCCTGACACGGCTTCAGTGTTTTGAAGAGCTAACCTCTGTGTTCAGTGATGAAGCCCCATGTCTGCGGACTGTCGAACGCTGGTATTCAGAATTCCAGCGTAGACATACTAGTGTTAGTGACAAATCTCGCGAAGGACGCCCAAAATCCGCCTTCACTGAAGATAACATCATTGCTGTGAGACAACTAATTCTCGAAGATCGTCATGTGACGTATCGAGAGATAGAGGCTCTATTAGGCATCTCAGGGACAACCATTCAGAAGATCTTGCATGAAGCGCTTGGTGTGAGAAAGCTAGTTTGCCGTTGGATACCGCATCTGCTTTCCGACGATCACAAGGCGGCCCGCGTCAGATAGTGTAAGAAAACTCTGCAAAGGTTCAACCGAGGAAAGTCAAATCACTTCTACGACATCATCAGTGGTGACGAATCTTGGATCTATGCCTACGTTTACACCTAAAGTTGTTCGTTCTCGAAGCACTTCAAAGAAGATGGTGGCCACGTTCGTTGGAAAAACCGGCCATGATGCGACTATTGCACTTGAAGATCGTAGAACGGTTAACGCAGAGTGATATACCACAGTTTGTTTACCACAAGTCATCGCCGAACTTCGAAAATCTAACTCAAAGCGACGCATCATCCTGCACCACGACAACGCAAGCTCACACAGCGCTCGTCAAACCATTGAGTATTTGAAGCAGGAAAAAGTAGAAATTCTTGACCATCCTCCATACAGTCCTGACCTAAGCCCTAACGATTTCTTTACATTTCCTAAAATTAAGAAAAGTCTTCGTGGTCAAAGGTTCCAGTCCGGTGAAGAAGCAGTCGACGCTTTCAAGTCAGCCATTTTGAACACCCCCACTTTAGAGTGGAATAAATGTTATAATAACTGGTTTGAGCGAATGGAAAAGTGTATTAAGCTACGTGGTGAATACTTTGAAAAACAATAAAAGGTACTATAAGGTTCTAGTTGTTTTTTCTTCAAACGACAAAACTTAAAAGACATGCCTCGTAAGTAGTTGTTGTAATTATTATTATTGAAAGATAAGCAATTGTGAATTTATTTAAGCTTTACATAATTAATTTTAAGAATTATTCTTGCGCCGTGGGTGCAAGCGCTTACAACCGTAAACGTTACAGACACTGATTGTCGCAACAAGCATTTGTGGGTCACCCAGACAGTTCCATGCAGGATCCAAGTACCAACTCATCATCACCAAAAATATCTGAGCGATATGTAGGCGTATTATGAACTTGTCTGAGTACACTTTTAGGGAAGAATAAGCGTGAGCAGTATTATTTATAACTTAAATGTATTTAAAAAAAACAACAGTGCACGCACGTGCGTGCGTAATTAAGTGTGCGCGTATGTACATGCGCGTTTGAGTGCATGTATGCGTGCGTGCAGTACCTTGCTGGTGGCGAGCTTCTCGATGTTCTCCCGGAGCAGGTGGTCGGTGGCGGTGATCTTAGCGGCCAGCTCGTGCTGCAGCGCGCTGGCCAGCGGCTCCAGCGCACGCGCCGCGCCCGCGCCCGCCGCCGCGGCTGCGCGTGCGCTAGCCGCCTCACCCGCCGCCGATATCCGCTCCCACCTACACGCGCGGGACCGCTCACATTACTCAACCCGATCATTGATTTCAAAAATATGCTTACTACTAGATAAAAAAACGCTCTAGACCTCGCTAGTTAGATTATTAGCGACGTCTAGGGTATTCTTCGCGCAAATAATGTTTGACGCCGATGGGCGTCTGCCGCAGCGTATGAGTTAGTCACATCATATTACAGTATGTCAGTCACACTTTTTTCATGTTTTGTCTACAAAATAATACTATTAATCTTTAATGCACATTCATCTCAATTACACGCTACGAACAACACGAAGTTAAACAGCGCGAGAATGTTGTTGCGACAGTGTGTAAAAATGGATATGAAAACATGAAAACAATTTTTACTACTAAGTTAATGTGTGTATGTTCTACGCTTTTGACGGAGGGACATTTATAGCCTCACAGAACAAAAAGGCGGACGTTCAATAATTACGCGCCGACTAAAAGGGCTAAGGGGGGAAACAAGATAAGAGGAACGAATGCGTCTAAAAGGATCGCGGCATCGATTTAGGTTGTCACTATAGGGGAGGTCGTATATTAGTGTCTCGCCGTGATGCTCTGCAGCGGCCGGCGACAAGGGATACTTCGGCCTCACCGCGAGATCGGTGTTTCATCCTGTGTGCAAAATCTATTGACCCAAAAGATGAGAGGTAAGGGCATCGGGACGGGAAAAGAGAATACTTACCCGTTAGCGAGAGCGCTCTCGATGGCCGCGGCGGTGCGCTGCGCGTGCGCGTGCAGAGCCTCGTCCACCAGCTCGCGCGGTGACGTCACCGCACCGCGTAGAGCACGCAGCTCGCGGCTTTGCGCTGTCACCAGATCTGGACACACGAGCGTCACGTTATTAATGTACCTCTCAAAAGGCACGCATGGTAAACAAGGTACATCTACAGAGGTCCACGTAGAACTTAACAAGCCCTGGACTTCCAATTTGGCTCAACCAATACAGCATTAATTGATTTTCGTGACCAATGGTTTAACGTGTGAATGTGCCAAAGCGAATATATTACAAACGGTCATCCATCTCAGGCTGACTGAGCTGAACGCTGCTTAAACTTATGATTGCTAATAAGACAGTGGTCCCGCACTGATACGAACGCCTTCACATGTGAAGATAGACATGAATATAAATTTCTATTTCATTTATACTTAAGTCTATCTAGCTCATTTTGCGTTGTTCTACCAAAGGAGTCGTCAATTAATGACGTGACAAATTTATAGCAACTTCTTAACCCTTCCCTCCATTACCTGGTGATGCGTAGTGAGGTTTTAGATTAACTCACCACAACCCAAAATCACGTGTATTTCTTTAATGCAAAGTATTTTAAAAATTTTCAAGTTGAGTCTTAAGTCACGCGTCGCTTTTGGGTTTAGAAATCGTGTATTCAATGAAAAATAAATATTCCTGATATTTCACTACACCCCTACTCTCCCTTGTAATATTTCGTGATTTTTACGACCCCCCCCCCCCTCCTTTCGAGCCACACGTGATCCCACACCACATCATGGCCCACACTGTACACAAAAGGAATTTGGATAGGCGTATCCGTGGAGTTTTTTTATAGCATACCGAACTTGTGTTCTACCGAAAAAATTGTCTTGGTTAATCATAAATACTTCTTCGTCTACATCAGGGATTCTCAAACTATTTTAGGCAAGAGACCCATCTTCCAACATAAACTGATGCTTAAAACCCTCATAGCCCTTAAAAACTAATTTAAAAATCCTATCTCTAGTTTTTTTTCCTCAATCAATCAATCAGCCTATCGCAGTCCACTGCTGGACATAGGCCTCTCCTAACACGCGCCATTGCACACGGTCCTCCGCCTTCCGCATCCAGTCTGTCCCAGCGACCTTTTTGAGGTCGTCGGTCCATCTAGCTGGGGGCCGTCCTACCTTACGCTTACCAAGTCGCGGTCTCCACTCTAGGACACGTTTGCTCCATCGGTCGTCGGTCCTTCTGCAGATGTGACCAGCCCATTGCCACTTTAGCTTACTGAGTTTGCGAGCTATGTCGGTAACTTTGGTTCTTTGTCGGATTACCTCGTTACGAATTTTATCCTTCAAAGAGACGCCGAGCATAGCTCGCTCCATAGCCCGCTGTGCGACTTTAAATTTGTGGACCAGTCCCACTGTGAGTGTCCACGTCTCGGCCCCGTAGGTCATAACAGGTAGGACGCATTGGTTGTACACTTTAGTCTTCAGGCATTGCGGAATAGGCGAAGAGAATTTTTTTCCTATTAATACAAAATACTTACCAATTTAAAAACTTTGCAGTTGGTTAAGTGCGTAAACTTGACTTTATTATCTCATCAAAATTTAACATAATAAATAAAGAAAGAAAAAAGTAAATATCAAATGTAATTAATAGTTATTAATACAAATTACGTAAAAATACTTAAGTAGGTAATAAAAATTAAAATCGCAAAATATAAAAAAAAAAACAGTGTAATGGATGAACCTGGTGACTTTCTAAAAATATAGCTAAATCCGATTCAATATTGGTGAGTGGCAGCCTTAAATCGACGCGTTCGTTGATTTTCAAACGGTTTCTTTGTTTTGTCAAAATGTTTGTAACAACACTAAAGCCTTTTTCGACTAGGTATGTTTATGGAAAAGCGATAAAATATTTTTTAGCAATGTTCCACAATGCAGGATACTGAGTTTCAATGTTTCGTTGCAACCTGAACTTCTGCTTAAGCTCCTCGTCTGTGCTGATGGTAATCAACTCTTCTTGCATTATCATATTGGCCTTGTTCCATGGCTGTGATATTGTACGGATTTATTATCCCTTGGAGAATTTATAAATTTAAGAGATCTTTGTGTAATGCGTCCTAATGAGTTACATATGATAAAATAAAATCGTATTGAAGCATTTCTGGTAATTGTGACAAATGCGGAAACTAAATATTCTATTCTGCTTAAATTTTGTTTATAAAGGATGATCGTCATCCTGCAGCTGCAAATTAACTTTGTTCAACATACTAAAGATAACAGTCAAGTAATAAATATGTTTTACAATTGTTCAGATTTTCTTTCAAATTCGCATCTTATTCTTGTAAAAACTCTAACACAGATTCAAAAATAGCTGAACATCTTGCTTAGCAAGAGCCTCTTAATAACCAGCGGACTACAGTGTCCAGAAGTAACCGAGTAGATTTCGTCGTTTTCCTCACATAGCTGAGCAAATAACCGAGAGTTCAAAGAATTGCTTCGAATCTTGTTGACAGCATTTATAAAATACTGTAAAGACTGATGCAATCTAGGACTCAGTTTTTTTGCTACTGAATGCTGTCTGTAAATCACGCAGTGTATGACTGTTCCACGGCCTGAAAAATAGATTCTCCTCTGGTATCACTCTCTAAATATGTAGCAAAAAGCAGGTCTTGGCACATATTTTCAATTTTAATACATCGAACATATCTAGACTCTTCCAACTGGAGAGAATCTGTTGGTCTGTAAGAAATTGCATAAAATGTATTCCGCGTCACGACCAATCTCGTCTATTCGTCTCTGAACGGTGTTATTGCGCAAAGGAAATATTTTTATAATATCATGTGCGGGCTTGTGCAATAAATTGTTGAGGACCTCCGCAATGGCTGGTAAAAAAGCTTTCTCTCCAATTGTGTGGGGTTTCCCCGACTTCGCTATTAGTAAATAAAATATTATAGGACGCTCGTAAACCATCAAGGTCTTGCATAGATGATGACGCAAACATCGATCTTATGGATGGCCTTTTCTTAAGTTTTTCTTTAAGCGCTTGAAAGAATGACAAGGGCTTACTTTTTTGTTAGCATGTACTCTTTATAAGTGGTCCTCCATTTTTTAAGGCTTCATGGCATCGTTACTGAATTCTTTTTCACATATGAGACACATCGGCAAGTGTTGATTTAATAGAGATGAAATAAATCCAAACTTCATGTAGTACAAACTATTGTGTATTTTTTTTTTCGTGTCGGCCATCATAAAAGTCGTAGTAAAAGTGCAAATAAAAAAAAAACATGTTTCAGAAACTACTTAAAAAAAACAATAGTAATACTGTTAAATTTGCCCACGAACTTACTTTTTTCTCATCTAGGTACTGGATGTTTTATAGGTATGCTCACGAACTTACTCATTGATAAACTTGGATAGGCACTGCAGTAAAGAAAATTTGTATTAGGTACCAATCAGCGTAAAAAAAATATCATCATCAGCCGACAAACGTCCACTGCAGGACAAAGGCCACCCCCAAAGATCGCCACAACGACCGGCTCTGTTCTGTACGCATCCAGCTTTTAACTGCGACCTTCACCAGGTCATCACTCCACCTTGTGGGGAGCCTGCCCACTCCACGTTTTCCGGTACGAGGTCGCCACTCGAGAACTTTTCTGCCCTAACGGCCGTCAGTTCTACGAACGATGTGCCCTGCCCACTGCCACTTAAGTTTGGCAATGCTGAGAGCTATATCGGGACTTTGGTTCTCCTGCGGATCTCCTTATTTCTGATTCGATCTCGCAGAGAAACTTCGAGCATTGCTCTTTCCATTGCCATCTGGGTGATTTTGAGTCTTCTTATGAGGCCCCTCGTGAGTGACAAAATGACATCGTGAGTAAAAAACAAAAAAAATAAAACGGAACATTCATAATTTTAGGTTAAAACTTTGCTAAAGTAATTTCAAAAAATTACTTACAAAAAAATTAAAACGCTTTTTGGCCATGTTACTTTTTCATAACCACCAGAAACGTATGGTTACGCTATTAACGCGAGTAGGTAACCAAGCAATTTGTAAATACTTTTTCAATCACTTTATTTAGCTATATAGTCACTTTGTAGTTTATTAAAATAAATTGGTACATGAGTGTATTATCATTCAAGCTGCAACGAATTTCAACACGCAAATAAATTTTAAACCTTAGTGCAAGCTTGTTATATACTAAAATATCAGGAGCATGTTTGGACTTGATCATGATTTCGTTCGTGTTAAATCGCGCATATGCATCACATACAGAGCAAGTCACGCACCTGAAAGGTACGCTCGAACACATTATCTTGCACAAACTTGTCCACGCTTATTGACATGCCGAGTTTTTCATCTTGTACGAACATGTGTCCGCTTATCGACTTGTTGAGTTTTTTATAAGTACAACAATGATAATAATATTAGCCCTGTAAGAAACTGTCCCACCGTTGGGCACGGGCCTTCTTTCGAACTAAGAGGGCTTAGACCATAGTCTACCACGCTGGCCCAGTGCGGGTTGGTGAACTTCACACACCTTCGAGAAACTCTTAGGCATGCAGGTTGCCTCACGATGTTTTTCTTCACCGTTAAAGCAAGTTATAAGTAATGTTTAGATTAGATTTAAGATTTTAAGACTAAAATATTAGTCATTCTTATAACAAGTTGGTACACGTAACACAACTTATACAGTATCTTGAAAGTTTCAAATAAGAACGACGAGGTCGATTTTTGGACTTCCTCGACCCCCAAAACAGTTTTAGTTAGTTGATCCAAGGGGTCGATATCGGTTTCCCAGGGCACTTTGGGAATCCCTGGTCTACATGAATCATAAACGTTTGATTTGGCGATCGTTATCTCATCTGTGGTGAAGCTCACCGGTAAGCTTGTCCAGCTTGTGTTCGACGGCCTCCAGGCGGTTCTTCTCGCAGCGCAGCTCGTCGCTGCAGGCCCGCTCCACGCACGACACGTTGAGCGAGTTGTTGAGCGACTGGCTGCTCGATTTGTCACTCGACGCCTTGCGCTGGTTCGCTTCAGTGATCTGCGCCAGTGAGATTTGTGGCCAGGTTGTGTCGCTGTCTGCGGAGAAATACATTTAATAATAACATCACCGTCATCATTTGAAAGAAGTCTGAGGCCTTTCTTGAAGAACGCCACCTCGACTCTTTGTGCTGTAAGCATCCATAACAATGTACCGACATCAAAGCCGGAAGGCGGCTATAGCTACTCCTCAACTAAATGAGATGGCTGCGTCGTGTTATTTGTTTTCAAAAAGTTAAGGTCACCGTAACTGGCGAGCGTGTATGCGACGATCTATGATTGTGGAGGAAGCCAGAGAGGTCTGTAAGAAAAGAACCCTTTGGAACGCCTTTGGTTTTTACGAACGATTTAGCGCAGTCGTTAAGAGCTTAAGCCGCTCCGCCCACTGTGTCTACTACTCGCGGGTTGGATTCCCGCAAAAGACAAATCTTTGTATGAACCACAATTATTTGTTCCGGTCTGGGTATTAGTGCATGTGAATTTTCATGTTTGTAAACGCACACAGGAATAAATCCTAGTGTGGGGCAACTTTTAAAAAATCCTCCGTTTTCAATGGATCTGGCGTGATGATAAAGGTAGATAGTTCGAAGTTCGTGATTATTTTGGGATTATTGGTGGTTAATCGGTGCTACTAACTGGCATGCGTGAGCTTGTGCGGGTGCGCAGGCTGCGGCTCGGCGGCGAACAGGTCTGCGCTCGCGTACAGCGGCTCGCCGCCGTTCGGCACGACGCTCGCCACCTCTGGCACTGGCGTTTGAGATGATTCTTCCTCCTCCTACATGAAAATAATACACTTACACCCGTAACTATAAACATTTAATTACTTAGTATTAATAACTTAGCCGAGTAATGTCACGTGTTTAAAATTCTATACAAAACAAACTTTTGACATTTCTTACTTTTGACAGTTTCTCAACTGTAGAATAAAAAAGACTGTACTAAGTAAATACTTGAGTAGCAGAAACTAATTAAACATGTTTATAGGTGTTAGACCTGTCTAGATTGAGCTTTGCTAACAAAACTGGCGCCAAAAAGCAGCTTCAGTTATGCTCTGTGTGTGCGGCAGGATCGTTGTGGCAGGATTTGTCAAAGGAAAGATCTTCCAGCCAGACGGGTGTTGTGTCTGGCGGGGCCTGCTACTCTCCCCGATGATTGTTGTCGGGGTCTTGTATATATGTTACACGACGTGCACGCTCTAATATCGCGTTCTAGACATGTATGGCGGATCGTCAGCACCATCTATTGGGAGGTAGTCGCAACTATGTAGCGATGTATAGGGGTCGCTACATGTGCTTGATGCCAGTGTTCGATTTTTTCTCAAAAGCAATCAATGTGTGCGCACGTGCGTGTGCGCATTACAGTTTATCTACCCAGTGCTTAGAACTTATCACAATATTTCTTTATTTTGATCCCTAATAGAAACATGTTTTTTGGTGCTGGTCGAATTTCGCTGCCTCGGTAATGATTTTTACATTAGCGACTTCATTTCAGGGTATAAGTCTAAGAAATAAGTATCATGCAGATCCTGAAGTGTTACTACAACCTCTGTGGTAGTATAAATGTAATTTTACTTTGCTAAGAGAAAATTTCGGAAGTATAAGCCACGTGTATCCTTGTCTTTTTCACAGCAAATTAGCGATCAGCCTCCTACCAATTGCATAAACTGACTAGATGAGCAAACTGATCAAAGAAACTAGCGAATTATGGAAAATATTCCTTAGTGACCCGAATCGAATTGAAGCCCTTACAGAGTGGATTTTCTAGTCTTTAACTCTAATAGATCTCTCTATCTATATCTCTAAACAAATATACGGGAATGATAGTTTACAAGGAAAAGGCACTATCTACAGCAGCAAGAGATTAGATTAGGAACAAACCGCTTGCGACTTTCTAGGTCTGCTACGTACCACGTGATGCTTAAAGAAAACATCGTCGTTGTGTGCCATGATCTGTTGCACCTCGCGGCTGGGGCTGGACCCACCTGACGTAAGCTTGGCACCGCACTCTGCAACTGGTTCGTCTGCACCTGTAGAAACACACACAACTATCATTAACGGTCAAATACTTCAAGACGGGGAGACTTCGCGCCAGGAGTTTAGTAAGGACATGATCACCCCCCTCACACTTCACTCACACATCACTTATCACCTTTAATTTATTGTTCGTAAGTCAAAAATTATTTGTACAGCCAAACAAAATCGTCAAAAATTCGATAAAAGGCCGCTAGTTTAATGAACGAGAAGCTCTAGTAACCGAGTTCAAGGCTGCGCTAGAATTCCCCCTAACCTACCACAAATAAAATTGGAGACAGATTTTTCAGAGAGGAGACAGATCATTCGGAACGTGTCATATCAAACTTTCTCACACTGCTGTAACTTAGTGAGCATTTACGGTATTATTAACCAAAATGCTAGTGCGGCAGTTTTAAATTTTTATTTTTATGTGGTCAAATAAACAGATTATAATCAAAGAGTAAATAAGATAGTGCAAAAGAATATAAACTAGACCATTATCCTAAATATGTTAACACATCAAGATAAGTAGGTTAATTTTGTGATACAAGAGCTAGCAAGAGAGAGAAAGCAAATAAGTAGAAATAATAAAAAAAAGTCATAAAATTTAGTACTAAGAAGTGATGTAGGCCTGATGAAGGATCTGTCTGGCAGTATTTCTAAAAGAAGTTCATCTGCTGTTAAAGGAAGGAAACATGGAAGTGGTTAGATTTCATGGATAACTCGTTGTAAAGGCGACATATTCTTGTAATTGGATTATAGAAATAGGTTTTATTTTTGCATACATGGAGATGAAATGTTTTATCAGGGATACGGTAATTACGTCTAGTACTGAAATTTAATAAAGTTAGTAGGTAATGTGAATCTAATGAGCCGTGCAACAATTTGTGTGAGAATATTAAATCGTGCTCTTTTTCGGCGATAACTCGTGAGCGATCGACCAAAACCGCATCTGTAGCAAAGTATCTTGAGACATTTTCTTTGGACGCTTTCTATGTTCTCTGAGGGAACAGTATAACACGGCGACCAAAAAACATTTGCGTATTCTAGGATACTCCTTATAAAGCTATAATATATAGCGAGAAAGCTTTGCGGTTTCTTAAATCCTTTGGTGCATCTGGTTATAAATCTATGAAGCTGGAAAGCTTTGTTTGTGAGGTACGCGTAGTGATCGCGAAAGGTAAGTGTTTGGTCAAATAATATACCGAGATATTTTGCAATATACTTTTTACCTAATATTTCTCCTCCTCATTGATAGCTATATATAGTATAATATCGTTTGTTTGTGAAGGTAATAACAAAACATTTATTCACATTAAGGTACGTATGATTATGTTGGCACCATTCAGAAATTATATTGATGTTGCGTTGTAAGCTAACACAATCAGAAACGCTGTTTATTGCTCTAAACAATTTTAGATCATCAGCGTACAAAATGCAGGACAGTGTTGGGCACTAATTGTTTAATTGTTCAATTGTAGGATCAAACAATTGAAATTTCAATCGCAGAAAACATCAATTGCAATTGACGATTGAAAAATTAATTGTTAATTGTACGTTTTCACAATTAACAATTGATCAATGGTAATTGTAAAACGTTGCAATTACCATTGATCAATTGTTAATCGTTTTTTGCATGTTTACGATTAAACAATTAACAATTAAACACACGACAGAATATATTTTAAACACATCCAAGATGGCGGACGTGACATTTGAAGTAAAATGGGTGTCACTTTTGGGGTTTCGGGAATAATGATTGCGAATATGGCGTGAATTTTTGAAATAGATGTCGCACGCGACTTTTGAAGTTAAATCAATATGGGTGTCACATTTGCGATATTAGGGCATGCTAATGACGAATATGACGTTAATTTCTGGATCTAAGATGGCGGACGTGACTTTTGTAACAAAATCAATATGCGAGTCACTTTTATGGTTTTGAGGGATGTTAATAGCGAAAATAATGTTAATTTTAAAATCCAAGATGGCGGGCGCCACTTTTTATGAAAATCAATATGGGTATGGAC
The DNA here is from genome assembly GCA_905147815.2 of Phalera bucephala. Classification (NCBI taxonomy): domain Eukaryota; kingdom Metazoa; phylum Arthropoda; class Insecta; order Lepidoptera; family Notodontidae; genus Phalera; species Phalera bucephala. The sequence goes on from LR990622.1 coordinate 29,824,562, forward strand.
TTTGGGGTTTTAGGGGATGCTGATAACAAATGTAAAGTTAATTTTAAAATCCAAGATGGCGGACGCGACTTTTTATGTAAATCAATATGGGTATCGATTTCGGGGTTTTAGGGGATGCTGATTACGAATATGGCGTTAGTTTCTGGATCCAAGATGGCGGACGCGACTTTTTATGAAAATCTATATGAGTATCGATTTCAGGGTTTAGGTTATGCTGATAACAAATATACCGATAATTTTAAAATCCGAGATTGCCGACGCGACTTTTAATGAAAATCGATATGGATATCGATTTCGGGGTTTTAGGGGATGTTGATTAAGAATATGGCGTTAGTTTCTGGATTCAGGATGGCGGACGCGACTTTTGTAATAAAATCAATATGGGTGTCACTTTTAGGGTTTTAAGGGATGCTGAGTAGAAATATAACGTTATTTAAAAATTCAAGACGACGGACGTGATTCTTCATGTAAAATCAATATAGGTGTCACTTTTGGGGTTTTAGGGGATGCTGATAACGAATATGGCGCTAACATTTGAAACCGAGATGGCGGACGCGACTTTTGGAGTTTGGGTTTCATTTTGGGGTTTATAGTTTTTCATATTTTGTGCAAATTTTTCTAGTGTATGTCATCTTCAACTTTTCTTAAGCCCCTTGTCGGTAATTTTTTTTGGAATTTTTGCACCTTTTTTATTATTTTTCTTTGTTTTTATGTATCTTTTATATTCATTTACACAATGTTATCCATTTCCGTTTGAGGTGACTCAGAAAATTGGACGTACAGTTGTCGAATCCTCTGATTTTAGTAGTGAAAGGCGAGCATTTAGTACACAGAACTGTGATTATACTGTGTCCTTCGTTCTCGATATAAACATGCAGCTCTCTCTACTCGCTTGGCAAGCCGCTAAATTTTTTAGAAACGTCAACGCCTCCTCTATGGTATCTGTGGACATAACCTCTGCGATCATTCTTTCTTTTAGCGTGGCAGCCGATGCCTTGTAATAAAGTTTTGGTCGACATTTAATTTAATCAAATAATCGTAGCAGTGAAATTATATAACAAAAGGTTTTTATATACTCAAGTGATGTTGTGAAATAAATTTAAAACATCGTATAGGCAAATTCAGAAATAATTTACGTCTTGACAAAAAAGTACATTCCAAAAAGATCAACTGATAGTTGTTTAATTGTGGCGTTTTCAGCTTAACATGTTTATGTATAATAATATCGAATATTTGGAGACGTGAGTTTTATTATAAAGTAAAGTCTTCACTCGAAAAGTAAACTTACGAAGTCTCATGTCCCTCTTCGTGTAAAAACAGTTTAACACGCAATATACCTGCAAACAATTATTAACCGTCTATAAATTGGCAAGGTAAAACCTCTAATGAGAGAAATTAGCGGGGACATTAATCAGTAATGATTGTTAAGGATCGATGCCAATTTAAGGACACGGGCGATGTACGAGATGCATCGACGTGGTCCGCAAGACTTAACGGTAATTCAAGGACACGAGCGGTGTACGAGATGCATCGGCGTGATCCGCAAGACTTGGGGCCCATACGAGATATGTGCTGAAGGTCATACTACTCATAGGTTTCACCCATGAGGTGCTCCTGTGCAGTTCACATTTCTACAATGGTAAGAAACTAAAATGTTACCCAACATACATACCTTAAACAGTAAATACAAAGACTATTGCTATAAACTATAAGCAATTTGTGATATTATATCTTCTAAAGGAGACTTTCTGAAAGGGTAACTAAAGGGACATTGTTTATGAATTTATGAATAACAATACATTATTAATAACATAAGCCACCCCTTTGCAGAAACATAATGTTTTGCATTGATTTCATTATTAGACATACTTGTATAATAATCCTAAAATAGCCCAAAGTGGAGCTTATTACACAAAGAATTGTGCAATATTATGAGCACTTGTATTAAAAAGGTAAACCTTGCAATATTTATCCCTGAACAGGGTTTATAAACAGATGAGCCAAAGTAGTCTCTACTTATAACAATGCCTGTTATAACTGACAAGCAACAGAATTGTGGAAATATTCCAAATATAATATCACAGTCTACCGATGCTGAGACAGGCAAGTTGTACAATAATTTGTGTAACACACATACATCCTTAAAATATAATATAAAATACCTGGTCTATCCAGTTAACATAAAACTAATAATTATCAATATTATCAGCCCAGACCCCTTGCAGGGTAGCCAGGGAAGATGAGTCCTAACAATACAGTCATGAAACATTGATTGGGATAAGAACCTTTGTGGTCAGCAGTATATATTTTGTATTAAATAAGGTTAATATAGTGGAGTACCAAGATGGAATTATAACTAGCTATTCATAAGCAGTAGTTTAAATTTCAAGAAACCACCAGTGTTGTAACCAATATGGAACAACAATCCTCATCCGGTGTGTAAAAATGTACATCTATCCACAAATGTATGTATAAATGTACCTACAGTGTACCTATCAGCCCACCAAAAACAAATCACAATGGACATTGGAAGTCTCCTACCAGAGAATGTGAGGTAAGAAAAGCTTGCTAGGCTTTTTACATAAAGGCTTGTTTTGTTTTTTTTATGTTACTGAAAAAATCAGTTAAACATTCAGGAATACAACATGGCTGTTACAAATAAACCATAATATTGGAGGCTAAAGGTATTCACTGACTTTGGTATGTAACAATGTATCTATGACACTAATAAAAATGTGTGTCTGTCTGCCTTCAACGGCAAACATAACTTTATGGGTTTTGTGCAAATACTGCAAGTAATCCAGACAAGTGAAGGTTAAATAAATCTGGTCCTACATATATTTAACATTATGTATAGAAACATTATTATTAGAAACATAATTTTTAATAATTGATATACAATTTATAGCCATTCTCATTAGAATTTAATTAAAGATGGATGATCACAACTGTGCTATAATCCTTATCCCACAAAGAAACTCAATGCTAATAATAGACATTAGAGTCATATTAAATATACTAATAAAAAAAAAATTATTAGGAGCTATTCAGCTTTCTATTGGGTAATGAGTCCAATAGTTTTGGTTTTTGGTTGCGTCCTGCATCATTTATAGTGTAATTAATACATTAGAAATTTGAGACACACAGAGGAAAGATTATACATCAATTCATGAATTGAAGAATTAGATGTTTTTATTGTACTTTGGTTTGATAATATTTTAATCAATTAATAATATATAATCAAATAAAATTATTCAAGTAATTAATAACTATAAAAAATAGGTTTGTGTTTAGTTTTGAATGTGCACATTTATATTGAGCACCAGTGATGTTTCTGGTACAGTTAGGATATCGGAGATATGACACAAACACAACCTGCTACTATTATGGAAACAGGTGGTTTTAGAGCACTATACATGCTGTAATTTATTTAAAGGTGGTTCAGTGTAAAAGTATTGAATTGGAAATGTCATACAAAAAATTTGCATTTTTCATATTGTTACATTTAAATTATTACATCCACATGTTACATGTATCTTATTAATGTATCTATATATAAAAAGAAAATAAAGTCATGCAAATGACTTAATAATAATACCTATTTAAAAATTGTTGATGAAGTTGATGAAATATTGAGTTACAATATTTAAAAGTATAGATTATCTTAAACAAGAATAATCAAAAGTATATTTTTATCACAGGTATGATAAATATTAGGTAGTATCAGCAATAACCTTAGTCTTAGGGAACTTGATATTATTTATTTATTAATAATTATAAGAACACGCCAGATCCCAAGTGGGTAGGCGAGGGCGCAAAACATATTATTATGATATTAAATAAAATATGAATGATACGTAGGTACTACATGTATAAGTTAAGTGACACTCAATCCTCACGGTTGGAAATCTAGAACTAACTAAAAAGTTACTCACTACAGTTGCTACTTATAAAAAACAACCACATACAAAGAAGCAGAGGAAGTGTGGCATTTAAGGGTATGAAAAAGTTAAGTTATGAATAGGATTCCCAATATCATAAAGTTATAGTCCGTGGTTTGGTCTAGTTGCCTGTGACTTATTCGCTACTTAAGTCATTACTAAATTAGTAAATTTGAGTGTAATTTTCATCAGCAATATAACGGGTCAGGAGTGGCCCGATCGTATTGCCAAAAATGAATGTTCGCGGGCGTTATTGCGCAAGAACGAATTGTTAAGTGATACATAAATATTTAGGTGGACATAAAAATGATATCCGGGATAGTTTCGGAATATATAATAATAATAGTAGTATAGTTTAACAGTGGGGCAGGTTAAATTAGGTTACCACACATCAGCACTGCCCTTCGTTCCAAACCCAAAAATGGGGGAGGGGGGGGGGGCGAGATCATATAGTTAAGGTACATAGCCTTATGTGAGGAATAGCTCTAGATAAGGACATTAGTACAAAGGCCTCTAGTACAAAAATGTTAAATTTTGGTATATGTGCATCTTTAAAGATTATAAATATAACTAACATTAAATATAACCGAACTTTGACATAAAGGAAAATACTTTATCATAAATTAAATAAGTAATTATAGCAAAGCATCCTTATAATCACCAATAGAATTGGTAGCCTTTGTCTGGTACTGTACTCACAAAAGAGAACATTTGACAAAAAAAAAAAAAAAAAAAAAAAGCACATAAAGCCCCACATGCCACTTGGAAGACACGTTAGTGGGGAAACAGGTTTCCCTGTCTTATTTGTCTTATATTGTTATAGATTGGGTACTAATATAGTTTGTTTCTAGATCTAGTACACAGTAAGAGTTTTCTATCGATCTCTATCTATATCGTCACGCCAGACCCCTTGCGGGGTAGGCGGGGGGGTGCGGGGTTCCAACAGGTTCTTTACTTACTGGCTTCCTCCACTCTCATAGTTCGTTTCGGAAGGGTTTTCTATGATACAAGAATTATTATAAAGGGATTAATTTCATATAAACAAAGTTCTGGATCGGTAATTCCTCAACTTTCGTTATATAACGGGACATCTATAAAAAAAAAAAAAAAAAATCTTTATATAGAAGACATAACAGATGGAGAATGCACTGATATCTTGATAAGTAATGATTGATTATTATTACCCGGTAGTAATGAGTTAAGCACAGGTGTGCTATAACAGGTGCTTTAAAGAATTTTGTTGGGATGGATCTACGCTATATAACATAACATGTTATAGAATTTGATTAAATAAATTTATTTTGAATAAGTTAGACAGACTGGTTGTAAGAAACAATATAGGTGTATATATACTCGTCTGTATATATATATATATATATATGTTGTATTTGTGTTGTATAGCAATGCAAACAACGGGAATGTGTTATACAAATGTACTCATGACATATTATGTTTTAGAGCTCACGCTTAAAAATGACATTCATGTGGTATACTTCAACTTTACCCTTATAGCTCTAAACAGCTGCATGTTTATATCGAGAACGAAGGACACAGTATAATAAGTGATCAAACGAACTTACCTGAAGTGAAGTTCGATCATTATTATACGAAGTCCTTCGTTCGAAGATATAAGTACCCAACCCGCCCTGCCCGTTGGTAAAGTTGAAATGTACTACTTCTAAAAGGAATGGTCGCAGAGGTTATGTCCACAGATACCATAGAGGAGGCGTTGACGTTTCTAAAAAATTTAGCGGCTTGCCAAGCGAGTAGAGAGAGCTGCATGTTTATATCTTCGAACGAAGGACTTCGTATAATAATGATCGAACTTCACTTCAGGTAAGTTCGTTTGATCACTTATTATATGTGCAAGTGCAAGACGCGGGTGTGAAGATATTGACGTGATTGCGCTCGGCCCTGAAGACTGCCCATCTCGATCTAACTGTTCATTGATGTCCGTATCCGACGTGTAATCTGATATATAACTATATTCCTTTTCATCCATAATGACTATAATATTCAAAAAAAGTTATGACAATATGTAGGCGGGGTATACATCGCTATTTGCTTATTGCAATCAAAATCGATACATGAGGGCTTGTATGGTTTCTCAATATGTATCTATTATTAGAATTAAAATAATGGCCACTCGAATCGCCAAATTGATATTTAGTTACTCATGTGGTTTTTAACATATATCATAATATATATTATAACATATATAAACTCTCAATAAGAATGAGATACGAGAATACTTATATATAATGAGAATACCTATTCGTAAAAGGAGAAAACGTGTTTCTAGAAACAATTTGCAATAAAGGTAAATAATATATACTTGAGCATAAAAATTAAAATTATAAATGTTTTCATTATGCTGTTATTGCACAATGTCTATGTTAAATTGTATTACTCTGCACTCATATCGAAAAAATACAGGCTTATAACCACTGCAGTAGATTAGTTTTAATAAATGACAAAAAGTAAATCCAATAAAAGGTGCTAAACTTAACAGCGTTCTGACGAGAGTGTAATTATGCCACTAAAACGGCTTAGATGAGTTACTGGATAGATAGATACTGTTGCACTACCGACCGACTTTACCTACCTACGCACGTGCACTTTGTCGGCTCGTGTCGGTGCCGAAAGGCGACGAGTATCTAGGGTTGCCACCCATAGTTTATTCTAAAGTACGTATTGTACGTTATTTAGGGTAAGTATACTTCATACTTTATGAGAACTGTAAAGTACGCGAAAATTGATTTTTTAAGATTCATATTACATAAATCATCAAAAAGAAAATAATTGATCGCATTAAAAGCAAAGTGGATGATACTGAGTTCTTAGGTTCACACGAATATTACACATGAAATAAAACTATTTTTTCTGATTCTATCACGGTTTATAACGGTTATTTAACGTCGGGAACTTAAAAATCAAAAATAAACCGTGATAAAATCCGATTTTTTTTTTTTTTTAAAGTGGATGATGTCTGGTGTTAGAATCCGAATATATGGTAAGCTAGATTTAAGAAAAAAACATTGTTACATGTACAACTTCGCTAACTTAAAGAAAATAGTAAATACTATAAGCACTTTTAAATTCTTTCTCCAATTTATTTAAATTATCATAGACTGTTAACATGCTGTGAAGGTGTTTAGCAATGATAATAGTGATTGAAAAGTTCTAAAAGTAATAAAACATATGTTTTTAAACAAAATAGTAAAGTGAAATAAATAATATTTTATTTAGATACAATGTAATTTTTAGCCTTCCTTTAAAAACCAATGTACTTTATTTGCTCAAATAATAGGTGGCAACCCTACTACTGACGCGCGCGCACTTGTCGGTTCGTGCCGCTGCCGAAAGGCGACGATTGCGCGCGCGTTTCTTTAAAGTTTAGGTACTTATTTATAAACAAACATATTGATAGCACGGGGGGTTGGCAGAGGGGTGCAGTGTATTGAACGAATGTCGAATGCTTTTATATGGAACTGGAACTTGTAAAATATTCAATTCTTATAGGGACAAAATAGAAATACTTAATTTTTTACAAACTTTTATTTAACTTTCACTGTTCGTATGTCTGTCTGTCTTTCCGGATCAACTCTTCTGATCCTTTTTTCAAGCACTTACGGTATCCGAATCAGCTGAAATTGGCATACGTATGTAAGTTCGGTAACAATACAATAATATGGTACCATGGGGTTGATCTGATGATGAAGTTGGAAGGTGGCCATAGAAACATGTGAACTGGACAAAACCCCTCGTGTTTAGGCTGGTTAGATTGATACTGACAAGTACAAGTAAATTGATATTGGTGTTAAATTAATATGGATATCATTTTTGGGGTTTTGGGGGTGCTGATAACGAATTTAATGTTCGTTCGTTCGTGTTTAGTTTGTTCGTAATCAACCCATATTTATAATCAGCATACTCTTAAACCCCAAAAACGATGCTCATATTGAATATTCATAAGAAGTCGCGACCGCCATCTTTGATCCAAAAATTAACGCCATTTTAGTTATCACCATCCCCTAAAATCTCATAGATGATTGTGTCTTGTTTTGTCTTGAGTCTTTTTAGAAGGCAAGCTTTCACTCAAGCATCATACTCCCGATTCAAGCCTTACAACACCAGACAGAAGTGTACATTGTACAATCCCACATTGCGCCAACGTTAAGTGTGCTTTTAACACCTACATTGCGCCGACGGTTTTTTGATGATTAATTGTTAATTGTTTAATCGTAAATGTGCATAAAACGATTAACAATTGATCAATTGTAATTGCAATGTTTACAATTACAATTGATCAATTGTTAATTGCAAAACATTGCAATTACAATTGATCAATTGTTAATTGCATAACACTGCAATTACAATTGATCAATTGTTAATTGTCAATTGTTTAATCAATTGATTTTTGCCCAACACTGATGCAGGAGCTAGATAAGTTATTGATAAGATCATTGATAAAAACAATGAAGAATAGAGGACCAAGATGTGACCTCTGTGGAACTCCAAATTTTACCAAAAGAGGTGATGATCTAAAGCCCTTCAAAGCTACTGGCTCCTGTTACACAAATAAGATTGCACCCATCGAAGTAAAGTCCCATGGATACCAAAGCTAGAGAGCTTTCTACACAGTAATAAATTCGATAGTAGGTAGGCGTTCGATAAAGTTAATGTATGATTAACTTTATCGAACGCCTTTTTAAAATCTGTGTAAATGGCGTCGACTTGACCTCCTTTAGCAGACTTCACACAAGTAATTTTTGTATTCTACATACTAATGTTAGTGACCGTTGATCTGTTTTTTAAGAAACCGTGTTGTTTAGGGGATATAAATGTTGTTATTTGATGATCATAGACAACATACTCGAAACCCTTGGCAACTCATGACAGAATGCTAATTGGACGATAATTTCCACAGATACCCTTGCTGCCTGATTTGTGAATGGGAACAATATGAGCATATTTCAGATCTATGGAAAGGTATCTAATTAAAGCGGTTTATTAAATATTATATATTTATATAATATATAATAGTCAAGGGATGACATAATTTCTCAACGCATATTACTAAAAACAGGGCTGAAATTTCATCATGACCAGCTCCCTTACGATGTTCTAATCTTTTTTTTCTAAAGTTTGTAAACCTATGCGGGAGATTGGGCGGTAAGTAACACAGGCAGACATGAATGTTAGGTTGTGAGTTATTGCTTGGCAAGATAGTGACCCAGAGGCCTTCCATTTGGCACTCCCAGTTTGCTTGCCTTATTACATTGTAAGTGTCACTAATAGCCAACAGTACACCACCACCTTCGCGTTTGGTAATACATGTTGCATGACGATCTCTTCAAAAAAAGTTAAAATTGAGTCAAACAGTTCTGAATTTAAAATACTATAATTCAAGTTTGTTTCTGTAAAGCAGATTACTCTACATCGAAGTTACAATTCCTTGACCTTAGTCCTTATCCTATTAACATTTTGGTTATAAAAATCCATTAACAAGATAAAATATATCATGATGTGCAAGTACAAAGGCATAGAGAGGAACAAAATAAGCGGCAAAAATAGATCACTTAAGATTATCTAAAATGCTTTTATTCTTGACAACAAAAGCTGATGAGTTATCGTCCTTCCGTATGTACACACGACCATACTAGGAGGGATCAAAAAGTAGTGAGCACGACATACTCCTGGGTAAAAAAAAAAAAAAAAAAATACAGGCATAGCTCCGATACATATTTGTAATATTCATAAAAAAAATAATCTTAGATTCTCTTTTGTTTTTTTCTGAATGTAGTCATGTGTTTGCTTCGTGACTGAACGTGTTCTCGAAAATGGAGAAAAACGAAGTGCGAGGCGTTATTAAATACCTCTGTATTAAAAAGTTAACGACGCAAGAGATTCATTGCGATTTGGAGGCAACATTAGGAGAGTCTGCTCCGCCGTATTCCACTGTCGCAAGGTGGGCTTCTCAATTTCGAGTAGGGAGGACGAGCACGGAAGACGAACATAGTTGCAGCCGTCCATCGACGTCAGTCACCCAAGAAAATATTGCGAAAGTCGAGAAAATTGTATTGAGCGATCGAAGAGTTACTTAATTCAAGAAACGGGCATTTCATATGGAAGTATTCAATCCATATTGAAACAATATTTGAATATGAGAAAAGACTGCGCAAGATGGGTGCCGAGAATGTTAACCGACAGTCAGAAACAAAATCGACTTGCCATTTCGAAGATATTGTTGGACAAGTTTCAAGAAGATTCTGAAAACTTTTTGTCTTGTTTCGTGACAATGGACGAAACATGGGTCCATCATTTTGATCCCGACACAAAACAGCAATCTTCGCAATGAAATCGGCCATCATCACCGACCCCGAAGAAGTTTCGTGTCGTGGCATCGGCTGGCAAAGTGATGGCCTCAATATTTTGGGACTCAGAAGGAATATTGTTGATTGATTACCTGGAGCGTGGAACCACTATTACAGGCCAATATTATGCAGCTTTAATTTCCAAGTTGAGGAATGCCATCAAAGAGAAAAGGAGAGGGAAACTTCGAAGGGGCGTGCTGTTTCATCACGACAACGCACCTGCGCACAGGTCGGCAGTTGCAATGGCTGCAATTCAGCAAGCTGGCTTCGAATTGGTTGACCACCCCCCTTATTCACCAGATCTGGCGGCTAGCGATTTTTATCTGTTCCCCAAATTGAAAAAATACTTAAGGGGAAACAGGTACGAAGACGATAACGAGGTGATGGATGCCGTGGAGAGCTTTTTGCAGGACCAAGACAAAACTTTTTTTGTGAAAGGGATTCAAGCCTTGGAAAAGCGCTGGACTATGTGTGTAGAGAGACTCGGAAACTATGTAGAAAAATAAATTATTAAGTTATCAACAGTCATTATATTCTATCTCATTCTCACTACTTTTTGATCCCTCCTCGTATTTTACCCAGACGTACTTATACGATAAATCTTTTGCAATGCTTCTCGCTAAGGCATGTTATTGCTTAGTTTCCGAGGGCAGGTGTTCTGTTACATAAATGAAGCGCCTGTCACCAGTTTTGCCTAAGTGTGAAGAGCTAAGTTGGTTTGTCTTATTGTCCTTGTTGTAACGTTTGAAGGCAGATACAACGTTATCTCGGATACGTTCGGATGGTAGAGTAACAAGGATACCTCGAGGTCGCTCGGAACCCTTATTCGTTTTAGCTATTCTCCTTAAAGACCGTATGTCAAACTCACTTAATGGTACATTTAATTCCTTAATTAGTTTGTGCATGATGGCGAGTAAGTTTTCGCTATTCTTATCGGGTACAGATTCTATTTTAATATTACAGCTTCTAGAATTTATTTCAAGTGTAGCAACACGGTTATGTAATTTGCCAATATTATTTTCCAGTACCGCCTTTTCGGGTTCAAGTTTTATAATTTTATTGTTACCCATAATTAATTTGTTTTTAAAAACAGTCTGGATTTGAGCCAAGTAGTCTGTGGTTTCGGTAACCTCGGCTTTTAATTTGTTAATCGCAGAATTTATGTCCTCTTTTATTGCTTACCGTATACCAGTAACAAGCTAAACTGGTCATACGTGATGGTGTTGGAGGATACTGTTGGAATCATACTAGACCGATGGGAATTAATTTTTTTTGTTGATATTTGTGATTGTTGGTTATTAACAAATATCGCGGGCTCATTATCTACGACATCACAGGAATTGTCAGTGGGCAGCACCGAAAATTGTTTGTGTACTAGCGTATTATCATCCCTGCGTCGGGTAACTTGGCTACAAGGATGGCATTTCCAATGCCTTTTCAAATCCTGCATGTTTTCTTTATAATACAATGTAGTCATATTTAGGCACTCATTATGATAAAAAGTATTTGCAAGCCGTGCATTTAAGCTGTTCGTCAGGACTACTAATATTTGTGTTACCAGCCAAACATTCATCTTTTCCTTAGTGGGCAAACAAAAAAATCAGCTTTAAATCGGCCTTAATTCTGTAAAAATCACAAAAAGGCATTACCGTTCATTTTTGTGATTTTTATTGCTTTAGTTCTTATTACCTGAGATGGAAGTGCGTGGTTTGCCCGCGACATCAGGCGTCGCTGACAGCGGCGGATCGTCTTCTTCACGCTTGCCTGGAGAGCTGAAATATTTGGTTTAAATTAAGCCTGGTAATATAATATTAATTTACTGTTCTTCTTGCTAGGCAAGGGCTTTTTCCTAAGGAAGGTGAGAGAGCTGACAGCATAGGAACGGTGCAATGTTTGTAGTGCATGGCGTATGTTCGATATGCATGCATTGTTAACAGAGAATAGGTAAATCTTAAACTGTATAGATAGAGCGCAATGGTACGTGGTTATTAGTTATGGTGCTATAATTTGTAAAATTACACACTGAGACTGGCACACATCAGACGTACATTTCTGTATCGCGTCAGTATACAAGTTAGTATTTATCTCGCCTCGAAATAAGATTTGATTTTCACGTTCAGTCAGCAGTGGGTCAGAATAGAAGGAGTTATATTTATCTATCTATATCATTACGCCAGATCCTTTGCGGGGTAGGCTGAGAGTACAGAGTTCCAACAGGTTCTTTAGGAGAGTGGAGGAAACCAGAGAGGTATGTAATACCTCTCTGGTTTCCTCCACTCTCATAGTTAGTCTCATACACGCTCGCCGGTTACCTTCAGATAAGACTCGGTCTATTTGGTCTTGGTAAGATAGTTTAGGTCTACCCCGGTACCTACATCCTTCCACTTTCGCATTGTATATCGGTTTTGTCATTTTTTCTTCTGACATTCTTTCTATATATACGGAGCCTCACTGAATTATATATATATAATAAATATGATTAGTACCTAAAGGCATCGGGCGTCATGAGGTTGAGCTGCGGCGCGACGGTGGGGGACTCCGCGCGGGTGCCGATGAGGCTGCCCGGCTGCGTCTAGAGCAAAACAATACGCCATCTTAAACCACCTATGCCACTACTCTACTAGAGAAACACGTGGGGCATTTAGCAAACTGTGAAAAAATAATCAAAGCATAAGGGCATAATTAAAGTAATAGTACTTTTTTGGCAATGACTGTTGATATCGGATTTGATAGGCCATTGCATTCCATTTGGGATTAATTTGCTTCCTTGATCATTTTAAAAAGATACTTTATATCGAGCGCGTGAAGGGTTAATTCATCTGCACTGATTAGTAGCATATCAATTCATACCTTTATTTAAGTAAGTGCGATAGTACTTATAAGCAGCTGATTAGAAATTACATTAAGAAAGCCTTACCTGTGATCTCATGAGCAGGTTCTTGAGTTGTTGGCTCTGCTGCTGCAGTATGCTGGACGCGATGGCGGCCGGCGGCGCCTCGTCCGGCTTGTCTTCCAGAGCGAGCTCCGATAGACCTGTGGTGACACCAACACCATCACGACTAAAGCCAAAGCGTCCCTACATAACCCTAAGGACTGTCAATGTACAAATATGCATGTACAAATCGGTCTAGTGGCAAAGCGCATCGCTTTGTGATCACGAGGTCTTGGGTTCAATGTAAACGTTCCGAACGTCCACACTTCACATATGTAAGTCGCTCCGGATAGGTTGAGTTGCACAAATTATCGCAAACGCTAGATCGTCCGTTAAAATAATAAAATTGGGAGTTCTAGTAACACATGACAATTAAAGTTATCTTAAATCGTAACAGTTCGTTTCAATTAGCGCAACTAACCTTATCAGTTTACAACCTGCAAATACTTCCAAAGTTCATTTTCACAGTTTGTAAACGGATCCTTACTGCTTTTGTACGGTTACTTGTAATTACACTATATCGATGGACGTGAAAGCTGTTGAACTGTTAAACATGCAAACAAGATGTCGATTGTGCGTGTACCTTGCATGAGATCCGGCGGCAAGTGCGGCGGCGTGTAGTCCAGCCGGCCCTCTTGCAGGCCCTTGGGCTGCACGATGTACAGCCGCACGCACACGCGCGCGCGCGCGCCCGCGCCCGCCGAGCACACGGAAGCGGACTCCTACGCAATGCAACATACCAATCCTGTGTATTACCATATACTAATCAATTAATGTTATGGTATATTCTTAGCAGTGATTACATCGTTGACAGAAATGTTAGAGGTCTCGGTTTGAAACCCAGGCACTCACTTCTATTTCGAAAGCATGTGCGCATTAAAAATTACCTATCACTTGCTTCGAAGTGAATAAAAATATCGTACGGAAACCTGCAAGCCTAAAGTCTCTAGGTGTATGAAGTTCGCCAACCCATACTGAGCAAGCGTGGTGGACTATAGCCTAGGCCCGCTCAGTTTGAGAGGAGGCCCGTGCCCAACAATGGGACAGTTTCTTAACAGAGCTAATGTTATTAAGCTACAAAATAAGTAATTTCTTTAAACATTTCAGTAACTAACACACTAGCATATTCGTATTTCTATATTCATGACATACTACATGCTATAACAAGGATAATTTTATGAATAATGTCAGTAGGACGCTATCAGAACACTGCATACTAACAGTTTTTTCAATAAGGAGAAAGCGTGCGAAAATACTACAATCTTTTTGGCCAGCTAAGAGAACGAGACGAATGTATAAACTAGATATATCTGTCTCTTACGACTGCTACAGATTTTGGCTAGCCCTCAGTACTCACCTCGTGGTGTATCTCGAAATGGTCGGGCGAGTGCGCGGCTTCGTTCGCCGAGCCGTTGCGGTGGAAGGGGTCGTCGCAGCTCGACTCGCATTTTACTTGCTGCTCCTCTACGTGAAGAGATCACATAAGCCATTGATCAAATAAAGGTAGATATACGCTCGCCGCACAAAAATAGCAACACCAGAAGGCATTTTTTTTAGGGACTAAGCCCGCCTCTCATGCCCACCATTGTAAATCCTATGAGCCAGGATCTACAATGGTCTCCTGACACCAAGGTTTGAACCTTGGGGTGGCCCGGGAAGCGCTTTAATTGTCTCGGAACCCGGAACAAATTTATATAAATAGGAGGAGTATAAAAATTCCACTTCCCTCCTTTGCAAAGCGGGAGACACAAAAAATGGCAGATCAACCAAGGAGAATAAGACTACAACTAGGTTAAGCCCAGTTGTAAAGCACCACGGATACAAAAAAAATATTAACAAGGCCCACCAAAAGGCAGGCAAAAGTGGACAGAAAATAAAAAAAAACAGGCTTCCGCTTTTGCAAATAGAAATATAAGTGATATGAGTAAGATACAATACGCCCTAATTCATGTTTCTATCATAATTATAACCACTCTTGTGGATTTGGGGACGTTTTTTAGTGTAACTTTTGAACGGGAATGTATAACTTGTTATGATATATCGATGACATAAGCGCATAAACTACGCTACATCAGAATGTAAGCAATAGAAAGAAAGCGATTGTAAGTAAGCAGTGGTCTAAAGGTAGATCGCTAGACTCACAGATAGATTTTATAGGTAGTTTCTAAGGAGAAAATTGCAGATACGATAATTGAGAATATTTAGTCGTAGACTGCATCGTCGGGTATAATCAGCAATATGTCTTACAGAAAAGCAGTAATTTTAGGAACAAGCAATAATTTTAAGAACAAATAATTATTTTAGTGGCAAGCAATAATTTTAGGAACAAGCAATATGTTTATCTCAGTCTTCAAAGTTTACGTTAAACTTACCGGCATCAAGAATACAAAAACTCAATACGGGGTAAGGCAGCAGGAACTCCGATATGCTTTTGCAATACGCCATCGTGTCATCAGAGTCTCTCGCCATGTTGAGCACGTAGAGACTGCGAGACTTGAAGTCCGATAGGAGCAGGTACGAAGCACTCGAGTCCAGCATGGCCTTCAGCCCCAGGGTGGTTTCCGTGCCGAGACTCGGCGTGAACGTGATGGTCTGCAAACAGGTCCAGGACTTGCACGACCAGACCTTGATTGTGGTGTTGTTCTCCGCACCGGTGACCGCGAATTTCCAGAATTGGACGCTGTAATTTTTCATGTGTTTAACTTATTTTGATGATGTAAATCTTGGCTTACGGGAGTGCCTGGTGAGAAAGTGTAAAGGATATTCCCAAAAAAATGACGATCATAGAATGGGAATATTATTCTTAGAATAAATGAAAATATACCTTTTTTATTATTGTTTAGTTTGGTAAAACTTTCTTACTGACGCGATACGAATAAAAAATATTCCGTTTCTAGTGTTACTGGGCACGATCTCAGACTCCACTGCTACTGAGATTTTATTCAGAAAATTTTCAATAAAACTTTGCTTATCCAAGAACTGGTCATAACCAGCTTATGACATTATAGTCTTTTTTACGGTACGCTGACGTTGGATCATATTCCATTTCACGCATATTGTTTTTAAGAATATTGAAAATATACAATCCAAAAAATAAACAGGACTATAAAAATGCATCAAAAATCTACCTTACTTTTCATTTAAATCATATACTGTTCATAAATTTACGTAATTCTTTCAAAAACTTAAAACCTAATAGCTCTATTACTCAAATATGTAAATTGTAACGGTTTGCGTTTTAGGGTTGGCACAATGAAGATGTTACAATCGATGTGTTGTTTTTTAAAATGTACAAAATCGATTGTCGATTTTTTTTATGAATATATTGTTCTATGTATCTCACGGAAATATTTAGTATTCTTATGGTCAATAAATTAATAAATAAATGTGGATGCGCTATATTGACATGTTAAAACAGAGTTTTATAGATGTTTTTAATAATAATACACGTAAGCGACGAATCGAGCGAGTTGTCAGACGTTTTTTCTGACTAATGAGTTGATTCGTAAATAAATAATGAAATTATTTTGTTTTCTTCTCTTTTTGTACCTAAAGTATTTTTATTATTATAGATTCATTTTTCATTATAAATTTTTTCGATACGATATTCAATCGATTCTACTTCACAATCACCAATTTTCTAGAAACGTCTAATTCTAAACGTCAGCGTACCCATGACTGGTGAAAAGGACTACAGGTTAACGACCCCGTCTCGTATATTGAGTACTCGTATCATACTCACTCGGTGTTGTAGTTCTTGTGGTTGTCGAGGAAGAAGAGGCAGCTGAGCGGCTGGCCGCCGTGCGGCTGCCACTTGTGCAGGCAGCGCGGGCTGCTGTCCGCGTTCATGTACACCTGGTACAAATCAATACGTTGACTACCATTACTATATTAGCTAATTATATTATACTCTGCCCTCTGCCCTCTGCCCTCGACGACTTCAGACAGGAACCTTAATTTTTTTCGGGATAAAAGTATCCCAGGTTATAAACTGTGTGCCAAATTTCATCCAAATCCGTTTGGTTGTTTTTGCGTGATTGAGTCTCCGTAACCGGCGACTGTGTATGAGACGAACTATGAGAGTGGAGGAAGCCAGAGAGGTATGTAAGGAAAGAACCTGTTGGAACTCTGTACTCTCTGCCTACCGCGCGAGGGAGCTGGCGTAATGATATAGATAGATAGATAGAGTAACAAACATAAACTTTCACATTTATAATATTAGTAGGATTATGAATAGTTAAAAGGTTTTCCATTATTAAGCATGTAAGATGATTTTTTTTTCATAAAAAAGTACACGCTATTGTTATATATTATAGTCATGTAAAGGGTGTGTTGTGCCATGTGTTTACATAAAAAAAACGTACAAAAGCCCTGACGCAAGCAAACATTTGTCAGTCACACAAAGATTTAGTCAAAAAATCTTTGTGTGACCCGATGAGCGGAGCGATCTACGCTCTAATTTTAATTAGATTTATACACTGCTACTGCCGCCATTTCCCGCCAAGTGCAATGAGCAGTACCGCGGCAGCGTCGACTGTTCGCATACTCCCTTCGCACTTCGAGCAGTGTTTGTGTTTCTCTTATGTTTCATAAAATTCTCGATATCTGATTTTAATTTTTTCCCAAAATGATATTGTTTTGATATGATATTTATACCCAAGGCAATTTTTATACTAGCTCTCCCATGGTATTTCTGATGCATCGCCAACATTTTTATTTGTATTTTTACCCTTAAATTTTTTTCCAATATTTTTCGCACTAATGTGCGAAAAAATAAAATATCTATAATATGGAATTATCCAAAAAGATTTCTAAACTGGCCATACTGAATGCGCGTGGCCTGTCAGTCTTTTAATTCCCGCTTTAAAAAAACCGCCAACGAAGGAAGCGCCGGGCCGTTAGTGTGGGAAGGGAAGTAGGGCGTGAGAGGCGTGTTTACACGACTAATCTTCCTTCACTTCACGCAGTAGTAAGCAGTGTGTAAACTGGGTATTAGACAGTTGACATAATTATATAAACAGTTGAGCATCTTAGTGCTAGTGGTTCGAATAAGAATCGCACACACAGACGCGCACTCCACGCGGCTTCTCGGCAGCTCTCAGAAGGGACTTACCGCCGAATACTTCACGCGCGTAGTGCGCGCGTCCGTGTGCGCGTCTTCTTATTCGGACCGCTTGTTACAAGCCGCTCAACCGTTCATATAATATGATATTAACCGTGCGTCTGATCAGTGGAGCGAGCGACCTGTCGGGGAGGCGCGTCACCTGGAAGAACATGACGTATCCGTCGGCGGAGGCGGTGGCGAGCGCGCTGCCGTCGGGCGAGAAGGCCGCGTCCAGGATGGGCGCGCAGTGCTCGGCCGCGGCCAGCGCGCCCGCCGAGCCCACGCGCCGCGCCGCCGACACGCTGCCCGCGATGCTGCGCGTGTTCCACATGCGCGCTGCCGCACAACGCACACCGTACACATACCACATTACAAATTATTCATTTTGGAACCATAACAATCATCATCATCATCATCAGCCTATAGCAGTCCACTGCTGGACATAGGCCTCTTCAAGTGCACGCCACTGGGTACGATCCTCGGCTACTCGCATCCAGTTTCTGCCAGCCGCCCTACGAAGGTCATAACGATGTACAAAATTAAATTGCGTTCGATAATAGCTACATTAGTTAAACCTGTGTCGCAGCCATTAACGACCACCTCCAGAAAAAGGCGCAGCGTTCTAACAGAAGATAACTTAAGTATAAAATAAACGTTAATTTACTTACATCTAACAACAATTAAAAAAGGAGAAATAAAAGGTATGTGTGTGTGTTTGTGTACGTGTATGTACGCGTGAGTGCGTGTATACGCTTATTTGAAAGGGTTATAACAGAGTTCTTAAATATTAATTCAATCTTCTATCTGATTATAAGTAAGGGTATGTAACCAATTATGGTACGATACGCAGAACTACCTCTTTCTCCATCACAATAACTTCAGTTGTTTGTGTAATAGTGTTATATATATTAGATTAGGGTACGATGGGGCTGACATACCTTGTAGGGTAAAAGCCTCTAAATAAATAAGATTAAAAAAAAACCAATTATCAGTGCGAATCTTACAGTCTCGTACCACAAGGGGATAAATTTTGATTTCTTTATTTACTTTATTGAAAAGAACTGGGCTGAAAATTTGATATAATCTCTTCGCTACTTTAATTTTTTTAAATCTCCTCTTAAATACTCTATAATTTGGATTAAATACTAAGTCCCGGTGTTTACGTACAATGGTGTTCAAGACAAATAAGTGTCTTAAATGTAGTCCCACAACAATCGTTGGCTCCTGGATGACATTGAATTTAGTATTGTGGTGTTTGTGGTTAGTGGTGTGCAATTAGTTTTATTATTTAGTAAAGTTTTTCTACTTCCAAGAAGATAGTTTAATAGGTGGTGGTACGCAAAAAGAGCTTGAACGAGGACATTTTTAATTTTTCTGCGCCCATTATTGATTTGCCCCAGAACCAACAGCAATCAAAAAATACTCGTATGATTTCAAATCACCCATAAAATCTCTTAAGGCATTTATTATACTCTCAAGGCAACGGACTAGAGGGAGAATCGCAATATTGCACAAAAAGTATTAGATTTTGAGGATATAATTCAGTAGCCATTAATACATACGAAGTTATATTGGTTATACTAATTGTCAACAACATTCAGTAAAGACGTCGGCGACTTAGATGTAAGTACTTACAATACTTTGAAGTATTCATTTTAGATTGCAAATTGTCCGTTAGATACGGATATTTGCCATTATTTTTATAAAATAGATAAATAATGATAGCCGCCTAGAAACCCCGTAGAGCGCGCGCGTGTATTAAATGTCACTTTATTTGGTTCTGGGGCAAACGACAACTTTGCGACTGCCATAAACTGACACTTAACCGACGCGCGCGCTCTACGGGGTTTCTAGGCGGCACCCTTATTCGCTATGACCAATCGAACATGTAATCCCGAATAACTTCGGGAATTAGGCGTTTAATGGTATTCCCGTGGCAAACAGAATACTTAACACTATCTTTTTACGAAGATACCGGCGCGTTTGTATATATCGTGTATAGAGCCGTGTGTCACACACAAATTTAAAATTATGCCACAATTTACGAAATTGCATAATTACGATACAATTTAATTACACTTAATTTGAGTGTGTTGTTCGCGCGTGCCAGTCGTAGTAATTACACAATTTAACAAATGGTTCGTATGTGTAACAATAATTGTAAAATAATGTCTACTGAAAATAAGCACGATATGTTGCTATGAAAATACTAGTAGGCGATCGTATTTGCGAGCGTCTGGCAGAAATTAGCACTCACGGAGTGTCTGGTAGTATCGAATATTGGTTAACGTCATTTCAATGTACCTTTCGTACTTGCTACATCTCAAAACAGTTTCGCTCTTAAGCTAGCGAGTATGGATACGTTAGTAACTGCATATTGGTCTATCCTATAAAATTCTGGCTTTCATAAAATTACGCAGGTCTGGTTAGACTCTAGACTCTAGAGTCTAGCATCTCGCCCGATACGTAAAACGACGTCGTAAAGCACCGTCACGCCTATATTCCCCAAGCGGAAGTGGCAAAGGTGTACTAAGTACATCCACGTTTCGCCGACGATGTTAGGTCCCATGTAATATGGGGCGAGCCGGGCATAACTCCAGACTCCGGACTCATACTGGGAAGTTTTTTCGTCAGAAAAACATCATTCGTCCGACCTAGGATTTGGACCCAGGACCGCGTGATCACCAAGCGATACGCTTTACGACGTCGTAAAGCAACTCTAAAATTAGAGCTAAGATATCCTGTGACATGGCACCGCTTTCAACTGTAAGCCTCACCGATATTGTCATGAGTGGTGAGCAGCAGGCGGGCGACGTCGTCGTCGGCGGAGTCGTCCTCGTCGTCGGGGATGTAGGGGCACCACACCACGCGGTGCGAGCCGCCCGCCGCGCCCGTGTCCTCGCGCACCTCCGCCACCACGGTGCACCTGACCATAGCAATGCACATTACGTTCATTCATTTACGAACACATTCAAAGAACACACCCCGTCACGCCTATATTCCCCAAGCTCGGGTGGGAGAGGTGTACTGAGTACAACCACTTTTCGCCGACGATGTTGGGTCCCATGTAATAGGGAGCGAGCATATTGCCATATTCTCATACTGGGAATTTCACGTTAGAAAAACTTAATTTGTCCGACCTAGGATTCAAACAACACATTTTTATGATATACCAGCTGCACCAGTCTTCGTTGGCGTGATTTTCAGGAATGAATTTTGTAGATGACGTCACTTAAAACTATTTCTAACCAAATTACTAAATATGACTTTTCATATACCTAACTAGAGAAATGATAGTTGCCGCATACAAACTTTAATTCTCTATTTCACTCTTTTCAGTTTTTTGACACAAAAGTTAACATATGTCCTTCCCTAGGATGCAGTCTATCTCCTTAATAATATCAACCTATACTGACACACTGTTGGGCAAAGGCCTTCTCTCACAAATCGAGGCGAGAGAGATTAAGTCATACTTCACCACGCGGACCCAGTGCGGATTGGTGGAGGCAGGGTTGTGGTCACCTGCTGCTGGAACTTATTAAGCCGCCTGTAAGGCTACCAACTTGGCTTAACGACTACCACATTATGTAGTAACCGGGACCAACGGCTTAACGTGCCTTTCGAAGCACGGAGACGCCCGAATATGAAAATGCGACAAACGCTCGCCCATCTCAGGCCAACCCAGTCGAACGCTGCTTAACCTTGGTAATGGCTGAGAACACTGCGGTCGCACAGCGCTACGAGCGCCTCATTTTCCGTTTTTTGCATTGAAAGGTAACAAAATAGACAGAATAACTTTCGAATTGATATTTAAGTATGAACACAGAACACAATTTAATGTTTATCCAAATCCATCATATCTCTATATGTTTCCACTCCGACCTAGGTCTCGAACCTATTCGCGCCTATATTAAAAAGGCGACAACACGACACTTCGCGAACGCATCTACCCATGCGAATCCGTTAATCGTAGCCGCCGCCGACTACGATCCCCCCGATGCTTTGTCATCCATTCTGTCCGCTCAGAATACGGGCGACGACGACGTAGTCGTAGATCCCC
Organism: Phalera bucephala; assembly: GCA_905147815.2. Lineage (NCBI taxonomy): Eukaryota > Metazoa > Arthropoda > Insecta > Lepidoptera > Notodontidae > Phalera > Phalera bucephala. The sequence continues at coordinate 29,846,976 of LR990622.1, forward strand.
TCCCATAGCCGGCGGTTGACCGGTGCACTTAGTAGTGCACCCCGTCCCCCCACAGCGACTGTCCCAACCGAGGGCGCCTCTTCAAGGCGCCCTCGAGTATGTCGCCCCTTGCCCTTCTGGCTCGAGCGTAGTGGTTGCACGCTCGCCTTAAGTCTGGTGAAGCTGTAAAGGCCTCGCGGCCAACAGCGTACATCACTCACACACACACACGCTCTATATGTTGCTCGTATTAACAGGTTACTTTACACCGTGAATGAACCTTTGTAAATATATTAATCTAATAATTTTCACAAACTTCTGGCAACTGCATTTCCATGCTATGACTAAACATAATAATGTCATTAGTTTCAATGCTCTGTTCATAGTAATAAGTTACCTAAGTCCACTGTCGGTGAGTTCAATTTCGTGTACGTAGAAATTGCCCTGCTCGTCGATACACGCCAGCACCACTTGGTTCTGAATGTGGGCGAACGCCAAGTCTTGCACCTACGAAGTCAGAGGAACATGATTATGTCTAAATCTTATAAATTATTTAAATAACATAGAATCACACTAGGAATAATTTCTTTGTCGTGGGTGCATTTACAAATTCACATGCTGAAACACCCTGAACAAAAAACATAATCGTGGATCACACAAGGATTTGTTCCATCGGGAATCAGACCTGCAATGATACAATGGGAGGAACGGCCTATGCTCTAACCACTAGTGATTAGACCAACAAAGCCATAAGTATAAAAAGTTGAGAGCATTTCCGATTGCGTTATATATCAGTGAGAGAAAGATCGCTTTTGGATGTCAGTATAGAAGACAAGGCTTTCCGTACCCTAAGCTTCATAACTTATCATATTATCGGTTTTTATATTTCTTTTCTTTTTTTTAAGAAAAACGTAGTCCCACCCTAGGATTTATTCCTGTGTCGTGGGTGCGTTTACAAACATGAAAATTCACATACACAAATACCCAGACCGGAACAAATAATTGTGGATCACACAAAGATTTGTCCCGTGCGGGAATCGAACCCGCGACTATCAGACACAGTGGGCGGAGCGGCTTAAGCTTTTGACCACTGCGCTAAATCGTCCGACATCCGTCAAATAATACATACCGCTCATAAAAACCTAATCATTACTATTTTCCAAAAGATTGCTTTGTTTATTTTTGCTGTGAAATTATTAACTTACAAACTTAATACAATAAGCGTAGCGCTAGGGGAGTCGTTTGTTTTATATTACGTGCTGGGCCCTTATTCGCTATGACAATTTAAACACGAAACAAGACGTGTTATCAAACATACGTGTCATTGGCGTGGAATGGAATTCTGTATGCCTCTGTCAGATTTGAAAACATGACAAGGCTCGTCACACGCCATATTTCGAACTGTCAAAATAACACGCTCCGCGCTTGAGTGTTATTGAAAACATGTTAAAAACTTGCTAAAGTAATTCAATGTTAACAAACATTTTTAAATAGTTTTATTGCAATTTAAATGATATATTATGATCATCGCGTCGTCGTCGTAGTAATAAATTATTACTCGTAACCAGTGACATTGGAAAATTGTGGTGGCTCATCTATTAAAGTGAACTTCTCAATTTCAACAATAGTGTACACATTTATCTTAAAAATATGGTGTTTTGTTTTAGTTTGTAGTTACAATGAACCGGACGAAAGCTTGTACAGCCCAATTAGCATATTTACCTACCCACAGGTGGAATCTGGGTACATCAATTGTTCCCCTCAAGGAAGGTCATCGAGAAATGTGGAAAGACCTAACCTACCAATTAAATGCGTTAGGAGGCCCATTTAAAACTGTGATTATAAAAAACAGGTACGTATCTACTGAAATAAATGTGACTTTTGTTATTTTATAAAGACAAATAATTTGTGGTGTGCTACATTATTGATTTTGTCGTAATTTAAATATTTGTATCATTGATTTAATTATAGGGCATAGGTGGATGATGTTGACCTAAAATAACATAAGAGGCTATTTTTTATTATCAATTTTCATTACAAGTAGAATGTAGGGTTATTATAATGCATTTTCTATTAGTGAGTCTTAATTTGTTCATCAAATAATGTGTAGCATATATTATGAAGCACTAATTTTGCATCTAAAATCATATCTTTCATATGGAACTTCTTTTACAGAATTGCTGATGGTTGAGAAAATTAGAACACCCAAGTTGACCCATTCTTGTAGAGGAAGATGTGCGGTGATGTCATCTGTGGTGGGAATTTTTATACTAATGAATGAAAGAAAAATGTTTTTATTTCAATTTGTTTTTCAATTATAGCTGCATAATTATGGTGTGGTAACCTTGGTAGCAAAGTGGAACCATTACTGTGTGGTATACCAAACTGTATAATTTTGAATGTTTGTTGTCCAAATCAAATAAAATAGCATTTATTGTGGTCATAGGTTACAAAGATGGTATGTGTTGTTGTTCTGATGAGGACTTAAAAGTTTCCATTTAACAATACCAAATGACTTGCATGTGATTATTGATTTGTTATTCATAAATAAAACTTGTTGATTTACCAATTACTTTAGTTTCATTTATACTTTGTTGCATTTATATACATACCTGCCCCGCAGGGGATCTGGCTTGATGATGTTTTTATTATTTCATTTTTTATTTTCTTTATTAATTCTTTAATTTAGATAGATACATAGATTATGTATCTGTGTAGATAGATAGCTAGTAAAGATAAAGATACATAATAAATAAACTAAATAAAAAAGTATACCTTTTAATTCACTGTATGTATATTTGCAAAACAAACTTTAAAATAAAAAATAAACACCGTCACGCCGGTATTCCCGGAGTGGGGGGCAGAAGGGCATAGGGGCAACTAGGTTCAGGGAGGACCGGCCTCGACTTGGGCTGTTGCTATGGGAGAAGGCATACATTAGGTGTCTCACCGTGGTGAAGTGCAGAGATGCACTGGCCAGCGGACAAAGGATTCTTCCGCGTCGCCGGCGAGGTCAGTGTCTAATCCTGTGTGTGATATCGGTATCTGATAGAAGGGAAGTAAGGGCATTGTAAGGGTTGCTGAAAATATGGTGCGGGCAGCAATAACGGCTGATAGGAGGCGAGTCAAGTGCGTAGGCGGCAGCAGCTAAAAAGGGCTTTTATATAGGTGCGAATAGGTTCAAGGCTGAGATCGAAATGGTGCTAGGTTTAGTCTGGTTTTTCTTTAGTGGCCAATTTTATAAAAAAACATGGTGTGACAATTAAAGACACTAAAGTGGTCGGTTCGGACGAAGAGCAAGGATTGGGGAATTAATGAATGAATAAAATAAACTAATTTTGAACCAATTGTATTGCCTAAAGTTATCACACAATATTTTATGTAAAATTGACCACTTAAAAAATACAGACTATATATATGTGTGGGACAAGTCTTTGTTTGTTTAGGTTTGGGTGTAGGTTATTGTATTTGACATTCGTACGTTCTAAAACTTGGATCTTTGTTTATTGTTAATTAAAGTTGCCTTTTTTATATCTGGCCCTACTTATTTACTTAGTTTTCAATAGACACATACTTAAAACCATGTTATCAGCACATCTAAATATATTTTTACGGAAATTGAATAAGTTGAAACGAATATTCGAAAAACCGATACTTTACCGAAATTAACAGATGTAAGATTATGAACGAATCCAGCGAAATCTCAAATTAAAAATAAAATTACCGTAGACAACATTCCTTACGGCATACCGAATACCATTTTGTAATTCCACGCGAAGGCTCGTCAAGGAAGCATGTTTATGTTTACTGCTTGTTATGACGTCACACGTTACTTGCGGGGAATCTCATGTGGCATAGCGAATAAAGGCCCTGCAAGGTAATATTTCCCAAACACGTGACTTACAATGATATACAATGCGAAAGTGGAAGGATGTAGGTACCGGGGAAGATCTAGACTATCTTACCATGACCAAATAGACCGGGTCTTATCTGAAGGACAAGTCAGGAGTCTCCGTAACCGGCGAGCGTGTATGAGACAAACTATGAGAGTAGAGGAAGCCAGAGAGGTATGTAAGGAAAGAGCCTGTTGGACGTCTGTACTCTCTGCCTACCCCGTAAGGGATCTGGCGTGATAATATAGATAGATAGATAGACGTGACTTACATCTATATATTGAAATTTTAACTTTGTTACGTGTAATTAAAGTTTAAACTTATTTAGCTATCATTATTATCATCAACAACAAGTCATGTAATCACATCACTGTTGAATGTAGGCGTCTCTCTCACTTTATCATGTTATTCGTTCCGGTGCTGTGCTACTCTATTGAATTATTTGCTGGCCACGTTCACACTGTCAATTAAGCAATAAATATATCAGACAAAACTGCCCCATGTTGGGCAAATGCCTTGTCTCACAAATCGAGGTGAGAGAGACTAGATTATACTTCACCATGAGGACGGCAGTGCGGGTTTCAGTGCGGATTGGTGGAGACAGCTTAGTGGCCATCTGCTGTTGAAATTTATCAAGCCGCCTATAAGGATTTCAACTTGATTTAATGACTGCCAATCTTCAGTGGTAGCCGGAATCCAACGGCTTAACAGGCCTTCCGAAGCACGGAATCGCTTGAATATGAAAATGCCAAAGCCATCACGCGTTTCAGACCGACCGAGTGGAACGCTGCTTAAGCTTGTCGCTAACAACATCGCGGTCGCACGCGCTACGAGCTATCGTTACGAGCGCTTCAATTTTCGCGGTCGCACACGCTATGAGCTATCGTTACGAGCGCTTCAATTTTCGCGGTCGCACACGCTACGAGCTATCGTTACGAGCGCTTTAATTTTTTGCGGTCGCACACGCTACGAGCTATCGTTACGAGCGGTTCAATTTTCGCGGTCGCACACGCTACGAGCTATCGTTACGAGCGCTTCAATTTTCGCGGTCGCACACGCTAAGAGCTATCGTTACGAGCGCTTCAATTTTCGCGGTTGCACACGCTACGAGCTATCGTTACGAGCGCTTCAATTTAGTAATGGTTCTAATTGATTTGTAGGCTTACCTCTCCCTTCATCCCTTTGATGAGGGCGCGTCGATCCGACTCGGCGTTGTACACGACGCGCACCATGCCGCTCCAGGTGCCAGGGTTTACGGCGTTCGGAGCTGGTGACAAAGGAGTCTTGATCTGAGTACCTCACTACTAGGACCGTTGATCACTTTAGTTACTGAGCACCAACTCGATTTAAAGAAAAGGATTGAAAAAAATATATACATATAACACCGTCACGCCTATATTCCCCAGAGGGGGTGGCAGAGGTGTACTGAGTACACCCACGTTTCGCCGACGATGTTAGGTCCCATGTAATAGGGGGCGAACCTATTGCCATATACCGGGCCCAATTCCAGACTCTGGACTCATACTGGGAATTTTTCGTTAGAAAAACTACATTTGTCCGACCTAGGATTTGAACCCAGGACCTCGTGATCACAAAGCGATGCGCTTTGCCACCAGACCAACGAGGCAGGATATATACATATAAACATTGTTATGCCTTTATTCCCCAAGAGGGAATGACGGAAGTGTACCACTCCACTATTCTCCAATGATGCTAGGTCCCATTGTAACAAGGGGCGAGCCCATTACCTTCATATGAGTACAAGGCCAGACCCTGTACTGATACTGAGATTATTTCTGTAGAAAAATTACACTTTGTCCAACCTAGGATTCAAACCCAGGACTTTAAGATCGCAACGCGCTTTGTCCTAAATAGGCCAATTAGGTAGTAAAGAACTGAAATGTTTGGCACACTTGTCACATGCAGTAGTTTTAAAATTATTTCCAACTAAAAAATCGTCATTGCACTGTCAAATCTGGAATTCTGCAATGTATGATGGCAGTATTACAATGGGCTGTAACATGATCGGTGAATTCTGGGTGTAAACAGTACATCCCTGTCATCCCATGATGGTTATTTTCGTGATAATGTTTATTTTCCTAACACAAGCAACCTATTGCTTAAAAGGATATTCCTAAAGGTTCTATGTAAACTAATTTTAAGTTACTGCAATAAACATTTTTTTTAATTATTTATTTTTATAACTAAAAATAGAAAAGAGAGAGAAAATATACATCTATCTATCTATAACCTCACGCCAGATCCCTTGCGGGGTAGGCAGAGAGTACAGAGTTCCAACAGGTTCTTTCCTTACATACCTCTCTGGCTTCCTCGACTCTCATAGTTAGTCGATAAAATATACATACACATATAAATTCATACTTATGCAAGAACAGCCAAACAAATGAATACATATATGTTAAGAAAAGAATATAGTGCTATATGGTGACCAACAATGGTTCAATCATATTTGGAATAAAAAGGAAACATAAAAGTCATAACATTGATTCATAATCCCAGTCCTCAGTTCATTTGCCAACTATAGCATATTAAAGGAACATCTTGGCACTCTTTCAACTCATTTATTCAGAAGATATTTTGGTGTTCCGTAAAATAATCTAAGGGGATTCTGGATAACCCTTTCCCTTGTTTATATTTAGCCCACTTGTGTGGAAGTGGGCTGAAAAGTGAACATGAATCTGGGCAGGTCATAAATATTAACACTGTTTATTATTTATTTATCTATATCTATCTATCTATATCATCACGCCAGCTCCCTCGCGGGGTAGGCAGAGAGTACAGAGTTCCAACAGGTTCTTTCCTTACATACCTCTCTGGCTTCCTCCACTCTCATAGTTCGTCTCATACACACTCGCCGGTTACGGAGACTCTTGACTTGCCCTTCAGCTAAGACACGGTCTATTTGGTCATGGTAAGGTCATGGTCCTCTTTCAGGTCTGGAAGAGGATGTTCGGATCAAGTTTTCTCCCTCCGCAACATCGTAGAAAAGCATCTGGCAGTAAACCGGAAGGTTTTCTGCGGTTTTGTGGACTTCGAGAAGGCGTTTGATAGAGTCGTGCGAAAGAGACTTTGGGACATTTTGCCAGAGTATGGTATAAACGGCACCCTGTTGCGAGCCGTCCAGTCCACCTACGTGGACAGCAAGGCATGCGTACGGGTGGGTGGTAACATGTCACCTTGGTTTGACGTTAAAATCGGCGTCAAGCAGGGTTGCGTGTTGTCCGCTAGACTGTTTATAGTGTATCTGGATAAAAGCCTTCAAAGACTGAATGCGATGACTGAAGGGGTAAAAATGGGTGATCTAGTGATAAACCACCTATTGTATGCAGATGACGCGGTTTTGATAGCGCCAACAGCCACTGATCTGCAAACACTAGTCACAGTTATGAGAGACGACTGCATGAACAATGGCTTACATTTGAATGTGAAGAAAACCAAAATTATGGTTTTTGAACGGGAAGAAACCAGAACGAATGCAAGGATTGTGGTTGGTAACGATGTGCTGGAGCAAGTGAATGAGTTTGTATATCTTGGATGCGCCTTCAGTAAGGATGGGAAATACACCGCTGATATAGAGAGAAGAGTGAATGCAGGTAATAGAGTGAATGGTGCGATGGGAAGGCTACTTGGGAGCCGGCACTTAAGCCAAAAGGCGCAGCTGGCCATGCATAACGGAGTGCTTGTCCCAACGCTGTTATATGGCAGTGAGAGTTGGGTATGTAAGAAGGAGAACGAAAGCAGGATAAATGCGGTCGAAATGCGATCTCTGCGGAAGATGTGCGGAGTCACGCTGACCGACCGTATTCGCAACAGCGTAGTAAGAAAGCGAGTAGGTATGAAAGATAGTATCGGTGTAAAGATGAAAAAGGGTATGCTCCGTTGGTTCGGGCATATACAAAGAATGCCAGAAGAAAGAATGACAAAACAGGTATACAATGCGAAAGTGGAAGGATGTAGGTGCCGGGGAAGACCTAGACTATCTTATTTATTTCACATGGTTAATATCCTCTCACAGGGTCCTTATTCGCTATGTCGAAATGCGACGCTTTACAATAACTCCGTGAAACGATCCTGTGATGGTATGCTGTATGCAATTGCCATGCTAGTACCTGTGTGTGTGTGTGTGCTAATGATCTACGCTTTTGGCCGCGGGGCCTTTACGGCTTCACCGGACAAGAGGGCGAGCGTGCAACCACTACGGTCGAGCCAGAAGGGCAAAGGGGGCAACTAGCTCAAGGGCGCTTCAAGGAGAAACGGCCTCGGCTTGGGCAGTCGCTATGGGGGAGGGTGTCTCGCCGTGGTGCTCTGCACCGACCGGCGGGCAAGGGATTCATCGACCTCGCCGGCGAGGTCGGTGTCGGATCCTGAGTGCGGTATCTGTATCCGAAAGAAGGGATGTAAGGGCATCAGAAGGGTCAGTAAGAACATGCCGCGGACGGCGGTAGCAGCTGATAGGAGGGGAGTTAGGTTCGTAGTCAGCGACGGCTACGATTAGCGGATTTCTATGTTTGGACGCGTTCGCGAAATATCGGGTTGTCGCCTTTTTAATAAAGGCGCGAATAGGTTCGAGACCGAGATCGGAATGGAGATCGACATTCCGTATGAACCACGGGGCTCAGACGGCTTTGCGGAGGAAACGGGATTGAACCGTTTGGAGTCTATTGATGTGAGAGCGGGCGGCGTGCCCGAACACCTCACAAGCGTACGTCATGATGGGCCGTATACAAGTTTTGTAAAGTGTCACTTTATTCCTAAGGTACATTTTACTCCGATTGCAGATCATCGGGTAAAGACGACCGAGCACAAAGGCTACTCGGTTACGGACTCGCTTGATGTGCGGTCCGAAGGTCATGGTATTGTTCAGGGTGACCCCTAGATATTTGACCTGACCATTAAACATTCATTCGAAGTTATCAGAGCACACAGTGTTATGTGTTTGATTGGTCATAGTGTATAGGAAATAGGAATAAATCCTGCCCAATCTCACTTCAGCTTGTGTGTTAAAAGTAGCAATAATTTCCAGTGCTATATTAGTTCATTACCTTATCAAGTGAACGGACGATTTAGCGCAGTGGTTAAGAGCTTAAGCCGCTCCGCCCACTGTGTTTAATAGTCGCGGGTTCGATTCCCGCACGGGACAAATCTTTGTGTGATCCACAATTATTTGTTCCGGTCTGGGTATTTGTGTGTGAATTTTCATGTTTGCAAAAGCACCCATGACATGTTTAAAAAAAAAAGTAAAAGATAAGACGTGCATAATGGCGTAGCTAGCATGGGTGGTGTTGTCAACCCAAGAATCAAAACTGTTATAATTTAAAGTTATATGTTAAGTAAAAGTCTGATATTAAAACATGTTTTATTTATTATTGTTACATATTTTTTTTACAAGTGGCATTTATGCAATCTACCGCAGTTTTACGAATTTTAATAGATGGCCGTACTGATGTATAGTTACGATTCCATTGCTATGTATATTTTTTGATGTTTGTAATTCATGGTATCACCCCTATACAGGCGCCACCCGGTACGGGACGCCCCCGGCGCCCCCCCCCGAGCTAAATCACTGCAAGTGCATCATATTTCAATTATCTTACCTTTAATGCAGTAAGCCAAGTACTTCCCACTGATGTGTATGGCCAGCAATTGTCCAGCATAGAACTTGGTTTCCCAGTTGTAGTCCACCAGATTCTTCAGCTTCACCTTGGAGCTACCATGGTCATGGTTTCCGGCGTTTGTGGTCACCATGACGTTGGTGGAGTACACCTCCGCGCTGCACACGCCATCTCCCTCAGAGAATGATCTATGATAGAGAATTTATTTTCTCTTAGAAAATACACGAAGCTAAAGAGGTCTGTAAGGAAAGAACTTTTTGGTACTCTGTACTCTCTGCCTTCCTCACAAGGGATCTGGAGTGATGATTTAGACAGATACTCATTCAATACCAGGAGTATAGCTATAAAAGCCCCTCAGCCAATAGCATAGATCATTCACACTTACACAAAATGTCTGTATTAAATAGCTACCGGGTCTATGTTTTATAGCCTATGTTATTTCTGGATAATGTAAATTTCTAATGGTGAAAGAATCTTTAAAATAGGTCCAGTAGATTTTAAGTTTATTCGTTACAGACATACAAAAATACAAATCTTTCCTGTTTATTATATGAATGAATGAATTATTTATTTGTCATATATTAAGTGTAGATTACCAAACACTAATCTAGATCTCTGCAGTAGCAATATGCTTATTTTTATAAACATAGCCCCCACACTAGGAATTATCCCTAGGAATTATTCCTGTCATAAGTGCTTTTACAAACATTCACATGCACAAATATGCAGACTGGAACAAACATTTGTGGGTCATACAACATTTGGTTTCAGATGGGAAACGAACCCCTGACTGCTCTATACAGTGGGTGGAGCGGCATAAGCTCTTAACCACTGGACTACGCCGTCATTTAGACGTTCAAAGTTATATCTATGATATAGAATTAATAATCTGCCTCATGGGTCTAGAGGTAAAGCGCATCGCTTGGTGATCACGAGGTCTTGGGTTCAAATCCTAGGTCGGACAAGTGTAGTTTTTCTAACCAAAAATTCTCAGTATGAGTCTGCAGTCTGGAATTGCGCCCGGTAATAGGCTCGCCCCCTGTTACAGGGGACCTAACATAGTCTACGAATAGCTGGTGTACTCAATACATCTCTGCCACCCCTGCTTGGGGAATATAGAGTGTGACGGTGTATATGTTTTTTTTTATAAAATTAATCAGTCTGTACTGTGGCACTGCTTGAACAAAGGCATTCTACTTCAATAAGCAGACTTAATGTGGATTGATGGAGATAAGTTTGTGGCCAATCCCTGACAAAACTTATTAAGCCACCCATAGGCTTCCAAATGAACTTAATGACTGTCACATGAAGTGCCTACCAATGTGTTAGTGTACCTACCAAATTTTGCTACTCAATGTTCTTGATGGCTCAGAATATGATGCTACAACCAATCTTCCTCTATGAACCATAATTCTTAAGTGTGTATATGTATGATAACAAAGACACTGTCCTTAGAATGACAAAAAAAAATTGTCTCAAACAACAAGATGTTAATTAAGAATCCTGTTATTCATGTTTAAAACTAGTTTAAAAAAGGTCTCGCAAACCCCTAAAACATCACTTGGCTAAGTACTACAGAATGATAACATGTTATATTTTCTAGGAGTCTCCTTTCATACCTAAACTCCAGTGTGTAGTAACACATTTGCAGAAATTGTATGAACTGGTATTCACAGAAGACCAGTGTCGTGGCACTTGGATGCCTCCGCATTATGCAAAGTGTATACCATTTCAGTGCCACACTTAATTTTTATTTTATATTATTTGCCTTGTATTTTGTCTCTGAATAAATTTTTTTCTTTATTTCTTTCAAACATGTAAAAATCCAAAATTCATGAAAATACGGACAAAAATGCTGTGCAGTCACTAAAATGATGCACATGCATTCTGAACTAATCTCGGTACTGAATTTCAGGAAGGATTGATAATGCCTATCTGCGTGAGGATTACCTGATGCTTATAGATGTACCTGTGTAGAGTAATTGCATGAGTTTTATTTTCTTAAAGAAGAATTTAACTATTCTCTTCTTCCATTTAGTCCAATAGAAATATGCATTTCATAGACATGGCTGAATGATAAAAATGTGGGATATATAAAGGGGGATGTGGTGAACTTGGAAGTTAATTTTAATTGGATTTTTATAATCATTGAGATTTTAAATGATTACTTTGTTGGCCATGATTGAACCATAAGAAAGGACGAAGCCAAAGGGGTCTTTTAGGAAATAACTTGTCGGAACTCTCTACGGCCTAGCTCTCGAGTGTACTGGAATGATTATATGGATATATAGATAAAATATAGACTTTGTTGGCGAACACAGTTTCGCTTTCAGTTCTGATGAGAAATTGTCATCAATGCCACTGGTACACGTAATACTCTACTGAATCTTAGATTGAAAAGAATTTGCAGGAAATGCATTGGAAAACGTCTGCTTAAGATCTGACACACGGATGCGTAGGCAACAGGTTACAGGACATGGCAGCCACGATACTTATTAGCCTTTCATTAGTTGAATCCACCACGAAACAGCATTACTTTTGAAATTACAGTATATAGTGGGTAAGCAATAAACCCAAAAAGAAACTGAATTTATGATCAATGTCACTCACATAGTTTGGGTAGCATCCGATAGCTTCGGCAGCATTGTTGTTGGTTGCATTACCGGTCTAATCCTCCACTTTCCACATGAATTTTAGAAACTAAAGTGTGAACTGACAAATCAAATCGTAATTGCAAAAAAATCATGCAAATATTACAACAGCAAACCGCTGATGCCGACCGACATGAGAATAAGTGCGTTTTGTTTTTGCCTGTGACAAGAGAAAACATTTGTATTATTTTAAATGAAATGAAACATAATTAAGAAACTGAACCATAAAAATATTAGAAATTTAATGGTTTAGTTTTAAAAAACTATTTTACTGGGTGTTTCTTACTTTTATCCACCCTCGACGTATCAGGTAAAAATACAGAACATACAAATCAAAAGTATAACATAACGTAGGAAAAGAGCTGAGTTCGTTTCCTATTACGATTTGAAATTCGCACTGTTTTATAGAATAAAATGTTGACTTATAAACTAAATATACATAATGGACATGGATATTTATTATTTGTCAAGTAAGCAATAAATAAAATTATACCATACAGAGAGTTGGTTAACTAGAGTATCGTGAAATTATTACACAAAATATTTTGCAAAAGGCAACAAACTTTCTTTTAGTTGACTTGACAGGTGACAAGGCAGTGAATTGATTTTTTCGAAAATGGTAAGAAATAATCGTAAATATTAATTTATTTGGTTAAAAATACTTCTGAAACCTTTACAATCATGTGTACGATTGTTCTAGTCGCTAACAGACAAGATTTCCATGCTTATGACGCGGCCTGGCGGCGACAATGCCCAGAAAGATGACGTGCCTTGGTGGATGCGCTACGGTGGTCGGCTGCTCGGAACAGTTGGCGGCTTCAGTTTGTATTATTTTATTAGTTTATATACAGATTACAGATACCAGAGCCATTAAGGCTAAAATAACATGAGTTTGTCATATGCCAACTTTAGGAGGGTAGTAAACATTACGGAGGTACTCTATAGCCGCCGTGAAAATCACACCACCCTTTATTCACACAATGAATTAAATTTAGACTAATTGGCATAACATATACATATTTGAATTTAGTTGCTACGTTGTTATATTTGCAGTTTCATCCATAAAATTTACTACATACATTACATCTTATATCTTCTGAAACTTGAGAAACAATATTCTAAGAAAACGACAATTTATATCTTTTGAATCTATAAATTTAATTTTAAAATTGTCCTTATGATATTGATAAATTTATTACTTTTTCTATAAAAGGGCTATGCCCACTGGAAAAATTATATAAGTGGACTATTTATAGGAACATAAAATGATATTTAAATTTCTTTGCATTTAAAAAGCATACATTTTTTTAACGGATGATTTAGCACAGTGATTAAGAGCTTGAGCCGCTCCGCTCACTGCTTCTAATAGTTGCAGGTTCGATTCCCGCATGGGACAAATCTTTCTATAACTCACTATTATTTGGCTCAGTCTGGGTATTTGTGATTGTGAATTTTAATGTTTGTAAGCATGCCCACGACACAGGAATAAATCCTAAATCCTAGTGTGGGGGCTACGGTTTTAATAAGATTTTTTTTTATATATATGGTTTGGGTTTGGACACTATTCAGAATCCAACTATGAAGAAGTCAAGATGTCTGGTTTTCTTTTAATATTGTAGCTTATAAGTTATTTATTACACAATATTTTTAATGCACTAGTTCCACACAAAATTGAGGGCAAAATTTATATTATACTAGTTTCTGCCTGTGACTTCATCTGCGCTGAGTTTAGACAGGAACCTATAATTTTTCCAGGGTAAAAAAGAATCCTGTGTTAATCCAGGTAATAAACTATCTGTATGCTAAATTTTATCCAAATCCGTTCAGCTGTTTGTGTGTGATTGACTAACAACCATCTAAACATACAAACTTTCACATTTCTAATATATATTATACTATAATTTCCTGTTAGGAAAAAACAATAGGACCTGTAATAAATCAAAATAAATACTTTGTAAATAATTGCCTGGCCAATGAGGAAAACATATTTTGTAATAGGATTATTTCACAATGGTAGCACTAATTAACTAATTAAATCATTCGACTGATTTATGCTTAGTTCAATACATTTCTATAAATGATATCATATTTTAAATATAACTATGATAACTTAATAAAATTTAAACCGCAAAAAGTCTAAGCATATAAAAAATTTAATTCACCTAATATTAGCAATTACTTACGGGAAATCAATATACTTGATTTCCATTGTATTTTTGCCTAAAATAATAACAATAAAAGTTACAATCCAAGAAGATATGGCTGATATACAATGCGAAAGTGGAAGGATGTAGGTACTGATGTAGACCTAGACTATCTTACCATGACCAAATATACCGGGTCTTCAATAAGTCAGGAATCTCGATAACTGGCGAGCGTGTATAAGACGAACTATGAGAGTGGAGGAAGCCAGAAAGGTATGAAGAACCTGTTGGAACTCCTACTCTGCCTACCCCGCCAGATCCCTTGATCTGGCAGGACGATATAAATAGATATAAGACATGGCGGACTTAAAGAAATACATAAACTGTAAAATAGATGATAAATGGATCTATTATAATTTAATAGATTACTAGTTTTGCCCGCGAATTCGTCATCGTGTTCTTTAGACAGGATTCCTTTTTTTTTTCAGGTATACTATATGTTAATCCAGGTGATAAACTATACTATGTATGCCAATTTTCATCTAAATCCATTCAGCCGTTTTTGTATGATTGAATAACAAACATTTTCACATTTATAATATTATTATAGTAGGATTAGCAGATTCCTGCACCCAGTCGATAGCAGCGCCACCTATCGGGTCTATGTTACTTCTGAATAATGTGCTTTTTAATGGTGACGGAATTATTAATATAAATTCAGTAGTTTAATGATTACAAACAGACAAATCTAGATTCAGATTCATTCAGATTTTTAATATTAGTCTATTTGGTCATGGTAAGATAGTCTAGGTCTTCCCTGATACTTACATCCTTTCACTTTCGCATTCGCATTGTACATCGCATTCAATCTGTTTTGTCATTCGAACTATGAGAGTGGAGGAAGCCAGAGAAGTCTGTAAGGAAAGAACCTGTTGGAACCATACCCTCTGCCGGTTCTAGGTCTCGAACCTATTCGCGCCTTTATTAAAAAGGCGTCAACACGTCACTTCGCGAACGCATCTACCCATGCGAATCCGCTAATCGTAGCCACCGCCGACTACGATCTCCCCCCCCGACCCCTGCCGCCACCGCCGGCCGCGACATGTTCTCACCGACCACCCCCCCCGATGCTTTGTCATCCCTTCTTTCCGCTCAGAATACGGGCGACGACGACGACGTAGTAGTAAATCCCCTCCCATAGCCGGCGGTTGACCGGTGCACTTAGTAGTGCACCCGTCCCCCTACAGCGACTGTCCCAACCGAGGGCGCCTCTTCAAGGCGCCCTCGAGTATGTCGCCCCTTGCCCTTCTGGCTCGAGCCCCAGCCTTCGACGACGACGAAAAGGCCGAGCTTCTCGCCGTCTCCCTCGAGAGCCAGTGCGCCCCCAGCTCTCAGTCCGTCGACCAGTCCCACGTCGACGCGGTCGACAGGGAAGTCGAGCGCAGGGCATCCCTCCCCCCCGTCGATTCCTTACCTCCTATCACCCAAACGGAGGTCGAAGATCTAATTATGGGTCTCAAAACTAAAAAAGCCCCCGGCTCTGACGGCATTTCGAATCGCGTTCTGAAATGCCTGCCCGCCCAACTCATCTGCCTCTTAGTGGCCATATTGAACGCCGCCATGGCGAACTGCACCTTCCCCGCTAAGTGGAAGGAGGCGCTAAGTCATAGGCATTCCCAAGCCCAGCAAACCTCGCAATCTCCCCGCGAGCTACCGCCCTATCAGTCTCCTCAACTCCCTGGCCAAGATATACGAGCGCCTACTTCTGGCGAGGCTCAAAGACTTCGTAACGTCCAGGGGTATCCTTATCGACGAGCAGTTCGGCTTTCGAGCCAAACACTCTTGCGTCCACCAAGTGCACCGCATCACGGAGCACATCCTCTCCGGTCTCAATAGACCCAAACCCATCTACACGGGCGCCCTCTTCCTAGATGTCGCGAAGGCATTCGACAAAGTCTGGCACAACGGCTTGATCTACAAGCTCTACCAATTGGGTGTGCCGGACAGACTCGTGCTCATCTTACGAGACTTCTTGTCGAATCGCGCCTTCCGTTATCGCGTCGAAATGACGCACTCCACTTCCCACTCCATCAGTGCTGGAGTCCCACAGGGCTCAGTTCTCTCTCCGCTCCTGTTTAGCCTTTACACGAACGACATTCCTCGTTCGAGTAAGGTGCATATAGCCCTATTCGCGGATGATACCGCTCTCTACGTCTCGCATAGGAATAAGGGTTTCATTACCAGAAACCTTCAGGCATCCGCCACTTCCCTAGGGAATTGGTTCAGGAAGTGGCGTATTGAGGTGAACCCGGACAAGAGCGCTGGGTGTTCTTCTCCAGAGGTGCCACCCCGCGCCACTCCCTGCGCCGCCCTAGAAGTAATCTCGGCCAAGTGACCATGTTCGACCGACCCATTCCCTGGGTCAAAGAGGTCAAATATCTAGGGGTCACCCTAAACAGTACCATGTCCTTCGGCCCGCACATCAAGCGGGTCCGTCACCGAGCATCATTTCTGCTCGGTCGTCTCTATTCGTTAATCTGGAAGCGGAGTAAAATGTCCCTTAGAAATAAGGTGACACTTTACAAAACTTGCGTTCGACCCATCATAACTTATGCGTGTGTTGTGTTCGGGCATTCGGCCCCCTCTCACATCGATAAACTCCAAGTGGTTCAAAACCGCTTCCTCCGTAAAGCCGTAAGAGCCCCCTGGTTCGTACGGAACGTCGACCTCCACTCCGATCTAGGTCTCGAACCTATTCGCGCCTTTATTAAAAAGGCGTCAACACGTCACTTCGCGAACGCATCTACCCATGCGAATCCGTTAATCGTAGGCACCGCCGACTACGATCTCCCCCCCGACCCCTGCCGCCACCGCCGGCCGCGACATGTTCTCACCGACCCCCCCGATGCTTTGTCATCCCTTCTTTCCGCTCAGAATACGGGCGACGACGACGACGTAGTAGTAGATCCCCTCCCATAGCCGGCGGTTGACCGGTGCACTTAGTAGTGCACCCGTCCCCCTACAGCGACTGTCCCAACCGAGGGCGCCTCTTCGAGGTGCCCTCGGTTGGGCGAGTATGTCGCCTCTTGCCCTTCTGGCTGGCTAGAGCGTAGTGGTTGCACGCTCGCCTTTAAGTCTGGTGTAGCTGTAAAGGCCTCGCGGCCAACAGCGTACATCATTCACACACACACGCCTACCCTGCAAGGGATCTGGCGTGATGATATAAATAGATAGATAGGAGATCAACACCCTTTCTTCTTATGTAATTACAAAAAGTCATTGTAAATTAAGTAGCGTTGTTTCTGTTTAGGTGCTCAATGAGTTTGGCTACATAACATTATAGATATAAATTTTAAGTTCATAGTGATGAGTTGGGGATGTCATTGGTGGTGTCGATAACTCAGTGGAGGAGATGGTAATAAAACGAGTGGACTGCATAATAATTACACTGATAATATTGTTCAGAAATATGTGAGAGAAAGTAGGAATGCACGTCCTCGTATGTATTAGCTGACGGTTGAGGTGCGGGCGGGCCGGGCACGACGACCGCTCGCGCGTTGCGCACGCCCCACCACTCTTGATCCCCGCCTCGACACCTCCTGTTGAGTGGTTGACTCAACAGTCATGTGGTTGTGCGGACGATTAAGCGCAGTGGTTAAGAGCTTAAGCCGCTTCGCCTACTGTGTCTAATAGTCACGGGATCGATTCCCGCACGGCACAAATCGTTGTGTGATCCAAAATTATTTGTTTCAATCTGGGTATTTATGTATGTGAAATTTCATGTTTGTAAACGCACCCACGACACAGGAATAAATCCTAGTGTGGGGCTACGTTTATAAAAAAGAAAAAAAAATAACCTGTATCTGAAGAACGAATTCCAACGAGGTAGTTGCATTTTAGTCAGGATACAGATGTTCTAAGGTTTAGTTTATCATCAGCCCAAAGACATCCACAGCAGAACACACCCAAGGTTCACCATGAAAACCTGCTTTGCGCTGTACGTACCCAGCTTCCCTTAACCTATACAAGATCAGTAATCCCTTATGTGGAGAACCTGCCCACTCGACATCTTCCAGTACGTGGTCGCTACTCAAGAACTGGTGGGCTACAACCGTGGCTGGTCACCACCCTTCCAGTAAAGTGATGTCGCCATTCTACCCAGTAGTGTTCCGGCATGTTGCGCAAAGATGCCTTACATGCAGGCGGGTCTAGTCCGATCATATCGATTCGGAACTCGGTCTAGCTTTCGTCTCCTCACCCTATTTACTCTGAAATATGCTGAGGAGACGAAAGTTATACCGAGTTCCGAATCGGTATTAACGAAGCCTGTTACAAAGTGATTAGGCTGTTACTTAGTCAGTAACCCATATTTTTGGCCCCATTGTCACTTTCCATCACGTGAGATAGGGGTCCATCACTGACCAGTCCTTATTACAAAAAAATAACCTTCTGCGTCAGTACTACAAGTGTCACTTAAGGAGCTACCGCAATAAAAACGTGTACTCTATACACTTTAGGAACTATATGGATTACAGACTTAATATTTAGGAATATGATTTTGGACTCTACATTTTATAAACTGATAAATGGAATACACGTTTAAACAAATATTCTCGAAAGAAAAAAAATCTAAAGTCATCTATTGCTTTAAATTGTCTGATTCTAACGCGAAACGCATAGGAACGAGTGAATAGAAATTACTTAAAAACATAGCGATTAATTGTAGCAAAGTTTTTGTTAAGCTGATTTTTTATTTGATAGTGTAGTCTTTTTATCATCATCATCATCATCATCATCTCAGCCTATACTTGTCCACTGCTGAACATAGGCCTCCCCAATCGCTTTCCAGCGTAATCGGTCCGATGCCACCTGCATCCAACGACTTCCTACGATTTTCACAAGATCGTCGGTCCATCTGGCAGGCGGTCGTCCCACGCTGCGCTTGCCAATACGTGGTCTCCACTCTAGAATCTTTCTGCCCCAACGCCCGTCCGATCTACGCGCTATGTGGCCCGCCCATTGCCACTTCAGCTTGCTAATCCTAACGGCTATGTCGGTGACCTTGGTTCTTCTACGAATCTCCTCATTCCTGATTCGATCGCGTAGAGAAACGCCGAGCATAGCTCTCTCCATAGCTCGCTGAGCAACTCTGAGCTTTTTTATGAGACCTATTGTAAGAGACCACGTCTCTGATCCATATATCATCACTGGTAACACACATATATAGTCTTTTTATAACATCATAAAATTTTCCTTTGCACATATGTCGTTCAGCCGTCCCTTATTATTTTTTTGTAAAGTAGTTGTATCACTGTCACTCGCCCGGTCGATAATCGGTTGATCGCGGTTGGCCCTTAAGACTATTCTTTTAAGTAGGTATTTAGGAAAAGGAATGCGTTAATTCCAAGAATACTTTGTCATGTTTAGATTAATCAAAATATGTAGGTATTATAACAATTTCTACTAGACTAGACTATCTTACCATGACCAAATAGACCGGGTCTTATCTGAAGGACTAGTCAGGAGTCTCCGTAACCGGCGAGCGTGTATGAGACGAACTATGAGAGTAGAGGAAGCCAGAGAGGTATGTAAGGAAAGAGCCTGTTGGAACTCTGTACTCTCTGCCTACCCCGTAAGGGATCTGGCGTGATGATATAGATAGATAGGATAACAATTTCTCCATGATACCTATGTCAGTGGCGTCTTCATAATGTGTAGTTTGATTAAAGCTTAACAATACAAATAGAATTCAATTGTATTTTCAGTACAAGATAAGAGAAGATAAGCGGTTCTTCGTGTTTTTATTTGTTTGTTCATAAAACGACACTGAATATTTCATTCATAATGGATCTTTCGTTGGAGTCGCGACCTCGGTTTTTGTGGCCAGTTGCGGCAATGTACCTTTATCTTGTGATCCAATTATAGACTATTTTTAAAAAGACATTATTATCGTTAAGGTGTTTACCGTTTCGCAGTCCATTGTCATATCTCGTGGACATTGTAAACAATCGTCACTTTTGAAGCAGAAATGTTTAAAGGACATGTCGCATAGTTGCCATTCCTAAAGTCTGTGTCTAAACACTGCGATAGAACATACGCTTGACATTTCGAGCCTATGTCGAGCGCATATTCAACAAAAGGGCGGGCATAATTCTTGACTACGGACTAAGGAATTATTCGATGGAAAACACCTAATAGAACTTTGTCTGACTTAAAATTTGAATCCAGCATTTAGAGATTGCCAGCTGCGTCACTAGACGAACGAGACAGCCTAAGTATTTCACCATATTTTAGGACTCAGATGAATATGACCTTGTTTCTATTGTTACCTTTTAAATTGTATCGCGACACCCACGGCGGCGCCTAATCCACATTTTGCGGCAGTTTTAGATCGAACTAGCGACCCGCCCCGGTTTTGTATTGGTAACACGGACAATATGTAATCAATTCTGATAATTTGCACAAAATAATCACAATTTAATCTTCCTCATGAATCAGTATATCAATTGGCAAAAACCGAAGCAGAATTCGTGTTAATTCTTAGTTTAATAAAGGCGTGGCGGGAGAGAAGTCTCCCGCCACGCCTTTACGCCAACTTTTATGTATAGTTAGATTGTCTCACGCACAGAACAAAGAAAGACTACTATCTATATCATCCTCCCTATCTATATCATCACGCCAGATCCCTTGCGGGGTAGGCGGAGAGTACAGAGTTCCAACAAGTTCTTTCCTTACATACCTCTCTGGCTTCCTCCACTCTCATAGTTCGTCTCATACACACTCGCTGGTTACGGAGACTCTTGACTTGTAAACTATTCCAGATAATGAAATAGACGCTCAGAACTTTCACATACCACTTATTTATGTTATCATCATCACCCACGGCCCTTTCTTAATAACACTTTCTATATTAGCTGCACTTACTTCTTACAAATCTTTGGTTTTATTTATAACTCAAGAACAAGTCCTTTTGTTCTTTTACACAGGCCGGAGGTCGGCTGCTCGACAGAAAAAAAATCTACAAACAGGGTGACTTACATTTTTGTGATCGTACTCACGACCACAGGAATAATTCCTAGCCCCGCCTTAGGTTTTATTTTATTTTAAAAAATATAGTCTCACTAAGAAATAATTTAGTGTCAGGGATGCGTTTACAACCATGAAATTCACATTAAACATCCAGACTGAAATAAATATTTGTGGATCACATAAAGATTTGTCTCGCAACCACTCGATCAGATCCGATCGATGTTAATATTTTTTCGTATGCGTGGTGCTTTACAACCGGGCCTTAGCCTAGTTGTAGTCTCCTCTATGGCTGATGTGGCACTTTTTTGTGTCTCCCGCTTTGCAAAGGAGGGGAGTGGAATTTTATTTTTTCTACTCCTGTTTTTATTTCTAATTAAATTTGTTGCGAGCTCCAAGAAAATTAGTGTGCCTCCCGGGACACCCCAAGGTTCAAACCTTGGTGTCATCCAAGGAGAGCATTGTGGATCCTGGCTTACAGGAGTTACAATGGTGGGAATGTGTGGCAGGCTTAGTCCAATTAAAAAAAACTACTCGATCCGATGAGCGGAGCCTACTGGATTAAGTCGTACATCATTAGACTAAGCTTAAAAAATACTTTCGATTTTCAGTGGCTATAATCCTGGGGCTGATCTCGTGCGTGGGTATCGTGCTGCTGAATGTGGCAGGGCTGATCGCCGGCATCTGGCAGATGATGGCCGGCTTCCTGGTGCTGGTGTGCGAGGCGCCATGCTGCTGCTTCTTCATCGACTTCGTGCAGGCCTTCAGCGACAAGATGGAGTCCAGGCCGTATTGGAATAAGGCCGTTTTGTATATTTCGTGAGTTAGATACTTTTCACACACAAAGAAGGTAGGGGGGTACTTAGTAAATCCAAATGTTGTAGTTAAGGGATTTTGGATCCAATGTGAGAGAGACCAGCCTTTTTTTACATAAATCATAGCCCTACACTAGGAATTATGCCTGTGTCATGGATGCGTTTACAAAATTCACATTCACAGAGACCAAGGCCGAAACAAATATTTATGGGTCACACAAAGATTTGTCCCGTGCGGGAATCGAACTCGCGACTACTCGATCCAGTAGGCTGAGTGGCTTAATTAAGCTTTTAATCACTTCACCAAGCCAACGTTTTGAAAACTATATTTTTCACATAAGATGGGTAGTGACAGTTCTAAGTGCCAAACGAAATTAATATTTCATTCAATGGTATAAAGGCATAAAACTATAAGTATAGAAATGGGTCATGCCTCTTATTGCCATTGAATAAATTATAATTTTCTTTGAGACTTACAACTCTCATAGTACCCATTTTTCATGAAAAATACTATAGTTAAGTTCTTTAGACCATGGAGGTTTTCTTATGATATTTCATCATGATCAGTGAAAAGACGTTCACTGCAAAACACGTGCCTCCCCTAAAATGGCTTTTCGCTGGAAGTTATCAATTTTTTTGACCCGTGACTTTCATTAGGACATTGGTCTACCATCTAGCGCTTTTCGGTTCCTGATCGCCTCACAAGAACCTTCTTCTCCAACAGCTTTCATTTCTGCGAGCAATATGCTCGCTCATAATGTTTACTTCTATTATTTACATTCGTTATGTAGATATGCAGTGATAGCTTAGTGCTTAGACCGTTGAATTGCAAAGTCAGAGTTCTCGAATTCAAACCCAGCCACGCATCTCTGTCTATTCGAAAGAATGAGCGTATTAAAAAAAAAAACTTTCACTTGCTTTAACGGTGAAGGAAAACATCGTGAGAAAACCTGCATGCCTGAGAGTATCTCGAAGGAGTGTGAAGTTCGCCAACCCGCACTTGACCAGCGTGGTGGACTATGGCATAAGCCCTCTCAGTGTGAGAGTAGGCCCGTGCCCAACGGTGGGACAGTGTTTTAATTGGGCTAATATTAATATTATTATTATAGATAATACCTACATAATAATTATAATATAAGCCTTGAATCTATCGAATATCGAATGATCTATGCATTTTAAAACATATCTACTAGATATGTTTTAAAATGCATAGATTATTCGATCGACAAAGATAGCACAGCCATTCCCCTAATCGCTTACCGTGTAAGCTGTGGTGTATGTGTATAGTATTCTGCTGGTGATTGTTCTGTCGATAAACACATCGTTACACGTGTGTAACGATATAACTTGTTAGTTCTATACAAGGTGTAACATAATAAACGCTAGACCTGAAAGTAGTTTGTTCTAAATCGATTACTGAATTGATTCCAACAATTTTGATTGTATCTTTTTTTTTTAATTTGCCCAAAATGCTGTTACGTCGCTAGCGCGTTGTAATTAACTGAATTTATTCTTGATTTGAAGCGATACGGATATTTCAAATGCATTTCTAAAACGTATTTCTCAATACGCACACATACACATCCTAGTTACATTGTTAATTAGGGTATGAAACAGCTTAAAAAAGTGGTAAAAAATATTAAATTTGGTAATTCGGTTTTTGTATTGAATTTGTGAAGCATTTATCTAATCGGGGTGTCTGAAGTCTTGCGTTATTTAAAATACAGCTTATATATACAATGTTCTTGAGTTTCCTCAAGCAGAACATTGCACATTTACATGCAAAGCGACTAGGACAAAGGGTAGGACACGTCATAACTATAGCTATATGGTTGTCCTTTTTATTCAACGTTCTTCGAAAGACATTTGAATGAGAGAGCCGTATAATAGGATAGATATAACAATACTCTGCATATCGTCGGCGAAGAGTAAAAATCTTATAAGTGTCTTAACACAAAATGCAAACACCGACAGTCTTGCAGTGTTTCTTATTTCAAAATAGCAGACTTCATAGATATATTTACGATGCATGACAGTCATAGATGGCCTTGTGAACAGAGATGGACAAAATGTAATCAGATTAATAATTAACCACCCCCGCTTGGGGATATAGATGAGGGTGTATTAATGATTAACGATTACAATTGCATTTTGTAATCTTCAACGATTACGATTACAGTTTTAATCTTGAATCATGATTGAATATTACAAAATGCAATTGTAATCATTAATCTGATTACATTTTGCTGATCTCTGCTTGTGAACTATACTGAATTTGGGAGCGTTCAAGTTATGCAATATGAACTTTTCTAAATATATAACAAAATTTGAAATAAAACTATTTTACGGATTTTATCGCGGTTATTTTTGTTTTTTAGTTTTTAGTCCAAAACCAAGCATAACACTGCAAGACCTCAAGACAACGTGAGCTCATTCTGCGTAGATCGGACCAACAAAAATAATTAAGAAGTTTGAGGGTATCCCGGAACAACTATGCCTTTTGGACGTCTAACACCTCAGTCTCTCCCGTGACCATGGGTGCTGCAAAGCACTCGAAACGTCGGGAACTAAAAAACAAAAATAAACCGCGATAAAATCCGTAACATACTTTTATTTCATGTGTAATATTCGCGAAAATCTAAGAACTCAGCATATAAAAAATTATCCTATTTTGGTATAGAAATCGATTTACGAGGTTTTCATGCGTCGCCGAAGATATACAATATTTTTATCTATAATGAACATAACCATTATTTACAATAAAAACTTGATTTAATATGGTCGTGTAGAACGGATAAGCGCATGAATCACTCGAAGTAAACAAGACAATTCAATTAAATCGGCTTATCGACCGACGGCGATGGCCGCTCAATTTATAAGTTTTTCTTTGCTGTACTATTTTGAGTTCCTCGATAAGTTAACATACCATGACCTTTCATTTCTATGTCACTAATAGAGACAATAGGTAAGACGATAGGTATATATTATTTTTCACATAGAATGGGTAGTGATAATTCTAATTGCCTAACGAAATTATATTTTATTCAATGGCAATAAGAATCATGACCGTTTCTATACTTTTGGTTTTATGCCTTAACCACCATTGAATTAAATATTAGTTATAAAAAATACTATAGAGTGCGCTAGATAAGTCGGTACGTCGTCGTTTTGACTCTAGTCGTGCTTGGTAATCGCCGATAGAGCTTAAAAGTAATAGTCTACAAGTTCCGGCAATAGGCCTTAGGTTAATATGTTAAGTTTTTTCTCAGGAATGAGTAGAGTTATCAAGTTGAAATTTATCTCAAAATAGCGACCCGCCCTAGCTTCGCACGGGGGAATAATACACATAAACCTTCATCTTGAATTACTCCGTCCATTGGTGAAATCCGTATGAAAATCCGTTCAGTAGTTATTGAGTTATCACGTTGAGACAGACAGACAGACGCGGCAGGGGGACTTGGTTTTGTAATATGTAGTGATCCTAAAGTCTACGGGTCTCTTGGCAGTGTAAAAATGAAATCAATCAAAAGATACGCCCATATAAACTCACGCTCAATGTATTAGAGTATTATCTTCTCATTAATTTATGAAGAATCATTAGATTTGGCTATAAGCTGGTATTTACAATACAAAAAAAGTAATAAAAAAATTGTTAAAATTTATTAACATCACACAATCCTCGAATTCCAGTAAAGTCACGGCTATTTTTCGACATTTTTTTGAGACTTGAATGTAGAACTTCAAATTCCTAGAGCCTTTTTCACCACCCTCGAGTAAAGTATTGGTTACTACACGTTTAGCGTTACTCGGCAATTAAAACTGGCTAGTTAAATCGTTGAATAGGGCTACTCAGAGATGGTGGAATCCGTACATAGACTTACTTGTAACTTTAATTGTCGATTAATCTAATATAGACTTAACTTGAGGTAAAGGAGACCCTTATATAGACAAGAGTCTCCGTAACCGGTGAGCGTGTATGAGACGAACTGAGAGTGGAGGAAGCCGGAGAGGTATGTAAGGAAAGAACCTGTTGGAACTCTGTACTCTCTGCCTACCCCGCAAGGAATCTTGCGTCATGATGTAGATAGATAAATATAGGCCTCTGTCACCACCCTCGAGTAAAGTCTAAAGTTGAAGATAACTCAATATACCATAACCGTCAGTGGCTTTGCAAGCATAGGCAATCATTTCTATATTAGTTATAGGCCCAATAGGAGAGGCGACTAGTAGAGTGAGCTAGATAAACACGAGTCTTAAAGTACATAACATACATGTATAGTCTATTCCAATCAAACTTAAAAACTTTGTGAACAAACCATCACTATTTTTTGATGTTTTAGTTGTGATTGCAATCTATAACAAGTGTAATATGAAGGCGACAGTATTTTCGAATACATCGAAATGCAAAATGCTGTAAGAAAGAAATCGACGTTTTTTATGTTGAGTAAAAAAAGGTTTTCACAGTTTTAAAGTTGGATTAAGGTCTGGAAGAGGATGTTCGGATCAAGTCTTCTCACTCCGCAACATCGTAGAGAAGCATCTGGCAGTGGGCCGGAAGGTTTTCTTGCGGTTTTGTAGATCTGGAGAAGGCATTTGACAGAGTTGTGCGAAAGAGACTTTGGGACATTTTGCCAGAGTATGGTATAGATGGCACTCTGTTGCGAGCCGTCCAGTCCACTTATGTGGACTGCAAGGCATGCGTACGGGTGGGTGGTAACAGGTCACCCTGGTTTGACGTTAAAATCGGCGTCAAGCAGGGTTGCGTGTTGTCCGCTAGACTGTTTATAATATATCTGGACAAAAGTCTTCAAAGACTGAAAGCGATGAATGAAGGTGTACAAATGGGTGACTTAGTGGTAAACCATCTACTTTATGCAGATGACGCGGTTTTAATAGCGCCAACAGCCACTGATCTGCAAACACTAGTCACAGTTATGAAAGACGACTGCATGATCAATGGCTTACACTTGAATGTGAAGAAAACCAAGATTATGGTTTTTGAAAGGGAAGAAACCAGAACGAATGTAAGGATTGTGGTTGGTAACGATGTGCTGGAGCAAGTGAATGAGTTTGTATATCTTGGATGCGCCTTCAGTAAGGATGGGAAATACACCGCTGACATAGAGAGAAGAGTGAGTGCAGGGAACAGAGTGAATGGTGCGATGGGAAAGCTACTCGGGAGCCGGCACTTAAGCCATAAGGCGCAGCTGGCCATACATAACGGAGTTCTTGTCCCAACGCTGTTATATGGTAGCGAGAGCTGGGTATGTAAGAAGGAGAATGAAAGTAGGATAAATGCGGTAGAAATGCGAGCTCTGCGGAAGATGTGCGGAGTGAAGCTGACCGACCGCATTAGCAACAGCATAGTAAGACAGCGAGTAGGTATGAAAGATAGTATCGGTGTAAAGATGAGAAAGGGCATGCTCCGATGGTTCGGGCATATAGAAAGAATGCCAGAGGAAAGAATGACAAAACAGATATACAATGTGTAAGTGGAAGGATGCAGGTACCGGGGAAGACCTAGACTATCTTACCACGATCAAATAAACCGAGTCTTATCTGATGGAAAAGTCAAGAGTCTCCGTAACCGGCGAGCGTGTATGAGACGAACTATGAGAGTCGAGGAAGCCAGAGGTATGTAAGGAAAGAACCTGTTGGAACTCTGTACTCTCTGCCTACCCCGCAAGGGATCTGGCGTGAGGTTATAGATAGATAAAGTTTGATTTGAATAGAGTATACATAGTTATAGCTTTCGAAAGCATGTGCGTATTAAAAATTAATTATTACTTGCTCTAACGGTGAAGAAAAACATCGTAAGGAAACCTGTAAACCCCAAGAGTTTCACGTAGGTGTGTGAAGTTCGCAAACCCACACTAGGCCAGCGTGGTGGACCATGGCCAAAGCCCTCCCAGTCTGAAAGGAGGCCCGTGCTCATCGGTGGGACAGATCCTAAACCGGGCTAATATTATATACATAGTTATATGACTATAAGACTTGTTTCCATGGAGATTATTAAGAAAATAAATTATCTATGTTCATAGCATCGCGTTGCCGGCCTTCTTCTTGAACTTCTTCAGCGTGAGCACGTGGCTCGGCAGCGGCGCCATCTTCGGCACCGGCATCATATACGGGATGATGGCGCTCGGCAAAAAGTCAGTATTGCTCTATGTAATATATTATGCATTGACTAACGGTTGGAGAATCAGGATTTTAGTTAGTGTTGCCAGATAAAAAAATAAAATTTTGGATACAAATCATATCATTTATTTTACATAAACCCTACAGGGGTACTTGCAATTTGTCAATTTTACATATTTGTTTTCAATTTAGTCCACCTACTAATCCTGAGAAGATCCGGCGAGAAACTTCAAAATTCGTCAGTTTCTCTTTTTTTAGTATTATAATTTTAAAAGTTTTCGTACTGGTGCTTTTACAGATAGTGCTGTCAAATTAAAGATACCATGATTCTTTGTTTTATTTAGTTACTTAATGAAAATATATTTTAACAATTTAAGGTCGATTTTTCGTGAACGCATTTCGAATTTGTTTTGTTCTGGCAGCACTGTTCTTGAAATCCAAGCAGTATTTTTTACTAATGTATACATATAATACTGATTGAATTTTTTCTAATACAAAAGTAACTAATTTTAATGTATTTGATGTGTTTTCGTTAACTGGTGAAGGGTTAATAACATTATTTAATTATAATTTACTTGTATTGTGTGTCCATTAACTGGGGTCATATACAGGATGTAAAGGAAACGTGTGCGAAACCTAAAACAGGTGATAGCGCTTATCAGTCCGAACAAATATTGCTTTGGCGATCGGAAATAAAACAAATTTCAGTGTCATACATTTTGGTGGAATAGGTATCAACATTTCGTATGAAGTTTTTTTTTACTTCCAGTCGGTGTTGTCATAGTAATGGTAGATTGTATTAAAAAGTACTATCACCTGGTTCAAGTTTAGCGCTTTTGTGTCGTGTATCCTGTATACATTAAATTTAATACTGCTTACTGTATTAACATGTATATTTTAACATTCGTACACTTCTCGGTTACGTTCGCATTGAATAGGCGATATTTATCTCACGGAATTTTTAGTGTGGCCTTGATTATATAAAATTAAAAAATCAAGTGCTTATCCAAAACACGAAACAAGTGTATCGTACATCTTCTTGATGCTATGGTTATAAATTCGAATTAATAAAAAAAAAAAAACAAATATATAGATATTGGAGTATGAATTAAAAGGTAACTGTCCCAGTTTTAGTTGCGTATTACCCACATTCAAAATCACACATAATAGTGTTATTGTCGCCCAAAAACTTGTGTTACGGTAAAGTAAAATCATATAGTTAAAACTATAATAATAATAATAATAATTTATTGCACACAAAATAAAAATAAAAGGACAAAAAAAGTATTGTACATAGTTGGTGGTACAGTAAGGCGGCCTTATCGCTTAAAGCGATTTCTTCCAGGCAACCTTTGGGTAGAAGACAGCGATGCTTATGATAAAAATTTAAAAAGTGCAACAGTTCAATAGATTTTAACTAAATAATAAAAATAAACAATTTAAGGGATATAAATGAAAGAGTCAATTTTACCTATAACACATAATACAATATATATAAGAGTTAAGAAGTAACGAATTAATAACGAGCGAACCAAAATTTTGAGGAGGAAGGGAAGCTTGTATTAAATTTGAAGGAAATGTGATTTAAACCATTAATTTTTGTTACATACACAATGCAGATAAGAAAAAAAAACAAAATCGAGAATAGAAAAAATAAAGTTGAAGGAACTACACAACTTAACTTGCTGCTGTATGTGTAAGCATGGGAACCAGCTCAGTGTACGTTGTGCTTGACGAACTGCACTGATTTTCAGCTGGTCCCCGCCACACGCCCCACGAATAGAAAATACAATAATAATTGTTAAAAAAAAATATATCTAATGGATTTTTAGTTCATATATAAGAGCAGGTACGTCATTAGTGTGGGTGTGTCGTGTAGGTTATATTACAGTACGAGTATGACGAAGTCTATAAATAAAATTTCATTGGGCTATTTGAATGCGATCGTATCGCGCGTGCGTGGGTGCGGGTGCGCAGGGGCTCGCGCGACGACATGGCGGCGATGGCGGGCGGCGCCACGCCGCCGGGCGCCGCGCTGCCGCCGCACGACCACAGCGCCACGCTCATGGAGGACCCCGACGTCTGGCGCCCCAACTAAACGAGGCACGACCGTTACCGCGCTACACTTATGCACGCACTCCACCATCTTAGTACTAGCGGGCCGAATATCACATACAGACGCGCCCTCCACGTGGTTCTCGGAAATATGAAAGATTTGCCCAAATTACCGACGGAGAGCGACGGGAGCGCGATGGAAGCGCTCGTCTACGTTCGGTCATAACGTTAGCCGTGGCGCCGAGCCGGGCTGCGCTGTGTGGCGTCTCCCGTACATTACAACTCCCCGAGCCGCGCCACCGTCGCGCTCCCGTCGTGCTGCTATATAGCGAAACCTTAAGCGGGTAGTATCCTCTGAGATCTGCCGAGAAGCCGCGCAGAGTGCGTTTGTGTGCATGATTCTTATTCGAACCACTAGTCCTAAGATGCTCAACTGTTTACATATTTTAACTGCGCCCTTACCTTTACTACTCGCCCTCAGACGATGTTGATCGCTTACCCCTCACCATTCACTTTTTCAATGAGCGTTAGTAAACCGCTGGAATAAAACAAGGGGTAACGATACATTCTTTTCAAAATCGCTTTAACACACTTTGACCAAGCGCCCGTGCGAATGCGGACTTATCTCTCCTAACTCTCAGACGATGTTGATGAATAATTCATCAATATCGGCTACATAACGGCTACATCAAACGGAATTCGGTTTCGGAATATCTATTCTGAATTTTGCAGGCACTTAGTCCACACAAAATCAAAAATCTCACCATACCGTAGTTTTCTGTTTGAAATTTGAAACTCTACTTGTGTGATAAGATCAATGAGTTTGTGTGGATCTGCTGTCTGAAATTCCGAATAGATATTCCGAAACGGGATTCCAGCTGTATGTGACCGGCTTTAATATTTATCTAGCTGTCACATATGCAAAACTAGCCACGTTGTAGCTATTTTGTATATTATCTACCTGGGATCAAGCGCTTTGTCTGACTTCATTTTTGTCCACTTGATTTTATTTTTATTATGAAATGGACTTTGGTATATTTAATTCTCACAAAATGTTAACACTGAAAATTATTAACATTATCTGATGGCGACTGTACGTTTGGCATATCGTTAGTTTGAAATGGGTCATTTTATCCCCGTTAGAGCTACAAAAGTCCAGTGAATACGAAACCTGTGCCATTATCTTTGCCACATTGTCAAAGGGTCACGTGCGTGGGACTCATAGGAAAAGCTTAACCTTTTTACTATATGTCTTATGCCTCCTAAACCGATTAGGATGATTTTTTTGGATTCATGGGTTCACCTTAGTGTTGCAAAAACGCTCGAGTCGGCGCTTAAAACGCTCGCGTTTCTACGTGCTTCAACGCTCCTAAGCGTCGACTTAGCGCTAAGGCTCGACTTCATCGCTCATTTTTACAACACTAGGTTATCTGGATGGTTCTAGCTATAATTGGACCCAGAAGAGTAGGTAAATATAAATTGTATGCGTAAGAAGCGGCGAGAAACTGCTAGTATGTCTTATAACTGACGATGTGCCATTCAACCTAACATGGATTCTGTTCCATGGCTAAAACTTGAAAATAACGCTTATTACGATTTAATGCGGTATGAACGTTTATATTTTATTTTGCACTTTTTCATGTTGCAACCACTGCTTGGATATACTTACTACTAGTTTTTACTCTATGTTTGTATGTGAATGTGAAAAAACCATGTTTAAATTTAGTATTATATTTATTTTTAATTAGTTTTTAAGTGATGAGATTTTTTAATTTAATGTTTTATTTTTGATAATTATAAAGTAATTGACTTGTTTTCAAAAGTGGCAAATAGAGACGGCTACGGAGCCTTTGTACAACAGTGGAACCTTGCTGTACAGTTATAAAATATGTTAGTTTATTGCCATTGTCGAGTTTTATGTCATTTACATATATACATACAATATACTTGGGGTAAATATTGAAGTCATGCAATTAATACGTCATCAAGAAATAATGTCATTATTATACAGTTTGTTCATTTTTGTGGGAATGCTACCCCAGGGGTGGGTTAGAATGCCCAGTCGGTAGACAGTCCTCTACGAAAGACGTGGAATTTCTTGATCCATGCAGTTGATATAGACTTTTTTTACTTTGTAATTTTTTATTTTGCAGTTGCATCCTTGCTATAGTAGTAACAATTATAAGAAGTCCGATTTGACAGCGGTATCTGCATAGAATAATAATATTTATAGCGAGGGCATAAGGTTCAAACTGATGACGTAAATTTGAATGATCTGCAAGATCCGCAAGATATGCGTAGCCTGTTGCTTTAATGTCATGATTTTTTGCCTATTTTATCGGTCAAAAGGGACTTCTTATCTACATTAGTGTAGACACCATACAAACTTTATCCTAACGGACTAAATAAAATGAGTTTCCCACATGACAGAGCATCGGTAGAAGATATGAGGACGTCGGCCGCGAATCTGGAGGCGGGCATGGGCCAGCCGACGTCCGCGCCGCGCGCCACGCTCGTAACCAACGAGCAGCCCGTCAGCATGACCATGCCCACGCGGCACTGACCCGCGCCTGACACCTCTCACATCTTATGCGCTCCTGGTACCCGTAAGTAAGTTAGTTCCGATGACATAATATATATGGATATGCAATACCAACGAACACATGCTACTGTCAAAAAATTAAAATTGCCGTCGGTCTGGTGCAACTCATGAAATTCATCTAGTTTTTGACCAGAGACCACAGTAACAGGTGGACTTTAAAATGACGGACCGGCAGCAAACTGATTATTGCCAGAGACAAACATTTTATGTCCGTATATTATAATGACGTCAATGGTTATTTCCGATCGGTTAGAAAAATGTTTTAGTGAAAATCTAGTAAATTAAATTATATTGATTTGATTAATCTACCCCAATCGGGTCATTTTGTAATCGATGAAGTTAGTCGACTATTGTCGATATGTACTCTGCATAATTTTATAAATACAAAAAAAAATTATGGTCGTGTTTACATATCCACAACAGTGTGGTCAAATTTAGGAAAGTACCAAATTTGTCGATAATAGAAAATAAAAATTAATCTTATCTACCTAAAACTTATTTTTAATTCGTTTTTAATGGTAACACATGTGTCAAAAAGGTGTCACTTGTATTTTATTCAGAATCTGAATGACTCGGATTTTTTTAAAGTACATTTGTTATTTGTTTCCACAATAAATTTATCTTACAATATCTGTACTAGAGTAAAATTTGAACACACTAAGTAAAATTTAACCTTAATTTAATAAAAACAATAAACATTTTTTTAGTTGTTGACTCTATATTAGCCGTCCTAAGCTGGCAACCTTTTTTCTGTTCTGACATTTGAACCATGTTGTCTGTGGATATGTGAACACGAGTTTATACTTGATATTTATTGCATTAATTTTAACTTAAGTAGGGTGAAGTTCAAGTTAATAGCACTTTATGGACCCAACAATGATTTGTATACCACCAGTGCAGATTTGTATAGTGCTAATTGTTTGAACCACCCGCATAATAAAATGTATCGTCCGCTAATAGTAATTTAAAGGGCGTCAGTCAGGGCAAGGCCGATTCTTTTGCCAATCAAAATTTTGTAGTTTAATCAGGAGTGTCACCGATTTCTGTTGAATTTTACGTACATAAGTAGTAAGAATGATTGATCGACTATATAAATTCGTGCGATTATTCTAATTCATAGCCTTTTAATCGATAACTATTGGTGAACTGTCGGCCGTGTTGACACCCAACAAAAGGGGCGGCGTATCTATGCTAGACTGTCTAGATGTAATTTGAATATCTCTAAATTTAATTTATTTTTACATTATTCTTACGAGTTTGGTACTAGTGAGCGCATAGTAAAGTTTCGTAATGACGTCTGTTCTTATCGAGATAAAGTGACTGTTCTCCTGTCTCCCAAGGCTTTTCACAATTTCCTGCTACCAACCTAATAGTGTAGCCAATTTAAAACTCCAGTGTCCTCCATACAAGGGTCAATCCACACCCACTTACTGTCTGGTATGCGCGCCTTGTTTGTTATTAGGTGTGGTTTTACCCTAATAGTATTGCCAACCTTTTTTATTTATAATCTTGCTTGTAGATAGACAATATTTTAATTTTCCAATTATTCAGCATGTATTGTAATTATATTTAATTATTTGTTACATTTATAAAGTTTTATGAACTAAGCTGATAATAATAGTCGTAATACCCCTTGGCCCTTTGAATAGTTTGTACTAGACTTATTTCCAATAGAGGCTATTTTATGCGTGAACAAAATGTTAATTTAATTTTTGTAGTAAATGTTTAAAGTCAGTTTTTCAATACTGTACATTCAATTTATGAAGGACCAATCGCTTCAGTTTGTGAGTACTGACTTAATTTAAACATAGAACATTGTTCAGTCTTGGAAAAAAATCTATGTGTATTCACATAAATACTAATTTATAGCACAGATTAATAAAGGTACGAATGCAGCCTCAGCTTTATTTCTGGACAGGGTATTGAACCGGTTTGGCTAACTATGGGGAAGAAATAGACATATGGATGTGGCTTCAAATTAAAATGTCTACGATGTCCAAATATGAATGTGCGTACAAATATGCGAAATTAATGAACGCTTCATACTTATATATAAATTTGCATTTTATACTTGTAAGAATAATATTTGGAGTTATAGTCTAATGTTTTCTAAAATTAATATCGATTTGTCTATGGTGTTTCTCAAGTGGGGTCTAAAATTATGACCCCTAACGGCGTCATAATTTAAAACAATGTAGCTAAATTTTTAGCAGGATGACACGGATTATAATGGATGTATTATTATTGGATTCGTATTTTTTTTACAATTCAACACGCTGTGTTTTTTCCTTTGACATTGTGAAGGCAATATTACTCGGGTTATCGTATAGTCATTATTGTTTACCCCTTGAAATTACGAGTAAAGTTTGAGAAACAAAGGATGTATGGGAATATATTTATGGCAACTCCATATTTACTACTTTTTTTAGACAATATTTTGTAATCTTAGCGTAGTCGAGGGCTGTTAATAGTGTAATTATTATAATTTATAAATAAGTTGTAACAGACAGGGAGGCGACAGGTTGTTTCATTTTTTGGCGTTTAAAAATAAATTTGTTGAGTCTGGTCAGGTTGGAATGTGTTAGAAATGCATATGGTTTTTAATATTTTTGTCATTGATGGGTAAAAAATGCTGTACTGTTCCGAAAATATGATTTGTATAAATTTTTGATTTTCTAGCACAAACTCGCCTGTCCAAGACTTTATATCGGAAACGCTATGACTCATACATATCTTGTTTATATTGGCTTTACTGATAGCATCAAATATTGGTTTAAAATCATTATTTTATCTATATCTACCATGTGCCAGGTACAATCACACATCGCTGTTAAATTTATTAAAATATATTATTTATGCTGACATAATAATTATGTGATTGTGCCTTTTTTCTTTTGGAAAGGGGAAGAAACTGTCAAATATGTAGTTTAAATTCTCAAATAATTAACTTATAGCGTAGTTAGTGAAATTTTATTTGACATTGATTGTAAGATGTTTATGATATAAATACGCATCCTTTCAGAAGATTTAGTATTTCAAGTGACAATGGCGATCAGAATATCATGCTGTATATTTTATCGAGTTTTTCTAAGTAATCGTCATTTTGAAATGTAATAGTAGGAAACCAGGGCTGTTTTTTTCATAATTTTTCGTAAGGGTATTATGGTTGATTCCCAGTGCAATATATTGTTTTTTAAAGACTTCGCGAGGGTTCCTATTTTGAATGCATGGTGGCGTGGCGTTGGTACTGCTTTCTTCCTTTAAAATAAGCGCCGATTCGGGTTCCTGCATACGAGTATTTTGAAGCATATCTTTTGTTTCTGTTACTACTTTCAATAACTTATACCTTTTTTGAAGCATACAGGGCAGAAATCCCGTTTGCTAATAAACGATCTGTGCTGTAATGAACAAGCTGTGACAACGCCATCTACATATACTCCAAGTCTCCTAATATAAAAAAAAATAGGAACCTTTGACATCTTGTGCATTCCAAAACCGAACTGAATTTATGGTTTTTTCTTTTATGAAATGTATATTTTGCATGATGAATGATATGTAGCTTGTGACGTGTAGATTAGTTTGTTGGAGCGGAACATTGTTACAACAATATCAATTTGTTGATACAGTGTATGTGTTAGTATAAGTGTAGTTATGGAGTCGCACACACGTACACTTTATATCATTCACAACAGATCAAAAATGTCTGAATTTTGTCTGTGCCCATAAAAAAATGGGATTGAAATCTAGCCTTGCTGATGTATTTAAGAAGTATGAAAAAGGATTTGACTTTGGCTTCCCAAGGATACCCAAAACAAAGATATATAATAATCCGCCTTTCGTACAGAACGAATGGAGTTTCAACTATGGCAGCTTTCATATATTTTTGGTCTCTGTAATACCATTGTATATTTATTAAATCTATCTATATCATCACGCCAGTTTCCTATATTTATTAAAACCAATTAAAACGCGACCGACCATTCCTTACTTCGTTGGTTCGGTTACATGCCACCAACAGTCTTGCCCATGAGAGATGCCAAACTTTCGCTAACTTGGAAACTGCTTTAATGTATGTAAGGTTTCTCTGACATTTCATTGACAAATATAGTATTTAGAGTACTGGAAAGTTATGTGAATTAGTAGGGAAAGGCGGTCTTCGTAACACTAGTTACTAACGGAATTATGGACACGTAGCCAATATAGAATTCTATTACCTATAACATTGAAGGGTGATGTACTTACGAATTAGAACAAACTTTAGCAGAACAAGTGGGCGCTTGGAAATGGTAGACAAATTAATCGCAGTGGTAAACTTCAATAAATTGGCGCATGTGTGCGTAAATGTAATTTTTCACCTGCGCCTCAATGTACTGAGTTCGCCGTTTTTATCGGACTATCTGTCTGACCACGAAAGTTCGGCAACATTAGCCCCACTAATAAAACTATTTTTCGGATATTATCGCGGTTTATATTTGATTTTTAAGATCCCGACGTTTCGAGTGCTTTGCAGCACCCATGGTCACGGGAGGAACTGAGGTGCGTGCTAGACGTCCAAAAGGCATAGTTGTTCCGGGGTACCCTCAAACTTCTTAATTATTTTTGTTGGTCCGATCTACGCAGAATGCGCTCACGGTGTCTTGAGGTCTTGCAGTGTTATGCTTGGTTTTGGATTTGATTATATTAATTACCGGATACCCAAGTCCCAACTTAAAAATCAAAAATAAACCGTAATAAAATCCGCAAAATAGTTTTATTTCATGTGTTATATTCGCGTAAATCTAAGAATTCTCAGTATTAGCCCCACTAGCCAACCCTCAATTCTAGTACGTGGTACATTTTCTCAATGTTACACAATTAAATGAAAATATAATATCACTGTTATCGTAATTGCAAGATATTTTTGTATAATAACTATTTAACGCCGCAGCGACGGCGTAAGTATTATGATATATAAGAAGGCCCTAGTCTTAGGTAATGTTTTGCTAGTTATAACGTTTTTGCTCACACAGCCAATATTTTAGTGGACGAATTTTTATTTAAATTCGTATGTGCGAAGTGTTGCTAGTATTAAAATGCAGGATAACGAAATTGTAACAATTTACCCACTGGCAACATTCAGAATTATTTGTATTATTCTGTGTTTCCTTATTTTATAAAATATTTTTTTAGTGCAATTATTTTATTGAATGCTTCAATTTGATTTATGTATATTAAGAAAATTAATTATTGTTAAGGAATTACGTTGAGATTGTATATAATATACATAATTAATTGTGCTATTATTATAGTTGCTAATTAACTTGGAACGCAAACCTCCCGCATACATTGATTTTATGAGATCATTAAATATGTTTATAGTTACGTTGCTTATATTTTTGGTCAATGCAGGGGTGACAGAAATAATAATGAGGTTTGAATATAGTTATCTATCTATATCGCCCGATCCCTTGCGATTGAATTGTGAATGATGTTTATCTAATAAGAGGAAGACATTTATTAGTTATACCATGTCAAATAAAACTATTTTTCGGATTTTAATGCGGTTTATTTTTGATTTTAAGTTCTCGATGTTTCGAGTGCTTTGCTGGTGGTGGTGCTGTAAAGCTATCGAAACGTCGGGAACTTAAAATAAAAAATAAACCGCGATAAAATCCTAAAAATAGTTTTATATCATGTGCAATGTTCGCGTAATACTAAGATCGCACCACGTCATTAAAATTGCTGCGATATTCTAAATGTTAGAATAAAATTAAAAAGAAACTGCCGCGTTGATCTTGTGGTGCATGGTGCGGATGGGGATTACGAGGTCCTGGGTTCGAATCCTAGAAAGGACAGTCTTTTCTATCAGTCAGGAATTGTGCCCCAGATAATGGCCATAGGTGTACCCTATGGTCCCTAACATCACCAACTACATGCTAGTGTACAAATCACACTTCTGCTATCGCCGTTTTGGGAATGTAGGCGAGACAGCCTTCATTTTATTATTTACTAATTTCTGCCCGCGACTTCGTCCGCGATGACTTTAGACAAGAACCTTATCTTCGGGATAAAAAGTATTCTATGTGTTAATAGAGGTAATAAACTATCTCTGTGCCAAATTCCATCCAAATCCGTTCACCCGTTTTTGTGTGATTGAGTAACAAATATCCAAACATTTAAACATACAACTTTCACATTTTTAGTATGATTAATTTTAACAATTCTGGCATACCTTTGTCCTGTTTATTTAATCGGTCACAACACTCGCCTCTGCATTGACTGCTAAGTATAATTATTGTGTATAGGTACGGTAACACTACAGTAAGAGTATACACGTTAGTTGTATAGTAAGCAGTTGCAGTTGTTTCTCGTCTAGTTAATGTTATTTAGGAAAGCATATCTGTAATAAATGTGTGTATATTGATTTGCTGTTTCATTTTGGAATTTTATGTCATCTTAAGAGAAAAGTAAGAGTCAAGAGTCTCCGTAACCGGCGAGCGTGTATGAGAACTATGAGCGTGGAGAAAGCCAGAGAGGTATGTAAGGAAAGAACCTGTTGGAAGTCTGAACTCTCTGCCTATCCCGCAAGGGATTTGGCGTGATGATATAGATAGATAGAGATCTTGAAAGAATTCACACCAAAGACCACTTAAATAAATCTCATTATCGTCATATCAGCTGAAAGCCGTCTACTGCATGTCAATGGTCACCCCCTGGAATATAGAAAGCCTCCCCCTAGGATCGCCATGGTGTCCAACTTTGTTTAAAAAAAGCAGGTCCACTAGACATTCCTGTCATGTGTGATTACAAAAATGATATTCACATTCATAAACGCCTAGAAACAAACATTTGTGGGGTTATATTATTAATCCTGTTGGGAAACTTGCAACAACTTGCTTCAGTGAATAGAGCAACCTACACTCTAATCACTAGAAACTGTGACTAATTATCGCTTCCTAAGAGCATCAAACCACGTTAATGTTCTAAGCTTTTACCCCTTTCCTAGAATAATGGATAATGGTCCATTTAGATAAACAGTTCCCGCACAGGACAAATCTTTGTGTGATCCACAATTATTTGTTCCGGTCTGGGTATTTGTGTTTGTGAATTTTCATGTTTGTAAACGCACCCACGACAGGAATAAAAAACGTAGCCCCACACGTTTTTTTTATATAAAAAAAAAGTTAATCAAATCGTCGCCAGCATGTTGGAAGGATGGCAAGGCAAGGATGGAAGCAGCAGCACGGATTGAATTGAACAATTTTTTATAACACTAAATTGAAATATCTTAGTATTCAGGGCATGCCTCTTCTTCAATTGTTATAAAGTTATTTTTGTTTACGGAATCATTATCATCATCAATCAGCCTATATCTACCCATTGCGGAGTGTAGGCCTCTTATATCACGCCATTCGTTCTAGTCCTGTGCTAGCCTGGCCAGCAATTTTCTGGTCACCTTCACAATGTCATCGCTCCATCTGGCTGAATGTCTGCCTTTAGGCCTGTCTCTTTCTGAGCCACCACTCTGTCACGGCTTTGGTCCACCTATGGCACAACAGGAGGGACACCGCCTCATCAAGTGACCTGCCCATCTTTACTTTAATTAGTCTAATTAATTTACTTCTATCTTAGGTATTCGGTCGGCAAAAGAGACCCCAAACTAGGCTCGTTCCATGCTTAAGAATTCCTTTGCTTAGGGAAGGTACCAAC
This sequence comes from Phalera bucephala, assembly GCA_905147815.2. Taxonomy (NCBI): domain Eukaryota; kingdom Metazoa; phylum Arthropoda; class Insecta; order Lepidoptera; family Notodontidae; genus Phalera; species Phalera bucephala. Next base: position 29,887,601 of record LR990622.1, read on the forward strand.
TAATTTAAACTATGATGTGTTAAAGTATAATAATTTATTTACATATTTCTTAACAAGATTAGTCTCATACATAACATTAAAACCTATAGTTACAATCATAATGATAGAGATTAATGATATATTTCCATTAATTATGTTTTTTAATACACTTTCTCAGGTAATGGAATATTAGCATGCATGTCTAAGGGCTCTTTATATCAATGAATAAGGGCCAAGGATCCTACATTGCACTCAATATAAACAGGTATTATAATAAAATTTTGATGTTCATCAGTCTTCTAGGCTGAGGGAGAGTTAAGACATACCTGTAGACAAAATACATTTATAAATTTAAATAAAATGGGGTGTAGAGAGTGCAGGACATATAAATGTTGAGATTGTGATACCTTCCAACAAATATTTAAGCAGTGAAATATAAAGGATTCTGGGTAGACCAGTCTCCACAAGCAGCACCCATTCATGAGTATGACTCCGGTGAAGCTGTAAAGGCCCTGCGGCCAACAGCGTAGATCATTTACACAAACACGAGTATGACTACTTGAGCAGCCATGATGGGTGCTCAAGTCAATCCACAACATGTACTTGAAGTATTACAGGAGTAAGTGTGGCAAATTTATAGCTATTCAGACTAGTTATTATTTCCACTTCATTCCCATGTGATAACATGAAAAAGTGAGTTTAAGCAAGAAATAGGATTTCCATTAGTGGGCAGACATTGGTGGCAAATATTTATTTAGGCACTCATAGTGCTGTGCAACCGTGGTGTTCTTACCAATCACCAAGGTTAAGTAGCGTTCGACTCGGTCGGCCTGAGATGGGTGACTGTTTGTGGCATTTTCTTATTTGAGCATCTCCATGCTTTAGAAGGCAGGTTACTGCTTAATTTTGTTGAATTAATTGAATGGTAGTTATTAAGCCAAGTAAGAAGCCTTATAGGCTGTTTGATAAGTTCCAACAACAGGTGGCCACAAACCTGCCTCCACCAATCCGCACTCGGTCTCCGGTCATCCGTAATCTCTTTCACCTTGATTTGTGAGAGAAGGCCTTTGCCCAGAAGTGGGACAGTATAGGCTGATATTATTATTTGCAAACATTTATCTGCAAAAACTTACTATGTCTTCTGCTTAAAAATCGCTCCAGTAATAGTCCCATGTCGTTGTATCAGACACTGCTTCTTATCCGTCTCCAAACAGACTGTGGGTGGTTTCAGATTAGGCTGTATCTTACACGCCTGCTCTGAAATAGCGACAATAATGCCCGCAGAGTCGACATGAGCCGTCCCCTTCGCGGCTAAACAGAGCCCTTGGTGATCAGCTACTAAGCAGCCGCTGACGTCAGGAGTAGCCATGATCTCCTCAACCACTTTATCTAATTCCTTCTCCATTGTTTTTTAGCGATAAACAATATTTCTGAACAAAATATTTGACACAAACACAGATTCCAAGTTTCCGTATGATTTGATTTACTCTGATCACGAAGAAATGGAAATGTCACAAATTTAGCTGCCATCTTCTTCACATAAGACATTTGTACATAACGCTATCTCTTTCTAATGCTTCACATGTATGTATCATGATTTTATTCCGAATCTGTGTGACAATGACGTTTTTCATTCGATTTTTACAGCACTTGATTCGTTAATAAATGTAGCTAGGTAGGTACTATCTATTTTTAACCGACTTCATAAAGTTTAGGAGGTTCTTTGTTCGTCTTTAAGTATGCTTTTTTTATATATGTTCACCGATATTTAGTTCTGTAAAGATTTTGATTACATACTCCAAGGTATTGGACCTTGAACTTTGTGGATACACAAGGGAACTTCTTAAGAAAAATCCAAATATTACGAATCTGTAGATTGAGATATTATAAGTATTGTGTTAATCCTATATAGGTACCCTATCATAGAACTAATTAGATTAACCGAATTCAAAAAGTGAGGAGGAGGAGGTTTACAATTTGTCTGTGATTTTTGTAACGTCTTTATTTATGAACTGATTTTGATGATTCTTTTTGCGTTGGGTTTAGTATAGTTTCTAGGTGGTCCCATTTTAATGAAATCAGTATTGAACATTTTACCTTGAAAATACACCAAGGGACTCCTTAACGGCAAACAGCATGAATGTATGTAGCTACCTTACTGTAGAACTAAGCAATATAATATAGTATTGGTATATAAATGTTATTAATATTAATTCACTCATGATTGAAAATTATGAAATTAAATTACCTTTTTTTAAAAATGTAAACCGACTGCCATATGCAAAAAAGAAATATTTGAAGTCAGTGCCAAGTAACCGACTGCACTAACCGGCAAAAAAGTTATTTATTATAAGATGGCAACATGAAAATAAATAACCTATTTTGCTTATTTAATATAATTTATATGAAGTAGCTACGATAATTCAACTTGCTGTCCCGTCGACTGGCTTCTGTAGTGAAAGACTATGGCCTATGAGGCTGGAGGAAGCCAGAGAGGTATGTAAGGAAACAGCTGTTGGAACTCTGTACTCTCTGCCTACCCCGCAAGGGATCTGGCGTGATAATATAGATCATCATTTGTTTTGTGCATAGATAAAGTACTTATTTAAAACTTCTACACCGTCACGCCTATATTCCTCAAGCGGGGGTGGCAGAGGTGTACTAGTACACCCACGTTTCGCCGACGATGTTAGGTCCCATGTAATAGGGGGCGAGCCTATTGCCATATACCGGGCACAATTCCAGACTCCGGACTTGTACACTTTTTAGACCTAGGATTTAAAAGTTAAGGACATAATATGAACGATATTGTTATAACTATAAGCTGTAACAATAAACAATAACGTATGGCAATTACGTCATGAGGTATAATCCTTGTACAATCTCAATTTTTGTTCCACCATTCTAACAGTTACGTATTTTCAAGGTTTTATTGCAGATCAGGTTTGAAGTAAAGATCGACAGTGAACTGACTTTCTATACTATATTACTAAACTACTATGTGGATTGGACTAGCACATCGGACACACATTGCCCATTCATTGCTCTTCCTTTAATTTATATTTAAGCCATTTCCCAGTAGAATGCAGAAAACTGGGAGGTGAACATATAGTTAGCAGTACCCACGCGTGAATTAAACGTAGGTTTAAGCTACCTGCGGGCGGCTCACTTCCTTTGAGCCATTGTACTCACCTCATCTAAATCCACCAGTGCTAACGGATATCAGCAAAAGCAACCTTTTATTGCTCAATTTAAGTAGTACACCCTTTTCAATACATCCCGCGCCTTTCAACATAATGGTCCTTCGAGCCGGATGAATTCGCGCTCATGGACACCATCAAATGCGTCTTTTAATTGTTATATTTAAATACACCTTTTTTAATCAGACTACGCCTTTTCTTGTTTCTCTGAGCTAGGGATCAACACAGCGTGGTGGTGTAAAGTATACACAGCTATTCTTCTCATTGTTAGGTTCTCTTCCTGCTCGCTCACTTCCGCTGTTTACATTCTCAGGAAGGCCAATTTCAGGAACAAAAACGTATGATAATACGTTTTTGTTCTTATTGTAAAGAGAGGTGCATGGCTTAATGTCAATATTTTATTTTCTTTTTAACCCGCAACAGTAAGGGAGTATTTTTGAAGCCATCGAATATTCGTTGTTAATATATCATCTTTATATTAATAACGAATATTTGAATCTGATGCTTAGCATGAAACTCAACTTTTTTCTAAATTGCATTTTAATTACCGGCTGGCATATGTATTTTTTTAATGAGAGTATTTAAGTGGTAAAGATACCTGAGTACCTAGTGGGAACTTCAGGTATAGAAAACAATTGGATTTCTCGTTTAACCTGCAAATAGTTAGGTACGTACTTGGCTAAGTCTGCAGGTATTATTATAAACGTGTAAAGCGTCTATGATAGGGCTATGTGTGCAGTGTACCTACCCTTTTGAAGATGTACACCAAAGCATTTCGAATATTTAGATATCTCTGAATTAGTGTTGTAAAAGCGGTCGAGTCGGCGCTTAAAACGCTCGCGTCTTCTACGTGTTTCAACGCTCGTGAGCGTCGACTCAGCGCTAAACGCTTGACTTCAGCGCTTAGAATGCAAAACAATGTGTGAAAAAGTGATGTACATACTACGCTTTACAATCGCATAAATACTGTGTATGTAAACCAATGTAAACACAATATATGTCCACGCGGGCGGAGTCGACAGACTGATCCAGTGGTTTAGAGCGTAGGTGGCTCTGCTCGCAGGATCGAGTAGTCGCGAGTTCGATCCTCGCACGAAAGTAATCTGTGTACGGTCAGCGACATAAATTGCTTAACATTCTCAGTTTTTCAAATCGCTTGCACACTTTTATATAAATTTGAATACGTTCCTAAACATTTGGCTTTGAAAATGTTCACAAAATATATACACAATAAAAAATATAACTGATTTAAAAATCTTAGAATGTCAAGCGACTTACGTTGCTGACTGTATGACCCACTAATGTTTGTTTCATTCTATGTTTCATCTTACAAACACTCCCACGAGAAAGGAATATTTCCTAGTGTAGGGCTATGATTTATAAATGGAAATAACTGGACAAGTGCAAATTAAACTCGCGCTCTGAGGGTTTCGTACGGGGTTCAGTTTCGGCTAGTTTCAGCGCCAACTTGTAATTTCGTCGGATCTAGAGAACTCGTCAAGACAAATCCAATAAGCCCAATCACGGTAGGGTTATGTTGAGTAGTTTCTTTGGCCACCCTCCGGTTCCATCATCAGATCCTGAATATCATCAGTCTTTATAACTCGTCAAGGCAATCCCAACGTGCCCAAACATGGCGGGGCTATGTTAAGTAGTTGGGTAGTTTCGTTGGCCACCTCCTGGCTCCATCATCAGACCCATGACATCATTTCTAAAACTCGTCATGACAAATCTAACGAGCCCAAACACCGCAGGATTATGTTCAGTAATTGAGAAGTTCTATTGGCTATCCTCCAGCTCCGTTATTAGACCCTCGACATCATCCGGGTCTATAGAACTCATCAAGGCAAATCCATCGAACTCAAACACGGTGGGATTATGTTGAGTAGTTGGGTAGTTCCGTTGGCCACTCTTCGGTTCTATCATCAGATCCTGGACACCATCAGGGTCTACAGAACTCGTAAAGACAAAGCCAACGAGCTCAAACCCTGCGGGGGTATGTTTAGTATTTGGGTAATTCCGTTGGTCACCTTTCCACTTTATCATCAGACCCTAAACATCATCTGGTTGTATAGTACTTGTCAATACCAATCTAATAAGCCCAAACACGGTGTAGTTATGTTGTGTAGTTGACATCTTCCCATGGCCACCTTTCGACCCCATCAAAAGACTGTTCTGGAGCTGGGTCCATGGTATGTACTATATTATTGCATTGTCACCGAACTTACATACGTATGCTAAATTTCAGCTCAGTCGGATACATGCTTTCTATTGTCAAACGCTATTGGATATATTAAAAAAATAAAATAAATCTTAATAAAATAAAAATCACACACACCAGGACGCCTACATTCCCCAAGCGGGAGTGGCTAAGAGGTGTACTATTCGATCGTCCAAGCAAGTCGAGGCAGAAGATCTCTACCTCAACCGCTTTCGACTGCCGAACGATGTTAGGGATCTCATTCGTTCTAAGAATGCCTCTATCCGAGCGTACGACTCTTACCCCACCGAAGCCAATCGGGCCTGGATGCGCGCTTTACAACGAGAGGTAAAGCGTCGTGTCGCGGAGGTCCGGGAGGAACGGTGGGGTGACTTCCTAGAGGGCATCGCGACATCGCATCTGGCCTACTGGCAGCTGGCGCGTAGCCTCAAATCCGACTCTGGCATGCCCCCGCTGTCCCGCCCTTCAGGCGCACCCCCAGCCTTCGACGACGACGAAAAGGCCGAGCTTTTCGCAGAATCCCTCGAGAGCCAGTGCATCCCCAGCTCTCAGTCAGTCGACCAGTCCCACGTCGACGCGGTCAACAGGGAAGTCGAGCGCAGGGCATCCCTCCCCCCGTCGATTCCTTACCTCCTATCACCCAAACGGAGGTCGAAGATCTCATTATGGGTCTGGAAACTAAAAAAGCCCCCGGCTCTAACGGCATTTCGAATCGCGTTCTGAAATGCCTGCCCGCCCAACTCATCTGTCTCTTAGTGGCCATACTGAACGCCGCCATGTCGAACTGCACCTTCCCCGCTAAGTGGAAGGAGGCGGACGTCATAGGCATTCCCAAGCCCGGTAAACCTCGCAATCTCCCCGCGAGCTACCGCCCTATCAGTCTCCTCAACTCCCTGGCCAAGATCTACGAGCGCCTACTTCTGGCGCGGCTCAAAGACTTCATAACGTCCAGAGGTATCCTTATCGACGAGCAGTTCGGCTTTCGAGCCAAACACTCTTGTGTCCACCAAGTGCACCGCATCACGGAGCACATCCTCTCCGGTCTCAATAGATCCAAACCCGTCTACACGGGCGCCCTCTTCCTAGATGTCGCGAAGGCATTTGACAAAGTCTGGCACAACGGCTTGATCTACAAGCTCTACCAATTGGGTGTGCCGGACAGACTCGTGCTCATCTTACGAGACTTCTTGTCGAATCGCGCCTTCCGTTATCGCGTCGAACTATATAAAAGAATAAATCGACAATCTGATCCAATTTACGTCCTATACCGTACACAGATGTGTGTGTGTGTAGTAATCACTAGACAGCGCTATTTCATCAGATTTGAGGGAAAATATTTTTTTTATATGTTATAATTATACATTGACAAATATCAGATTTCTTCCTTTACTTGTACTTTTAAACCTTGCTTCTTGCCAAATTCCACGATTCTAGGTCAACGGGAAGTGCTATATAATTTCTCATGAGTGACTTTAAATGGCCATATCTTTTGTTTGGGATTACTTATAACCTTCATTTTTTACACTAGTAGGGGACCGTAGACCTTCGTATTTGGTATAAATTTCAACTTAATAACTCTAGCCGTTCCTAAGAAAAAAAAAAGACGATAACCGGACAGCGAAGTGATCCTATAAGGATTTCGTACGAAACGTAAAAAGGGACTGGAGTCACGGCCACAATCTAATGTAATAAAGGTGATAAAACAAATTTCCTAGCCATAATTCAAATTCATTTTCATAAAGCACATTTTCACTTAAAAATTCGAACAAATACAAGTTCAAGTCAATGTATCAAACATACCAGATTTGTTCGCTCGAATAACCTGTGTTACTACAAAGTTATCGGTAGTTGTTTTTTGGTTGTCGTTTGCGAAGCTTGTGCTTGTGTTTCTTAATTGTAAATAATGTTACAATTAATAGTATGCAGTTTATTATTATTTTTAACGATACTAGCGATATTAGATATTGTGAGACTATGCACGAATGATAATGAGGCTTCCAAAAGGAGATTAAGGTTCTGGGCCGGTATGTAGAGATTTTAAAATTAATTTGTACTTTTTAAGACTCAGTAGCGCATAATATAGTGCGTGTCATTGATATAAAAACACAATGACGTATGTTAAACTTGGCAAAGGATACGAATCTAGTAGTATTAGTTTATGTCCGCGAATGCATAATCATTCTGTCAACCTATTATCTATATAGGTACCTTCTACCAATAGAGATATTTTAGAAAAGCATTAAATTTTAATAGCTGGCTCCATAGCTATGAACTGGCTGTCTCGTTTACATTGTCTTTGTAATGTATTTTTACCCGAACATATCTTATTTGGCACTTAAATCTGAAATGGCAGTTGTTTATGAGCAGATTGATTGATTGATGATCAGATTAACCACCTCATAAGATTTTTAAGCAATCATTCTGCATGGCACGCAGTAAATGTTGCAGAAAAAACAGAAAGGGAATGAGAAAAACTAGAAATTGTCCCAGTGAACCGCATGATTAGTGTTAGTCCTCTTCATTTTTATAATTATTCCGAACGATTATGCCACGCAGTGTGTGTTGCAAATAAAAGAGTTAGTAAAAGAGAGAAGTTAAAACTTGGCCTCCTGAATCCATATTATTCGTCCGATACATTTCCATTTTTAACAGACTTCTAAAAAGGAGGAGGTTCTCAATTCGACTGTTTTTTTGTATGTTTGTTACGCGATCACTCCGCCAATTATGAATCGATTTTGAAAATTCTTTTTGCATTGGGTTCAGTATAGCTTCAAGGTGGTCCTTTTTTAATTTTATCGGTATTAGACCTTGGATTTAAAAGATACACCAGGGAACTCCTCAAGGACAAACAATGCGAATGCGTAGATTGAGATATTATCAGTATTACGTCAATCCTATAGGTACCCTGCCATAGAACTAATCGGAATATTAACCGACTTCAAAAAAGGAGGAGGTCGACAATTCGTCTGCGTTTTTTTATAACGTCTTTATTTATGAACTGATTTTAATGATTCTTTTTGCGTTGGGTTTAGTATAGTTTGAAGGTGGTCCCATTTTAATGAAATCGGTATTGAACTTGGGACTTTAAAGATACACCAGGGGATTCCTTAAGAGCGAACAGCACGAATGTATAGATTCCGTTATTATGGTTATTATATCAATCCTGTAGGTACCTTGCAGTACAACTTAGCAAAATAATATAGGTATATAAATATTAGTAAATAATTCATTTGTTACTTAAAATTGTAAAATAAAAATCTTTTTAAAAAAAAAAGCCGACCTAAAAAGCAAGAAATAAATATTTGAAGACGGTGCCAAGTAACGGTAGCGACTTCAAATATTTATTTCTTGGTTTTTGAAGCAGGTTTTTTTTTATAAAAAGATTTTCATAATTCTACATCTTCCCAAATGAAGGTACAATACTCGTTTAGTATCGCATTGTTTGGCATCAGTCGATACGTGTTTGTATGGCAATTATTACTGAAATTCCAGACAGAATATCATCATTACCCACTTATTAATGTGTATTACATTGTTATGTCTTGGTAAAGAAACTCGTCCTTGTAACTAGCATTTCAGCAACGTTAATTAAATGATTTTCTTTACCCGAAAGCCTTTATACTATCTATCTCTATCATCACGCCAGATCCCTTGCGGGGTAGGCAGAGAGTACAGAGTTCCAACAAGTTCTTTCCTTACATACTACTCTTTATACTATTATGTATTAATAGGAATACTTTGTGTACCTTGCCTAGTAAGCGAATCAACTTTCAGATCACTTATGATTATGTAATGCAAATGGAAGTACTGTCCTCTTGAAAAAAAAAGAAACAATGAGTTTGATTTTTTTTAACTGTACCTAAAGACTCGCCTGCCACTGTGTTCAGTCGATTAGTTAAGTTACAGCTAAGGGACTGGATTAGAGCTCAATTTAGGACAATAGACCAATTTTGGTTATAAGTGAATTTCGACTATAAGCGAGTATAAAAGTACCTACTAAAGCATCGTCGCGTATTTTTTCTGATACTTAAACTCAAACTCAAATAATTTATTTTGTATAAGCCCTGCGGGGGCGCTTACAAATAGTCAATTTACATTTTTTTTAAATTCTAATTTTTACTGCGAATCTCCCACCGAATCGGAACGCGGCCTCCACTGAGAAGTTTCGGCGAAGAAACTCAGCGGGCTTGTCTTTTTTTATTTTATTTTCTCTCTTTTTTCCTTTCATTTTTTTTATCATATTGTGTGGATAAATTGTTTAGGTTACAATTAAATAGCTTACAATCTAGCTCCAGTGTGATGCCGTACGACCGAGATATGAGTCTAATGAAGTTATTTATAAAGATTGTCTGAAGGATTCCAGGTGGACCAGCCCCCACAAGCAGCACCCGTTCACGAGTATGACTACTGGAACAGCCATCACTCCCCTCGACCATATTGGAGGGAAGGGGGTGACCCACGCCAGATAGCCACCGCAAGCTTGAAGCAGGGATGAGAGGGAATGAGGGGTCATGCACCTTTAAGGTTTCGCCACATAGCCGACGCATCGCGACGGAAGCGCGACGGTGGCGTGGCTTGGGGAGTTGTAATGTACTGAAATGTACGGGACACGCCACACAGCGCAACCCCGCCCGGCGCGACCGCAAACGTCACCACGAACGTAGCCGACCGCTTCCGTCGCGCTCTCATCACGCTCCGTCGGCTATTTGACTTTGGTCATTAGATTTTGGTCACTTTAGATTTGATTAGATACCCATAGGATACAGATGAAGAAAGAAATATACCGGCAATGCAAGAGTGCCACCAAAACCTTAGTGAAAGAAAAGCGTGAAAGAGCCAGTGCGATTGAGGAGGAGAGGCTGGCGAAGAACTTCGAGAACAACACTAAACTCTTTTGGAGCAAAGTGAGAAAGTCTCGAGGTGATTCGTCAGGTTCCAGAATGGAAAGGATAAAGTCTAAGGATGGTGACATTCTTGCAGATACACAAGCTGTATTAACCCGGTGGAGTGAATATTTTGGAGAAATGTATGGAGATGCCCCGGATACTGGTGCCACAGACGAGCCCAGAGACGAGTTTGTGGCACCGGAATCAACAGAGGGCATCACTATGGAAGAAGTTGAATGGGCGATAGGAAGTATGAAAAATGGTAAAGCTGCGGGAATAGACATGATATCTGCCGAGATGATCAAATATGGTGGAACTTGCGTCCGGGACGCCTTTCGGGTCCTTGCAAATCTTTGCTGGAGGACCGGTAGGGTCCTTACAGATTGGCGCCGCGCAGTCATTGTACCCTTGTACAAAGGCAAGGGTTCACAATATGACTGCGCCAATTACAGAGCCATTAGTTTGATCAGCTTGGCAGCCAAGGTGTATGGTAAAATTGTTGAGAGGAGAATGCGCGAGAAGTCCGATGGAATGTTGTGCGAGGCACAAGGGGGTTTCAGGTCCGGAAGAGGATGTTCGGATCAAGTTTTCTCCCTTCGCAACATCGTAGAGAAGCATCTGGCAGTGGGCCGGAAGGTTTTCTGCGGTTTTGTGGATCTGGAGAAGGCGTTTGATAGAGTTGTGCGAAAGAGACTTTGGGACATTTTGCCTGAGTATGGTATAAATGGCACTCTGCTGCGGGCCGTCCAGTCCACCTATGTGGACTGCAAGGCATGCGTACGGGTGGGTGGTAACATGTCACCCTGGTTTGACGTTGAAATCGGCGTCAAGCATGGTTGCGTGTTGTCCGCTAGACTGTTTATAATATATTTGGATAAAAGTCTTCAAAGACTGAAAGCGATGAATGAAGGTGTACAAATGAGTGATCTAGTGGTAAATCATCTACTATATGCAGATGACGCGGTTTTGATAGCGCCAACAGCCACTGATCTGCAATCACTAGTCACAGTTATGAAAGACGACTGCATGAAAAATGGCTTACATTTGAATGTGAAGAAAACCAAAATTATGGTTTTTGAACGGGAAGAAACCAGAACGAATGCAAGGATTGTGGTTGGGAACGATGTGCTGGAGCAAGTGAATGAGTTTGTATATCTTGGATGCGCATTCAGTAAGGATGGAAAATACACCGCTGACATAGAGAGAAGAGTGAGTGCAGGGAACAGAGTGAATGGCGCGATGGGAAAGCTACTTGGGAGCCGGCACTTAAGCCGAAAAGCGCAGCTGGCCATACATAATGGAGTGCTTGTCCCAACGCTGTTATATGGCAGCGAGAGCTGGGTATGTAAGAAGGAGAATGAAAGTAGGATAAATGCGGTGGAAATGCGAGCTCTGCGGAAGATGTGCGGAGTGAAGCTGACCGACCGTATTCGCAACAGCGTAGTAAGAAAGCAAATAGGTATGAAAGAGAATATCGGTGTAAAGATGAGAAAGGGTATGCTCCGTTGGTTCGGGCATATAGAAAGAATGTCCGAAGAAAGAATGACAAAACTGATATACAACGCGAAAGTGGAAGGATGTAGGTACCGGGGAAGACCTAGACTATCTTACCATGACCAAATAGACCGGGTCTTATCTGAAGGACAAGGACAAGTCAGGAGTCTCCGTAACCGGCGAGCGTGTATGAGACGAATTATGAGAGTAGAGGAAGCCAGAGAGGTATGTAAGGAAAGAGCCTGTTGGAACTCTGTACTCTCTGCCTACCCCGTAAGGGATCTGGCGTGATGATATAGATAGAGGATACAGATGTTTTGGTCGGCTTATAAGCACAATTTGCGTCAGCGAGAAGACGGCTATTTGCCATTATTTGGGATAGGTCACGCAGCACACGCGGGAAGTTACTGCTGCTACTGCTGCAGTCGAGAGCTGATCGATAGATCCTGACACCACGGAATGTCCCGGATGTCTTGTCATCTTATCCACGGATCTCACCCAAGATGAAGTCAATGGTACGAGGCACAGGAGGGGGCACCCAGTACATTCTGATTAGTGATTTAAATGTACTAATAGGGCATTCCCTACTCTACTCCCGCTGCAGGTTAATATTATTAACCTGCCGTTATTAATAATACACTTTATTGTACACCAAAAAATCAATACAAGAAACAAATTTCATACAAAAACAGTACAAATGACGGTCTTATTGCTTACAGCAATTTCTTCCAGACAACCGTTGGAAGGAAAACAAATAAGAATAAAAAGGTTTACAATACATACAAATATAATATCAACCTAGTCAGACATATACAGATATGACAATATATACTATTACATACTATACACATATTATAGCTAAACACTTCTTCTTCTTCTTCAGCCGAAAGAAGTCCACTACAGGACAAAGGCCTCCCCTAAAGACCGCCACAACGACCGGCTTTGTGCTGTACGCATCCAACTTCTACCCACGACCTTCACCAAGTCATCGGTCCATTTTGTAGGGGGCCTACCCACTCCACGGGTACGTGGTCGCCATTCGAGAACCTTTCTGCCCCAACGGCCGTCAGTTCTACGAGCGATGTGCCCCGCCCACTGCCACTTAAGTTTAGCAATTCTGAGTGGTATGTCAGTGACTTTGGTCCTCCTGCGGATCTCCTCGTTTCTGATTCGATCTCGCAGGGTAACTCCGAGCATTGCTCTCTCCATCGTCCTTTGGGTGACCTTGAGGCTTCTTATTAGGCCCATCGTAAGCGACCATGTCTCAGTGCCGTAAGTCATCACTGGCAACAGACACTGGTCAAAGACTTTTGTCTTGAGACACTGCGGAATTTTGGACGAGAAGATGTTACGTAGCTTCCCGAACGCCGCCCAGCTAAGCTGGATTTGACGATTGACCTCTTTCTCGAAGTTGGACCTACCTAAGTGGATTTTTTATCCCAGGTATGTATAATCGTCAACAACTTCGAGTGTAGGGTCTTCAACCTTTATAGAAGTTGGTAGTACATGGACGTTTGACATGATCTTCGTCTTGTCCATGTTCATTTTAAGACCTACTTGTTGAGACTCTACTGAGGTCGTCGAGCATGGTACTGAGGTCTTCCAGGGTATCAGCCATGAGCACGATATCATCGGCAAATCGAAGGTGAGAGATGTACTCGCTGTTGATGTTGATACCTAGTCCTCTTCAGTCCAGATGCTTGAAGACATCGTCATCGCGCGGTGGAGAAAAGTTTCGGGGATATAACGTCTCCCTGTCTCACACCACGCTGCAGTTGAATAGATTTCGAGCTCTGGTCCAGAAGGCGAAGTGACGTAGTAGCGTTTTCGTTCAAAATCTTCAGCACCTCGATATACCGGTAATCTACTTGGCACCACTGGAGAGACTGTAGTATAGCCCAATCGATCAAATCGAAGGCCCTCTCATAATCCACAAACGCTAAGCATAGAGGCAGGTTGTACTCTTCAGTTTTCTGTATGACCTGTCGCAGCGTATGAATGTGGTCTATGGCGTTGAAGCCTTTTCGGAAACCGGCTTGTTCGGAAGGCTGGAAGACATCGAGTCCGCACGCGAGACGATTCGTGATGACTCTCGAAAACAGTTTATAGACGTGGCTCGTACTCGTGGTGGATATAAAATGCAAAAAACTTAAGAACCATTTTTTTTAATTAATTATAAACAATTAAAAGGGGTTTTTTGGTGGGAAGTCGAAGAGTGATGTTGTAAATTTGTTTAATTTCCAAAACTTGTGTTATTTTGACTAATAATGTGTGATGTTGGCGAAATATTAACTATTATGTGTTCTTATATGTGCATTAGTGAAGGTAATTGTAAAAAAACTTTAAAGAAAAGGAAAACCGACTTAAAAAAGCAAAAAATAAATATTTGAAGTCGGTGCTGGTAGGTGCAGTCGGTTACTTAGCACCGACTTCAAATATTTATTTTTTGCTTTATGAAGTCTGTTTCCCTTTTTTTTTTAAAGTTTTTTATTTTACAATTTTTAGTGATGAGTGAATTAATTATTATTATTTATATACCTCCTTTATATTATCCTTCTTATTTATACAGTGAGGTACCTACAAGATTGATATAAAACTCATAATAACAGAATTTTCACATTCATGCTGTTTGCCGTATAGGAAACCCCTGGTCTATCTTCAAAGCCCATTGTCCAATACCAATAAAATTTAAATTCAACCATCACGTAGCTATGCTGAACCTAATGCAAAACGAATCATCAAAATCAGTTTATAAGAAATTACAAAAAAATATAGACGAATTATGAACCTCCTCCTTTTGTGAAGTCGGTTAACATTCTTCTTAGTTCTATGGTAGGGTACCTATAGGATTGACGTAATACCTATAATATCTCAATCTACGCATTCGTATTGTTTATCGTTAAGGAGTTCCCTGGTGTATCTTCAAAGTCCAAGGTCCAATACCAATGAAATTAAAATGGGACCACCTTGGAGCTATACGGAACCCAATGCAAAAAAAACATCAAAATCGGTCCACAACTGACGGAAATATCCACTGATATTACATACATAAAAAAAAGGAAAAAAAGCATACATACAACCGAACATAGAACCTCCTCCTTTTTGAAGTCGGTTAACAAAGTGATAAAAGGTGCCTTTTCGACTTCCCTCAAAACGACCGCTGCAATTGTTATCTAAAGTATCCACCGCTTTACTATCCAGGGTCCCCACCCTGGATAGTAAAGCTTCAGCTTAGTAAAGTTGTCATCAAATTCACCGGGGAGTCGAAATAATTTAAACAAACATGATTATATATCTCACTGGACACTGGCAATATACACTTATAATTAGTGTGAAGCCATAACTTGAAGAAGAAAGAATTGAAAATTGATAAAATTTTAAAAAAGATCACGTGACTATAAACGCACCATGATTGGTCACCATAGTTGTGACGTCATAATGTTATAGCTATTTAATAACAGTACAGCTTTTACGGCTATCACACGTGTCCAGACAATAATGTTGAAAATTTACTGCTAAAAACCGAGTTGTTAGTTGGTTCCCATTAGCTATGTGTGATAATAAGAAGTATATAATGATTATTTGATTTGTATACTTAGATAAATAATAATTAATAACAATGGTGTTAAGAAATACTTACATCGAAATGATCTTCACAACAACAAAAATTCGATTTTGTTTTGGGGTTATCACGGTGCACTGCTTGAAACCATTTATTTCGACGTTTGTCATCTTGGGGAACATTTAAAAACATTTTGTCAGGAGTTGTTTTTGTAGTATTCGTACATAATGGTACAAAACAAGAACGATAACTTTTGAGGTTCGACATTTTCAATATAAATTTGAATATTTAACAATAACAACAAAATTAAATAGATCAAAACACTGTACTTATTGTTTCTATATCAACTGCAATTAGTGAAAACTAACATTATGACGTCACACGCGCTCGGGTTTGTTCGGGAGCTGTCGGCGTGTCTTAGGTACCGGATTCAAAAATTAATTTTTAATTTGAAATAACTTTTGAATTATTGCGAAAAAAATATAGTTTTGTTATAAAACTTATATATGATCTTTCCAATTAACACAAACAAAAAATCTCAAACACAATTGTTATTATATTTTAATAAAACCTCATGGAGCAGGGCCTCCTAACACAGGCATTATTTTCTTAAAAGGAGGCCTTGGCCACTATTTAAGATTAAATTGTAAACCTGAACTGAAATAAATACTATTATTATTATTAAAAATAATTTGGGGAAGTTGCGACCAATTAATACTTGAAGTAAGTCTGGAACTACCAATAACAATCACTTGTGTCTTAGTTGGATTAACAATGAGGCTGTAGCACCCACTCCATTCACAAGTTTCATCGATGCGAATGCGTTGCCGGCGACCAGACAGGTAGCCTGGTTTAAATCCTAGGTCGGACAAATGTAGTTTTTCTAACGAAAAATTCCCAGTATGAGTCCGGAGTCTGGAATTGTGCCCGGTATATGGCAATAGGCTCGCCCCCTATTACATGGGACCTAACATCGTCGGCGAAACGTGGGTGTACTCAGTACACCTCTGCCACCCCCTCTGGGGAATATAGGCGTGACGGTGTGTTAATAGAGCACAGGACTCCAAGCAAAATATCAAAATCCACAGTGTTAAAAGCATTGCTGAAGTCAAATTGCTATTTACCATACCTAATCTTATGTCGTCTGTGATGTTCACCAAAGCAGTAACGGTGCTGTGACCAGGACGAAATCCTTACTGGAATGGATTAAGAAGCGAGTTCTTATTGAGGAATCTGCTGAATTGGTCGTGGACAAGGCGCTCAAGAAGTTTGGATTGTGCGATTGTTGTTAATTGCAAGTCTAGGAATCACATAAAACAACTATTAATTAAGAGCAGCTATTGTCAATATAGCAGCTTTTGTTAATGACGACGTTAATTTAGAATAAATACGTATGACATAGGTATATGGACCTTAAAATTACTCTCAAAATTCGCTTCGCTTCCCGCCGCCCGACCGCCACGCTGTATCACAGAAAATGAAATCTTCACACCTTCCTTGTGATATTTTGTTTCGCTTCTCGGTACTATTTTGTGATGCAATTTTATAATGTGTATGCTAATTAGCATCCGAACTTTAAATTTCAAATGTTTCAAAACATGTTGATACGGCCAATTAGTTAAAAAGTACGTTCAAATTAGGCAGGAAATTCATTCTGCAAGTTTTAATAATTGTTAATACATTGTAGGCACGTACTTTGGAAAGATATCGTAAGAATGAGCTAGGACTTGTAAAAGTCGTACATTCATTTAGGGGGAAATGTTGGTGTAGGCCCTAACGTCCAGTTCCCAGAGTGATCTTGAGGGAGGCGTGACGCCACTACTTTCACGCCTTCGTGAGCACCGTGAGGATGAGAGGGAAGCGATTTTGATTATGGTTGAATCAAACCGCACGGCTCGTGAGCTTAGGCAGTAGTCTAAGCTGTACTGTAACATGATGTCTACTGAGTCATTAATTTTGGTTAGAACGTGATCTAAACCCCTCTTTGTAATTGCCCCCAATTACCCGATACTTACTTTAGCAGTGTATGTCTTGTTCCAGCTCCATACGACGTAGTCAAGAATACGCTGAAAAACATGAAAACTCTGAAAGAGGAGCCTATGACGTCACCAAACGATACCAAACTATACAGCATTTGCGAGTCTGTGTGACCAACGCTGAGAAAAATTATTTAGCCACACTGTCGAATTTAATGTTATAAATAAATCAGTATATACCAAGTAAATGGATATTTAATTACATCCAAGTGGATGTGTGAAATACACTCGATATACATATTATACACTCTCGAGTATAAAATAATACATTGCCGAATTGGCACTTTCACATTTATGTTTCTGGTGGGATATTTTGCTTTTGGTTACATTACTTTTTTATAGTGACCAGTATTTCATGATATGATGACATTATTAATATACATCTGATTAAATACTTGGTGTTTGAATATATAGCACTTTGTCGGCGTTTATGCGATATGTACCTATGTTCAAACAGCTTCCTTGATACATAAGTCATTCTATAGTTTTTGATAAGTCAGAAAGATAGATAAAAATAACTTTTTAAAAAAGGAAAGCCGACATCGCTAAAACTAAATATTTGAAGTCGGTGCCGGTTAATGTAGTCGGTTATTTGGCACCGACTTCAAATATTTCTTTATGCTATATGAAGTCGGTTTCCCATTTTTTTTAAAGATTTTAATTTTATAATTTTAAACGATGAGTAAATTAATTATAATAGTTTATCATCAGCCCGTCATTCCACTGCTGGACGTAGGCCTCTCCCATGGCATGCCACTGAGCTCGATCTTCAGCTCCCCTCCTCCAATCCCTGCCCACTGCCTTACGCATATCGTCGCCCCACCTAGCTACGGGGCGCCCTACACTACGTTTGCCGACACGCGGTCTCCACTCAAGAACCAGTCTGCCCCAACGGCCATCGGTTCTGCGACATATGTGACCTGCCCACTGCCATTTGAGCTTGCTAATTCGCTGAGCAATATCGGTAACGTTGGTTCTCGGACGAATAACTTCGTTCCGGATTCGATCCCTAAGAGAAACTCCGAGCATAGCTCTCTCCATAGCTCGCTGAGCGACCTTGAACTGGTGGACAAGCCGCACGGTGAGTTGCCACGTTTCGGCTCCGTATGTCATTACAGGTAGATTAAAAACTTTCGTTTTTAGGCATTGGGGTATGGGCGGTGAGAACTCGACGAAGTTTTCCAAATGCTGCCCAGCCCAGCCGTATCCGTCTCTTAACTTCCCTGTCGAATTTGTTTTTACCTAGTTGGAGCAACTGCCCTAGGTATATGTACTCGGAAACAACTTCGAGGGAGATTTCGTTTACGGCGATCGGTCCCGGGTCAACATGTTTTTTGATCATAACTTTGGTTTTATCCGGAGACCGATTTGCTGAGACGAATTAGCAAGGCTGTCCAGCATGCGTTGTTGATCTTGCAACGTTTCAGCCATAATGACGATGTCGTCTGCAAATCGCAGGTGAGAGATGTGTGCGCCATTCATACTGATGCCGCGACCTTTCCAGTCCAGCGTCTTGAACATATCCTCCAGTGCGTTGGTGAACAGTTTTGGTGATATGACATATATTTTAGTGATATGGTATAACAACGGAATTTATACATTCGTGCTGTTTGCTGTTAAGGAGTCCCCTGGAGTATCTTCAAAGTCCAAGGTTCAATACCGATTGCATTAAAATGGGAGATGCTCGAAACTATACTAAATCTAACGCAAAAAGAATCATCACAATCAGTTCTTAAATAAAGACGTTATAAAAAACACAGACGAATTGTAAACCTCCTCCTTTTTGGCAGTCGGTTAATATTCTGATTAGGTCTATGGTAGCGTACCTACAGGAATAACATATTACTTATAATAACTTAATCTACAGATTCGTAATATTTGTCGCTTATGAGTTCCCTGGTGTATCTTCAAAATCAAATGTCCATTACCGAAAAATATATAAATGGGAACACCTTGGAGCATTACTGCCTCAATGCAAAAGGAATCATCAAAACGGTCCAGAATTGATAAGCATAGCACCAACCTTCTCCTTTTTTAAGTCGGTAAATATGGTCGGTCAAAACTAGATGAGATTATGGAATTCATATGGAGTATCGAGAGTCGCTAAAAAGGGGCCGTGTAGTATTGTGAGTTAAACTTAACGTAGCATTGTGCGTCTCAAACTTAATAATCTACTGTCCTGGCCCTTGGATGTTTACTTGACTCCTGTTTATGTGATAGTAATATTATTTTCAACATCATTGCCTATTATTTATTTTCAGGCGTTACACACAATAATAATTCGTATCAACAATTTGTCTAATATTAAGTATGAAAATGTATAAAAAAAGTTCTTATAAATCTCTTCCTCCATTTAGTTTTCCTTTTATAGAATTAAGAAAACTACACCTACCAAAAGTGTTGATAACAAGTGACATAAGAGGTTTTATGGGTCAATCGATGTCAACATTCAAGTTACATACTTGAATCTAGGCAACACTCGGCAGTGTGCGGTGAGTTGCAGAGTCATGCGGCCGAACCGCGCATAAAAAAATAGTAAAAACTTTCGACTTTTAAAAACGCGCGTAAACTAACGATTTTTTAGTATTTTTGTTTGCATTGTGCATTTGTATAATAAGAAAAATGTTTGTAATATTAATTTTAGCGTTAGTGGGAGCCGTTGCTGTGTGTTTAGTTCTCATTGACTCATTGTGGAGTGTTTTAGAGCTGATATCTTCGTACTTGATGCCTTACTTTCTGCCTTCGGAAGTGCAGCCCTTGTCGAAGAGATTTGGACCTTGGGCCGGTGAGTTGTTTTATGCCAAATTAAATTAGCGATGTAGCAGTAAACCAGTAGGTAATACTGTAGGTAAACTTTGGTTCACACATACATTAATATTATTGGTTAATGTTGAAATAAAAATACTTAGGCATCAATTAAGCCTTGAATTGACTGTCTCGTTGATCTGGTGGCAAAGCGCATCGCTTTGTGATCACGAGGTCCTGGGTTCAAATCCTAGGTCGGACAAATGTAGTTTTTCTAACGAAAAATTCCCAGTACGAGTCCGGAGTCTGGAATTGTGCCCGGTTTATGGCAATAGGCTTGCCCCCTATTACATTGGACCTAACATCATCGGCAAAACGTGGGTGTACCCAGTACACCTCTGCCACCCCCTCTGGGGAATATAGGCGTAACGGTGTATTTTTTTTTTATCAATTAAGCATAGTTATTCATGTTAACAATGAAAATGAATGTAAAAATGTATAGGACACCTTTCCATTGGTATGACACTCACTCATTATAAATATAGGTATTGAATTTTAATAAATTTTCTTGCGTTTCTTCTTTTGCTTTTAATATTGTTGGTGATATATTTTGACGGACGATTTAGCGCAGTGGTTAAGAGCTTGAGCTGCTCCGCCCACTGTGTCGAATAGTCGCGGGTTCGATTCCCGCACGGGACAAATCTTTGTGTGATCCACAATTATTTGTTCCGGTCTGGGTATTTGTTTGTGAATTTTCATGTTTGTAAACGCACCCACGACACAGGAATAAATCCTAGTGTGGGGCTATTAAAAAAAAAAAAATATATTAAAAAAAATAAAAAAAAAAATATGACAGGTTCCTTGTTTGTATCATTGGTCGAACAAACTTTTTCTATCGAAATATTCTTATCGCAGTCCGGAGCCTGGAGATGTGCCTGGTGTAATGGGAATAGACTTGGCCCCTATTTCATTGGGATCTAATATCGTCGACGATATGTGTATATTAAATACACAGTATCCCTCTGACACCCAGATTTGGAGAATATAGGCGTGACGATGTGTCAAGTTTCCACAGCAATACACTATCGGTTTTTTAAATTTTGATTTCCTTGTCACCATTCAAATTTTTTAACAAACCCACTCTAGGTAAAGATATTTTAATATTGGAATATTTCCATTGGAGGCAAACGCGAAACTTCGCAACTTTGTTAAATTAATACGATGAATTTATGAAAACGATTATAATGAAATTGATGATTACCCCACCCTGGATGGTAAAGCGTTATTCGCGCCTTCATTAAAAAGGCGACGACCCGATATTTTGCGAACGCGTTATCCGCTAATCGTAGCCGCCGCCGACTTCGAACCCAACTCCCCTCCTATCAATCGCTACTGCCGTCAGCGGAACGTTCTCACCGACCCTCCCGATGCCCTTACATCCCTTCTTTCGGATACAGATACCGCACACAGGATCAGACACCGACCTCGCCGGCGAGGTTGAAGAATCCCTTGCCCGCCGGCTGGTGCAGAGCATTACGGCGAGACATCTAGTATACGCCTTCTTCCCATAGCGGCTGCCCAAGCCGAGGCCGTTCCTCCTTGAGGCGCCCTTGAGCTAGTTGCCCCCTTGCCCTTCTGGCTCGAGCGTAGTGGTTGCACGCTCGCCCTCTTTTTCGGTGAAGCCGTAAAGGGCCCGCGGCCAACAGCGTAGATCATTCACACACATGGTAAAGCGGTGGATACTTTACATACCAATTGTGACGGCCGTTTTGAGGGAAATCGAAAAGACACGTTTTATCACTTTGTTACAATTACCTTCACTCATGCACATATAAGAATACGTAATGGTTAATATTCCACCAACATTACACATTATTATTCGAAATAACAAAAGTTTGGGAAATTAAAACAAATTGACGACATCACGCCTCGACTTCCCGCAAAAACCTCTCTGCAGACGATTAATATGAGTGGAATAAAACATAATGAAATTATTAGAGCGAATTGAAGGTTTTTGCAGATGGAGGGTATTGTCGAGCTTGCATCGCTTAATTTCGAAACCAATTATATCGAGTAACTAGCGTTCCTTCGCGTTTTTCTCAGGCGTTTATTTCACACCCTTATTTTTTTGAGTTAAACGGTAGCCTATACCCTGGATAAAATCTATTTCCTTGCTGTATTTGATCAAAATCTGTTCAGCGGTTAGGGCGTGAAACGGTAACAAACACATAGACAGACTGATAGACAGACAGACAGAGTTACTTTCGAATTTATAATATTAGTATGGATTTTTTTAGTCAAAAGGTAGCCTATGTCCTTTCTCTGGATAAACTCTATGTCGTTTTGCCGAATTTGATCAAATCTGTTTGGGCGTCAAGAACAGACAAACAGACATACTTAGTTAGTTACTTTCGAATTTATAATATTAGTATGGAAGTATGGATTTGCGTTTTTGTAATTTGGTATCCCCGGCCTATTTGTTTTACGATGGAACTTCTATAGTAGAAAAAAAAAGTTATCAACGATGTAGTGTATGTACTCCACGCCTAATATATGTGCATATGTGTGCATACGTCACAGCTATTGTTTTATTCGTGCCTAGCTGTTACCCGCAGCTGCGCACGCGTTTATGTTGTTATTTGACATAGGTAGGTATCTTTCCAATATAGCTTTACTCCAAGACCTAAGACACGTCCGTAATAAGTTTCTTACAATACCTGGGTACTTCCTTTTTTAAGAAAGATTACCAGTTTATGTATAATAATATATATAATAATAATATCAGCCTATACTGCCCATTGCTGGGCAAAGGCCTTCTCTCACAAATCGAGGTGAGAGAGATTGGGTCATACTCCACCACGCGGACCCAGTGCGGATTGGTGGAGGCAGGTTTGCGGCCACCTGCTGTTGGAACTTATCAAGCCGCCTTAAATGCTTCCAACTCGGCTTAACGACTACCACATTAAGTGGTAACCGGGCCAAACAGCTTAACGTGCCTTCCGAAGCACGGAGACGCTCGAATATGAAAATGCCACAAACAGTCACCCATCTCAGGCCGACCGAGTCCAACGCTGCTTAACCTTGGTGATCGGTAAGAACACCGCGGTCGCCCAGCGCTACGAGCGCCTCCAGTTTATGTTTACCAGTTTATGTATTTCTTATAAAATACCTATCCTACCAAAAATCGTAATCCGGCGTAATAATATTTAATAAAGGTACATTGCGAGTTAGTATGTAACAAAGTTTTGTTAGAACATATCGTATCAGTCTTCTTGTAAAAATATACAATTCTTGTTCATGATCAAAATCATGTTTAGATATCTTAAATAAATGAATATACAAAGTTTCATGCCCGGGCCATTCATGGTTAAAGAGTTCTCTCCAGAAGAGATAATCCTGAAGGCATCATCAGTTCATGCACAAAATCATATTTGAGTGTGAAAATCAAACGTGTATGCACAGTTTTAGGCGAGTGCTTTTAACCACCGAAGAGTTTCTTGTAAAGAGACGAATCTGAGTCCAATATCAGTTTATGGAGAAATTTATGTGTAGGCAAAATCACATATTTTATCGTAACATAGCAGCTCGAGATTAATAATAACAAAAATAATAAAATTTTATGGTTCATCCCGCCATTATCGCGCATTGGTTCTTGTTTCTAGGATAAAAGTATTTAATATTTTAAGTTAGGGTATACTTATTACCAAACTAAATTCTTATGAAATCCTTTTGGTAGTTTTTGCATGATTGAAACACAAAGAGGCAGGCAGAAAGACTGCCAATAATTCAAAAAAATAACTTGTTTCGGCCTCTATATCGATAAGGAAATGTATCCCAATTAAAATTTTCAAAAAACATTCAAGGTACGGATTCGGCTCGTTTACAGTTTAATTATATTATTACGACCCAAACATACCCCGATATCTTGAAGAGTCTTTATCGGCGGAAGCCGATTCTAAAACGCATAACACACCCTTAGGTCCCCCGGTGATTTGACTAGAAAGATCTAGAATCCGCGCTTAAGTGGTGAAACGTCTAGAAGGTACGCGCGGTCGCGGTATACAAGTACCTATTTGTTCCCGTACGAATAGATATGTAATAATAATACAGCTTTGTGGGCCGCGCCAACTATTGTTTGATGTACTTCTATCGATGTACTTAGAGGGTTCGCGTCCGTTATAGAACTTTCATACAAGTATAAAAGGAACACAGAGCGCGGGGACGGACACAGTCTCTTCTCGGAAGCGATAGTGATCAAATCGGAGAACAAGCGATCTAAGTGGAATACAACGGCGACTTTAGCAACGATATACGGATACTACGAGTGCCTCAGCGACTTGGCAGTATTTGGGTACTAACGAGAGTAGTACTAGTGTGTGATTAGTTCGCGTGTGTATTTGCATACGACGTATTGTTTTGTGTGTACAGCGCCTCATAAAATACTTTGCACGTTATTCGGTATTTAATTAACCCGCAAACGTAACAATATGTATAAGATATGGCTCCCATTGTAAGCCACAATTACAAGCCACAACTACCTTATAAAGTATTAAGATTGGTATATTTGGCGTTAGCAGATTCTGTTGTTGGATATGGCCTGAGTAGCTACGGAAGAACCTACAAGACATACGTAGATGATATATATAAATTACAATTAAGACTACTTAAACTTATAGTACCCAAATATATAAAAAAGAAACATAAAGATAACGATACGGAGGTTTTTAAATACTGCAAAGTTATGAATGTTTTTGATAAGCTAAAATTTTTCACCATGACGGATTTCAGCAAACCTGAATTTCTATCAGACCGAACTAGACCTACTAATTTAAGAAAGATAAATTACATGAATAAATATCTATTACCTGAAACATGTAACTTATATGGGACGAGGGTCGATAAATATCTGATTCCTAATCTTTTGAATGACCTCCCGGAAGAATTACAAAGAGTCTATATAAGTTGTCCAAAAACGTTTAAAAGAAAATTGAAACAATATTACTTAGATGCATAATGTGAGCTATGCTATAAGCAATTTAAAATTTAATTGAAGCAAGGCTTATAAAAAAAAAAAAATATGTAAATATGTCATCAAATATAAATGTATCAAGTGTGCGACTCGCCGGCGCCCAGATAAACCCTCAGAGGTTTACGTGGTGCCGCATTTTATTCATTGTAACGATAGATATATGTGTTTTGGAAATAAATAAAAAAAAAAAAATTTCGCGACCCCGACTTGAACTTAGGACGTTTAGTGATGCAATCATCGTTATTACAAACATCGATGTACCGATATAATTATTTTTCATTCTACCTTTTTCTTTATTTTATCCGGACCGGAAAGACAGAGAGACATATGAATAAAGAAAGCTTAATTAAAGGTTGATGTTTCCATACATCATCAATCATTTTCACTTTTTTTTTTACACGACACCAATATCATATTATATCGATACATTGATGTTTATCATATTATATATATCACGATGACTGCATCACTAAACATCCTAAGTCGAAGTCGGGGTCGGGTAATGTAATCAGTGCTGTACCGCACTGCCTATGTTCCCCAAGCGGGGATGTCAGAGTTGTACCGTGTGTCGTTGTGGTCGCTACATCGGCGATATTAGGCCCTTAGGCCTCAGTGTAATAGAGGCAAACCTATTGGCATTCCAGCTTTGGGACATAATTCCAGACAGCAAACTACTACTAAGATTTTTTTGATAATATCGACGGCGAAATATAGGTGCACAAACTAAATCTGACGACGGCTTAGTTAACTGCTTAAAGCGAAGACCGTTCACTGGATCGAGTTGTCGCGAGTTTGATCCCCTAGCGAAAATATTTTTTGTGTGACCACAAATGTTTGTTGCGGTGTCGATTACACTAGTGTATGTAAATTTTATGTTAGTAAACGCACCTATGACATCATAGGAATCTATTTTTTAATGTGGAGCTCCCACAACATAGGAACGGTTTTAAAAAGAAGAAAGAGAAAATCTCTGCCATTCTGTTTGGGAAATGTCGCCTACATTTCCGGTATGTTTACTTTATTCTCGCTGTGAGTAACAGGCGACTTCTTGCTATGGAAAAAAGCTAATTAACATTGAGCGGACAGCTCGTCGGTTATGGGCCTTCCACCTGTTACGCAGGGCCTTGATTGGTCAACGTAGCGTTAGAAAGCTCGTTTTATTAGGTGTTAAGGTCGCAAGTTCGATTTTATCACGGGATTTATATGTAAGACCTACAGGTACTTGTTTATGTCTGGATGTTGCCTGTAAAATTTGTTTATCTTGACCGTTTATTAATCTGTAATACTACTAAGTAAAAATCTCACTGAATCGACGCGAAATTGAAATAAATACTCTCTTTCCGTTGTAAAATATCATTTCTGTACATTTTTCCGTTTTCTGTGGTGACTCAACTTACCAGACCGGCTGTCATCACGTAAATCGTCGTTGTACGTCGACATCGGATGTTTGTCAAAACCCCGGAAAATTGAAGTCCACTCGGAGGCTTCCGACAAAGCAGAGACTGCAGTTTCAATGATTTACCCAAGTCTTATTCTAAGGATTTATCGTACGCTCTGAACGCCGCGTGGTTCCCGGCTTAGAATAGGACCAACCCATCTCATCCCATCGGGTGTCGTACAAGGCGACTAAGGGAAAACTAGGGAATGGGCAGCAGCGTTCCCTTAGCACTTCGACGACCAATAACTGCGCTCGCCAACCCGCCTGCCAAGCGTGGCGAGTATGGCAAACACCCCCAATTATGGACGAATGTAAGAAAACCAGGCCCCTAGTCCCCGGCGGTCCTGTTCGTCCTGGCCACGGTAGCAGCCATGGTAACGACAGGACAAGGGGTGCTAAGAATCTCCGGCAGAGATTCGGCTACCACCAACACCGAAATTTGGCCCTGGTGACATACAACGCACGCACGTTAAGGACAGATGAGAAGCTTGTTGAGCTGGAAGAAGAGATAAACAAGTTGCGGTGGAATATTGTTGGTTTATCGGAGGTCCGAAGAAAGGGCGAGGACACGATAACCTTAAAATCCGGCAACTTGTTTTACTACCGGGAGGGCGAACAGCAGTCCCAAGGTGGTGTCGGATTTATCGTCCACAAGTCACTCATAGACAACGTTGTGTCCATCACTAGTGTGTCGAGCAGGGTAGCGTACCTGATACTCAGAATATCCAAAAGATATTCGCTGAAGGTCATACAGGTCTACGCACCGACCTCGGCATACTCAGATGATGACGTCGAAGTAATGTATGAGGACATTAGTAGAGCCATACATACTTCCAAAGCACACTTTACAGTGGTTATGGGTGACTTCAATGCGCGGCTGGGCAAACGGGGCGATGATGAATTGAGAGTGGGGCAATTTGGATATGGGCAACGCAACCCCAGGGGTCAGAGGCTGGCCGAATATCTGGAGAAGGAGGGACTCTTTATGATGAACTCTTTCTTCCGGAAGCCGCCTCATAGGAAATGGACCTGGATGAGCCCTGATGGTTCCACAAAAAATGAGATAGACTTCATCATGAGCACCAAGCGACAAATATTTAATGATGTCTCCGTGATTCACAGGGTAAAAACCGGCAGTGATCACCGAATGGTCAGAGGCACATTAAATATTAATGTCAAAATGGAAAGATCGCGTCTGATGAAGTCTACGCTCCGACCTTCTAATGCACATATCCAAAACCCCGAGAACTTTCAACTCGAATTGTCAAACCGCTTCGAATTGCTAGACAGCAGCGCATCAGTGGACGAAATCAACAATAGGTTGGTAGAGACTGTCCATACGGTCGGGTCCAAGCATTTTAAGCCCCACCGTAAAAATAGGCCTCAAAAGCTATCTGACTACACCCGAAACCTTATGGCTGAGCGACGTACCATGACACTCCAAACCTCCGATGATGCTAAGTCCTATAGGCAGCTCAATGGACAGATATTGAAGTCCTTGCGACACGATTTACGGTCCTTCAATACAAGACGTATTGAGGAGACCATAGAGCAGAACAAGGGCTCCAAAGTGTTTGCAAGAGACGCGTCTATTGGGCAAAGCCAGTTGACGAAGCTGAAGACGGAGGACGGAAACGTAACGTCGAATAGGTCAGAGGTGCTCAGGGAGATAGAGAGGTTCTATGGACAGTTGTATACCTCAGTAGCTGAACCTGTTGTTGACTTGGTAAAAGACCCAAGAGCCAAGCTAACCCGACACTACACTGAAGATATCCCGGACATCAGCCTGTACGAGATTGGGATGGCTCTCAAACACCTTAAAAACAACAAAGCGCCGGGTGAAGGCGGAATTACCGCAGAGCTTCTGAAAGCGGGCGGATCGCCGGTACTTAAAGTCCTTCAGAGGCTGTTTAATTCCGTCTTGCTCGAAGGAAAAACGCCGGAAGCGTGGAACAGGGGTGTGGTGGTACTCTTTTTCAAGAAAGGTGATAACACTTTACTGAAGAATTATAGGCCCATCACACTGCTGAGCCATGTTTATAAGTTGTTTTCGAGAGTCATCACGAATCGTCTCGAACGCAGGCTTGATGACTTCCAGCCTCCCGAACAAGCCGGTTTCCGGAAAGGCTTTAGTACCATAGACCACATACATACGCTGCGGCAGATTATACAGAAGACCGAGGAGTATAATCGGCCACTATGCTTGGCGTTTGTGGACTATGAGAAAGCCTTCGATTCGATAGAGACTTGGGCGGTTCTTAGATCTCTCCAGCGATGCCGCATTGACTATCGGTACATCGAAGTGTTGAAGTGCTTGTATAATAACGGTCAGTCCGAGTACAGGGGCAGTGCACGAAGGTGATCCCCATAAAAAGAGGAGTAAGGCAGGGAGACGTCATTTCTCCGAAACTGTTTACGGCCACCTTAGAGGACGCCTTCAAGTTCTTGGAATGGCAAGGACTTGGCATCAACATCAATGGCGAATACATCACTCACCTTCGATTTGCCGACGACATTGTGGTCGTGGCGGAGTCGCTGGAAGATCTAAGACGAATGCTCGGTGACCTCAACAGAGTATCTCAACAAGTGGGTCTTAAAATGAACATGGACAAAACGAAAATAATGTCTAAAGTCCATGTCGTACCCACCGCACTCACCGTTGGGAACTCTACTCTTGAAGTTGTCGACGAATACATTTACCTGGGACAGGTAGTCCGGTTAGGTAGGTCCAACTTTGAGAGAGAGGTCAATCGACGAATCCAACTCGGCTGGGCAGCGTTCGGGAAACTGCGCAACATCTTCTCATCCAAAATACCTCAGTGCCTTAAGACTAAAGTTTTTAGTCAATGTGTGTTACCAGTGATGATATATGGATCAGAGACGTGGTCTCTTACAATAGGTCTCATAAAAAAGCTCAGAGTTGCTCAGCGGGCTATGGAGAGAGCTATGCTCGGCGTTTCTCTACGTGATCGAATCAGGAATGAGGAGATTCGTAGAAGAACCAAGGTCACCGACATAGCCGTTAAGATTAGCAAGCTGAAGTGGCAATGGGCGGGCCACATAGCGCGTAGATCGGACGGGCGTTGGGGCAGAAAGATTCTAGAGTGGAGACCACGTATTGGCAAGCGCAGCGTGGGACGACCGCCTGCCAGATGGACCGACGATCTTGTGAAAATCGCAGGAAGTCGTTGGATGCAGGTGGCATCGGACCGGTTACGCTGGAAAGCGATTGGGGAGGCCTATGTTCAGCAGTGGACAAGTATAGGCTGAGATGATGATGAACTTGTGTTCTAATCATTTATACCAGCGTTTGCCATATGGTGGGTCGCGACCGGGCACCGGGCTATGAAAATAAAATATCACAACATTGTCCTATTGTTTACAATCAATGTGTGTGTGTGTGTGTGTGTGTGTGTGTGTGTATGTGTGTAAATGATCTACGCTGTTGGCCACGTGGCCTTTACAGCTTCACCGGACAAGAGGCCGAGCGTGCAACCACTACGCTCGAGCCAGAAGGGCAAGGGGGCAACTAGCTCAAGGGCGCCCTAAGGAGGAGCATCCTCGGCTTGGGCAGTCGCTATGGGGGAGGGCGTATTCTAGGTGCCTCGCCGTGGTGCTCTGCACCGGCCGGCGGGCAAGGGATTCTTTGATTCTGCGGCCAGGTCGGTGTCTGATCCTGTCTGCGGTATCTGTATCCGAAAGAAGGGATGTAAGGGCATTGGGAGGGTCGGTGAAAACATGCCGCGGACGGCGGTAGCGGCTGATAGGAGTGGAGTTAGGTTCGTAGTCCACGGCGGCTACAATTAGCGGATTCCTATGATTAGACGTATTCGCGACATATCAGGTTATCGCCTTTTTAATAAAGGCGCGAATATGTTCGAGACCGAGATTGGAATGGACTCGTTCATGATCAAGAGACGTGTTGCTTTTGTGTCAACACGAATACTTGTTTCACTGAGAACTGAGCATTCTGCGCAGCTTTTGTATTTCGCGCCCTGCTCCCTGCGCCCCAGCGTATTGTTCTTGCCCATTACCACATGGACATTGTCATTGAAATGTGTTTTTTTTATTTTCCCTTTATGCATTAGGAGGGTGAAAAATCTTGTGGTGGGTCACGATGGGGAAACATTAAAATAACTGGGCCATGGCGTAATAAAGTTTGGGAAACGCTGATCTATACAGTTCCACAAAATGTTTAAGTCGCTGTTTAAAATGATTATGGCACACGATGATTGTTACAACATTTTAAAACCATGGAATGCATACATAATATGTGTAGGCGACTGTAACTATGTCAGTTTCTTAACTGCTTTTGTGGCACTGCCCATGCCCGTGCGGCAAGCCCCTTCGGTAGGGGAGTAAAACAGCGTGAACACGGTCGAGTGTTTACATTGCGCTCACTTGCTTAGGTAGAGTTGTTAGTTTGGTGTCATTTTTGCAATTGTAGGGAAGATTTAACGTTTTTAAATAATTTTAAAATAGGCTTACCAAGTAAAAATTGTAAAAAATGAAAAATTTTGGGCGCATGCTATATGCATGAATACTGAATAGCTAAAAATTTTGTTAACGGTTAATTTTATTTAAACAAGGAAATGTTTTTACCTAAACTGTTTTAACCTTTAGGTAAACGCTGTCCATTTTGTTTTTGTTTTCGTTCGTAGGTAGGTAGTTATGTATACCCAACCAGTACACAGCTCAGTGCAAGTACTTTAGAAGATGATGATTAATTAATTCCAAGAACTATTTTGATGATTCGGCTTAACTTGCCTCAGCTGCGTATTTATCATGTAAACAGATATCAGGTTACATGTTTAGTCTCCGTTCAGTTCCAGTAAATACGGCGCACTCTGCGTAGGTGGCGCCTAGTAAACATGTTTGTTTAGCGATGCCTATAAATAGCCATCACCAGACAAAGTACCTTAATATCGTCTTAGCTCTCTTACCGTTCGTAAGTCTCTCGCGTCTCTAAGTAACAATACTTCTGACAGAGTAGACTTCAGACATTCAAAATATAAGACAGTCAATAATACTGTCTAATATTTTGAATATCTATAATAAATTTATATATATATATATATATATATATATATATATATATATATATATATATATATATATATATATATATATATATATAAATTTATTACGAACGTTGTAAGCTGTAAATGCCCCGCGGCTACCACGAAATTGTAAACAAAAATGTTGAGTTCAATTCTTTTTCATTAGGTACTTAAAATACAATAACTGTGTTTGTTGTCATTTGTACCTAATATTCTCTTTGTTTATTGAAAAACAGTATATACATTTTTGACGAGCTTATGACAATGAACTAACAAACTAAAACAAGTACCTATTATTCTCAGGCATATTAAAAAAAGCAATATAAAATCACAATATACTGCTCGTTGGTCTAGTGGCGAATAATGCGCTTTGCGATCAGGAGGTCCTGGGTTCAAATCCTAGGTTGGACAAACGTAGCTTTTCTATCGAAAAATTCCTGGTATATATCAGGAGTTTGGAATTGTGCCCGGTATATCGCAATTGGTTTGGCCCCTATTACATGGGACTTAACTTTATCGGCAAAAAGTGGGTGTACACAGTACACCTCTACCACCCCCGTTTGGGGAATAAAACAACAGAAGCCCTACCGGTACTGGTCGATCTTGAGGTTCAGAGCGCGCGTCAATGTACTGTATTATGTATAGGTCTAGACAAGTCTTAGTCTAAGCTTACTAAGTAAGATGGTGTCAAGGATATAATAATATGGTTACCCTGGTACAAAGACATTTTACATTGTACCTACCTACACAATGCTAATCTTATATTAAATAGGTAAATTATTAGGAACATAAGCAATTGAAAAACTAGTTTGCAATATAGTTAGCGTAGCAGTAATCCTTAACATAGTTTAGCGTATATTTGGAATTTACATAAAGCCAGCCGCATTATTTAAATAAACTTCCTGTAACACTACTAGCTCTGTCGGTCTGGTTTGGTCATGCTCACTATGTCTTTGCTTGCGGTGGCTGCCTGGCGCGGGTCACTCCCTTCCCTCCAATATGGCCGAGGGGAGTGATGGTTGTTCCAGCAATCATTCTTGTGAACGGGTACTGCTTGTGGGGACTGGTCCATCTGGAATCCTTTAGACACTCTTTACAGATAACATCATTAGATTCATATCTCGATCGTAAGGCATCACACTGAAACTAGATCGTAAACTAATTCATTGTAACCTAAACATTGTATCCACACAATATGATTGAAAAAAAAAGAACATAAAAAAGAGAAAGAGAAGTAAATAAAAAAGACAAGCCCGCTGAGTTTCTTCGCCGGATAATCTCAGCGGAGACCGCGTTCCGATCCGGTGGTAGATTAGTAGTTAAATTAGATAAAAAAAAATGTAAATTGACTATTTGTTAGCGCCCCCGTAGGACTTATACAAAATAAACTATTTAAGTTTCAGTTTGGTAGTAATAGGGGGGTGGGTTATTATTGTTTTTTTACTGGTGGTAAGTTAGGTGCGACGGGTAAACTGAGCTCCCCGTGTTATCTTATCTTAATGTTGGCTTACCGGACCGAGGAGACCTCTGGCGCACTTCGACCCATGGTATCTTTTGTGCTGTCCTTGCCCTAATGCTCTTACGTACCTTAAGTGTCTAGTACTTCCTGTATTAGGATGTAGATTCCAGCAGGGGGATAGAGCCGTAGTTCTTCTGGGTTTGGATAGGCCAATCCTAGTAGTTCCATTCGCCGCGCAGCCAGAGCGTCGCAGTAACAGAGGACGTGCTTCATGGTTTCAGTTTCTGTGCCTCAGCTCCTGCATACCACGTCGCCGCATAGGTTCATCTTGTGTAGATGTTCTTTCGTGCCATAGT
This sequence comes from Phalera bucephala, assembly GCA_905147815.2. Classification (NCBI taxonomy): domain Eukaryota; kingdom Metazoa; phylum Arthropoda; class Insecta; order Lepidoptera; family Notodontidae; genus Phalera; species Phalera bucephala. Next base: position 29,921,066 of record LR990622.1, read on the forward strand.
GGCCTGTGAATGCTCCAGTTATTTGCATTAGTTGTAGTCTACTATATTTTAGTAGTCTCTTGCTGTCGCTTTCACACCATGCGAAAAGAAATTCTTTTGAGTGTTGTTCTTGGGCATATTTGAAAAGTGCGCCTCTATAGGCACCGTCTGGTATGCCTATGAACGGTTCTGGACCAACGGGTTTTTCCATTGCTCCCTTTCTGGCTAAGTCATCCGCACGCTCATTGCCATCAACTCCCGTGTGCCCAGGGACCCAGACTAACCTGACCGTGTTGGGCGCTCCACATCTGTCAAGAAGGTATGCGCACTCCGCAACCAGTGCTGAGTTTAGCTCATAGGAGCTGACGGCTTTGAGGGCAGCCTGACTAGCTCCCCGTGTTACTACTAGGATTTCTTGCTGAATTACTGAGCTATAATCTTCAAATTAGAGAATTCGCCAGTTAGTTTATAGGTATTGCAATATCAAGTAGCAAGTAGATAAAAAAATTGAACTATAAGCACCACATAAGCATAAATTTAAATATTTTAGAAGATCTTCGACCGACATTACTCTAACGAAGCGTTCGGCAACCAGGTAAGCTCGTATGGTGGTAAATGATATCAAGGCGGGCCGCATTTTTTCATAATTTTTGTGATAGGTATATCAAAGATGGAGGAAATGTGCATACACATAAATTCTGAATGTAATCGTTATTTGTAATAATGAAGCGGCCTTTAAGGCCACCAAAATGACTTAACGACTGTGACATTTTTGTGGCACCTGGATCCAACAGTTTAACGTGCCTCTCGAAACACGGAAACGCTTGAAATAACAATTGAATAATGATCCGAATGAAATTACAAAACAGTTGCGGGTCACAAGGAGGAAGTTTGGAAACTGCATATGAGCATGGGGTCGATCACGGAATAAAAAAGTGGGGTTGTCGACCGTTGAACTAACGCAAAGTAAATTACACAAAGTAAATCTAACCTATTCGTTTTCCAATGCCATAAAGATAGATTATTATGAAGCAGTACACGCGTGAGAAACGGTACTGCCATAATTGGACAAATTCATATGATCATTTATGTACCGAACGTTGACTAATGCAGTAAGACGTGTACTTAACTGAGCTATATACATGGATATATTACCCTTTTGGGTAATAAATTCATGGCTATATATAATTGTAAGGGCCCGCATACAACGCTGCGGGCACGCAGCGCATCGCCTGATCGACGCTAAAGTTCGATGCAGCTCGTGTTCGTGCTCTTAAAACAGTAGTAACGTTTTTATGCGTGCACGTATGTGCTGTTGTCTGGGAGGCCTCTGGACCAGAACATTTTTGTGTTATCGTACCATCTTTGTCACGCTATAAGTTTAGTCGATAAAGATAAACGGTGCAGCATAGGTGGTTATATTTATTGTTGATGTATGAAATTATTGTGTTTGGTCCTTAGCTTAGTCACCACAAGTTTCTTGTGATATGCAAAAAATGCAGTCTAGAAGCATTGCTTATTTCTGGGATGGTAGAACTGGCAAAATTCTGGTACCCTTAACCTGGGTTATACCTGAGAGACGAAATAATTGATTAAAGATAAAATATTTTTACACCTACATTTCCCAAGCAGCAGCATTTCATTATAATGGCATATTTCCAGACTCCGGACTGTTTCTGAAATTTTAGATAGAAAAACCCCGTAAACACTGTCATCATTGTCAGCTGCATCCTTAAATTAATTCTTGTCTAGATGGAGCATTGCTAAGAAAAATGTCGCCTAAAGCGGCCTCAGTTACGCGCTATCCGTGTGTGATGTCGGTCTTCCATTTATTTCTTCCATAAAAGCTGTCAATGTGTGCGTTACGCACGCAGATAAATTGTAGTTCGCACACGCACGCGCACGCGGCGCGTGCGTTTGCGTACTACAATTTATTTTATCTACCCTATGGGTAAATAAGTTTTATGTCGTTTCCGCGTGTGCGATGTTCTATCTAGATAAGTAATTCACCTAAGGCTGCATCATATGCAACAAGACCAATGAGGGAGTCAGTTCTTTGGAAACTCCAAGGAGTCCCAAAAAATTCAAGGGGCCGCGTTGTTGCTTAGTGATCGTTGGTCACTAATTATAAGTCGGCTTTGCTCAGCCAGGTGATATTCTCTCTACCTATATCATCACGCCAGATCCCTTGGGGGTAGGCACAAAGAACAGAGAGTTCCGAAAGGTTCTTTCTTTGCAGACCTGACAGACCCAAGTAATTAAAGTGGAATAAATCGTATCTCTATGCCACTGCCGTCGTAGTTTCTTGCTTCATCGCAGCGATGTATGACCGCCTTACAAATGCGGACGTGCATTGCATTGCAGTCCCTAGCTTGTAACTATATATTAATCGTCTGTTAAAATGTAATTTTTGCATAACTTCGGAAACGGGCCTCTCATTTCCGATCTTGGTGATTACTTTGATACAATGTTTCTCAGTAGATACTATTGCGATAAGGGCGTATTGATTGTAGGTTTCGATTAAGCCAAAGCTTTTATGCGGTGTTATTTCACGGTGTGTCAATTTCATAGGAAAATTGTTGGGCAGTCGCAGAATATTATGAATTAAGTAAGCAGTATGGAGTTCTTAGATTTACGCGAATATTACACATGAAATAAATGTATTTTTCGGATTTTATCGCGGTTTATTTTGGATTTTTAAGTTCCCGATGTTTCGAGTGCTTTGCAGCACTCATGGTCACAGGAAGGACTGAGGAGTCAGACATCCAAAAGGTATAGTTGTTCCGGGGTGCCCTCAAATTTTTAATTATTTTTGTTAGTCCGATCTACGCAGAATGAGCTCACGGTGTCTTGAAGTCTTGCAGTCTTATGCTTGTTTTTGGATTTTAATTATATTAATTACCGGATCCCAAGTCGATTGTCAAAGCACCCAGCCATCTTCTCTATTGAAATTAGTATGTTTTTTAAAAGCCTTGCAAACCATCCTTTCACGTTATTTCACGAGGATTTGAGGTTTACCAAATCTGATATTATGGCTAGTGCGGCCAAGGATATGTTCAAAGACTGCAGACTTCTTTGAGTAATGGTGTTTTAGGTCAGGTATGTGTTCTTTTTACCAGAGTTTTTACTGGCATTTTTATCCTATGTGTGGTGTTCTCAAAAGATACACTTCTTTGGTTATCACCATAAATACACTCAATGCACAGACAACCGCTCATGGCGGCAGTCAACAAGTGAATGTCCAATGTCACCGATCGCCCCACCAAGCCATCCCGTAGTCTATACGTCACATGCCTCTTCCTTGTTAAAAATAACTAAATAATGTTAGACATTTGAGTAAGATAATATGCTCAATTAATATACTCGCAAAAACAAGCAAGCCTCTGCGCAAGACTCGTTCGATCTTATCGAGATACAATAATAATTATTAATTTACCTTTAATGACACCAGGTCAAGGTTTGAACTGAATAACCAAAGACAGAAGCACACGTCACATTTCCCTGAGCAAAGCTCCACACCTTTGACTTAGACATAGTTATCCACTTCAGCCGCTACATATTATTAACCAGGAAGCTATGGATTTAAATCAAATATTAATATTATCCTTCCCTCTCTCCTCCTTTCCATAATTTTCCACATTTCTTATACTTCCTTCAGGCATATCCGCTGGTTCAATTCAGGGGCTAGGCATATGACGTACATACCTGGATAATTTCCGTCTCCTTACATCTTCACGGATAAGTACTAAATCGCAATCACCACTAATAAAACTGTATAGGGAGAACGATTATAATTATACTTTATTATATAAATCCTTATATAAGCGTTCTTAATATATGTCTTAGAAGATACCTTATAGATTGCGTTTAGAGAAAATGAGATCTCCCATCCCGGAGATGTGAGTGGGGTTGTTATTAAATTGTCAAATATCGCACAAGGTCTAGAAGAACTTAATTTCAGTATATATAACCGTTCCTAATATTTGCAACAATTCGCACCTAGCTTCACACGAACATATGTCTCATGTTGTAAAAGGCTGTAAGATGTTTATGGAAGACACGGTACTTCTATCGGGCCCGCCTATGAGGGTACCTATGGGCTAATACAGGTATGGAACATCTCACAAAGAATACGTTAAAAATCATATGAAATTTTCCTTCATTCATCGCACCTGCTACTTTTCCTCACGATAGCTGCTATAATCACAATTTGTATTAGTCACACTTTATTTGAGCTAAATTTGCTTACTACAGATACATAAAGTACGTCTAATCCAGTATGTTGAGGTTTTAATTTTCGGCAGTTCTTAATTATCCATAGCCGAATACGATCACAACTTATGCAACGCTTTATTTCCTGTGAAATTCCACCTATGAAGCGACAGATTCAGAACTACAATATGGAAATTAACTAAAATTTGAAATAAAAAAATAATTTACATTTTCACTATTATAAATCCATTGCAACATCGACCCATGCTCGCACGGGGATTTCACGACCTTGATTGGGTTCGGTAGCCTAGGTTTAGAAGTAAATAACTTTAAATATTTAGGTCTCAGGGTCCCAGCCTTTTCCCGACCTTTGATCGCAGTTGGGACTCCATTGTGACGATTTCAGGATGACAACTATCCCGCAGTTAACTCAAAGAGTTTCTGCACTATAGAAGATTATTTAGCAGTGGTCACCGCCTCCAGCACTGCTCAAGTATTGTGGACTTAGTAATGATTTCCACCCGAGGATTACATTTTGCACGGTTTACTTTTCCTAGACCAAATCATGTTAAGATTCGCAGACTATAGTTACAATAGTGACCAGATGCATGTTCCAACTACTCTGTAAAAAAAGGGAACAATTTCTTACAAAATTATTATATTTTTACAGGGTCCGGCTGCCTAATATGTAACTCTCATATAATCTGTTTTACTCGATTGGTTTAGTTTCCACCTAAGTAAGTGCTGTTAGAGAATTCTGATAATTAGTTTCGGAAACACATTCGCCATATTTTAGGTTAACATTTTTAAGTACATACTTATAACAAGTTGTTGATTTTTGGTGTGATCAGTTTAATTATAATTTTTACACAACAATTTTGTCGTAAAATTGATTATCACTGTACAAATCATTATTTATTTTCTATTATTCCATACATTTTTTTTAAGACTGTAAGGTATAAATTTATAAGCCTTATATCCTTGCTGTAAGGGAACTCATTTTAGCTGAACTATCCCTATCGTCACTATGGTATCTTGTTTTGATCTACATCGAAGACATTCATAGATTCCGTCGTAAGAATGTCTCTTCCAAAGAAATCGATATCCGAATCAAACGCACTAAAATCCATTATAAATTAAATCAAGCACTAAAATGTCTAATCGAATTGAAGTCCATTTCCGAATGAGGAAAATTTTGAATAATGCATTTGATTTAAGGAAAACATATAAAACGGAAATCTTTCAGAAATCATAAAAATAATGATGTTTCAGAAGGCACGTATTTGGTATTTATTCGAATATATAGATGCATACTTTACTTAAATAAGAATCCTATGTGAATGACTACTTCTGTGATTCCACTTCGAAAGATTCTCTGAATCGACTCAATGTTTAAAATCGATTAAAAAGGAATTATTATTTCAATCGAATAATCGATACTTCGACTTTGGACAGGCATGGGAACATTTACTTTGCTTAAGTACATATACATATAACTACACACTTAGATATTTAGATAATATACGCGTACACGCACTTTATTGATCATCAACTATATTGATGAATAGTAGGCACACTTGTTTATATATTTACATATACATACACGCATACATATATTTTTATGCAGCATTTGCTACATTTAATTACACAGTTGTTTAGTCGTCATCTAGGCATCTCTATATATACATTACACAGATGTATATATATATACCATCTATGCAGCCTTTGCTACATTCAACCACAATCGGCGTCTAGGTCTACATATACACATTACACACATGTATATATACCATCTATGCAGCCTTTGCTACATTCAACCACAATCAGCATCTAGGTCTTCATATACACATTACACATGTATATACACACCATCTATGCAGCCTTTGCTACATTAAACCATACATTGTATGGCCGGCACATTTTCAATGTTGCGAACTGCGACACTAAACCATACGTTGTATGGCCGGCACACTTTCTATGTCGCAGTCTGCCACATTCAACCATACGTTGTATGGTGGGAACATTTTGTATATTGCAAATTGCGACATTCAACCATCCGTTGTATGGCGGCCACATTTTCTATGTTGCAAATAAGCACAATTAACCATACATTGTATGGAGGGCACATTTTGATGTTGCAATTTCCACAATAAACTATACTTGAGTATCCTCGGCATACTTATTTTTGTCTTAATATTCTATGTAGCTATTTGCCACAATAAACAATACTTTTGTATAGTCGGCAGTGTTTATTAAAGGTTTGCCATGTCCAACCATACCCTTGTATGTTGGACACGTATATCTATATGTTACTTCGGTATTTCTAAATAGTGGTTTGCTGTTGCTACGCTCAATGTAATATTTGATATTTATAGCAGTAGGCCAATTTCAATTTATTTACGTAAGTTAAATATCTTTTATGCAGGTAGGTATTTGTTTTGGACGTAATACCTACGTAAATATCGCATTTCTCTGTAAATTATATAAATTTACCTTCGAAAACGCGACAAAGTACACGTTTATTTTATTTCTACATCTTTCCTTATTTTGAACTATCATAGGAATAACCGAAGTGACCTTAAAACATTGCAATGCAAACCATTATTTATGAATACTGCTTGAACTGATACTTTTGTCAGTCTATGAAGAACTCTCAATTATCCTTCATATTATTTGCTTTATCGTATTATTTGGTATACTTTTTGTCGGTTCTCAGACTGAGCTAATACCTACAGGCACAATTTAATTGTGTGGTTGATAGCAATCTCTGTTTTAATATATTTAAGTCCACATAATTAAGTCCACATAATTAATTGTAGGTATTTTTTTTTCCATATATCTACCGTCACTCGCGAAATGTTAAAATTTAATCACGTTTAATTCTTTGTTAAATGCAATGAGTTTATATTTACTGTAGTTTTTTATAAAATTATTATATAACCACAGTGTAACAGACAACCACACAACAATGAAAATCTTTGTCCTGTTGCAGTATTAGCAGGCACAAATGTTAGATTGACCTGACCGGAGCAATGAATGTGTTAAATCTCAGGACGACATAACTGTGACAATTTGACTGTCTACCACCTTTTCCTTTTGAAAATAAAAAGATGATCATTATTGTTCAATAATGAAGTAGTATGTAGTATATTAAATAATAATTCTTAGGGTATTAATAATATATAAGCCGGGTAGGTGGTGCGGCCATTTCAATGTCAAGCATTTAATTATTATTCCGGTCATTTCCAGTCGTATAATTGCTTTTGTATGTATTACTCACATTTTTATCCTCGTCGCCAATGTGGTGTACTCAAAAGATACACTTCTTTGGTTATCACCATAAATACACTCAATGCACAGACAACCGCTCATGGCGGCAGTCAACAAGTGAATGTCCAATGTCACCGATCGCCCCACCAAGCCATCCCGTAGTCTATACGTCACACTATGTATGAGAAACCACATTCACAATCAGCCGCTGAAGAAGATAAGTCAATTTTGACCATTAGTCAAGTGTCACATTACTTTACTACTTATACAGTGAGTAAGTACTGAACAATAAATAGGATAAGGCCAATTAAAAGATGCCACTAATAGAATTACAATAACGCACTAACTAATGCATGTGAAGGATTATAGTTATAAATGCAAACTCTAAAGACCTGAGTCAAAGAAATGGTTGCACAGAGTCTTTCTCAATTTAGTGGTACTAGTCGTAAATCGATCAATATCTACTACATGAGACATAGCGTTAAAACATCTGCTTGATCTGACTATGTATGCATTTTGCCTGTAAGCACACTGAACCATAGGAACATGGAGTAAAAATAATTAAGAAGTTTGAAGGTACTTTGTAATAACAATGACTTTTTGACGTTAAACACCTCAGCCCTTCTTGTGACCATGGATGCTGTAAAACATTCGAAGCGTCTGGGGAACAAAATATATATGAATAAACAAAATTAACCGCAATAGAATCAGTAAACAGTAGTTTTATTTCATGTTGGTTCCCTTGCGGGGGAGGAGTAGAGAGTACAGTTCTAACAGGTTCTTGCAGACCTCTTTGGCTTCCTCCATTCTTATCTAAAATAGTTCGTCGCTACTTGTCATATTCGCGTAGTTCTTAGAGATAAATATGGAATAGTTTTAGTTAGAGATCAAACCCCATTTTTTTCAGCAATTACTAAGAAACTTCTACCATCGGGAAGGTCAAACTTTGTCTTAGATATTTACTTTGATTAACGATCACTTTCTCTCACACCGTAGCTAAATCATTTCTAATTGAGTTTCAATTTAATTAGTTCCGAAGTTGAACAGTGAAACAATTGCTCTAATTAAGGGTCATGGTTATTTCATTACTAAATTGTAATTAAAAATAGATTAGGTTCTTTTTCATCAGTTTAGATTGTAAGCGATTTGGGCCTAATTAAGTTTATTGTCGTTATGATTACATAGTATAAAAAAACTGGATCTTATAGAATTTGTTAGTCTGGAGTAAAAGTTTATTATTTAGTTAGCAAACTTGGCAAATTCAGAAGAGATTTAATGTTTTACTTTTCAGTTTTTGAATCGATTTATAGATTTTCAATTTAAATAATATACACGAATAAAGAATGGCAGCAATCGATACAAAACATCATCTTCGATATCTCATCGATATATGCGTCAAGATACGTGACCCACGCTCAAAAGAGCAATACATACACTGATAATAAGAAATGATTGAATTGCTGATTTGAAACAAATCACTTACAAGGCTAATGATATGAAACATTCAAGATGGCCGTTTGTGAGTTTTCACGAAGCATGTCACATTTGAATATGACGTAGAGGTAGATGTACTAGATTACTCGATTGTACGCGACTAAATTAGAAAGAAAGAAAGAGATTTTATTTGTCACAGCATGAGACACAATATTTAGCTATATAACTTACATATCAACAACTTAACCACTCAATTACAGAACGTTCGAACGATTAACATTGTTTAAAAAATATATAAGAACACAACAATCAAATACACATGAGTATGGGTCTCACGGTTAAGTCATATAGGTATATCAGCTTAATGCCAGGCACAAGTGCTAGGCACTGATTTTCATCTGGACCCTCCTGAGTCTTTACAGATGTCATTCCAGTGCTAATTAAATTAAAGGTATAAATTTATGTTTAGTATACCTCGCAATTTACCAAGATCTAATCGATTTGTTCCGTTACATACAAACAGTTCAAAGACCAATTTAGCGTTATACTCCCCAATCAATAGATTATCTAAGCAATATAATAGTTTATATATTTTTTCAAAGATTAAAAAGCATCACTCGTCCTGTTTACCTTAGCGTCTATATAAATAAGTACTTGTACCTATATTTATATTTACACGCAACCCTTCAAGAAATTCTATATTTTATTATTTTTTGTTCATTCTCTTTCTGTATACAATAATATTTTAAATAATCCTTTAAGATCTCACTATTTGCATGCCGTGGTTGCCTATAAATATGACATCAATTAGTTTAAGTTTTCATTTAATTAAGTTTTCGAACGTTATTATTATATGCCATGGGATCCTAAATAAATAAAATAAAGGCGGTCAATTACCTACTTACAGTAGGTAGGTACTTATAGGTTAGTAGGTGACGTAGGTTCTTTTTATGATTGCGTTGCTTTTACTCCCAGCGTGGGTGGGCATATTACCAGCTATAAGGTCAAAGAAAATGTCGTAAATCTCCCCCTCTCATTTGAAATTACCGTAATCTCACAATGATCTCTGCACTGCTCAGACGAACTGTTGCCCAATAGCTGTTACGTAACTGTGTGAACTTAGCTAACCATTATCTGCAGTATTACGTTCCGTATCGTCTGCTATTAGCGTGCTGTACTGGGGGCCTATTAAACAAATTCAAATCGTTTATTTGCTCGAATGGTATGGTTATGGTTTTTGAACGGGTAGAAACCAGAACGAATGCAAGGATTGTGGTTGGTAACGATGTGCTGGAGTAAGTTAATGAGTATGTATATCTTCGATGCGCATTCAGTAAGGATGGAAAATACACCGCTGACATAGAGAGAAGAGTGAGTGCAGGGAAAAGAGTAAATGGTGCGATGGGAAAGCTACTTGCGAGCCGGCACTTAAGCCAAAAGGCGCAGCTGGCCATACATAACAGAGTGCTTGTTCCAACGCTGTTATATGGCAGTGAGAGCTGGGTATTTACATACCCACCGCATTTATCCTTCTTTCATTCTCCTTCGTAAGAAGGAAAAGAAGGATAAATGCGGTGGAAATGCGAGCTCTGCGAAAGATGTGCGGAGTAAAGCTGACCGACCGTATTCGCAACAGCGTAGTAAGAAGCCAGTAGGCATGAAAGATAGTATCGGTGGAAAGATAAGAAATGGTATGCTCCGTTGGTTCGGGCATATAGAAAGATTTCTGAAAAAAGAATGACAAAACAGATATACAATACGAAATTGTCTTCTTCAGTGTCCCTCTCACCGTACTGATTTCATCCACTCTTCTTTCATTGTCCAATCAATCCTTCTGTGGAATGCATTACCTCAGGATCTCAGGATGGCTACCAATCGTCTCTCATTTAAAAAAAAACTGCAGGACTATCTGTTGACCAAAATGCTGGTGGATTCTTCTAAACGCTAGTTGTTTCATGTCGTTATGTCATACTGTCTGTTTCATATATAGTATAGTTATATGTGGATGTATATGTATGTATTATACCTGTATGTATTATATGTTATTTATATACAACTGCTTTTGTTGTATGTATGTAATTAATTAGTTTTGTGTCTTTCAATATTTTAATTTCCTTTTTTTTTTAATTGTAATTGTGTTTTTAGTATATCTTTTTTTGCTCTCCTTTTTTATAACTCATAATTTTTGGCACCTACTACAGCTGTTTCCACATCACCTCAAGGTAGACTGGCAGAAAACACCTCTGGAATTAAGTCCGCCTATGTACATAAGTGCATAAAGAATAAATAATAATAATAAAGTGAAAGGATGTAGGTACCGGAGAAGACCTAGACTATCTTACCATGACCAAATAGATCGAGTCTTATCTGAAGGACAAGTCAAGAGTCTCCGTAACCGGCGAGCGTGTATGAGACGAACTATAAGAGTGGAGGAAGCCAGAGAGGTATGTAAGGAAAGAACCTGTTGGAACTCTGTACTCTCTGCCTGATGTCTGGCGGATAGAGGATCTTGCGTGATGATATAGATAGATAGATACTGAATTGAATATGGGCTACAATATGTGATCTTGTGGTCTAATTTATGTTCTTAAGCCATTTTGTACCAGTTAAGTATGCTAACATTACTACTAATTTACAATGTTCCAAATGTACTAATTTCGTTTCGTTATTGGTTCGACAACAATCTTAATTTGTTTATAACATTAAAAAGAATTCTGCATATCACAATCTATGTTATATTGCATTAAAATTCAGGCTACCCACCTTCTTAATCGATAGTTTTCAAGTCTTGTCTGCTATTTCTCCAAGGAATTTAGTAAAACATTTTTATTTCTCTATCCATCTATATACAAGGTGTAACATTACAAACGAAAGACCGGAAAGTAGTTTGTTTATACTTTGTTAACTGAATGGATTCCAACAATGTTTATTGTATCTTACTTTCTTTTTAATTTGCATAAAATGCTATTACTCCTTTAGTGCGCTGTAATAAACTAAATTTATTCTTGACTCAAAGCATTACAAAGTATTTCTCAGTACGCACGCATACACGTACAACTTTCATTGGTTATTGGGGTATAAAAGTGCTTAAGTAAAAAAAAATTGGAAATTTGGTTTTAGTATTGAATTTGTAAAGAAATTGTCTAATCGGGGTGTCTGAGGTCTTGGGCTATTTACGATAGAGCTTGTTTATCAGCACGTCAGGCACTTTGTCATCTTTATTTCTTTATCAAATTATTATTAACTTCACCTAACCATTGATCAATATGCGTTGTGTATTTATGGCCGATTCCTACATTTAACTGAAAGATAGATTTTCATACCACTAGTAGAATTTTGACATGTCTTATATGGAAAATCTCCCAAAATACTACTGACAGTAAGCAAATCTATTATTTGTTCAACCAGTCATCAATGGAGCTATCTAGATTTCGGCAGTGGTTAAACTTCGGTTTTTACCGGATTTTATTCGTAGAATTGGCACCCTGAGCGGCTTTTGACATGTCATTCATTGTAACATTCTCTTGCAACATTGTTTTTGAAAGATAAAGTTTCTGGGTCAGCAGGCGTATGACAACTGTCTTGTTTTGTTAGCCTCGTCAATTGATGCTCAAAGATCTGTTTAGATTGATGGCTTTCATTGGAGAATTTAAAAGCCAGACGAAGTGTTACTGTTTTGTCGTTGTCGATTTTTAGTAGCGGTGCGAAGTCTAGAAGTGTGCCCGGTATGATGGGAATAGATTTGTCTATTGCATTGGGACCTAACGTCATCCTCGTTTAGAATGTGTGTCATCCTTTTTCATTTAAAGCAATTAGGAAATAACGACACATATTTCTGTTTTCCGCGGTGTCACTAAGGGCTATGTTTTCATACAGAATTAGCTATACCCGCAACTTTGTTTGCGTTATTTTCAGGCGTGTATTTCACAGCCTCTAGTTTTTTTTTGAGACAAGACGTAGCCTATGTCCTTCCCCTGGATAAAATATCTTTTGCCAAATTTGATCAAAATCTGTTCAGCGGTTTGGGCGTAAAAAAGGTACCAACCAGACAAACAGAATTCCAATTTAAAGTATCAGTATGGATTATGAAACGATTCCGATAGTAGTAAAGGTAGCTGGTAAAATTTATAAACGTGCTTTCGCTATTAATATCACTTATAGCTGTCTATATTTGTATCGTGCTATCAATATGATTAACATTATAGCATGGTGTAATAATATTCTGTCTTAGTTCGTCCATAACTAGGGTTGTCAATATATTTTAGAAGAAATAAAGCATCTGTATCTGATTTTTGATTAAACAAGATTTAAAAAACAAGAAAAACAGTTTTATTTTGTGTGTATTATGGCCATTAGTCAAACTTGTGTTAAAATGTCATAGTTCTTGTAAATAAAGTGTTATCTTTATGTAGAAAAATTCCGGTGTGAGTTTGTTTGTGAAACTTCTCCTAAAGGTTTGTTCAAGCAGCTGACGGAGCGCGACGGGAGCGCGACGGAAGCACTCGGCTACGTTCGGTCGCGCCGAGCGTGGCTGCGCTGTGTGTCGTCCCCCTTACATTTCAGTACGTTACAACTCTCTAAGCTGCGCCACCGTCGTGCCGAGCGGAGCTGCGCCTTGTGACGTCTACCGTACATTTCAGTACATTGCAACTCCCTAGGCCGCGCCACCGTCGCGCCGAGCAAAACTGCGCTATGTGGCGTCTACTGTGCATTTCAGTACAGCCCGCCCAACTCATCTGCCTCTTAGTGGCCATTCTGAACGCCGCCATGATGAACTGCACCTTCCCCACTAAGTGGAAGGAAGCCAACGTCATAGGCATTCCCAAGCCCGGCTAACCTCGCGATCTCCCTGCGAGCTACCGCCCAATCAGTCTCCTCAACTCCCTGGCTAAGGTCTACGAGCGCCTACTTCTGGCGCGGCTCAAAGACTTTGTAATGTCCAGGGGTATCCTTATCGACGAGCAGTTCGGCTTTCGAACCAAACACTCCTGCGTTCACCAAGTGCACCCCATCACGGAGCACATCCTCTCCCGTCTCAACAGACCCAAACCCGTCTACGCGGGCGCCCTCTTTTTTTAATGTCGCGTAGGCATTCGACAAAGTCTGGCACAACGGTTTGATCTACAAGCTCTACCAAATGGGTGTGCCGGACAGACTCGTGCTCATAATACGAGACTTCTTGTCAAATCGTGCCTTTCGATATCGCGTCGAAATGACGCGCTCCACTTCCCACTCCACCCGAGTTGGAGTCCCGCAGGGCTCAGCTCTCTCTCCCCTCCTGTTTAGCCTTTACACGAACGACAATTCTCGTTCGAGTGATGCTAAACTAGCCTTATTCACGGATGATACCGCCCTCTTTTTTTCTGTGATCCACCCCAGAAGGAATCTCTGTCAAGTGACCATGTTCGACCGACCCATTCCCTGGGTCAAAGAGGTCAAATATCTAGGGGTCACCCTAAACAATACTATGTCCTTTAGCCCGCACATCAAGCGAGTCGGTCATCGAGCATCCTTTGTGCTCGGCCGTCTCTATCCACTAATCTGCAAGCGGAGTAAAATGTCCCTTAGAAATAAGGTGACACTTTACAAAACTTGCGTGCGACCCATCATGACGTACGCATGAGAGGTGTTCGGGCATGCAGCCCACTCTCACATCGATAGACTTCAAGCGGTTCAGTCCCGCTTCCTCCGCAAAGCCGTAGGAGCCCCGTGGTTCGTACGAAATGTCGACCTCCACTCCGATCTCGGTATCGAATCTATTCGCGCCTATATTAAAAAGGCGACAACTCGACACTTCGCGAACGCATCTTCCCATGCGAATCCGCTAATTGTAGCCGCCGCCGACTACGAATCCGACCCCTACCGCTACCGCCGGCCGCGACATGTTCTCACCGATCCCCCCGATGCTTTGACATCGCTTTTTTCCGCTCCGGATACGGACGACGACGACGAAGTCGTAGATCCCCTAGCCCGCCGACTGGTGCACTATATACACCCCCTCCCCCCGTAGCGACTGTCCAAACCGAGGCCGTTCCTCCTTGAGGCGCCCTCGAGTATGTCGCCCCTTGCCCTTCTGGCTCGAGCGTAGTGGTTGCACGCTCGGCCTTAAGTCCGGTCCGGTCCGGTGCTGTAAAGGTCTCACGGCCAACAGCGTATATCACTCAAACACACACACACATTTCAGTACATTAGAACTCCTTAAGCAGCGCCATCGTTACGCTCCCGTCGCGCTGCGTCGGCTATGTGGCGAAACCTGAAATGGGATGATTAATTTGAATGATATTTCTTTGTGCTTATGGAGTTACCTGGATGGTTTTTAGGTATCATTGAATCCGGTAGGTGGCGCTGTTGTCCACCGGGTGTGAAGCAGCGGGAAAGAAGGTTACAAAATGAACTTCTACATAAAATACGATAGAGCATAATAAATAAGATATTTTAAAGAACGGTGAAAGTGGAAGGATGCAGGTACCGGGGAGGACCACGACCAAATAAACCGAGTCTTAGCTGATGGAAAAGTCAAGAGTCTCCGTAACCGGCGAGCGTGTATGAGACGAACTATGAGAGTCGAGGAAGCCAGAGAGGTATGTAAGGAAAGAACCTGTTGGAACTCTGTACTCTCTGCCTACCCCGCAAGGGATCTGGCGTGAGGTTATAGATAGATAGATAGATAATTACGCTGATAACCCTATATGTAAGTAACGTTAATAATTAGATAAAGAATCACAAATTTCGTACAACTAAAAATATCTTAGTGGAGACAAAAGCATGCGATAAAAATGAGATATTGCTCATTTGCAGTAATCTTACAAAACGAGCTTATTCTTTCAAAACGTAATTTTCAAGGTTCATTGAAAGTTTCATTTGAAAGATTTGTGCAGAATCATTGCTCGTGGCCCACAGAATTATGTGAATATTGTTAGACTATTCAGTAATGGTTACGCAATGGCAAGTCGGTCGCGCTCGTAGGTTAATGCTGTTGGTCTCAACCACAGAAATCTCCGTCTAAAACCGTAATAATTATTACGGTTTTAGACGGACGGCTTGGTCCAGTGGTTAAGGGCTTAAGCCGCTGCACCCACTGGACCGAGTAGTCATGGGTTCGATCCCCGCAAGGGACAAATCTTTGTGTGACCCACCAATATTTGTTTTTTTGGGTGTTTGTGTATATGAATTCCATGTTTGTGAACACACCCATAACAGGAATAATTCCTAGTGTAGGGCTACGTTATTTTATTTAAACACTAGCAGTTTCCCGCGACTTCATACCCGGTCGACAACAGCGCCACCTACCGGGTCTATGTTATATAGCCTTCTGGATAAAGTAGCTTTCTAATGGTGAAAGAATAATTCAAATCGGTCCAGTAGTTTTTGAGTTTATTCGTTACAAACAAATCTTTCCTCTTTGTAATATTAGTATAGATTAGCCGGGGTCCACGAAAATGTATTTGCTTTCGATAGTGAAGAACTAAAATGTTGGCTTGACTTCACCTATCAACGTAATATGATAACAATAATAATTAATAGTGTAATAAGCTGCGGGAGTAGACATGATATCTGCCGAGATGATCAAATATGGTGGAACTTGCGTACGGGACGCTTTCCGGGCCCTTGCAAACTTTTGCTGGAGGACCGGTAGAGTCCCTACAGATTGCCGCCGCGCAGTCATAGTACCCTTGTATAAAGGCAAGGGTTCACAATATGACTGCGCCAATTACAGAGCCATCAGTTTGATCAGCTTGGCAGCCAAGGTGTACAGTAAAATTATTGAACGGAGAATGCGCGTGAAGTCCGATGGAATGTTGTGCGAGGCACAAGGGGGTTTCAGGTCTGGAAGAGGATGTTCGGATCAAGTCTTCTCACTCCGCAACATCGTAGAGAAGCATCTGGCAGTGGGGCGGAAGATTTTCTGCGGTTTTGTAGATCTGGAGAAGGCATTTGACAGATTTGTGGGAAAGAGACTTTGGGACATTTTGCCAGAGTATGGTATAGATGGCACTCTGTTGCGAGCCGTCCAGTCCACCTATGTGGACTGCAAGGCATGCGAACGGGTGGGTGGTAACAGGTCACCCTGGTTTGACGTTAAAATCGGCGTCAAGCAGGGTTGCGTGTTGCCCGCTAGACTGTTTATAATATATCTGGACAAAAGTCTTCAAAGACTGAAAGCGATGAATGAATGTGTACAAATGGGTGACTCAGTGGTAAACCATCTACTTTATGCAGATGACGCGGTTTTAATAGCGCCAACAGCCACTAATCTGCAAACACTAGTCACAGTTATGAAAGACGACTGCATGATCAATGGCTTACACTTGAATGTGAAGAAAACCAAGATAATGGTTTTTGAAAGGGAAGAAACCAGAACGAATGTAAGGATTGTGGTTGGTAACGATGTGCTGGAGCAAGTGAATGAGTTTGTATATCTTGGATGCGCCTTCAGTAAGGATGGGAAATACACCGCTGACATAGAGAGAAGAGTGAGTGCAGGGAACAGAGTGAATGGTGCGATGGGAAAGCTACTCGGGAGCCGGCACTTAAGCCATAAGGCGCAGCTGGCCATACATAACGGAGTTCTTGTCCCAACGCTGTTATATGGTAGCGATAGCTGGGTATGTAAGAAGGAGAATGAAAGTAGGATAAATGCGGTAGAAATGCGAGCTCTGCGGAAGATATGCGGAGTGAAGCTGACCGACCGCATTAGCAACAGCATAGTAAGACAGCGAGTAGGTATGAAAGATAGTATCGGTGTAAAGATGAGAAAGGGCATGCACCGTTGGTTCGGGCATATAGAAAGAATGCCAGAGGAAAGAATGACAAAACAGATATACAATGTGAAAGTGGAAGGATGCAGGTACCGGGGAAGACCTAGACTATCTTACCACGACCAAATAAACCGAGTCTTATCTGATGGAAAAGTCAAGAGTCTCCGTAACCGGCGAGCGTGTATGAGACGAACTATGAGAGTCGAGGAAGCCAGAGAGGTATGTAAGGAAAGAGCCTGTTGGAACTCTGTACTCTCTGCCTACCCCGCAAGGGATCTGGCGTGAGGTTATAGATAGATAGATTGAATAAATACAACACAAAAAATATACTATTTTTCTTTTTAATTATACGACTCCGAATTTTTGGAATTGGGAGTTTTCTAAATGAAATAAGTGAGAATTAATTGGTTCCTTGTGCTGTGAGTAGATGTCAAAAAAGTAAAGTTAGCCAATCAAAAAAGTGATTCCATCCACTCACAGCACAATCAATTAATTAATTAACCAATCAATTCTAATTTTTTTTCGAAAACTATTAATTCGTGGTTGGAACTCAACCGCAACGCAAATTTCCATAGTTAGATCTAATCTTCACATTTTTTGTCGAGTTTTGGGAATATGGTAGAAATGTAGCTGCAGGGCGCCCACCGGAAACAGCTAAATTTTGAAAATGGTCTATGACTAAAAAGGCGGGGAACCTGATAATAAACATTAAATATATAATAAACATTTAATGATAAACATTAAAAAAATAATTTCTGTAGTGTGTGTGTGTAAGTGATCTACGTTGTTGGCCGTGAGGCCTTTACTTACAGCTTCTGATTCGGGGATTTCTGTGGTCTCAACTGTCGTGGTACCAAGTACCGTGTCAAACCATTGGGCCATTCCCGCGGTTTAAGTATTCTTACGCCATTACCTATGCCGGGCATAAAAAAGTTCATATTTTTTATCGACTTAAGGAAGTTCTCAATTTGACTGCATTTTTTGTTCGTTGAAATGGATCGGGAATTCTCTGATATTTGTAATCGTATTCACGACACAGGATTATCTCCAGTGAAGCGGCAATATTTATTTAAATAGTTATGTCAGAGAGTTCCGTAAGGAATGAACCTGTTGGAATTGTACTCTCATGCTACTCCGAAGGGGAAATTGCGTGATTATATAGATATATACATAGTTAAGTCATGTTAAGTACGTCGGAACAATGCGGTGCTCCGTAGCATAATATACGACCAATGTAACATGACAACAGCGGTGGCGAAACGCCGCTAAACCTTTTCAAAACATCACACGTCGCAATAAGTAACCACGTGCTTGCACAATCACCAAAAATCTGCAAATGACACAAGTCATCTTCAATAGCTATCGTGACCTACTCATTGCCAAGTCATTAGTTGCTATTTATGTTTTGCGGTTATTTTTGCGATTGCTGCAAAGAGTACCATGCAAATGTAGAGTAGTGATTCTAAAGAGAAAGTGCCTCCAGTGAAGCGAAAATAAAACCCACTTTATCCACTAGTAATATCATCAATAATATAAAGATGTTATGTTATAGAGGGTTGTTGTTGTTATTAAGGAAATAATAAGAAACGATGCGATCATAGAAGGATGTACCTATGTACCGGAGAAGACCGTCTAGGTCTTCTTCGGTACATAGGTACATTCAGTATCTTATCTTTTTTTTTTTTTTTTTTTTTTTTTTTTTTTTTTTTTTTTTTTTTTTAAAACGTTGCCCCACACTAGGATTTATTCCTGTGTCGTGGGTGCGTTTACAAACATGAAAATTCACATACACAAATACCCAGACCGAAACAAATAATTGTGGATCACACAAAGATTTGTCCCGTGCGGGACTCGAACCCGCGACTATTAGACGCAGTGGGCAGAGCGGCTTAAGCTCTTAACCACTGCGCTAAATCGTCCGTCAAATATATATTAACTTATACTGTCCCACAGTTGGCCAAAGGCCTTCCTTTACACATCGAGGTGTGACTATCTCACGGTTACCAAATTGACCGTGTCTTATCTAATGGGTAAGTTGTCTTGGTAGTCGGTTAGCGTGTTTGTGATTATCTATAAGAGTGGAGAAAGCGAGTGAGGCCTATGAGGAAAGAACTTGTTGTAACCCTCTACTCTCAGCATACCCAGCAAATGATCTGGTGCGTTCTATCTATCTATCTATAACCTCACGCCAGATCCCTTGCGGGGTAGGCAGAGAGTACAGAGTTCCAACAGGCTCTTTCCTTACATACCTCTCTGGCTTCCTCGACTCTCATAGTTCGTCTCATACACGCTCGCCGGTTACGGAACCTCTTGACTTTTCCATCAGATAAGACTCGGTTTATTTGGTCGTGGTAAGATAGTCTAGGTCTTCCCCGGTACCTGCATCCTTCCACTTTCACATTGTATATCTGTTTTGTCATTCTTTCCTCTGGCATTCTTTCTATATGCCCGAACCAACGGAGCATGCCCTTTCTCATCTTTACACCGATACTATCTTTCATACCTACTCGCTGTCTTACTATGCTGTTGCTAATGCGGTCGGTCAGCTTCACTCCGCACATCTTGGCCAAAGGCCTTCCTTTACACATCGAGGTGTGACTATCTTACGGTTACCAAATTGACCGTGTCTTATCTAATGGGTAAGTTGTCTTGGTAGTCGGTTATCGTGGTTGTGATTAACTATAAGAGTGGAGAAAGCGAGTGAGGCCTATGAGGAAAGAACTTGTTGTAACCCTCTACTCTCAGCAAACCCAGCAAATGATCTGGTGCGTTCTATCTATCTATCTATATCCTCACGCCAGATCCCTTGCGGGGTAGGCAGAGAGTACAGAGTTCCAACAGGTTCTTTCCTTACATACCTCTCTGGCTTCCTCGACTCTCATAGTTCGACTCATACACGCTCGCCGGTTACGGAGACTCTTGACTTTTCCATCAGATAAGACACGGTTTATTTGGTCGTGGTAAGATAGTCTAGGTCTTCCCCGGTACCTGCATCTTTCCACTCTCACATTGTATATCTGTTTTGTCATTCTTTCCTCTGGCATTCTTTCTATATGACCGAACCAACGGAGCATGCCCTTTCTCATCTTTACATCGATACTATCTTTCATACCTACTCGCTGTCTTACAATGCTGTTGCTAATGCGGTCGGTCAGCTTCACTCCGCACATCTTCCGCAGAGCTCGCATTTCTACCGCATTTATCCTACTTTCATTCTCCTTCTTACATACCCAGCTCTCGCTACCATATAACAGCGTTGGGACAAGAACTCCGTTATGTATGGCCAGCTGTGCCTTATGGCTTAAGTGCCGGCTCCCAAGTAGCTTTCCCATCGCACCATTCACTCTGTTCCCTGCACTCACTCTTCTCTCTATGTCAGCGGTGTATGTCCCATCCTTACTGAAGGCGCATCCAAGATATACAAACTCATTCACTTGCTCCAGCACATCGTTACCAACCACAATCCTTACATTCGTTCGTTCCTTCCCTTTCAAAAACCATAATCTTGGTTTTCTTCACATTCAAGTGTAAGCCATTGATCATGCAGTCGTCTTTCATAACTGTGACTAGTGTTTGCAGATTAGTGGCTGTTGGCGCTATTAAAACCGCGTCATCTGCATAAAGTAGATGGTTTACCACTAAGTCACCCATTTGTACACCTTCATTCATCGCTTTCAGTCTTTGAAGACTTTTATCCAGATATATTATAAACAGTCTAGCGGACAACACGCAACCCTGCTTGACGCCGATTTTAACGTCAAACGAGGGTGACCTGTTACCACCCACCCGTACGCATGCCTTGCAGTCCACATAAGTGGACTGAACGGCTCGCAACAGAATGCCATCTATACCATACTCTGGCAAAATGTCCCAAAGTCTCTTTCGCACAACTCTGTCAAACTCTGGTGCGTTGATATAGATAAATAGATACAGGTATTTAACTGCCACAGAAGATAATGCAAAAATAAATAAGAAAGAAAGAAAACCATTAATTTGACCACACCTAAGTTATGTGGGCTAAACAGGACTCTGCTTTAGCATATTGTTGCAATATAGTTATATAATAGTATAAAATATTTATAGACTCTTTAAGTAAAGCTGTGCGTTATCCATTGTCAGTCAGTATTTGTTTTTTTGAGTTTCTCTTGATCGCCTCGCGTGGTTTCCGCAACTGCTTCACTTGTTTCTGCATTACCCGAAGGTAGACTGGTAGAATATTTCTAAGGCATTAAGTTCGATTTTGTCCCACTAGTGTATAAAGATTTAAATAAATATAAAGTGCTCTGCTTATCTTTTCCAGTGATAACAGGCGGCACTGACGGCATAGGCAAGCAGTACGCGAAGGAGCTGGCGCGACGCGGCATCAATATCGTTATTATCAGTCGGAACCCAGACAAGCTGAAGGCAGTAGCTGCCGAAATAGGTGAGTGAAATTATTCAGACTCATGACCACGGCTTCGTCCAGTAACCCCAGTCCAGTAACCTAACGTTATAAATAATCACTTCTTGGATATCCTTGGCATGTCGACAGTGAGTCCTTCTCTTCTTACCTATTTTGAGCAACACAAGAACAGCAGTTCAGTATTTAAATTAGAGCTTATTAGCTTAGAGAAGATGTTCCAAATTATTAAAAACTTAAAGTCAAATGCCGAGGGTTGCGACCACATTACTCGAGACATGCTGACCATGACGTTTCCAAACACATTAGGTGTGCTTAGATCTATTATAAACCGATCTATATCCACCTCTACATATCCAGACATTTGGAAATTAGCTATCGTCTGTCCACTGCCCAAATGTTCAAACCCCGCCGCTCTTAAAGATCTTCGGCCAATCAGCATTCTACCTTGTATGTCAAAGATTTTAAAAAAAGTGGTTTGTGAACAGTTAACGGAGTTCTTGGAAAAGAATCATATATTACCCGAAGTTCAGTCGGGGTTTCGAAAGCACCGAAGCATAGTGACTGCACTGCTGGATGTCTCTGACAATATACTTTGCGCACAAGATAACGGCATGTGTACTCTCTCAGTTTTACTCGACTTTTCTCGCGCGTTCGACTCTATAAATACTACTCTGCTTATTTCGAAATTGAGTTTCTATGGTTTCGACCATCGTACCTTGCTCTGGTTCAACAGCTACCTAACGGGCCGACAGCAGTATGTTAAGCTTACCCGTAATGATGGCATCTACGCAGATGATATACAGATCTACATTTCTTGTAAGCCGTGTGAAGTCAATGATGCTATAGATAAGCTAAATGCTGATCTGTCCAGTATAGCCCAGTGGTCAAAAAATAACTGTCTACTACTAAACCCTGACAAAACCAAGTATATGATATTTGGCAGTCCGTATCAACAACAGCTAGCAGTATCCTCATCAACAGTTCGCATCTCGCTCCTGGAAAAAACTATTGAGCAAGTAAGCGTAGCACGCAACCTGGGCTTGCACATGGATAGTAATTTGAGGTTCGAAAGTCATATTGCTGAGTCAGTTAAAAAATTGTTTCTATAGGCTTAAAGTGCTGTATAAAATGAGACCATATTTATCGGAAAAGCTACGTATTCAGCTTGTAGAATCTCTTGTACTATCCAAATTAAATTTTACTGACACAGTTTATGGTCCTAGGCTTTTAACTAGAACGCAAAAGTTGATCCAACGAGTCCAGAATGCGTGCGCACGTTTCTGTTTTGACATACCGCGAAGAGGCCACGTCACTCCGTTCTTAAATGAGCACTTCATTTTAAAAATGATGCACAGGCGTAAACTTCATTTAGCATGTCTTCTTTATGGTGTATTGAAGTTTAAAACCCCTACTTATCTTTATGATAAAATAACGCATTTGTCAGCTCGGAGACAGTGTTCGGCGCAGCTATCGACACAACGGCACTACACAGCCGCCTTCAGGGGTAGTTTTCGCTACGCTGCGTCCAAATGTTGGAACAACATCCCCCCTCCCATCAGGAACCTGTCAAATAGTAAAGGTTTTAAAACACATCTAAGAGAATTCCTGTACGAATGCTAGAAAAAGCAAGGACATCTCAAGCACGACAGCAGTATCATATAATAACTTTTACTGACGTAATAATAACTGTGAACTGATCTAATTTATTTTACCTTATCTCGTTTGCCATCCTTTATATGTTGCCGATTGTTCGTCCTCTAACCTTCTTCTCTAACTCATTGGGGAGAGTGGAATGTCAGTCACCCTCTTACATCACTACCTATACCACTAAAGTTCTTATTGTCTTTTAATATGTTACTTTTCTATGTTTATTATTATTACTTTGTTTGTGATTGCCAGTGTAAGCAGAGCATTTTCAATTCAATCATCCTTGTGTGTTGTAATTAATTTCGCTTTTTTATTATCTGTATTATTATTATTTTTATTTTTTTTTGGCTCTCTGACAAATTCAGTATTGTGTCATATTTTTGTCTGTTTTACTTGTTTTTGTTTTTTAATTTATTTTGATTTTTGTATATTATAATAATTCTAGGAGTATATTCAGCGTGACAGCCCGTGGTCACTCCAAGGGCCTTACCAGAATACCAGCGCTGGTTGCTTCAACCAGCATAACGCTGAGGCGGGGCCATATGTGGTACTCATACATGCTTGATGGCAGTATGATTTATTTATAATTATGTTACTCATTATATTAAGTTAATTGCCATTGTAATTTTTTTTTGTTTTGCTTGTATGTACCACATTAAACGTTTTTCTTTCTTTCTTTCTTTCTTTCAGTAGTTAAGAGCATAATCCGCTCCGTCGACTGGATAAGTAATCGCGGGTCTGATCCCTGGACGACAAAATCCATACAATTCAAAAAGAATATCTTAGAGAAAATCTTTGTGTGACCCACAAATGTTTGTTACGGTATGGGTGTTATTGTATGTGAATTTTATGTTTGTAAACGTATTCAGCCGCCGCGTGGTTCCCGGCTTAGAATAGAACCAACCTATCTCATCCCATCGGGTGTCGTACAAGGCGACTAAGGGAAAACTAGGGAATGGGCAGCAGTGTTCCCTTAATACTTTTACGACCGAAATTGCGCTCACCAACCGGCCTGCCAAGCGTGGCGAGTATGGCAAACCCCCCTAATGATAGAAAAAATAATACCAGTCCCCTGGTCCCTGGCGGTCCTGTTCATCCTGGCCACGGTAGCAGTCATGGTAACGACAGCACAAGGGGTGCGAAGAATCTCCGGCAGAGATTCGGCTACCACCAATAAAAAACTTGGCCCTGGTGACATACAACGTACGCACGTTGAGGACAGATGAGAAGGTAGTTGAGCGGGAAGAAGAGATATACAAGTTGCACTGGAGTATAGTTGGTTTATCAGAGGTCCGAAGAGAGGGCGAGGACACGATAACCTTAAAATCCGGCAACTTGCTTTACTACCGGGAGGGCGAACAGCAGTCCCAAGGTGATGTCGGGTTTATTGTCCACAAGTCACTCATACAACAATGTTGTGTCCATCAGCAGTGCGTCGAGCAGGGTAGCGTACCTGATACTCAGAATTTTCAAAAGATATTCGCTGAAGGTCATACAGGTCTACGCACCGACCTCGGCACACTCAGATGATGAGGTCCAAGTTATGTATGAGGACATCAGTAGAGCCATGCATACTTTAAAAGCACACTTTACAGTCGTTATGGGTGACTTCAATGCGCGGCTGGGCAAACGAGGTGATGATGAGATGAAAATGGGGCAACTTTGATATGGGCAGTGGAACCCTAGGGGTCAGAGGCAGGCCGAACTGGAAAAAGAGGGAATTTTTATGATGAGCTCTTTCTTCCAGAAACCGCCTCATGGGAAATGGACCTGGATGAGACCTAATGGTTCCACTAAAAATAAGATAGACTTCATCATGAGCATCAGGCGACAAATATTTAATGATGTCTCCGTGATTCACAGGGTAAAAACCGGCAGTGATCACCGAATGGTCAGAAGCACATTAAATATTAATGACAAAATGGAAAGATCGCGTTTGATGAAGTCTACGCTCCAGCCTTGTAATGCACATATCCAAAACCACGAGAACTTTGAGCTCGAATTGTCAAACCATTTTGAATTGCTAGACAGTAGCGCATCAGTGGACGATATCAACAACAGGCTGGTAGATACTGTCCGTACGGTCGGATCTAAGTATTTCAAGCCCCACCGTAAAAATAGACCTCAAAAACTATCCGACTACACCCGGGACCTCATGGCTGAGCAACGTTTCATGATGCTCCAAACTTCGGATGATGGTAAGTCCTATAGGCAGCTCAATGGACAGATATTGAAGTCCTTGCGACACAATATACGGTTTTTCAATACGAATACGACGTATTGAGTAGACCATAGAGCAAAACAAGGGCTCCAAAGTGTTCGCAAGAGACGCGTCTATTGGGCAAAGCCAGTTGACGAAGCTAAAGACGGAGGACGCAAACATAACGTCCAATAGGTCAGAGGTACTCAGGGTTTTGATTCAGGAGAGGTTTTATGGTCAGTTATATACCTCAGTAGCTGAACCTGTTGTTGACTTAGTAAAAGACCTAAGAGCCAAGCTAACCCGACACTATACTGAAGATATCCCTGACATCAGCCTGTACCATATAAGGATGGCTCTCAAACAACTCAAAAACAGTAAAGCGCCAGGCGAAGACGGAATTACCGCAGAGCTTCTGAAAGCGGGTGGAACGCCGGTACTTAAAGCTATTTAATACCGTCTTGCTTAAAGGAAAAACGCCGGAAGCATGGAACAGGGGTGTGGTCGTACTGTTTTTCAAGAAAGGTGATAACACTTCTTTGAAGAACTATAGGCGCAACCCACTACTGAGCCATGTTTACATGTTTATAAGTTGTTTTCGAGAGTCATCACGAATCGTCTCGAACGCAGGCTTGATGACTTCCAGCCTCCCGAACAAGCCGGTTTCCGAAAAGGTTTTAGCACCATAGACTACATACATAAGTTGCGGCAGATTTTACAGAAGACTGGTGAGTATAATCACCCACTATGCTTGGCGTTTGTGGACTATGAGAAAGCCTTTGATTCGATCGAGACTTGGGCGGTTCTTAGATCTCTCCAGCGATGCCGTATTGACTATCGGTACATCGAAGTGTTGAAGTGCTTGTATAATAACGCCACCATGTCAGTCCGAGTACAGAGGCAGTGCACGAAGGCGATCCCCATAAAAAGAGGACAGACAGGGAGACGTCATTTCTCCGAAACTGTTTACGGCCACCTTGGAGGACGCCTTCGAGCTCTTGGAATGGCGAGGGCGTGGCATTAACATCAATGGCTCAAATACATCACTCACCTTCGATTTGCTGACGACATTGCTGTCATGGCGGAATCGCTGAAAGATCTAGGACGAATACTCGGTGACCTCAACAGAGTATACCAACAAGTGGGTCTAAAAATGAACATGGATAAAACGAAAATAATGTTCAATGTCCATGTCGTACCCACCGCACTCACCGTTGGGAACTCTACTCTTGAAATTGTCGACGAATACATTTAGTCCAACGTAGTAGATCTAACTTTGAGAGAGAGGTCAATCGACGAATCCAACTCGGTTGGGCAGCGTTCGGGAAACTGCGCAAGGTCTTGTCATCCAAGATACCTCAGTGCCTCAAGACTAAAGTTTTTGGTCAATGTGTGTAGCCAGTGATGACATACGGATCAGAGACGTGGTCTCTTACAATTGGTCTCATAAAAAATCTCTCTGTTGCTCTGTGAGCTATGGAAAGAGCTATGCTCGGCGTTTCCCTACGTGATCGAATCAGAAATGAGGAGATTCGTAGAAGAACCAAGGTCACCGACATAGCCCGTAGGATTAGTAAGTTGAAGTAGCAATAGGCGGGCCACATAGCGCGAAGATCAGACGGGCGTTGGGGCAGAAAGATTCTAGAGTGGAGACCACGATTGGCTGGCGCAGCGTGGGACGTCCACCTACCAGATGGACCGACGATCTTGTAAAGATCGCAGAAAGTTGTTGGATGCAGGTGGTATCGGGTCGGCCGCGCTGGAGAGCGACTGGGGAGGCCTATGTTCAGCAGTGGACAAATATAAGCTGATATGATGATGATGAAACGTATTCAGGACACAAGAATAGTTCTTTTGTTGGGGATAGATTTCATTTAAAAAAACAAAATCTTTTTGTTTGGAATGCCTTTGGTCTTTGACATATTTATCTGCAGTCCGACCTCGCAGCTTGCAGCACTCAGTTCGTAAAGCATTTGCTCTAAGTCAGAGGTTGACAAGGAGAAAAGGATAACGCCAAGACCAAAGTCATGACAAACACCGTCCAATGAAAAATCAGGTTAGAAAATGTGGAAATTGCCTATGTCCATTAATACTTAGGCCAAGTAGTTTCATTCCAGGCAAGGCAAGAAGCAGTTATCTCACGCAGTGTTGAAAATGCCTGGAAAAGCTTTTGGTCTATGAAGGAGCTGCTGAAAGGAGATCTTCCTATCAAATTAAAGCGCAGGCTCATAGATATGTGTATTCTCCCAATGCTCACCTACGGTGCACAGACTTGGTCTTTGCCCAAACATCAAAACACGCTAGTGGTGTGTAAGCGGTCCATGGAGCGTAGTATTCTTAATATTAAACTCATAGACCACGTCAAGAACACCACTCTTCGCTCTATGACACAAATTGCCGACGTATGTCAAAAAGCCGCCAAGCTTAAATGGGGCTGGGATGCCTGGAAAATAAACAATCGGCCAAAATAATAACTGACTGGTCCCCACGAAATACAAAAAGACAACGCGGTAGACCCGGGCGCAGATGGCGGGACGAACTGGACAACTTTTTGAAAGACTGACCTGACATGGCAACGAACAGAGAGGAGTGGAAAAAGTGGAGGGAGGCCTTTGTCTAGCAGTGAGACAAAAATGGCTCATAATAATAATAATATTATAATGACAAACAATTACAACAATAATTTACATATAACAAATACAAAAAATAATTGCTAACAGTGTAACCAGCTCCGTCGTCCTCAGATAGGTATTTATTTAAAATGTACGGAGGATGCTTAAAGTTATTACACTTTGTACCCAATACACAATATTTGTACTTCTCGAGATATATGTACGTTTTTATTGTTAATATATATAATTAAAAATGTAGCGAATGAAAGGTATCGAGTTATATAAAATTGAAGGTGTCACGATAATTGTTGTATAATTTCAGTAACATTTTGCTTAAACGACGCAAGTGAAAGCAAAGTTATCCACATCTGTGAAGTGACTATTGTAAAATTTCATTAATTTACGAAGACATCAAAGATATTAAAAGATTATCCTCATTATGAGAAGTCCCTATAGTGCGCCTAAGGAGGTGGTAGCTTACTAACTTGGTCTGGTAGCTTACTGGATTGAGTCGCTGAACGATGTCGCCAAGTTCTGTCTCTGCCTTTATGCTTATGATGCCACATACGTTACACAAATGTTATCACGGAGTCTTAATCATTATTGATCCGCTTGTGTCTATCTACTGCTGAGTCTAGGCCTCTCCTCTATCACGCCATTCGTTCCTGTCCTGTGCGAGCCTATTCCACAATTTTCCGGCCACCTTCATGATGTCATCGCTCCATCTGCCTGATGGTCTGCCTTTAAGCCTGCGTCTCTTTCTAGGCCGCCATTCTGTCACGGCTTTGGTTCACTTGCTATCATGGAGGACTTAATTAAAAATATTGAGTTACTACACTAGGAGCGCACGCACCTTAAGAAGAATTTTAGTACTACGTAAAGTGCCTAAACATCGTTGTATTTAAAAAGCTGTTATGCCATGTGTATATACAATGCAATTCCGAATTATATTAAAGAACTGTCTGGAAGTAGTTTCGGCAGGAGACTTATACATCATTGTTAATCAATGTTTTTAATCACTGTCAGAATTGTTTAAATAATCTAGATGATAAACGTATTAGAACTATTACATGTCATGGTCATGATGCAAATGTCCACTAACATTATTTAATTATATAATTAAATAATATGATATAGATATGTACGGAGCCTCTTGACTTACCCTTCAGATAAGACACGGTGTATTTGGTCATGGTAAGATTGTCTAGGTCTTCCCCGGTACCTACATCCTTCTACTTTCGCATTGTATATCTGTTTTTTTATTATTTCTCCTGACATTCTTTCTATATGCCCGAACCAACGGAGCATACCCTTTCTCATCTTTATACCGATACTTTCATACTTACACGCTTTCTTACTACGCTCCTAATGACTGATATTGTAATATTTCCATCTTATTAAACGATTATTCTGTTCTTGTATTTTTTTGTAATACCAGGGAAACCTAGGGGCATATTTATGACTGTTCAATTAATATGATAGGTGAAGTTACCTATTAATTATCATATTGTAATAATAGGCGAGGTGTTTACTTCACTTATTCTTGTTTATTTGCTTACGCAATACGCATAAGTCATTTCTAGTATTATACACAGAATGGCAAAACGTTATTTGGTTTTGTTGTACCGAGTATATATTATCTGCTCCGAGGTCTTTGTTTGCGTTTCCTAGTGGCTAATTAGTTTTGGTTTGAATAGGTGGTTCTCAAGCGTTAAGAATATAAATCTTATTTTATTTACTGTGTAATACATTAATTAAGGCTGTAGGTATGAATTATAATGTACTCACCGTAGGTTGAGTGTTAAATTGTGTGTTCAAAATATAGAACTAAATATCAAAATAAATGTTTATACTTATGTCACAGAGTCTTCTCAAATTCCCTTCTGTCTTCGGCAGTTGGTGTACAGCTAGTTCGACGGTTTGATCCCATGATTCAGCGTAAACCAATCCGCCCTCTAGATCGAGCAGTCGCAGGTTTGAACCCCGCACGGGACAATCTTTGTGTCACTCACAAATATTTGTTACGGTCTGTGTGTTTATATATAATTTAATGTTTGTAAATGCATTCACGACACAGGAATAATACGGAATAACACGACAAGAACAAGGGATCTGTGACACATCTGGCTGCCGAGCTTTAACATTTCAGGCAAGTCCTGCACGACAATAAGCTTTCCCAACCCAACGTCACAGTGACCGAGTGAAACTAGCCACAGTCGAGCGTCTCGCTGCTGTTCTACCCTACATGAGAGAAGTCACGGACAAGATTGACTATATTTTAAAGCGTGCTTCAACTTTAATATTTTATAAGCCGCCGAAGAAGATCAGTAAATTTTTACCATCTGTCAAGTGTCACATTCCTCTACAAGATGCAGGAGTACACAAGCTTGATTGTTAGTGTGGTCTCTCTTATAAAGTACGAACAAATCGATCGGTAAAAACTCTGGTAAAAAACACGTATTTTACCTAAAACACCGTCGCTCAAAGAAGTCTGTAGTCTGTGAACATTTACTTGACCGCACCCGCCACGACATTAGAATTAAAAGACCTCGAATCCTCGAGAAATAACACCGATTCCAAACAAGGGTGGTTCGCGAGGCTATTGAAATTAAAAAAAACATCCTAATTTCAATAAAGAAGATGGCTAGGTGCTTTCGTCGACTTTGTATCCGGTAATTCTCTCTCTCTATCTCTCTATCATCACGCCAGATAATAGACAATTAATATAATCAAATCCAAACCCAAGCACACTGCCTATGCCACCACTATGCCTTTTGGACGACGGTCTTGCAAAGCCCTAAAACGTCGGGAACTTAAGAATAAAAAATAAACCGCGATATAATCGTAGAATAATAGTTTTATTTCAAAGGAACAATTCAAAGGGCGGGACTGCGTTTTTTTAGAAAAAAAATGGCGATCAGTCAGTAACACAAAAATCGTAACTACACTATTACATTTTCTGCGGTGTTAAATAACAATGAAGAAGAACGATGGCCGCAGTGAGATCTTAGATGGAACGGTTGGATAGTTTTTACTGGTGTATGATAAGTATTTTCCTATCCTTTTGGAGGCACGTTAAACAGCAGTTATTTAAGTGACCAAACTATTGCTCAACCAATTTGCGTACGTTACGAAACAATACTTGAGCGTTTAATTCGTAACGAATTTTATTGTCTCCGTTATTGCTTTCGATGAAGCAAGTGTTTTGAGGGTCACACCAATGAGTCGCGAATTGCAGGCCCATTATCGCACCAATAAAATTATTGAGTAACGAATGTACCATTAAAGACTTACGTCAGTACTAGAAAATTGTTTCTGAAACGAAAACTCCCTAAAAAGTTTACGTGTTGTACCTATAACTGTCCGTTCCTCCTTGAGGAACGGACGCTCGAGCGTAGTGGTTGCACTTTCCCCCTCTTGTCCGGTGGAGCTGTAAAGGCCCCGCGGCCAACAGTGTAGATTCACACACACACATCCACAAATGTAACAAGTATTTGGAGATCCACATTTTTTTGGTGTTTGTTTATTATATTATGTTCCTGTTTGTAAACGTATTCACCTATAAACGAAAGAAAACTGAAAACTGTATAATAAAATGGCGAAGTTTGCTAGAAAAGGATCCATCAAAAGTTACGCGACTTATTTGTTTATTTACTGGTTTCCGCCCGGGACTTCGTCCGCGTTGACTTTAGATAGGAACCAAACATTTTTCCTGGATGAAAAGTATTGTGTGTAT
The DNA here is from genome assembly GCA_905147815.2 of Phalera bucephala. Lineage (NCBI taxonomy): Eukaryota > Metazoa > Arthropoda > Insecta > Lepidoptera > Notodontidae > Phalera > Phalera bucephala. The sequence goes on from LR990622.1 coordinate 29,953,317, forward strand.
CAATCCAGGTAATAAACTATATATTTGTCAAATGTAATCCAAATCCGTTCAGCCGTTTTTGCGTGATTGAGTAACAAACATCCAAACATACAAAGTTTCACATTTATTATATTAGTAGGAAGTAGGATTAGCGAATCAAGTCTCTCTTTAGAGCGCGGCATAAGAGGGGCACCGGTGCGTTCCATACGGAGATCCCGGATAAAACCTGCCTACTATAATCAATCTAGTTATGTATGTGTAGATACACGTCCATTATCCCAGAAGTGGTGGTAAGAGACGCTTGGCAAATTGAATTCAAATAGCCTTTTTTTTTTAGGTGGGGAAATCCCTCATGGATACCCGTTTACAACGGGGACGTGAACGGGTTATGTGGGACTCCTTGCTCCAGCGACGGTCGGCATCACTCCGGCCGTCGTTGGAGGAAGTCCTACCCACTAAAACCCCACCGTGTTCCATCGCCCGCTACGCGGCGAGTTACGGGGACACGGACATGCTTCCGCGACCCGCCAGCGGTTGTCCGCTATATCGGACCCGTCTTGCCAGGGTAATCCCGCCCTGGTCCTCTTACATGGTGAGGATGCGCCGGAGCACACGGCGCATCCTCCCATCTCGGGGGCCAGATGATTCTGCGCAAGCGACAGTAACCGTTGCTGTCGGGGCCTCCCCCCCTCATGGCGGCATTAGGTCGGCGGCCACCCGCCTTCTTCGCCCGACTCTCCTACGTCTTTTTGGAGCCGCAAGAGGATCGGACTCCCTTTGCTCCGCCACTTCCTTGTGCGTTATCACTTCTTCGCAGAAGTTCTGCACAGCCTCTCACGCACTCTTGTTGCCGACCATGGCGCGAACTACGGTCGGCAAAGAAAGATCCCTACCTATCGCGTCAGTGAGGACACCTCGCTGGGATGCCCAGGCTGGGCATTCAACCAGTGTGTGTTGCGCAGTGTCCTCAGTGGTGCCACACTGATGGCACCTTGGTGTGCTCTCCTTTCCCGCAATCTTCCACAGGTACCTGCCAAAGCATCCATGCCCCGACAGGACCTGCACCAACCTGAAAGAAAGCACCCCGTGCTTTCGGTTTGCCCATTCCGCGAAGACTGGACGAACTGCCCGTACGGTCAAGTGACCGGCCGATCAGCCGCTCCTGCCACTTCCTCATCGCGCTGTTCTGCGCACGTCGCCGCCACGGTGCCAGGTCCTCCGGCAAGGTGCTGCCACCGTCACGGTTGAGCTCTGCTCTACGATGATAAATGGCAGCAAGGACTTCGGTCTCCAGGTCCCAGGGTGGTGTCCCCGCTAGGACACAAGCCGCCTCGTAGGATATGATGCGGTAGCCGCGTATCACCCTGATCGCCATGACCCGCTGCGGACGTCGCAGCAGGTTCTTGTTCGGGGCGGTCAGAGTGTCCGCCCATACCGGTGCGCCGTATAGGACCATCGATTTTATCTTACCACTCAAATTTGGCAAAATTTGTGCGGAGGTGCTGAACGATACGGGCGGCAAGTACGCGCTCGAAGAGCCCGCCTTGTCCAGCAAGACTATTGGCCGGTACGCCGACGGCGACTCCCTTGGACGTCCTCTTTTTGGAGGAGCACCAATCCGCCACTCTTCCATAACAAGGGAAACTTCCTCGCCCTCAAACAGGAGTCTAGCAAGGCCCGGTACCTTTCCCCTAAAGACTCAAGGGCAAAGGCTAGGACTCGGCCGGGCACACCATCCGGTCCTGGAGAAGTATTTTTGGACCGCATCTTTCGGACCGCTGCGGCTATCTTCTCCGGTGCTACAGTGAGCACTCCATGGTCTGCCGTGGTTCTCACTTCAGCCAGTGCAGCCATTTCTGGCGGTATGTTTTCCTCTCGGTGTGGGAACAGCGCTGAGACTATCTCCTGCAGAAGGGCAGGTTGGAGGGTCTCGGTAAGTGGAGGCGTTTGGCCACGCAGCTAATTGCGCGCGGACCGATACGGACGCCCCCACGGGTCCCTATACAGGTTCGCTAGCATCTCCTCCCGACCTTCCACTTTTGCCTTGATGATGGCCAGCTGAAGGCATTCCTTCGCCGGATTGTAAACGGCATATAGCTGGTTGCCCTCATCCTCGCTCCGCACTCTTCGCCTGCGCTGCCGCGTGTATGCCCGCCGAGCGACAATGCTAGCCCTGCGCAGCTCTGCGATTTCGACCCGACCACCAGTATACCGCCCTTTTTGGAGGACGGGTTCCGGCTCTCGGCATGGCAGCGTCACAGATGCTGGTCAAGGTTCTGGCGAATGACGCTGCCTCTTCTTCGAAGTCTCTCGCCGGCGTTACGGCTTCCGATGCCCATGACTGTACAAAACCCGCCTCCACTGCAGCGTCTATATCTAGCTGTCTCAGTGCCCACCTGGAAAAGCCCGCACTTCCCGGACCACGACCGCTACTGGTCATTCTGAGAGGGGAGACATCAAATCGGATATACCGATGATCGGAACGAGTCTCAACCCCCTCGACCACCTGCCACCTTTGGACCCGTGCCGTGATAGCCCGAGAAGCAAACGAGACATCGACGATGGACCCGCCATTCCATCGCACACAGGTGTGGACGGATCCCCGGTTCAAGATGGAAAGGCCCGCGATTACCGCCCATTCATGTAGGACTTCTCCTCGGGTATCCGTGGTGGGGCCACCCCAGGCCGTGGATTTAGCGTTGAGGTCTCCCAAGACAAAAACCGGCAGCGGTGCTATACGTCGCACCGCCGCCCCAACCTCGACTAGGAAGACCTCAAATTCCGCTAACGTTTTATTGGGGGAGAAGTAAACGCCGATTACGACTACTTTTCCCCATTCTACCACCACAAACCCGCGCCCTCTATTCTTTACGGTCAGTGCAGCTGCTCCCACGACCGCCACGGAACCTGCGGCGTCCCCAGCCTAGTTGGGCCGGTTTGGAACAAAATAGGGTCCAGCGACCACTGCAGCATCGTTTGCAGGAAGAGATCTTGCGCCCCGCTGCAGTGGTTGAGATTACCTTGCAGTAAACGGTAGAGGCGACTATTGTCCATTAATTAGCGCTTCTACCTCCATTTGCAGAGGCCTGCTCTCACTGTCGGTAGCTCCCTTAATGGGGATGACTTTACACGCCGCACTACCGACGGCATGCTCAGCCAATCTTCCGGCCGCCGCGCATACTGCGCAGTGCGGTGATGCCTTACAGGTGCTAGCATGATGTCCAGGGTTTCCACAGCGATAGCATTGATCGCTGCGGTCTATTTCTGTCGGGCACATAGCGCCCACGTGCCCGGGCTGTAGGCACCGGGAGCACCGTATGGGTTCTGGGCCGAGTAGTTTTACCCGCACGGTGACCCAGCCCACAACCAACACCGCGTTAGTGGCCACCTTTTTGGCCGCAGCCATCGGGCACCGCACCCAGGTGGTGCCAAGCCCTGATGTTCCCGGTCTGATTAGTCCTACTTTAATATCATCCCGCGAGCAGCCTCCCTCTCGTGCTATTGCCGCAGCGACTTCGTCCGGAGTAACTGAGTCTTCCAAACCCATCACTCGCAGCTCGGCACATTTTATGGGTCTAGAGACCCTGACATCTTCGGGGCTCATTGCTTCCCGCAGTTTTTCTGCAAGAGCATCGGCCATACCGCCACTTGCGGCCCCTGGTACCTCAAATATACGTGCACCAGTGAGCGATTGCCTTAGGTGCAGACCAGGAATATCAATCACGGGTACCTTTGACCTAGTCTCCGCCAACACAGAGGCATATGTCAGACCCTTCGCTTCCGCAGCTGGCTGTAATGTCACCATAACAGCCGTGGACTTCGGTATGCGAAGTCTCCTATTTCCTGCTTTTTGGGCCTGTTCTCTCCCACTCGTCTTCTTTTTCTTATTCTTGGCAACAGTGGTCCAACCACCATCGGACTCATCCTACTCAGGTGACTGCGTAGTAGTCGCGCCACTGTTTGTCGCCTTCTTCTTTTAGGCCTTCTTTGGCTGCTTCTTTGACGCAGCGATAGCGGCATCCCTTGCAGGAGCAGGCCTTTTAGGCACAACTCTCATGCTCCCATTCTCCACTGGTAAGTCCCTGGCTTGCACCTCTTGGGCAACTGAGGTCTTCGCAGAAACTGCTCTGCGTGCCGCTGGTTTGGGTGCAACCAGATAATAAGCAAAGTTAGCAATATAAAAGATCTAGGTGTCATACAGGACAGTAAACTTCTCTATAACTAACATATAGACAACATAGTAAAAAGAGCATCAAAGGCGTTAGGGTTTTTAATGAGGACTACAGGCGAATTCGGTTCTCTAAAACCAGTCAAAATCCTGTACTGTTCTTTCGTTAGAAGCCATTTGGAATATGCCTCACAGGTTTGGAATCCGTAATATGAGGTATATAAATCTCGAATCGAGGGTGTTCAAAAGAGATTTTTACGATATCTAGATTATAAATCGCAACAACTCTCCGAAAATTACACCCATAGATGCAAAAGATACCACTTTTTACCACTTTAACAAAGGCGACTCATTAACGATATTTCTTTCTTGCTTGGTGTTGCTAATGGTTCTATCGATAGCCCGGAACTAATCGCGAAAATAGGATTAAACACAAATCCGACAGCTCTTAGACAGCGACCGTTGCTCCACACTCCCTTTGCGACATCCAATTATAGAAGAAATTCGTTTTTCTTACGTAGTAGGCGATCATTCAATAACCTTTCTCGTGACTTAAATCTTGACTTATTTTGTATCAACATGGGCACGGTAAGACGGCTCCTAACTGAACAATTTTTCTGAGCAAGTGGCACTCAAACTGCAAGTATTGATAATTTTGTTAATTTTTTTGTACATTTTCTTTTTTTTTTGTTGCGTTCTTTATTTCTCTGTTTTTTTTCTTTAAGTGGTTTTTTGTGTTTTTTTCTCATTAAGTAATTATTAATCATTTGTTTTTCGGTGGATACCTTTTTGTTTATCTTGTTTTCTTTTTCTTTATATTTTATTTTCAAATTTATAATATGAAATTAGTGTGTAACAACATTGTAACTAACTGTGGAAGCTTGTTATTAGCAACTTTTTTACTGTTAATATTATAAGAAAATTTTGTTATTAGCCTGTAAGCTTTCTTAAAAAATAAATAAATAATAAATAATAACCACCTGGGCATACGTAACCTCGCCACGGGCACGTTTCGCGTCCGCAGCCAGAGGCGGAAGAAGACGCTTTTCAGAAGGGAGCCTAGCCTCAATGACCTCCAGTCGCGCGCTGATCATTGTGCCAACCTGCATCATAATGGCACGCGTCCTCCTTTCCTATTACTCCTCCGATGTTTGTGGAAGAGGAAGCGCATTTTGTGGGCGCGCCCGGGCGAGCTCCTCTCGCAGCACCGCAAGTTCGCGTTTGACCTCCGCCAGCTCAGCTTGCAGGCGGGAATTATCCGCTTGCAATTTGGCGGATTCTGCCATTACCGACCTCGCTTGCAGCATTGCTGTTGCTGCTTTTATGGAGGCCGCCGCGTCTTTCAGGTCCCGTTGGAACGTGCCTTTCAGGTTACCTGATTTGGATGCGACTCTCAATATGATGGCCACATCCTCCTGGACACGTTCTCCAGGCCGCCGCGGTTGGGCCCTCCTGCGCAACGTCGATGCCCAAAGCGCTTCTTCTTGCGTCGACCTCATCTGACAGCTGCGTCAGTTCAGTCGCCACCCCGGTCTTGGCTTTCTTTTTTTGGGTCGTAACCGGTAGAGTTTGCTGCGAGGATCCTGACGAGTCGGATTCGAACTCCTCGCTTGCAGCCGCTGTGTCGGCCCTTTGTAAGAAGCGACCTTTTCTGTCGCGTTTGGCGCTGTAAACAACGCCATTTCGCCTCCTTCGTGCTTTTGGCACTTTTTGTGGTGCCGGCATGTTATCATGGCTGGATGCCGAGTTTTTTATTGAGCCATCTCCTGTATCACACCTACGCTTGAGACCACAAGTTTCTGAGGGATTGGGGCAACGCTTTAAGCTGTGGCGGTCGTGAGCAGGTTCTCTGCTGGAGCAGCGAGATTCTTCGCCGCTGGTTTCCTCCCTATCCTTATTATAATTTTTTATAATTTTTGTGCTAGCCATATTTGGTCCCACGAGAAAGGGGGAAATAAAACGTCGACCCGGGCGGAGCCCCCTGCACCCGGGCAAGCCTATATACACCGAGGGGTCGGCCGGTACCGGTAGGGGTAGAGAGAAGGAAGGGAAGGGTTATGTTAGGGCTTCGCACCCTCTCCCGACTGTCGTTACCACGAGGTTTCACTGGTCCTCTCTGAAGCCCAGAGAGGTACCTAGAACCCACGGGCAACGCTTCTCCAATTTGCTCGCTGCGCCCCACCCTCTCCGAAAGCCAGAGATTGTGAGGGGCAGCATGGCGACTCCCGCCACACGCGCTGGACTATTCGCCGCCGCCGGCGGTCCCTCCGGGAAACGAAGGCGACCGCCGACGGTGTCCAGGGTGCACCACGAGGAGGTTGTCCGACCCAGCACCCCGAATTCAAACAGCCTGAGTGATCTGGGACGAACTCATTGTAGGGACATGTAGCTTTATCTATACTATATGGTATCCCTCTAGCCGCCTTTTATTAAATCCACATAACACTATTTTTCTACCCGATCAAATGACTGCAGTAGCAGGTACCCCGACATCTCACGGGGAATTTGGTATTTTAAGTTAATCATTTCTGGTTCCAGAGAAGGAGCACAGTGTGAAGACAAAGGTGGTAGTGGCTGACTTCAGCAAGGGGGCTGAAGTGTATGCGCACATCGAGGACGAGCTGAAAGACATCCCTGTTGGGATACTAGGTATGTACCTAATTAACAACAGCCGTGAGCGCTATCGTCAAACGGTCGGCTTGTGGGTAGTCTTGGACTCGGTCCTATACCAAATATCCATAGGTATTTAATACCATCTGGTAACATTTGTCTTTGTGTCTCTTCCTTCATTCAAAAGTAAAGCCTAATAATAACTTCAATCTCATAAATCTTGCTTTATAATATATGTGATGATCGCAGGCTCGTCTTCTCAAAAACTTTCGACTTGTCTTTTCCAATGGACATGTTTCATATTTTTGAAAAAAAAATGTTTGAATACCGTTCGATTTTTACATTTCCATCTAATCCTCGATGTTCTCATCGAAAATTTGCTTTATCACCTTATACATTTCGAAATAATATAATCAAAATTATAAAAGAAAATTTAAATTTAATAGATACATAATTTGGTCCTTATTAATTACCTTCCCGATAATAATTGTGAACTAGCTTGCTTTAAATGTACATTTTTTTTATTATATTGCTTAAATCATAATATAGAAGTAAAATAACTCATAAAATAAAATTGTCATATCTCGTGGATAATGCTGTAAGTGCTTTTATATTTCTTATAAAAAAATATTATTTAGTAATTAGCAATGTTAATCCCTAATAAATAAATTACATAAATAAACAAAATTGATACCAAAATGTAAATTCCATATTAAAATGACTTATACCCTTACAAATATCCATATAAGTACTTTTACCGCTGATTGGAGATTTTTGGCATTACTTATAAAAGTGGTAGAGCGAAAATAAGTTCATTAGAAAAGTCACTGTACACTGGTGGTAAGTTAAACGTGAATCAGGAATGAGAGATATTTCATCATAATAATATTATGTAAAACCAATTCATTTTCTAGTGAACAACGTGGGCGCACAGTACGACTACCCGATGCCACTATGCGAGGTGCCCGTGTCCAAAGCTTGGGAGGTCATCAACGTGAACGTGGGCGCGGTGACGTCCATGACGCGGCTGGTGCTGCCAGCCATGCTGCAGCAAGGGAGAGGCGCCGTCATTAACGTGTCTTCAGGGTCGGAGCTGCAGCCGCTGCCACTGATGACAGTTTACGCAGCCACTAAGGTAGACATTCTGTAATCAAGTCGAGAAAGGCATTTTGGGCGTGACCAATACACGACCATCCAATGCCTCCGCGTGAGGCTCCCATGTCCAAAGCATGGGAGGTGGTGATCAACACGATCGTGGCTGATGGTGCCAGCCATGCAGCAGCGAAGCAGAAGAGGCGTCATTAACGTGTCTTTAGGCTCTGAGCTGCAGCCACTGCCACTGATGACGGTTTACTCAGCCACAAATACAGCCATTCTATCATCATTATACCAAGGTTCTGTGTTGGTGACGTCCATGGCGCAGCTTAGCTATGCTGCAGCGAGACAGGGGAGCCGTCATTAATGTGTCTTCAGGGTCGGAACTGCAGCCGCTGCCACTGATGACTGTCTACGCAGCCACTAAGGTATACATTCTCTTCTTATATCAAGGTTCTAGGTTGGTGACGACCGTGACGCTAGTACTACTACCAGTCATGCTGCAGTAAGGCAGAGGAGCCGTCATTAACGTGTTTTCATGGTCGGAGCTGCAGCCGCTGCCACTGATGGCGGTCTACGCAGCGACGAAGGTAAGTATACTGGCATTATGTCAAGATTGTCATTCTGAGCGCAGCTGTTCAGCACGACAATCCTATGCCTCTGTGCTAGGCGTCCATGTCCAAAGCATGATAGGAGATTAAACGTGTCTTCAGGGTCGGAGCTGCAGCCACTGCCACTGATGACGGTTAATGCATCTACTAAGGTAAACAAAATTGCTTTTACTTTAGGAATGATTCCGAGGTCGTAGGTGCTTTAACAAATATGAATTAGTAACTAGTCACTTTTGAATACCTTTTTACAATCACCACCATAATTGTCAGCGACCCGTTATTTTCCAGAACCCTGACGGGTCATGTTTCCTTCAGAATTAATGGGTTTTCTGCAGCAATTATTGGTTCTACAAAATCTACCTTTTATGTCCAAGAGCGTAGGTAGAACCAGAGTTGAAAATCGTGACGCAACGATATAAAATTACGTATAACCTCAAACAGGCTTCGTTGATTTGGCAGGTGGGTTATCACCTGCTAAACCAATGTAGGACCGACTAAACTTACTCCATGGACTAACTTTTAAGCGTTATAATAGGCACTTAAACTCTTTAACCTTTTCCAGGCATACATCCATAGCTTCACCCACGCGATCCGCGAGGAGTACTCTGCAAAAGGGATCTACATTCAGCACCTTGCCCCGCTATTCGTGTCCACCAAGATCAACGCGTTCTCTCAACGCCTCCTGGATGGAAACCTGTTGGTGCCTGATGCTGCCACGTACGCAAAACATGCCGTGGCCACTCTTGGCAGGGTGCAGAATACCACAGGGTACTGGTTACATGGAATTCAGGTGAGTTCTCATTGTGTGCAGATAGATTATGAAGAATTATTTCAAATTTAAACAGACAGGCTGTGTAGGATATGTAAGGAAAGTGCAATATTAGGCACATAATTTTTCGGCTCAGAAATTAGTTTCATAAAGGGTTTGTGCCCTACTTTAATCAGTCGGCCTATCGCTAGTGTTCTGGCTGTGGGACGCTTCTCTCACAATTCGAAGCGAGATACAATAAGTCATACTCTACGTCGTGGACGCCGTACAAATTCGTGGAACAGACCCAATGCAGACTCGTGATGTTACTTTAGAGGTTCTTCTCTACGTTTATTTATTTATGTAGGTGCATGGAAAACTTAATAATAATAATAATAATAATAATGTAATAGCCGCTCACACCGGTGTTGCCCTCAGTTATCCTAGGACGACCGTTTGTTTCCAAACACAACCCCAGGCGGCATCCGAGGCACCGGTCACGGAAGCGGGCTCCGATAGCCCGCCGGGAGAGCCAATGGAGGCTTAAAATTCTCTCCCCAAAGGATTTTGCAGGGCAATCTGAACCACTGCCGCAACGCGCAGAACCTGCTGCTGCAAACCGTTGCGGAGTGGTCCATTGCCCTTGGCATTGTCGCGGAGCCCTACAATGTCCCGGACCATCCTCGTCGTCGCCGTCTATTGGGGGGGAGGAGAAGGCGCTCCACCCTGCTCCTTGATAGAACGGGGGCAGGGGTACGTGGCTGTGCAGTGGGGAGCGATAGCCGTAGTGGGCTGCTACGTCTCTCCCAATAGGTCCCTCGCCGACTACGAGGTGTACCTGGACGGGCTGGCGAACTGCGTGCGCAGATGCCTACCCCGTCCGCTGATTGTCCTGGGGGATTTTAACGCCCACTCTAGGGCATGGGGCAACCCCAGAGACAGTCCAAAGGGAGAGACGCTGCAAGAGTGGGCGGCTAGGCTGGACCTCCGACTCGTGAATCGGGGGTCCGTGAGCACGTGCGTGCGGTGGCAGGGGGAGTCGATCGTCGACCTAACGTTGGCGACTCCCGCTGTCATTAACATGCTGTCGGGGTGGCGCGTAGCGGAAAAGGTGGTCACACTATCCGACCACCGCCACATCCTTTTCGATGTGGCCCTCCGACCCTCCAACCGCCCCAGCCGCAGAGCAGGCAGCCCCCCGCGACGCTGGTCCCTCAAGCGGCTAGATCGAGATCTTCTCGAGGCCGCAGCCAGCGTCGCGGCGTGGCCGGAAAACGCCGATGAGGTTTGGCCCGATTCGGAAAGGGAGGCGACCTGGTTCCGGGACACGATGACGGCGCTATGTGACGCCGCCATGCCCCGGGACAGCTGTCCCAAGCGAAAGGCGGTGTACTGGTGGTCGCAGCAGATAGCGCAGTTGCGCGAGGTCTGCTTGCGCGCGCGACGCCGGTACACCCGAGCCCGACGAAGAAGGCGAGCCACCGAGGAGGAGAAGGCCAGAGCCTATGAGCCCTATCGAGCGGCTACTAAGGCGCTCCAAATCGCTATTGCGAACGCCAGGTCTCGGTCCTGGAGCGAGCTCCTAGAGGGACTCGACGGGGATCCATGGGGGCGCACCTACAGGGTGGTGCTGGGCAAGCTTCGCCCCTGGGTGCCCCCCCTGATGGAGACCCTCGACCCTGAACTGCTGCGTCGGGTAATCGACGCACTTTTCCCGACGGTTCGGGTAGTCCCTCAGTCCCCCCGACGGTGTCGTCGGCCCTTTACACCGACGAGTTGGGGGTGACCGAACTGGAGCTGGACCGAGCCGTTAGCCGCTTGCGGGCTCGTAATACCGCGCCCGGCCCCGACGGTATACCGGGGCGGGCGTGGGTGATCGCTCTGGCCGCCCTGGGGGACAAGCTGAGGCGGCTATTCAATAGCTGCCTCAGTTACGCCAAGTTCCCCACGGCCTGGAAGGAGGCTCGCCTGGTCCTCTTGAAGAAGGAAGGCAGGACTACAGACAACCTCTGCGTACCGTCCCATATGCCTGCTAGACGAGGCCGGCAAGTTGTTCGAGAGGATTCTTGCCGCTCGTCTCGGTGGGCATCTGTCGCGTGTCGGTCCCGGCCTGGCTGAAAGCCAATACGGCTTCCGACAGGGGCGTTCCACGCTAGACGCGATACTTCGCGTCCGCTCCCTGTCGGCGCAGGCCGTGTCCCGGGGTGGGATGGCGTTGGCGATAAGTCTGGATATCGTCAACGCCTTTAATTCCCTGCCTTGGGGCGCGATCCTGGGGGCGTTGGAACATCATCGCGTCCCCCTATACCTGCAGGCCGTGGTCGAGGACTATTTGCGCGACAGATACGTCCAGTACATCGGACAGGGCGGTACATTGCACCGGAGGGAAGTGTCTTGCGGGGTTCCGCAGGGGTCCGTGTTGGGCCCCCTCTTATGGAACCTCGCTTACGATGCAGTCCTGCGTGTCGATCTCCCCCCCGACGTCAGCGTCGTATGTTACGCTGACGACACATTGGTGTTGGCCGAGGGGGACACCTTTGAGAGGACCATAGGGCTCGCCGAGCTTGGGGCAGAGGTCGTCGTCGCCAAGATCCGCGAGTTGGGCCTGGAGATAGCGCCTCATAAGACCGAGGCGCTATGGTTCCACAAACTGCCGAGGAGCAGGGAACCCAGCACGGGAGCAGCACCCGACTCGTGGGTTCGCGTTGGAGACTCGCCAGTCCGGGTGGGGAGGTACCTTAAGTACCTAGGCCTCACCCTGGACAGTCGCTGGGGCTTCGAGGAGCACTTCGAGCGCCTAGTCCCCCGGGTCGAAAGGGTAGTGGGTGCTATGCACAGACTGCTGCCCAACCTTGGGGGACCGTCGGAGGAGGTGCGCCGCCTCTACGGGGGGGGGGTCGTGCGATCGGTGGCCCTCTATGGGGCGCCCGTGTGGTCACACCGACTGTCGGGCGTCCGGCGCAGCAGGATGAAGATCCAGAGCCTGCAGCGCAAGATGGCCATCCGCATCGCACGAGGATACCGTACCATATCCTTTGAGGCGGCAACACTCTTGGCGCGCTTTCCGCCGCTCGACATCCTGGCGGACATGGACGCGAGGGTCTACGACCAGACTCGTGGCGTCCGCCAAAGTGGCGAGGGCGCGCCTGCGCTCGAAGAAGTGAGACGGCGGGAACGACGGCGCGCTCTGGAGGAGTGGCGCGCGAGGCTTAGTCAAGAGCACATCGCGCGCAAGCGCGTCGTCCAAGCTATCCTGCCGTCCTTCGAAGCCTGGTACCAGCGGAGGAGAGGGCGAGTCACCTATAGACTTACTCAGATAATCACCGGTCATGGTTGCTTCGGTGATTATCTGAGGAAGATCGGACGCGAGGCGACGACGACCTGTCATCACTGCGGTGGGGACCAGGATTCCGCCCAGCACACGCTCGAAGAGTGCCCAGCGTGGGCCTCCGAGCGGCGGATCCTGGTCGACCGGATCGGACCGGACCTCTCCTTGCCGGCAATAGTAGCGGCTATGCTGGCAGGGGAATCGGCGTGGGGGGCCGTATCCTACTTCTGCGAGACTGTGATGTCCCAGAAGGAGGAGGCCGAGCGGGATCGGGAGAGGGCCGATCCTGTTCGACGAAGGCGACGGCGCCGGGGCGGAGGCACAGCCCGCCCAGGCCCCCCAGCCCAATAGCCCGGGGCTTAAGAATACGGGCTAACTCGCGTCTCCCGCCGTAATATCTGGCGGGGGACCCCCCTGCACCAACATCAGCAGGGGGGCCTTCGGGGTCGCGGACGCAAGGGGCGGGGGCCTTGAGCGTTCTTCACGAGCGACCCCGAGGAGGACGGCGGCGTGGTGTGGCCCACGTCGCCGTGAGCACCGCGTTGGTGCGGGGGGGAGCGTGTCATTAAGTCTCCCCCCGAAGGCGGGCTCTTCAGAGCGTGGCACAAGAGGGGCACCGGTGCGTTCCATACGGAGATCCCGGAGCCCCTCCAAAGTGCTGATGTCGGCCACCCTGGGGTTTTTAGTCGGTAAGAATCCGACACGCCCCGCGAGTTTCCCCCGAGGCTCGCGGAAGTGCTATGCAGGATTTTCCCCAGGTAAAAAAAAAAAAAAAAAAAAAAGGACGACCGTTTGAGGGCCCATCTAGTAAGCGGCGAGTCACCGCCGGCCACGGGTAATTAGGTATCACTAATTATGGCCGGTGTCCGTCCCCTTTGAAATAGTCCAGTTTTTGTCTATCAAACCTCATTTACATAGCCCTTGTTTACTTTCCATAATTTACAATAGTCCTTGCACCTGCCGAGGACAGTTTGCTGGTTTTGTTTCTTCATTTTCAGCAAGTGATCTCAGCAGGTGGCTTAGATAACATTAACTTCTCGCAAAGGGCCTCTACGTTGCATGGGGACATGATACCCTTTCAAAGGTTCGGGTGAATCTCAGCGAGATACAAAATAATAATATGGCCTTGTGGACTCTGAAGTACCGTACTACCAGTACCAGCCTCTTCCAGTTCTCGAAAATGGTCATGGTCACAGACAGGACTATTTTAGCCAATAAGCCTGATATCGTCATAATAGATCGATCAATGCGACGTGTAATGCTAGTTGATGACACCTTTCCGCATGATGAGAACCTTGTGGTCGAAAAAGAAAATTATCTCAATATATGGCCCTGGCCCATGGGGTTACCGCCATGTGGAATGTTGATTCAACTATCATTATTCCGATAGTCGTATCAGTCGACGGTCTGATAGCGGAGAGCTTCGATAAACACCTCGAGAAGCTCTCGCTTGGTAGTTGGGTGTAGGGCCTAATACAGAAGGCGGTAGTATTGGACACGGCGCGCATTGTAAGGAGGTTCCTCTCTTAGGAGCCCTGACCATCTGTAGCTTGGGTCGTAGACCTCGCTGTCAGTGGAGTATATTTTTTTATACAATATATACAAGGTGTAACATAACAAACGCAAGACCTGAAAGTAGTTTGTTCTAAATCAGTAACTGAAAGAAAGAAAGAAAGAAACATTTATTAGATAGGCTAACAGTAAAGTACACTACACAAAATGATAACTATAAAATAAAATAAAACAAGTTACATGTACATACTATGTAGCCGCACTAATGGGGTACCACTTAGCATAAAGCTGTGCTGTAGCGTAGACTACAACACAGCGCTGATTTTCAGTGGTACCCCAAGTGACGTGCGCGTATGAAGCTTAAAACCAAAAACTTAAAACGAACGGTTAATTGACACGAAACCAATACCAGAAATACTTAAAACTTAGTACTTATATATGTATATAAAATATAAAATCATTGTAAGACATAGTTATGCACTCATACCGCGAGTACGTAAGTTCCGTCTCGCTCCCCCACTCGGTTCGTGCGCCCGCGCCGTAAAAATATGATGCAATCGATAATACGTCGATTACATCACTCCACCATCACAGGCGCAAGCGAGCGCCCGACTGGGCCGCTTGCTTGCGCCTGTGAATTGATTCCAACAATTTTAATGTATCTAACATTTTTTTTTGTAAAATGCAAACATGCTTTTAGTGCGCTATAAAAAATTAAATTTATGCTTGATTCATAGCAATAAGGAGATTTCAAATACAAAAAAAAGTGTAAAAGCATTTAAATCTGGAAATTTGGTTTTCGTTTGGAATTTATGAAGCAATTATTCTCTAATCGGGGTGTCTGAGGTCTTGCGTTTATTATGTTACACCTTGTATATATATAATAATAAACCGTAGTCCCAATAGGATTTATTCCTGTGTCGTGGGTGCGTTTACATAAAAATTCACATACACAAATACCCAGACCGTAACAAGTAATTGTGGATCACACAAAGATTTGTCCCGTGCTGGAATCGAACCCGCGACTATTAGACGCAGTGCGTCCACCACGAGCGGCTTAAGCTCTTAACCACTGCGCTAAATCGTCCGACTTCGAACATTAAAATGAATTTTCGATAGGAGATCAGGGCAATGGATTTCATTATTGAGAATTTTTAATAGGAAAATATATTAATAATATTCGCAATCTCACGAGTGAGTGGCAACAAATGGCATTTCTTACACGACTATTCCTCTATTTTTTGACTTCTTTTTTCAGTTTCGGGGACTATTTGTTTATAAAAATATGTGCATAATATAGTGCACATTCTTTTAACGAATCTTAAGGAACTGAACACTTTCGTCACACAAGTACAATAACAAAAGGAAGGTAGATGTTTACGTCCTCAGGGTGTCTTTCTTACTAAGGAAAAAATGTTTTAAAAAAAGGTAACCCGACTTCAAAAAGCAAAAAATAAATATTTGAAGTCGGTGCCAAGTAAGCGACTGCACCAACCAGCACCGACTTCAAATAGTTTTTTTATTACCTTTTTTTTAAAGATTTTTATTTTACAATTTTAAGTGACGAGTGAATTATTTACTAATATTTAAATACCGATATTATATTATTTTGCTGTGTTGTACAGTAAGGTACCGACAGGATGATTATATTAACTATAATAACGGAATCTATGCATTTGTGCTGTTCCCCGTTAAGGAGTTCCCTGGTTTATCAAAGTCCAAGGTCCAATACCAATAACATTAAAATAGGACCACCTCAAAACTTCCACCAAAATAAAATTCATAAATTACTAAGAAGTGTAACAATAGGCGGCCTCATCACTAATAGTGATCTCTTCCAGGCAACCTTTGGATGGAGAGAATTGAAAGGAATAGCAAGATTAGGGGTGTACTAAATAAACAAATTAACATTACTGAACCCAATGCAAAAGGTATCATCAAAATCGGTTTATAAGCAGACAAGTTATAAAAAAAAGGACGAATTATGAACCTCCTCCTTTTTTGAAGTCGGCTAATATACTGCTTAGTTCTATAGTGGGGCACCTATAGGATTGACGTAATACCCATAATATCGTATTACGTCATACGTACCCATAATCGTTAAGGAGTTCCCTGGTGTATCTTCTAAGTCCAAGGTCTAATGCCAATGAAATTAAAATGGGACCACCTTGGAGCTATACTGGACCCAATGCAAAAAAAAATCATCAAAATCGGTCCACAATCGACGGAAATATCGCTGAACATACATAAAAAAAAGCTTACATACAACCGAACATAGAACCTCCTCCTTTTTGAAGTCGGTTAACAATGGCAAACTCCCATACATGGTTTTGCCTGATAACGATTTGAAGCGTCTATAAAAAAAAATGTGAAAACTATAGAGTTTCCATTACTGAAACATAAACACCGAGAATATTTATTTGACACATCGAAAAAAAAAAGATTTTAACATTTTAGTTTTAAGGTTATGTCAATATTCGATATATTCATGTTTATATGTCAAGACATTAAATAGTTAGGAAGCAGGAGCTATTTATAACTTAAAGGCTTCTAAAACACTCAGCGGTAACCATAAAAAATATAATAGTACCCATTTAACTTAATGCAGCCATACTATTTCATGTGTTGAGGTTATATCAATATGAACTTAATGAAATTACCTCTTGATAGGTAGTTAGCATTGGGTCATTGGCGATTTTTATTTACGAGTCTTCTTAAAAGGGGTAACTTGCAACCATTAGAAATTACAATAGTAGGCACTGCGTTTAAGTATCTAGTTACTTTTATATGAAATATGTAAAGGTGGTGGTGGACTATGATCTATCTCTTATCTCGATTTGTGAGACGTTTGCCTAGCAGTGAGACAGAATTAGTTGAATTATTATTTTTGTTAGACTGCCTCGGTGGCCTGGTGGCAAAGCGCATCGCTTTGTGATCACGAGGTCCTGGGTTCAAATCCTAGGTCGGACAAATGTAGTTTTTCTAACGAAAAATTCCCAGTATGAGTCCGGAGTCTGGAATTGTGCCCGTATATGGCAATAGGCTCGCCCCCTATTACATGGGACTTAACATCGTCAGCGAAACGTGGGTGTACTCAGTACACCTCTGCCACCCCCTCTGGGGATTTAGGCGTGACGATGTTTTTTTTTATTATTTTTGTTAACACCTAGTTACCATCCATACACTGCTGCAAAATAAAACAGGTAAAATAAAAATGGTTATCAAAATTTATTTTATAAATCTGTATTCTTCGTCACATACAATA
The DNA here is from genome assembly GCA_905147815.2 of Phalera bucephala. Taxonomy (NCBI): domain Eukaryota; kingdom Metazoa; phylum Arthropoda; class Insecta; order Lepidoptera; family Notodontidae; genus Phalera; species Phalera bucephala. Next base: position 29,970,633 of record LR990622.1, read on the forward strand.
GCTAAGAGTCTAGTTGTAGAGCGTGTTCTGGTGTGTTGATCCAAGACTTATATCGCTGAGCATTATGACTCCAATATAACATTTGCATGCACATAATGTGTGTAGCGTGTAGGTCTGTCACACCTTTTGGCCTCCGAGCGAAACGTACCTTCACAACTTCTTGAGGTACGATCGGAGTCCGTTTAGCGAAAGCAATTATCAGTTTGATACGATAAAAACGAGTAGCTGCAAGGTTTAAAACTAAAAACAAATCAAACCAGGAAGAAAAAGAATACAGTAAAATATTTTGGTAAGTTGAAGTTGTCAATAAATTGTCAACACAAATGTCATTATTAAGAAGTATTGCCACTACATTTCCTTTTAATCAATCCATAAACTATTTAAAATACGTTGTGTATAATATTATTTTTTGATATTAGCTATTTAGAAATTATTTTAACTATTTGAAAGTAAAACATTACGAGAGTTTTTATAAATCAATGGTCTTTAACTAAACTTTTATTTACAAATGTTTATTAGTTTCTACTATTGACATTTATTTTTTCAAATGTAGCAATTATGGTAATTCGAATAAAATGGATGAATATGAATTTAGGCTTCATTTGCCTAAATTCATATTCATCCAGTAGTAGTAGTAATAGTACTTGAATTTAAAAAATATTATCGTGCGATTTTACGTACAAAATTAATTTTGTGTAAAAAAGGACCGAATTATATTACTAATGTTTGCACATGCGTCGTATTTTTAGACATTTCATACAACAATCAGGTAGGATCTTGCCATTGTTCTTTCGGAACTTTAAAGATTTAGACGAAACCTTTTATAAGCTGATTGTAAAAACAGTTACACTATTAAATACTGATGTAAATATTTGCTGGCGTCTAAATATTTACATATTTCTTTGTAATAAAGAATGGCTGTTGCGCTATAAAGAGCGTATTAATGTATGGGTTTTGACTTAAACCAACCACATCGACCATCGACGACCATTTCTATGTTATAGGAAGTATTTCGTTATAACGATTCACGTTATAAAGACGTGAATCGTTATAACGAAATCGAACTGTAAGTGTATGAAAAATATGTGGATAACAGAGATCAGTGCCATGACTGATATTGTAAAATATTTTTCCTGTATTCCAGTACATCTTCATCCAACTGTTTCCGGTGTGGGTCAGGACGAAAGTCGGCAAGTACATGAACTTACAGTTTCGGCAGGAGTACCTGCACAATGCGAAGATCAAGGGCAACTGAAGCACACAGTGTTGTGATGTAGCTTTAAATAGTCTAACTTTGGAGGGTAATATATTGTTGGCAGACATCTAGTATATAAGACACCTAGTATACAAGGTGCATCGTAATTAACGCAAGACCTCGGACACCCCGATTAGATTGCTTCACAAATTCAATTCGAAAACAAATTTTCCATATTTTAAATTTTTTGCCCCTTTTTTAAGTCACTTATACCCCAATTAACAATGAAAGTAAGTAAAGTAAGTGTATGTGTGTGTATTGAGAAATACGTTTTAGAAATGCATTTGAAATCTCGGTATTGCTTTGAATCAAGAATAAATTTAGTTTAGTATAGCGCACTAAAGGAGGAAGGCGCATATATAGCAAATTAAAAAAATGTCACTTGGAAAAGTGCGTAGCACTCTTAATCGACGGCAATGTATGAAGAGATGTATGAACGTAGATGAAGCGAAAGAAGTGTGTCAGAATCGTAGTATGTGGCAAACTGTAGTCTCTGCCTACCCCAGTGGGATAAAGGCGTGAGTGTATGTATGTAAAAAAAATGTAAGATACATTAAAAAATTCAATTATCGATTTAGAACAAACTACTTTCAGGTCTTGCGTTTATTATTTTACACCCTGTATAGTTGGCAGAAATCTTGATTAAGACTCCTGCGTGTATTTAAGAACGAATGATGCATAAATAAAGGAATGGTGGGTACCTATTATTATGTACTAAATAAATAGATAATTAGAATAATTTCTTCTTTCTTTTTTACTAAGTTCATAAAGGAAAACTTGTCTAAATCAGTGTTCTATCTAAAGAATACAAACAAGCTGTAAAAATGATGACTAGGCAGCAAGCAGCTGGCGAGGTGCTGGATTAAAATCGCGGATTGGATAATGTATGCTTTCGAAAAAATCCTTATAGAGATTTAGTCTGTAATTGTGCCAGAAACCTAACATCATCGGCGATCAGTGGGCGTGCTTAATACATCTCTGTTACCTCCGCTTGTAGAATATAGTCATGGTGTTTTGTTTTTCACTCTGTAGTAGAGCTATTAAAAATATGAAATATGTTTTTCTATCTTTATCATCACGCCAGATCCCTTGCGGGGTAGGCAGAGAGCACAGAGTTCCGACAGGTTCTTTCCTTACATACCTCTCTGGCTTCCTCCACTCTCATAGTTCGTCTCATACACACTCGCCGGTTACGAAGACTCTTGACTTGTCCTTCAGATAAGACTCTGTCTATTTAGTCATGGTAAGATAATCATATGTTTTTCTGCAACACAATTTATTCTTTCGCTTTTAACAAGCTTTTATTTAACTTGCAATGTTCGTATGTCTGTCTGTCTTTCCGGTTCAAATCTTGTGATCCATTTTTCAAGCACTTGCGGGTATCCGATTGAGCTGAAATTTGGCATACGTATGTAAGTTTGATGACAATGCAATATTATGGTACCATGGAGCTGATGTGATGATGGAGTCGGAAGGTGGCCATAGGAACATGTCCACTAAAAATCATAACCACCTCGTATTTAAATTGGTATTAACAAGTACTATACAACCAGATGATGTAAAGGGTCTGATGATGAAGCCGGAAGGTGGCCGACGGAACTGCCCAACTATTCAACATAACCTCGACGTTTTTTTTTTATGTTTATGGACATCACGTCTACGCGTATTTTGCTAATGTCAAGTATTACGAATATTCATTTCTAAATTAATTCAACTCCCCGATGAACTTGATGACAAAGATGATTATGAAAATGATGAAGCGCCCCACCCTGGATAGTAAAGCGATGGATACTTTACATACTAATTACTACGGCCGTTTTGAGGGAAATCGAAAAGGCACGTTTTATCACTTTGTTACAATTACCTTCACTCGTACACATATAAGAATACATAATGGTTAATACTCCACCAACATTACACATTATAGTTCGAAATAACACAAGTTTTTGAAATTAAAACAAATTGACGACATCACTCTTCGTATTTAAACCATATCATATATAGGTATAGTCCGTATTAGTTTCACCTTATGGTCACCGTACTGCATAGTAATGGGTGCGAGCGTGACACCGGGCTCAAGATTATTGCTCTCACGCATCATGGTTTCTCGAGTTGTTTAGATCATAGAAAATTCTATGTTGTGTCTGTGAGTAATAGTTTAATTTTCTTTGGCAATATTTTGACAGTACTCAATCCATTGTATTATATCCATGGTAATATGTCTCCTTCTTTATTAATATGGAGTTTCAATTTAGCCTGAAACAATAATTCCGATTTTCAGTCATGATCGTTGAATATATACACTTTTTATTAGGAACTAGTAAATGTGTGGTTGGTTTAGTATATGTATGAAATAATGATGTTAATGTGATATCAGGGTTTTGTAATTAAAAGTATTTTTCAAACTTTGTGTTATTATTTAACCTAGGCGCATTCTAACTTAAACTTTTACGACATTCATAACAGAATTATTATAAATGTTCTATAAATTTAAGTTCGACTGTATCGAATGATGGTGTCTACAACAAATTTTGACGGACGATTTAGCGTAGTGGTTGAGAGCTTAAGTCGCTCCCCCCACTGTGTCTAATAGTCGCAGGTTCGATTCCCGCACGGGACGAATCTTTGTGTGATCCAACATTATTTGTTCCGGTCTGGGTATTTGTATGTCAACGCACCCACGATACAGGAATAGTGAATATATCCTAAATATATTCGCTATTCCTGTATATCATAAATCCAAGAGCGGAGCTACGTTTTTTTTTAAAATAAAAAAAATACTAGTAAGTACTTACTTTCCCTAATCTTTAGACTTCATCTAAGCCCTAAAATTAATATAATGTCGCATTAAACGACATTGTCACCACTTTCTGTACTTGTGCACGTACCCATATACAAGATGGTTAAGGGCCTTCTTCTTCTTTAAATGCCTCTTCATTACTGGAGGTTGGCCGTCAGCTCTACGTATGTGCTTCTTTCTTGAGCCATATGGAACAACTGCTCAACGCTCGCAATTTAACGGTTAAGGTTAAGGGCCTACCTACCTACAATTTATCGACCGGGAGAGTGACAGTGATGCAATTACTCTACAAAAGAATAATAAGGGACGGATATATTAAGCGCAAAGAAAAAGCGTATGTGAAATCACAATTTTTTCATTTTCTAAAAAAACACTAATAAATAAACACGTGTTGTAAAACATGTTTTACAAGAATTTTGCTACAATTATGTGCTATGTTTTTAAGTAAATCTTTTTGCGTTGGAATAAGCAAATGTAAAGAAATAGAGATGACTTTAGATTTTCTTTTTATATCGAGAAAATTTCGTTTAATCGTGTATTCCTTTCACCAGATTCTAAAATATATTGTCAAAATTGAGATTTCGAAATACTAAGTCTCTAATATACTTCTAGAAGAGCATGGTGTACAAAAACACATATTTTTCGCGGTAGCCCCTTAATATTTTACTAACAGTACACATTATTATTTAAAAACAACAAGTTTTGGGAAGGGTGTGTGTGTGTGTATGTGTGTGAATGATGTACGCTGTTGGCTGCGGGGCGTTTACAGCTTCACTGGACAAGATTTTGGGAAGGGGTAAAACACTGTATATCAATGGTTAAAACACGGAACATTGAATAGGTTAAAAGAAAATAGACATTATCACTCTTCTATTTGCCTCTAAAACCCCTACGGTGTGAAAACCTTCACCAAAAATTATCAAATCAGTAAAGAAACTGGTCACATATCTTGACATTTCATCTTGCTTTACTTTAATCGTCTTGTCATTGGCTGTCATGGTGACGAAAATAATTTGTAGTGTATTAAAAAACAGTGTTTATCGAAGAGAATATAAACTCTACGTTTAGTGTTTATTGCAAGGCACCTAAAAAGAAAAGGATATATTTGATAGGAATAGATCGCAAATGATAATCGAGGATGTGGAACAAACACATGAGCGTCGCATCTGGGAGGAGCAGCAAGAGCAGCTACCGCGGCAGCTTCATGAACCAGCAGGCGCGCGACATCGAATTCCAGTTTATCATACGACAGACTGAGGTAAGAGTACTGATATTACAGAGCGCAACCAGCAAGAGCAGCTATCGCAGCAGCTTCATGAACCAGCAGGCGCGTGACATCCTGCTCCAGTTCATCATACGACAGACTGAGGTTAGAGTACTGCTATTACAGAGCGCAAGCAGAGAGAGCAGCTACGGCAGCAGCTTCATGAACCAGCAGGCGCGGGATATTGAGTTCCAGTTCATCATACGGCAGACTGAGGTAAGAGTACTGGTATTACAGAGCGCAAGCAGAGAGAGCAGCTACGGCAGCAGTTTCATGAACCAGCAGGCGCGGGATATTGAGATCCAGTTCATCATACGACAGACTGAGGTTATAGTACTGGTACTCGTATTATAGAGCGCAAGCAGAGAGAGCAGCTACGGCAGCAGCTTCATGAACCAGCAGGCACGGGATATCGAGTTCCAGTTCATCATACGACACTGAGGTTATAGTACTGGTATTACAGAGCGCAAGCAGAGAGAGCAGCTACGGCAGTAGCTTCATGAACCAGCAGGCGCGGGATATCGAGTTCCAGTTCATCATACGACAGACTGAGGTTAGAGTACTGGTATTACAGAGCGCAAGCAGATAGAGCAGCTACGGCAGCAGCTTCATGAACCAGCAGGTACGGGATATCGAGTTCCAGTTCATCATACGACAGACTGAGGTTATAGTACTGGTATTACAGAGCGCAAGCAGAGAGAGCAGCTACGGCAGCAGCTTCATGTACCAGCAGGCACGGGATATCGAGTTCCAGTTCATCACACGACAGACTGAGGTTATAGTACTGGTATTACAGAGTGCAAACAGAGAGAGCAGCTATGGCAGCAGCTTCATGAACCTGTAGGCGCGGGATATCGAGTTCCAGTTCATCATACGACAGACTGAGGTTATAGTACTGGTATTACAGAGTGCAAGCAGAGAGAGCTGCTATGGCAGCAGCTTCATGAACCTGTAGGCGCGGGATATCGAGTTCCAGTTCATCATACGACAGACTGAGGTTAGAGTACTGGTATTATAGAGCGCAAGCAGAGAGAGCAGCTACGGCAGCAGCTTCATGAACCAGCAGGCGCGGAATATCGAGTTCTAGTTCATCATACGACAGACTGAGGTTATAGTACTGGTATTACAGAGTGCAAGCAGAGAGAGCAGCTACGGCAGCAGCTTCATGAATTAGCAGGCGCGGGATATCGAGTTCCAGTTCATCATACGACAGACTGAGGTTATAGTACTGGTATTACAGAGTGCAAGCAGAGAGAGCAGCTACGGCAGCAGCTTCATGAACCAGCAGGCGCGGGATATCGAGTTCCAGTTCATCATACGACAGACTGAGGTTAGAGTACTGGTATTACAGAGCGCAAGCAGAGAGAGCAGCTACGGCAGCAGCTTCATGAACCAGCAGGCGCGGGATATCGAGTTCCAGTTCATCATACGACAGACTGAGGTTATAGTACTAGTATTACAGAGTGCAAGCAGAGAGAGCAGCTACGGCAGCAGCTTCATGAACCAGCAGGCGCGGGATATCGAGTTCCAGTTCATCATACGACAGACTGAGGTTAGAACATGGGTACTTCTTAGGACTACAATAAGGTTGTTCTGTTGTACTGTACGTAAAAGAGAGCTAAAAAGTATTTTTGCGTCTGAAATAATTTTTGACGTTACATTCATAGTCAACAATAACATTGATACCGCCTTTAAAAAGTTACTAGCTGCATCCGTAACTTTGTTTGCGTTAATATCAGGCCTGTACTTCACATCCTTAAGATTATTTTAACAAAAGGTAGCCTATGTCTTTCCTCTGAATAAAACCTATGTCCTTGCCGAATTTGAACAAAATCTGTTCTGGCTTAGGCGTGAATAGGCAACAGACAAACAGACAACTTCTGAATTTATTATATTTGTAGTCAGAACTAGCGCAAGAGCACAATCTTCAAACTCAAGACATGGGCGGGGTTATATCTAAACAGCTAAACACATTCTCTGTCAGTTATTTATACACAAAGATGATTATAACTTATTCACACGAAACACGACATCAACAATTGAACTATGAACAACAAGGCATTGTACCGTCATAACACCTGCATCGCATCTTTCTCCATTTTCTGGCACTCCTTAATTCAAAATCCCGTTGACTCTGGCGTTCCGTAAACAGGCGGCCGAAGCGCTCACTAGAGGACGACTCGTGCACTATTGGCCACAGATAATAACTAGATAATAACCGCACCTATATGTTGGTTTGGATTTATTGTGATTTTCATAAATCATGACCAACATAATAAGTCTATCTTTATCGTCTTATAACTAGTATTACTTATATAAGATTCCTTGCGAGATAGACAGACAGTGAAGACTTCCAACAGGTTCTTTCTTTATTGATAGCTGAAACTACCTAATTTTAGGATATTCCTACATAGGAAAAAATAAATAAATACCCTATTAAAAGTAGCGAACAGAATCACGTCGATGCGACTGAAATAGTTTGACATCACCAGTACGTCACTAAGGCACCACATTAGTGTATTCGGCATCTTTTGATACCAACGACTCACCCTTATCTTAGAGCGAGTACGCACCGTGGTGGACGCGCGATGGCTTCCTGGAATGGTTCCAAGAGTTACCAGACAACACGCCCTGGAACAGCTACATTTGCACCATGGCGTTGCTGGCCATCGTGTGGGTCACAATCGGCTTCACCGGCATCTACTTCGAGATCATGGACGTTGTGTACAACGTCAGCTACGCGATCCACGTGTTCGCTATCGGATATTCCATCATCAGCGATTGGGAGAACATTACGGTTGATATGTGGACAATTGGTGGGTAATTTTCCCCCTATTTCTTTGTTAGATGTTGGTGTCTTGCAAGAGTTCAGTTATTAAGATTTCAAATTTATTTACACTTTTGCGGACGGCTTGATCCGTTAGTAGTGGTGGTAGATAGTGGTTAATGGCCTGAGTCGCTCCGCCCACGGGATCGACAAGTCGCGGGTTCGAATCCCGCACGGGACAAATTTTTGTGTAACCGGCAAATATTTTTGTCGGGCTGGGTGTTTGTTTATATGAATTTCATATTTGTAAACGCACCCACGACACAGGAATAATTACGAGTGTGAGGCTACGTTTTAAAAAAATAAATTTCAAAGGTTTATAAAAACCTTTGTTAAATTTTAAGACAGAACTTTATGTATACAATCAATCAGCCTATCGTAGTCCACTGCTGGACAAAGGCCTCTCCTAACACGCGCCATTGCACACGGTCCTCCGCCTTCCGCATCCAGTCTGTCCCAGCGACCTTTTTGAGGTCGTCGGTCCATCTACCTGGGGGCCGTCCTACCTTACGCTTACCAAGTCGCGGTCTCCACTCTAGGACACGCTTGCTCCATCGGCCGTCGGTCCTTCTGCAGATGTGACCAGCCCATTGCCACTTTAGCTTACTGAGTCTGCGAGCTATGTCGGTAACTTTGGTTCTTTGTCGGATTACCTCGTTACGAATTTTATCCTTCAAAGAGACGCCGAGCATAGCTCGCTCCATAGCCCGCTTTGCGACTTTGAATTTGTGGACTAATCCCACTGTGAGTGTCCACGTCTCGGCCCCATAAGTCATAAAGTGTAACTTAATTAACGCAAAATCTGACAGTAGTTTCTTGTAATGTGTAATAACGAACGAAGCGGCTGGCGATCAGGAGATTTTAAGTCGAACAAGAGAGAGAGTGACAATATATATGCCACTACATTGGGACCTAACATCGTCTTATAAACCTCTGCCACATCCGCCTTACAAGATGTAGACATGAGAATGTACCATACTCCCTGACTATCATTTTCGAGATCACTGTCGGGACACATACTTTTGGTTTCCAGGTTCCTTCCTGATTGATCTGGGATCGTTCTCTCACTACGTTAACCAGAATAATCAAGATAGTTATAAATTAATCTGCTATTATTTGCGTCTGCATCGGCCTTTCAGATATCTTTGTAAGTCACTTTAAAGCCTATAGTATAGTATACGGGTTATTAATTTTGTATTCTTGGAGAGTTTATAAAAAACTAGCTGTAGCTAAAATGTGTAGGTAATAATACACTATAATATTTTTCACATAAGATGGGTAGTGACATTTATTAAGGCATGAAACTGTAAGTATAGAAACGGGTCATGCCTCTTATTGCCATTGAATAAAGTATAATTTTCTTCGACACTTACAACTGTCACAGTATCCATCTTACATTAAACTAAAGCAAAGGGCTGTTCGCTCATACCCAGGGGCGTAGCTACCGCCGTATCAGCCGTATCCAAGATATGGGGGCCCCAGCTTCAAGGGGCCCCGAACCCATGTAGGCAAAAAAATCGTAAAATGTTGTCCACAATCTAACTCAAACACTTAGGCCGTACGCTAAGCTTTCCGGAAATAAATATACATTTCTTATCATACACGATCATATATGGATTCACACACATGATCATTATGATTAATTGATTATACATGATTTTAGATCATGTCTGCTCACTAAGGATCCTTTAAATGTTTTATTCCAAAAGCAATTTGTAATGTTTTGATATATAGAAATCGTCTTTAACTATGGATGACTTAATAAATAAGTTTGCCGAAGAAAAGGCGAAAAAAGCGTGCATTTTATTTCAATTGTTTAGCTAACTTAGCTCCTTGCATTTATTGTAAGTAATAACTTATAACCAATATAATAATAATAACAATAGTACACTTTAGTGTACACCAGCAGAAACAATATATTACAAACATTTTGTAAACGGTAAATAAGTATAAATGGCGGTCTTATATGTTTATATTTTATTCAATGCGAGTCATATTATATTTTTTGTGTATTTATTACCCTTCATTTGGTTTTCGCTGCAGTTACGTAGCAGTTTTTTTTAGAATAAAATGTAGCCTATGTTACTCGCTGATAATGTAGTCATCTATAGGTAAATGAATTTTTAAAATCGGTTGAGCACTTTTTGAGTTTATTTGTTACAAACAAACATGCAAAAAATCAAAAATTTCCTTTTTATAATATTACTAGCCGACTTCGTACCCGGTCGACAACAGCGCCACCTACCGGGTTTATGTTATATATGTGCCTAAGTTACTTCTGGATAAAGTAGCTTTCTAACGGTGAAAAAATTTTTGAAATCGGTCTAGTCGTTTTTGAGTTTATTTGTTACAAACATACAAAAATACAAATCTTTCCTCTTTATAATATTAGTATAGATATAGTTTAGATGTTATAGACGTTGATGAGGAAGTTAACGGAAATGTAGGTAAGTTTAATAATTTAGGGTGCTGACCTAAAACTTTTTTCTATAGTTTAAGACTAGTTTTTTTTAAGCCCGCAGATCAATGTGAATCTACCATTTAACCCCTATTCTAGCTTCACAATGCTAAAGTAGGGTTTAAATGTTGCACCACAGTTCAATAACGTAAGTTGGCTGCACGCGTTCCGAACACCGCTACGTACATAATCGTGATATATCTGCCTTTATCATCACAGATCAGCAAGATAGGCAGACAGTACCGAGTTCCAACAGGTTCTTTACCTCTCTGGCTTCTTCCACTCTGACAGTTCATTTTATAAACGTTCGCCGGTTACAGACTCTCATACGTTATTATGATATCTAAAACTGTGTTTCAGGGGCCTTGAATGATTACAACCTGAAAGGCAGCGTTCTTGGTACGGCGCTCAAGTATTTTTACATATTTATGGTGCTACGAATATCTTGGGCACTCTTTTGGATCGACCTACATAAGGCATGTGATCTTTTATGATTTTTCTTAGTATATAGTCTTCTATCTATCTATCTATCTATATCATCACGCCAGATCCCTTACGGGGTAGGCAAAGAGTACAGAGTTCCAACAGGCTCTTTCCTTACACACCTCTAGTATACTATAGTCTTCATAAAGTAATACTGAATTGTCGGTATTGAGTTTTAATAAAATCTATGTTAAGTGACGAATGGTATAATGTTATCTGGACCATCCTAAATGTACATTAGAACATTATTTTTGTTTACTTTATGACGTTAATTAGTGATTAAGGGACAATTTAGTGCTCAGAATTTTTAAATTGTAATCTGCTGTCCCTTTAATGTTAACGTCTACATCAAAATGCAGTTTACATAATGCGTTTAAAAATATTTTTACGTCACACGTCGCCACATTTTAATAAACTCGTGAATTTTAATAAAGAACGCATAACGTCGCAGGTGGAGCAGAAACATTATAGATACTCCTTATATCAAAGACGTTGAAGTGAACTTTGTCAAAACCAAATATTGCAATAAGCAAATGATGCAAAGTAAAAGTGTGAAAGGTTTTTAAAAAACCGTTATCCTAATCAGTTGGAGATAGAGACGGATGGCCTGAACACGCCCATGCGGCGGGTGATGGTGCAAATGCGAAACGACCTGTTGGACACCACGTCAACGAACCAGAACTCGGCCTTCAGCTTCCTGAATGCGCTCTACCTGGTCAACACTATGTTCATACCTATAGGGTGAGCTAAGCAAAAAGAAATACTAATCTTATAGACCCTACGTACTTACTTGTTGTTTTGCCACGTTGTTACCGCCTACTTGCTGTAGATGTGTGTGTTGTGTGTGTGTGTGTGCGTGTATGGATGACTACACTTTTGCTCGAGAGGCCCTTTACAGCTTCACCCGAGACGGGAGTGAGTGTGCAGCGACTATGCTTCAGCCAGAAGGGCAAACGAGAAAACGAGCTCAAGAGCGCCTTAAGGAAAAAAGCATCATCTTGTATAGTGGTGAAGAACTGTACCCTTCAGAATTATTCTTGAAACCAATTATTAAGCAAGTTCAGCTTGTAAACAAAACGGCATTAGAGTGGACCAAGCTTATTCCAAATCATAAATCTAGAAGCCAAGTGTAGGTATGTTATGGTCTATTTTTTATCAGTCGGTAACTACTGCATTCTAAACTCTACCATTAATTTTAACACGTTAACCGCCAACACGGTCAATGTTGGGCGACACTTGATTATGCTACCAAGCCAAGCAAAAATCCCAGATTATCTTAATTTTAATGGTCTGTTTTTTTTTACTATTTAGTTAGATTATATGCATTATGTATTTAATTAACAGAAAATGATTTTCGATCCTCTTTTATGTATTATTAAGCGTCGGACAACATTGACCGCCATGGCCTCAGCGGACGAAAAATCGAAAATCCGTTCCATAGGGCCGCGCGGTCACATTGTCGCCCACCCCCACCCGAGACTCTTATGCTTATTTTAATGGCCTATCCTATGTCCCACGGCTGGGCTAAGGCCTCCACTTGATGTCTCAACATAAATTAATTCCGGACCAGTTATATCTTTGTCTTTCCCGAAAAATTATCCAAATTGACACTCCATTTTCATCTCGGTCGATCACGACACCTATGACCGTCTTCAGGGATCCATGCCGTGACGATATTTGACCAACTTTGCAGGTTCACACGCAAGATGCCCCGCCTAATCCCACTACAGCTTTGCTAACTTTAAGCCTACATCCATAACCTGAGTGTGAAAGGCAGCCTGGTGTTTCTGATGTAATCCATCCGTTTAGTGCTCTTTCGTAAACCTTAAGTCTGAATTTCTTCTCTTCAGGTAGCGACCAAGTTTGAGCATCGAAGGTTCATCATCTCAACCTATACTTGTCCACTGCTGAACATAGGCCTCCCCAATCGCTTTCCAGCGTAACCGGTCCGATGCCACCTGCATCCAACGACTTTCTGCAATTTTCACAAGATCGTCGGTCCATCTGGCAGGCGGTCGTCCTACGTTGCGCTTGCCAAAACGTGGTCTCCCTTCTAGAATCTTTCTGCCCCAACGCCCGTCCGATCTTCGCGCTATGTGGCCCGCTCATTGCCACTTCAGCTTGCTAATCCTGAGGGCTATGTCACTGACCTTGATTCCTCATTCCTGATTCGATCGCGTAGAGAAACGGCATAGCTCTTTCCATAGCTCGCTGAGCAACTCTGAGCTCTTTTATGTCATCACTGGCAACACACATTGTCTAAAAACTTTAGTCTTAAAGCACTGAGGTATTTTGGACGAGAAGTTCTATGGCGCTAAAGCCTTTCCGGAAACCGGCTTATTCGGGAGGCTGGAAGTCATCAAGCCTGCGTTCGAGACGATTCGTGAATACTCTCGAAAACAACTTATAAACATGGCTCAGCAGTGCTATGGGCCTATAGTTCTTTAATAAAGTGTTATCATCCGGCGTTTTCCCTTCAAGCAAGATGGAATTAAACAGCCTCTGAAGGACTTTAAGTACCGGAGATCCACCCGCTTTCAGAAGCTCTGCGGTAATTCCATCTTCGCCCGGCGCTTTGTTGTTTTTGAGTTGTTTGAGAGCCATCCTAATCTTGTACAGGCTGATGCCCGGGATATATTCAGTGTAGAGTCGGGTTAGCTTGGCTCTTGGGTATTTTATCAAGTCAACAACAGGTTCAGCTACTGTGGTATATAACTGCCTATAGAACCTCTCTATCTCCCAGAGCACCTCTGACCTATTTGACGTTATTTTTCCATCCTCCGTATTCAGCTTCGTCAACTGGCTTTGCCCAATAGACGCATCTCTTGCGAACACTTTGGAGCCCTTTTTCTGCTCTATGGTCTCCTCAATTCGCCTTGTATTGAAGGACCGTAAATCGCGTCGCAAGGGCTTTAATATCTGTCCATTCAGCTGCCTATAGGAGCATCATCGGAGGTTTGGAGCGTCATGGAAGGCGCTCAGCCATGAGGTTCCGGGTGTAGTTAGATAGTTTTTGAGGCCTATTTTTACGGTAGGGCTTTAAATACTTGGACCCGACCGTATGGATAGTCTCTACCAGCCTGTTGTTGCTTTCGTCCACTGTACCATCATAGGTTACGACGGGTCAAACATACATATCCATCAGTCTGGCTTGAGGGACAAAGTAAGGTCGTCCTTCATCATATGCCTCAAGGACCATACTCTTCCAGGCGTTCTTTTTCTGTCTATTGAAGCATGCCGGTTATGAAACGAGACAGTCTGGCCCAAATACGTATATTCGTTGACACTATGTACTACGCATAGTAGTGATCTGTCCATCTCTCTCTACCCTACATTACGTGCTGTTGGTCATAAGTTGAGTTTTTGATCTTTTCATGGATAATCTAGCCTCGAGGCTTGCTGTACTCAGTCTTGGAGCATTTGTTGTTGTTCTGATAGTGTGGATAAAATAGCACGATATCATCGGCAAAGCGGAGATTAGTCAGTTTACCTATCAATAAGTTTTTGGAGAAGTTTTTAATTTTTTTATAACATTATGTTTAATTTCAGTTTTAATTTGCTCTAGAGAAGACTTAATGATATGAGTATATATCTTTTTAAATAATTAAACAGCTATTTCTTCTTTTAAAAGTTGGTTTAATTTATTATGATTCCAAAAAACCGTACAATGATTTACATTTTACAGTAGCGTCTCAAAAATCATATTTCTTTTTCTAAGTGATAGTCTCTTGTAAGAACCAAGCTATATGGGGTAAACTAGAGGGCCGCGCGGGTCAGCTTATAAGTAAATGGAGCTATGACCAGTTGTTTTGTACGCGCTCTTTACATATTTTATAGTAACACTTTCTCTTACTATTATTATTATGTTTTTTATTATATACCTCTACAACATCTCTATTTTGTAAATGAGAGGACTATGTAGACACTGACCAATATCATGAATCTAAGTACACTTATGATTCATCTATACTTAAGCACATCTATTTAGCTCGTTCTGCATTGTTCTCCCATACTCCATAAATGCAATGTATACAAAAAGAATTGTAAAACTTATTTTTAAAAAAGAGTAATCGTGGAGTTTCTTGGCCTTCTTCTCCACAGGAATGACTTTCCGAACGGGTGGTAGAGTCTTAAGTAATTAATAATTTTCTCTTTTTGACTATTCATAAGTGCCTTTTGGTCTACATGAATAAAAAACTTTTGATTTGATTTGATTTGATTTGAAATTATCCCGGTGTCGGTGTCCGTCGGCGCAGCAGACAGTTTCGAACACGAGTCTGCCGCGCGGTCAACATTGTCCGACACGGCCTGAACGGACAGCTTCAGTATCGCCCAACATTGTCCGCCATGGCCCGAATGAGAAGGGGCATTTTTTTCATTGGCAGCTAACGTGTTAAACACTAATACTATGACTGCATAAAAATCTATGTCAGTTTTCAAATTTAAAAAAGGCGTTACATCATGCATTGATTATATTGTCTACGATAATTTGACATACGTATTCCCAGTCCATCAGTGGCGCCGGCGAACGACTTTGAGCGCATAATGTGCTTGTTGGTGATGATATCGGGCTGCCTGGTGATGACGGGCGCGGCCGTAGCGGCGCTGTCGCTCGTCATCAGCCTGTACATGCGCCCCGAGGAAACTTTTCGCTCACGATACCGGCTCATCATGAAGGAGATGGTAAGGCGGACGGTGGTTTGGTGAACTTATTGGTTAAGAGAGACGAGCTAGACGTGACAAGGTATGATGCATAAGTTCACGCAGTAGATTTACATATCATTTTT
Organism: Phalera bucephala; assembly: GCA_905147815.2. Lineage (NCBI taxonomy): Eukaryota > Metazoa > Arthropoda > Insecta > Lepidoptera > Notodontidae > Phalera > Phalera bucephala. The sequence continues at coordinate 29,986,507 of LR990622.1, forward strand.
ACAAGCTTTTATTTAACTTGCAATGTTCGTCTGTGGGCTCGTTGGATTTGTCTTAACGCGTACTTCAGACCCGGATGGTGTTCAGGGCCTGATGATGAAGTCTGAAAAAAGCCATAGGAACTCCTCAACTAAACAAGATATCCTCTTTGTGTTGTAACACGCCTTATGTGCTATAAAAGCCCGATGTGTTGTTACACGGTTTTTATAAAAAGAACTTAAAATTATTGTTTATTAACCTAATGTGACCCACTGCTGGGCAAAGGTCTCCCCTCTCTTTCTTCCAAAGATTTCTGTTCCTTGTCGATAATGGCCACTTACTCGATATGGGTCAAGTTCAGCGCACCACAACGGTAAAATCGCCAACACCATAAAACACTCCGGACCTGCCACGGCGACGACGCCCCTGTTTGGGGAGTTCGGCTCAGATGCCCCACCCATAGAGGTGGACATAGAACAACCACATTTTGTCGAGGCATTTATCTGCCTAATGACGGAGGCGAGCTGTCATTCCTCAGTGTCAAGATTTCTTTAGTCCTAAATGAACTTAGCCGATAATGTTGTGTTATACAGAAAGAGTCGCACATACCCCAGAGCTTGCGCAACAAGGTGGAGACGTTCTATAAGATGTACTGGCACAAGCAGAAGGCTGTGTCCGCCACACAATTACTGCCTACCTTCCCACCGACCCTACCAGCCACTATCTATACGGAAATTTACTTTGAGTTTGCACAGAAGGTATTATTATTCTTTCATAAAGGTATTATTTTTCAATTTTTCAATTTCTCATCACCTCTGGCGCTTATGAATCTTTTATTAAGTATTCTGCATAGGTTCATCCCATACGTGTCATGGGATAAATGTAAGCAGCATGAATGCTTGCATGAATAGCATGTATGAATGCATGGCATGTGTAAGGTTCACACAGATAGCTGCTTCACTTTTTTTCATATGCACTGTATTATTCTTTCACAAGTATACTAGTTATTTTCTCTGGCTAATTTACTTGAATTTACACCTTAGTCACATTTGCACAGTTTTGTTTAAACGGTGCCATAACGGTTTTAAAATGTATGTATTCAAGCTCCGTATGGCCGCGACGTCATGTGAAAGAGACCTTTATATTTAGGTCAGACAATATGCTTTACAATTGCAAGGGTCTCCTCAAAATCAATTCAGTAGTTTCTGCATGATACCGGCACAAACTCAAAAACTATTAAATTATATTGCGTCTTTATTGTACATACAGAAATTATTACTAATGAATGATAATGATGTGCAGAGGAAATTAATGTTTAAAGGCGAACTCAACTCAAAATCGAGTTCTCTGACAGCAAACCCTAAGTTAATACAGCAACAAATCAGTAAAAAAAGCATAGTAATAAGTGAATATGTAACACAAAACAAATAAAGGTTTAGAATAACTATCAATGTTTTATGACATTGTGACCGCCCTCCGTGATGCAGCAGTTAAAAGACGAGGACAAGCGAGGCGGGTAGGTGGCCCTCGCGTGGCAGGGTGGAACAAACACATCAGAGAGGCTCACAGGGTGGCTAGGTCCAGGTTTAGGGAATGGGTGATGTGCGGTAGGCCAAAGTCTGGTCTCGTATACCTAGAAATGTGTAAAAGTAGACGAGTTTTTAAGTCCAGGTTAAAGAGGTGTCAAGACCATCAGGACCAAATCAAAATGGACTTGCGTAAGAATATTCCAAAGGTTACTTTCGCGGATTCTGGCAGAATACCAATAAAGTGAATTCACGACCTGGACTCCCTGTTAGCGTCGATGGTATGAGCAACCCTAGGGACATTGCGAATGCCTTTAAAGAACATTTTACTGCGAGCTCGCCTTTAGGTCCGGTGGCGCAGGTGCTCGATGCTGACATGATCAATAAGGGGATAAAGACTACATTTCGCTAAAGCGATCAGGAATATATCAAACGGTAAGTCCCCAGGACATGACGGACTCAGCATTGAGCACTTGCAGCATGCAGGACCTCATATCGCACGAGTATTGGCAATGTTTTACTTGCTGCGCGTGGGCCACTCTTACTTACCAGCTGATTTTATGAGAACAGTTGTAGTGCCTGTGGTGAAGAATAAGACTGGTGACCTTGCCGCTAAAAGTAACTACCGGCTTATTTCTCTTGCCACTATTACGGCCAAAGTATTTGACTGTCTACTTAATACACAGTTAAATAACCAGATACCCAGTTTGGGTTTCGGCCTCAACTAACTACTGAAAGCGCAATACTGTGTCTTAAGCATACAGTCAAATACTACACAGACCGCAAGACGTGTGTATGCTTGCTTCCTTGACTTGTCAAGAGCCTTTGCTCTGGTCCAGTATGACCTATTGTGGGACAAGCTGACGAACACAGGTCTACCTCAACTGATTAACATGTTCAAATACTGGTACGCGCATCAATCCAACTGCGTCCGATGGGCGGGGGCAATGTCGGAACCGTATCAGCTCGAATGTGGGGTGAGACAGGGGGGATTAACATCTCTAACCCTGTTCAACCTATATATTAACGGTTTGATCAAGGCGCTCAGCAGTCAGCGTGTTGGGTGTCATGTTGACGGTGTATGCGTCAACAATTTGAGTTATGCAGACGACATGGTACTGCTGAGCGCGTCGGTCTGCGGACTGCGGAGGCTGATACGGATGTGTGAAGAGTATGCAAGTGGTCACGGACTAATATACAATGGTAAGAAAAGTCAATGCATGGTCTTTAGGGCGGGTACGAAGTTTCCCCAAAGTATACAACCGGTGCCACTGAATGGTGTACCTTTGGGAATAGTTTCACAATTTAAGAACCTGAGACACATTGTTACCTCAGAAAAAATGCGGACATTGAGCGGAGCGGAAGGCGTTGTCGATAAGAGCCAATATGATTGCTCGCAGGTTTGCGAGATACTCACGGGAAGTCAAACTTACACTCTTCCGAGCCAAGTGCACATCTTTTTATACCGGCAGCCTATGGGCGGACTATACTAAGCGATCTTACAGCGACCTCCGCATCCTGTACAATAATTCATTCAGGATGATCTTGGGGCTGCCCTGTTTCTGCAGCGCTAGCGCGCAGCGCGTTTCGACTATGTTTGCGGAGGCGTGCACGGTCTGCTTTCAAGCGACCATGCGTAAACTAAGCATGTCTTTAGTGCGCAAAGTGCGGGCCAGCTCCAATGTTATCCTGAAAATGATTGCCGACAGACTGTACTGCCGTTATCTCCGGCATTGCTGTGATAGACACGGCACAGTAGCCATTGATAACCAGTACCAGAGAGAAGGTATTGATAACCAGTACTTATTAGTTATTGTTATATTTTATCATTATAATTATTTCTATTATTATTATTTTATTGCTATTATTGTATATTGTATAATTATTAATTTGACAAGTATCGCTTATGGATCCAATGTTATCCGAAATAAATGAATTTGAATTTATTTGCTCTCTGTGCACAGTCTAAAATCCTGCGCGACCTCTCATACCAGTTCTTGTCGGAGCTGGCCAAGACCATGGAGACGGTGCACTACATCCCTGGGGACGCCATCATCAGCCGCTCTGCGCGGAAGTCCTCCATCATCTATATCACTTACGGAGACGTTGAGGTATTTTTAAGAAATTTGTCCATTTTTAACCATAAATCTAGACTTGCAGGCAACAGTAGGCAACCATAATCTAGATTAGTGGTGTGCAATTGTGTGCCAATATACTGAGGCAGTATCCTGTTCAACTACACACAACCTCTGGTGTTTATAAAGGTTTTGTCTTTTTTTAATTTTTTTGTTTGTTATTCTAGCATAGATATAGTACTTAGAACCTGGTTTTAGTACCTTGAGTACTGAATGTTGTCTATGTGTGTGTGTGTGTGTGTGTGTGTGTGGTTGAATAAATGTCTTTTCTTTCTTTCCTTCAATTGGAGAGGCCTTAGTCCAGCAGTGGACTGCTAAAGGCATCAGCCTACTGCTGAATGTCGATTCAGTAGTCTTGAAACTATTGATGGCGTCGTGGCCTAGTGATTTGAGCGATATTGGTATCACTGAGTTAACTGATGCACGCTCGAAGTTCAAACTTTGGATCGAACTTCAGGTTCGAGCCTCGAAACCGACCGACATGTTCACAAAGACCGTTTGAGAGAGCATGAATGAAGTGGGTGCGCTTATAGCCTAGCGAATGTGCTCGGAACTGAACGTGGCTTCTTGGAACATCGGTACTTGTCCTGTAGAGTTTAGGTTCAAACATATTAGTCTACGGTCTGTTATCAAAGTCTTTAATGATTTAAAAATAAAATTAACTGAAGACCTATGGGGCATGTCTGTAAGAGTATGTAAATCAATCATTCACACAATCGCGCCTCACTTAGCTTTGATTTTTAATATATGTGTAGATCAGGGAGTATTCTCGGATTTAATGAAGTTTAGTAAAGTAATACCACTGTTCAAATCCGGCGATAGTAATAATACGAACAACTAAAAAAGTGTTGGAAACGGTAATGCTTATTCAAATGTTTGATCATTTTAACACTACTAACATCCTCCTCGATCAGCAATATGGCTTCACCAAAGGACGTTGTACGACCGACGCCGGTGTTACCCTAATAAAGCATATCTTTAATGCGTGGCAGAACTCACAGGACGCCATTGGCATCTTTTGCGACCTGTCGAAGACATTTGATTGTGTTGAACATGAAACACTGTTGCTTAAACTAGAGCATTATGGAATCCGTGGTAGAGCGCTCAATCTTTTAAAATCAAATAAAGCAGACAGCAGTGTATTCAAATAAACGAAATTAACTCTCTAGGAGCTCTAGTAAAATGGGCGTTCCTCAGGAATCGATATTGGGTTCGATTCTATTTTGGTATATATTACCGACCTACCGCAAGTAATTGAAAAACAAGCGAAGTTAATGTTATTTGCTGACGATACCTCTTTGATTTTTAAAGTAGATAGACATGTAAATAACATTGACGAGGTAATTGACGCTATCCTTCAAGTACATAATTGGTTGACTACAAAGAAACTAAATGTATAAGGTTTTCTTCACCAAATGTGAAAAGTACTGCATGTGATATTATATTGAACAACGAGAAACTTGAGTTATTAATGATACATCTTTCTTAGGGATTACGTTTGACTCTAAGTTACAATGGGGCTGTCATATTAAGATGTCAGCTAAATAGCTCAGTGCCGCTGCTTATGCTGTAAGAATGATCAAACAACTTACGGATGTGGAAACAGCGCGGATGGTCTATTTCAGTTAGTTTCATAGTGTCTTATTTTACGGTATATTATTGTGGAGTAGGGCAGCTGACATTGAGTCTATTTTTATCTTACAAAAAAGGGCTATAAGAGCCAGACTTAGGTAGTCGCGACTCTCTGGGAGAATTGTTTAAAACTTCATCTTTTTTTTTCTAAGTTCTTTCTCTGTAAATGAGGGAACCATGTAGCCATTCACATGAATGGTATAATTTGTTAAATTTTATTTAGACCCACCTGATAGACCAGCCTACATTGTTCTCCCATACGGGTTACCAGGGCTCTCTCACATAATTTTGTACTTAAGCAGAAAAGAACCTATTACAAGAATTGTTTACTGTTTTATTTTGTGCACCTGCTAGTACAGCTATTTAAATTTATTTATTAACTATTTACATTTATAAAATCTAGATTTTTAGAATTTCCTCAGTGTCTGTATAAGTTTTGGACTGGAGCCATTTGCTTGTTTTTATTTTACACTCATACTTTGAAAGGGAGTAGATGCTACATGATTTATTAATGATATTGTAGAGGTGGCCACTGCTGACTTTATAATGCCTACTAGGTTCTAAAATACTGCATTGGACATACTTGATAAGCTCTTCTCTTAGACATTTTTCTCTCTTCATAATGCAGCGAGGAATGTTTTCTTAAAACGGTATGGAGCACAAAAAGCTGTCGTACAGTAAGCATTTGACATTCTTCATAAAGAGTAGTGGTGGAATACCTGTAGGGTTTACAAGTCAGGACCTTCAGCACAGCTCTTTCAAAATTTTTGAAATTGGAACGAGCACGTTCCAGTTTCAAAAATTTTGATTTCACTGCACCTCCCCAGACTGAGACACAGTAGCCTGGAATTGATTAGGACAATGCATGATATACAATTTTCAATGTTTCTAAATCTACCGAGTTGCGAAGCTTTTTAAATACGTATATAAGTTTACGTACACGTGCTGTAAGATTTTCAAGATGAGATTTCCAACTTTAGTGATCATCTATGTTGACACCAAGGTATTTAATATTTTTGGATCTAGATAGGCTGGCACATCCGCATATAGATGAATTAGGATCAGTTAAGCAGGAATGTGCCTTGAGTAGAAGGCTATCTGGGAAAGGTAGATTAGTGGATGACAATGAAAAAGATAGGTACGTCGACTTAGATAAATTTAAAGTTAAGAGATTTTCAGCCAGCCAGGTTATTACTATGCCAAGGGCGTGCTCGGCAGTTTTAAAAGTAGTGGTCCAGTTAGAGCCATGAATAATTAGGGCTGTGTCATCAGCATATGTAAAGATGGAACGGTGAGGAAGGGGAAGTTTAGAAAGTGAGTTAATGTAGACTAGAAAGAGATTAGGGCCAAGGATAGAACCTTGAGGGACGCCGAAGGAAAGAGGGGTTTCGTCACTAACAGTTGCGTCAATTTTAACGCACTGGGTTCTGTCAGAAAGATAATCTTTGAAGATTTCAAGAGCATGACCGCGTACTCCCACTTTTTCAAGCTTGAATAGAAGGTGAGGAACAGAGACGGTATCGAAAGCCTTTGTAAGGTCTAGGAAGATACCTATGCATTTGTTTTGTTTATCTAATTTATCCACAACATGGTCGACAAGCGATGCCACTGCGTCTTCCGTAGATTTTTCGTTTCTAAACCCCGAACTGATTTGAGGTGAAAATATTGTGGCGTTCTAAGAAATTTACTAAGCGAGAATTGAGGATCTTTTCTAGTATTTTGGATAGCATAGGTAAAACAGATATTGACCTATAGTTATTCATATCGTCTCTATTCCTGCCCGCTATTGAAAATAGGGTAAGCGATAGCCTTCTTAAATATCTTAGGGAATTTGGCCCTCATTATAGATATATTACAAATATGTGTATTGATAGGAATCAGTGTATTTTTACATTATTGCAATAGTAATGCTGTGATCCCATCCCAACCCACGACAGCATCTTTTCGCAGTCTAAGGATAATATTGCCTACTTCGGAGTCGTCTGTTGTGAGTAGTGTTAGAGAGTTAGGTGGATAGTTGTCATCCAGAAAAGTGGTGGGGAAGTGGTGGTCCTGTGTTTTGAGGCTAGATCCCTACCTATTTTAGTAAAATATTGATTTACTTTGTTAGCGGACGAGATATCACCAGGTTCATGATGTAACAGTTCTAGAGGGGGGCTCATTACACAATTATCGTTTATAATAGTTTTTATAACTGTCCAGGTAGTTTTAGTTTGGTTTTTTGCTTTAGCTAGTTCCTGTCTTTCGCTTGTGATATTGATGCTTTAAATTTTTAAGCAATTTGTTGCAAAAATTCCGATACCTCAAATAGGTTACATTTAAAGTATAGTTATCAGGTTCAGCTCTTCATTTGCGATTCATGGCATCCCCATTAAGAATACACCTAACCTATTGTAATCCAGGGCTTCAACAATCTGTTTTAGAGGATATAACCTTTAGTAATGAATTTTGTTTAATAATTTGAGCAATGATATATACAAACGTAGCAGCTACGTTGGCATCAGAACTACTTAAAACTTGACTAAAGTCAGTGCTTGATAAAGTTGAATAAACAGAAGAGATGTCTACTTGAATTCGTGTTGGTGCATGTTTGATGGGTTTTGGTTTATTATCAATTGCAAGTAAAATTGGTGCATGATCAGTGATGTATGTGTCAAAACCTAGGGTTGTGGACTTTAAATCAGATTTAAGCAATACATGATCGATGCAATTTTTTTCAAGGGTTGGTAATTCATGTGTGGGCAGTAAGCCATGTGAGGTAATGAGAGTCAAGTATTCGTGAGCCTGTGAGTTCTGGCTAAGCGGAGAAATATTTATGTTTATTTCGCCGATTAAAATAATATTATTGATGCTAGCAACAGATGTGAGAATGTCATTAAGGCTATGGAGGAAGTTATTAGTGTTTCGGAAACTAGGTGATCGATAAACAGCAATGATCATTATTTTATGGCTTAGTAAATGACAAGTTAGACAGTTAGCCTCAGATATAGAGGGTTCACTAACTGTTTGTGTTAGGTTTAGTTAAATATACATTATTATACCATCATTTTGATTATGGTTATTTTTTGTACGATAAGCCTGGTATCCTTCCAATATCGGAGCTATTGAGGTTTTACTGAGCCAGCACTCAGACAGAACTAGAATGTCTGGAGTGATTTGAATATTTATCAAGAATACCCGAAGTTCGTCTATGTTTTTATTTACACTTCGTATATTAAAGTGTAAGATTTTTAAAGAACCATGTATATTGTCTAGTATAGTGCGACATTGTTCGGGTTTACAAACTAGAGATCGCTTTGTACCAAGTGCATCTAACTCTTCAGATATAGTATTAATATCCAGTATTTATGTATAATTACTATTCCACAAAACAAAGGCGCAGAGTTTTAGGTGCCCGTAACAGTAACAAGTTCAAATAAAATAATACGACCAGGGATAGTGGATAAACTCCCTTGTAATTAAAAACTAACAAAGCAATAAAACAATTTAGACGTTAATAAAAATATTCTGATTTTGGAGCTGGAAATACATTTTCAACAGCGCGCGCGCGCACGCACGAACAAAGGGAGTAGGATAGTTGCTTTTATTGTTTTATACTGAGTACATTAGTCCGAATGCACCCAGTATAAAACATTAAAAGCTTTCGAGTGTTCTTTTATCCAATATATGGAATGTAAAATAACACAGCTCTATTTTATGAACAAGAGTTTAAAAACGAACGTGGTTCTTAATTGCAATTTTTTTATTTTTATGAAACGATTTTGATTATTGTTTTTGCGTTGAGTTTGGCTACAAGGTGGTCCCATTTTAATTTCATTTATATTGGACTTTGTGTACGATTTAAGGTTATTTTGTTCTCCGAATCGGGTCTATTATATTTTAATCGAGCACAAACTTAAATGTCTATCTATATTGTCACCAGATCTCTTGCGGGGTAGAAAGGGGATACACAATAAAAAATATAAAATAAATTGTACCTCATTGTCGTTATCGGTGTGTGTCGTTGAGATGTTGACGGCAGAGGATGACATCACGGCTATCCTGCGCATGACGCGCGGCACGCTGCTTTCGCCGGGCGGCTGCGTGCCGGCGGCGGCGTGCGGCCGCGCGCACCTGGAGATCGTCGCCGCCACCTTCTGCACCGCGCACGTGCTGCGCGCGCACCACTTGTGGCGCGTGCTGCTGCGCCACTCCACGCCTACCGACCACTCCGCCTTCATACTGGCCCGGTTCAATGTGAGAACTAACCATTTACACTTATCGTCTTATTACAAAACAAGGTCTAAATAATGGTACCTATAAGTCGGGATTGTCACGGTTGCATCCAGTCTAGGTAACAAGGGCTTAAAATTTCCCTATTGAAACGATAACCTATCGAGGACTATTTAGCCCAATTAAGATTTGGCCACACAGTCGACGGAGCGCTCGGGAGGCGCTCGGCTGGCGATTAGAAGCGCGGCGCGCACTCGCATTGCGACCACGAACTGCGCCGGCCCGGCGGCCGCCCAACACTAGCGTCCCGCTCGTACGCGTATTAGCGTCTCGCTCCTGTTAGGTATGCGCACGCAAGACAAATGAAACGTCGGATGGCGGGAAATTAACTGCTTTATTTGACAACTCACATGCGATTATATCGTGTTCACAAGTAGTGCCAACATTACAATATATAACAGCTCCTATCGAGCTTCGTTTCTAAAGGTTGCGTCACATAGCCGACGGAGCACGACGCTGGCGCGACCCCGGCGAACAGCAGCGCGACGTGCACGTCACACCACAGGCGCGACGTCGCGCCGGTCGGCCGGGCTGTCAACGTCTAAAATTCAAACAATAATACTAGCGTTCCGCTCGCACTCGCGTATCGGCGTCTCGCTCCTGCCGTACCTTGCATCCATGGATTTATTATCCAAAGCGGATTGAATAATATCAAAATATTGCTAGAGAAAATTAAACCCTGACTCACAGCCACAAAACTGAATTTTCTATGATTTAAATAACTCGAGAAAACATGATGAGTGAGAGCAACAACCTGGGGCCCGGTGTCTCGTTTGCACTCATCACGATGCCAGTATGGAGACCAAAATGAAGAACATATTCGGGACTATAGCTATTTATGATATGTTTCAAATGCGTTCTAGTATAGTGTATGACGATATACGATAGACTTAAGAAACACATGTTTGAGGTGCAGCGAGAATACAATAATATTAATCTGGATATATCTATAATATAACACAAATTGTAATAAATAAATAATACATACCCTATTAGATGGCTAGCTAAATGTCCCTGTCCACTGTTTCTGATAAGTGGCATATACTCTTTCACTCAGTAGCTCGCCTGAATAATGGGGACCTGGAAATTTAAAAATAAATAATTATATAATTTTAAATAATATTTATTAGAATATAATAATATAATATTTCAATACTAAATAAATAAATAATAATATAATAAAATAGTAAAAAATGACTTACCTCAGGGTCTGGTCCACTCACTTTTAGGCTTCTTTCACCCGTCATATTTGCAGTGTATACAATATCAGGGCTGAATCTGAGAGGGGGACCAATGAGAAAATAAAATACTATTAGTAATCTCTATTAAAATACTTTTAAAATACAATTTTAAATATATAATTTAATGACCTCATATGTTTATTGATTCTCAGTTAAACTATTTAGTAAATTATTATAGTGGAGAGAGGGATACTAATCCCCACAAGAAAGCTGGCGTGATGATTTAGATAGACAGATTGTAGTGCTAACCTCCTGGTTCCTTTAGCTTCTTTTTTTTTTTTTTTTTTTTTTTTTTTTTTTCGCGGGTGTATCGCGTCATGGTACTCGTATTCTTTACACTTCACCCATAACTTATAAATATTATATTACTTATATCACTGTAATCTGCGGGTTTATTGTTAAGTACTAAATATTATATTACCTAGTTACGCAACAGCACAGCGCATCGTGCCCGTGAATGGAGTGACGACAACAAAGATGCGCCGGAGTGCCGCGCCGAGAACCGGTTCCGCGCAATCGAAACGTTTCTCACTCGCTCAACACGACATAACAATAGTTATATATACGAGGCGTGCCTTTTAAGTTTTGTCGTTTGAAGAAAAAAACACAACTAGAACCTTATAGTACTTTTTATTGTTTTTCAAAGTATTCACCACGTAGCTTAATACACTTTTCCATTCGCTCAAACCAGTTATTATAACATGTATTCTACTCTAAAGTGGGTGTGTTCAAAATGGCTGACTTGAAAGCGTCGACTGCTTCTTCACCGGACTGGAACCTTTGACCACGAAGACTTTTCTTAATTTTAGGAAATGTAAAGAAATCGTTAGGGCTTAGGTCAGGACTGTATGGAGGATGGTCAAGAATTTCTACTTTTTCCTGCTTCAAATACTCAATCGTTTGACGAGCGCTGTGTGAGCTTGCGTTGTCGTGGTGCAGGATGATGCGTCGCTTTGAGTTAGATTTTCGAAGTTCGGCGATGACTTGTGGTAAACAAACTGTATTAACCACTCTGCGTTAACCGTTCTATGTTCTTCAAGTGCAATAGTCGCAACATGGCCGGTTTTTCCAACGAACGTGGCCACCATCTTCTTTGAAGTGCTTCGAGAACGAACAACTTTAGTCGGCTTTGGCTCGTCTTGAAAGACCCAGATTGTAGATTGTTGTTTAGAATCAGGATCGTAGGCATAGATCCAAGATTCGTCACCACTGATGATGTCGTAGACGTGATTTGACTCTCCTCGGTTGAACCTTTGCAGAGTTTTCTTACACCATCTGACGCGGGCCGCCTTGTGATCGTCGGAAAGCAGATGCGGTATACAACGACAAACTAGCTATCTCACACCAAGCGCTTCATGCAAGATCTTCTAAATGGTTGTCCCTGAGATGCCTAATAGAGCCTCTATCTCTCGATACGTCACATGACGATCTTCGAGAATTCGTTGTCTCACAGCAATGATGTTATCTTCAGTGAAGGCGGATTTTGGGCGTCCTTCGCGAGATTTGTCACTAACACTAGTATGTCTACGCTGGAATTCTAAATACCAGCGTTCGGCAGTCCGCAGACATGGGGCTTCATCATTGAACACAGATGTTAGCTTTGCAAAACACTGAAGCCGTGTCAGGCCTCTTCTAAAGTTGTAGAAAATTATTGCACGAACATTTTCTTTAGAAAGATTCATTTTCGTACGTAACCTGACAGATTCCAATCGACGCTGTGACTAAACAATAGCATTAATCCTAATACTTTCAACTGTTTTGAGATTCAAAATTTAAACACATTAGAATATAGAACAGTTCCAAATTCAAAATTGCCGGGAAATATGGAAACGACAGAACTTAAAAGGCATGCCTCGTATATCACCTGTGGTAGCACAGCGTACTATTTTTTATATTGTGACTATATAAACAAACTTTTTATCTTATAGTAAATTATAACCTTTTCTGTCATTATATATGTATACAATATTTATGTCCTTTATTTACACATTTATATTACATAATTATGTATTTACTGCGTCAGCATTAAGGGTAAAAATTTTATGTATAATAAATAGTAGCTGAGTAGGCTTTGGCTGAAAACCAGCGTTGGGGGAGACTTTGTCCCCCTCCAACACATGCTGAGCCCAATGCCTTTCGGCGCAGCTCACACCGAGGCAAACGTCACAAGAAGCAGCAGTAGTTTATTTGTCTTTCCTCGGTTTTTATTTTCTTTTGTTACCTTTCATATATTTTCTATGTGTGCTGTGCTGAATAAATATTTTTTCTTTCTTCTTTCTTTTTCGTATACAGACTTCAACGATTATTTATGCGACTTGTTATTATACATAACTCATACTAGGACTTGTTCCTGAGTCGTGGGTCCTTTAACAGATGTGACGATTCACATACACGAACACTAAGACCCAAACGAATTTTTTATCGGTACTCAAAGAATTTTTCCGTGCGACCATCAAAACCATCAATCAAACTGGATCATTTCATCGTCCGTACGAATCGGAAGTTGTAATCTACTATCAATGTATATTTAGTATTTGACGTATGGGTTTTGTGAGTATAACACTTAATAAAGCAAGTACTTTACATGTTATTTGGCATCTATTTACCTACCACATGTAACAAAATGTTGGATAAAATAAATAGCTTGACCAAATTTACACCCACCCACTTGGAAAAAGTCGTAGGGCTCTATCCGTTTTGGATAATAAATCCATGATCACATCGAGTGCGACGCGTTCTAGCCTCATCTCTATGTGACAATGTGCTTATTAGGAGCATCAAACAAAAACACTAGCTCGCCTCGCTTCGTTAGTTCGCTTGTGACGCATTCTAGCTCCATTGTCTATTTGATTGCTAATTAATAGCATCAAATAATATTAGCATCCCGCTCAAGCGCGTGACGGCGTCTCGCTCGTACACGTGACGGCTTCTCTCTGCCGTCGTGCTTCGCTTGTAATCGCGTTGGGCCGACGGCGGCTGGTCGTGACGTCGTGCCGAGCGTAGCAGCGCTGTGTGACGTGTGCTGTACATTTCAGTGCATTACAACATCCCAGGTCACGTCACCGCCGTGCTCCCGTCGCGCTGCGTCGGCTATGTGGCGAAGCCTTAATCGTTGATGGCGCGACGAAGGCGAGTCGTGTCTTTGCCGTCGCGCCCATCGTGGCAGCACTGTGTGTCGCCCCCGTACATATCTGTACACCACAACTCCCCAGGTTGCGCCGCCTATTACTACCTAGATCTTCAGCCCGAGTAAGACCAACCTTAAGTAAAAATTTCGGTATTTATTCCAGGATCATTTGCAGAGGGTGAAAAGCCATTACAATGCGAAAGTAAAGGAGGTTGTCAAGTAAGAAAATTATTTAATTTACTATATTTTCGGTATATCCTTAACCAAATTTAAAAGTCTATCTATATAATCTATCTATCTATCTATCTATAACCTCACGCCAGATCCTTTGCGGGGTAGGCAGAGAGTACAGAGTTCCAACAGGTTCTTTCCTTACATACCTCTCTGGCTTCCTCGACTCTCATAGTTCGTCTCATACACGCTCGCCGGTTACGGAGACTCTTGACTTTTCCATCAGATAAGACTCGGTTTATTTGGTCGTGGTAAGATAGTCTAGGTCTTCCCCGGTACCTGCATCCTTCCACTATCTATATAATCACGCCTGATACCTCGCGGGATAGGCAGAGAGTACAGAATTCCAACAGGTACAGGTTCCAATGTAAAAGTGACGTAAGAAAAATGTCAAACAATGTTAATTAGCACTCTAATTTATATCTACGTATATCATAATATCAGATACCTTGCGGGGTAGACAGAAAGTACAGGGTTCCAACAGTATCTTTCTTTACAGACCTCTCTGGCTTCCTCCGTTCAAATATTAAACGAAATAGTTTGATTTTTGCTGTCCTAGCTTTTTTAGTTGTGTTCCTGTCGCATTCGGACAGCAAATTACAAGTAGTCTTGTTAAAAGCATCGATAGGCAGATGATCAGACGCCTCGTCTTTTCTGAACTCCAGGATTTAAACGTATCCACCCGTATCTCAAGTATTTTCGAAATCCATATGTTATGCGACTGTGACGAAACTACTACGTCCAAGAGAGAATTAAATTCACGACATAGAGATTAGGGAAAGGCCAAGGGAAGTGGGTGATTATAGATTAACTGTTTCGAATACAGCGTAGTTCAGTATTTCGAGTGTAGCTCACTAGATCGGTAGTCGCGAGATTAATCTCTGCACTAGACAAATCTAAGTGTGAACTATAAACACTTATTTCGCTTTAGGCGTCTGTTAATTAAATAAAAACAAACAATAGAAAAAAAAACAAATCAAACAAAAGAAAGAAACAAAACATCAATGAATCAAATAATATATAAAAAAAATAACATATGTAAATCAAACCAATTCAAATCCCTGAATCTTTCAAAGAAAAGGAATAAAGAGATCAGGAGAGTGCAGTCTCAAGCAATAATATATGTAAAGTCATCCAATGATCTTGTGGCCCGCGGCCAAAATCGGAACTAACACTGTCATCAAGGAAAATGTCACATCATAACAGTCGCAGAGCTGCCGTTTGATACGAAATTTACCCAAGTTCTTTTTTTTAAGTAGCAACCGTGCGGACCTCGTTTTAATAATGCCCTGAAAGCAGGAAAATTTTACTAAATAATAACCCTAATTTCACACCAACTCCCCCCTGCCAATGTCATTCACAGGCCAAAATATCCTTGTCGTACTATTATCTGCATTTTATATCGTAGGCGTTTTTAAACATGAAGTTACTATAACGAAGTATAAAGTGCTTACGACGGCTCGTTACAGCAAGCAAGATTTTCTCAACAGGCACAAGAGCAGTATCCTACGGTTCAAACGTAACCTGATGACGCTGAAGGAGTCAAAGAACTCTAAAGGAGAGCCGATGCTGGCGTGCCCTGATCTCCTCTTGGATATATCCGGCCATTACCTGATGAGAAATGTTAATAGCTAAGTATTTTTAGGTCTTCAGACTGGGGTGCGGTGAACTGAGGAGACTATTAACTGTTGGATAGTGATAGTAAAGTGTTAGTTATTACATTAACATAATCTATACACGTATACATCTTCGGATACATTTCGCTCTAACCTCGTAAATCAAATTTGCAATTTGACCATGCTATTATTGTGTAACCCGGCACGCACGGCTCAAATTGTTCTTCCAATATGGCGCGGTTAGAATGCAGATGGGTGGCTAACAGTATACGATAAAAGCATCTCTATACCTTGTAAGGCACCACCTTAGATACCACTGACTAGCATATCTGTTGTCACTTGACAGAATGTTTAACTTGACTCCTTTATTATGCAATGTTAAGGACTTTGACCGGTTTGATCCACTCTAAGAAATGGCGAAAACCCCTTTGACTTTTATGGTGATTTTTTGTCCCAGCGTGCTGACGCATCCTTGACGGACGAGTCTGACAAAATCTGTCTGCGGCCGACGTTCCCCTGCATCCTGCAGCCCAGCTCTTCACTGCAAGTGGCGTGGCACTCCTTCGTAGCTGTGCTCATTCTTGCTGTTTGTATTGTACGTGGATCTTAATGTGTATTATTTATGTATTTATTGTTTATTGTACCCCCATATTTACAATTTATACTATATATGTAATAAAACTGTAAGCGAACCAAATCTGTACATTAAAATATATTTCGAAAATTTAATTGGGGTACACTTTCTTATCAATAGAAGCCGAAACATTTATTTTTGGAATTCTTGTCGGTCCGTTTGTCTGTCTGTCTGTCTTTTTGTGATTCAATCAAGTAAAAACTACCGAAGGGATTTCTATGAAATTTGGTATGGTAATTACTTATATCCTAACTTTGAATAATAAATACTTTTTATCCCGGAGAAATGAAGTAATCCGGGATTATCGCAGGATAAACCATAAAACTTTATTATTTTTACTAGCTGTTACCCGCGGCTACGCACGCGTTTGTTTTGTAATTTGACATAATTTAATAGACCGGCCTTTTCGGAATGGCGCAGATTCTGTACTGTCCTAAGACACCGCCATACTAAGTATCTTTAAAATCTGTTTATCCGTGATAGTATGGAGAAATAAAAACTATCCCGCAAGAACAGTGCAGTTTTCCTTCAAACGAATATGCAAAGTTTCGTGTCCGGGTCATTCATCGTTAAATACTTCTCTCCAGAAGAGAGAATTCATATTCACAATTAGCAATAAAATGGGAAAATTCATCCTCTATTCCTATCAAACTTTAAGACTTTTTCAACAAACCATCACCATTTTTAGATGTTTTAGTTGTGATTGTAATCTATAACAAGTGTAATATGAAAGCTACAGTATTTCCGAAGACATCGAAATGACAATGCTGTTAGCGAGAAATCGACTTTTTTATGTTGACCAACGAGCGAAACGCCAGGGCTAAGTTGGCCCACAACAGCTACATTACAGAAAAAGTAAGTTAGCATTCCCGTCCAACTCTCCTTTATCCTTTACCATCTACCGACATCTTGCGTATGCTTATTATCTTGCAGCTGTTTAAGAATGCTCTCGGCTCTCGGCGAATGCAG
The DNA here is from genome assembly GCA_905147815.2 of Phalera bucephala. Lineage (NCBI taxonomy): Eukaryota > Metazoa > Arthropoda > Insecta > Lepidoptera > Notodontidae > Phalera > Phalera bucephala. The sequence goes on from LR990622.1 coordinate 30,003,867, forward strand.
ACGTGCATAAATATAATTACAATAATTTTAACAATTCATTATTAGTGACCTAGTTTAGTATTTTTGCGCGATATGCGTAACATTAGTGACTTATTGAAATGGACAATAGTGGTTTTTGGTAGTTATGGATAGCAGCCCCTTTAATCGGAGCGGTCTGACACGCCGCACCCCTCCATCGACGCCCACTCCTCAAACCCAGAGGCAACAGGATGAAAGAATGGAAGTGGTCTCAACACCTGAAATACAGAACTGGATGTCTTCAATCGAGCAATGTTTAAACGAGATCTGCAACATTGCGTCCGACGGGAAGTTAAATTCGGGACAGAAACTTAAAATTACATACCTTTGCCGAAAAGTTGGAAACGGTGTCGGACAAATGGCTGTACAGTACCAGTCATTAAAACAAAAAGCGCTCCAAACGCACAGTTCACTTCAGACCTTGAACGAACAACAAACCCTAGCCGATCGTTTAACAGAGCTCAAAGAATCCCTTGAGTCCTGCTCAAAACCAGCACCAGCAAGCACATCTTTTGCGGACATGGTGAAGAAAAACCAAAACAGCTTCATTCGTCCGAGCACCCTCAGTTCCGTGGCAATTTATCCGTGCAATAAATCGAAGATAAGTGAGGCAACAAAACAAATAGTCCAACAAGCAATGCGCCCCGAACAAATGAAGCTAAAAGTTCGTGCTGTTCGCAAAATTAGAAACGGTGGAGTCATCATAAGCACCGAGACAAAGAGTGACTTCGAAAAGCTGAAACAGAATGTCCAGTTGGCTACGTCAGGTCTCACAGTTGATGAACCACAAAAGCGTAAACCACGAATCGTTTTAGGAGTGCCCGCAACAATGGCCGAGAAAGAAGTTTTTAAATGTATTTTCGAGCAAAATATAGCCGACAAACTCCCAGCTATGACTCGGGATACATTTATGAACACTTACTCGTAAAGCCCTCATAACCCAGGACAGAGTTTTCATAAACTGGACGTCGTGCCCGGTAAGAGACTTCACATTAGTGACCAGATGCTACCAATGCCAGCAATATGGCCACTCAGCAAAATTCTGCAAAGCGACAACCCCAACGTGTGGCCACTGCGGGGTGGAAGGCCACTCAATCCAAGACTGCACAAAGAAAACCGACTCACCCAAATGTGCAACATGCCTGCGCTACAAAAAACCTAGCGATCACAGGACAGGCGACATCGACTGCCCGGCTAGAAAGGCTGCTGAAAATAGGTACATTAACTCTGTTGATTATGAAGGCGCCTAAGAGCGCCACAGTCATCTGTGTTTTTTTAGAACTTTTAATTAATTAGTAATTTAAATTAGTTAGGATGGATATTAATTTAATCAGTGAAATAGATAACACTTTCATCTCTGAGTCATAGTCCTGTGATGTTGAGAACTGCAGACAATATCTCACCATCTACGAAAACTCGCTAACAATACTTAACCAAAATATTCGTAGTATTTACAAGAATATAGAGAACTTTAATATATTTGTACATAGGCTTAATTTTTATTGTGATTTAATAGTCGTAACCGAGTGCTGGTAATCAAACCGCCACAATATCCTCCCACAGATTCCCGGGTACAATTTATCTTATACCAAAACGACCCACAATCAAAATGATGGAGTGATAATTTACGCTAAGGAATCGCTGAACATCACCATCGACGAACCAATTGTTCAAGGCTGTAACTTGGTTGTTAAATTAGGTACAAACACAGCGGTTATTGCCATGTATAGGTCTCCCTTGTTTAGAAACTTAGACCCATTTTTAAACTCGTTAAATCATACACTTACAGCACTAGCGTCTTTTAAAAATATTATACTAACAGGTGACATAAATATTAACATTGGATCTGAACATTACGATGCAGGAACTCAAGACTATCTAAATCTGTGCTCATACCATGGGCTCCTTCCCTCTCATACAAAGACCACACAGCAGAGCGGTTCCTGCCTCGATCCACATGATGATCAAATCCAGCCTTCAGTACCTCACGCTTATTACTAATTCCTTTATTACCGACCACTACGCTGTCCTACTAAACGTAAATTTAATGCTGCCTAAGCTAAATCGCCGTCAGACTAATACCAAATTAAACATGAACAAACTCGAACATGACTTACGCAACATTGATTATAACAACATTTACAATACTGCTGACCCTAACTTATCTCTATCGTACCTAATTGAGAATGCCCAACAAGCTGTTATACGAAACACGATACTAATAACAGTAAAGAATAAACATTATAATATTAAGCCATGAATTACTCCTGGGTTAATTCGGTGTATAAGACACAGAAATAAACTCCATCAGCGATCGAAGAGATACCCCGATAATGTAATTCTTCAAACGACCTATAAAAGGTACAGAAATTTCTGTAATAACCTGTTAAAAAAGCTAAAAATTGAACACGATAGAAATAAATTACAGAGAGCAGGTAATAATAGCAAAGCAATTTGGAAACATATTAAGATATTACCTTTACGTCTAAACAACGTGAATCAAGTTCGAATTTGTTGTTTACACATACTACACCCCTTTGCTCAGCTAATAATGTCAACGAATTTTTTTGTAAATGTCGGTAAGAACCTTGCAGAGAACGCAGTTAAAACTGTTTGCAGACTACCTAGACGAACGGTACCAATGTGTTAAAATAGATAATTTTACTAGCGATTACCAAAGGAACACAGGCTTTGGGGTGCCTCAAGGTAGTATACTTGCCTCTACATTGTTCCTGATCTACATTAATGACCTGTGTAATCTAAAAATTGGACACGGCAAAATAATATCCTACGCCGATGACACCGCATTAATTTTTAGCGCCAAAACCACTAACGAGCTGTATGAGTATGCACAGCTTGGATTTAAGTTAGAAAATAATTCATAACAACTTATTAACATTAAATGCTGGCAAAACTAAATATGTTCACTTCGTTATGCGCAAGCCATACCCCACTGTAACTAACCCTCATCTATATGCACACCATTGTAAAAACCCCACAGTTAACACCTGCAACTGTCCTACTATCCGGAACACCAACCATATAAAATACCTCGGAGTTATTATCGACGATACACTCTCCTTTAACCAACACATTGAATGTTTAGTCAGAAGAGTCCGTAAATTAATATATGTATTCAAAATACTCAGAAAAATTGCTAATTCAAAACTAGTGACACACCCTATACTTAACCATATGTCAGTCCAAAATCCAGTACTGTATCACCTCATGGGGAGGAGCCCTAAAAACTGTTTTACTGCCCCTCGAACGTGCCCAAAGAGCAGTTCTAAAAGTTGCCAATTTCCATTCTTTTCGCTTTCCCACTATACTGTTATATAAGTCCTGCAAGGTGTTAACAGTCCGCCAACTCTTTATAATGCACTAACTATTAAAACAACACAACACACTCGCTTATACAGCTGACATTACTATTAATAAGAGACGGAAAGATATCGTCTGCCTTTCAAATTCATCTTCAAAACATATATATACTAATAGATTTTTCACTTTTCTAGGACCTTTTCTGTACAATAGAATAAATAAAGCAAACTTGATAAACTTGAGCGCCTTCAAAATTTTTGTATAAGGGTCATATTTGGTTTACGCAAATATGACCATGTTTCTGAATTTCGTGGAAGACTCAAGTGACTGCCAATCCGCCATCGCCGGAATGCTAACATACTATCGCTTTTATACAAAATTTTATATAATCCGACAACTCCCTCTTACCTTAAAAAACGGTTTGAATTCCTTCATGAAACGCATTCGAGGTTCCTAAGGTCATCAGAGAATCTGAGGCTGAAAACACCAATGCATTCCACAAACTTCTTTCATAAATCCTTCACTAATCAAGCTGTACGCTTGTGGAATGCATTGCCTGTTACGGTCCGACGTGCAAAGACGTTGCATTCTTTTAAAACAATGGTTAAATATCACTTTTTCCTGGTTGGATAATGTAATAATTGCTGTCATAATTGGATTGAATTGATTTATATGTTTAGTATATCAATATGTATGTAGTAGTATTTTATAGAATATATATCTTTATAGTGTACGCCACCAACTGCCCTCTATTTTTATCTGTTGCTTCTTCCAACGTACTGGTTGTCTGGAAGAAATTGCTCTTAGCAATAAGACCGCCAATTGTGCCTCTATCTTAAGTTAATATCACATTGTATTTTTCTGTTCGCTGGTGTACAATAAAGAATACTCTATCTATCTATCTATCTAAAGCACTAAATATATACAAATTAAATTATTTTAGCTGTAAACAAATGCTATATAACTATTTACAAAGAATGTCCTACGAACAGACGGAACGCTTACTAGCAATTTGTAGATAACATATTTTCTCATATCATATCATAACTTTAATTTCATTATAAAAGTAGAATAAAACATATGTTATTAGTTAAGCCACTTTCTAATCAAATAAGCTATATTATTGTAATTAAAATTATTAGATTTACGACGCTTTAGCACTAATCATGCCTGAAACACAGGTCTAGACCTAGTTCAGGCAAACCGGTAAATATACCTACTTAAATATAAGTTCGAATAAGATTGTATCATGTACTGATCTTAAATGAATAAATTTATTATTATTAAAAAAAAAAAAATATAAATAAAATTAATTGGAAATGTGTGTGTGTGTGAGTGATGTACGCTGTTGGCCGCGAGGCCTTTACAGCTTCACCGGACTTAAGGGCGAGCGTGCAACCACTACGCTCGGGCCAGAAGGGCAAGGGGCGACATACTCGAGGGCGCCTTGAAGAGGCGCCCTCGGTTGGGACAGTCGCTGTGGGGGGACGGGGGATCTACGACTACGTCGTCGTCGCCCGTATTCTGAGCGGAAAGAATGGATGACAAAGCATCGGGGGGATCGGAGAGAACATGTCACGGCCGGCGGTGGCGGCAGGGGTCGTAAAATAACATTTATTTCATACATTTTCTGTGTCATGACGGATTACATACATTTCCCCCAATATAATATACATATAATCTTTTTTCGTCAGAAATATTACTCGTCCTACTAATCCTACTAATATTATAAACGTGAAAGTTTGTATGTTTGGCTCTTTAGATATTTGGATGTTTGTTACTCAATCACGCAAAAACGGCTGAACAGATTTGGATGAAATTTGGCACAGATAGTTTATTACCTGTTTTAACACAGGATACTTTTTATCTCGGAAAAATTTTAGGATCCGGTCTAAAGTCAACGCTGACAAAGTCGCGGGCAGAAACTAGTTCAATGAGTAATCTATTTCCTATGTCAATATCACACTGTATGTTTTCCTATGAAAATAAATAAAATATCTCTGCAGACTCACCCGTACTACCTGGTGTTCATGAAGAAAGTTCCCCTGGAGTTCAGGTTCTACGACTACGTGGTGACGGCCGTGTACATGCTGGACCTGGTTGTGCACCTCTCCACGGGAGCTCACGTCGAGGAGGGTGAGATCCCAACTTAAAACTTTTTGTTACTTCAGATTTACCATTCAGATTCATACCCTGGCTTACATCTCAAGTTTATTGACACAGAGCCTATGTGTTTTTTAAATCGTGAATGTCATTTAATACTTAGTAAGAAGTTAGGCGCTCGTAGTGCGATGCGACCGCGGTGTTCTTACCGATCACCAAGGTTGAGCAGTGTTCGACTCAGTGTTCGTCACAGATGCGGCACCTAATCATGCTCAGTGGAATAAACGGACAAGGTAGGGCGACCCCAAGTAAATGGGACAAACGGTCTAGTCGGAAGAAGAAGATGCGCGCAGAACAGTGATTCTATCACTTTTAATTTTGGGCCTTTTTGTAAGTGATGTAAGCTATTATGTAGCTTGGTACGATATTTAATATTAAATTGTCGAAAGGAAATAAAATAAAAGGTATTCTGTCCCATTGCTGGGAAAAGACATTCTACTTATTGAGGTGAGAAGTCCATACCCCACCATGGGCCCCCTTCCGAATTGGTCAGTTCAGTTCAGTCAAAAATCATATTTCGAAATATTACTTCTTGAAGTGCATGGAGTACAAAAATACGTTTTTTTTTCGCGGTACCCCCTTACACAACGCAGTAAATACTACAGTGTTATAAGTGCCTCCAGATACTAAATTATAATATGAAGGTTGGAATGGAATGGCTCAAAAGGGAGGTTTATCCCTTGCAGTGGATTATAGAAAACTGATGTTAACGTCCTTCTCCTTGCGTCGGTATCCTCAATATTGAAGGGCATAACCTCCAGGAACAACGATATCGCGGATTATGTTCCGCCAACCAGCTCGGTACTCAGCCGTGTGTATCGCATCAGAATTTGTCGTGCCCAGCGCGGATCGGATCTGATCGGACCAACGCATAGGGGTACGGCCTCTTGGTCTCTTTTCTTCTACTTTGCCAGTGACCAGTAGCTTTTCGAGGTTGTAGCTCTTTTTCCTGGCTATGTGGCCGAAAACTCGAAAATCTTTCAAGTGTAGATGGTGGAAAGTCTCATGGTGATCTTGAGCTCAGCCTGTATGGATGCATTAGTCCTATGTGCGGTCCATGGTACTCGGGGCAGCCTTCTCCAGCTCCACATTTCAAAAGCATCTACCTATGCGCAAGCAGTCTGCTTTTCTAAGAGTCCAGGTCTCAGACCCATACAGAAATATAGAAAACACCAATGTGGAGACGTCTTTTTTTTTGTTTTTATGGAGATGTTTCTGTCCGTCCAGATTTTTTGTTATGCTTTGTTATTCGAATTCGTCTTTTTTCTCCGAGTCGCAGGAGCCATTATTAGTTATCATGGAACCGAGGCAGATAAAACTATCGACCGCTTCCAGGTTAAGGTTAAAGACTACGTAAACTGATGTTAATGACTACCTCGTTGGTGTAATGGCAATGCGCATCGCTTTGTAATCACGAGGTCTTGGGTTCAAATAATAAGTTGGACAAATAATGTTTTTCTAACGAAAACTTCCTAATATGAGTTCGTAGTCTGGAATCGAGCCAGGTATATGGCAGTAGGCTCGCCCCCTATTAAATGGGACCTAACATCGTCGGCGAAAAGTGGGTGTACTCAGTACACCTTTGCCACCCCCGCTCGGGGAATATAGGCGTGACGATGATGTTGAAGATTGACTCTTTTGTTACTTCATCGGCAGGGGTGCCGATAACATTCAGCCAGACGTCGTCCCAGCAGTGCCGGAACCACTGGTTCGTACTGGACGTGCTCGGGACCCTGCCTATCTTTGAATTTATTGGTACGGGACACTTCGCCGGCATCAACAAGATACTGAGGCTACCCAAGGTAATAAATATTTTTTTTTACCTGACCTTATGTTTCCTACAGCTGGTCCAAGGTCTTCCCATGTCTTTCTTTCAATATGTCTATCCCCTGACAATAATATCTACATATCGAGTAGAATGAGTTTACTGCTTCAATAAAGTGTATCCTACATTATGAATCACTAGTTTCTGCCCGCGACTTCGTCCTCGTTGAATTTTGACAGGAACCTATCATTTTGGAGCAGCGATTTTCAGTACAAATTCTAGTAAAAATAAACCCCGCATTCGCTAGGACACTTTTATCGAGCGCGTTTCTGAAGCACAGTAACCGCTTTACAAATGTACCGTTAGCCATTTGTTTTATTCCAGCGCTTCGAGATTAAAGCGCTCGTGCGAATGCAGGGTAGCACTGAATTATAAGTGTTGCAGGTGTTCCGTGTGCTCAAGTCCATGGAGGAGGCGTCGGTGTACCGTACCAATGTGCTGCGCTTCATGACGTACACGCTGCTGCTGCTCATGGCCTGCTTCCTCGTGGCCGCCATGCAGCAGGGCTTCATGTGCTTCCAGTCCGTACACTACGTCATCCCCCTCCTATACACGTTGCCCAAGAGAATCGACCCAATGTGAAGAAGCGCACGTTGGCGCTGTTGATGAACGAAGTGTTGGCCAATCTGCGGTGTTGTCTCTTTTTTAAGGCAGATTGTTGCATAAAGGGTTGTTGACATAATAATGGTCATCACGGTCATGCTCATTAAACTGTCTGCTTCCTATCAGTTACTTCTAAAAATTATCATTGGCTCGCCAATACACACGTGTTGCCACACTACTATACTCTTGCCCACCGGCTCTCCTGGACTGTCATTAGGTTATTCGCAGGTAGACAGCGCCCACGAGACAGTGTTGCCATCACAGATAACATACACTACACTTACTATAATGTATTTGCTTGCGATGGCTATCTGGTGCAGGTCGAGGGGAGTGATGGCTGTTCCAGTAGTCATACTCGTGAATGGGTGCTGCTTGGCCCTCTATGGACTATCTTAAATCCTTTAGACACTAACTTCTTAATAATAACATCATTAGCCTCATATCTCGGTCGTGAGGTGTGATACTGTAGCTAGATTGTATACTTCTAAATTGAGAAAACTAAAGAGTTTAACAATAAAAAAAATTGAATAAAAAATATATAATTCAAAAATATATTTTTAAAAACAATGCTTGTTTACAGCAAAAACACAATGGAGACCGACAAGTACTATGGAACTTGTCAAGACAATTGTAACCAGCTCCAATGCGTCGGGGTTATGTTGAGTAGTTGGGTAATTCCGCTGGCCACCCGCCGGCTCCATCATTAGATCCTGGACATCATCCGTGTCTACAGAAATTTTTAAGAAAAATCCAATGAGCCTAAATACGACGGGATTATGTTGATTTTTTGGGTACTTCCGTTGGTCACCTTTCGGCTCCATCATCAGACTCTGGATATCACCCGTATCTACAGAACTTGTCAAGACAAATCTAATAAGCCCAAACACGGCGGGGTTGTGTTGAGTAGTTGGGTAGTTCCGTTAGCCACCTTCGGGCTCAATCATCATCTGGACATAATCTGGGTCTACAGAACTCGTCCAAACAAATCTAATAAGTACAAACACGGCCGGTTTATGTTGAGTACTTAGGTAGTTCTGTTAGCCACCCTCCGGCTCCAGGATGATGTCCAGGGTATCATACCCTGGACATCATCCTGGTTTTCAGAACTCGTCAAGACAAATCCAATGAACCCAAAAACGGCGGGGTTATGTGAAGTAGTTGAGTAGTTCCATTGGCCACCCTCAACTTCCGGGTGAAAAGTAGTCGTCTAACGAGCCAAAACACGGCGGGGTAAATTGAGTACTTGCGTCGTTCCATTGGCCACCTTTCGGCTTCATCATCAGACCCTAAACACTATTTGGTTATATTGTACTTTTCAATACCAATCTAACGAGCCTAAACACGAGGGGGTTGCGTTGTATAGTTTACATGTTCCTATGGCCACATTCAGACTCCATCATCAGGTCAGCTACATGATACCATATTATTTCATTGTCATTGGATTTACATACGTAAGTGCTAGAAAAATGGATCAAAAGATTTGAACCGGAAAAACAGACAGACATACGAACATTGCAAGTTAAATAAAAGCTGGTAAAAAAGGTAAAAGGAAATTAATTAAAAAAGACAAACCCGCTGAGCCGTATTTCTTAGTGGAGGCCGTGTCCTGATCCAGTGCTTAGTAGTTAGAGTAAGTAAGTACCCCCGCGGTGTTTATACAAAATAAATTGAGTTTGATTTTAACGTTTACATTATGGCTGCGCCTTGCACATAAAATATACGAGTTTCTAAGGGACTCCTAGTGATAAGCTCGGAGTGAATTGATTTGATTGAATGAGTTTCTAAGATGTAGACTGGTCACAAATTCCTAGAATAATATGTGTACTAACTTCTTAGGGTTATCCAATAAACCAACCCATACATTAGGGTTATCCAATGAAGACTGAGTGAAGAGAAGCCACCGATCAATTCACACAAAAAAATCCTGGGTTCCTATTGTATTAGCAGTTCTCCTTGAGGAAATTGCCTAGTTCGACTACTACATTGTATTTAAATACAGGTAACCAATTTAGGCGCTCGTAGCGCTATGCGACCGCGATGTTCTTACAGATCACCAAGGTTAAGCCGCGTTCGACTCAGTCGGCCTGAGATGGGTGATCGTTTGTGGCATTTGCATATTCGAGCGTCTCCGTGCTTCGGAAGGCACGCTAAGCCGTTGGTCCCGGCTATCACTTAATGTGGTAGTTGTTAAGCCGAGTTAGAAACCTTTTAGGCGGCTTCATAAGTTCCAACAGCAGCTGGCCCCAAACTTGCCTCCGCCAATCCGCACTCGGTCCGTGTGGTGGAGTATTACCAAATCTCTCTCACCTCGATTTGTGAGAGAAAGCCTTGAACAGTATAGGCTGATATTCTTATTATATCTATTTATGTCGATTAACTAGTAAAAATCTCACAAAAAAAACACTGCCACGAAAATGTTATATTCGGGAGCATTTTCCCGGTGAGATACTTGCCTGAGTGTCTCGGTGAGTTCTCGCTCTTTAGGTACCCGTCCTTAAAGGGCGAGGACTTTTCGAAATAATCCTTAACGTTATTGGATATCTAATCTCGGTGTTTTGTATTTAGGTTTGGCTACTGCGTGGTGACCAACTTCACACACTCCCCGTATTGGGAGCAGAAGCCGATGGACGACACATTTGAGAAACAGTTGTTCTTTGGCCTTTATTGGTCTATTTCAATGATCACATTTACTTGTAAGTATCTATCTATATCATCACGCCAGATCTCTTGCGGCGTAGGCAGAGAGTACAGAGTTCCAACAGATTCTTTCATTACAGACCTCTCTGGCTTCCTCCACTCTCATAGTTCGTCTCATAGATGCTCGCCGGTTACGGACTCTTGACTTGCCCTTAAAATAAGACGCGGTGTATTTGGTCATAGTAAGATAGTCTGGCAAGATAAACTAGTAAGTATAAAAGCAATTATTGTATGCAAGGAGGTTTGCAGCAGATAGCAAGAATGATACGAAGACCGTCTCGATGTCTGGTTTTGGGAGAGGCCTGTGTTTCGCAGTGGGACTGATAGTGATCCAGAAACTAATCATCCGTACTTCCAAAAGCAAATCCGAGTTAGAAGCAGTATAGTCTGTATCAGGTTACGGAAAAATATATTGTCCTCCCCTTGTGGTGGAGTACCAGATATACGCGGTAACTTTGCATCAACCAACAAATGACCACGCAATACCTTCCAGTAAAATGTCTTGACGATAGGGGTAAAACCTGAATGCATACAGCATATAGCCGGTTGTTATGATAATCTTTGAGAGAGTTCTTTGTCCTCCATTGGACGTCTTTCGGCTGAAGAAAGGTGCCATATTCTATGTAAAAAAATGCTAAAAGTGTGTACCTACTGGGCCACAGAAGCATGCCCTTTCTCATCTTTACATACTTACCTGCCTATATTTCTTCTTAAATATATATGGTACGTTGCTGTTTATTGATAAATCGTGGTAGCACACAAGCAATCGCACACTGGCTCGGAGAACTGGAACAACGTGCGGCGCATTCTCTACACCATGTTTGTACTGGAGATCTCTATGGTGCTGCGCATATTCATGGAGGCGGTCTACTCCGCTACCATTATGGTCACCACTTCTTTGAGGTACGTCTTGGTTTTCTATTCCAAGTTAGGTGCGGTTTCTGCATATTCAGTCCTTCTAGCATCTATAGTGTCCAAAGGAGTGAATATAAAACGGATAGTGCGGGAAAGAATTCTGTTTTCACGTTTCTCTAACTTATTTACAGCATTAATACCTCACGGTAAATTTGTAATAATTACACCGTAAAGCGAAAGCACGTTGTGTGTTGATAAGGCATTACAACCTAGTATCTGAGGCACTTCACAAGTGGGCGTTTGGCAAATGTTTGCGTTATTTGTCTGCACATTCACGCTCTATTATTCTATTCTGGCTTACACGAATTTAAACAATGTAAATTACACAAGCCTATGAATTGATACACATCTCCTACAGAGAGGATTTCGATGCCTGCATAGAGACAGTGAAGAACTTCCTCATCAGGAACCAGGTGGATCCACATCTGCGGCAGAGGTTCATTAACTATCTGCAACTGTCCTGGTACACTGACAAGGTAACATCTAATCTTTTCAATGTCTGCGGGTAGGCGAAGTACATTTTTTATAAATAGCTTAAAAAATGCCATCCATGTCATCTGCTTTTTTTTCTGTTTTACAGGTAAAATCTTAAAAAGGTTTATAGCCCTGTGTCAAGAAAGTTGATGGAACAGGATGGACCTTAAACCACCAACTAGTAAAAAAAACCGCAGTGCTTGAGTGCTTTTTCGCCTATTTTAGGCTTAGTATATGTACCCGATATGCAATGACTCTTTGGGATGTTAAGCAGACGCGCGTGCCAATGCTTTCTGCTAGAATGCTCTCACGTAGCAACGCATGCTTAAGTTAGCTTTGCCACGAATTGTTTCACGCTCGTCATTGCCTTCGTTAGGACATATGCACATACAGCATAACGTATTTTTCCAGGCATACAGCATGACCCACAAGAAGAACTCCATATTCTACGACCTGCCAGCTCACGTGTACCAGGACATACTAGCGCGCCAGCGAATCAAGTACATACAGGGCATTCCGTTTATGAGGGTTCGATCCTTTTAGCTATACTTTACTGACGTTTGTTTACTGCAATAATAGGATATCTAAGTAAATCTGATTGTTCGCCAAAGACTTCTAACCCTCTCGATGGTCAGGTGTTGCCGCATAGTGAGGCTGGCGATCACGATGTCCTAATTTTGAATGTCAGAAAAGCTCTGCTTTTTCTGTCTGAAAAATTATCCATCGCAGTCGGTAGTCTCCAATTGTGTCTGGTAAAATGGCAATATATTCGCCACCAAACAATGGGACTTAATATAATTCGCGGATGTTGGTTGTACACAGGTCTGTGCCATCACCGATTGGAAAATATAGACGTGGCCTCTCACCACCGCTAATGTTGCAAAACTCTTTCTCAAACTCTTCTAAAATTTATGCATCTCACTAACAGTTGCTCAAAAAAGAAATCATCAAGAATGTGGCGTCGAAAGCGCGGCTGTTCTACACGTCACCCCAAGAAATACTACTGAACACTGGAGACCTTAGCAACGAGATGTACGTCATCAAACAAGGCATTTGTGAGGTAAGTCTTTCTTTTATATCGAAGGTTTGATCAACTGGTTTGAATAACTTATTCACTTTACGATAACCTCATGAAATGGTATTTTGTATGTTAGCGGAGTACCATTAAACGATCATTTCACAAAGTTATCGTTACTCGCGGCGTTTTGTCATAACGGAGAAGGGTCCAGGAGTAAAAATATTGTGCTTTCGGAATTGAGAGCAATACTTTCTTTCAGGTACTCAGTCCTGAGACCAAGACAGTTATCGGTGATTTGACAGCAAGGAATCATTTTGGAGTTCTTAACTGTATGCTACGTAAGTTTAATTTTATGGTATAATGCATTCGAGCTGTAAGCTGATTCTGATTTCGTCAGCTTTAGTGATACTCGTATAAGAGCGATATATTAAAGACATGTGCGTAAGTACCTTAATGTTCATTTATTCATAATATAGGCCACAATACTGACGGACCTTCAGGCAATAATTTGTAAGATGTCAAAAGTGGCCGTTTTAGTATAAGAATACTATGACCGTTATTTGATACAAAATATACTCAAGTTGATTTGGGACTTAATACGGAGCGTAGGGTGACACAATATATCAATGCGTGAGGTGTTTACATGTCTCTTTTCCAGGGTTGCCAGCTTTCTATACAATTCGCACGGTGACTCACGTGCAGGTGCTCTCCATAGCCAGGAAACATCTAATAGACGCGATGGAGACGCCGAACATCCACGACGCTATGGAGTATGCCAAGGAACAACCGGTACACTGTTTTATTAAATGTAGATGGCTTTATTAGACATCTTGAACTTCTAGAATGTTACTTTTATAGCATCACACTCGCTCTTCGTCTGCCGTTACATGGTCGCCACTCAAGAACCGTTCTGCCCCAATAGCTATCACTTCTACAAGCGATGCGCCCTACCAACCGTCACTTAAATTTAGCTATTGCAAGAGATATTTGTGACTAGTTTTCTAGTAGATCTTATTTGGGAAGATCGTCGGTAAAAGTTCCAGCTTTCATAAGGCCGGTCATCGTGAAAATCTTTGGAAGAAGAATATGTCTTGTAGTAATTATCTTTTGGCTAATGATGACAATGTCCTACCAACTAGGCTGTTCCGAATCCAGATTCGGTTCGAAGGACCATTGAAGGATCTTTGAGACGTAAATATTGATATAAAAATTAGTAAAATTGTGATAAGTTAATTCAAAATCAAATATTTGAAGAACGTCCGTCGCCGGTACCCTAGGAACAGGTCTCGTCAATTTCAATGATCCTTTCATCGCGGTCGCCGTGGCATGTGGTTGTGTGTGTAGAGTCGTAACAAGGCTATGACTGTTTGGATTAAACTGCATATTTCTTTGTGTAGGAGTACAATCGCATGCTGGTGCGTCGCCAGCCGTTTGTTGCCTACCAGCCCCCGGATCCGACGCCCAACATGGAGAGGTTCCGCCTGCCGAGGAAGCACGAGATGGATTACGACTTCTTGCACCCATTCTATAGGCTTGGATTTCTTTCTGTACTTAGGTAATTGAGTCACTTCTACTTATTTTGCTACGAAGCGAGAAAAAAGAGACAGTTTTCAAATATTATAATTGTGATGTAACACGTGATTACCTGGCATTAGACTTATGGCTCACATCATTCTGTTACCTAACCAATTAGTTATCCATAGTTATATACTTACTGCAACTACCTTATTTCCTGGCTCTTAAGGTACATATTCCCTCGCTTTACGATCCGGCCGGACGGGCGCTACCTGATGCGCTACGAGTGGATCCGTTCCGCGTGCGCCGTCAGCTCGTCCATGCTTTTCCCGAGCTATTCATACCTGGTGCTGCAGTGGCCCTGGCTGTATTACGTGACGCTGTTTCTCGATTTGTCCGCTTGGTTCGACATGTAAGTGTAGTCACTATTTCTTAGGACGTTACGTACATTTTCTCTCGCCACATGAGCCGAACGAGCGTGCCGTACCACCTGCAAATATTCTTCCAACCACTAAGCAGTCTAAAATGAACAAGACCTAAATCTGTTAGTGAGTCTAGGTATAATAATTTTGTTGTAGATTTCAAAGAATGCTGATCGGGTATTTCAACGAGATTGGCATCCTTGTGTACCACCCGTCCAGCACGGCGGCGCACTACATGAAGGGGGCCTTCATCGTGGACCTGTTCGGCTGCCTGCCCTTGGAGAACTTGGAAGCTAGCAGGAAGGAAACGATGGGTGAGAGTTGCCGTCGATTGATTCGTTTGCCTAGAACCCATTTTATTTACCACTATTGAACTATTATGTCAAATACCTTAGGAATAGGTTGATGAAACATAGTTCTAAGGGGTAGTCACATCTCACTCCATTTTATAGTATGGTCGGTTCAATTTCGGCGCTTGCTGGAAACCTATGGAAGGATTGGCCGAAGGTGGCCGAAGCCAAACTCCAAGCGAAAGCTTCGGTCGAACACTGATGGTCTATTTCTTTAAAGTCACTCTTCGTGAATTTAATGAGATAACGGGGTACGCCACCCCTGCTTGGGGAATAGGTGTAACAATGGTTATTTTCTGTTTTGTTCATAATATTAGCAAACATGTACCGAGTGACTCCGACGAAGCAGTTCCTTATGCTAAATCGGCTGCTGCAGCTGTACCGGCTGCGGAGCGTGTGGGTGGGACTGCCCAGCTACATTGAGAGGAGAGACCTCGTCATCATGTGAGCTGGTTATTTAACCAACAATTTTTCTCGCCTGTCCAAGGTTTCCACGCTCTATTTTTGCTGTTAACGTGTATAGGACAAGAGCAGTTCCTCTTAAAAAGTCCGCTAAAATACCTTTTACTTCCTAAATCGGATATACCTAAAAAAATAGGAATCAAAGACACACGACAATATAGCCTGATAATTGTTGTTATTTATTTTAAAACGTAGCCCCACACTAGGATTAATTCCTGTGTTGTGGGTGCGTTTACAAACATGTAAATTCATATACACAAATACCCAGACCGGAACTAATAATTATGGATCACACAAAGATTTGTCCCGTGCGGAAATCGAACCCGCGAATATTAGACACAGTGGGCGGAGCGGCTTAAGCTCATAACAACTGCGCTAAATCGTCCGTCAAAAACTTAATTTTCGGGATCTGGCGTGATGATGAGATAAATAAGTATTACAGTAATATTATACTTAATTTTTCGATGCGCTCGTAGCGCTGTGCGACCGCGAAGTTCTTACCGATCACCAAGGTTAAACCGCGTTCGACTCGGTCGGCCTGAGATGGGTGACCGTTTGTGACATTTTCATATTAGAGCGTCTCCGTACTTCGGAAAGCACGACAAGACTTTGGTCCTGGTAAGCACTTAATGTGGTGGTCGTTAAGCCGAGTCGGAAGCCTTATAGGCGGCTTGATAACTTCTAACTGCAGGTGGCTGCAAACCTGCCTCCACCAATCCGCGCTGGGTCCGCGTGGTGGAGTATGACCTAAGCTCTCTCACCTCGATATGTAAGAGAAGGCCTTTGCCCAGCAGTTGCCAGTAAAGGATGACATTATACTTCATTTTTATATCATCACACCAGTTCCTGTTCGGGGGAGGCAGAGAGTACAGAGTCGCAACAGGTTCTTTCATTACAGTCTTACTAGCTTCCTTCTCTCTCATAGTTCGTTTCATACACGCTCGCCGGTTACGGAGACTCTTGATCAGCCCTTCAAATAAAATACGACCTTATCGTTTTCAGGAAAGAACCTGTTGGAACTCTGTACTCTCTGCCTACCCCGCAAGGGATCTGGGGATCTGGCGTGATGATATATAGATAGAGTGCCTCGTTGGTCTAGTGGCGAATAATGTGCTTTGCGATCACGAGATCCTGGGTTTAAATCCTGGGTCGGACAAATGAAGTTTTTCTAATGAAAAATTCCCAGTATCAGTCCGGAGTCTGGAATTGTACCCGGTATATGGCAATAGGCTCGCCCCCTATTACATGGGACCTGACATCGTCGGCGGAAATTAGGTGTACACAGTACACTTCTGCCACCCCCCTTGGGGAATCCGGGCGTGACGGTGTTTAATTTTTTTTATTTTTAGCTAGAGGTAGATTTTGAGTTGAAATACGTCTACCGCATGACACAGACCTCCCCAATAGATCACCACGACGATGGACTTTGTATACGCTTTTAAAGGTAGCCATACGGCCTTATAATCATCATCATCAGCTTTGTATGTAAGGATTGTGGTTGGTAACGATGTGCTGGAGCAAGTGAATGAGTTTGTATATCTTGGATGCGCCTTCAGTAAGGATGGGAAATACACCGCTGACATAGAGAGAGGAGTGAGTGCAGGGAACAGGGTGAATGGTGCGATGGGAAAGCTACTCGGGAGCCGGCACTTAAGCCATAAGGCGCAGCTGGCCATACATAACGGAGTTCTTGTCCCAACGCTGTTATATGGTAGCGAGAGCTGGGTATGTAAGAAGGAGAATGAAAGTAGGATAAATGCGGTAGAAATGCGAGCTCTGCGGAAGATGTGCGGAGTGAAGCTGACCGACCGCATTAGCAACAGCATAGTAAGACAGCGAGTAGGTATGAAAGATAGTATCGGTGTAAAGATGAGAAAGGGCATGCTCCGCTGGTTCGGGCATATAGAAAGAATGCCAGAGGAAAGAATGACAAAACAGATATACAATGTGAAAGTGGAAGGATGCAGGTACCGGGGAAGACCTAGACTATCTTACCACGACCAAATAAACCGAGTGTTATCTGATGGAAAAGTCAAGAGTCTCCGTAACCGGCGAGCGTGTATGAGACGTACTATGAGAGTCGAGGAAGCCAGAGAGGTATGTAAGGAAAGAACCTGTTGGAACTCTGTACTCTCTGCCTACCCCGCAAGGGATCTGGCGTGAGGTTATAGATAGATAGATAGATCATCAGCTTTCTACAACCCACAGCAGGGCATAAGCCTCCTCCCTCTTGTGCTATTCTTCGCGGTCCTGTGCCAATCTACCCCAAGTTCTTCCCCCAACTCTCGATATATCATCTACCCATCGAGTCATTGGTCTGCCCACTCGTCGTTTGCCTGTTCTCGGTCACTATTCTGTCACTAACTTACTCCATCTATTTTCATTTCTTCAAGCAACATGTACTGCCCATTTCCACTTCAATGAAGAGAAACGGCCTTATACTTAATTTTATTACAGCATTAAAGCCATTCCGATATTCTTGGCGCTGGCGAACCTGCTGACCTGCATCATGGTGTTCTACTCGGTGAAAATATTCTACTACACAGAGCAGGGCATCACCAAGTGGTTGATCGAGCCTATCGCCGACGTTAGCGGTTCCTGGGTCAACCTGTTTGGAAAAGCATGTAAGCCATATACAAGGTGTAACGTAAATAACGCAAGACCTCAGACACCCCGATTAGATAATTGCTTCACAAATTCAATACGAATACCAATTTTCCAAATTTAAAGTTATTTACCTTTTTTTTTAAGCACTTTTATACCCCAATTGTGCGTGTTTGTGCGTTTTAAGAAATACGTGTTAGAAATGCATTTGGGATCTCCGTATTGCATTAAATGAAATATAAATTTAGTTTGTTGACGCACTGTAGGAGTAAAAAAAAATAAGATACATGAAAAATTGTTGTAACCGAAATCACTTACCGATTAAGAACAAACAACTTTAAGGTCTGGCGTTAACTATGTTACACCTTGTATATTTAATATTAGAAATTGGTATTTTTAACCGACTTCAAAGAAAGGTCTTTTTTATGTTTGTTACCTAAGAACTCCTTCATTTATGATCCGATTTGGAAAATTCTTTTTTCTTCGGGAGGGTATACTTCCCGTTTGGTCCCATTGAAGAAATAACTGGATAAGTGCAGGACTCGCGCTCTGAAGGTTTCGTACCGGGTTCAGTTTCGACCAGTTTCAGCGCCAAATTGTAGTTTCGTCGGGTCTAGAGAACTCGTTAAGACAAATCCAATGAGCCCAAACACGGCGGGGTTATGTTGAGTAGTTGGGTAGTTCCGTTGGTCACCTTGCCACTTCATCATCAGACCCTAAACATCATCTAGTTGTATAGTACTTGTCAATACCAATCTAACAAGCCTAAACACGAGGTGGTTATGTTGTGTAGTTGACATGTTCCCATGGCCACCTTTCAACCCCATCAAAAGACTGTTCTGGAGCTGGGTCCATGGTATGTACTATATTGTTATTGCATTGTACATTTTTAGGGTGTTTTATTCTCAGGACAGCTGAGAATAAAAAACCCTAGAAAACGTGATAACCCTCGGACAGACGGACAACGAAGTGATAAGGGTTTCGTTTTAGGTACGAAACCCTACTAATACCATCCCTAAGAGTGAAGAAATAGGGGTTAAATTTTTTATAATTTTGAATTTTGTTTATAATTTAGTAACGTAACTATGAGAAAAATATTGTACTATAGAACTAAGCAGAACAATATAATACAGGTATATTAGTAGTATTTATAATTAATTCACCCATTACTTAAAATTGTAAAATAATAACTTTTCAAAAAAGGGAAAACCGACTTCAAAAAATATTATTATTATTATAAGCCTACACTGTCCCACTGTAGGGCGAAGGCAACTTTAACAACTTCAAAAAATTAAAAGCATTATTTTTTGTAGTCGGTGCTAGTTTATTTATTTTTTGCTTTTTATTTGTTGAAGTCTGTTTCCCCTTTTTTTGAAAAGTTATTATGTCGATGTCAAATGACGTCACAGCAGCATTTGAAGTCTGCTTCCGACAGTACTGTTAATATGGCAGTGTTCTGGGCAGCATCCATATAATTATAGCATGTTTGCTTTAGAAACGCTAAGAAGATTGGAAGTTTAATGAAAAGGTAAGTATCTCAGGTGTCTCTTCATGTGGGTCAATATTTTGAGCGTCACTCCAAGTTTCACAAAAAGATATCTCGATCAACTTTATCGTCAGCATATATTAGTCTACTGAATATAAGAGGCCTCCAACTCAATCAACTTACATTTTACCTATCCATGAATCTATCTAGGAAGACTATTGCCTTAACAGAAGTTTTTTTACTACGCCGCGTACTAGATATCCAGAATGCAGCACCCAATTTTTATTTTTCTCAACAACAGATTACAATCAAAAACTTAGGTAAGAAAGAGAGTACAAAGGAATATCAATGCTTTTTAGCAACCAGATTTAGGCTGGCTACCGCTGCTACAGATTCAAGGTTGCGGAGTGTAAGGGTTAGTTCCATATTCATTGACGTTATGAACTTAAGGGCTATTTTCTTCGCCAGTTCGTTTCGGCATGATGGATACACCGTGGAACCTGCACGTGGCCGTGTACTTCTGGATGGTGTACGAAGCCACCAGCACCGGGTACAACGTCTTCAACCCGAGCAACTTCGACCAGATGGAAGTGCTCGTTATCGGAATGGCGTGCAGTTAGTACTCGACCATTTGCGTTTAAATAATCGCGTGCCAGTGAGCCGAGAAGTCTACGTGTAGAGTAAATTATTCTCTTTTAAACTGGTACCTTCACCGCTATGTCAGTGTTCCACGTCTAACTACGAGTATGAACAATCAACACACCACGTTCTTTGGGAGTGCAGTCTCTGGCACAACGAGCGTACCATTATGTTAAACAGTCTGCGAAATACATCTGGGGTAATCTACTACACGGATCTTGTAGTAACTCAGGATAATTTCCGTGCGTTTAAGCGTTTTTGCCATACCTATTACTGGAATCAAACATGAGGCTCACAATTAGGCCCTGTTAATATTTATTTTTTCGTAACCGTGGTGCTTTACAACTGGGCTTATCCTAGTTGTAGTTTCCTTTACTATGGCTGATCAGCCAATTATTTTATTTTTTGTGTCTCCCGCTTTGCAGAGTAGGGAAGTGGAATTTTTAATTTTCCTACTGCTGTTTTTCTTTCTAATTAAATTTGTTGCGGGTTCCAAGACAATTAAAGTGCTTCCCGGGACACCCCAAGGTTCAAACCTTGGTGTCATCTAAGGAGACTATTGTGGATCCTGGCTTACAGGAGTTGCAATGGTGGGAATGAGTGGCGGGCTTAGTCCAAAAATAAAAGTCCACGTGTAGGATGAATATAAACTCAAATATTTGTAAACCTCCAAAAAAAACTGGCTCACCTTCGCATCGACGTCTTCGTATTTTGTCCATAAAAGGTTATGACGCCGACACCTAAAAACGGTGACACGCCTGTACGGTCTCACACCGCCCATACTTGCTGACACCGCTGCCTTCATTGGCGCGCGTCATATGTTTTATGTATAAAATAATGTATACGAGAACTATAAGATAGAGTGCGATAAAAACCACTGACGTGAACACATATAGAGAAAGGAATTGCTATTTGTTTTAACTTGTACTTTTAACTAGTAAACCTAACTGGAAACTATAGTGATCGTTTCTCTCCGCACCTCAACCAACAAACTAACTACATTACGAACATATATGTTGGTGGTGGTCCTTCTACCGTGAACAGATATTCGGTGCAGTAACTTATTTTGTTTATAATAGCGAATCGGTGTGGTTGGCCTTCCACAAGCGGACCTCCCCAATCAAATTGAGAAATCGCAATAATATTGTAAGCAAAGTGATAGTGCACTTAATATCTAAAGCGACCATTTCAAGACTCTGCGGATTTCGTAACTACGAACATTCAAGAGGAATTGGAAGGAGAAGCTGTAAACTACAGTCTTCGTGCCGTGAACCAACGCAACGCTCTATCATCTCCCGCTGTCACCGTCAACTACGTGCCAGAGCCCGGGAGCTGCTATAACAAAACTAACTTAAACAAGAAGCAGCAAGATAAATAAACTAGAACTTCAATCTAACTGCTTTGAGAACATCAAGTCCTTGTGTGTCAACTATCGCAAGAATTCTTCCACTCGGAAAACCGAAGAATATCTAACTAAGCGTTTGTCGTCGCTGGAAGACCAATAGAAGGAAATCGAAGCGCGACACGCTCTTCTGGTGCTCGAACTTGAAGACAAAAGCATCAACTATTTCACTGAAGATGTCTATGGAAAGACCAAAGAAATGTATGCAGCAATCCAGGACGACATCACTAGCATGCTCAAGATCAGAAGCAAAAAACAAATCGTGAAGTTTGATTTAGTCAAAACTTCGGCTGATGAAGCCTCAAAGTCAGAGGATGGCGCAACTGACAACATTAAAAAACTACTCATCAAACAAGAATGCAAGTTTAACGCGATCTACCGAGCGATGTCCAAAATTAACGTAACTACTATAACCGAGAACTGGGAACTGGAAGATTGCTTGACCATTTTGAAATCAAAATGAGAGCTCGTCGACAAACTGCATTGGGAAATAGATTTCTTGTTGAAGGGATCTAATGATGAATATTACGACATCTTCACGGACATCGAAAAGAGGTACGACGAACTTAAGAAGAAACTCAACTCCAAAATATGGTCAACCGCCCACTATCAGAAATCTACGCCCAAGATGGAGATTCCCGACTTTACGGGAAACTATGCCAAATGGATTCCATTCAAGGATCTGTTTCTCGAAACCGTTCACAAGAACCCTACTATTAACATGGCGCAGAAGATGCAGCACCTCAAGGCCAAACTACGAGGTGAAGCCGAAGCATTAGTTCAGCATTTGTCCATCAGTATCGACAACTACGACACCTGTTGGCAAATATTAGGTCAGCGTTATGATAGTCGCCGCCTACAGTTTAACATCATTCTTCAACACTATGCTCTATCTGCCCGTCATATAACAACCAGAGGCTAACAACATAAAGTAAATGCACGATGTCGTAACAGAATGCATGAACGGCATGACCAACATTGGGCTGGATACGTCAACATGAGACCCAGTAATTGTGCACTTAATGTCTCATAAACTGGACGCTGTAACATTAAACGACTATACAAGGGACATTCACGACCACAAAGAGTTACAGAGTTTACATGACTTCCTGTACTTCCTCGAAAGCAAATTTATGGCATTCGAAAGTCTCAAATCTGCGAAAAAAGGAAACACACCATCTGCAACAACAACATCAGAAAAACCATCCTCCTGGAAACCGCCAAACAAACAAACTGTAAACAAGTCTTATCCACATTATGATTTCAAGAAATCATATAATTATCACGCTGCATACGGAAAATGCCCAAGTTGCGAAGGGAGTCATGTTTTAATGCTATGTGACAATTTCATCGAAATGGACACCACACAGCGGCATAACTTAGTCGCGAAACTGAAACTATGCAAAATCTGCTTATTTAGCCACAATAACGAGGAATGCATGTCAACAAGAACATGCAAGGAGTGTAACTTGAAACATCATACACTACGAGGTATGCCTTTTAAGTTTTGTCGTTTGAAGAAAAAAACAAAACTAGAACCTTATAGTACTTTTTATTGTTTTTCAAAGTATTCACCACGTAGCTTAATACACTTTTCCATTCGCTCAAACCAGTTATCATAATATTTATTCCACTCTAAAGTGGGGGTGTTCAAAATGGCTGACTTGAAAGCGTCGACTGCTTCTTCACCGGACTGGAACCTTTGACCACGAAGACTTTTCTTAATTTTAGGAAATGTAAAGAAATCGTTAGGGCTTAGGTCAGGACTGTATGGAGGATGGTCAAGAATTTCTACTTTTTCCTGCTTCAAATACTCAATCGTTTGACGAGCGCTGTGTGAGCTTGCGTTGTAGTGGTGCAGGATGATGCGTCGCTTTGAGTTAGATTTTCGAAGTTCGGCGATGACTTGTGGTAAACAAACTGTGGTATACCACTCTGCGTTAACCGTTCTACGATCTTCAAGTGCAATAGTCGCAACATGGCCGGTTTTTTCAACGAACGTGGCCACCATCTTCTTTGAAGTGCTTCGAGAACGAACACCTTTAGTCGGCTTTGGCTCGTCTTGAAAGACCGAGATTGTAGATTGCTGTTTGGAATCAGGATCGTAGGCATAGATCCAAGATTCGTCACCACTGATGATGTCGTAGACGTGATTTGACTTTCCTCAGTTGAACCTTTGGAGAGATTTTAACACCATCTGACGCGGGTCGCCTTGTGATCGTCGGAAAGCAGATGCGGTATCCAACGGCAAACTAGCTTTCTCACACCAAGCGCTTCATGCAAGATCTTCTGAATCGTTGTCCCTGAGATGCCTAATAGTGCCTCTATCTCTCGATACATCACATGACGATCTTCGAGAATCAGGTGTCTCACAGCAATGATGTTATCTTCAGTGAAGGCGGATTTTGGGCGTCCTTCGCGAGATTTGTCACTAATACTAGTATGTCCACGCTGGAATTCTAATTACCAGCGTTCGACAGTCCGCAGACATGGGGCTTCATCACTGAACACAGATGTTAGCTCTTCAAAACACTGAATCCGTGTCAGGCCTCTTCTAAAGTTGTAGAAAATTATTGCACGAACATTTTCCTTAGAAAGATTGATTTTCGTACGTAACCTGACAGATTCCAATCGACGCTGTGACTAAACAATAGCATAAGTCCTAATACTTTCAACTGTTTTGAGATTCAAAATTTAAACACATTCGAATATAGAACAGTTCCAAATTCAAAATTGCCGGGAAATATGGAAACGACAGAACTTAAAAGGCATGCCTCGTATTGCACAATTTCCGCAAGACTCCGAACGGAAAAAACCAAAATTTCGCAACGTCCATCGAATTCCCAGCAACAAACATCAAACCATCTATCCGATAGCAGCATGGAAATCTTATTAACTACGGTCCAACTTAAGATAAAATCTATTGATGGGACTTACGTAACACTTCGAGCCCTTCTGGACCAAGGCTCGCAAGTCAACCTAATATCGGAAAATGCTGCACAATTATTACGACTACTCCGTAAAAAACTTAAAGCAAATATAATGGGCGTCGGGTCTGTGTCTGGAAATTGCAGGGGACAACTCAACTTAACCTGTAAATCAATCCACTCAGATTTCAACATTCAAGCTCTTATTATGAAGCGGCTAACGAATAACTTACCTAATTCTACGTTCAAGAAAACTAACTGGCCACATCTGAAAAACCCCAAACTCGCAGATCCCGAATTTAACATATCTCGCCCCGTTGAACTACTACTGGGGGCCGACATATATTCGGAAATAATCTTGGACGGGGTCCTAAAAGGACAACAACAATCCCCCGTTGCGCAACAAACGCAACTGGGGTGGATTTTGTGTGGAAAAATGAAAACTTTCAATTGCCACGCAACATTAATTGATTTAGAAGAACTGACCAAATTTTGGGAAACGGAAGACATCCAGAATGCCGATAATGTGCCCGCGGATGACCGCTGCGAGCAATTTTACCACAAAACAGTACAACGAGCGACTGATGGCAAATATATTGTGAAGATGCCACTTTGCCCTGATTACAAACATAAATTGGGGCATTCGCGATCTACTGCGGTCTCTCAATTTCTGCAACTGGAAAAAACGTCTGCACAAGAACTCAAAACTTTTAAGACTTTATTAACGAATATGCTGACCTCGGTCACATGAAACTCTCGTCTCGTACTACAACTAATGAATGCTTTTTGTCACATCACTGTGTGTATAAAGAAAACTCTCAAACAACTAAACTAAGAGTTGTATTCAACGCCTTGCAGAAAAGCTCTGGTGGATACAGTCTCAACAGACTCATGGATAAAGGTCCTAACCTACAAAGGGACATCCAAGCTTCGATCCTGAAATGGAGAACATACAAATACGCCTTCACTGCCAATATCGAGAAGATGTATCGCTCTATATGGCTTAACGAAGAGCAACAACAACTACAAAAGATCATCTGGCGGGACTCGCCCGAAGATGCTCTACAGGAATACCAGCTTTGTTCCGTAACCTATGGCACAAAATGCGGTCCGTGGCTCGCTATGCGGACCTTGAAACAGCTTATCATCGACGACCGTCACAAATACCCTGCTGCCGCAAAGTTCCTGGAAACCGAGTACTATGTCGATGACCAAATTAGCGGTCACAGCTCGCTCGACGAAGCTAAGAACCTGCAACGGACACTTATTGCTTTATTAAAAGGTGGAGGGATGAACCTACGCAAGTGGTCCAGCAACCATCAAATTTTATTGGAAGACCTGTCAGAAGATCAGATATCTACTAACAACATTTACGATTTCAAAGCTGATGAACCGTCCAAAACATTAGGACTCAGTTGGAATCCAAGCAGCGATACATTCCATTTCAATTGGCCGGTGAATGAAGACACAAAAAGATCCACAAAGAGATCACTACTGTCCGAGATCTCTAAATTTTATGACCCACTGGGTTGGCTCCAAAGAAGCTATCCTACATAACGGAACCTATACATTCCATACAAACGTCGGCTGCATAAAACAAGACAAAAACAAACAAACATTAACTAACGATAATGAACAATTTATGTCAGCACTATTGCATAAATTCAGTTCATTAATACGGATTTCAAGGGTAACTGCCTGGATACTACGTTGCATCACAAACATGCGCAACAAAAAGAAATCCGAAACCCCGTACCTAACAACAAGCGAACAAAAAACGGCAAATAACTACGTCATAACTTATGTACATCGAAAACATTTCGAACAAGAATATAAACAACTTGTAAATAACGAAGCCTTATCTCGGAAGAGCGTAACTTACAAACTAAACCCCTATCTGGACTCCAGCGGACTCATACGCGTCGGAGGTCGCCTCAAGAACCTTAACTTGCCCGAAGAGATGAAAAATCCAATCATCATACCTCATACCGACCGATATACGAAGCTATTAATAGAACAAGCACATTCAAGCATGTTACACGGAGGAGCTAGGCTGACAGTGACTCATATCCGACAGCGATATTGGATCGTCGGTGGCAATAGGGCTGTAAAAACACAACTACGACGTTGCGTGCGCTGCCATCGTTTCAGCCAAACAGATAACCATCAACTGATGGGTGATCTACCTCAGCAACGAGTCACCCCGTTTAGACCATTCACACATACGGGGGTGGACTTCTCCGGTCACGTGGATGTCAAAATCAACAAGGGCAGAGGCATCAAAACTAACAAGGGGTACATAGCCATATTCATATGTATGGCTACTAAAGCTGTACATATTGAACTCGAGTCCGACCTCAGCACATAAACATTTATCGGCACCCCTAAACACATGTACTCGGATTGCGGCACCAATTTTGTCGGCACTGCAAAAATACTACGACAACAATATGAGAAATTCAAGGAAATACTGACGCCGAAATTTTTTAATGAATTAACTAAACTGGAGGTCGAATGGCACTTCAATGCCCCCGCGTGGCCTAGCGCCGGTGGGCTATGGGAAGCTGCCGTGAAGTCCATGAAACATCATCTGCGACGAACATTGGGTGAACAGAAACTAACCTACGAAGAGTTTACTACTCTTTTAGCGATTCAATCTTCGCTAAAGCTTACCTAAACTCAAGGTCACTGTGTCCTCTTAGAGAAGATCCAGAAGAGTTCTACAATTGCCTGACTCCTGGACACTTCCTGACGGGAAGCCCGACAATGTCGCTACCTTTATCGGATTACAACGATGTCAACAACATAAACATTCACGCAGGTGGCAACTGGTTGAACACATGTTTCAACAATTTTGGAAAAAATGGTCGAACGAATATCTTGCGCAATTACAAACGCGCTGTAAATGGAACAAACCCACTACAAACATTAAGGAAGGTGATCTCGTACTAGTGAGATACTATGGGCCGTGTACTGGAAACACATCCCGGTTCCGATGGATACGTTCGAGTCATTACTCTGCCGCTGAGCTCGGAATTCCAAAACAGTAATATGGATAACGAAATTCAACAAGAAACAGAACAAAAGCGAAAAACGGAAGAGAGAGTGCGGAAGAGAGGAAACAAGACTATTTCCAAACTAGTAACTACGATGTTAGTCTTGTTTACATTTATGACAGGATCTTATGCATCCTTTGACGGCGCACCGACGGGCGTTCGGATATTATACTTGGAACCCGAGTGGCCTGTCTACTATGACGCAATTGGAAGAATGCAGATAGTATATGACGAGTGGACACTAATTATGTATTATAACTTAACGAATTATTGGGAGGGCACATTGAAACTTATTTCAACATATTGAAAAATAAATGCCTTCAAACCAAACTATATAACTATGCTCCAAACGTACTTCAGACATCAGATCGCGACATGGAGAAGATTCAACAAGCTATTGCCAACCAAAGGAAGCAAGAAGCTCAATCATTAACTATTTTGACTCACGACGTGCATCAATACGTCATCAGTTACGTGTTGGTTGCGTCAGCGATTACAACTTTGATCGTGCTGGTTGCGAGGAAACATCGCCCCCACTGTTTCGCTAGAAAACAGAAGTCAGCTGCTGGCCTAACTGAAGACATCGAACTTCAAGTCATTCATCGGATGGATGACTCCCGGCAGAGCAACGACACTGAAGTGGAGGCCCGCGCCGAGACATCGCGTCGGACCCGGACCAATGGAACAAGAAACGTCGCATTTAATTTTGACTGATGTTTGTTTTTAATTTTTGCTATGTACTGCATTATCCTTTCTCTGTATATAACTTTAACTTTTCTTTTCCTTCGGGTTGCCAAGATATACGATCTCACACCGCCCATACTTGCTGAGACCGCTGCCTTCATTGGCGCGCGTCACGGGATCTATAAGATAGAGTGCGATAAAAACCACTGACGTGAACACATATGGAGAAAGGAATTGTTATTTGTTTTAACTTGTACTTTTAACTAGTAAATCTAACTGGAAACTGTAGTGATCGTTTCTCTCTGCACCTCAATCAACAAACTAACTACATAACGAACATATAACAAATGTACAAACTGCACAACGCCCCTTCATGTATTTTAACCCAGAAGCGACATGAGTTTAAGAAAAGTCCGCAGAATAGCAGCAAGCGTCCATTGTCCACGATCTCATGTTAAATATACGAAGTGCGTAAGTGTGTGCCTGTACAAATATTGTACCTTGTAACTAGTATATACATATATAGGTAAGATGCGCCAGCGCAGCCGTCCCTTATTTTTTAAACGTAGCCCCGCTCTAGGATTTATTCCTGCGCCGTGGGTGCGTGTACAAACATGAAAATTCACATACACAAATATCCAGACCGGAAAAAATGATTGTGGATCACACAAAGATTTTTCCCGTGCGGGAATCGAACCCGCGACGAAACTGTTTTGATTTCCTTGTCGCTGGTACCCTGCTAACATCTCACTTAGCGAATCGCCAAAAATAACAAACAATTGCCTATATGACATTACAATTTTAAATACTTCTTCTACACTCGAACCAACAAAGTGTCTAAAAAGCAAAGAGTGTGCATTTCTTGTATGAGGATATTTATTTTTGCCTGGTTGTCTCTCCACCAGGTTCCATGATATTCACGTACTTTTCGGTGCGAATCATCAGCGTGCGTGCGAACGTGAACAAGGCACTGGCGGCCTTCCAGGAACACATGAAGGACATCATGATATTCATGCGCCGAGAGCAGTTCGACAACGATATGCAGAGGTATATTACTGGCAGTGGCATATAGGCAATTAGGCAGTGCCTTCCTTATTATGATATAATATATGTAGGTATATGTTAATAATTACTATACTTACAAAAAAACCGTCACGCATATATTCCTCAAGCAAGAAAATAGTATTATTGTATTCTTATAAGATATGCGATATTTCTGTAAAGGATAGAGACTACCCTAGAAGTAGTTGACCTGGGACAAAGAATCCAATTAGGTAGGTCCAACTTTGAGACAAGGTCAATCGTCCAATCCAGCGCGACTGGATTGCGTTCGGGAAGTTTCATAACGTCTTGTTGCCTCAAATACCGCAGTATCTTAAGTTAAAAGTCTTTAACCAGTGATGACTTACGGCACCGATACATGGGCGCTTTCGATGGGCCTCATAAGAAGGCTCAAGATCACCCAAAGGGCAATGCATAGAGCTATGCTCGGAGTTACCCTGCGGGATCGAATCAGAAACGAGGAGAACTGCATGAGGACCAAAGTAACTGACATAGCACTCAGATTTGCTAAACATAAGTGGCAGTGGGCGGGGAACATCGCTCGTAGAACTGACGGCAGTTAGGGCAGAAAGGTTCTCGAGTGGCGACCACGTACCGGAAGACGTGGAGTGGGCAGACCCCTTACAAGATGGGCCGATGATCTGGTGAAGGTCGCGGGTAGAAGTTGGATGCGTACGGCACAAAGCCGGTCGTTGTGGCGATCTTTAGGGGAGGCCTTTGTCCTGCAGTGGACGTCTTACGGCTAAATATAGATGGATAGAAGGTAGGCGCTTCTTAATTGCCTATATTTTATTTATTTATTTAGGGTCACCATTGGTTACTAGAACCGTACATTTCTTCGTTCAAAATTGTTAAAATTATAAACATGATGTGCAACCATTTAAACCGAGCACCGCATGCATTTAAAGGAGTCTAAATTACAATTTAAAAAATATTAAAAATACTTTAAACTTTCAATTACATAACCAAGTAATTAAAGGATATAACAATAAATCAAACACCTAACTTATGACACAGAACCACCACGAGTGCTGTCTATGCGTTCAGGTTCAAAAATATAATTGATACACTCACAAAATTGAGCCAAGGACTGATGATGTATGTCGCATGTTGAGCTGACGCTATTATAAAGTCGGCATATTCTGGTAATTGGTGCAGATATATGCAATGCACGCCACTGATTAGTGGCACAGGGCCTGTAGCCAAGTTGAGATCCCTTGTGGGTTAGGCAAAAAGTACCTACAGAGTTTAGACAGGTTCTTTCCTTATAGACCTCTCTCGCTTAATAACGCCAATATAAAACTGAAAACTGGATGATATATTTACGATTGATTATTGCGAATAATCATGTTGTCAGAACATTGATTTCAATGGGTAAGGCGCTATCAATCGCGGAAAGAATATAGATACAAAACGCTTTCCAATTAAACCTACTGAACTCACTTTCTTCAATTATCGTATATAATAATAATCTATCTATCTATCTATAACCTCACGCCAGATCCCTTGCGGGGTAGGCAGAGAGTACAGAGTTCCAACAGGTTCTTTCCTTACATACCTCTCTGGCTTCCTCGACTCTCATAGTTTGTCTCATACACGCTCTTTTCTTTACGCACTTTTCCATCAGATAAGACTCGGTTTATTTGGTCGTGGTAAGATAGTCTAGGTCTTCCCCGGTACCTGCATCCTTCCACTTTCACATTGTATATCTGTTTTGTCATTCTTTCCTCTGGCATTCTTTCTATATGCCCGAACCAACGGAGCATGCCCTTTCTCATCTTTACACCGATACTATCTTTCATACCAACTCGCTGTCTTACTATGCTGTTGCTAATGCGGTCGGTCAGCTTCACTCCGCACATCTTCCGCAGAGCTCGCATTTCTACCGCATTTATCCTACTTTCATTCTCCTTCTTACATACCCAGCTCTCGCTACCATATAACAGCGTTGGGACAAGAACTCCGTTATGTATGGCCAGCTGCGCCTTATGGCTTAAGTGCCGGCTCCCGAGTAGCTTTCCCATCGCATCATTCACTCTGTTCCCTGCACTCACTCTTCTCTCTATGTCAGCGGTGTATTTCCCATCCTTACTGAAGGCGCATCCAAGATATACAAACTCATTCACTTGCTCCAGCACATCGTTACCAACCACAATCCTTACATTCGTTCTGGTTTCTTCCCTTTCAAAAACCATAATCTTGGTTTTCTTCACATTCAAGTGTAAGCCATTGATTATGCAGTCGTCTTTCATAACTGTGACTAGTATATCATGTATGTAGTATATATGTATGTAGTATATATGTATGTGTGTAGTATAATAATAATATCAGCCTTTATTGTCCCACTGCTGGGCAAAGGCCTTCTCTCATCGAGGTGAGAGAGATTTATTTAGGGTATATACTTCACCACGCGTACCCAGTGCGGATTGGTGGGAGTATGTTTGTGGCCACCTGCTGTTGGAACTTATCATACCGCCAATAAGGCTTCCAACTCGTCTTAACGACTACCACATTAAGTGGTAACCGGGACCAATGGCTTAACGTGCCTTCCGAAGCACAGAGACACTCGAATATGGAAATGCCACAAACGGTCACTCATCTCAGACCGACCGAGTCGAACGCGACCTTACCATGGTGATCGCTAAGTTAACGGCGATGGCACAGCGTTACGAGCGCCTCCGATTCTATAGATACATGTAATTAAAAAGTTACAAGGTACAACACAAGACTGCTAATTTAATTAGTTCTTTTCTTACATTAGACATATTAAGCTCCACACTATATAGTCTTTGCCACGAGACACAGGTACGGTGACGTTTGATCATATTCCTTTTCACGCATATTGTATTTCAGAATATTTATCTATACTTCTATACTAATATGATAAAGAGGTTAAGTTTGTCAGTTTAGAAGTTCGGGGTAATCTCCAGTACTACTGATCCGATTTTAATGATTCTTTCGCCATTGGAAAGCTACTTTATCCAGAAGTAATATAGGCTACATAACCGGCAGGTGGCGCTGTTGTCGACCGGGTACGAAGTCGCGGGAAACTGCTAGTATATAATAATGAAAATCTTGTATTTTGTTTTTTTCTATCTATCTATCTATATCATCACGCCAGAACCCTTACAGGGTAGGCAGGGGGTACAGGGCTCCAACAGGCTCTTTCCTTACATACCTCTCTGGCTTCCTCTACTCTCATAGTTCGTCTCATACACGCTCGCCGGTTACGGAGACTCCTGATTTGTCCTTCAGATAAGACCCGGTCTATTTGGTCATGGTAAGATAGTCTAGGTCTTCCCCGGTACCTACATCCCTCCACTTTCGCATTGTATATCAGTTTTGTCATTCTTTCTTCGGTCATTCTTTCTATATGCCTGAACCAACAGAGCATACCCTTTCTCGTCTTTACACCGATACTGTCTTTCATACCTATTTGCTTTCTTACTACGCTGTTGCAAATACGGTCGGTCAGCTTCACTCCGCACATCTTCCGCAGATCTCGCTTGTTTTTTTTGTTCTTAAATTATTGTTATTAACGTCGTTATAAATTAATTATCTCACCACATTCACCACCACATTTCTAGAAATGTCAAATTCCAAACGTCACTTTACCCATGTCTTGTGAAAAATACTACAATTGCATAACAAATTCGGGCTGCTCGTCAATGCACCCTATAAACTTAAGTGTGTTTAATAAAAATGTTGTCTTATATCAGGATGTATCTTGTTTTTCTGTCTATTTATTGCTCAAATCAGACGATTTTTTTTTTATTGATGACGTAGCCGCACACTAAGATTTATTCCTGTGTCGTGGGTGCATTTACAAACATATTCACGTAAACAAATACCCAAACTGAAACAAATAATTGTAGACCACACAAAAATTTGTCCATGCGGGAATCGAAACCGCGACTATTCGAGGCGCGGCTCGCGGCTTAAGCTCTTATCCATCGCGTCAAATCATTTGCCTTAATTTACGTATAATAAAAATCTGTCCGTTCTTCTAAAGAGAGGTGCAACAGTACTACGAGTACAGCTGGGACAAGATGGGGGGCATCGATTACCGCGGCGTGCTGAAACTCTGTGACCAAATCACCCTTAGAACCGACGCTATCCTGAATATTTACGGACCCACGTTTACTAAGGTATTTCAATTGTTTCAGTAAGTTTTTTGAAATATTCTAAGCAACCTTGCGATTGGCCAAAATACATAATATAATAACAAAACAGATATACAATGCGAAAGTGGAAGAATGCAGGTACCGGGGAAGACCTAAACTATCTTAGCATAACCAAATAGAACGAGTCTTTTCTGAAGGGCAAATCAAGAGTCTCCGTAACCGGCGAGCGTGTATGAGACGAACTATGAAAGTGGAGGAAGCCAGACAGGTCTTTAAGGAAAGAACCTGTGGAAACTCTGGACTCTCTGCCTACCCCGCAGGGGTTCTGGCGTGATGATATAGATAGAGATAAATAGATTGGCCTAAATAGATAACTAGAGATTTTAAGTAGGTATACAAGTCGTTCTGCTATTGCAGTTGGTCGAGAAGTTACGCATTTAATCCGTTTACCTATAGGCCAACTCCTTGTGAGATTGACTGACAAATAGTTACAGTCTAAAATATGCGCCTACACGCGCATTCATTACAGAGGAATCCTTTCAAGCGTAGTAGTTTTTTTGTTATTTTTGCAGATAATTATCACTGAATTTTGAATACATTACTTTCCGATGAAAGGTAAAATATTATAGGATCTTTAGCAAGCTGCTTAGCAATATTCACCTCTGTTCACTAGGACTCTTTTCTCCTCTATTTGAGTCAATTAAAGAATTATTTGACTGACGGCTTTGTCTAGAGATCAAGAAGAGCTTGTGTCGCTTCGCCCACTGGATTGAGTAGTCGTTGTTTCGATTCCCGCACGGGACACATCTTTGTGTGACCCACAAATATTTGTTTCGGTCTGGGTGTTTGTGCTTGTCAATTTCATTTGTTAATCGCAATTCCTATGTCGCGGAATTCCTTCAATCAATCAATCAATCAGCCTATCGCAGTCCACTGCTGGACATAGGCCTCTCCTAACACGCGCCATTGCACACGGTCCTCGGCCTTCCGCATCCAGTCTGTCCCAGCGACCTTTTTGAGGTCGTCGGTCCATCTAGCTGGGGGCCATCCTACCTTACGCTTACCAAGTCGCGGTCTCCACTCTAGGACACGTTTACTCCATCGGCCGTCGGTCCTTCTGCAGATGAATTCCTTACGTTTTGAAAAAAGAAAATGTATTTGGATGTTTCGACACCTTATCAAAGATGATCCCTTAGGAAATTTCGTACCTACACAGTGGTGTGCAATCGATGAAGTCTATGTCCAACAGAATACTGCTACATGCTGATATTGATAAATATACACTTTACATTTCTACTTTATCGCTGAAATGAATGATCACATCATGTTTCTGGTTCTTTCTTGTCAATGACTATTCCTCTCCTGGATATGCCCTAGTGTCCAATCCTGTCGACAATGGACGTGTCACTCCTGCGCACTTTGGGGCGGTCGGTCCACAGCGAGTACTTCCTCCGCGGGATGCCGATCATCCAGCAAGACGACGTTATTAGTAACATGTACTTTGTGGACTACGGGGCCGTGGACGTGCGCATTACCAGCGGAGACAGGAGCACCGTGGTTAAGTTGCCCAGGGGCAGGTGAGCATCCTTGAAATAGTTACCCTTCTGACCCCTTTAGCTGCTTAATTTTATATCTCTTTCATAAATGGACAAATTTTGTTACTCTCAATACGTCGAAGTACTCGTTGGATATTGTATCTCTATTATATTATGGTAGACACTTATGTTTCTGCACTATTCTCTTATACCCCCATGAATGCAATGTATACAGAAAGAATTGTAAAACTCATTTTTAAAAGAGTAATCGTGGTGTTTCTTGCCCTTCTTCTCCACAGGTATAACTTTCCGAATGGGTAGAGTATATAGTAATCAATAATTTTCTCTTTTTGACTATTCATAAATGCCTTTTGGTCTACGTAAATAAAAACTTTTGATTTTGATATTAACTATTTGAGTATAGCAGAAAAAGGAGAGAAAGAAGAACAGAAGGGGTGGTAAGAAAATATTTTTCGGAAAAATTCTACTGGGACAGGAAAAGGGTTATCCATCTGACTAAAGCCCAGTGATAGCACTGTCTTGACCAGTGTAGCTGTAAAACATGAGATGTCCATGATGTGGGCCGATTTCATGCCTTACTTTTATAGGCTGTAAATTGGTCGTTATGAAATTCTGGCACAATTCCAGACTCCGGACTGCTATTGAGAATTTTTCGATAAGGAAACTCATACCACTGTTGGAAGCTCAATAATACTAGGATTGGGATATAGGACCTACAGGCACACTATGAGCTACTTGTTCAATGAGGCTAATAAATTATCTTTACAGATTCCACTTATACAAGGTGTAACGTATACAAGCTGTAACATAACAAACGCAAGACCTGAAAGTAGTTTGTTCTAAATCGGTAACTGAATTGATCCCTACAAATTATAATGTATCTTAAATTTTTTTTTATTTACAAAAATGCTTTTACACCTTTAGTGCGCTATAAAAAACTAAATTGATTCTTGATTCATAACAATAAGGAGATTTCAAATGCATTCCTTAAACGGAATTTCTCAAAACGAACACATACATGTGCAAGTTTCATTGTTAATTGGGGTATATAAGTGCTTAAAAAACGGTAAAAGCCTTTAAATTTGGAAATTTATTTTTGGTTTTGAATTTATGAAGCAATTGTCTAATCGGGATGTCTGAGGTCTTGCGTTTACTATGTTACACCTTGTATAACGCAAGACCTTAGACGCCCCAATTAGTTTATTGTTTTACGAATTCAATACAAAAATGAAACTTTCAAGTTTAAGAATTTTCTACCATTTTTTAAGCAGTTGCTTACCCAAATTAACCATAAAACCTGTACTTTAGTGTGCATACTGAGGTATATGCACCGATTAGAAATGCATTTCAAATCACCGCATTACTGTGAATTATGATTAAATTTTGTTTACTACAGTAGATTGAACCAAGCATTAGCATTTCTTGAAAATTGAGATAAAATAGTTGAAGTCAATTCAGTTGCCGATTTAGAACAAACTACTTTTTAAGTCTCTATTCCCTGGGTCAAACAGGTCAAATATCTAGGGGTCACTGTCTATATCATCACGCCAGATCCCTTGCGGGGTAGGCAGAGATCTAGGGGTCACTCTATACAATACCATGACCATCGGCCCGCACATCAAGTGAGTCCGTAACCGAGCAGCCTTTATGCTCGGTCGTCTTTACACTATGATCTGCAATCGGAGTAAAATGTCCCTCACGAAAAAACTTGTGTACGGCCTATGACATGACGTACGCTTGTGAGGTGTTCGGGCACGCCGCCCGCTCTCACATCAATAGACTCCAAACGGTTCAATCCCGTTTCCTACCGTGGTTCATACGGAATTGATCTCCATCCCTATCTCGGTCTCGAACCTATTCGCGCCTGTATTAAAAAGGCGACAACCCGATATCTCGCGATCGCGTCTAATCATAGGAATCCACTAATCGTAACCACCGCCGACTACGAACCTGATTCTCTCCTATCAGCCGCTACCGCCGTCCGCGGCATTTTCTCACCGACGCCCTTACATTCTTTCTTTCGGATACAGATACCGCACACAGGATCAGACACCGACCTCGCCGGCGAGGTCGAATAATCCCTTGCCTGCCGGCAGGTGGAGAGTACCACGGCGAGACACCTAGTATACACCCTCCCCCATAGCGATTGCCCAAGCCGAGACTGTTCCTCCTTGAGGTGCCCTTGAGCTAGTTTCCCCCTTGCCCTTCTGGATCGAGCGTAGTGGTTGCACGCTCGCTCTCTTACCCGGTGAAGCTGTACTGTGTAGATCATTCACACACACACGCACACGCACACGCACACGCACGCGCACGCGCACGCGCACGCGCACGCGCACACGCACACGCACACGCACACGCACACGCACACGCACCCGCACACGCACACGCACACGCACACGCGCACGCGCACACACACAAATCTTGCGTTAATTATGTTACATGTTGTATTTTAAATATTGAATAACTTTATGTACTGTTGATAAAAGGCAAAATTGATTCCTGAGACATTTTCTATCGAACTACCTTAGGGGTTTATTTTAATCTACCTATTTTAATCCGTACTTGTGCAGCGTGTTCGGTAACCTGGAGCCGGTGGCGACAGACAGGTGCCCCATGACCGTCGTCGCCATGAGCAGGGTCCACCTTCTCATGATTAACTCCTGCGCATTCTACCACATCATTAGCGACTTCCCGCAGGCCAGGATGCTTATCAATAAGTACAGGGAGGATAACGCGGTAAACCCTTCAGATTTTTCTTTATGCTCTTTATATGCTTCTTTATGCTTTCTCTATGTAAATGTATTGGTGTACAATAAAGAGTAATCTATCTAATCTATCTATCTATCTTCGTTAAATTGAAAGTAAACCTTGCATCAAAATGTGCTTAAAATAAAGCCTCAAAAAATAAAAAGTCACCCCAACTCAGTTGCAAATAAGCAGTGATACTCAGGCAAGCACCGTTGTCGTTTCGAAAGCATGTGCGTATTAAAAATAAACTATCACTTGCTTTAACGTTAAAGGAAAACATCGTGAGAAAACCTGCATGCCTAAGAGATTCTCGAAGGTGTGTGAGGTTCGCCAACCCGCACTGGGCCAGCGTGGTGGACTATGGCCTAAACCCTCTCAGTTTGAGAGGAGGCCCGTGCCCAACGGTGATACAGTTTCTTAGCAGGGCTAATATCGTAACTCAATTCGAAACGAGCGCATTAAATTACAATTACAGCGGAGAAATGTTTTAGTTATTGCGTCACGATGCAGGTTGAAAAGGAGTAGAGTACTTTAAAAAAATGTAAAATTGACTTTTTGCGAGTTTACTTGCAGACCCTGCAAGAAAAGATACAAAGAAAAGTAATCACCGAATCAC
The DNA here is from genome assembly GCA_905147815.2 of Phalera bucephala. Taxonomy (NCBI): domain Eukaryota; kingdom Metazoa; phylum Arthropoda; class Insecta; order Lepidoptera; family Notodontidae; genus Phalera; species Phalera bucephala. Next base: position 30,042,554 of record LR990622.1, read on the forward strand.
CCTTTCCTTAATGTGCTAGTTTACAAGCTAAGTTTGCAGGCTACAAATAAATTCACACAATCCAAATCACATTTTGTAGTTATCCCAATACTTTCCAGGCAAAATATCTTTCATCAGTTCTATTAGATAGTAAGCTTAGGTAAGGAAGTTCAAAAAATATAATAGTCCGCGGTCAGCCAACACAAACAGAGCAACTCGTTAAATCATGTATGTTGGCGCAGCAAATGACCGCTTTTTATGACCCCGTTATAAAATCGAGACAGAATCGATTTATCGACCGATCGATGATTTTTGGTTTATAGATTCTTACTTATAGTTTAAAATGCATCGGTCATGAACATATTTATAAACACCTTTTAAAAACAAGCCTTTATAGCAGAAAGATATCTTGCTTAGTTGAGGAACTCCTATGGCTTCCTTCCGGCTCAATCATCAGACCCTGGACACTAACCGGGTCTAAAGTACTCGTCAAGACAAATCCAATGAGCCCAAACACGGAGGGGTTATATAGAGTGGGTGATTCCGTTGGCCACCTTCGGCTCATCGCCAGGCCTTGACCATTGGTTGTTTAGTCAATACATATCAATACCAATCTAAAAAGCCTAAACACGGGGGATTATTTTGTTAACATGTTCCTATGGCCTCCTTCCAACTCCATCATGAGACCAGCTTCATGGTACCATATTATTGCATTATCACCGGACTTACATACGTATGCCAAATTTCAGCTCAATCGGATGCTTCACAAGATTTGAACGGGAAAGACAGACAGGCAGACATACGAACATTGCAAGTTAAATAAAAGCTTGTAAAAAGAAGTGGTGTATTCCACTAGTACTCTACACTCACATTCCCCGAGTAGTGTAATCAGATGCTTGCGTGCAATTAGCCTATGTCCAGCATTGGACTGATTATGATGATACGTTCTTCAGCATTACATAATGGGCAACGTGACGGAGCAACACAAGTTGAAACACCAGCGCAGTCTGACGGGCGGAGGGGGTAAGATCGTGCGCAGCAAGCGCGGTGGCTTCCTCAGGCAGCTGTTCTTTAACAAGAAGGTGCTGCAGATGTACTTGATCATAGTCTGCATGGTGTGCGTGTACGCTGACATTTATAACGCTGGATTTCAGGTGAGTTTATATAAGTAACATTATAATATTGTGTTATACGCACGCTGTTTAATGGCAGTGAGAGTTAGGTATGCAAAAAAGATAAGGAACCAGGATATATCCTGCCGAAATGCGGAGTCTCGCCAGCCGATCGCTACACAGCGTGGCGCAGCGTCTAGGTATGAAAGAGAGTATCTGTGTAGAGATGAGGTATACTACAGTGGTTTGGACATACATAAAGTCGGAGATATTAATGACTAAACAGATATACATTGCGAAAGTAGAATGATGTAGGTAGGTGCCAGGGAATACATAGATTATTGTAATATGGGCCAAATATATACCATATGTGTAACTCCGCTAGCCACGACCCATATTTTTGAGAAGCCAATTTGCATCTGGCTATAGCAGTCAGTGATTCGTGGCCCCCTAATACGCAGGCTCCATTACATTACCATCATTGTACTGGATGTGTAAAGCACAAAACCAGCCGTCGTGACAATATTTGGGAGAGCTTTTTTCTGCAGCGGACGTCTTGTCTGATGGTTATAATGAATATTTATTTATTTATTTAAAAGCCACACCATTGACAATTCACAAATTATAGATTGATATATTATGTCCATTTATCATTATACTGTGTGAAGTATCTTTGTAGGCGCGTATAATACTTTCTAATATGGGTACTAAAATTATAATATGCCAGAATACCTATTACCCCACAGGATTTCTAGTGCATGATCCCTTTTAAGGTTGCATCTTTTATCTCAATCCTCACATTTAATATCAAATATTCAAATGCTCAGTAGTTAGCAGATGTCATTGTTAAGGTCGTATCTTTTATAACCGCAATGTACATACACACTTGCAGGACAACAGGATCGGCCTGATCATCGGCCTGTACGTTCTGGACTTGTGTTTCTGCTTGAAGATATTCATACAGTACACTACGCCGATGATGGTGGACAGCGCCAGCGTAAAAAGAATACTCATCGCATCTCGGAAAACGTAAGTCTTGTGTAGTCAAATTTACGCATTTATACTACATACAGACATTATCTAACGAGATGATGAGATGAGGCGTTCGCAGCGGTGCAGGAGAGTGGTGTTCTGAACCATGGTTAAGTAGCGTTCTGCTAGAAATGCGTAGCCAATTAAGGAATTTCCATTTTCGAACATCTTCGGAAGGCACGCTTAGCTATTAGTCCTAGTTACGATGAAGTGCTAACCAAAGTTAAGCCAAAGTTAGAAGCTTTATAGGCGTCTTGATAATTTTCAATAGTAGGTGGCCACAAACTCGTCCTCTATTACTTTGGCAAATAACCTCGTTAGAAAAACACGTAGTACCCCTCTGCTATCGATAGGGATCTATTTACAGTTCCTGAATTAATGACTGGTACTTGCTTACGGGGAAGGAAAACATTCTAAAGAAAAGTTTTTTGTACCCGTGCAATACTGTTTGACATTACAGGTACTTCCAGGGCGAGTTTAGGTACGACCTTGCGTCCTGCTTACCGTTCGAGGTGCTTAGCTTCCTAAGCTATGAGCATCGGTGGCTCATCTTCTCTTGGCTCCGACTCAACAGGACTATAAGGATTGTTAGTTATTGGAACAGCTTACTAAAACAGTTCTCCATGTAGGACGAAGTAAAAATGTAGTTTCTGACATGACAGTTGGAATAACAGCTGGTCGTAAGACTTAACTACTACTAACTAACTTAGCAACAAATATCACCAATAGCAATAGTTCAATCTGAGGCAGTACTCTGGTGTCACATCGGAGAAAAGCTCGTTTAAATTGGATGCTGTCAGAAGCAGGACAACACTCGTTGGGGTAGCAAGGGCGAGATAATAGAGACATTTAAAGCATACTAGGCGCAAATATTTTATCCTACTTCTTCTATTTTCTTTATTTCTAATTAAATATGTTGCGATTTCCAAAACAAAGCGCTCCCCGGGAGTCCCCGAGGTTCAAATCCTCGTGTTATCGATGGAGAACATTGTAGATCCTGGCTTACAGGAGTTACAGTGGGGTATGTTGCGAGCATGAACCTATAAAAAATCCTCACCGTTAGTTGGTTATAACCCGACAATGGTTGATGTCTGCTATGCAACCGGTCGTGAAGACGCTGAATACAGTTGCCGACTCTACAACACGTAATTATGATATTTAGGTAGGTACTCGTTTATTCGTTTCGCAGGAAATCTTCAGAAAAACCCCAGTAATCTGTAACAGAGATTGAGGAATATGAAACGCTTACCACACTAAAATAACCCTGCCTAAAGTGGTCTATTTCCACCCCTCTGGGGTTACGAGATCTCTCGATAAAACGCAGTAGTTAAACGTGATTTATATCCAAAGTATGACGTCACCAGCCTAAGCGAGTGCAGTTATATTATAGTAATTGCACGCGAATGGCTGTGCGTTATTTGTTGTTCCATGTAAGTGATGGTAAGCTGTGCTTTTTGAAGTGACTCAGACAAAAGAGCATACGATTTTCGAAACTACCACGGACACTTAATCTACCTGAAACAAAACGTTGTAACGCGTCGCGGTACTGTATGTAGGCTGACGAGGAAGTTAGTTTTAATTACGTCATATGGATTCAGCTCCTACGTGTGCGACGGAAAGGAATGCATTTCGAATAGACGCCAAGCAAAATACCACACGATTCCACCGAGGACAGCAGGGCATTGGACATGCACGCATGGCAGCGAATTATTTGGTTCTTAAGAACGTACCTCTACACTAGAAATTATTCCTGGGACGTGTGTACGGTTACAAATATAAAATCCACATACAAAAACACCCAGACCGAAATAAACATTAGTGAGTCACACAATAATTTTTCCCGTGCGGGAATCGAACCCGCAACTTCTCGATCCAGAGGGTCAAGCCAAGGCACCTGTTATCTGTGACCTTCGTGGGTTACCAAAAGAGTCGGTCGACGTTATAAACTGGCTTGGCTATGGCTTTAGCTCTCTTTATCCCCTGGTCTGGCGCCCAGGGTACGATCTACCGGTGCCTGAACAGCAGCAACGAGCGGATCACCGTGAACCTGATCCTGAGCACGGTGTTCGCGGTGCTCATCTGGTTCTCGCTGTTCGTGCACTCCACCTCCTGCGTGTGGTACTTCATCGCGCTCATGCACGACCACGTGCAGCCCAACTCCTCTTGGATATACCAAGGTATCCACGTCATTACGCGAGATCCCTTGCGAAGCAGACACAAATATATGGGGTGACCCGGAATTAGGATAACGTGCCGAATGTTATTGGATTTATATGTACTTTTTTCACATTTCTATACTCGATTTGTATTGATTAAAAAAAAACAATTCGCGAAATATATAAAGTTCTTCAGGCTGACGCATAAAGTCAACAACTTTGGCCATGATACCTATTCCAGGTCAACCTGTTCCAACTATAAGAGTGGAAAAAGCGAGAGAGGTATAAATAGAAAGAACCTGTAGGAACTCTGTACTAACATAACGACCAAAATAATAATTTTAATTTAAAAACAAGCTTTTATAACAAAACCTCAATGGCAATATCTTGCTTAGATGGGTAGTTCCATTGGCCATCTTCCGGCTCCATCATTAGACCAGCTCCATGCGTCCCGCCTACAGTGTGACGACTGTCGCGCTGCCGAGCGCCGGCCGAGCGTCAGCCGAACGTCGCCGTGTGGCTCCGTCAGCTATTTGACCAAACCTATAACGTAATTTGCTCAATAATGTTATACAGATTCGGGCCAATCCTGGTGTCACGACTCGTACATTTGTTCCCTCTACTTCGTTGTAACGACATTTACACAAAATGGAGTCGGAGATATACTGCCAAAGAACCACACTGAGGTATGTATTAACGTTAAGAAGCTGGTGTAAAACATATTACACCAGCTTCTTAACGGGAGAGGTAAACTACACCAACAAGCTATGTTCTTATCGACAGCCGTATCGACAGCCGTTGCCTCTTCCACTTTGATGGTTAATAGTTATGTTCTCGTCATCGATCAATATTATGGAATACTAGTTATAAACTGTAGACTAGTTTTTCCTGTGACTCTGTTCGTGTGATATTTTTGTACATAGCCTATAGCACGAATGTTTAGCCTTACTATATATTATCTCCTAATTAAATTCGAATCACAACCTAATAGGTAGGTTGTGATTAAATAACAAACATCCAACTTTCCAAATTTTCAAACTTCTAGATAGCAGTAACCTGCGCTCCACCCACTATATTATTTGAGCAAGTCCCATGAACTTAGGTTACATCATTTGAAACCTAACATGGTACACTAACCTTGTAAACACAATATAGTCATAGGTTCGAATCGGTCGGACAAAGTTCATGAAGTTTTTACTCGAAAATTTCCCAGTGGCAGTCTAGAGAGTAGGATTTTGCCCAGTAGGTATATTAGGAGTAAGTTAACCTCGTGTTTCATTTCCCTGTGAACGCGTGGTCCTTCCACATAGTCCGATCGATCGGGCCACGTATTTTATTTTCCTATTGGTTCGATTAGGCAATGATAAAAGCAGTGATAGCCTAGTGGTTAGACCGTTGGACTGCAAAGTCAGAGGTCTCGTATTCAAAGCAGGCAAGCACCTCTGTCTTTTATTAAGCATGTGCGTGTTAAAAATTAATTATCATTTGCTTGGAAAAACACCGTGAGGAAACCTGCGTGCCAGAGAGTTTCTCGAAGGTGTGTGAAGTTCGCCAACCCGCACTGGGCCAGCGTGGTCGACTACGGCTTAAACCCTCTCAGTTTAAGAGGAGGCTCGTGCCCAATGCTGGGACAGCTTCTCATGAGGGCTAAAGAAATAAAAAAATTGGTTCGATTTATCGGACTAAGTGGAATCACAAATTCTAATAGTCCGATTGTTCGAACTACAGGATGCTACAGGATCGGAGCACAAGTAAATGTGAGTACTTAATCTGTATCATAATCTATATCTAATACATAATTTAAACATAATCTAGCAGACCGAGAAAGCATAATAAGTAATAAAATCCATTAAATAAAGTAATGAAAGATTCAGTGCAGTGGTTAAGAGCTTAAGCCGCTCCGCCCACTGTGTCTAAAAGTCGCGGGTTCGACTCCCATATGGGACATTTGTCCCGTGTGGGAGTGTGTGACCCACAATTATTTGTACCGGTCTGGGTATTTTTGTATGTAAATTTTCATGTTTGTAAACGCACCCACGATACAGGAATAAATCCTAGTGAGGAGATGCGCATTTAAAAAATGAAAGGATAGTAATAAAATTCTTATTATATCGTCATGTTTTAAACTGCAGCAATAGGACGTCGCCGTCGTCAATTTTCTAAAAGGACCATAAAAATGCAGATTGAAGCTGACCGACCGTATTCGCAACAGCGTAGTAAGAAAGCGATGAGAAAGGGTATGCTCCGTTGGTTCGGGCATATAGAAAGTATCTCAGAAGAAAGAATGACAAAACAGATATACAATGCGAAAGTGGAAGGATTTAGGTACCGGGGAAGACGTAAACTATCTTTCCATGACCAAATAGGCCGAGTCTTATCTAAAGGTCAAGTCAAGAGTCTCCGTAACCGGCGAGCGTGTATGAGACGAACTATGAGAGTGGAGGAAGCCAGAGGTATGTAAGGAAAGAACCTGTTGGAACTCTGTACTCTCTGCCTACCCCGCAAGGGATCTGGCGTTATTATATAGATAGATAGATGGACCAAAAACAACGGGTTTAAATTAACGATAGTGCTCAGTCTGATTCTCTAATGGAACCAATAGGAGAAAAATGTTTACGTGGTACGATAGCGTAATAAGCGGTAGGACCACGCGGTCACAGGGTTTCGTTAGGGTCTAACATCGTTGGCGAAATGTAAATACTTGTTAATTTTTTATATTATATGCATTTTTATGATACATTAACCCGCTATAAAATTTATCCTTGTGTTATTTGTAATATTCTCATGTATGTGAATGTTATTTTTATGAGAATAAAGTTTCTATAACCATAAATGAGAGACTGGTTCTTGAGGGGAGACCGCGTGTCGGCAAACGTAGTGTAGGACGCCCTGTAGCTAGGTGGGACGACGATATTCGTAAGGCAGCGGGCAGGGATTGGAAGAGGAGAGCTGAAGATCGAGCTCAGTGGCGTGCTATGGGAGAGGCCTACGTCCAGCAGTGGACTGACACGGGCTGATGATGGTGATGATGAACCATAAATGTGGGTAGAGGCAATATACCTTTATGCCCCCGCTTGTGATATGTGTATCGGGGTTATATTTTTTATTTTGAAAATCCTTTGAAGTTTTTTCAAAGAACCGGTCTATTGATCCCGCATTTATAATCCTAACAACCGTGACCTATAACGTTGGCGTGTCGCGTTCAATTCTAACGACCAATAAAACAATGAATCCGTGTAGTTAACTAAAAGTACAGCTTATATCAGCTACTTAACACCGTCACGCTTATATTCCCTAACCGGAGGTGGCAGAGGTAAACTTCGTATATTCACATTTCGCTAAAAATGTTGTGTTCCAATGTAATAAAAGATGCTTATCGCCACTATTTATTACACTTTTCGAGGTCTAGACTGTTAGTGAGAATGTTTTACTAGAAAAACACAGCAACACTGTATCCGACCTAGGATTTTACCTCATGACTTGATGGGGGTAAATATATCAGCTACCTATTCCATAAAACGTAAAGGAGATGCGTCAAAATGGTTGTCAAGCTTTTTTCTGTGCCATATACGAAAATATAATTTCACTTAACCCTGGCAAAATATACACTATAAATAGTGTGCAACAATGTAAATGCGTATTAAAAATTCTTATTAAAAATTAATGATCACTTGCTTTAACGGTGAAGGAAAACATCGTGAGGAAACCTGCATGCCTAAGAGTTTCTCGAAGGTGTGTAAAATTCGCCAACCCGCACTGGGCAGCGTGGTGGACTATGGCCTAAACCCTCTCAATTTGAGAGGACGCCCGTGCCCAACGGTGGGACAGTTTCTGTACAGGGCTAACATTATAATGTTAATGCAAAAATGCAGGACATTGCTCTGACTGCACAGAGTGATTGGCATATCACCGATTGACCTGTAAGACCTCCGCGCCATACTGTAGCCAGCGCCAGCTGCATAATAGATCGATGTTGTCTACAAAGTGATGAAGCTGCTTTATTTAATCTGTGGCTATTACAAGCGGGACAGGATAGGGCGTGTTTTGGCTGAACGTCAAATTTTGAGACATTGAATAGTGCATACATCGTTTGGACAACCGGCGTTACACACATGTTGTTAGGTCACAAGCAAGAATGTTCAGTGACATTGTTAACTATTCTGTATTATGCATTGACATACAGTATTGATAGATAGATAACTCTTTATTGTGCACCAATAACAAACATGTTAAGATAAAAACAAGAAAAAAAAGAAGACTATATGTAACACAATGGGCGGCCGTATCGCTAAAATCTCTTTTTCTTTTTTTTAAAAAACGTAGCCCCACACTAGGATTTATTCCTGTGTCGTTGGTGCGTTTACAAACATGAAAATTTACATACACAAATACCCAGACCGGAACAAATAATTGTGGATCACACAAAGATTTTTCCCGTGCGGGACTCGAACCCGCGACTATTAGACGCAGTGGGGAGAGCGGCTTAAGCTCTTAACCACTGCGCTAAATAATCTCTTCCAGGCAACCTTGGGATAGAGAAATTGTTTTGGTCGTGGCATAGACGGTGGCGGACTAGTCAAAAAAAAATAGTAATAAATAGTTACAGTAAATAGCTAGCGGTATAGACTAAAATATAATATATAAACGCAAACACATACAACAAAATACGATATAATAGAGGTATACAATACAAAATCACTACAACACATAATTACCTATTTAGATATGACAGTAGGATCCGGTGGACAAAGAGATAAATAATGCTTTCTCACCTGATCTTAGAAGCTCTCTAGTATAGTACAAACATACTTATTTTTCTATCTAGCATTAACCAAGAGCCGTCTTCTTTTTCAACTTCAGCCGAAAGACTATTCTATATATGCGTTGAAATATAAACATCATCATCATCATCATCATCTCAGCCTATACTTGTCCACTGTTGAACATAGGCCTCCCCAATCGCTTTCCAGCGTAACCGGTCCGATGCCACCTGCATCCAACGATTTCCTGCGATTTTCACAAGATCGTCGGTCCATCTGGCAGGTGGTCGTCCCACGCTGCGCTTGCCAATACGTGGTCTTCTTCTACGAATCTCCTCATTCCTGATTCGATCACGTAGAGAAACGCCGAGCATAGCTCTCTCCATAGCTCGCTGAGCAACTCTGAGCTTTTAATATGTTACTTACTTTACTCTGACATATAATAATAATATAATAATATTAGCCCTGTTAAGAAACTGCCCCACTGTTGGGCACGGGCCTCCTCTCAAACTGAGAGGGCTTAGGCCAAAAGTCCACCACGATGACCCAGTGCGGGTTGGCGAACTGCACACACCTTCGAGAAACTCTTAGGCATGCAGGTTTCCTCACGATGTTTTCCTTCACCGTTAAAGCCAGTGATAATTATTTTTAATACGCACATGCTTTCGAAAAGACAGAGGTGCGTGCTTGGGTTTGAACCCGAGTCCTTTGACTTTGCAGTCCAACCGTCTAACCACTAGGCTATCACTGCCTTCTGCGTTGACATATATTATAGTACAAATATACTTATTTTTCTACCTAGCATTAACCAATAGTCGTCTTTTTTTCTTCTTCAGCCGAGAGACGTCCACTGTAGGAGATAGGTCTCCGCCAATGATGCTCACGACAACTAGCTTCGTGCTATACACATCTAAGATTCGTCTTATGTACTTATCAATGCTTTTGATCTTTCAAGTCTTATGATGGCCGTCACGAAGCTCGTCGACGTGGTAGCGATCTTTGGTCTTTGTTCTGCGGTGGACCTCTTTCAACTAATTATGATAATTATTTCTGTAGAAATTGTTGAGTAGAGCCCGTGGTTTGTTGGGGTAAGGTCAGGAGACAAAGCACACTGCAAGGAAACCTCTTGTATATAGTCTATTCCAATCAAATATGAAAACTTTTTCAACAAACCATCTCAATTTTTAGATTTTTTAGTTGTGATTACAATCTACGAGTATAACATGCAGGCGACAGTATTTCCGAAGACATCGAAATGAATATATTGTTAGCAAGAAATTTGACGTTTTTATATTGAGTGAATAGTTTTAAGGTTTGATTGGAATAGATTATAGTGATGTTTATTGTTCGACTGACTGAAGTACTCGACAGAACAACTGGTTGACCGAACAATGTTTCACGCAATGTTTTTTCGTAATTTCCTAAAAACTGAAACGAAATTCTAAAAATCTGGCAACGACATCAGCCTACAATGCCAAAACTGATCCGGTTGCCTGTCGCTAACTGCAACCAACGAGAATCAATTACCTGCCTTCTGGAGCCGCCGGGTATTACTAACTACTGTTTATGAATGTATTTTTTTAATAAGTTAACATTTACTTAATCATTTATATTTACCGGCTAGCCGGCACTTAAGCCATAAGGCGCAGCTGGCCATACATAACGGAGTTCTTGTCCCAACGCTGTTATATGGTAGCGGGAGCTGGTATGTAAGAAGGAGAATGAAAGTAGGATAAATGCGGTAGAAATGCGAGCTCTGCGGAAGATGTGCGGAGTGAAGCTGACCGACCGCATTTGCAACAGCATAGTAAGACAGCGAGTAGGTATGAAAGATAGTATCGGTGTAAAGATGAGAAAGGGCATGCTCCGTTGGTTCGGGCATATAGAAAGAATGCCAGAGGAAAGAATGACAAAACAGATATACAATGTGAAAGTGGAAGGATGCAGGTACCGGGGAAGACCTAGACTATCTTACCACGACCAAATAAACCGAGTCTTATCTGATGGAAAAGTCAAGAGTCTCCGTAACCGGCGAGCGTGTATGAGACGAACTATGAGAGTCGAGGAAGCCAGTGAGGTATGTAAGGAAAGAACCTGTTGGAACTCTGTACTCTCTGCCTACCCCGCAAGGGATCTGGCGTGAGGTTATAGATAGATAGATAGATTTATATTTACCAATGAAAACCGTTTTTTCTAGTTAAAAAAAATCACCGTCACGCCTTATTCCCCAAACGGGGGTAGCAGAGGTGTACTGAGTACACCCACTTTTCGCCGACGATGTTACGTCCCATGTGATAGAGCGCGAGCCTTTTGCCATATAACGGGCACAATTCCAAAAAATTTCCAGTGTGACTCTAGAGTCACACTGGAAATTTTTCGTTAGAAAACTTATTTTTTCCAACCTAGGATTTGAACCCAGGACTACGTGATCACGTAGTACTTATAATAAATATCCTGGATGAAATTTTACAGGTAGGTATTTAGTAATAATAGTTTACGCTATTTGAGTGTATCACGTCTAGTTCAAAAATAACTTGTACATCGTAGACCCGTTCATGTAAAACAATATATTCCTTAAATATTAATTGATGGTAGGTAATATGTAATACTGACTTCGCATCGGGTAAGTTCCTTCGCAATGTTTAGATCGAGAGAAGTTTTTGATACCTTTTTGTGTATGTGCGTGATCTACGCTGTTGGCCGCGGGGCCTTTACAACTTCACCGCACAAAAGGGCGAGCGTGCAACCACTACGCTCGAGCCAGAAGGGCAAGGAGGAAACTAGCTCAAGGGCGCCTCAAGGAGGAACGATGTCGGCTTGGGCTGTCGCTATGGGAGAGGGCATATACTAGGTGTCTCGACGTGGTGCTCTTCACCGGCCGGCGGGCAAGGGGCTTTCGACCTCACCCGCGAGGTCGTGTCTGATCCTGTGTGCAGTGTATTTGAAAGAAGGGGAGTAAGGGCATCGAGGGGGTCGGTCAGAATATGTCGCGAGCGGCGGTAGCGGCTGATAGGACGGTTAGGGGGTTCTGATGGTTGGACGCGTTCGCGAAGCAGCGGGTTGTCGCCTCTTTAATATAGGGGCGAATAGGTTCGAGACCGAGCCAGGAATTGAGTCTTCGTTTCTTTGGCTTGCTTGGTTGGTAGTGCCATTATATCCTCGGAGTAAATTGACATTTACAATGTTGTCAGGGTGTAGCACTTTTTAAATGCACACTGAGTGTAATTCATTTTTAGTTTAATGAAAACAATTTCATTATTTTTATGGTATATAATTTTTTTGGCCAAATTTTATTGTAATTTATTTATTACATAATTAGCACGGTTATACACCATTTATACTAATTTATATAAACATTAATTTAACACAAAAGTATCAACATTAATTCATCCTTCTCATAAAACCTCTGTCATTCATACAAAATTTTCGACTATCCATTAGCAAGCACATCACAGTTAGGATTAAAATCCAGAAGAGGATTCATATGTCGATAAATAAGTTATCTTAGCACACACACTAGTCATCTTCTTGATGCATTGACATCTATCAAGTGGACCTCTAAAAATCTCCCCACCCAACGTTTTGGCCCCGCGACCTCTTGCGGATAGCTTCCTGTGAAACTCTACATCGCTTTTATCATATTATACATTTTGTATAAAATTGTTTCATATTCGCAAAATATCAGATCCAACAAAGTTACACATAAATAATGATAATTTATTGTCTGCTTCCTGTCAATATTGTAGCGAGGCCGGAGGCGCGCATTACGTTTAATTTCGAATTATTGAATATAAATCAAAATTATATTATTGCTTTTGACATGAAAATATAAATTTAATCTGTCATAAACCAGTCCTAGATACTATAGATTTGTTTTATTAATATTATTATTCTCATTTAATATTTGTAAGCAAAATTTATCGTAGATACCACCAGCTCCTTAAATAATAACAAATTATGGTAGAGTTACTAAGGAACAATCGTGAGAGATATTAATTATATATAATAATAATAAAACGCAGATCACTTACTTCTATACGCCGCATTGCGATGTCTAGGGGGTAAGTGGTTCATGCCGTTTGGACGCCGTGGTCATATGAGTAAATATCCCAACTGGGGAAACCTTCATTTAAACCTGTTATCTCCTTGGGCAGCGTGTATTTGTGTGAATGGTGTACGCTGTTAGCCAAGGAGCCTTTACAATTTACTAACAGATGCCTACCGCGCTACACCTACAAGGTCTCCAGCAGGAAGAGGAAGACGGCAACTAGCTCAAACGCGCCTCAAGGAGGAACAGACTCGGCTTTGGATGTCGCTATGGGGAAGAGCATATACTAGGTGTCTTGCCGTGGTGCTCTGCACCGCCGGCAAGCATTCTTCGTCCTAGCCGGCGAGGTCGATGTCTGATCCTGTATGCAGTATCTTATACAAAAAGGGAGGTAAAGGCTTCGGGAGAACTGAAGCGGCGTGTACCTACGAGGCCAAAGTTCATTAATACGTCGTGTACGTGCATTGCGCAGGTGATCTTCGTGTCCATACTACAGATAATTTCCGCTCTCGTGTACATGATATACGTGGGCGAGGTCTCCAACCTGATCCAGTACCAGTACTTCAGGCCCTTCACCTTCTACAGCAAATACCTGGAACTACAGGTATACCAAATAATTTATGCTTAGTTTATAATCGATATCAAAATGGCGGCCGTGTGTATCCAATCTTACTCATCTTGCAATATATTGATGGGATAATTCTATCTACCTATCACTATCTATATCATCACGCCAGATCCCGTGCTTTAATATTTTTATTTTTACAAAGTTGATTTGCATTTACGTGTAAAATAGTAGATTGGAAAAGCATGTTTTAAAATCACGGCACCTTATTTTTCTTATTCACGATTCCGAGATTTTAAATACCAATTTTGTTTATAAAACGAATAAGCGAATGATTACTTCATTCGGACAGATTTGTAGTGTAAATGAACTCGTAATTAACATTTTACGGTTCTTACATGTTCATTAAAAAACTAATTTATCTGACAGCTTTGCAAGTATTTTGGCATAACGCTGCACCGCCTCTGCTCATGACGTGAGCGATATAAAAAAAACAAAGCAACAATGTTTTTCGCGCCGTGGAAATATGAAGACAGCGACTGTGTGTTGTAGAGTTGAGCAAAATTATCTGTGAAATGGAATTAGGTATTTATGTCTGTATACACGGTGTAATTTTAGTCGTCCTGGAGCGAAAGCTCAGGTGATGTATCCAATGCCTACTGTGCATTGGTAATAAAAATTAATTAAAATAACTTTGATAAGTAACTTCTACCAACTGACCTATCGAAATATCATACATAGCTGGGGTAAAAATCCGGAACACCGAAGGTATTTACCGGCCAGCTAACGAGCCAAGCCGCCCCTCAATGCTATTTTGCACTTGGTATAGGTTAAACGTTGGTTAATTAATGCACTTAATTCGTATTGTTATGGAGATGTTACTTTATGAAATGTTTTTTATTACCGATAAACAGTAGGCATTGGGTACATCACCGAGACTTTCACTCCAGGACGACTAAAATTACACCGCGTTATACACACGGTGTAATTTGATGACAATAGGCAATATATACATAGGTTCCAAAGATCGTCGCTGTTATGTATACAACACACGTCTGCCATCCTCGCTTAGGGAATTTTATACTATTATTTCTAGGTCCGAAAAAGAATCACGCCCACAAACACGCGCTCAGTGGCAAGGGTTTTGTATCTATTCTCTTGTCGCTATGCGTTGTGAAATGTAATTCCCGTACATTTTGTATTTATCTATTAACATTAACGACTGTATAACGTCAACTTGGCCACAGCTCCCGGGGCTTAACTCTGCTATTTTAGAGAAAATGTATTTCATTGTCATTAAAGTTGTTGATTTTTGACAGATTTGATAAGCCTGTAACTAAATGGTGTCACTATGGGCATCCATTGGCATACCACTTGAAAAAATCGAAACCACGCTTAAATAAAGATTTAAATTTAGTAGTAGTTGTTCAATAAGGGCTATTTTTGCTGTTGACAATAATGGTCTTTTCAATTTAATTGTAATCGTTTAAGAATGTGATAGTTAATTTAATAGAGTACCAATGTTTGGCGCAATGCTTATTGAATGGTTATTGCAGCATGCAATAATGACAAATTACGTAAAATAGCAGAGTTAAGGCCCTGGTCTTAGAGAATCCCCCTGAATAATACGTCTCACTTCAAGCGCACGTCTGTGTGCGTGATTCATACTTAACTGTTTAATAAACTGTGACATAGGTCTCTGTCCTACAGTAGACGTCTTTCTAAAGATGCCGTTTCATAATCAGAATATTTTCTATTCATGTAAACCATAATAGTATTTATGAATCGTTTGACGGCATCCAGGAGTTTCTGAAGAACAACCGCGTGTCGAAGAACCTGGTGACCCTCGTAAACAAGTACTCACTGCACATCTGGCGAGAGTCGCGCGGCCTGCAGATCCCGCACTTCCTCAAGATCGCCCCGCACTCTCTCCGGTTGAGGATCATGGCTACCGCTTACTTACACCATCTTGACAGGGTAACGTCAGGGGGGTTAAATCATACTGATGGGAAATTTCTAGTTTCCAAAAGTTACAGGAAGTGCTAAACTGAGGAGAAAAAGACGCCATATGAACGAACAAAAAAAACATAACCTATTTCAGAAATTAGATGCTGAACTGCTTTCTAAAAATCAAATTGATACAAAATTTACATTCATAAAAATATAGATATTTTGATATGACCGTGGGCCGCTAGAATCACGACGAATTTCTTCTAAACGTGACCTGTTTTATTACACAGCATAATAAAGGACTGTATTTTATCTTCACCCCTAACAACTTATGCTTCCTTTTAGCACCATATCTTCGAAGACTGCGAGCCAGCGTTCCTACGCCAACTAGTTGGATGTCTAAAACTTTATTCTTATAACGCAGGTAAAGACTATTCAGTTGTATTTTTAAATTCTGCATCCAGGCCATCAATTACGTTGGTGTACTTGGTTGAAGATTTTGTTCAATGATCATTATTTCGTAGAACCGCAACTGCCAAAATTTGCGAGAGGGTTATGTTGGCAAAGATGATCATTCTTTATTGGTTGTTATATCTTATAGTAACGGCGATAGACCACATTTTGATTTGGATTTCGCGGACGGAAGAAGAGATTCTCAGTCCTCTGTGATAAACAGATGTATATAGGACCACATTAAAAAACTCCCTGAGTGGTGCCTTTTGATGCAAGGGAACTTCAAGATGTCTTTAAAAAACACACCAGTGCTCCTTTTTGTGCCTCGGTCGATTGAGGAACATCATGAAAGAAACAACTTAACTCATTTTTTTCTGTAATCACAGCGGCATGTAACCGCTCACACCGCCGTTCCTTTTGGGATCTCCGGCTATTGTAATTTATAATCTTTTAAAGTGTAACCTTTTGATAAATAATTTCTCAGCAACACTTCGAAGTCAGGTATTGTGCCCGGTGTAATGGCAATAGGCTCACCCTCTAATCTTTTGCGCCTCTACTATATTGCGTTCTAAAATTTTAAGCCAAAGTTGGGAAGTATAAGCGTGACGGTGTATAAATTACTTGAACAGATTAGTTTATTAGAGTTCGAATTATTGAAATATCAAAATTCATGTTTCCAATCTCCTCTACATCCAAAGTAGGTATCTGTAAAAACAACTAAACTACCGTTTATGGCCCATTCGATTCACAGGCATGTTCGTAGTGAAAGAGAGTGAAATCACCAACGCCATGTACCTGATCCACACGGGGAAAGTGAAGGAGTCGACGGTAGATGACGTCTCGTCCGGCATCAGCAGCAGGGTCTACCCCACTGGGTCGTATTTCGGCGTGGTAAGTGCATGTGCATGTGCAGAAGCGCAGAGGCAATCGCTATTTTATGGATTTAGTACACTTCCATGCTCTGATGATTTGATCAGTTATAACTTGAGATTAAGCAAACAATAGTTTCTGTACAGATTTCAAAACAATATTTTTCTATTATTTAGTACTGTTATATGCATAATAAAAATAGGTGACTACAAATACATACACTCACGTCTTTATCCCACTGGGGTAGGCAGAGACTAGCTCACTACATACTACGATTCTGACACACCTGTTTCGGTTTATCTACGTTCATACATCAAGCATTTCCGGCTATTAAGAGTGCTACGCATTTGACCCTTTTCAAAAAGACTAATTTAGCCGAGGTAGATTCTCCTTGGGCTAGCTCTTCCGACGTTTCCACTCACATTTGCTCGATATATTTCTTTCGGTAGTCGTCTGTTCACTTATCCTCTCTACATGCCTATACCAATTCAATATACCTCTAGTACTAAGAAGTAGTTCAGTAATTAAAATGTTATTCTTTTAGTGGGTGTACTCAGTACACCTATACCACCTCCGTTTAGGGAATATAGGCGTGACGGTGTTATTCTTTGAATTTCTTATCCCCTCCTGTTAATATTATTTTTTTTACTTCAGTTACAGGGTTTGATACGCGACACCCCGTACAACCACTCCTATCAAACATTATCCAAGGCGCAGGTGCTAACTCTCTTCCTCCATGACTGGGAATATCTTTTAGCTCACTTTCCCCTGAGCAAGGCCGTGATCCATCACAATATGAAGCACGTGGGTAGCAGCGAGTACAGCCCGGACCGGTGGCCTGGTGGCGGCAGGATGTACCCGAAACCTCGGGCTGGCTTTTCGTTCCTTGATGTTGATGGAGCACCACCACCACCACCACCGCCTTCGCCTCCAGGTGGACTAAGGTTCGCTAAAGATACAGAGGAACAACCTTCCGACAGTGTAAAAGAAAAGATTGAGGAAACACCCTCTGAAAAATCACTTGCTAGACCCATACAGGAAACTCACAAAACGAATCAAGCGGAAGAAGAAGATGAGGACGGAAAGAACAGGATCGCACTGTCTCGTGCTCCACACAGGCCTAGTCTTAAACCAGGTTCCGTGTGGCCTTTAGAGAAGAAAAACCCCATTGAAGATGGCTCGACGTACGATGACGATGCAGCTGGTGGCATGGCCGGGTCGTCACCTACATCACAAGGTCCTAAATACGTGGGTGATAATAAAACTAAGAAATCTTTCCTGCAAAAAGTTAAAACATCAGCAAAGAAACTTTTGGGGAAATCTGATACTATAACGGGTTTTGATCTCAGTTCTAACGTAACTGGCGGCAAAGATGATCTACTTATGGAAGAAGATGAAGCGACGACCGCAGCTTTGATTGAGCAGTATGACCAGAAAAATAAACCCCAACCCCAAGAACAGAAGGAAGAAGTACAAAAGTCGTTCAAAGTCGAATTTGCTGATTCTGACAGCGACAAGAAAGTGGATGAAGATGACGAATCACATATAGTGTCCATAGAAATGAGCGAATATAAATACGACTCAGATTTCCCGGATAAATTTGAACCAGAAAATGAAATTGAATGGCAACCAGACACAGAACCAAAAGAGCGCGAAGATAAGGAAGAATATGACAGTGACTTACCGCCTATTATTGAACCAGAGCCAGTCCCACCTAAAAAAAAACTAGACCTACACTTGCCCACTAAAATAGATGCAATAGAACATGGTATTGGATCGCCAACTAGAACAAAGGCTGAGACTAATGTCGATAATTTCCCGTACCTGAGTGGTAGGCGAGAAGATAATGATTTTAAGTCTGACGTAATACAAGAGCCGGCAAAACAAGAACCGACACCGGGTCCATCGGCACAGTCACCGACGTATGACGAAGATTCTTATCCAAAGTCGAATAGACGCTTCTTGCAAGTCCGTTACGAAGATAAAAAAGACAAAAAGTCAGGTAGAGACACTCCAGACGAAGAACGTGAAGTGGATGAGGAATCCATAAGAGACGCTGAATTCAGAAGAAAATTAGACGAAGAAATAGACGGCAATATTCATACAACAATTCCCCAAGGAGTGGCCGAAAATACGACTACAGAAACGACAACACCTGATGCAAACGTTACAGAAACCTCTGAGGACAGCAGTCTTCAGTCCCTCAAAAGAAAGTATCAGTCCCGGCAACCACCACCATCCTAGATGATTCTTAATGATTTTAAATAATAATAGTTTTGTATCGCTTTGGCAAATATTCATTCCTCTGAAATATTAATTGTTTTTTCTTGTTTCTAAAACTGTTTGCATTCTTCCATTACCTAATTTAACGATTCACTTTTGTGCTTAATGTAGCATGAGTATGCTAAATATATAGCATAGTAAACGTTATACGTTTTGCTTATCGCTGTAATCTAAACATCATTGATTATTTTTTAACCTGTTTGTTCGGCTAATCAATGCGTCATTGGCCAGCCCGCGGGACTCATTCACAAAGTCACCGTTACCGAGCTTATCAATTACTGATCTGTCGAATTTGGCAGCTTGCCCACTGTGCAACTATTTCTGCGTAACTTCTAACCGAGCATATCCAACAGACGGTGTAGCGAAAATTTAATTTACTGCTGTTCGAGGAAATTTATTGGTAGAGATACGTGTACACAATTTCTAGAACTTCATCAATGAAATGTATCGGTTAATTAAAGTCTACACTGTAAGATAGAATAGGTTTAAAAACGTGCGCATGCATATGAGAAAAGATTAGTTATGGCAGCATCTGGGAAAGGATACCTATTGGAAAATAAAAATAAAATGCGGAAATAAATGCAAGGGAGAGAGAGACGTAATATCATCAAATTAATTATCAAAATCCGAAGATAGACAAATGAGTTGACGACAGACAAGGTTAACTGCAATAGTCACGAAATATTCGCCCACAAAACATGTCAAAATGGTCACTTCATCTCCCAATCAATTCAATTTCGTCGTGACTAACCAAAGATGTCTGTTTAATAGAATTTAAATAGATTTTCATATTGTATGATTCTAAGTGTAGGATCGTCATCCCTCGATGTGGTCGATGTTATTCCAGTAATCCGCGCATTGGCATCGCTGACTATTATATCAATGTGTAGCGTGCCAACATTTTCTGATTGAAATCGGTGTGCTGTCATATTTAACCATCTGGTTTTTTTGTGGGTCGTCAACGATTTTGTTTGCAGCTTTCATGTGATTGAATGTTTTGTTTAATGTGTTATTCTTTCATCTTTTATTGTTTTTGCATCGTGAAGCTGGTGGGTGAATAGGGTCTCATATCTATCTATATCATCACACCAGATCTTTCTTCTTCTAAATATATTTTGAAGTGAAACCTGCTTTAATCGATCAGGCATAAATAATATAATACGACTACAAGAGTACTTACCGCAATTAACTGGGATGCCTTAAAGACTTAAGCAATTCTGACGGATTGCAACAAATTTGAGGTTTACGTGGTCCTACGTGTACTGAGTGTACCTACGTCTATCTATTGTGGGAATTAATACAGTGCTCAGGAATTGCTAGGTATGTGTTTTCTATATGAGTACCTACCTGAGTGATACAATTAATGTTTCTGTTAATGAGTGGCATGAATCACTACTTCTTAATGATAATATTTTTAAAAGTAGGCAAACACAAAAATAATAACTGATATAAATGAAAATACTGAAATTCTAAAAAAAGCCTTTATTACAAAAACTCTCTTAGCTCATTACAACGATAAAATACTTAATCGAGATGATTTGCACCGAACATCAACAATTATAAGCTAACTCAACATTGCATTGATATTAGATTTTTTCCGTTTATTCAGTTGTCTTTCACTTACATTTTAGTTTAGACTTTACTTATATTGGAATGCCCAGCACCATATACAACAAGTTTTACTTCGTTCTGATGTTTGCGTGTCCTCCCGTTGCGGGTCTCTGGTCTTATGTTATTTAAATGCTTGGGTGTACATTGCTTAACTTACGATTAACTTAGTTACTAAATTTACGGTTTCCTATACATTAAAAGTTTTTGTAGCGTTTATTAACCGCCATCTTCGATGGGTCTCATGCTTTGAGTTGGTTTTTATCTGGACAGCATCTGGAACAAGTTAAGTTCTTATTAATCTACCGTGTCTTAACATGTATTTTTTAAAACCTGTTTGATTATTATAAAGGTACGTACTCCTATAACCTATCCCATTACCTGTGACATTTTTATAGATATTTCTGAAATGCCACAAAGTTTAATTGTTAAACTACAACTTGAACATGTTATCCACATGAGTCCCTAATTTGGTACTACAAATTTGCTAGCTGTAAATATAAATTCTATGCGTGATCGTATCAAGATATCAGAGGCTGCGTAAACGCAGTTGCAATTGTGTTCTGTCGCTGGAACATATTTAAAGAAGTGGTTGCGATCCCAGCACTCACAACTGCGATCATTTCCTGTATCAAAGCGATGATGAATCTAATAATAATGCCAGCAGACTGGAGCCGCAGCAACTAGCGTGTCATTTTTACGATCGCCCATTTCACCGTCTATTTTCAATGTACCACGCTATTTTCATTTAATTATATAAAACTTCGGAAAATATCACCGCTTTGACGTCACCGTGCACCAACATATATATTATTTCACGAACGTCAAATAAAAAATAGTTGTAAAATATTTACAGTTTCTCTAAATGTCGCAATAATATGTTATTTATGTTAAAAATGTTGTACGGTCACAACTATTTGTGTAAGTATGTGTCGAGCTAACATCTGGAAAATTATAACGTGTTGCGTTCGATGTAAACGTAGAAATAGACGCTGCTTGATGATTTAACTATTTCTACCCCGTAACTGATGAGTAGATGTTTAAATATAATTTCAGGATTCCGATCTTCAGGTCTATGTAAACAAGTCAATGCTCAACTTATCTCGGTTTAAACCAATAGGATGAGGAACTGTAATTGACAATTAATCAATAAATTCAAAGTTGCAATAATCAATTGCAAAACAGTAAGTTTGGACCCTAATAGGCAGCTTAATTCTAAACTGTCGGCGTATTTAAGAATATAAAAATAAAACCTTGATAGCCACGAAATATTCGGTTAATTCTGATACCTTAGAAGAGGTGGACACCATTCGCGATCTAGGTTTTATAATTGATAGTAAGTTAATATATAGTAAGTTAATATAGTTTTATCGACCATATCAATATCACTTGCTCGCGTGCGTGGAAAATGCTTGGTTTACTCAAGCGGATGACAAAGGATTTTAGGTGTGTCAAATCCTTATTGTGCTTATATAACGCCTTGGTGCGAAGTGTACTAGAATACGCGTCATCGGTCTGGAATCCCCATTACCAAATAGCCCGCATTGAACGGATCCAAAAAATTTTTACTAAATATCTGGCATATAAAGATCCAAGTTGTCCTTATCGCGGGGATTACGTCACCCGTCTTCGTCATTTTAAGCTCACCAGCTTAGAAAATCGCCGGAAAATGCATGATATGTTGTTTTTCCATAAGTTGGTCAATGGAAATATAAACGCTCCTAATTTGTTACAACAAATGGACCTAGAAGTACAAAGTACCAAGAAGGATTCCTAGACACCCGATACAGACAAGTTTTTCAAAAAAAACCTATCGCACAAAATTGATTTCTCCGATGAACCGTCTAAAAGAAACATATAATCTTATTAACAACGATGAGGTTGACATCTTCGGCAACTCTTTTATTAAATTTAAATCCTTGATAAATGGAACTTAAATAATATTATTAATTTTAAATTGTTTGTTTTAATTTTTAATTCTTATGTAGCAACTATTATTTAATGTAAAGTAATTTAATTTCAAAAATTTATCTTGACTTGACCTTATGTATTGCAATATTATAATTAATCATTTCTGATTTTATTTATGACAACGCTGTACACATCTGTAAAAACGGTACATGCTGCCCAGGACATCAAGATCTACCATTGTATAAACAATTTGTGTAACTGTTGTTGATACTACTAGCTGTCCTCACATGTATTGAATGTCTCCTGGATGAATATCCACAGTACCCATACATCAATATTTATTGGTTGTTAATGACTGTGTTGCATTCACAGCATATGTTGTATTGAGGCGCTTCAACTGACCATGATATAGTGTCCAAAGCTTAATGCGCACGACAGACAAAAAACATGCGGCGGCAGTACTAAAGAATAATTCAAAGGTAAAGGATGACAGCCTTCGCTGTAATGCAAAGTTAAAGGATAGAGACGAAATAGTCAACGGTAAAAACAATGGTCTACAGCTGCTAGGCACCTAAAATGTCAACGCCCGACAAAGATTGACAAATTACCGAAAATTTAGTTAAGAATTAAAATATTTGCTCTTTGGAAAATACTTTTTTTCTTATTTTGTGTATTTCGGCTTATATTTGTGTAATTCGGCATGCCTCTGTGTGAATGAAATCCATTTTTCTGCAAACTACATTATGTAGAATTTGTAATATTTACGGACCTCTATGGTTTTCCATTGGTCAAAATGCAGAATATCTATTACTTATAACAGATAACTATATCAATAAATTGATTATCAATGATAAATTGTTTTCCAGTCACCTTCCAAACTTGGACAAATTAAAGAAAACTAGGGCAGAGGGTACCCTTAAACTGGTCCCACGTATCAACGCATTATGTCACAAGGACTCTTCAGTTCTATATGAAGAAAAATCTATAATCATATACGTTATTTGCATCGGAGCATCTTTACTGCCAGCTTAAATATACATTCTTATTAATTTTATCTGAGCAGATAATGTCACTATGCGAAACCATTTATTTCGGGATTTCGTTCTTAAATTTAATTCTGTGGCTCTGCGACAATGTTTAATTTGGAATTTCGCTCCTATATTTAAACGATACACTTTGGTTTCTCTCGTTGCCTCATCAGTATATCGTGTGGGTTTAATTACGACATTAACCTTGACTTTATTATTATGATATTAATATTTTACTACGACTTATGGAGGGAACGTTAATAATATTGCATTAAAATTATAAGCTTTCGTGTCTTTGATCCGTGGAATGAGCCAGCAAATCATATGTAAATTCTCTAGTAAATACCAATATATAGGCTAAAAATATTAATGGGCGTGTTATGTATGACAAAACTATCTGTAACTTGTATTTATTTAATATTGTGTATTTGATTGTGTATGATTTATAAATTGGGAATGGCTGTAACTGCATTATTTGCGCTTTTACCAAACTTTACTTAATTGTCACATTGCAATGCAAACGTCGTCAATTTCAGTTTTTAACCCTTTCTTTGTCGGCAAGCTTATAGCTCAGATATGTTTCATATCATATTAAAACATCTTTGTTTTAGCCATTTGCAG
The DNA here is from genome assembly GCA_905147815.2 of Phalera bucephala. Classification (NCBI taxonomy): domain Eukaryota; kingdom Metazoa; phylum Arthropoda; class Insecta; order Lepidoptera; family Notodontidae; genus Phalera; species Phalera bucephala. Next base: position 30,066,930 of record LR990622.1, read on the forward strand.
GTCTATGTTTAGTTTTAGATGTTCTTCCCTTTTTTTAGTTAATGACGTCTAATTATTGACATATCGAGTGGTTGTATTCTCGTACCCTAAGCTTATTCCTGTAATGTTCTTATGGGGACGAAGCAATAGCAATATGACAGAATCATTTGGGCAAAGAAATAGATTTAATGCTACAAGGACATTTTGATGACGCATGGATGACATTGACACGGTTGGTGTAAAATTAGGGTTACGGCTACTAATTTAAAAAAACTTTGGTAAAACGGCAACTCTGCGATTCTCATGAAGTGATATTTCTCTTGATGACAACGTTAGTTCCGATTATGGCCGCAGGCCAAAAGATCCTGGTATGACTGTATTCATCTAGAGCTTTTATTAATTTCATAAAAAATATATAATTTCATAAAATTATATAATTTCATAAATATATTGACGGACGATTTAGCGCAGTGGTTAAGAGTTTGAGCCGCTCCGCCCACTATGTCGAATAGTCGCGGATTCGATTCCCGCACGGGACAAATCATTGTGTAACCCACAATTATTTGTTCCGGTCTGGATATTTGTGTTGAATCTTCATGTTTTTAAATGCACCCACAACACAGGAATAAATCCTAGTGTGGGTCTACGTTTTTTTTTAAATTTAAACCTATTTGGGCCATTTCAGTAAAATTAGTTTTAATAAATAATACTTTATAAAGTACTCCAATGATGATGAATACTCATTAGTTAACGTCGTCCTAATAAATAGATTAGTGATATCAATGAAGATCCTTGAATCAAGCATTTCTTTGTAAATAGAGATGCAGTACTTATTATTACAATTTGTGTTTAGAACCGTTTTTAACTGCGGTGCAAACATTCGTTATAAATACTTAATGTCGTTGGTCGCTAATGGCCGTCCGAACATCGTCTTTAAAAGTTAACGCAGTTGCATCTCGGGCCTGATTTTATTTACACATCATACCTATATTGTTGCCTAGAAAGTGCTTGTTGCCCCGGGAATGTTGCCTTGGACTGTTCACAGTGATTATAAATATATTCCAAAAAAATACTTTTTTTACTGGCTACCTACCCTAAATACTTATACAGCAGTTCTACGTCACAAATGATATATAGGCAAGTGCGTCTATCACATTACTGCGGAATAAATTGGTAAATAAACTTTGGCAGAGAGAAGTTATTTAAACAAGGTGACATTAATAGCTAATCTAATATTAAATCATTGGACTAATCAAAATTACGACAAATTTTATTTGAAGTAATAAATTAATTAGTGATAATCCCGCATTACGTAATGAAATGTTAATGATGGCTTTCTGTAACTGAGTCTTAGTAGTCTACACATCTAACCATAACATTTAACAGCAGAACAATAAATAAATTTGCCTACACGGTGTAACGCAAATAACGCAAGACCTCAGACACCCCGATTAGAGAATTGCTTCATAAATTCAAAACGAAAACCAAATTTCCGAATTTAAAGGCTTTTTTACCTTTTTTAAACACTTTTATACCCCAGTTAACTTGTACATGTATATGTGCGTTTTGAGAAATACGTTTAAGGAATGCATTTGTAATCTCCTCATTGCTATGAATAAAGAATAAATTTAGTTTTTTATAACGCACTGAAGGTGTAAAAAAGCTTTGCAAATGTAAAAAAAAAAGTAAGATACAATAAAAATTTTTGGAATCAATTCAATTACCGATTTAGAACAAACTTCTTTCAGATCTTGCCTTTATTATGTCACACCTTATATATAGTCCCATTGCTCGATTAAGACCTCCTTTATAAAATCCAAGTGAAAGACAATAGGTCATATTCCACCACGCATACCCCGGGCGGATTGGTAGTAGCAGGTACACCTGCTGTTGCAATTTAAATTTTCCTTAAAGCTTCTAACTTGGTTTATCGACAATTATATTAATTATATCTAGGACCCGTTGGTGCCTTTATCGTGCTTTCCTTTCCCGAGTAAGTAGACGTACATTCGAGCGTCACACATGTCTGTCACAAAAAAATCTACCGTATCCAAATCAAATCCCTACGACACTGTTAACAACTTCATTCAATCAAACAATCGACTAGTTAACCCTCTTAATTTACATCATTCAGCACATCGTAGTCGCTAACCCGTCACCACCCAGATGATTTATGAGCGCCGCCGGTCGAGCTGTCACTACTTTTTCTAACTGTCTCCGTGTTAGATTTAGCTCGAGCAATTGATCTTCGCGCGTCCAATTTGCGTCAATTGCATTATTGTTTTCAAAATACGCTAGATTTTCTTCGTCTTTGTAGTTTTTTTTAATTTAAATTTAGATATTATCTGCGAAAGATAGTCGCACGCATATAGCTTTTGATACTATTTTAATGCCCGTTATTATTTTCTCTCCGTTGCTATGTTCGCGGCGTTCTATTTTTTAAACGTCTTTTGATTTTTTTATTTATTGAGATGATGTTGTTCGTTTGTTATTTGGAACGGATTGTTTTTGAAGCTACGCAATAAATTATGTTTAAAAGAATTAGGTTCGCAATTAGAGAACTTTTGCCAGTAGTTTTCAAACCTGAACCTCGTGTTGGAAAAGATTAGAATATGTCGTCATTAACACATATAACAGTGTCTAGTTTAACGGAGTAATCAACCACCGGTGTGTGATTTATCTCTTAAGTTGCACATCGCTGGTTTGTACTAAATTGCACCTATCAGTCCTAAAAGCTAAATTCAATCTCAAATAATTTATTCTGTATACATTCTGCGGAGGCATTTACAAATTGGTCCATTACTTTTAATGTACCTACAAGTCTACTAGTTACCACATCTGAACATAACCTCCACTAAAAAGATCCGGAGAGAAACTCACGTGCTTGTCTTTTTAAATTATTATATTAAGTATAAAGGGGATCCCTTGGCTCAGGGGTAGGACAGTCAAACAGGCTAGAAAAAAAATCTCTTTCAATTTTTATCACATTATGTCGATAATGTAAACATTGTTATTATTACAAATGATAAGATCAAATTCTAATTCCAGTGTTATTCTTGATATAAGAACTTACTAACTTGCGGTCAATATATAAGAACAACGATGAAAAAAAAAATAGAAAAAAGGTCTAAAGGTTACCGGTTTTTCTAGCAGCATTCGTTAAGGATGCCTACCTGAGAAGTAATTAATTAACCCTTAACCGTATTAACTGGAAGGAATGACCCGTACTACATAGGCACCGCAAGCAAACATTTTTCAATGAGCATGACCAATCTACGGCCCTGGAGATAATGTTCAGAAAATGTCTACAAACGTACTGAATCGAAGTGAAGCTTAAATTAAATTTTTAAATCAGATACTATTCGCAAGTATAACCGTCTCGCAAGCAGGTATAATGCGAGCTGTAAGACGTTATAGCACATGACTAGTGATTCACTATATTATGTAATGCAAATCCATTATCGGCTCTACAAAAACACCCAGTTCCTGTCTTCTGTGCAATATCAAACGATTTTTCCCTGAAATCACCCGCTAATGTGGGCGATAAATATCTTAATAAATTTCACTCAACATGTGTTTAGTCTGCACATCGTTCATAATAGCTATTTTGTTGTTTTAAGGTGAAATCAATCTAGCTAGGATGGTATTATCGACATAATTTGAGGGATGTAAAGATCTCTGTTCATTTGATCGCAAAATTATCTGATAATAAATGTGGGATAGCATATGAAATGGCTAAATTCAATCGGAGATTATAATGCTAGTAAGTTGTAACGTTAAGTTGGACGAATTTCAACGATATAGCCTCAATTTGGTTAATAGGTAACGCTAACCCTACTTCGTGCAAGTGGGCCTATTGGTATCAGCCTGAAGAACTACAATTATAAAAAACATCCCCGTATTGGCATCCAGCGGGAAATCGCTTTGCAAAGTTCTAAAATAGGAGCATATATACTGTTGTCATATCGAACTAATAACTGTTACTTTGATTATTATATAAAGTTTAAATTGTTTTTCTCTATGTTCGTTTAAATAATTATTTCATCCATACATATATTTCGTATTTTTGTAAAATTTCGGAACGATACATATTTAACTCTCGTTATGTATATTTCTAAATATTGAAATTTTAGCTGTCAATATCATGTATCTAAATTAAAACTTTTGAATGTCTTTAAGTCACTAGCTTTTGATAAAAGAGATTTTTGATACAACACTACAAAAAAGGAATTAATTTATTTTATATCAACCTCAAATCTATTTAAACTTATTCCCAATATATTAAATCAATTTTAAATTATTCTCAATCTCTATGCTCAATATATCAAATCTATTAAAACCATTCTCAATCTTTAGTCTTAATGTATCAAATCTATTTAAAATTATTTTCAACCTTAGTTTTAAGTACTTTTTGCTGCGCCCTGACATGGTTCATGTTGAGACAAAAAAAATGTAACAACTTATGCACACATGTAAGCAATACATAATTTAAATTTGATACTGGAATAAAAATAAGTTATAAGATAAATTGTCATCTCAAAGTATTAACAACACTACTAACTGAATGTTATTTGGGGAGAACACTGTCGAACTATTATGGAAATAGAGACATTCGCCAGATCTCCAATCTTAACAGAAGAATAGTAAAATTGCTATTAAGTGACATTTTGGAAACTTTTACAGAACTAAACCGTGTATTATTAAACCTTGTTCATGTAAAGATTCCAAAACGTCACTTTAGCAAGTCCAAAATGTCACTGTTCTGTGGCGCAATCCTCGATTTAGAAACTAACCATTTCCATTAGCATACAGAGTGAAATCTCATCATTCTTATAAGTACCTATCTAAGTATTACAATCGACATTAATCAAAAGATTTGTTTTGACATATTAATCGCCTTCCAATCAATCTCGGGAATTACACCGACCGACTGGAAACAAATTTACCGGAGCCGTGTTATTAGACACTTGAGACGTATGCTGCATATCTGCTAAGCCGCGCACTGCGTAGGCGCTCTCGTCAACATGCCGACATGTTTACTACCTCCTATTTCGATTCACATCATTTCAAAAAGAAAAACAATTGGCAAATGTACAATTTTCATGTAAATAAAAACGCTCTGCCCGAGTATACATATCAACGTTCGCTGCGCAGTACAACCCGCGGCCTGCCATTCACCAGTTAGATTACACCGGTAATTTTAGAAGCCGGGAATGTTATGATTTCTGCGGAGCGCAGGCGCCGGTCCGCATACTATTTTAGACATCTTCGGGCCACTAACGCAATATTGTGCGTATCGAAGCTCATCGCATCTGGAATTTGTATCATCTGGATGTATATTTTTATCATTACCTTAAATTGTGTAGCTATATTTTTGTTCGATCATAACTGTCCAAACATTGTCTGCCAAGAAATAGGTTACCGATGTTTATTTGATGATCATCGTTTTCCATGGAAATTGTTTTTCGACGATCTTTACGATTCGTTTATTCCGAGCTAAATCGTTTGAAGTGTTTGAATAAAATTTTTAAACGCACATTACTGACTTTACGTTCAAAAATTACGTAGTGCTTTGAAAATAGGAAAATAACACTTTGAAGCTCGTAAAATTTTCCGTGTATATTGAAACTTAAGCGTACACATGCAAAATTGAGCACCTCAGAACATTCCCGAGTAGAGTAGCCAGAGACTGGCCAGCAGGAGCACCAGAATCAAGTAGGTGGCGATGAGGTTGGTGGTCTCGTGGTTCGGCATGACTACCAGCTTCCAGACACCTTCACTGGACAAGCGGTTCAAAGGAACTGAGTGGTGCTGGGGTATGTCGCGCGACCGCGCGGTCGCCTACGCGCCGCCACGCCGCACGCCAAATATTTTCCACATTTATAAATATGAATGTGCGTTAATAGACTGTCGGTAGTGACAGGTGTCTGACGGTTAAGGGGATAATTGACAGGACGATCGATCACTAACACTCAATGACATAGAACTTACACGTTGGGTAAGTTAGTAGACTGTTGAGTAGAGTAGCCATAACAGGAAGAGTAGAATCACCAGGATCATGTACGTGGCGGCCAGGTTGACCGTCTCCGCGTTGATCGGCATGGTTGCAACAGGACGGAGCACGCAGGACTGATCGCTGGAGGATCTTCGGACCGCTTGGAAAACCAAATTTGCGTCAGAGCACAGGGCCCTACTCACCGAAAGGATGCGGGAATATTTTTTCCTGACTAATTTTTAATTCTTGCAAACTGTTATAATATCGACGGTTAAGTGCACTTTTAATCGAGTCAATAATTATATTATTCAAATGAATTGATTTAATTCTAGTAGGTCACGGTGATATTACATTCCTTGTGATGTGTCATCCTATTTTGTAGCTACTCGCCGGCTTTCCTGTGTCGAGCCAACATTCTGAGTCAGTGTACGAATTCTAAATTTCATATACCTATCGTAAATTTTTAAAGACGAAAATCTATGTTGTTATACAACATGAAATCACTATTACTAATAAATATCTCTGGAAGTATGTTTCACGTTATAAAACCAAGATATTACAGGGAATCGGGCTAAGTAAACAATACTGAGAGATTGCAACGAAAATAGTTTTTGTTAAAGGGACAGATGGAGGTAGCCGCAAGCGGTCGCGAAGCAGATACGCGCGTGACGTGATGCGTTGTTTTATTTTCACTAGTTTTTTGTCTTATTTTTACGTACTACTATTTTAGTTTATTACTAATTAGGGACAGTGAAAAAGGACAATCCGAAATTATTCTTGATGTTAGGAAACAACCTGTGGGAACGTAGCTGACATGGTGATATAGATTGACAGATTCCTGATGTTATTTGTATAATCCTATGAAATTTTTGTTTCGTTCTGGGTGTTTGGGTGTGTTTAAGTTTCATGTTCGTACATTCACTCACAACATTGTAATAATTCCTATGATTACTTTGATTACGTAGAGTAGGATTTTGAAGATCGAGGTGGTCGAAGACGTGTGAATTTTATAATCCCTTCTTTTAAAAAGTTCTCAAGGACCCTACTTCCTAAATGATACATTATGCTGCTAATCCGATCTTATAGGCACATACCTAAGAATTGTTTATGAGCATCATAGTTAATTGTTTGAGGATTAGATATGTGTACTTTAAGTTCAATAGATTAGGTGTAATGAGAAAACTCGTATGAAATAAAAAGTTTATTTTTAATTCATTTCAATTATCTATAGGTGTAAGGAAGTTGCCAGTCCACTGAAACTTTGTGTGTCTGATGAATTCAAATAAACAAAACCCCTGCTAAAACACAATCGGCCCATTTCTGAACTTGGATTTTCAAAATAAAGCTCTAACTTTGATGCAAGAATAAAATCAATGCAGATATGTCAAACACCATATCTGCACATGCTGAACGTTAAATTATTAACTTATCACTTTTCAATGGACTAAAAAAAATTTATAACACAACTGACTAGAAATTCAAAAACTGACCGTATGACTTCTAAAGTAAGTGTGCTGTAGGCACATGCAAATAACAAAGCCACTTTTTCGTCAACCCAAGCAGCTGCATTTTATTTAAAGCATTTTGCCAACGGGTACGTCACTCGAAAGTCACTTTCAATCTTTATATATCACTCTACTCACGTTTCAATCCTTAAAACGCCGAATACAGGAGCCATAGTGAAATAAGGAGCAACAGAAGGACGCAGTATGTAAACGCAAGGCTTGTTCCTTCGGAAGTCATCGTGCTACCACCAACGCGTTTCGTTCTCGTATGAGCACATACTGAACATCACATCTTGATATATATGTATCTAATTGTTTTAAAAACGTGACGCCGATTCTATTTTCTGTCTTTGTCTCTTTTTGTTCGGCGAACCGACGTGATTAATTGGCTGTCTTGTAGAAATTCTTTGCTGTTTTAAAGTTTCTTATGTATTTACAAAATTCACGTTTTTTAGAATCCCTTACGAGTTTATTTACATGCTGATTTAGCATCGGCATTCGATTGTGATAGCTTGAATAGCTGCGTGTGTTAAAACGAATTATTTTATTGTTATAACTTTGTTTTGTTGTTACACTGCATACCGTTTGATATTCGGGAGAGTTTGAAATGGCCTTTTACTGTCAGTACTATATACTAACTCAAGTATTATTTTTGTAAATAATTTTCTCATTTCTACTAAAAGATTGTTCTGTTTAACTCTTATGAGGTATAAAGGTATAGAGAGGTTTTTTTAGTTTATCGCGTTGTCGCTAAGCGCGCTGTACAAATTCTTCATATCACTAAGTTGGTGCAAAAAAAAACATTCTCAATAATGATAGTAAGTAATAAATCACTTTAGAGCTACAGAAAAATTGTTTCTATATCGTATTAAAAGTCATTTTGTAAAAATTAAAAATATAGAAGAAATTGACTTACTCCAACTCAATTTTGGTACATAAAGAAAAATAATCGAAGAATATTACGGAAAGAAAATGTCGAATTAAAAAAGCAACACGAATTGATAAATGCTGCTCTAATAAAAAAATGCTGGAATTCTCCAGGCGCGTGCAGTCCGTCCCTGTCAACAATTCACATTTATGGAGTATGATAAACTGAGCTATTTCCGCCACTGGTGCTTCGATGGTGCCGATGCCAGGGTAATTCTTAAAATCAGACGCGTACTATGCACGGCGCTCGCTGCGATAGCGAATGTATAGAAAAAATATAAAATATTATTGTATTGTTATACTAGCTGTGTATCCAATGGGATTTCTCATCGGAAATTTGTTACCTCCTTGAGGGATGAATTTGTAAAAAAATCGATTTTAGTGGTTACTTACGTTATAAATAATGAAGTCCTGAATTTTCATGCTTTAAGTATCCAGCATAAGCAGTGCATTGTCTGTTTACTACAGTCTACTTACTAGGTATTACTCTGTAGAAATGTATTAAAAATTGTGAATATGAAAATCAATTTTGAAACAAACGCACGACCCAAAAATTATTTTAAGTGAGAGCTACGTTTTTAAAAATTAACACATACAAGAATAAGACTGCCTCGTTGGTGTAGGGGTGCATGTTGATTGGGATATTGGGACGCTGGGGCGGAGGTCCTAAGCGTCCTTTACGTGCGAACCCGAGGAGAACGGTGGCGTGGTGTGGCCCATGCTACCGTAAGCGCCGCGACGGTGCAGGAGGGGAGCGGGTCTATAGGATCCCTCCCGAAGGGAGGCTCTTCGGTCACGACACAAAGTGGCACCAGAGCGTTCCTAATGGAGATCCCGGAGCCCCTCCCCGAAGTATCAATGCCGGATACCAGCCAACCGCCAGCTTCCCTCGAGGCTGGCGGAAGTCCATGAGGATTTCCCCACGATAAACAAAAGGGGCGCATGTTGTAGCTGGCGATCAACAGATTCGAATCCTGAGTCAGACTATGGTGTTGGTGTTTTCTATCCAAATAGGAGTGGCTTTAATCTCACTATAATTTTTTTTTACTTGAAAATATGCCATTATGGCGCACGTAAACCCACTAAAAACTCTGTAATGACACTCTCTGACACCGATGTGGGAGTTACGGTCACGCGACCCCGATGTCACCTACCTTTCTTGGCCTCCCCTTGGGAATACAAAAATTGCCCTCTCTACCACTTAAAGGCACCGTGGTGGCAGAGTCACTCAGCACAGCGGCTTCCCTGCACTATTTATTAAGTGCCAACACAAAAAAAGAAAGGCGTTGGCATTAAAAAAAACACATTGCGATATAAGAACGGAAACCGAGTTCCGTTTTCGAATTCTTTACAACGGAACAGTAAAAGAAACTCTTCAATGTGGATGGTTGCAACTTCCAGAACCCAAATAGCATCAACCCTATCCCGTACGTATTTATGTGGGTCAAATGCAGTAATTATCTAATAATAATTCCATTTTACTAGAATTTCGCTTTTTGCAACGCCAATTTCTGTTTCATGTGGGTAGTTATGTTATTTTGCGACGATAATTTCATACGGTTCGTTAAAAACGTGAGGCGTTGAGACAGTAGTATGCCCAATAGATCCTCGTCAAATTATAGGTTAATAAACATTACTTTGACGATGGGTATCTTGGCAGAGACTACTAGAAAAAGAAGAAGAATTCATTTTATCTACTTTAAAATTCACGTTGTCGTTGCAATGCTCATTCACATTGTTGTTTTTATTTATCTGAATCTAAATAATTGAATCGTTGAGAAAGAAAATTAGATAATCCGTTTCAGTTGGCTGAGAGGAAGGGCGGCTTATTTGTTAGTCGGGCGTTACATCAACAATATACATATTGATTTGATAAGGTATTGTTCTGATATGCATATCAGTTATAGATGTACACGGCATTGGTTTAAATTTAGTAACTAATAAAAATAAACAAGAATTAACAATTTTAAAATGAATAAATTCAAGTCAATGAGAACTAATTAGTAACATATATTGATTGGGAATGAAATTAACATAAGATTAATAACCATTATCATAAATAAAGAAGAATATTACATTGAAAAGGTTAATCATCCAGAAATGAAATAACATAAAGTAAATATTAGAGAAATAAGATTTTTTAATAATTTTTCTTAAAATTATGTAAATTATCATGAAAAATGTCAAAGTTGGTCGAGTCTCTGCTAACGATATTGTACTCTGAACAGGAACGAGCTAGAGCAGCGTTACTGTTCAGCTTAAACCTGTGGTAGGTTCTGTCTTATAGGGCACAGTGGGACTGACATTGACGAGAACCAACATTTAATTACTAGGTTCTTGGATTAACACTTGTCCCGGGTTGGACTAAGATTTTAATTTATATTGGGGTTTTGTCTATCGTTAAACTTCAACCTTACATCATTGCTTTTACAATGAAACATTTTAAACGCAACGAAGTAATTTTTCATTGATATTAAGTATTCACTATAATTCTACATGTCCGTCTACTTGGCTTTCAATATGGATTTCATATTCACAATCAGCAACCCTGAAAACCCAGAAACAGAGAGCCGGTCTCATTTTCTATCTTATCATGTGTACCAGACGCACAATGCTCCAGATACCGTAACTTCCAAATCACCCGGATAGAGCCTATATCGTATTCCAGCTAACACTTTATATCTACCACTACTTACTTCTCCATTCCAATCTCGGTCTCGAACCAATTCGCGCCTTTATTAAAAAGGTGACAACCCGATATTTCGCGAACGCCTCCAACCATCAGACCCCCTAATCGTAGCCGCACCTGACTCCCCTCCTATCAGCCGCATATTCTTAACAAACCTCCCGATGACCTTACTTCTTTTATTTCGGATATAGATACCGCACACAGAATCAAATGGCGAGGTCGAAGAATCCCTTGCCCACCGACCGTTGTGGAGCACCACGGGAGACACAGGCATATACCCTCCCCCTACCCAAGCCGAGACCGTTCCTCCTTGAGGCACTCTTGAGCTAGTCGCCCTCTTGCCCTTCTCGCTGGAGCGTAGGGTCTGCACGCTCGCCCTCTTGTCCGGTGAAGCTGTAAAGGCGCCGCGGCCAACAGCGTAGATCATTCACACGCACACCACTACTTACCACTGACCCCACCTACCCCAAATTTCATTTAAACCTATTCATCCATTGAAACGTCATTGAGTAACGAACATCAAAAAATTTTATATTGGCAGAAGAGGTTACACAAGGAATGCTTTAGCTTTTTGTAGCTGCCAAAGTGCATTGGACGATGAGTAACACTCGATGTGGTAAATAAACACAACACAAACTAATCGAAATGGTTTTATAGTCGATGACAGATTGCCATTAGATTCGGGATTAGAGTGCTTCGGTGCTTTGTTAATAATTTTTTCATAAAATATAAACACCGTCCCGCCTATTTTTACCCAAGCAGGGTGGCAGAGGTGCACTGGGTACACCCAATTCACCGACGATGTTAGGTCGCATGTAATAGAGGGCGAGCCTAATGCGATCCTACGGAGCACATCGGCAAACTCCGGATTGATACTGGAAATTTTAATATCTAAAATTATATTATTCCGTATTCGCAACAGCGTAGTAAGAAAGCGACTAGGTATGAAAGATAGTATCGGTGTAAAGATGAGAAAGGGTATGCTCCGTTGGTTTGGGCATATAGAAACAATGCCAGAAGAAAGAATGACAAAACAGATATACAATGCGAAAGTGGAAGGATGTAGGTACCTAGACTATCTTACCATGACCAAATAGACCGTGTCTTATCTGAAGGGCAAGTCAAGAGTCTCCGTAACCGGCGAGTGTGTATGAGACGAACTATGAGAGTGGAGGAAGCCAGAGAGGTATGTAAGGAAAGAACCTGTTGGAATTCTGTTCTCTCTGCCTACCCCGCGAGGGAGCTGGCGTGATGATATAGATAGATAGATAGAAAATTATATTATGTCCAATCAAGGATTTGAAGCCAGGACCTCGTGATCTCTACTCGTATTATATGCAACTAGACCAATGAGGGAATCAGTTTATAAAGCAACTTCAAGTTGCGCCGGAACCGTGCTGGCTCACGGCGGAGCCGTGCGCTAGCGCAATATTTTTAACCGACTTCAAAAAGGAGGAGGTTCTATGTTCGTCTGTATGTATTGCTTTTTTTCTATGTATATTCACCGATATTTCCGTCAATTGTATAGCTCCAAAGTGGTCTCATTTTAATTTCATCGATATTGGACCTTGAACTTTGAAGATACATCAGGGAATTCTCTAACGACAAATAATACGAATCTCTAGATTGAGTATTTTGTTTATGTGTGACTTTAAAAAAGGAGGAGGTTCACGAGTTATCTGTCTTTCTTTTATAACGTCTTTATTTATGAACTGATTTTGATGGTTCTTTTTGCGTTGAGATTAGTATAGCTTTGAGGTGGTCCCATTTACTGAAATCGGTATTGAAACTTGGACTTGGAAGATACAAGAGGGGACTACTTAACGGCAAACAGCCCGAATGTTTAGACTCCGTTATTATGGGTATTATATTAATACCTTACTATAAAACTAAACAAAAAAATGTTATATAGGTATAAAAATATTAATGATTAATTTACTCATTACTTAAAATTTAAAATAACTAAAACAAAAACTAAATATTACCAAGTAACCGACTGCACAAACCGGCATCCACTTCAAATATTTATTTTTTGATTTATGAAGTCAGTTTCCCTTTTTTAAAATGTTATTTATTTTACCTTCAGCCTATTCGTTAACTAAGCTTATGATCTTTCACTCTTTTATCGAACTCCTTTCAGCGGAGCATAGTTGTCTCATTGCCTAGTGAAGGTGCCCCCTGCTGTCGAGTGAATCTAGCTTCTTGATCACCAGCGTAGTCATTCTCTCTCTCTGTCTCTCTCTCACACACACACACACACACACACACACACACACACACACGCACAAGCACACGCACATGTAGGTTATGCGAGGTTAGTGGGCGTAATGAAACACGTAGTTGAGGATTTAAAAAGCAATATTCACTATATTATCCTTATTTATCACTTTTGTATTTGGAAGCGATGTGCCTAACTCCTATCACAAAGACGTACAGTCTGATAATAATAAATGTAAAATGGTGGGTGGTGGTTTTATTAATTTGATAATTGAAGTCATTTCAAAACCAATTATAAATTGATTTTTGCAAATAGAAACAAACAAAATCAACAGCACACGCACACACCAAATGGTTTAACATGTTAAAGGAACAAACGTCCAAACGTCTAAACATCTACATTTAGAATATATTTCTTCTCACTTTTAAAATGTCTCTTCTCCGTTCACGGTCATTTTAACGTGGGGAAATCTTCATAGACTTCCACCAGTCTCGGGGGAAGTCTATGAAGATTTCCCTACGTTTTTCATTCACGTCGGAATCTTACCGACTAAAACATCACGGTGACCGGCATCGACAATTGACGCACCGGTTCTGTGCCTATGGGCCCGATTCCTGCCTGCATCGTCGCGGTACTCACTCTTCATTGTCACTCCACGCGGAGCTCACTCTACGGTCGTCTTTCTCAGGGTCGCGCGTGAAGGATACTTAGGGCCCCCACCTAAGCGTCCTACGACCCCAAGGCCCCCCCCTCTAAATACCTTATCCTTATAGAAACACCTTATCAGCCGAAAGACGTCAGTTTTTACCTGTTTCAATTAAAAATGGATAAAAATTTGAAATCGATCCATTTTGTGTATAAATTGCCCTAAAATTCACATAAGATTATTCTTAAACCCAATTTTAAATGAGAACGAACAAAGAGATGCTCAGAACAATTTAATACACTGAAACGTCCACATTTCACCAAATGATCTCAAATAAAAAAAATCACTAATAGTAGCTGTGCCGAGAACTATTCGTAAAGGTTTCGGCCATGTTTGTTTATAATACAAACAATTACAGTTAGCTTACTTTTATATTTAGTCAGGTTATAATTTAGTAGACCAATAACTTTCACCTGATGATTGAAAAATCAACCCTAAGCCAAATAGGTGGAAGTTCCACAAATATCTAAACATATTAATAGCTTGTTATCATCCTGGCGTATTGAACTTGTACCATATTGGTGGGCTGTCCCCCCTCCCCCGCCGCCCGACGTCCGCCAGCGCATGACACTTTCAGGTCACTGCACACTGAAATAGAATTTGCGGATTCTGCACTCAACGTTTGGTGTTTTCCCAGAAATTGTCACAGTTGTGCGGGAAAAAGTATGATTAGAATTTCCGTTCCGGAAAGCTAGATATACCCGGAATAAGTTCAAGCGGGTCCGTCACCGAGCATCATTTGTGCTCGGTCGTCTCCATTCGTTAATCTGCAAGCGGAGTAAAATGTCCCTTAGAAATAAGGTGACACTTTACAAAACTTGCGTTCGACCCATCATGACTTATGCGTGTGTTGTGTTCGGGCATTCGGCCCCCTCTCACATCGATAAACTCCAAGTGGTTCAAAACCGCTTCCTCCGTAAAGCCGTAGGAGCCCCCTGGATCGTACGGAACGTCGACCGATCTAGGTCTTGAACCTATTCGCGCCTTTATTAAAAAGGCGTCAACACGTCACTTCGCGAAGGCATCTACCCATGCGAATCCGTTAATCGTAGCCACCGCCGACTACGATCTCCCCCCCGACCCCTGCCGCCACCGCCGGCCGCGACATGTTCTCACCGACCCCCCCGATGCTTTGTCATCCCTTCTTTCCGCTCAGAATACGGGCGACGACGACGACGTAGTAGTAGATCCCCTCCCATAGCCGGCGGTTGACCGGTGCACTTAGTAGTGCACCCGTCCCCCTACAGCGACTGTCCCAACCGAGGGCGCCTCGAAGAGGCGCCCTCGAGTATGTCGCCTCTTGCCCTTCTGGCTGGCTAGAGCGTAGTGGTTGCACGCTCGCCTTTAAGTCCGGTGAAGCTGTAAAGGCCTCGCGGCCAACAGCGTACATCATTCACACACACACACCCGGAATAAGTTTACGAGTATCTGTGAAGGTGTGGTTAGGGACATTTGCAATATTATAAAGTCACTTCATCATCATCACCAGCCTATAGCAGTCCACCGCTGGACAGGCCTGGGAAAGATGCTCTTATTAACGTCAAAATTATGAAATTTTGTACTGCATTGGAATGTGGTTTCCACTGAGTAGATCTTACATCTAGATTTGTTTATATTAGGAGCCATAAGGTGACTGTAGGAACTCTTCAAAAAATGAAAATATCTCCGTTGTGTTATTGTTATAGAAGCTTATATTCAACTCAAACTCAAATCATTTATTTTTTATAAGCCCTGCGCTTACACAAAATCAAAATACTATTTTCTTTAAATCTAATTTAACTACTAATCTACCACCGGATCAAAACGCGACTTCCACTGAGAAGATCCGGCGGTGAAACTCAGCGGGCTTGTCTTTTTTTATTTAATTCTCTTGCTCTTTTTTCTTTTCTATTTTTTTCAATCATATTGTGTCGATACAGGTTACAATTAAATAGTTTACGATCTAGATCCAGAATGATGTCTCACGACCTAGGTATGAGACTAAGGATGTTATTTATAAAGAGTGTCTAAAGGATTCTAGATGGATCAATCCCTACAAGCAGCACCCGTTCACGAGTATGATTACTGGAACAGCCAACACTCCCGTCGGCCATATTGGAGGGAAGTGGGAGTGAACCGCGCCAGACAGCCACTGTAAGCAAAGATATTATAGTGAGCATGACCAAACCAGAACTCCAAAAACGGTGGTCAGATTGTATCTACAAAGCAGTCAATTACGCTAGATCCCTTGCGGGGTAGGCAAAGTTCCGGCAGGTTCTTTCCTTACAGACCTCTCTGGCTTCCTCCACTCTCATAGCGTGTCTCATACACGCTCGCCGGTTACGAAGACTCTTGATTTGCTCTTAAGATAAGACACGGTTTATTTGCTCATGATAAGATAGTCTAGGTCATCCTCGGTACCTACATCCTACCACTTTCGCATTGTATATTTAAAAAATATATTTTTGATTAAAATTATTCCCAACAACAGGAACAATGTCTGTAGGGGATCTGGGGCGTGATGATATAGATAGATAGAGATAGGTAGAAACAACGTCTGCGACGACAATAATCATGTTATAATGAGCGTGTTTTACAAAGCAATTTTCTTGCAGAATAAGTACATTGATATTTAACGATTCATAGGAGCTTGATGACGCCCGCCCTGCTAAATTCCCATCCATAGCTATTAATCAGAGATGGGCAAAATGTAATCAGATTAATGATAAACCACCCCCGCTTGGGAAATATAGGCGTGATGGTGTATTAATGATTAACGATTTCAATTACATTTTGTGATCTTCAACGATTACGGTTACACTTTTAATTCTGAATAATCATGATTGAATATTAAGAAATGCAATGTAATCATTAATCTGATTACATTTTTCCCATCTCTGCTATTAATTATTAATCATGTTAGATTTGTATATTACGAATAGCTAATGAATAAATGGAACATTATTTATTTATTATGTCCTGTCTATTGGCGTTGAAATGTTGGCTTTGCTAATTATTTTCATACTATATGTTAGATATTTGTCTATAATACATCGTGAATCAATTAAATTAAACGGAATACCCTGTCCACTAAAAATTACAAGAGGACAATAGCCCCTGGAGACACTCGAAAAATATACGAATTTTAACTAACGAAAAGGGAATATCTGAAGAGTATATAGGTATGCTTGGGCGCTTATTAAGAGCACAGGTAACTCCACTACCAGGATTATTCTATAATTAACTCTTAACCAATGCAAATCCTTGAAATTCCCACAAACCCGTGTCAACCACCCAAATAAACATATTTATGATATCTTTCGAAATCCATTGGGCATCGTAAAATCGTAAATAATCCAGCAAACGGAGATCACCGCACTTTGTACGCAATTATTTTTATTTTCGAAACGACGATCATTTTTTGTCGGTGAGCGGCCTCCTGGAATAATTCCAAAGAATTCTGCCGGGTTCAAAACACTTATTTACGCGGGGATCGACGTAAATGTAGAAATGAAATAGATGCAATGACCGGCGGGGTATGGTCTAAAACTAAAAGTTGGGTTTTTATTAGGCAACAGATGCGGCGCTAGTAGTATTTCCTTTTTTTTATAAGGCAATAATAATTCTATCTTATGACTCTCACGCATTCTTCGTCCACAGACTAGATAGTTATATGTTCTTCGTCTATGCTCTTACGTGTCCGTCGGGTGCAACATAGTCTCTATAAAAATAGCGCCACTAATTCTTTCCTGTCCACATATAATGCGGTATTAAAACCGATTAATAGCCTTAACTCGAAGATACATTTGTCTATTACCTACCAGGAGAATTTTGGGTTTTTTTGGCGGGAAGTCGAAGAGTGATGTTGTCAATTTGTTTTAACTAAGACAAAATTCGACCGTAATTAATTTAAATTATAAGTTTGAACATTATTAAGGGTCTATTGTCAAAGACTATACTTCTGTAATCACAGATTTCGCCAAGGCTACAATGTTAATTTGCCTTATTTTTTTTCAAACAAATTATATGAAACATAAATTTAAAAAAAAATTGATTAAAATAAAGAAGACCTCTTTTTTTATTTCTTTTTATTGAAACAAGAAAATAAAAAGAAATTGCTGTCCATTGAACTTGACATACATATTTCGATAATTTAATTAATGATACAAAACTTCTCTGTAAACAATGTTTTTTGTGAAAACTCTTTCATCGTTTGACATTCAGTAAGACTATAGACAAATAATATTAAAGACAAACAATATTAATCTATTCTCAATTTGATGTGTATTGTGTCAAATACATGGTAGTGTGTGTAATGGTTTTTTTATTAATTTAATGTTTTTTTATGCATAATTAAAAAAAAATATTAGCATTCTGCACTCCTTCTCTATATAAACTATAAGTGTGGGAAATTTCATACTCCTCCGTCCGCGCAATTTTCGTAAAAAGGGGTGCAAAGATTTTGCTTCACGTATTAATATAATGATTTCCAAAACTTGTGTTATTTCGACTAATAATGTGTAATGTTGGTGGAATATTAACCATTATGTGTTCTTATATGTGCATAAGTGAAGGTAATTGTAACAAAATGATAAAACGTGGTTTTTCGACATTCCTCGAAACGGCCGTTGCAATTGGTATGTGAAGTATCCAACGCTTTACTATCCAGGGTGGGGTACTTAATTAATTTCATTATCATCGTTGTCATCAAGTTCATCGGGGAGTTGACTTAATTTAAACAAACACGATTATATATCTCACTGGACACTGGCAAAATAGATTTAAAATTAGTGTGAAGCCATAACTTAAAGAAGAAGAAGAAGAAATTTGGTATATCTTTAAAAAAAACACATAGTCTTACACTAGGAGTTATTCCTATAACCTGGGTGCTTTTACAAATATGACACAGGAACACCCTAACCGAAACAATATTTGTGGGACTTGTCCCATACGGGAATCAAACCCGCGAGTACTCTATCCAATAGGCGGAACGGCTTAAACTCTTAGCCACTGGATCAAGCCAGCCGTCAAAATCTTATATGGAAAATCTGTAAAAATACTACTGTGTTACTTTCAGTACACCTGTCTTTAAAACGTATTAGCATATTTTGTGTGTGTATGTGTGTGTGTGTATGTAAGTGATCGTAGATCGCTCAGTCAACATGCTGGTAAAGGCCCCGCGGGACTTTTATAGCGTCACCGGACAAGAGGGCGAGCGTGCAACCATTACGCTCGAGCCAAAAGGGCAAAGGGGCAACTCAAGGGCGCCGCAAGTAGGAACGGCCTCGGTTTGTGCAGTTGGGAGAGTATATACTAGGTGTCTCGCCGTGGTGCTCTGCATCAGTCGGTGGGCAAGGGATTCTTTGACCTCACCAGAGAGATCGGTGTCTGATCCTGTGTGCAGTACCTGTATTCAAAAGAAGGGGAGTAAGGGCATCGGGAGGGTCGGAGAGAATATGCGGCTGATAGGAGGGGAGTCAGTTGCGACTACGATGAGGGGGTTCTGATGGTTGGCCGCGTTCGTGGGTTGTCGCCCTTTTTAATATAAGCGCGAATAGGTTCGAGACCGAGATCGGAATGGAGATCGACATTCCGTTTTTACCGCGAGGCACCGACGGCTTTTCGGAGGAATCGGGACTGGACAACTTGGTGTATGTCAATGTGAGAGCGGGTGGCGTGTCCGAACACCTCATAAGCGTACCTCATTAGGGGCCGTACACAAATTTTGTAAAGTGTCACTTTATTTCTAAGAAACATATTTCTCCGCTTGCAAATCATCGAATAAAGACGGCCAAGCACAAAGGCGGCTTGGTTATGGACTCGCATGATATGCTGATCGAAGGTCATGGTATTGTTTTGGGGTGACCCCTAGATATTTGACCCGTTTGACCTAGGGTATATAGTTTGCTCGAACATTGTCACTTGACCTAGATATTATTATTATGTATTAGTGATCTAAATATAGAAACCGGCCATAAGTAACTTGTCAACACGACCAATCACTGTATTTTCCTTATTCCGGCAATGGATATTTTACTGAGTAAAATCTTGCATAAGACTTCCGCAATACTCGAAAGCGAGAAGATGAAAGCTCACAGGTCGAAGACTTCTACAGAATAAAACTCCACAGTGTCCAGCGGGGTATCGATATCTTCGATGCTCCTCTGTGCCGCACTCCAATGAACCTATCTTCTTATAGGTACTAGAGTCAATGGGTAGTGACTGTATTACCTATAAGATGATACATCACCCCAAAATATACCATGCCACAGGAAACTATGGCGTATTGTTTACCGTAAAATATCCATAAGCTACACCTTCCCACACCAATTCCTCAATTCCTCTTCCAGAATTTAGCCAGGTCGACAGGATCCACCGTTCGCAGTCTGATGTCAGGCTTTGCATGCAAATCCCGGTCCCCCACCAGTAACCATTTACATTAATTGTAAAGATTCAAATACTCCGATTAATTATCGCTAAATGTTGTCACGTGAAACGTTTTCCAACGCCTTAACTAATTTTAGTAGCAAGGTTATATTTTTTTACGTAGGTATTCTATGATATTTAAATTGTTAAAAGGTTTTGTGCGCTAAGTTGAAACGTGATAATATTTTTTTTAGTAACGGAAACTTTATTTAGAATAATAAATAAACCTTTTCCAACGCCTTTACAAATTTTAGGAGCAAGGTTTGATTAACATTTCCTACACATTAATAGAAACCAGTCAAATAAGTTACCGTAGTGTTTATTTAGTTCCATTTTAATTCTTCAGACCTATTTTATTAGGTAAGTAGCATTTGTTAGTAGTATTTATTAGTCATAAAATATTATAGTAGGATGTGGTGCAAGTTAGTACGAGAAGTTAATGCGCGTATACTGCAAGAGTGATGTGTAAGGAAGTGATAAAACGTGACATTACTTTTCCTCAAGGCCTCCGTCGTAATTGGTTTGTAACGTATCCACCATTTTATTGATGGTGCGGGTAGGGATAGTCAACAATATTATTATCATTAATCTTAATTATTAAGGAAACCACTTCTGTTACACTACTCAACAATGGGAAAAATTATAGATAATATCATGGTTCATCGCCATAATCAAAATAAAATTTTACTATTCTATTCTGTTTTTTATTTAAATGGTCCACACTTTAATAGCGTATTTCCTCCGTATGTCAAGTGATTATGGAGTATAACGGGAAATGAGTGTACACAATACACCTCTGCTACCCCTGTATGGGGAATAGAGACGTGACGGTGTTATAACAGGAAATCATCAAATAAAGGCTCGTTGTCGCGATTGCCAGGTACTATACTATATCTACATGGTTAGATGATATTATAAATGATAATGAAATTTTCAATACCAACTATACTCTATATAGAAGGGATAGATGTACAACGTCCGAACGAGCCCTATTATACTCAGTAAAATTGACGCACATCATCCCGCGCTTGAAATCCATATTAATTTCAACAATTCTGTTCCTTTGAAGTACAATACTTCTGCTACTCATAACTTTCGTAAAGCCGACTATACAGCTGTTAATAATATATTGAGTCAAGTAGACTGGCAAATAGAACTTTAACAAACTTGCAATTTAAATAATATGCTGTCGAAATTTTATGAAATCTTACACTCTGTCATTGATACACACACTACAATACCGAAAACAAAACAACGGAATAGTAAATTCCCTTCCTGGTATACATCTTCTCTTATAAAAATTATCGCAGAAAAAGAAAGACTCAGAAAACGTTATAAAAAATATAAAAATCCTAGAGATTTAATTGAGCTCAAAATAACTAATAAAAGAGTAGATAAATGAATAAAATCTTGCTATTTTCACTATATTACCGAAATTGAAAACTCAGTTACTAAGAATCCCAAAAAATTCTGGTCATATGTTAAAACAAATCGTGGTAGATCTTCGGGCATACCAATCGAAATCAACTTTAATCACGAAACAGCTTGTTCAGGTAAAGATATATGTAATTTGTTTGCAGCTCAATTTTCTTCCGTATTTTCTCAAGCACACTCCGAAATGGAATATGATATCCTAGATACTTCATACCCTCAAATTTCTCTTTGCAATATTGAAGTCAGTGAAAACACCATTGCTAATCTTTTGAAATCTTTGGACTCTTATAAAGGCGCTGGTCCAGATGGCAACCCACCAGTTTTTATTAAAAATACTTATACAAATTTAATACAGCCGCTGAAGATGATTTTCGAATTTTATGGAAAACGGCCAATATCATTCCGATCTTTAAAACAGGTGACAAAAATAATGTCATAAATTATAGGCCAGTCTCAATTTTAAGTACTTTTTCTAAAATATTTGAATGCATTGTTTACCCTGTTATTACAGCTTTCACATCGAATTATCTATCAGATTTTCAGCACGGATTTTGTAAAAATAGATCTACAACGACCAACCTTTTAAATTATACAAATAATTTTTAGCAGTATTCTTAGGCAATAGAGTACAAGTTGACGCAGTATATACAGATTTTAGTTCTGCATTTGATAAAGTGGATCATAAATTATTAATAATTAAGTTACAACGCTACGGTATATCAGTGGACCCTTTTTAGATTGATTTGAGTCCTATCTTCAAAATCGATCCCAAAAGGTAGTGATAAATGGATTTTCTTCTAAAATTATTAGAGCCACATCTGGAGTCTCCCAAGGTTCACACCTTGGGCCGATACTATTTCTGCTTTTTATAAATGATATTACCCAATGTATAAAATTTAGCAATTACTCGATCTTTGCAGATGATTTAAAATTATATAAGCCTATAACAGGTACAGATGACGTACGCTTAGTTCAAAGTGATTTAAACTCTATTCAATTTTGGTGTCATAAGAATAAAATGATATTAAACCCCAACAAATGTGTACACATAAAATTTACTAGAAATCGTAATGTTATTCCTTCTGAACATTGAGGAAATTACTCTCAAAGAAGTTACTGAGGTACGGGATCTTGGAGTTATTTTAGATCAAAAATTGAGCTTCAGACAACATATTGACCATATAACTTCGAAAGCCTGGAAAATGTCTGGGTTTGTTAAACGTGTGTGTAAAGATTTTAAAAACTCATATGCCATTGAATGCTTATATATCAGTCTAATTCGCAGCAACCTTGAATATGCTTCAGCCGTATGGAACCCACAATATGCAGTTCATATAAATCGCCTTGAACGCATTCAACAAAAGTTTTCAAACTTTTTAGCCTACAAAAAAGGACAGGGTTCTCATCGTGCTGATTACGCCACACGATTATCGAATCTTTCAAATTTAAATAAATTAGTTAATATCCCAGTTCATTTAAATTAGTAACTAATTTAAATGAACTAGGATTAAATTGATTCGATACTTGAATATTTTAATGACTAAAAATAGTAGAGCATAACCAAAAAATTATGTATATTTTAGCGAACACACATGAGAGCGCAGGCAGAGGGAGGAGAAGGAGTAGGAAGGAAGTACATTTAAATTATAGTATTATAACATAATACATTCTTTCGTGCTAATGGTTTATAAGTCCTAAATTTTTGGCTATGGGAACCTGATACCTACTGGTTTTCAGATATTATATAAATTTCTTCCAATGTTTGAATTAAAATACGCGCTGTCTAAAGACTCAATTCATCATCTATGCAATCCATCAAAGCAATGCCACGGAATTCAATAAGATTTCAAATTCAGAGATGTTAAATTTAAATCATTAAGAATTTTAAGGAAAGCTGACGCAACACTAAGTAAATTTAGCGTTTATCAAAACCCAGATCAAAACCAGTTCATCCATGTCTAATGACTTGAACAATAGTTGACATCAGTCTCAGTATTGCCAGCTTATGAAAACGTTAAAAAATCACTCTCAGCTTTTATTAGACTTAGACAGACTCGAGCCTTATGACTCTAGCACAGGTAGGTAGTTTAAAAAAAGTAGTTGTGATTGTCATTGTCAATTGTTTGTTATGCCAATGCCGTCACTGTCATTTTATGACAGTTCCTTGAACAGGTTATCACGAAAAGGAAAAGGTGTAAAATTGTCGCGGTAGGAAGTTATTAGTAGCTCGCAATTTAAACGTATAATGTCAATATTATTCACATGAAAATCTTTGTTTGATGGGAGAGCGCATACGAATAGCGGGATCTGAAGAGATGGCGACCACAAGCACCGCAGTAGCGACCGTCCCTTCGCAACTCCAAGAGGTATTAGAAACATTGTTGTTGTAGATCTTATCTTTTTTATTTGATCATTTAATACTTTGAACTGATAGCCGCCGGCAGCGTACCTACAGTTCATTTAATTTTTTCTAACGACGCGATGGAAAACATGTTGAAATTTCAGTGTGTCATGAAAACGTATTTTAATTTTTTTAAATGTTATTCGACCAAGGCAACGGGTTTGTTGAGCGATGTGAATGTTCTTGATTTAAGTCGGATAGTCGCTGGTCCTGTGTGTACTATGACCTTGGGTGATTTAGGCGCGAATGTGATCAAAGTGGAAAGTTTAGAGGGTGACGAAAGTCGGAAATGGGGACCACCCTTTATAAAAGGCAATAAGGACTCATTTTACTATTTAGGTGTGAACAGGAACAAGAAGAGTATTTGTATTGATTTTAAAACTGATGAAGGTAAGTTTATAATCATATTTCATGATTTGTGACTTGTTTTTTTATATAATGCGAGTTCAGTTTGTGGTTTTTTTTAGTACTTACATTGTTCATGGTATCGGAGTCACAATGATCTTGTATGTAATGTATGGTAAAAGTTTTTGTGTAAATCACTCATACTCTTGCAGTCTGTTACTTTTGTCAAGATCTCAAAATGCAGCTCAAATGGTCTTAATAAGTTAAGTTAGTCTCCTAAGACTATTTTCCTGTAGCTACAATGGTTAAACTAGTTTCCTTACTGCCCCACTCAAAAAATCCACCTGTATAATGATCAGAATCAGAGGTTTATTTGCAAACATAGGTACATAAGTTGGTGGTTGGCAAAATTAATAGTCCTATCTATGTTTTGCTCTACGAGCATACAAATATAGTCAGAGTAATAAAATCTATACATTTAATAAAACTGAAACATCGTCGAATCTGATAACTACACGAGAATAATTAAAACTTTTTATGTCAATGTCATTGGTCTTAACGTCATAGCAAAGAAGTAACAATTTCATGGGTGAAACTGTGACTTCGCTTCTACTTAACCAACTTTTAATTAAACATAATGATGGCACTTTTTAACTCAGTGGAGAGTCCATCAAAATTAGTTCAGTGATTTGTGTGTGATGCCCTGCATGCATCTTTAAATAATCATTCAAATAACAAAATATATGGGACTTAGATACATAAAGCTACTTGGTAAAACAGAAAATTATTTTAGTGTAGCAAAATAATATTATTACAGGGATCTGGTGTGTTCTATCTATATCATCACACAAGATCCCTTGCAGGGTAGGCAGAGAGTACAGAGTTCCAAATGGTTCTTTCCTTATATACCTCTCTGGCTTCCTCTACTCCACTGTCTGGTGTGATGATTCAGATAAATCAATTGATATGGATATCATTATGAATGACTATAGGTCCGTCCATATCCAATAATGTGCATGATTTTCCCTTAAAATATTCCATCTACCATGGACTTTTCTTCTTACTCAGATCATATTCTATTAAACAAAATTCAAAATACTATGAAATTTAAATATGTATCTGCTAAATCCTATAGCATAAATATATCAGTTGAAAACATCAAAACAAATATTTATTTGATAATTTTTGAGTTACACAATCTTATCAGATTATTCAATGATAGAACAAAATTGAGATGAAATGACATAATTTTTACAAGTACAAGGAAAACAATATGTACTTACAGTAACTAGACAATTTTATTACTCTTAAGAAAGATGGAGTTATATTCATGAAGGAAAACATAATTTTATAACGTTAGATACTCACCTTCAATAGATGAACATCATGAAGCATTACTTATGTTGCTGATAGCTGAATCAAAAAAATTCTATATATCCTCCGCTAATTTTCAACTCTCTCTATTATGTCAGTTTAGGTATTTAGCTAAAGTAAAACAAAAAGTAAATATTAAATATATCTATCTATATCATCACACCAGCTCCCTTGCGGGGTAGGCAGAGAGTACAGAGTTCCAACAGGTTCTTTCCTTACATACCTCTCTGGCTTCCTCCACTCTCATAGTTCGTCTCATACACACTCGCCGGTTACGGAGACTCTTGACTTGCCCTTCAGCTAAGACACGGTCTATTTGGTCATGGTAAGATAGTCTAGGTCTTCCCCAGCACCTACATCCTTCCACTTTCGCATTGTATATCTGTTTTGTCATTCTTTCTTCTGGCATCCTTTCTATATGCCCGAACAAACGGAGCATACCCTTTCTCATCTTTACACCGATACTCGCTTTCTTACTACGCTGTTGCGAATACGGTCGGTCAGCGTGACTCCGCACATCTTCCGCAGAGATCGCATTTCGACCGCATTTATCCTGCTTTCGTTCTCCTTCTTACATACCCAACTCTCACTGCCATATAACAGCGTTGGGACAAGCACTCCGTTATGCATGGCCAGCTGCGCCTTTTGGCTTTAGTGCCGGCTCCCAAGTAGCCTTCCCATCGCACCATTCACTCTATTACCTGCATTCACTCTTCTCTCTATATCAGCGGTGTATTTCCCATCCTTACTGAAGGCGCATCCAAGATATACAAACTCATTCACTTGCTCCAGCACATCGTTACCAACCACAATCCTTGCATTCGTTCTGGTTTCTTCCCGTTCAAAAACCATAATTTTGGTTTTCTTCACATTCAAATGTAAGCCATTGTTCATGCAGTCGTCTCTCATAACTGTGACTAGTGTTTGCAGATCAGTGGCTGTTGGCGCTATCAAAACCGCGTCATCTGCATACAATAGGTGGTTTATCACTAGATCACCCATTTTTACCCCTTCAGTCATCGCACACAGTCTTTGAAGACTTTTATCCAGATACACTATAAACAGTCTAGCGGACAACACGCAACCCTGCTTGACGCCGATTTTAACGTCAAACCAAGGTGACATGTTACCACCCACCCGTACGCATGCCTTGCTGTCCACGTAGGTGGACTGGACGGCTCGCAACAGGGTGCCGTTTATACCATACTCTGGCAAAATGTCCCAAAGTCTCTTTCGCACGACTCTATCAAACGCCTTCTCCAGGTCCACAAAACCGCAGAAAACCTTCCGGCCTACTGCCAGATACTTTTCTACGATGTTGCGGAGGGAGAAAACTTGATCCGAACATCCTCTTCCAGACCTGAAACCTCCCTGTGCCTCACACAACACTCCATCGGACTTCTTGCGCATTCTCCGTTCAATAATTTTACCATACACCTTAGCTGCCAAGCTGATCAAACTGATGGCCCTGTAATTGGCGCAGTCATATTGTGAGCCCTTGCCTTTATACAAGGGTACTATGACTGCGCGGCGCCAATCTGTAGGGACTCTACCGGTCTTCCAGCAAAGATTTGCGAGGACCCAAAAAGCGTCCCGGACGCAAGTTCCACCATATTTAATCATCTCGGCAGATATCATGTCTATTCCCGCAGCTTTACCATTTTTCATACTTCGTATCGCCCATTCAACTTCTTCCATAGTGATGTCTTCTGTGGATTCTGGTGCCGCAAACTCGCCTCTGGGCTCGTCTGTGGCACCAGGATCCGGGGCATTCTCATACATTTCTCCAAAGTATTCACTCCACCGGTTTAGCACAGCTTGTGTGTCTGCAATATTAAATATAGTTTCAAAATTAATGAAATGATCAATTTTCATTAATAAAGTAGGAAATATCTTTTAATATAGGTAGGTTTAACATAATATTTTGAAACAGAAAGTGACATTTAAAGATTCCTATTTTTGATTTGTTTACACAAAGTTAGTTACATAAAGGATGCCTTTTCAAAAATTTGTTAGTACTCACCTATGCTATATAAGGAACTTATGTACAAAATTTCATACTTCTTGACCTGCAGCACTTATCTGTATGTTGTCTGTCAGTTAGTGTTAGAAAGTTAAATTACTTATTGGTAGAATTTGAACATGTTAAGTGCATCAAATTACTTCATTTGATGATATACTTAATAAAAGCGTCTTAAAAAATCTACTAAGTTATCATGGTTTCAGGCAAAAAGGTGATGTATGATTTAACTAGAAAATGTGATATTTTGGTGGAGAATTTTATCCCTGGCAAGCTGGATAAGATGGACGTGGGCTATGAGAAACTGAGTAAAATCAACCCAAAGTTAATCTACTGTGCAATCACGGGATTTGGTCCAACAGGGCCATATGCCAAGAAACCTGGGTAAGTGTAAACTGATGCAAGTATCACTTATGTATGCATGTTCTTTAATATAGAAATAACAGACTGCCTCTTTGGGCTAATGGCATCCCTAGAAGGCGTTGTGTGGTGAAGCCCACGCCGCCGTGATCACCGCGTCAGTGTAGGGGGGAGCGAGTTAAATCATGCCCCAGTTGGCGGGCTCTTCGGAGCACGGCACAGAGGCAACTGTTTCTTCCTAAAGGAGATCCCGGAGCCCCTTTCGAAATGTCGATGCCGGCGATCGTAGGGTTTTTAGTCTGTAGGAGTTCCCCCGAGCTTCGCAGAAGTCCTATGCAGAATAGTAAAAGAGCTGTTAGATGTGACCGGCGATAACAAGATCCTGTTCACCTATGAACTCTGGTACAACATGTAATTCAGCCCACCGGTTTCAGTTGTGTGTTGCGTGTCAGTCTGTCAATGTTAGAGTTATATAAGGTGGATACGGCTGAGGGTGCTATCTTACCATAAATAATATGCTATATTTTCGCGTGAGATAGCCAAAAAAATTAATTCAATACATCTAATATTAGTCTGCGCATAGACAGCGATCAACTAGGCGCACACACACAACTTCTGTATATTAATTAGAGAAAGTTGATTAGTTATTTCATGAAACAATATGAGTTGTTAGTAATTATACTTGTATATTTATTTGTAACTTAGCATATTTTCTTGCACCACTGACGCCATAAGAATGCACTTATTCATATCTTGTAAATCAACAACATTGTTGTCTTTTTAAAACACTGTCCCAAACTGGGAACAATTTCGGACTCCCAGATCGAAAGAAATGTTTGTGAATCACACAAAATTTGCCCTCGTGTACTTTCATAATCATAATCATTTATTCATCTGCAAATATGGGTTTCACAATGATGACATAATGTTTACAATAGATTCTCCATATTTCGCCAATGAGCATGCAAATATTAGATAGACCTTAA